>CM056997.1:102337989-103625489 GCA_029891345.1 Dryococelus australis | reverse complement strand
AAATGTTAATTTACGTTATTTATTGAAGTATAAATAAAGAATATATATAACAAGGGGTATTAAAATTTCAAATATGTAACTTTAAAACGTACATGTTCGATCTAAAATAAAGCTTACGCAATAACCAAACCTATATGGTCACTTCAAAATATAATACAGTTAGTTCCCTTTCAGGCGCAACAGAACCGCCAGGTTTTCGTAAATGATGGGGAAAAAGGAAGCGCACGTGTCTTTTAAGCACAGGAGAAAACCAGTGTCTAAATAAAACCGCAGAGACTGTGAAAGACCGTCTTAGGTGATGGCATTAGTATTTACCGGAAATGAAACGCGGAATTGCTAGGTAAAGTTCCGGTAAACTACTTGGTATAATCACAGTACGAAAAAACGTCCGCTGCAATGAAAGTGTTTTATGTGCACTGTCAAATACTTGCTCCTACAACAGTAAATATTTCATTGAAATCTGCACTACTTCACTTTCAAAAGTACTCGATCGCATACACATAAGTGTGTGGAAAATACGATGAACATAAAATTATCTGGTAAAACAGAAACTGCATGCCAATTCTGAAAAACAATAGTTGGCTCGAAATGCATTCTTCCACTTTTAACTTCTAAGCCGAAATTCAAAACTTTGTCACAAGGCTTGTGATTTCAAAACGAATTCACGATGGTGACGGTAGCTGATACTGGGTCACACCAGGTGGTTTTCGTTTCTCATGTGAAACATTCTACATGTTATTTCTCGCCTGACGAACAGGCAATATACTTCGATTGGTGCTAAGCGGATGCAACAGCTTCGCCACGGTAAACTAGCAGGAACGCCTCACTGTATATTTTTCGGTGATAAATAGGAAATGTTTTGCTGTTATCGACTCCGCGCTGCAAAGGTATTGCGTATCTTCTGATAAAGAAAATGTATAGCTGTCGCTACCAACACTAATCCTACAAAGAGAAAAGAAGAATAAACCACTACACAAGTACAAACAGTACTCCGCTCAGTCAATAAGTTTGTAATATGCTTCTTGTTGATAATATGGTTCTCTTAACACGCTTCAGACCCATTCCCACATCCACTTTCAAGCCCGAACACTTTCCACTCTCCATTCCGACGTTCGCTAAGGTTCCACATTTTTTTCTCTCATGCGTGAGACTTGAATTTTTTTTCTCTTCGGTCAATTAAGTGTCGGAGAAATAATAAAACAGTTGTGCCTTAAAAAATATGGCATACAGTCACGCTCATATCTCTATATAATTACAAGAAAGTCGGATTTATACAGCTTCATAAAGCGTCCATGAAACCGGGCCGCACTTCTACCTTTTGAAATATGGGACTGGAAACGAGGTTAAGTAAGGCATCGTTTGGGGAGCGATTTTTATGCACCGTCCTTTTTTTTCTTCTGGAAAACGGTAGCGCTTTTACGTGAATCGACTACACGACAGCAAACGTCACCCAGAAATAAATTTGACAAATGACCACGTAGAAACTACTCGTAAATCGAGCGCGATCCTTCATAGCGGCAGCGGAGCGAAATACACCAGCGGAACGTCTATCCGCCTGAAGACAGACGAAAGCCGAAACGTCCCGCACTGTAGGAGATATTTTGGAGATTTACTCCAAGCCAGCAGCCGAGAGATATTTGTTCCTAGATCGCTTTCCCGTATCTCTTTACGTGTTTTTCTTTTCTGAGCCGCACACGGGATGACGTGGAACTCCCACCAATGAGGAGACTGAGAAAGCAATGTGGGTGGAAGAGGACTGGGATATTTTTGATATCTGCTTGTCTCGTGCCATTCACGGTCGTATTTCACACCCGACAAGGACAGTAGTGTCGTCGAACCTGGCGATTCCACGCCAACGAGGTGTGTGATCTCTCCCTGCCAAATACATTTTCTATAAGAAGCTCGAGAGCAGTAGACTAATGTCAACACCAAAATCATCCATATAATTCAGTTAGCATCATAAAAATGCGTTGTCTAAGCATCCGCACCCATTAAGAACAGATAAATGCTTTTCACAAAAATGCGAGGCTTATAAATCTAGTAGATAGGTACTAACGTGAATTAAGGGACAGTTCTGAAAACAAATTGTTTGGGAATGTCTGAAATCACAGTCGGAAAAATGCAGATAAAGTTTCTGTCAAGAATTCGGTATCTTACCGGTATTTTTTTTTTAATTCGACACAGTTAGCATTAGATTAAAACAAAAATAACAAAACAGGGAGCATTATCAACATGGAAACCATAAGTGTAACTCCACAGCAATAGCCGCTTAGTCAAGTTTGGTTACGAGCCATTAAGTGGAGTGGAGAAGTTCGGGTGGCTCTTAACATTGCGGTCTCGAGAGCCAATGAGGGTGAAGCGAGGTGAGTATGAGCCAGCACTGGAATGTAAGGGAGGGGGGAAAAGGGAGATCCCCGAGAAAATCCGCCGATCAACAGTATCGTCCAACACGAATCGCAATAAAAGTGTTGAGCGATGTATCAGCATGAATATGCACTGGCGTGTAATGATTACAAACGGGATAGGTTTTCACATGTAACTCTGTGCAGCAGTGTTAAAAATAGGTACAAAGCATACTGTAACATCGTCTAGAAGTAAGAATATGGGAAATGTAAACAACACTGATGAAGACAGAAACGCTCATGTGATAGAGAGCAGGCGAGAAAAATGCAGTCAGCGATAAGGTATATGATCACTCTTGACCACTATGCGGTATGTGCACCGTCTGTTTATGCATTAGGATGTCGATGAAGTCTTGAAGCATCATCCTACCATACGTCATGTTGCATAATTGCACATCCCCCACCGTACGGAACCCTAAACGATTTCCTGACTGGTCTTTTGGTCGATTGTACCTATTCGTCCATATGTTATGTTAATTTCTCTACTTCGAGCTTAGTTTTTGCACACCGGTGTACACAATACAGGCAGGCTGTATTATCGTGTGAAATACAGATTGAAATGGCAAACAAAAAGTAACAGTACCAGTTAGTTATAATTATCTAAACTATATTATATTTACTTTAATGTAAAACATGCCAATCCACTCGATTTCAAGCAGGCAAATGTTTTTCTTGGGAGAAAGTCATGATTTTCTACTAATTATGATCATCTATCTTTTTGTCGTATACTGATTAGATTTTCTAGATATTCAACGAAACAAATTGCCGGTTGTCATTTTTAAACAGACATACCAAGGGACAGAGAGCGCAATACGAAAATCTCCCCTGTGTATCACTCTAAAATAAATTTGTAGCTAGTTTTATAAGTGTACATACATATCTGAGCTACATTAAGCGTATCGAAGCAATGCATATGCATTTTAAGCATTATGCATCTTTGACTATGGGCCTACAACGCTTGAACATATTGACGTTTAGAACGCTTGATTTTGAATCTCACGATTCAGCTGAGCCGGTTGGTTTATTTTTTTGTCGTATCTACCATGTATTTTTCGCAATATATGAATTAAATATTTTCACTAGAATTTGCAAAGTAAGGCAAAAGTAATTGAACGATTTCAATGTCATCTGGAATGCACGGCTTCATATGATAGGATGATATCGTGTGTATGAAATCGTAGAAATAGAAGTTTTCGCTTAAAGAGTAGTAGAAGAACGAGGGATACAGAAAGATACGTAAATTGGCATACTAGTTGTATTATTTATATTCCTTTAACTTAAAAAATAAAAAGAGAACAATTCTCAAAACACGCACGTTTAACAAACTAAAATCAGCTTGTGTAGGTCACGCCCTTTACAACCGGCCACCATTTTGGGTAATCACAACGGAAGGAACAAGCCAGCCTAACCTGCCCTAGCATGCTACCTTGCCTAGTAAGTTGCTATCACTAAAATACGTATTACAGCAATTTCTTTAACAGTAAATGTCTATCGTCAAGCAATTTCATCAGCTCCTTCATTGCCTAATTTCGTATGCTAACCGCACCTTTGCTCCCCGCTGGGACTCACTCACCAAAATTAAAATTGAATGCAGAATATATTTTGAAACAGCCATTGTCAGTATAAGAGGAGGACTTGACATAAACCGCTGGAACCTTTTTTGTAGAATGGAAAAAAAAATTACAAGTTGTTATTGCTGCCTTGTTTGTTACGTTAACCCTCGGAAATTAATAACGAAAGAAAAAATAGCTGAAGATATGCAAATATTTGGTTATTACGTTTCTTCCCCTTGCTACGAGCTCTCAGTCCCTCTCCGAAAATTTTCCCAAAGTGAAATTCGGAGTGGAAAAGTACTTGAGATGGCGAAACCAAATAACAGGGATGATGGAGAGACCCGGAACTAACTGCCCGCCTTCTCCTGACGTCAGGAGAGAAAGGTCGTCGAAGGAGGGCGACCTGAAAGAAAAATTAAGGAAGTGTGACATAGAGAGAGGGGAAGAGAGGTATTAAAGGAGAACACAGGGTCAAAAACGTGGTTGGTGTAGGTCACGACGTGTCCAGTAGTCGATATCTCAAAGTCGAGTTTTCGCCACCCTTCGTAGTAAAATGAAGAGGATATATATATATATATATATATATATATAATATATATATCAATATATAATATACATTTATATATAATACATGCATATATACATAATATGTAAATTTAATAAAATGCTCGTCTATACTGTTTAGCCTACGTGACAACAGCACAAACACACGCCTATTATTTTTCTACCTTCCTTAGTCAACAACGTGCGTATAACGCACATGCGCAAGAAATTTTCGCGCATACTAAAGATACTTGAGGCATATATTGTAACTACGGTTTTTAAATTTTTGTAGATTTTTGATTATTTACTCTCAGGAATATATATACATATATTTATTTATTTAATATATATATTTAATATCGCCCTAACTTGGTTGTTAATTTGTTATTTGAAGATAAATTATTCATTTCATTATTTGTATGTATTCTTTGATTCAATGCTGTTGTATTCATCTCATTATCTTATGATATCCCAGGATCATATCAGTATGGTTTGAAGTTATTTATTTATTGCAGAAATTTTTTCATTCCCGTGTATTTAGCCCTGTAGTTATTAGTTGAAGGTAAAAAAGCTAAAGGTCTTAACTACGCTGTTAAAAGGCATCAATAATTGCAGTTAAAAATTAATTATCTGAATTTAAATGACGAAATTCGATCATATAAAATAACACTATTTTTTTTTCTTTTTAGAGTCATCATAAAACACTTATAAATACTATTGAAACATAAACTAATTTACAACTTGAATTGTTAATGCTTCCAAAGTTCCGCCTTTTGTTAATATTTCGTATACTGATAAGTTTGTAATAGTCCCCACTCCCCAGGATAAAATGAAATTGTCTAGCAGATGGTTAATTTGGTACACAACTTGACAAATCATAAATGTTCTCATAATGCATAACTAACGGAAGATGTGCATGTTTGCTATCACACAAAAATATCATAATATTTTTCGTGTGCAATAAAACACTGCAGAATCTATGATACGCCAATCTGCTGCGCAGTTATCCAACCCCAGGGGAGCTAGAGGAGAGGTAGCGCCGTAACTCACCAACTCACCCTGCCGAGCAACGGAATAGGTACCTGCCTGCCGTGACGTCACGGGGGGTACAGACCAGCTAGCCGGCCCTCCAACTTGCCTGCAGTAGGTTGCAAGTTACGCGCGGGCGGGTAGTTTCGTTGTGTATCATCTACTTATTTCTTAACTTTCCCACAAATTTTTATTTTGTGTGAAGTGCAAAGTTGTGAAATTAAATACTACAATATTTCTGCTGGACGTATTGTATTTCCTAAATAGAATATTCTGAAGATTTTAACACTTTTGAACTGAATGTGCGATGGTTTCTACTTGTGAATAATTTATAGAATGACGAGTGACTTACGGGTGGGTAAATTTTTAAGTATTAAAAAACTTATTAACTAGTGAAATGAAATGTTAAAACCTTTTTACGAGTGTTTCGGGTGTAGTTATTAATTTATTTTGGTGTTGCTAGTCGGAATATTATTAAAATTGCTAGGTGTCTGCACTAGTTAATTTATATCTCAATGTAAAGGAAACTGCTTTATACGTGTGGAATATATAATGCCTTGCTGTGCGGTGCAAAACGGTAGAAATTATAGTATGAGAACTGGCTCAGCGGTGATGTACCAGAGGTTCCCAAATGACTTAGTTACATGGAAAAACTGGATATTTGCGTGTAAAAGAAAAGTTTTCAAAGCGGATACGTCAAAAGTCTGTTCCATTCAATTCTCTGAAAACGATTACGAGAGAGATCATTAATATGAACTCATGGGGATACAATGAAAACGAACCCCGAAAACCTACGTTGTGCCTCATTTGTTGTTACCAAATGTATCGCCCAACGAATTTCCAGAGGGAAGTAAACGACTAAAGACTCGAACTGCGACAAAGGAAATTAGTTTCTGGCCTAGCAGAAACGCGGGAAAGGAAAAGACATCCAGAAAATTCTAAATGCGAAGAAAACAAAAATAATGTGACTCATGTGGTAACACAGGAACAGAATGAACAAACAGTGTGTCAACCAGGTCCAAGTACAAGACATAAGCGTCAGTCAGAGAATACATTTTTTAGAAAATTAAATTATGTTATTCTCATTGCAAGTATCATCTTTGGAGGAAGAAATAAAGCGAAAGAATACGTCTGAAAAAAACATCTGCAAGATAAATTTGGTAATTCTGATGCAGGAATTGATAAATATAAAAATCCAGCATAGGCAGTACCCAAAATATGCAAACACAAAACTAAGGGAAATTTTTGAAAGACATATTCAAGCCAAAACAAATAGAAAGGCTGATTTTGAAAAACAAAAAACGAATATGATGGGAAGATGATGACATAGCTGCAGATGTAACTTTTCGTTCAATTTCAAGGAAGGCGTATTTAGATTTGCGGAAGAATGTTGGTCTACCGTTACCTGGATTATCAACTATTCGAAAATGGTCTCGCAACCTGAAGTGTTTACATGGTATCCAAAAAGAATTACTTTCAGTGCTGAAAGGTAGATCGTTATCGATGTATTTCAGGGAGCGTTTGACAGTTCTTTCATTCGACGAATGAGAGCTACGACCAAAGAGAAGATAGAATAATGGGACCCCATTTTAACGCCCAGGTTGTAATAGTGAGAGGGGTGGCATCTAAATGGAAACAACCTATTTTCTACGACTTTGACAAAATTTTTTACTAAAGACAAACTGTTCGAAGTAATAAAGGAAGGTGAAGATTCTGGTTTTAAAGTTGTAACCATTGTGAGTGATATGGGAGGCAGAAATCTAAGTTTGTGGAAAAACTTACAACTTTCTACAAACAAAGTTTCTTTTACGTATCTGGTAGACGTGACGCGAAAAGTGTGGGTGTTTGCTGACATACCCAATTAAATAAAACTATTGAGGAATAATTTTCTGTACTGCGGTATTCGGCTCTCCCATGTGGAACCCAAGTATCAAAGTTACAACAAATACTTCACGACAAGGATCTTTTACTAACTCCTAAACTTGATAGCAGAGTGCATCTCAATATAAGTGGCAGCGCACACAGAAAGTGAAGTATGCTACGCAATTATTTTCTCATCACACAGCAACTTTACTTTCAAAAAATTCCCCCAAAAACCACAAATCTCAGAGTTTTTTGACTTGGTTGATAAGTGGTATGATATTATGAACTCCAGATTTATAAAAAAAAATTAGAAAACCATAACACAGTGCTTTTGGCATTCATTTTCTAGAACAAGCACAAATCCTAGAGGACATGAAGGGTGTTGTAGAAAACATGAGTGTAATAGGAAAAACTTCATTAATGCCTTTTCAGAAAGGCACAATAGTGTATTAAATCGCTTACCGGACTGTGCAATTATTTAGTTTCAACTGAAAACTTGAAATATGTCATAACTTGCCGTCTGAATAAAGATGTGCTTGAAAACATTTTTTCTTGGGTACGTAGTATAGGAAATAACAACAACCCTACACGACACAGTTTAAATATCAAATACGAATGCTTCTATTCAGAAACGAACACCCTTTCCCACCGGGATCATGTGTACAAGACATCAGTGCTAATAAACCATATTTAACTTCTCAGCTGCTTATGAAGTAGATGGAAAATAATACAGAGGAAGAGAATGCTATATCAGACAATGTAAACCATGAAAACAGTGAGGTCGTAGAGGACATTGAAAACGAACCAGAGGAGGAAAAAATTACAGTTAGTAGACTCTATCAGTGGTTCAGATGAAGAAGAATCACTTCGTTACCTAGCGGCTATTTGGCTCATTACAGCAAGAACGAAAATGTAATGAATAAGAAGCTGAGTTTAAACGAAGGTAAGTCTCTTGAGAGAGAAAGAGAGAGAGAGAGAGAGAGAGAGAGCCAGAGAGAGAGAGAGAGAGAGCCAGAGAGAGAGAGAACTTAAATCTGTTTTTTAAATTTTTTGTTCTCTTTTTGTGTAGATGATTGGATTGAATCGTTAAGTCGCGGAGGACTTGCTATACCGTCTCAAGCGTTACTCGCCATGGTCAATAGCGCTGAGAAAATATTTAACTCTTACCATGAGAGTCGGCTGAAAAGCAAACCTGGTGTAATACAGACTTCCTTTATGCAGCTTACTGCGAAATTTCCTAACGCAAGTTAACACATTAAAGAAACTCGCCAGGTCCCGGACTTTCATAAGACTACGCTTTCTGAATTGCAAAACTCATGCTGACGCTTTGCTCGAACGAGAAAAACAAAAACAACTTTCAAGCAGCCTCAAGAATAGCTGTCAGGTATGGGCCTGCTTTAGAATTGTACAGCGCAAATGTTATATTCTTACGTCATAATCCTTTGACATGACTATCCATCCAGCTAAGAGTTTTTTTACTAAGGGAAATAAAAACTTTTAGAAATTTTCTCATGAAGTGTATTTTCAATAATTCTTGTCGCCATAAACTGTACATCTTAACTTTTAAAATGTATTTTCAAGTTGGCCATAGTTTTGTAAAGTATGGTAAAGTTACGGATACTAAATGTGACATAAATATTGTTTTGGTAGTTTGTGCATGTATATAATCCATACTGTAGAAACGCATCTAATAGAGTGAATAGCCAGTATGTTCAATACCAAACACGTTTTGCATAAAGGCCATTCGCGGTAAAGTGAAGAAAATATATTTTTATTGGGGCCACAGTTGGTAACTTTTGAGAACGGTAAAATGTATACATTGGGTTTTAGTTGTAAGGAAATTATTATATAAAAAATAGTAATGCAAGGATACAAACTGGTTTAAAGAAAAACTTAAAATGAGCTCACTTTACAGTGAACAGACTGTAGTAGACTATACTGCAGTGAGTTGCCGCCCCGGCGAAGGCTTTCTACATGGAGCAGGCGCTGCACAGTACCCCCTATGACGTCACGCGGTCCGACCGCTCTCCCCACCATTTTTAGACCACGGATCGGCCATACCTCTCCCTCTAGCTCCCTTGATCCAACCCGGTCGTAGTTTCAGTGAGGTTGTGAACCCAGTTTTGTTGACAGGATATCAAGGTTTATCAGCACTACAATTATGACGTTGGTAAGAAAGAATCTATTAATTCCCGTAAAAACAAAGAAATAACAAGAAACCAGAACAACAATTAACTAAGTTTCGTTTTTGTACATTATTCTTTGAACCATAATATATATTATATTGTACTCGCGAAAAAGTTATATAAAAAGTTACTGCAACTTCATTGGAATACGAAAATCCCCAAAAAAATCTAAAACGGCAACCTTAGCGACTGCGGAGCCTCCGAATCACAAGAATTCAAATTCGAATCGCAGTTAAGATATGGATTTGTCTGAAGAATTGGGTGATAAGTTTAGGTAAGTACAGTATGAGATTAGTCTCACGATCGGGTTCATTATAGGACAATAATTAAAATAAAAAGAACTGAAAGACCATTACGTAAAATCTTCCCACTTTTTTTAAATATTAACACGCCTCGAATTGCGGATTATTTTTTCGCTACAGTGGGACCGTAAAGGTGAAGGTGGGCTTAATCCACCTGAATAGGTCGACCTTAATAGTTCCTCTCGCCCTCAGAAAAATTCCTTTATAATAAAGAGTATAATACGCGTTCCCTTTTTAGCGCAGATACCAATCAGTAGAAACCCGAGAATAACACGGATTCATCAGGTGACAAAATATATTCAAAGCACTTACAGTTCTGTGTACATTTTACGAGTGGACAATAGCTGTGTTAACACGCCCTGAGTGATCGTGAGCCAGTAATAATCCAAGAACGATATTGTGACCAAATCGTGCGCAACCTTGCTGTCATTTTTTTCACAAACAATTCTTAAGGAAACTAGTTGCCGATAATATTTTTCTAACTTTACAAGCAAATCAGACCAAATTTTACAACACATTAATGTGGAAAGTGTAAGCGTAAAAAAATAATTTCAATAAGCAAGTATTGTAAAAACTTCAAATTCATTATAATGGCGAAGCACAAACGATTTTGTTCGTTTCAAAATACCGTGCGCTGTAGTGGATTGGAGAGATTTGGACGGCTCTTAACATCGAGATCTTGAGAGCCGATGAGGGTGAAGTGAGTTAGGTATAGAGCAGGACCGGAACGCAAGGACGGGGGGGGGGACGGGAGATCCCCGAGAAAACCCGCCGACCAGCGGCATCGTCCGGCACGATTCCCACATGCGAAAACTCCGTTGTATATTACGTGTAGAGATACAATACAAATTTTAGCAACTATTTTCTAGAGAATTGGTTGTAAAACGTATACAACATGTTTGCTCTGTCTGGCCGTGTAATTGCCTTTGACTGTGGTAGCGGCCGTCAAATAGTAGACTGTGGCTCGATTATATGTACATAGGACTAGGAAATATAGCGTGTAGGAGAACGAATTCGCAAAACTTCCGAGTATGTACAGTACTAAACAGGTACAGATCTAATAAACGGTAAACTTGGCAGGCGTGCGCGGCGGAACTGCAGTGGTAACTGCCTCTAAAGCCCTTGTCACACTATCAAATTTTTGCCTTCAACTATGTTTGACAATAAAATTTGAGGACAAAATACGGCCCATCAAATTTTTAATTTTTCCTTCCAAGAAATTTTATCAAATAATCTTGAATGTTTTTGAAAATGTGTCACACTGTCAAATTTTTTAATTGGGAGAATCTAATTAGACATATTATTTAAAAATAATTTCCGTAGTTAAATACTGCGTTGGTTTTTCCATGCAGTCCATTAAAGGAAGAAATGTGAGTAATACTGTAATTTATTTCCGTTTCTTTACTAAATAAAAAATTTATTTATACGATATGTCCCCTGCACAATGAAATAAATGCCTCTGAGTTCGTAATATTATGTGCAATATTCACTTAAAATAGCATTCATGCCCAGACAGCTTCTACAAAAATTAATTATCTTCATAACTTCGTTTCCAGCAATTGTTCGTTATTTTAGTTTCTTGACGTCCATTTTTGTCGTGCAAGATTATGATTGGCTGTGACCGTCACACATCAAATAAATTTTAGAACCGGTCAAATTTTCAAATGTTTGATGGAAACTGAAGCTATTAAACTTTCTCATGCAAAAATGGCGACGTTTATGACGTTTTGGTAACGTCATAACTGCCCAACTTGATTTGACCGAACTTATTGGAAGCAGTTTGACGGAAAAATTTAACAGTGTGACAGGGACTTAAAGGAAATGAAAACCTGCGAACGGCTAGAGTACTCAATAATACAGAGGCAAAGCAGCTGCTAATTTCGCCAACGCCGGCCGCACACTCCAGCAGAATGGCGTCACTGGCCGGCATCAAGTAGGAACGCCATTCGCCAATCAGCGACAGGTAACTTATTTGTCAACCGGCAGCCCAGCCAATAGGGAACCTCACGCACTACGCCATTGGCCAATCAGACACAAAGCTCACGTCCAAAGCTTAGCCCAGACAATCAGCTGAAATGTAAGCCCACGTTATTTCGCCTGCGTGTATGTCTCTACTCTGTAGCGATGGATAAAACAAAACACTCAGCAAAGTCTGTTATACAAACTTATAACTTAACACGTTTGGTCATATAAGTTGGAGAATGCTTGCGGTGGCCCAGCAACGTTGTTGGTTGGTCTCGATGATAACGGAATTAAACAAGTCGAAATTCCGAGTCATATTATGTTATACATAGTGATAGGAACATTTCACGAATTCATTTCAGGACAAGATAGACATCAAACACGTGTACACTGAAGTGTCCTTGGAAATTGGATCACATTTCACTAGACACTCCCTGGACGACTCTGAGCTAACAGCACACTTGCAATGAAAAAAGTAGTGAGGGCTACACTGCCAGTTGTGGAGTAACACTGGCTACTCTCTGAAGCAGCATACAATGAACAAACATTTGCTGCTCGAATGTACACAATACTTCGGAGCCTAGCCAACAGGTCGTTGAATTCGCGAAATTTTCTTATCCCTAGTTATATAGCATATCGACAAGAACAAATAATACTGAAATAAAAGCGAACTTCAAATTCGATTTTCAATAAATATTTAATTAAAAACTTCCTTCATGACACCCTATAGTATTTTAATAAAGGTTTACGACGGCACTTAAACGATTTTATTTTAACTTTATGTTGTGTTTATATAATATATGGTATTCACCCAACAAAGTCGTGCAATTAATGTGGATACATATTCGTGTATGGGAAGCTCCAAATTGTCATTTCCAAAAGAATGGTACGTAGAATTCCGTACAACCCGTTTAAGAAAGGTGAATAATCATGCCGATCTGATTTAAGCATACCCGTACTCCAGAAGACTTAATTAAATGGCGCAGTTTGTGTTAGAAAACTTAATTCCAGCAACCTTTCTGAAATAACAGTTTCAGCCATTAAGTTCCTTACGATCGCGATAAAACTGAACAGTATTACACAGTAAACATTTTACTACATTTACAGCTTTCCCCCACAGTTATAACTCAAATGACTGCAATGCTGCCAAATAAAACTATTGGATACACATGTGTTGCAAGTTATAAGGCTGCTGGAGGTTATAAATAGCAACCCCAACGAGCCAACAGCGAAAATTGGTCGTAAATGTTGATTACTGTGACATACATTGTAGATAATATTTTCTCGTGTAGTGTGCTGTGGAAAATTCGTAAAATACCAACGAACATAAAGAAAAGCAAGACAATGTAAAAATAGCGTAATTCACGCTGTGCTAAGAGCCTTTTTCAGTAAGCAGCATTGCAGTCAGTTATAGCAATACTTAGCGGTATTTTCATTCATAAAGATGCCGCAGCCAGGTTCTTACGTGCAATTGCACGATTTTGTCGACTAAAAACCTCATTAGATCGGATATTATTGAATTAAATCAGTATTATAGGTAATTGGTCAACTGGTTTACAGGTACACGAAAAGTGTATGTATGTGTGTATATGGGTATAAATACGCACACGTAATTATACAGAAACCACACAGCATACTGAGACAGACATAAGATGGTACTAAATGATATCAATATTACGAACTCACACCAAAACAACGGATGATTGCGGACGCCGATAAAGAAGGCGTACAAACGCCACATCCGCCAAAGCATCCGACTAGAATGCAGTTTTTTTTGTTATTATAGTATGCAGATTTAGGAATTTCATCGGCAGAATAAAATACAAATACATGTCCGTACGAAAGTCGCGACTCTCTTTAGAGAACAAAAGCTAATCATTAAAAAAGTTATACGCCCTTCTCACAAAGGCACATCACAGGGGCAGTAGAATCAATCATCAAACTTCCAAAAAAATATTTACAAGTAACCATTTTGCAAGTAACTGAGGGCTGAAAATCAATATTAAATAGGAGACCCCACCCATTCCCCAATGTACAACACATTAGATTACACTTTGATTTGATTCTTTATTGGATCCGAGTTGTTATTTTGTTTTGTTCAACGCAAAATTACATTAGTATATTTTGTAAAATGCAAAAGTTTAAAATATACATTTTTATGCCCACGTGGCATTTCTATCAACTCTAAATCGCCTCAATTCCAGTTATTAAAGATGGCGAACACGATATTCTAATAAAACCTGTGGTTTTCAATATACCACTCGTAAAAAACTTTACCTTGGCCACATACAAAGAAAATAAGGCCAATTATTGATAATTTTAATTTTATAGCCATATTCACAAACACAGTCCAACAGACTAAATAACTGACAAATAGATATAAATGGTAAGAGAATATATTACTGGCTGTTCTCTCATACCCAAACCAAAAATGGATTACTTGCAACATTCATGGCAATTCAAAATATTAACGCCAATCGTAGAAAATTTTACTGCCATGTAAAAATGTATTACTTTACTACAAAAGCCAAATAATAAATGGCTTGGAAAAGAATTAATTAGGTTAAGTATTTTATGGTCGTATTCACAAATAAAGGCCAAAAAAAAATCTTTACAAAGGTATTGACCAATGGAAAATACACAAAGCCCAATTGATGAAAATTATTAGGCCTTGAGAAGGGATCAATATTGTATTACTTCCAACATTTACAAAAGCCATTTGGAGAAATTATTCTATCTGAGAAAATGGCCAAGTTTTTACTATCTTAGTAACAAAATATCTGGCTATTCAGAACGTATCAATACCATATTTATACATTTACAAGTTACTTCGACTTTATACAGTACTCACTCTCATGACCAAGACCATTTATGACTTTAATTTTAAAATTGGCTAAGATTTTATAAAAGTTACCAGAGAAAACTATGTTCAACTCTTACATTTTTCCTTCAAGGAAACTACTTGCAAAATATACCCATTATGACTTGTGTAATTTAATTATTTTTTTTTGTTATACTTAACTCAGGCAGGGAAGGTCAGCTGAACCTTGGAGTCACCTTCTCTCTCGAGTCAGGAAACTCCAAGGCACATATATATATATATATTATATATATATATATATATATAATACACCCTGTCAAAACTTCACCCCCGAAGAGGAGTGAAAACCTCGGGCCAATCAGGTGTCCCAGAACTCCCAACCCCGCACTACTGGGGAATATATATATATATATATATATATATATATATATATATATATATATATATATATATATATATATATATATATACACCACCTTGGAAATCATTTCCGCCTAGCAACAGGTGAGCGCGGTGCAGTATTGGTTCGTGACGTCATACTTCAGGTAGAAAATCTCGGAAATCAGGCCGGCGACGCTGCAGGCCTGAATTCCGAGGCGCGGGGCGCTAATTGGCTATCAAGGCCACATGACAGGTGACATGACAGGTGACAGTCACCACGCCTGATATAGCTGTTTCGGCCCGCCCGCGCAGACGCTGGCTGAACGATAGGCACATACCACGCACAGGGACTGTCGCATTATTCCGCGCCGGTCACACGCAGCGGACATTCAGTTGTGGCTGAGAACTTCCGTCGTTCAAGGAAATTGCAGGTTGGTGTCCCAATAGAGTAGAGTTATAACGTAGTTAGCAGAATTGTTGACTCCGCGCTGCCAAAAATACGTGCTTCCACAAGCACGTACTGATTTTGTTTCCCCACAATCGTGTCGCAAGTCGGGCACAGGAAAGACGTAAATTGCAATTTGAGGCGCTCGGAGTCTCAAAATGATTCAGGAAAACAGTTTCTACTCTCTCCCAGGCTCGGGAAAATGCGCTCTGAAAGGAGCTACAGAAATCTAAAATTGGAATCGTGCGCAAATTCTTTCTTGAAATCAACTTCTGTAACAGTTCTCAGAAATACTGAGCAGTTATTGAAAGAAACTACTGTATTATCAAAGTACTACAACGCACTCTTGAGCGGACTACGTCGGCCCATAGGTAGGGCCGCCTGTTTTTACGCGAAAAGATTTCAGGACTACGGGTACTCCGAACACTAGAGCTAAGATCCGCTTTCGTGATTGGGTAATTTTAACTGTCACGCGTTGCAGGAGCCTGCCTGCGAATCACAGGCACTTAGCGTAGGAGTTGGCTAATTATGATTGGCCCTGTCAGGTATCCGCAAGTGAAACTAATATATTTTATTTTTCATAAAGTTATTGTAACTATGCTGTGACTCGCGTAACTTTTCTGTTAGTAATAAAGCTCGTTTTTGTCAGTTTTGCTGTGAGCTAAACTTGAGATTGTATATGTGAAAATATTTTCTTAGCAAATTTTTAATTGCAGGTGTTGCAAAAGAGAAAATTTTAGTTGTGAACAGTAATTGCAAATCTCTGATAATAACTGACACTTGGAAACGTATGGAAAGGATTTCATTAGATCCATGGTACAAGAAGCAAACAATCATGAAATAGTATGTGTGTCAGTAGAAACCAATAGCATCGCCCAGGGAAAGGCAGTGCACTGAGAAAAAAGAAAGAAAAGAAAAAAAAAACACTTAATTTTTACGGAAAAGTGCTGGTGAAATTTGATCCAGAGGTGTCCGTCAACTTTCCGTAAAATAAAGGACACATTGATTTTCAAAAACAGACTTTCCGTGAATTTCGCGGAAAATCTCCGTTAATTTCATGGTTAGTTTTCTGTACTTCCAGTTGAAAATAAAAATAGATAATGGATAAATCTTTAATTTTCGTTATGTGGGTGTTCTACTGTGTATACAAAATATTTTAAAAAGTTAAAATATTTTATACTTGAGCAATATTTGAACCCGAGTCAAAAATGTACAAGTCCACGACTATAACCACTGAACCACAACTCTCACATTACGTCTACCATATAACTTATGTATTTCTACTACTGTCGCAGAAGCAACTTTTTTTTTTTTTTTTTTTTTTTTTTCATATTATATTAAAGTTATTTTATTTTAAGCGTTGCAAAATGTTACAGACACCTGATTCTACTTTTTAATGTTTGAAAAAATATGTCCTAGTGGCGTGGATAACCTTTGCTGCAGTAGAAACGATAATTTTCAGGTTACAGTGACGAAGAAAGCTTCGTGTAGTTTCGGCATTGTTCGTCCCCGAAACTTGAAGATATAGGAAATACGGAAATTTTCCGTATTGCGTATTTACGAACTTAACTCTGTATTTCATAATAACGGATTGGATCTACGTATATTTGCTATACATTTCCTTAAAAATGTCCGTAAATATACGGAAATTTTTAACAGTGTGCCCCGTATTTGTTCCAACTTCTGACACGGTACAGCAGCGACATTGATCTTGCCTAGTCTGCAACGAGTGAGTCGTGATCGAGTATACTCAGGATAATGTGTTAAAGGAGTTAAATAAATTATTGGGGGTTCCGCAAAATGTCAATAACGTCAAAGGGATACTCGGAATCACCAAGTTTACGAGTCCCTGTTCAAAGGTGCAAAATTCTGCGTGGCTCTTGTGCGGTTTGTTTTCCGGACTTGTCCGGTGGAACTTTCCTGGGATATAAACCGCTCCGCTTATACAAATAAAGAGGAAAGGAAAAGGCATTTTTACATCTCAATAAGTGCTCTCTGCGGAGTCTATCCCTAGACGTACGTAGCATGGGCAAAAAAAAAGGGGGGGGGAGGTGGAAGTGGATGGCGTCCTCCCCAAACAAGGTATGGCGCTCCTTGGAAGATGGAAATGTACTTTGTGCGTGTGGCAACACTGGGAAATCGCCAATACGCTAAAAGTATAGGGCAGCTTTACGAAGCAACTGAGCAGTAAAATGGCACTCGAAGCCTTGCAGCGGTTATTCAGGGACGACTCGATGTCTTCATGAGTATACGTCCTCCTCCTCCTACCCCCTCCCCACCCACATAACATTTATCTCTCAATAGCAAAAAACCTTGGATTAGAAGACGAAGCCCCTCGGCATAAAAGGAAATGACGTTGACGATAAGTAACGGCTTGAACAACGCATATAAAAATAAAATTTCAAATGTATTTTTAATATTACTTAAAAATTATCTTTGTACAAATTCGCCCCAAAAATAGGCTTATATTGGCTTGTGGTTATAATTACTCATATATATATATATATATATATATATATATATATATATATATATATATATATATATATATATATATACACACACACACACACATATATATATACGCTCAGGAAAAATGTCCAATATTTTGTCAAGCGAACCGCTGAAGCAATATATAGTATAACGTACGAACTTGACCAAATTTGCTAAATGAGTTTCATAATATTAATATTTAATGGTCATAACAATATTACGTTGTATAATTTGAATATTCGTCGAAATGTGTTATGAAATAGGCCTACTATCCACTTTAAAGATTTAAACAGAGTTTTCTTTTCCTCTATCTCCGCACTTATTATAATTTTTTTCTCATAAACTGCCCATATCAAAAATACACTCACAATAAAATACAAATATCCAAACATACTTTAAGAAACGTTACAATTATAATGTTTGGTATTAAAATTACATGAAGTTACATTCAGTAATGGATTCCCATAGCAATACATACTTACCCCAAATATTGTAACATTGCAAAATTACAGAATATAGAAAAATCTTATCTTAAAATTTTTCCCTATACATACCCTATAAAATGCCCTCATAAAACATGGCAGGATATGCCTTCTGTCAAGTTATAATGTTCTCATTCTGAGTTCCCTATCCATTCTCTCTCCTAAAACGAAACAAAACCCCTTTTACAGTCGGGAAACACGTTGACCAGAGTATCAAGGAACATCCCAGAAAGTTTCGTTGTGGTTCGAGTCCAATAACATTCAAATCTTGATGACGTCTAAGGTAGCGTCGGACGGTTGTTAGACGCCATCCATACACGTTGGAAGAATGGTGGCATCGAAATGAGAGGGGAGGGGCAGCCCCAAGCCTCCGCGCCGACAGTCTGCGCTCGCTTGCCAAGCCACGCAGCCGCGTCGCGTCTGTAAACGCTGTTCCCGATAAAGTGAGCATTATTGAAATCAACTTTAGAAAAATATCACTGTTCATGCGTGCATATATTTTAACAGGCGCACTGAGTGACATGCGCCCAGTAAGGTTGGTAACGATGGAGGGAAAGTAGTTCCATATACTAACGTTGAATAAACACTGTCGGGCAACCTCATGTGATAACTAGAAATTGTTCATTTCGCTTTCTGGATTTTTTTAATGCATCGAAGTGTAAAATTGAGCAGATATATAAACTATTTACTTTTTTAATAATTTTAAAATTTTACTTTACCAACGCATGCATAAAGGGACTAGGGCCACGACAGTGTTAATTCTACATAAGGCGGAAGAATACACTATGTGGGTAAAAGTAGATTTTCATCAGGGCTTTCAAAAGTGCTCATTTTACCGTGAACAGCCCTTACCAACGTCCACGACGACTTACGTCGAACAGGTCACCAGCAAGGTTAGCTGCCTCAGTTCCCTCGTCGATCTATCCCTACCTTAGTACATACAATTTTCTGTGCAGATATTAATGCTGGACGTACGGTGGTCCAGCACCGTCACACTAAATTGTACGAAAATAACTATTTTGATTGTCGTTATATGCTGTTCACGGTAAAATGAGCAGTTTGACAGCCCTGCTTAAGATAAACCTGTATGCACGTTGTGTGTTCTTCCGCCATATGTAAAATTAACTTTGTCATCGGCCTCATCACTTTATTCATACGTCGGTCAGATGAAACTGTGGAATTATTAGAAAAGTAAATCTGCACATTTTTACAATTAGACGCATTAAAAACCAGAAAGAAAACCAAATAATTTAAGTTATTATAAACAGTTACTTAGAATTTTTATTCGCCTTTAAGACATGGAACTACTTTTTCTATATCGCTACCAACTTTGCTGGACGCATGTCTCTCATTGAGCCCGTTAAAACGTATGGCACGCAGGGGCAGTGGTATTTTTTCTAAGGTTCATTGCAAAAGTGCTCACTTTATCGTGAACAGTCTTCAACATGAAATACCACTACAAAATATCCAACAGTTTTTTAATCACTTCGTGCGCCAGTCACGCACAGACCCTAAGTAAAGATGTCCACAAATCAAAATATGGTACAAATTTGCAGGTCTTAGAAGGGAACTTTGCTATTTAGGATACTGCGATGGCGACAGAAAAATAAAATCAAAACATGCACGAATTAACCTGCACTAACTACAATATAAACACACGCACAATACAGTAACTCTCTAACTACATTCGTGCCCGCGCCATATATTAATATAGCACTTTTAAAAATTAGACGACTGTTCTGTGACTTTAGAATAACGTCGTCGCAGTAAAATTATGATTAGAGATGATGATTTATCGCGGGAAAAGTTGACTACTTGCTAGGATTCAATGTACTGTACACATATCTGAAAATTTTCTTTCCTTATTGGCTGTCATGCATGTATGAAGCTACTACCCTATTTCACAGAGCCAGTGACGATTTTGATACTATAAGGCACAACGTTCATGATTGGTCTGCAAACAACATAGTTGAGTCAAAACCTTGTTCATCCGATCATAAAACAACCTAGTTAGAGTGTTATAGAAGCTATGTTGACTCAAAGATTTTTCGCGATTTACCATCATATCTACGTATGATCTACTTCACAAGGATTATCATTCACGTGGTTTAGATATGTGTGGCCGAGTTGAGTGGCAGAATAAGTCTCGAAAGCACTCAAGAAAATAACGACGTCAGCTATAGATAGCGCCACGAGTATTTCGCGAATTCATTCGGAGGCGAGGTAGGCTCCAACATTTTGTTCTTTCCTCCTAATGCTGTGATTGGACGACAGTTATTTAGACTCGCCCCGTTTAACTGTGAGCCAGTAATAAGCACGAAGCAGTAGTGTGTGTGTGAGTGAGTACTTAACAGTGCAGAAACCAATAAGCAAACGATACTGTCTCGAGTGTATAGAGGGCTATCCAGCCTAGCTTGCTGCCAACTCAATCCGCGAAACACTCGGGGCTCTAGTTTTAGAGTAGTACGCAGATGATTGAAGTATAGCTGGCATGGTACCGAGTTGTAACGCGAACAGGGAGGTCCTCTGAAGCAAGGGCGTTGAAAAGTGCTGAAATGGCGGGGAACTAACTTTATCGAAAAGTGTTCCTAAGCACTGTCGGTCGAGTGCACGTCGTAGTAATTAACCACTTCGACAGGGAGCTCAGAAACTACACTTCAGTTCCCAACACTCTCGAGTAACTGAGGAAGAGGGTAGACATGCTAAGGGTTGAGGAAGTGGATGGGGGCTTCGGTTATAACTTCTCTTCGTATATTGCCAACCTAATGTAAGTAAACTGTATAACACACAATTTTAAATATATTTAAATTTCATAGATTAAAATTACTTAATCACGTACCGTACGTACTAGAGACCCACGCCCCGCCAAAACAGATACTTGTATATTACTAACTTACGGCACTGTTCGCAATGAACGCAAGACAGTTGCGTTTTCATTACACTTAGCTGTAAAGGAGGAGTAAAAAACACTTCCTGTCTTCAAAATTCAAAATATAAAATAAAAGAGGTTAGTTAAGTCAAATGAGTAGCGGGAAATAATGACAATGGTAATTTTTTTTCCAACTCGAACTGCACCAACTTCAATCAACGCCGGTACATGAAAAAAATCATATTTTCCCTTTATGAAAAGAAACTCATAAGCTGTCCGGATTTGACGCTGGCGGATTCGTCTTCTGGTCACGCATGTTGCTTTTATAGTCTTTGCTGTTAGCGAGCAACAAATTACTAAACGTCTGACATGATATTTTTCTTTCACGAAAAGTGGTTTTGCAAAGCAGTAGTCGCTATTAACCATTTCAGTCACGGCGTCCTCTATGTGGGACGTTGCATATGAAGTGGCTTGAAAGGTCTGCACTGTACACAGCAGAACATACCGTCCAATGAGAAAGGTCCCCTACGTGTGGGGGACATCATTCGCTGCTGAGACTATGTTATGTAGCCTTATAAACCACTGCTGCCGTCGATCGTCTGAATATCAGTACAGTGCCAAACAAAATATTTGTTTGTTGCAAAGCCTAAAATTATATATTTCTTTCTGACTGAAAGTGTTAAGTATTTTTGTGAAAACATTACCTCCTTACTGCACTGGCAACGTTAAGGTGGGATTTATGTTGCGGCAAAATAAGTTTTGTGTTGCAATTATGTTAAACATTTTCTTGTATCTTTTTATTGTTGTAATTGTAAAAGGCCACCTCAGCCGTGATTTTAATTACGTTGGTCCAACCCAATCCAGTTCGTCTTTTATGGGATATCATTGTGCGAAGTTAAAACATGTGCACTCCAAAATCTAAACAGTCAAAAATGCTCCAAATCAGCGAACTTTACTGGATATCTGTTTGGAACTGCTCCAGCTGAATAAGTGAAATTTCACAGATTGCTTTAGTCGCTGGTATTCTCCTATCAAAAAGTGATTTTACTGATTCACAGTGAATTGCATTGGCCTAGCCCTAGCAGTAAAACCCCAGTGCATTCAAATGATTCACCAGTATAAAAAAAAAAACCTGAAGAGATTCAGTATAATAATTCTACTTCTTGAAATAACTGATTCAAATTTATTAAGAGCGTAGAAGTCAGGCGATACCATGAATCGACTCACAGCTAACAAATGCTCCTAGACTGGCGCCACCTGATTGTTCTCGATAAGCGGGAATCGGGCAGGAAAGGATCTGCAGCCGACATTTCAGAACTTCAAAAATTGTCGTAGTCGAATAATATGAGATGCCTTATAGAGAGCAACGTTCTCCTACCAGCTAGAACTGCATGTGAAGTCACCCACAGGGGAAAGGGAGAAAGAAAAACACTCTGTTCTGTATTCCAGAGGAGAACACATCGGATGAATCGGAACGACGGACTGATGGAAATTTTAGGAGAAAGAACAGGACTGGAGTGGCGGAAGCAGAGAATGGCGGGACGGTAGGAAGTTACTTAGTAAAGAATGGGGATGGGACCCCTTGAAAGAAAAACAAGGAGGAGTACGGCACCTTAACACGATCTCGCAAGAATAAAAATTGTAAAAAGCCGTTGCCTCAGGGTGGACGGTTGCTGCAAGAAAATCGTCGGAAGACAAGTTCGTTCCTGGCCTTGAAACAGGTACTTGGGGATGTTCTCCCATTTATAACATTCCCTCCCGTGTCATCCTTGAATCCCGTGTTATTCCTCCTGTGGGATTTGTGAGTGAAGTATCTATTTCTGAAGTGAACGTTCTTGGCGGAACTCGACGAGCAAGTTGAATGACATGTTTGTTATCTCTGACAAACGAGCGGGTAACGACCTGGGCGTTGACCTGGCGGCATGGGTTCGAACGAAGAAGCTAGGAATTCTCAAGAAGCAAGCACTTCATTGGGCACCACTTCACGTAGCTAGGAAATTAATTAAGTACCTAATTAATGTATGGTTATGAGTACATATTCGTTTGCAGAGCAAATGATTGATTCATGTGAAAATAAAAATTTTAATATACGCACATAAAGTTACAAATGCGTTCGTGTTTCTTGCCACTACGGGCATTAAAGCACTACAAGTTACGGCTGAACGTCTGTCGACAAGGAATCGTTAGAGATGCAGCAAGTTGCTCGTAGAAGCAGCAACTGGGAATGAATCAATCATAGCCTGTAGTAACGAGCCATCCCAGCATTCGCCTGGAGAAATATCTTGGGTAACCATGGGAAAGCGAAATCAGGATGCGCGGGCCGGTATTCGAAGCCAGGTTCTTCCGAAAACGTGCCCAAAGGTTCGCCAATGTGCCACTTCACTTGGTAAAACACTACGCCGTTTGCGTTCCGAACTGAAGAGTTGACGTCATCTGATCACATCAAACTGCGAGACCTTAGTCACGACGTGGTTCGGTCCCTCGAATGCCCACAAGGGAAATCTTAAGAGACAGAGATGGAATTTGAGAAAGACATTACTGGAATGTCTATTTTCCCCTACCATTCTTTGCTGCACAATTGGCGTAAGGCAAAAGTTAAAGTTGCCACGAAAATGGCTCAAATAAGCGCTGGACTACGTGGAGAACTTTGAACCACTCCGTCAGACGAAGAAGTTTGTATTATAGGACGGATGTTACTGAGGGCGGGCAGCTCCAAACCAAGAGTAATGTAATTTTGAGCCCAAGTCAGCTTGTTTCCTACACTTCGAAGACCTTAACCCACATACACCGTAAATTTTTCTTGTAATTTTAATTGATAAATTGTTTGTAATTTTACAAATGCTTGTACAAGTACAAAAATTTCTCTTGTAAATCTACTATGTAAAACTACAAGGGCCGTGTTTGTAGTGTAACTCAAGAAATGTTTGTGCTATACTGACCCGTATCCACGAGCTTCACAAAATGGCGGACACACAACCAACTACGTAAAACCGTATATGGCTGTTTGTGTAAAAATATGGTCGATGTAAGGTGTAGTTGCGTGCAAAAATAAATGTATTGCGAGTTTGAATAACGTAAAACGCTTGAAGAACTCAAATAATAATAACAAAACGACAATTTCAATTAAACGAAGCCGTATTACTCATTAAAGGTTAATATTTCCTAGCTACACGGAACTCTTAAAATGAAACACATTACCGATAAATATATTCTTATTAATCAAATAACTTCGGTAAAATTTTATTAGTACTTGGTGTAATATTTCATATAAAAATAACAGCTTACTACAGATCTAGTTGGTCTAGTGGTTAAGGGTGCAGGCTTAATAATATATGGGGTGCGGTTCCTAGACCATGTGCTGGCAACGTTTAATATTCTATTTTTTTGTAAATTATATTTTGAATTTTCTTTTTTATATATACATTCTCTTTTATTAATTTATCACATTTGTTTCACGCCTGCGATTGTGTTTCGAAAGAACATTGCCTCAGTAAAGATAATTTACTCAGAAAATGCAAATGAGGCTTACCGCAATGCCTTCATTCTGACAACTAAATGTTACGTGCGTTTAGTTTTATGGAAATTTATTAGAAGTTAACTACCGAAAATGTTTAAAAGGAGTTCCCGAAAAGCACTCGCCAACCACGAAAATGGCTATCCGTTTTCAATGTTGCAGATTTCTACGACACTAGATCCAAATGTCACATAGAGAATCCCTCCCCAATTTAAAAAGTCGCATACGCAGATCCTCGTATTTGCATTTTTTTAATTCGAAAAATACCCAAGTTTAAAACAAAAAATGCATATGTAGGTTGTAATATTCACCCCCCCCCCCCCAATCGAATAATGTTGTCTTGTAGGCTAAACCTATAGTGGTAAAGTATAGCGAAAAGTAAGCATCCATACTAAGGCAACAAGTGAACGAACGCGTAGAAATATAATGACATGTTAAACAGCATCTCCGTTGCAGTTCAGATATCAGTAGAAAGGAAAAAAAGGGGGGGGGAGTTATAATTGCAAAGGCGTTCAGTCATAATTACCATAAGCATGGCTCAAACATGAGGTTTATTTTTTTAAATTAATTAACTAAGACACTTCAGTCTTTCCCGCTGTGACTAATGAATCCATGGATGTGGTTTATAGGTAGGGCCACCTGTTTTTCGTGAAAAGATTCACGCGAAGGCTAGACTCCAGTGTCCTATGCCATACGGACAATTTTCATTTGGTTATTGGCCACGTGTCTTTGTCGAGAGACAGTTCCTTACCCGACTGGGTCAATCAGAACTAGGCAACTCCAACACTGAGTGTCCGTGATTCGCTGGCAGGCACCTACAACGCGTGACAGTTAAACTCAGCCAATTACACAGGTGGATCTGAGCTCTAGTGTTTTGGAGTACAAGTTGTCCTCAAATCTTTTCGCGAAATACAGGCGGGCCCTATTTATAGGCTATTCACGGAAAGTGAACACTTTTGAAAACCCTCTCATTTGGAACAACAGACAATAAATACATTATATTTTTGCCTTAGACGTTAACTTCCAAGTGCGGTGGAATATACACACAGCGTTTATTACTTACGTGGCGATATTTATTTAAAAAGACGATTAAAGCATGAAAAATGGCTGTAAGTAAAACGTAACTAGGGCTGCAAAAGTGTTCACTTTGCCGTGAACAGCTTATAACATATTTGAAACCCCAAAATTCTTTATCCTCAGGCTTATTACGCTTTTACTGTCTCATAACTTCGTGCTGACCTCGTTATTAACACTTCACACAGTAAACGACGCTACGATAAACCTACGGTGTTGGGTAATTAATCGCTCGTTACTGTTACTACGACCCCGTAGCTGTATACAGCAAAGAAGAAAGGTGCCAGATTAATCATTATTTATACATCTTAAACCCTGGGTCTAACAGGAAGGAAAATAAAGGGCAAGCTTGAGTTAAACCTTAAAGTAACTATCTTTATGATAACTACAACATAAATATCTCAGTTGTTATCCCGGTAATCATTGTAATTATCATTCACAATGTTGACAACATAAATATGTTCTAGAAGGTAAAATAATTACTGGATTTATTTTACACGCATTTTAAAATCTTTTCTTTGTGGAAGCGTTCTAGAAGAAGAACTTTACAGTGCCAAAAGATACTGTATTCAGTAGATCGCGGTTTATCGCCTGTGTACTCGTCTTCCGACATCTCTCATGAAACCTGCAAAAATCTTTGTTCCGGGCTTTCTGAAACTTCTCACCTGGCTTATTTGTCATGCACTCTGAGTGGGGATTCATTTCAGCAAAGAAGACGAGGGCTACAATCGGGACTTAGAACAAATACACTGAAGAGTGTACTGGAAAATGATAATCGCCATGTACATGAATGCCTTAACTCAACGTCAAGAAATTGGAATATGCATAATGAAACAACTGTAGTATTAGTAGGGACATGAAAAAATTCGCGTTATTTTTTGGCATCAAGCTAAAATTCACAGTACTGTATATACTCGAACCGGCGTCGTTTCTCTATTGGCTGCCGCACATATGTAGAAGTCACTTCCTTCCTAAGTAACCTGCACTTGATTGGGGCAAACAATTGTGATGTGTTCATTTATTGGCGCAGAGTTACCCGGGGCGTGTCAAAAAAAGAATGGTCCAATGATAAACGCATTGCAGAGGTAAAAGAGTTTCAAGTTTAAAATGTCCTCAAACAATAACGCGAATTTTGCAGGTCTCTTAAGTATTGCGCTACGGTAGATTTTCGATCTGCAAGTTATTTCACAGAGATTAAATGGCATGACGGTTCTTTCGATGTGGGAGTGTCCATACTCTGATTGACTGCGCGAAGTTCTGGAAATGGGTCTCGCGTCTGATTGGCTACTGCGTGCTGAGAGAAGTCGCCTATTGGCTGGTTTCCCGCCCAGCAACTAATGTAAGTCACAAGGCGCCGCTGTGTGGCGAACGGCGATCCGAAATGCTCGTGGCAAGTGACGCCATTTTGCTGGCGTGTGCGGCTGGAATCCGCGGAATAAGCGGCTATTTTCATCTCTGTATTCTCAACTACTCTGTGGCTTTATCACGGCAAGAGTCATAAGCAGCATTACATTTTATTCAGTAAATGTTTCACCCACTTCTTCCTGATAAAGAGTATCTAACTATTTTAACAGTATGTCCAACATATCTGTTTTACTCGTTCATTACAAGTACAAAATGTACTTGTGTACGCGCATGTGTAAGTATCAATTAATCCGAATTTCGTTTTTCTTCTCCGCCAGATGATAGTACACCTCACGATGGGTACATATCTGACACTTTGCCTTCACTGCACTAGTCACGTATTTTCCTCCGTTTTGTTTCCGAAGAACGATCCACTCGCCTCTTTGCAGTGCCTGGTTATCGTGGTGTACGTTCCTACCAGACATACCAGTAATTTGTGTATTTCCTCAGATACGGCAAGGGGTGGTACATTACTTTTTGTATATGCTGTAAGGGAAGGTATTTTTGTTCGATTAGTAATACTTACTGAGTAGGGAATAGCGGAGGAGGAAAATGTTTAGGCTTACGAACGTACTAAAGTTTATGCATTATTTTACGTGTCCCCTATAATTTACATTATCTCAAAAATTTTAAAACGTGGTCATTAATTACATTTTTTTTTGTGTTGCCTAAGAATACCTATTTGCCTTACACTTCGTTGGATTACCCCGGCTTGCAGAATTCTAACCACCCGGATCGGTACCTTCAAGCCACGTCTCCTTTTAACACCAAGTCAACTGCAACGATCATTTATTTACAACTACTTACATCCAGCTGAATACGTTAAGTGCACATGGAGAACACTAATGCATAATATCCTCTTATGACAATCGACTCGATATCGATGACAATATTAAGAGTGATTCCACTTTAGCCTCCTCACCCAGGCATTCATTAAGGGCATAGGCCTACTCGTATTTTGGTTTAATATCGTAATGTGAAAATGTGGTGACGTATAAACGCGAGAGAGGAAGTCTACGCCATGTGAAACAAAAGACTGGTACCCAGACCACCAAATCCGGAGAAGCGAGAAGAAACAAAACAAACGTCGTCACGTTACTGTCAGCCAAAAAACGAATGCAACCCTCTTACCTATCTCTTCAACTGTTCTTTTTCGGGAGCATCGCGCCAGAAACATTTCCATCTGCTCATTCCCTCTGACACCACCAAGAATAAGTTCAGCTCACGGCACTGCATTTGGTCAGTTTATATATGTATGAAAGTACACCTGCATCTCACCGATATCGGTGATAAAAAATGAAACGCGGTTGAAAAGCAAGTTTCTCGGCTGGAAAGGACTGGAGTTGCCACCAGGGAACTCTGTTGGCAAAGGAACTTCGAAATTCGGGTTTACAATACTATACTCGTGCATGTGAAAGAAGATACACTCAAACTAAGTGAAGCAGACTGTAAAATGTGAAAGTCAGCAAGACTTGTGATGAGGCTACGGCAGTAATTTTCTGGAGTAAATATTCGCATGCAGTAAGAAGATCCTGTGTATACTGTATTGCATCGTTCGTTTACTGAAGTTCTATATCTCACTTTCTAGTAACTTAACCAGCAGGAAACTTAAACGTTAGTAGAAACATTTCCTTTGTTTTAAAACAAGGCAAAAACTTTTAAAGACTACTGTGACTAAACCTGGCCTTGGAATGAAATTAAATGGGATAAATAGGCAAGAAAGTGGGACATAAATCAGAAACAATCATATGTCCTTTAAGAATTCAGAGTTTATCATCTTGCTGGATTTATTTTCGAATACTCTCGCCTTTGATTAGCTGCAACATAACTGTTTTAACGCGGAAGTGATAAAGTTAATCCAGTTATGAGGATACTAAATATCCTCATATAATGACGATTCTCATCATATAATAACTCAGACAATAAAACGTTCATTACGTCATTATGAAAACCAAATTGATAAAGCTCATTGTCAGCAAGAGCGCTTGACCGTGCATATGGGTGACATAATTTCATAAGCTCAATGGCTCGATTGAAGGCGGCTGCAATGTATATTTTTTCCTTACGTGATTTCCACCTCAATTCCAGGAAAAAGCTGGTGCGGTTCATTGCAACGCTCGTCAACATTTACTAACTCGTCTTTACGAGACAGTTTTTTTTTTAAATCAAATGAGTACCAAAATAAATAAAGATTAAAATCGATTTTTATTGTTTAATGTGAGAACAAAACACGTGTATTTATCAATTCTTCGTAGAGCCTTGAAAAGGAAAATTGCATGTAGTATTAGACACTTTACAATGCTTAACGTTTCTGTTATTCGTGCTGTCTATGAAATATGAATAATTATTAATTTAAATAACTACTCTTTTATCAGATAATTAAAAATATCAATTCGTCATACGCATCTTGCCCATGGACAAATTAAGCAGGCTAGGTAAGAATTTAAGTGATTATTTCTCTTGGTAGCTTTAATGAGTTAGGATGGACCTTAATATAAATTAGTCAAATGTAGAAGAACTTACTCTTTTGTACTTAGTCCATGGGTACGGCACATACATTATTATGATAGACGAAAAACGGAACTTTTCACTTGAGAAACGTGACAAACGCTACTGTAACGCGGAGTTTTCTCCGGGTATTCCTCTCCCTTCCCCTTGCCATCCACCCGCCGCTGCTACATCCTCTCATCAATTTTTACGGAAGCTTTTGTTCATCGTTTGACGGCGTAAACAGGCGAGCAACCGTAAGACGGGTCCCGTTTATCTGGAGCTTTTTTCTACGTTTGAGGAAGAGAAGCGCTGGAGCTATAAGAACGACTCTGCTATGCGAATCAAGTGTACCATCGCCGCTACGCACAAGACTTTGATATGGCGTGCAGTGTTATCGTCTTGTAGCGTGTACCTACGGGACATTAAGCAGGGGTGACTTTGGACATTAGGGATGACTTTGTGAGACAGTATTTTTCAATGTTATTTCAATTTACTTCAATTTCAAAGAAGCTATTTGTAATACTCAGTGGTTGAATTGGCACCACTGAATATCTGAACAATTCCCACTGAACTAGGGGGACATTTAAATATGATTTTGTGTGCCAAAATGTCGCTCCAACTTGTCACACAGTGACCCCCGCGAACAAAATGTAACCACCCATGTTCGCGCGCCGGGCAGAAGAGCGCCGTCAACACTTTCAACAATCAGCGTAAATACGTAACAAAGATATTGTCCGCAGCAATCTAGATGCAAAATATGCATACTTATCTGTGAATAGCTGAACACTTCATTCGCCGGTGCTTATTACTTTCGCCACGTGTTCTGTTCATTTGTCCACAGAGAGCTTAACAGGTATACCGATGAATGTTTGTTAATCGTCCTCTATATTCAAAGTTGAGTTGAGATATGTGGGCGGCTAATAACGAGGTCTTGAGAGCCGATGAGGATGAATTGACGTGAGAATGGCGCAGCGCCGGATTGATGGACGAGGGAAACGGGAGATCCTTCTCGACACGACTCCCGCTTGCGAAAATCCGGAAGTGGCACGGCCGGGGATTAAACCCGGTCCGCCTTATTGGCAGGCGAGCAGTATACCCGCTCAGCTACGGCGGCCCCTTCAAAGGTACAGGTATATTCACATACACCTATTACACCTATAGCAGCAGCTAACCGAATAAATAACGTTTATCATTTTGTCAAGTTCCTAATTTATTTTATGATCAAGTGATGTTTTTCAGGCCTGCGATTTTTACACGGGCGGATTTCTCATATTCAGTTCCTTGATCAGCAGAGTTCAGAATACAGTTTAACATATAAATGTGCGAGATTTTACAAATGATTAAAAGTATATGAGTGAGTGAGTGAAGAGATTTGGACGGCTCTTAACAGCGAGGTCTTGAGAGCCGATGAGGATGATTGAAGTGAATATGGAGCGGCGCCGGAATGAAGGGGCGGGGGTAACGGAATATCCTCGAGAAAACCCTCCGACCAACGGCATTGTCCGGCACGATTCCCACTTGAGAAAATCCGGAGGGATTGAACCCGACTCGACTTGGTGGGAGGAGAGCGTGTTAATCGCTCAACCACCGCGGCCCCCAAATGTATATGACTTCCTGTCCGAAAGAGATACGGGCACCGTGTTGCAGTGACAACACATTCCTGCCTTGAAAATGTCACCGCAATTAAACCGGGGCCGTGCAAGAAGCCAAACACGCGGCACGCCAAAACCCGGGTCCCGTCAAGCCGCTGTGATCAGCTGACCTACCACGCATCTCGTGAACCGAACAACCACTACACAGATACCCCACCGCCCTTTTTTTCCCAGGGCTCCTCCCCCCTCCTCTTTTTCACCAACAACAAACGGGCAAGCGGGGCGGCCTCCTCCTTAACGTACCTTTGTCACGCGAGTTGCCACATATCGCCGACCGTCATGAAAGTTATCACCGGGGGTTGGACTGCAAGCAAGGATTTTGAGGGGGGAGAGGAAGTGCAGGATGGGTTCACTGGCCAGCCAGCGACCCGGCTCCAGATGGGACTGCGCCGGTACAACTCTCTCTCTCTCTCTCGCTCTCTCTCTCACGACGAAACAAGAACGTTCCCGGGCGGGATAGGATTGATCGGTTGTCCTGCTATCACGGGAGATGATAGGGAAGAGTGAGTCCTCCACAACCGTAGCACATTAGTATATACGCTGTTCACGGTAAAGTAAGCACTTTTGAAAGCCCTCCTTAAGATCTACTTATATGCACGTTGTGTAATCCTCCGCCTTATGTTAAATTAACGTTGCCATGGTCCTCATCACTTAATTCGCGCGTCAGTCAAGTGAATCTGTGAAATTATATATATATATATATAAACTTATGTGCATTAAAAATAAACATAAAGCGAAAATAATAATTTTAAGTTGTCACGAATGGTAGCGTAACACTTTTTATTCAACATTAATATATAGAACTACTTTCCATTCATCGTTACCAACTTTACTGGGCGCTTATTAAAATATATGCATGCAGGGGCAGAGCCATTTTTCTAAGGTTCATTTCTAAAGTGCTCACTTTATCATGAACAGCCTTTAGTAGCGACGTATCCTACGTGTTTTCAAACCGGAGAAGTGTAGGGGGGAGAGATTTAAATTACTGTGCGGCCCGTATCCACCAGCCTAAACGACGGTTACGAACAGCCCTACTATTTTGTGGTTTCTTCACACTTTTTGAATCACAATCTTGAAAAATCACACAGTGTATTACGTGTCTGGTCGTTTTCTAATAATGTTATGTGTCACAGACATTTTATATTTGTGTTGACATTTAAGTACCGTATTTTTGGGAAACATTTAAATTTCTATGTATAAATTAAAATATTTCATTTATCATTAATATCAATTGAAATACTGAGGAAATAGCTGCGTTGGTAATGTCTAGTAGGAAATAGTTCTTATGGGAAATATTACACTGAGTGCGCTCGAGTGCGGTGCTGTGTCTACTTGGTGTACTTGTCTAGACTAGAATAAGCTTTGGTTGAGTTAGTCAAAGTGATATCCTGGAAGTAGAACTTTATCAGGGCTTCAGGAAAGTTGGAAGTAACGTATAATGGACTATATTGGTCACTATCTTTTGCAGAGTGTACGGAGCAGGAGCAGGTGACGTGAGGACACAGCGCGAAATTATTTATAGTAACTGACCCGAAATTATTAACTCCTTCAGTAAGTCTAACACTGTGATGGTTAATAATTAGTTTTCGAAGTACACTGTATCTATGAAATAATAATAAATTTATAGAGTAACAGTGGAAGCAGAGACAATAGCTGCGTGACCTCGTCGTCAGTAGTGGACGGGTTTCAAAATATGAAGGGCTACGAACGAAAAGTTGTCACTACCAGGTCCATGCACAGTACTTTAAAATGGCCGCTGTTGTTCTGGTAGGGGCAAAGCTTTGTAAAATTAGCATGCAGTTTTACAACGAACATAATTTTCTGGACCAACCCAGTTATAAAAATAATCACAGTGCACCTAAATAGAAACACTTTTAATAGAATTATTAAAGCTCGGAATGCCACAGTTTGTTTATAATTATTTTTAAAATTCTCTTTAGCTTTGTGTTATCTGTTGCAGATTCATGGGAGGTGTTTAACCCCAAACACCTTTCACATGCGCAAGGCCATACCACAGACAATATTTTATGTATTTCTCATCACCCCTCTCGATCTACGTGGGCTGCTCTTAACAACGATGTTTTGAGAGCAGATGAGGGTGAAATGAGGTGTGAATGGAGCAGCGTCGGAATGCAAGGGCGGGGGAAACGGCAGATCCCCGAGAAATCCCACCGACCAGCGGTATCGTCCGGCACGACTCCCACCTGCGAACAAAGTGTTGAGACGAAGCCGAACTCATCCTGTAAGTAGAGCTACTACTTACTTGTTAAGTTGGGACTAAGATCGGACTTGGAACACTGCTGAGACCTTGAGTACCTTTCATCACAGGATCATCTCGTTACACTGTTTCCCAGCCTATTGCGCATGTGTCCTTATGTTTCCCGTGCTAGCAATTTAAAATCTCATTTGGAGAATATTTATGCACAAAAAGGATTAAGTGCCGCTTTTAAATAACCAGATTCGGTGGATATATTAAGTGAACCATGTTCCAAAGTGACACGAATTTAAATGCTCAAGTGTTGAACATGCATCGTGCACTGCGTAGTAGTCGAAAAGATGCCCGAAGACTGATCCGACATCACTAGTTCAAATACAAATTTAAGAACTAAATTATTTATTTGCTATGCAAAGAAACGTCAGCAGGCGTTGCTGTGTATTTCTTAAGAGATAGTTGGCGACAGTCCATGACAAGGTAACGCGATGACCACGAAAGGTCCAGAGGCCGCGGTGGTATAGTAGTTAGACTACGCGCCTTCCACCTAGGTGAACCGGGTTCGATTCCCGGCGGGGTAGCTCAGGATTTTCGCGTGTGGGAATCGTGCCGGACGATGCCACTGGTCGGCGGATTTTCTCTCGGGGGTTTCCCCACCCTTGCCTTCTGGGGCTGCCCCATGCTCACTTCACCCTCATCACATCGGCTCTCAAGACCCCGACGTTAAAAGCCGCACAAATCTCTTCACTCACTCTTCGTGAAAGAGAAGTGTGTGTGTGTGTGTGTATATATATATATATAATGCGCTGCGATGAAAATAAAAGAATCAAAATTACATAGTTTCCGTGGTTAATCTAGATTTGCCTCGTTCTGGCACTTCCACATTTAGATCGCAGTGAAATGATTTGTGTTTCAAATGTGATACTTCATAATTAAAAGTTACACACACTTTCTAAGTCGTGAAAAATACAGCGTTGAACTGCGTCAGCAAATGCGAGGGCGCAAACTCAGTCACGCTGGTTAACTCTGGAGAATTCTCTGCAACACGCCCACAAGAAAACTTATTCTGACCTAAATTAGCAGATACACGCTTCGGCGAACACTGGGGCGAAATAATACATGCGTAGAAGCGGAATTTGTGGGAAAAGTTTGAGGACGAGTCCCATTTACCAGAACAAAATGAACAGTCCACATACGCGTATAGCTGTATATTCTGCCTTCCTGAGATAAACAACCGTAAAAACCAACATCACAGTGGTGTAAAACTAAGCCTGACTGATACCAAAGAACGAGTAAGTGAATCAGAAGATTTGCGCAGCTCTTAACAGCGAGGTCTAGAGAGCCGTTAAGGGGGGAAATGGGATGAGAATGGAACAGCACTGGAATGCAAGGGCAGGCAAAACTGGAGATCCGATCAGCAGAACATTCGACCATCCGGGAGTGGCCCGGCCAGGGATTGAGTCCGGTTCGCCTTGGCGGGAGTCGAGCAGCCTAATCGCTCAGCCACCACGGCCCCGCCAAAGAACGAGATTCATGAATGAGTTTACAGATAATGTCATCCCTGGAATTTTAACGATTTTGTTTATACTCGCATGAACCACGAACAAGGCTAATGAAAGACAAAATTGTTTCCAATACAACAATAACTCTCAGTACTAGGACAGACTTAAAAAACAGAAACTAATTTGTGAAATCTACGGTCATTAGTAGAACAGCAATTAAATGAAGCAGACGAGTTGGAAGTAAATAAAATATGCTGTAACGAATGAATTGATAAACAAAGGAAAGATTAAAATAGAAATTGCACCCGAACTTATTTGTTTACAGAACATTTACTGAAACTCCAGAATTTTTAAATTTAGTAGTTACTTCTCTACAGGATACGAAGGAAAGAAACACAAATATCTGCGACATTTTAAAGACTGAAAACCACACATATAAAGCATGACAGAAGGGTTATTTTCATTATCCTGATGATATGACACGTTCCATAATAAAAAATCAATGAAGAGTTTACGGGCGTAACAATTAAGAAATCCCTACTTCGGATGAATTTAGTAATGAAAAATTGCAGAAGTGATGTTGTAGCCAAGTGAAGGAAACATATACGAAAAAAAAAAGTTTTTTTATAGTGAAACAACAGCGGAGAGACGAATCCCAGTCAGGTAGACCACAGTAAAGATCAAGAAAATCCACCAGCAATGCTTTTGTCCGTACGACATAAAACCTTCCGGCTCTGCTGCCTGCTTAGGATTTCCTCTTGACAAACCTATTCCAATCTCTCTTCCGATGTTCTCAACTCCTGGTCGAGTTCTCTCAAAGGTTCCAGACTCAGAGCTGATGTAATCACTGGCGCGATTCCAGGAGGCAAGAAGAACCTGCACGACGGGGTTTCCACGAGAAGAACACACACATACTCACACACGCATACGCGTAGTATCAGGCGATTTCCTAACGCCATCGCACCTATACGCTGTTCACGGTAAAGTGAGCACTTTTTAAGGCCCTTATAAATTTTTCCTTTCATCGAATTTCCGTCTTCCTGGGATGTTTTTTAATATAAACATTGCAATGTGACCAATAAACACAGTGTATACATTTCACCACCAGCAAAATTTAATGCCTGGGGCTGCAGTAAGATATATTTAATAACGGTTTATGCCTGCTGGGAGGACCTTAAAAAGTGCTCACTTTATCGTGAACAGCCTATACCCGTGACTACTGCTCGACAACCTCGAGTGGGGACCCGGAAAATAGGCAAGGCACAAGTTTTTTCTATTCCCCGAGGCCGCGGTGGCTGAGCGGTTAACCTGCTCGCCTTCCACCAAGGCGAACCGGGTTCAATCCCCAGCCGAGTCACTCCCGGATTTTCACATGTGGGAATCGTGTCGGACGATGCCACTGGTCGGCGGGTTTTCTCGGGGATCTCCCGTTTACGCCACCCTTTCATTCCGATGCTGCTCCATACTCATTTTACCCTCATCGGCTCTCAAGACCTCGCTGGTAAGAGTCACGCGAATCTCTTCACTCACTCCTGTATCCATTGCACCTAAAGCTTGTTCGCGATAAACTGAGCACTATTCAAAGTAACCTTAGAAAAATGTATATGTTCCTACCTGCATATATTTCAACGGGCGCACTGAGTGACACGCGTCCAGTAAAGTTGGTAACGATGGAGGGAAAGTAGATCCGTATCTTATCGTCGAATTAAAAATTATTAGTTGACCATTTGTGATAACTGAAATTTTTTCTTTCGTTTTTTTTCAATGCGCCGATGTGTAAAAATGAGCATTATTGTAAAATATTTACTTTTCTAATCATTTCACAGTTTTACTGGACTGACGCATGAAAAAGTGATGAAGCCTATGGAATTTGTAAATTTTACATCAGGCGGAAGAACGCAGTTGATCTTAAGCAGGGCTTCCAAAAGTGCTCAGATTACCGCGAACAGCCTATACAAGCAAGAAGTGCTCGACAACCTCGAGTGGGAACCTTGGGAAAGAAAATATGTGAAACACAAGCGTTTCCCTCTTCCCCACCCCTTGCTCATCCTTATCCACGTAGCAGCTTCAACGTCGTGTAGCCAGTTCAGACGAAACATGTACAAGCGGGACACATGCAAACTGAACACTTCTCTAACTACCAGTTAACACGGACAGCGAAACCACACACAGAACAGACATACGAGAGAAATCGAGGAATTGGCGTGAAATAAGTGAAAACATATTATTCTTATTGGTTTGTTTGTGGTATAGTCTATTTGCGGTTCCTTCACACTTATTGAATTAAACTTCATGTATGACGTGTGTGGTTGTTTTTCCAAACACGCCATGTATGACAAGTGATTAATATTAATATAAAAGTAGGGTCTACCTTATTTTTAATAAATTACAATGTTATTTATATTTTACCAATAAATTACAACACTTAATTTATAATTATTATGAATAAAGGCGAGATAAAATATGCGTGTTGGTAATGCCTAGCAAAATATAGTTCTTATTCAGAGTATTGTTACACTGAGTGTGCACGAATGCAGTGCGTTGCCCGTTTGGTGTAATTTTCTAGACTCGGCTGAGCTTTGTTTGCATGAAACGGATGAATATCCTGTAAGTAGAACTTTAGTAAGGTTTCAGATAAGTTGGAAGTTACCGTTAGTTTTACTTCGTTTTTGGTATCCAATATTAACAGTACATACTGAATAGGATTTGTCATAAAACTAAACAGTTATTACATATTAAAATTGTACACAGCAATGATAATATGAACACACAGTAATAATAAAAATACTTACAATTTAAATAAAATCCCGAAAAGAACATGGAACAAGATGTATAAAAAATAGTTTAAGCTTTTTTTTACAATAAGGTTCTTTGTTTCAAGAATTATTATTAAATGATTCTGTGGTTTATTCATTAATATTTATCGTATGAAATATGGATTATTTTCATATTTACTTGTATTATGTGCAAGTAAATTATTTTTATTAGAATTTCTTGTTAGGCGATTGTGCAAATCAGATTTTTTATGTAATGAATATTTTGAACAGCATGGAGAATTAACAATAAATAACATGTGCAATAATATGCAGTGTGTTGTGTTGTGAAACAGACTATCCTGGCCCACTCCCCCTCACTCCATCGCTTCCTTCCGCCCCTCGGCCAAAGGCCCTCCCCCCAAGAGAATTCCGGACCCCCGAGCAATGCGTGTTGTGGGCCCCTCCTCCCCCTCTCCAACAAAAATCGACCATTTACAACTTAAATAGTCGTCATCCATGCAAAAAAGTTAATAAGTTTTGAGTGTTGAAATTAGATTTTTACCTAATACTTAATTTTATAAATAAACATTTCCGCGCCCCTGAGCAACGGGACCTTTTACGGGCCTCCTTGCCAACGCGACCCATTACGGGCCTGCAGTCGGCCAGATGACTCCATATGTTTCACACTGAAGGCGACTGTAGCGCTAAACCGCGAAGCCTTCTGCTAGGTTTGCGAAGCACTACCTGCTCCCCTTCATAGCAGGTGAAACTACAAAAAGCCTAGCCTCTGCGGGTATTATTGATTCGTCGACGACGGGGGGGGGGGGGGGTAAGGTTTCGGCGCACGAGTTCAAGGTCAACAAGTTACAGTCACCAGGGGGGCGAGGGTCGCGCCGCACCAGCCGGGGATCGATGTAGGACCCCCGGAGTACCTCCAGACCTCGACAACGGGAGTCTGGCTGGCACCATGTTTCTGACATGTGCTGAGGGTACAAATAGAGTAGCTTACCACAACTCTGCACCCAATTGTACAACATGCACAACTCAATTAAATAAAGTAGTACACACACTGCCAAAACTGCCAGGAAAGCACGATTCATGTTGAATACGTAATAACAATGCACATATTTTGTAACACTAAAACATTTTGTTAGAATATACTTATAGGCTAATCACGGTACAGTGAGCACTTTTGAAAGCCCTCTCATTTGAAGTGAGTCAATAAATATAAATATTTTTTTAGCCTTGAACGTTAACTTCCGAGTGCTGTGGAATATGCACACTGTGTTTATTACTTACATGGCAATATTTAATTTAAAAGATGGTTAAAGGATAAAATATGGCTGAAAGGAAAAAAGTAACTAGCGCCTCAAAATTGCTCACTTTGCCGTGAATAGCCTATAATTTAAATGTTTTAAAAATCAACAATAGTTTATTATAAATAAAAATTTAAGTGTGTTTCCATTGTGGATGCTTTAATAAGCACATTTAGAAAAAGAAAAAAAAACCTTTGTAAAACCCTACTCTGGTTATACGTAATAAAATTAGTAATAATGTTCACAATTATGTTTAATAATTAATTTTATACACATCGATTTAAGCCACGAAAGATATTATATTTATAATAAAAATAAATGTGCATAAATAAATTATTAAAAATATTTAGAAACGTTAGTAGCGCTACTTTCTTACATTCAACTATATAAATTATAATGATTGTCTTAGTTGAAGATTGAATAAGTTCTGCACGTTGTACGGTTGATTGCAGTACTCCATATCCTGCTATCTGCAGGAAGTGAAGGAGGGCGCAGTTAGGGTTGGTGGTGTTGTTAGTGATGTTGGTGGATTTAGGTTTGAAATGCGAAATGCGTCAGGGCACAATTTTAGGTTGGCGTTGCACTAAAATTATTCCAGACTTTCCATCAGGTAGTAATAACTGATAAAAAAAAATGAGCAGAGCTTGTTTCATTTAAGAAATCTTGTTATTTACTTATGTTAGTTTCCGACATGAACTTTTGAAGTTAAACCCAATCTATAAAAGTGGTATTCCTTGTCACGTAACTTATTTTCCATTAATTTTGAACAGAATATGAATATTTTTGGTGCATTAATTTAAATTCCTTCGTTAAAAATAAGTATAAAAGACCAGGCGCGTGTTTTGTTTTTGCCCTCTAGCATCACCTTCAAATTTGGCAGCGTTGGTGCAATAACCATTTCATTATATTTTGAAAATCATAGCCCAAACTATTTCGATTGTCTCCTGCTCAGAATTACAATCTACTATATAATTATCCAGTTCGCGGTGATGGAGATAAAATGTTATGCATATTCAATATTTTTGAAATCGTACAACCACCACCACCACCACCACCACCACCTCCAACACCGCCATTACCGCCCCGCGCCATCACGGTGGGTTTTGTTATCAGTTCTCGTCAGGGCCTTTGCGTCAGCGGCTTCTAAAGAAATGTGCTTTCGACTGTTGGGTTACACAAAATTTTTGGCATGGGAAAAATTAGTGCGGATTTTTATTTCTGACGCACACACTGCCGTGTTTTGCCACTTTTAACTGTTTCACGCACACATTTGACATTTATTTTATGAGTTGCTCAGATCAAATTTTTCGTTTTGGAACTTTACTCGGGACCAATAAAAACGTGCTCGTGTGTGATATCATTATATAGCAGCAGCTGTTTTCGCTTCTACGGAATAAGCTTTAGAGTAAAACAATGAGTGATATCTCTCACGACGCGACGTAGGGAACTTTCCTTATTGAATGTCATTTCCAGCTGTTCAATTAAGTCTTATTCCCGTACAATGTGCAGTATATAAACCACCATGACTAAACGTGTTAAAAGTTCTTGCAGTCTGGTCTAGGCTTTTTTTTTTCGCGCGACGAGAGTAAAACAACTATGACTATATATTAGTAGAATAAACGTTACGGTAGGCCTATATGTTTGCATGTTCACCACTATCTTTTGCGTTTGTCAATGCTACGTACAATAAATACCTACACGACACGAGTTTAGTGCTCGAATTCACTGTGTCGTTTCGTTAGACTGGTTGACCCTTCGTTTTAATTTTTATTCCTAATAAGGCAGTCTTTTTAACGAAATAACCCAACACATATTAATAACAGGTTAAATACTACTGATGTTTCCGCCACAGTTGTAACAAACACCGTCGTGGCAAAATATTAATGTGTATTATGTGTAACATTCTCTATTGTGTGTAACAAATAGTTGTAAAGCCGACCTAAATATTGTTATAGGCCTAAACTGTGAAAATTGGTAGGAAATATGACAGCATTCTTTGAACAGCTGTAAACAGCAACCAACGCATTTGACAGTTATAAAAGTAGAAGTCACATGGCAGTGTTTGTGTTTACGTGTAGCGGAAGGATACGTAATCAGTAACCAAAAGTAGATATTTAGCAGGGCTTCAGAAAAGGCCGAAGTTGTCGTAAATCAACTATAACGTGTAGGGTTGTTATACGATTGTAGTTTAATGTAGGTATTATGACAAGGGTCACTGCATTCTCCATCTCGAGGGTGCGGGCTTTGACGCGGTCTTTGAGACCCCCCCCCCCCCCCCCCAGCACAAAAGAGGCCACTTCAACGGGGGTATTCTCGAGGCCAGGGCGCTGTTGTGACGCTCACAGCCACGTGTCGTCCAGCAGTGCCGCTTTGAGAAAGTGCTCCTATAGGCTGTTCACTGTAAAATGAGCACTTTCAAAAGCCCTGCTTAAGATCTACTTGTATGCACATTGTGCATTCTTCCGCCTTATGCAAGATTAACGTTGCATTGGGCCTCGTCACTTTATTCATGAGAAGATTAAGTGAAACTGTGAAATTATTTGAAGAGAAAATATTTTACAAATCTTATAACTGTTAACTTTAGATGCATTAAAAAATCAGGAAGCGAAAGATATCATTTAAGTTATCATAAATGGTCACCTAACCCTTTTTATCCGACCTTAAGATATGGAACTACTTTCCATCTATCGTTACCAACTTTACTGGGCGCATGTCACTCAGTGCGCCTGTTGAAGTACATGCAGGCAGGAGCAGTGACTTTTTTCTAAGGTTGATTACAAAAGTGCTTATTTGTCGTGAATAGCCTATATGCAGAGGTTAAATAGCAGCTCATAACGCCAACTACAGCCACACGCGCCGAAAACGGCGTGAGATGTTATTATATGATTAGGCCCTAACTTGACATCCCTGCCTGATCACACTTTTAGACTTTACACCAGGACGCCAGGAATTGCAATACGTTATTGCGATAAGGACAACAGCAGTAGTCCCCTCCACCGGCTAACAATCGGGGACATGTATATCTAAACAACGCTCCCATATAGGCCAGCAGAAGGCGGGCAAGTCGTCTTTCCACGAACGGCCAGCATCCAGGGAAGAACGCAGAATGGGTGTGTCCGATTGCCGCAAGCCGATCTACTAGAACAGCCTCCGGAAAACATGTTTAAGGTGGGAACTGTCCAATTAGTTTAACAGAGTAGTGGCGTGATTAATAATAATGCATTTTTAATTAATATCAGTTTACATAAGCTCCCCCGAGTGTTTAATATTCCGTATAATCCATTCAAGGTTACTTCAGCCTTTTACAAAGCCCTGCTCATGTTCTACTTGCAGGATATTCCTCCGCCTCGTGCAAACTAAGCTTATCAAGTCTGGAGAATTACACCAGAGGGACAACGCACCACATTCATACGCACTCAGTTGTAATGATGTTTTGTATACGAACTGTTTCTCACTAGACGTTACCAACATACCTATTTTCTCCCTGTTTTTATTCAAATTATTTAGCAATGAAGCATTATAATTCATAGATAAGATATTAATAACATTTCAATTTAATAGGAAAAAAAAGTAACTCTTATGAACACAAGTATAAAAGTATAGGGCGTATTTAGGAAATAACTAAACACGTCATACATGGGGAAATTTTTCAAAGGTTTGATTCAAAAAGTCCGAAGAAACCGTGAATGGACTATACCTATGGCCACCATTTTTCGCGAAAATATTTCAGGACTACATGTACTCCAAAACAATAGAGCTCAGATCCACTTTCGTAATTGGATGATTTTAACTGCAAACGCGTTGTTGGTGTCTGCCCGCGAATCACGGACACTCAGCGTCGGAGTTGCCTAATTCTGATTGGCCCAGTCTTGTAAGGAACTACCACCCGACAAAGACACTTGTTCAATATACGTAGGAAATCTGCACATAGGCCATAGGACATTGGAATATAGCCTTCGCGTAAATCCTTTCGCAAAAAGCACGTGGCCCTAAGTATACCATGTTATATTGTATGTGCCTCATGTCTAAATAAACCCCCTCATTCTCAGTAGTACTCTACGGTCTCATCTCTTGTCTCTCAGCTACGCCCTTAACCCCTTCTTGTGCGGAGTAACAGAAATGTTACTTCGTAACAGAGTGGCCAGTAGTATGCCACAACGTCGTTCGCCAATCATGTGGGCTTTTCGCATTTAATTGAGTACTTTTATAATGTTTACCTATGATGTATATTTATGTAATTTTTTACATCCCTCTGTCACATGCAATATTAACACAGTCATAGAGACAATCACTTTGTTCAATCGTCGATAATGTTAAACTGTGACATTTCAAGGAACGGGAATATGTTATTTAAATACAAATACCTACTCTACGCGAATACAAGTAGAAAGTAACTAGCGTATATTAATTAGTCTAAACACTCGAACTTCACACTTTTTCTACGACGTAAAGGCATTGAACTTCATGATAAACCCATGATAACTTCCCTGACCAAAATGAATGTGAATAAAAAATATTATTTCTAAGTTTTTATAACACAACCGGAGTAATTATTACGATGGTCTTGCGTGGTAAAAGTTTTTTTTGCATTTGCTTTCTGAAGAATCCAGAATAGGAATACACATAAATTTCAATTAGAAATAAACATTCTTTAATTATGATTTATTAATTAAAAAAGTTAATTGTAGGAAAAAATGTTTCAGTATTGTAAAATATGTAGCCAAGACTGTTCTGTCATATGCAACATAATTCGAAAAATTATGATAATTTTTGTAGTGTGTACTACTTTTTAATGAGTTTTGCATGTTGCACTGTCTGGTGTCGTGCTCAGTTAGACACTAGCATTCGTCTACCCTAACCATTATTTCTAAGTGTCGCGTGCTCCATCCAAGGTCATCCGTTTCCCGGCGAGGCTTCCGGACAGCGCAGCAGCCCGGGACGACAAAATGGAACCGCAGCAAAGTTCCAAGGAGCTGTATGCGCGCTGTTTGCACAGGAGAGAGAACCACTGAATAAAGATACAATCCTCTGTCTGGAGGCTCACTGTCCCATCTCACCCTCCCCCCCTCCACCGACCAACAAGAGTACGGCCCCACCAGATGCCATGGAGCTGCAAGGACAGTCCGTCTGGACAAGCAATCCCTCCTACCCTGCGGCTTCCGAAGACTAATCCCGCGCTGTTCATTCTCGGCGCACGCAGCAATAACCTCTCTGGAGCCTAAGAAAACTGAATGTATTTAGACCACTCACAACGAACAAGCAAGGGACCCATAATACACGGCGTCACCTGCCGAGCTACGTTCAATGGCGGAGATGTAAACTAGCTAGCAACAGGGCACAACCATAGAGTAAAGATGAGGTAGACCGCTTACTCGTCTTCTGCGCATGTACCTAACATTGACCTATCCCAAAGGAACACAACTGTCGAATTCACGTGGTCAACAGTGATGAGCGTGTTTGTTTATATCTTAATTTTTAAATGACAAGCACTATTATATTAGTATAATAGTTTTACCAAATTCAATTTAATCAAACTGCATTACGAACGGGTTAGAGGAAGTATAAAAACATCTCAACAGCATTGTTTACTCAACTGTGTTCTAACCTCAAAACCCAATCCTCGTAAAGCAGTTCAATGTTGGGACGCGGGGATTGGTTGTGGGCAGCCAGCGAGATCGGTCGACCTCATCTTTAGTCTATGGGTACAGCACAGAGCTGACGCCAGCATATGTACCTCGCAACAGTTCATCACACGCCACTGATATCTGCACGCGAGACGAGTTCGCTATAGTCTGTTCGCGGTACCTTCATTCTTATTGAAGTGATTTTTCGAAAAATCACTCTGCGTGTGACGTGTTCAGTTGTTTTCGAAATATCTCGTACACCACGAGCGTTTTGTACTTGCGTCAACAGAAAAAGTATCTTACTTTTGGTTAAAATTAACTTTCATTTATAATTAACCTATAAATTATAATTAGAAACCCGGAGATTTCGCGAAATAATTTCGCAACAAGTTAGCTTCCACAATACTTTTTTTCTAGAGCATCAGTTTGTTGTTCATTGGCTGACGCCCCAGTTTCATTGCAGACCAGGTAGAACGGTATTCGGGTCTAGATTCCTTGCAAGTCAGTTATTGGTTCAAAGTCTTCCAGGGCGTGTCTTAACAAACTGCGATCCAATTGCGACAGAAAGTCAAATGTACATGTGTTTGAAGTCCAGCTTGTCCTCAAATTAAATCGCGTAACTTCGGGTCTCTAATTATAACGTTTCATTTATAATTAATATAAAAAAAATTAGTGGATGAAGCGGCTCTTAACATCGAGGTCCTGGGAGCCGATGCGGGTGAAGCAAGGTGAGAGTGAGCGAGCTGAGTAAGGAGCAGCGCCGGAATGGGGGAGGCAGGGGAAACGGGAGATCCCCGAGAAGGCTCGCCGACCAGCAGCATCGCCCGGCACGGGTCCCACATGCGAGAGTCCGGTAGTGGCCCAGCCGGGGATTGAGCCCGGATCACCTTGGTGGGTGGCGAGCAGGCTAACCGCTCAACCACCGTGGCCCCCGGCGACGGTAGAGCCCCCTTATGAAGTAAACCTACTTTGTCTAGAATGGGGACAGAAAACCATTCAGCCGGGATGGAACCGTAGACAGCAGATACCAGCTGCGTGGTAACCAATTTGTATTCCGGCACTGAGTGGCTCTTTCGTTAATGGAACAGTTAAAACCACGTAGTTCGTATTCGTGGTTAAGGTAGTATTAACGTACATACGTGCTCGGAAATTTTAGTATGCTTCCTCTGATAGAGATTGAACACAGCAAGAATATATTCCAATAATGCAAAATAATGTTATTTGTAAAAATACGTGACAGCCGACACACCAAAATTGTTACACTATTATAAGTAATTGGTGTACCCAAACAGGACGCGGATGGAGTCACAAGAAACGACGCAAGGATGAGTCCTATAGGCTATTCACGGTAAAGTGAGCAATTTTTAAAGTCCTCTCATTTGAAATAATATTTAATACATATATGTTATTGTAGCCTTAGACGTTAACTTTCGAGTCCAGTGAAGTACAAACACTGTGTTAATTACTTACATGGCATTATTTATTTTAAAAATTGGTATAATAATAAAAAATTGTTGATAGGAATAAAGTAACTAGGGTCTCAAAAGTGCTCACTTTACCGTGAACAGCCTATATAAGCTCTTTAGTTGTGTAAATTTTAACGCGGCTGCCTGATGAAAGGATAAGGGTTACACATGTTAAACATAGGGGCCGCCGTACCTGAGCGGCTAGTCTGCTCGCCTCCCACCAAAGCGAACCGGGTTCAATCCCTGACTTGGCCACTCCCGGATTTTCGCAATGAGAATCGTGCCGGACGATGCCGCTGGTCGGCGAGTTCTCTCGGGGATCTCCCCTTTCATTCCGGCCCTGATTTACTCTCACCTGATTTCACCCGTAGTTACGTGTTTGGTTGTTTTATACATATTACGTTTATTACAAGCGTTTTATACTTGAATTGAAATTTTTAAAATGCCTAATTTTTTATTCACATGAACTTCTAGTTATATTTTATTTATAGATTATAATACTTATTTTATTTACAATTAATATGGAAATAACAGGGAGAAATTAGGTGTGTTGGCAACCCGTTGTAAGAATAGTTCTTACGCAAAATTGACTACACTTTAACCATTCCAAGTTAGCAGTAAAGATAGTCAAACATTGCCACTGGCTGACTGGTATATTCATAGTACGACTGCGACAGAAAATAGTTTCTAAGGTATTTGGTGATTTTTAAAGTTAAAATTAGTAATTGAAATAATTAATTCCATTCTGTGCTGTTATGGTATGCTCATACAAACTCATGTGATTTGCGTTTTTGAAAGATTTTTCACATGTGAAAACAAGAAAAGGTGATTATTAATTAGTGGTAAATGGAAATAATTCAATTCATTACAAATTCGTAACTTAATAAAAAATTAACAAAATATTGCTGTCATGATGTGAAAGAAGGGGACGACAGTTGATTGCTCATGACAACAGCTGATGGAAAATCGCGACATTTTTTGAGCCAACATATTTTCTATAACACTCTAATTAGTTCATTCTTTCATGATTGGATGACCAAGATTTTGACAAGGCTAAGTTGTTTGTAGACCAATCACGAACATTCTGCCTTAGAGTATCAGAATTATCATTGGCCCAGCGAAATGGGGGTAGTAGCTTCATACATGCATGACAGACAATAAGGAAAGAAAACTGTCGGAGATGCGTACAGTACGTTGAATCATAGCAAACGTCAACTTTTCCTGCGATAAACCATCATCTCTACTCATCACGCATGTTTTGGTGGGCGGGGAAACAACCTGTACATTCCAAGCGCAGTGACAAGCGGAGGAATACAAACTAACACTTTGGAATGGATAGAGTATAGTTTCTGCAGCGTGCCGGCGACGTGGCCAACGTTGTTTGTGCTAGCAACGTTGCCAATTCTCTAAATAAAGACTTTGTTGTGTGTTGATTAAAAGTGCCTTGGAGTTCTTAGTTGCAAAGGTAAATTGTGGCGCTTTGGCGTTCAAGATTCCTGGTTCGAAGCCCACGTAAGTCATAGATGTGAATGTGAGTGTCCGGGTTTATATGTACGTCTCGGTTAATGCAGTAAGCATAATCCCTCTCACGCCGTAAGATTTTCGCACTTATTTAATTTTTTCATTTCTAAACTAAGTTATTTTATCTTGAACAATATCTGTTACATGGTGAAATTTAATTCCTCTAATGTTTAAAATCTTTCTGTGCAACATTTGAACAGCATTTATGGCCAGACAGATTTTATATAAATTACCTTCATAACCTTATTTAGTTTCCAGTTATTGATTGCCGTTTAAAAATGTTGTAGGGTCGGAAATAACAGTTTTGTTGTTCACTATTCCGGTTTGCTGAACCCATCAACCATCAAACAAATTTAAGGACGAGTTATAAATATAAAATGTTTGATTAATATTTAAGCCACCTAACTTTTGCAAACAAACATGGCGTTGCAAACGACGTTTCAAGTGACGACAACTTTTCAAAATTGTTTGACTAAATTTGTCTGAAGCACTTCGACGAAATTTTTTTTTTTCTGTGTGACAGGGTCTTACGCCGTCTCTCCATAAGACTTCGTATTACGCTTATGATTTTCATCAGAATTTTATTTCCAAAAAATTGTTCGTTACTTACCAAAGCTCGAGGAAAATCTGTCGAGTAGTACGTCCTGTCTACACACTGATGTAACCTGCTTCCAAGAGCTGTCAAGAAATAGGACTTCGAACTACGTTTGCCACGATAAGGGGGAAGTATCCTTGTCTTCTTGGACTTACTTATTTCCCCCTATAACTTAATTCTCGAAGTCAATATTATAAAACCAAGATTTTCAAGACATAGGGAACCTATTAATAGTTATTTCGAAATCAAAATAATTTTTTCTTACATGATTAGATTTATATCTGTAACCGTAATCAAACACTACTTACTTAATCGTTTAATAATGCTAATCCCACACGGGAAAATAATGGCATAATTTAAACCGTACAAATTAGAAAAAAAATAGGCCTTAAGTAGTCTTCTATGTCATGTATAGCTTTGATTTTTTTATGGTCATTCATAATTTTTCATTACGAAGATTTGTAAGAAAAATTGAAGATGGACTGGATACTAACGTAATGCAAAGGCCTCCCGCCGTGAACGTTTCACGTTAAAGCTTATCATATATTCGAGCGGTTTCTTCACAATTTTTAAATCAAATCTTAAAATAATCACCCCTATGTTAGGGTATTTTCAAAATATGACATGTATCGCAAGAGTTTTATACTTGTGTAAACATAAAATTACCTTACTTTTAATCAACTTGATTTTTTATTTTATTTACAAATTTTAATATTTATTTATAATTAATACCAATAAACACAGTGAGCAAATATGTGTGTTGGTAATGGCTAGAAAGAAATAGTTCTCACTCAAAATATTATTACAATGACTACGCACGATTGCGTTGCGTTGTCCCTCTGGTATAATGTTCTAGACTGGATCACGAGGTGGTGGAATATCCTGTAAGTAGAATTTAAGCAGGGCTTGATAAAATTATGAAGTAACAAGGACTATATACAGATGTAGAGAAAGCAAAGCCAACCCGCCCGCCAGGCGCTCTGGAAGCTGCTACAAAAGCCCGACCCTGAGGGCGCTCGGGTTGCACACCGCTCTCCTATCCGAAGGCGCCAACGAGCTGCGTGATTGGACGGCTCCCCGGCGGCGATCGCCTTTCCGGATCGCGAGAAACAGCGCAGTCCTCGGGGGCGTATCAGCTTCTCCATGTTCTGAGATTACGAGCTTCCGTCTGTAATCTTCCCCGAGTGCGCACAAGCCGCGAGGATCTCCTTCCGATTGCAGTCCTGGCAAGCTGACGCCGGACCGCGAGTTCTCGCAAACCTCAAAGCCACTCTTCCACCTCTTGTGACAATCGTCTACCCAACTAAAGTCAACACGATACTTCATCATTTAAGGAGGCCGCCTGGTTGAAGGAACTTTGCAGGACCGGGCCTAAAAGCGTGGGAGCGCTAGGAGCAACCGAGACGTCGCCTCTACGCGCAAAGCACTAAACTGGCGTGCAGTCTTGCCGTCGATAACGCGCCTCTACGAGACTTTCAACGGAGACCTTACCATTTAATGCTGTAATAATAAAAAATAACGGTTTTATGGGCGTCCCTATTCCTTTTTTAATGTTTTCTACGGGAATGTTCATGCCTTAAAATGACAGTGAAAACGCGTTTGAGAAATTTTCACTATCACAAAAACATGCTTCAGAGAGAAATGGAGGAACTGAAAAACGTATACCGATGCGTAAATGCTATTCGTAAGCAGATCTCACTCGGACACGGTGGACGGTTTTTTAAGGAAATGTTTTCTGTTGGAGCTGTGCACACCGTTCGGCGGCCTACCCAGGCGGACACCTTAAAAGTCCTCTCACTTAGAATAATGGTCAGTAAATATATTTTATTTTAACCTTAGACGTTAACATCTGAGTGCGGTGGAATATACACACCTTGTTTATTACTTACTTGACAATACTTATTTAAGAAGGTTGTTTACAGCGTTAAAAAAAATGGCTGAAATAAAAAGTAACTAGGGTCTCAAAAGTTCTCCATTTACCGTGAACAGCCTATGTCTAATGCTCCTGAGAAAACATTATTTTAATTCCTAAGTTCATTGTGCACCAATGCCTACAGTGAATCAAATGGAACAACACTCGATGCATACCGTGCGATCTTGAACGAGTAATGGGAAGTGCGCTAATTATATCAAGAACACACGAAGTGGCGCAAAGAATTTTATTTTGGCAGCGGTTGGACCTCGGTGTCTGAAGTGAGAACTTTGCACAGTAAGAAAATCACCTTTTCCCAGTGAAAAATATACTTTAATTCTACGTGCACACTGAAGAGAAACTTATTTATTACAATTGTTTATTTCACTTTTCAGTACCCGATTTTCGGTTTATTTTCAAAAAGGGGTTCATATGAATTCGTAATTCCTTTTTTTTTTTTTTTTTTTTTTTTTTAAACGGCTGCAGCCCTTTCTGCTCCCCCCTTACGTACGTCCCTGAACGCACGCCAGTCGAGTGATCTAAGTAGTGATGGCTCGTTCGCGAACGAGTAGTTCAAAACGAACGATTCGCTGTCGAAAACGACTCGCGAGTTGCTCTTCTTTATAGAGTCGAATCATTCATGAATGATGAGAGCTACGGCTCGGCGATTCACTTCGGCGCTCAGTCAGCCCGAAAGCCGACAGCTCATCGGCTCGGAAGAGATAACAAAACTGCTAGCCTAGCATTTAACAATAGCGTTCAAAGGGCGTAACTCCTCTTTTTTAGAGCACACAAGCTGTAAAACCAGAGATAGGAATACCATGAATGCGGCCATGTATTTCTAAGCGTGGACGAAAGCACTCAAGCATAATAAGCGCGAGGTTTTCAAAATATTTTCATTATTTATTTTGCTAATATTGAGACTGCGACACTAAAAGAGTTTCGGAAGATTACGTATAAATATCGTTCACTGCGCGCTCTCGAGTTTTCTACAAATTTCAATTCACAGACTTTATTCACTCTAGTAATAATGTTAAAATTAATATACATAATAATTATGCTATATTTTACATTTTGAATGAATTAAAAAACAACTACAATATTAAGAAAATAATTACATTACCTGAAACTGTGTAGAAGATGCCATGTATTATGCGATCGCGTGTCTTTACATCAACGCAATAGTGCGAGCCACTCCACATATCTATACTCTCAACTCTCAACTCTTTGAAACCCAGGCCCAGGCCTAGACAGGCACTTTTTAGTGGGCGGCACAGCATGATGGGAAAAATTTAGCAAAAAAAAAGTTTCAGTATTGTGTGCTTTGTAAGCACAGTCGTTTTTAGTCCGGACCAAGGAAAGATCATCCTCCGACCAAAATGTTTTGTTTTCAGAGGGCATTTTTATTGCTAGTCTGAGGATCATCTTGCTTTATTGCGGCCTAACTTTCAGTCCGGACTGAGGGTAGGACTAACGAAGTATTAAGTTCAAAAAGAAACATGGCGAACATAAAATACGACATTTTCGTTAATATTACATGCCAGTGAAAGCTATATAAAGTTTACGAAACATAAAAATTACGTTTAAGGCAGAATCTGTCAATCTGTATGCAAAAATATGCCGACCTAATGCATGAAATGTTCCGTGAATAACAATTAAAAGCAAATATAGCTAATAAGTTTAATAATACATCAGTTTTTAGCTACAGCAATGCCTTTCTATTTCTGTGTCATTCAAATGCCTTCTCTGAAAACAGATGCTTACGAGACAGATATCAATATACTCAAAGAGAATTTTAATACAAATCTTGTCTTGCCTCTCTCTCGATCTCTATCTCTCTCTCTCTCTCTCTCTCTCTCTCTATATATATATATATATAATATATATATATATATATATATATATATATATATAATATATATATATATATATATATATATAAAAGTATACATCCGAAACGTAAATATATTGGTAACTCAGTGGTAACATCGTGGGCTGATATGCATAAGAATGCAAGTTCGTATCTCTTCTGAGAGATACAATTTTAATCAGTTTATAATGAATTTTTGTAATGTACTTACAATTACATTACGCATTTAACATCATTATAAAAACAGTACTGGCGTAATAAAATTAAACCAGCCCACCAGACTATATTACCTGCGCATAGTGGTGTGCTATGAAAAAATAAATCAACATGGACTAATAAGATATTAGTATATTAATTTTATCGTTCTCCATTCTGCAGTATTACCATATATGATAGAGAGTCATAAAACAAGGTTAAAACGAATAAATTGATAATTAATGTAATAAATAATTTGATTTGTTTACACGAACAGGCAGAAAATAACACAGCACATTACCGAGAGCATAATTTTTTGAATGGAAATAATCAACACTAAATATAGGGCCAAGATATATACACTTTCGATTCCAAAGTTGCTGTGTAAAATCTATTTATATTTGCAAAACTCCTACTTTTATTTTCAATTCAACACACACTATAATAGATTATATTCTGTTTCTTGTTATGCACATTAATGCTTATTGTAAATTACTATTAAATGAGAAAAGGAAATCATTTTTTTGTAAATAAGTTATGTAGAGTTTAGCGCTGTCTAAGAGTCGAAAATCTGCAGTGCACATACGCAGTAAACCTGACAACAGTGTACGTCGATGATCCTTCGACTAAATTAGTCCCACTGTGGTCGGGGTTTATGAATACGATATAGTTAGTCCAGCCTTAGTCCGGAATAACCTCAGACCAACTTCGAGGAAGATCAAATCTGGATCACCCTTGGACGAAGCTCTGACTATGAATAAGGCCCTTACTGGTTACAATTAATGATTTCAATTAATACAATTTATAATTACCTCTAATAAATTATGAAATTAAATAATTAAAGATCAGTTACAATAGACAGTGTATCAAAGCCTATTCAATTGTGTTATAAATTATGTGTCCATATTTGACTTCCAATAATTACAATAAAATCCGTATCACATGTCCATTCAGTCCCACCTCAGTTTAGTCCATGTCTCGCCAGTTCGCAATGTTTTAGAGTTTCCCGAGCATCCTCACGCACAGTAGGCTCCATTCGTCGGATTTCACGCCTTCTCGTCCATTCGCACACAAGACTTCGCGCCCGCACTGAGCTAGATGGTCTTCGCCAAAGACTGCTGGCCGCTGGACCGCTGCGATATTTATAGGGCCGTAGACCATCACCCTAAGATTCTTGCGCCTTCTATATGTTTGTTGGCTCCTCAGCAGGGGGACGAGGAGGGGCTGTAACATCAACCAGGTCTCGCCGCTGTCAATCATTCCCGGGCTTCACCAAGAAGGGGGAGGGGGGCCCGCAGCGAGACGGCGAAAGCGTCTCACTGGGTGGCTGGAGGGTCGAGGTAGGCAACCCCAGGCCGCTCATAACGGTAGCTGGCGGAGTTGGCGGCCGGTGCCAGCTGCAGCAAGTAACAATAATAAATTGAGAGAAAAAAAAAAGAAAACAGATAGTAGAGGCCGGCACTTTTTAATGGGCCTACAGGGGGAAACGTAGGAAATCCGGCCCTGTTGAAACCCGACTGACTCGCGAACGAGATAACTCTTTCGAACGACTCTCCACCAAAAGCGAGAGCGAGTGAGATGGCTCTTTGGAATGAACTGGTTCGACACATCGCTAGATCTAAGGCAAAACTGCTGTAGTCTGTTCGCGTTTTCTTCCCATTTTTCGATTCAAACCTTTTGAAGAAACATCCCATATATGACGTGTTTGGTCGTCTCCTTAATATGTCTTGTGTCTCAAGCGTTTAATACTCTTGTTAGCAAGGAAGTTATTTTATTTTGAATTAAGTTGCAGTTTTAGTATATTTTATATAAAAATTACACAATTTCATTTGTAATTGATAAGAAAAGATACAGGGAGAAAATGGGTGTGTTGGCAATGTCCAGTAAGAAATAGTTCCCATGAAAAATAATATCAATGTGAGCGCGCACGAATGCGGTGCGCTGTTCCTTTGGAGTAATTATCTAGACTTGCATGAGGCGGAGGAATATCCTGGAAGTAGATCTTCAGCAGGGCTTCAGAAAAGTTGGAAGTAACCGTGCGTGGGCTATACATATCTCTTTGTTTTTAACACGGTGTGCGTAAACAGTTAATACCAAAATATACACCGCGAAGGAGACGGAGTTGAGTTCCCAAGTAACAGAGAAATCAGGTCACGACGAGATAACAACTATGTTTCCAAACAAACGTCTACAACGGAGCAACGCCAGCAGCAATCCAGGATTACAAGTTCGCTCTTCGAAGATCCAACTCTCAATCTTTGCGTCCAGAATTAAATATAGCTAATATTTACAAATTCCACATTGTTACTGAGATAACTTCAAGGATAGTCATTACACAAAAACCTATATATTTTATTGGAAATTGTTAATCCACATTTACAACCACAGTTCATCAGAGTACATTAATAAGATCTCGGATATACAATTTTATGAACACTTTTCCGTACTATTCCTTTCGCAGCTAAAGACTTACCGTTTATGGTTCTTTATTCTTAAAGCTCTGGGGACCGCATCGTGAACACGCTGTTTTAATATTACTGGATGTTTCGCAGTAGCAATAGCATCTTTGAAATTGTCCCATTCTAACACCCCCATTTTATACAGGAAGGTTAATTGGGAAACGAATTACGAACGTACCCACATGAACTTACAAGTTGAAACGACAGCCGCAACCAAAGCTTGCAGCCTCGTGGTGTGATGACACTTCAGTAAACACGTTGATTGTGCCATGGTGAAAAGTTATACACATTCGTAAGTCCAGGTGATAAGTTTCCACAGTTGTGAAGATGTGAACAACTGCAGAAAATATACGAATGCTCAAAATGGCGAGCGGGTTCCGAAAACATGCATTTCGATGAAGGTGTGTAGCCCTTGAATCACTTCGTGACTATGGATGTAATCATTTGTGCAATGAAACAGTTTCGATGCGAGCGCATACAACTACCAGTGACAGGCCTAAAGATCTGAAATAAATTTGATATAACACGATAATGCTCCACCTCTGTCGGGATATGCTTTGTAGACAAGGAGCTTTACGTTGGCCGCCTGGGTAGGCCGCCAAACGGTATGCAGAGATACAGCAGAAAATATTTTATTAAATAACCGTCCAGTGTGTTTAAGTGAGGTCTGCTTATGATTAGTATTTAAGAAAGGTCACGCGTATGTATACGTTTTTTAGTTTCTCCATTTCTCCCTATAGGATGTTTTTGTGATACTGAAAATGGCCAGAATGGATGTTTTCACGGTCAATTTTACGTATGAACATTACGGTACAAAACATTAAAAAAGGTTACGGACCTACATCGAACCCTTATTTTTATTATTACGTCATAAAATGGTCGGGTCTTCGCTGGAAGTTTCATAGAGACGCGTTATCGACGGCAAAACTTCATTCTAGTTCAGTGCTTTGTGCGTAGAGGCGATGAGAGAGTTGACGCTCATGTCTCGATCGCCACTAGCGCTCCCACGCTTTTAGGCCTCAGACATGCAAAATTCCTTCAACCAGGTGGCCACCTTAAGGTAAAAATATCTACCCTTCCTTCAAATACATCCTCGCCTTAACAACCATAAAGCATAACTGACGTGTAATGGCAAAGAATACAACATGCCCGTAGTATTTAATGCAATGATGCTACTTTTTTCATTGTAATTGAGTAAATGAAAAAATGTATGCAAGGTCTGTCTGATGCTGTAAAGTTTGTCCACGTAACTTATTTTTGTCAGATATTTATCACATCACACCAATTAGCCTGTTTGAAGATGGCCTTTGCAGAGGTTGCCAAAGAGGTTTCAGCCAAAATGTTTTCGGTTCGAATCCCGGTTAACCTAAAGATTTATGCGCTGTTGTTTGTTTGATATTTGCTGATTTGTATCCCATCATAACAGCCACGACTTAGAAAATACAGTAAAATCCTTCTGAAAGTGTCCATTAATCACTGGACCTTGGCATTTTGTTTGCGGCTATACGGCAATCACGCATGGCGGTTGTAAAAGCGAAGCATATGTTACATATTTATGAATGTATACATAATGAACACCTCACACTCGCGCAAGGTAGTACATAAACCAGTATCCGTCGAGGTTCCTTCTCTATGGTGTGTGACAGATTCATACATATGGAGGCCCTAATTATAGAATAAATTGCTATTTTATAACATCATAGTATTTCAGGCAGTGGTAATTAATGAATTAGAGTCAGTTCTCAGAGAAAACTATTGAATATACATTTGGAAAAAGAAATAAATTGGTGACTGCAGGAATTGTCTCTGGAGGTGTAGGTGGGGCATGAAGGATTCGCCTTTCGGGTTGGTCCAGCGGTGTCACACTCCTGGAACTCTCGAGTCACCCGAGCGGCCAGTGGTTTCGAGAGGTCGTGGAGCAAGAAATATTACAATAGGAGCGGAAGATAGACGGTGTACAGACCTTCAAAAGACCTGAACTAATTATTTTAATTGTCTCGTATATGCTGTTCACGGTAAACTCCGTAATTTTGGAAGCCCTGCTGAAGATCTACTTGCATGCACGTTGTGTATTCTTATGTATTAAGTAAAATTATCATTGCCATGGAGCTCATCAATTTATTCATAAGTCGGTCAAGTAAAACTGTGGAATTATTTGAACAGTAAATATTTTACAAATCTGCTCATTTTTACTCCTCGATGCATTAAAAAAATAAAAAGAAAGCGAAAGAATTAATTTAAGTTATCACAAATGGTTACATAACACTTTTTATTCGACGTTAAGATATGTAACTACTTTCCCCCCATCGTTACCAACTTTCCTGCGCGCATGTCACTCAATGCGCCCGTTAAAACATATGCAGGTGAGAGCAGTGACTTTTTTCTAAGGCTGATTTCAAAAGTACTCACTTTATCGCGAACCGCCTTTATTAAGAATGACGAATACTCACCGGAACTCTCGATGACTTGATCTGCCATAAAAAAAGTCGATTCGAAGCTTTAACCTTAAAGGGATAAATCGTAATGAAACCAGCAAGGACATGCTCAGTGTACGTTCTAACGGGCACATAATAAAAGCATTGAGAATTTTTTATTAGTTTAGCCTACCGACTGAATAATCTCTAGCAACTTTCCCTAAGTTAGCCGGGGCCTGTGTGTATGAGGGTGTTTGGTGGATACCACACACATTGGGAAAGAAAGACATGGCAATTTTCTGTAGACAAGAAACAAGAAATGAAGGGCATTGTACTGTAAAGGGCTTTAAAACGACCCTCGGTCTTATGCTTCAAAGCTTAGCAAGGGACGGCTTACAGGCTATCTTATAACATAACTTAAATTAACACTCATGCATTACCCCTGATTCGAACCAAGAGCCTCTCGCACCACAGATCGGTGGCGCGCCAACCGACTGCGAGAAATTAAGTGGTCACAGGAGGTTGGAGGGAGGGGCAGCTAGGACTGTATCGGAGTTTCGTCTCTCTCCTTTACGTCGCCAGTGGCGAAGATCTCATGGACTGTGTTTGAAGTCCTCGAACGCGGCCAGGTCAACAGTCCGGCGGTGGCCGCCCTAGCAATACCTCGCCGCAAGGACTCAATATCCCCGGTCGCGAGTGTAAACACGCACCGGGACCTTGTATTCCCTTATCGCGACGCCGCGTCGTGGTTCTTGTGTGCCCGGCCCGGGGAATCGAGAGACCTTGGTCGGCGGGGAGGGCTTTCGTGCCTGATGGAAGACGACGGCAGATACAGCACGGCAGCGGCTGCGGGCGTTAAGATCAGCCCTCGTCAAGCTCGCACGCATTTATTTGTAAAAGGCCGCTCCCGTACACTGTTAAAATTCTTCGTATATTTACGGAGATTTTTACGGAATTGTACGGTAAATTTACGAAAACGAAGTCCGTGTTGACGAAAAACTGAGTTAAGAACGTAAATACAAAATACGGAAAGTCTATGTGTTTCCTATAGCCTCGGGTTTCGGAGACGAACCCTGCTGAGTATAAACGAAGTTTTCTCCACCACTGCTACAAGAAAATTATCGTTTCTGCGGCAGTTAGACCAACCACGCCACTAAGGCCTATTATGTTAAAAATTAAAAAGTACCATCAGGGGTTTATGTGACATTACTAGAAATACCAAAGTTATACCAGAGACATAATTTTGTAAGAGTTGTAGGTGAGTGAACGTAGTCGTGAAATTGTATTTTTTTGATTTGGCTTCAAATATTGCTCAAATATTAACTTTTTTAAAAATCTTTTTAAATATATTTTTACACGCAGTAAAACACACACATAACGAAAATTCAATAATTGTTTAATTAACTCATTTTATTTTAAACAGAAAGAGCAGAAAACTATCTAGAAAAATAACGAAGAGATTCCGTCAAATTTACGTCAATTCTGTTTATAAAATACGTGTTTACGTAATTTTAAAGAGAGTTTACGGACATCTCTGGATAAATTTTTTTAAAGCACTTTTCCGTAAAATGAAAGAAATTTTTTTTTTAACACTGTAGCTCGGCCGAGGAGACCGCAGCCTCCCACGCCAGCCATTCGCGCCCACGCGTCCCTACAGCAAGGCAGTTCAGAATATTTTCCAGTTATTTCCCAGGAATCATTTCACCCTTGCTCTACGTCCTTGTACTCGAGGATGAAACTACCGCGCAGAATTTCTAACAGACGGGTGCACCCACGAGCAAAACACTCCCACGCCACCCTTCATGTGACGACGCTCGCACCGGCAGGTAGCTGCGCGTTAACGGTCGAGAAGCGAGGGTGCGATACGGGCGACACTAACACGCACCTCTAGCGCCTCATTGCTCCTACGCGCAAGGCGTGCAGTTTTCCCGTCGTGACGCTGTACTGTGTAAATTAATTATGTAACAGTGGGACTTTATTACACACGATGCAAGCCCGCAGATTGAACTACTCTCGTATAGTCGTATTTTTCTCTTGTCACTAAGGAAACCCCATAGACAAGCTTAAAAAGTGAGACATTTAAACATGTTCACGAATTTCCTTCGTAAATACAGTTATTATGATAAAAGTAGAAAAAGAACATGATAGATAGGGCCTAGTAGTTTTTTAACTTTCCTGGAAAAACGTCGTATTCACAGAACACTTGTTTACCGAGATACACGTATTCGCTCAAACAGCGATTTCACATAAAATGTTATAGTACATACTCCTCTTGAGGGAGCAGGGTAGGATTCTAGCTAGCCCCTCCGTAGTTCTGTCTTGTTTATAATTTCCCATTATTTTTAACCTTTGCTATTTGAAACGAGTCAAGATCTTCTCTTAGTTGTCGCTGATCTTAACTTTACAGCTGCTTGAAAATTATAGCAGCTTAATTGAAATTTTTAGTGTAAATAAGATATGTACAGTTTTCGTGTACTTAGGTATACCCCATTCACGGTTTCTTCCGCCTTTTTTAATCAAACCTTTGATAAATCTCCCCATGTATGGCGTGTTTAGTTATTTCCAACATATGCCATTTATCACAAGCGTTTTATACTTGTGTTCATAAAAGTTACTTCTTTTTCTGTTAAATTGAAATGTTATTCATATTTTATATATAAATTGTAATGCTTCATTTGTAAATAATTTGAATAAAAACCAGGGAGAATATAGGCATGTTGGTAGCGCCTAGTGAGAAATAGATCTTTTACAAAATACAGTTACACTTAGTGCGCACGAATGCGGTGCGATGTCTTCTGGTGTAATTTTTCATACTTAAATAAGCTTAATTTGCACGAGGCAGAGGAATATTCTGGAAGTAGAACTTAAGCAGGGCTTCAGAAAAGGCTGAAGTAACCGTGAATGGATTATATATATGAATTGCTGTTATTTAGTAATCTACACAAATGTCCGCTTCTAGATGGAAGGGCTCCCGCTAGATGAATGACAATAATTTTCTTCTCCAGAAAGAAGGCATGGACGTACTTTAATATTCAAAACATTACGCATCGTGGGGCCACAGTAGGGTATTGATTAGAATACTCGGCTTCTGCTCTGGCAAATCGGGTTCGATTCCCGGCGGGGTCGCTCCAGGATTTTCGCTTATGGGAATCGTACTGGACGACGCCGTTGGTCTGCGGGTTTTCTCGGGGATCTCCAGTTTTTCCCGCCATTTCATTCCAGCGCTGCTCCACTCTCACCTAACTTCACTTTTATCGCCTCTCAAGGCCTCGATGTTATAGGCCGCTCAAATCTATTCACTAATTACGCATAATTTATATCTAACACGCGAAAACATATCAAAATACAGGTTTCGTGTTTTTTTTAATACGTTTTCTAAGAAAACATTTTCGTAAACACATGAGTTGGAGGGAGTTATTTTATATTCTGTACTCGATAAAATTCCGATAATAGCTCTCAAGGTACTGCCGTGCTCCGAATGGCGAACGCCTGCTACATAGGCAAATACCTCCCAGCGGTGTTACGTGAAAAACATAACACACGCGGACCACGCTACAAGCCCGCCTCTGGCCTTCGCAACACGTCTCAGATGCATACAGATCAGACTATTTCTCAAGGATAAAAGATGTGCGCGTCTGAAAAAGAGAACCAACAACACTCGCTGGAAAAACAAGCCGAATTTTATAAAGCGTTGGGTAATCGGAAGCGACAAGGTTGTATTTATGAAGCTTGGTTGTCAAATACATTCAAAATAAAGAGCCTCTTACATAAAAATGCCACAGTACTATTCAGGCGAGACCAAATATAGGACGCAGATTCATCTGCATCGCAAAGTATATTTCGCATGGTTGAACACAGAGAAAACGCAGGAAATGTCACAAGCGTATAAAAAGGTTTATAGACTTGTGAGCTGCCTTAAATTCTTAGTAGATGTAAATTTTCGTCCATATCTGAAGTAGCCATTTACTGATAGTTTTAACATACTTACTTTTGGATAGGCATATGAAATATCATCATCCATTTTTGTTCCCCCCCCCTCTCTCTCTCTCTCTCTCTCTCTAAAGAACACGTGTGTGTTGTAATAGCTTCTAAATTTCTGAAGCGTCAACTCTACAGCTCAACTTTTTATTTCAGTGTTTTCAATAACATACATTTAGTTAATACCCAAAAACTCAGGTATTTAAATCCAATGAAAATAGTATAAAGGCTGTTTTCACCAGATGCCTGGAATACACAGTGTTACATTTCAATAAATCAAATCATGCAACTGTTTTTTTTTTTGTGAGTGAAAAACGACCACGAAAAGATATCGATGAGGAATACTAACCATTTTACAATTCACTATAACAAAGAGTGTGGCTGACTGGCTACGTAATGAATGTTTGATTAACTATAGTCTATTCACGCTGTCTTCGCACTTTTTTATACAAAACTTTGAAAAATCACCCCGTGTATGAGCTGTTTGGTTGTTTCCTAAATACGTCATGTATCTCAAGCGTTTTGCAATTCTGTTAACATACAAATATTTAATTTTTGGTTAAATTTAACTTCTATGCATAATTTGTCAGTAAGTTGTAATATCTTGTCTATAATATGTAAACATAAAATAAGGAAAATAACTGTGTTGGTAATAAATCTCGTGTAAAATATTATTAAATCGAGTGCGTACAAATGCGGTGCGTTGTCTCTTTGGTGTGATTTTCTACAGGCTGTCCACAGTAAAAGGAGCACTTTTGAAAGACCTGCATGATATCTACTTGTATACACGTGGTGTATTCTTCCATAATATATAAAATTAACATTGCTATGGGTCTCATCACGTTATTCATGCGTCGGTCAAACGACACTGTGGAACTGTTAAGAAAGCAAATACTTTATAAATCTGCTAATTTTTACACTTCGATGTATTAGAACAAAACAGAAAGCGAAATAAATAATTTTGCGTTATCACAAATGGTTACCTAACACTTTATTTTACGTTATGATATGAAACTACTTTCCATCCACCGTTACCAACGTTACTGGGCTAATGTCACGCAGTGCGCCCATTAAAATGTATGCATGGAGGGGCAGTGATTTTTTTCTAAGGTTCATTTTCAAAGTGCTCACTTTATTGTGAACAGCCTTTACACTAAGTTTTTTTCTTGCGTGAGGCGGAGGAACAGCTTAGAAGTATAAATTAAGCAGGACTTTAGAAAAGTGAGGAGTAATTATGAATGGGCTATAAGCGCATACCAATAACCGACTGCAGTTTTATTGGCAACGATCTGTTCACTTTCTTGTGAACATTTGTCGCGCACCAAGTATGTGGACAGGTGTACCAAAACATTTTTTCATTTCGAACACAGCTAGGACTCGCCGTCGATGTGAAGGAGAGCTTGGCTGAGATGCACGGGCATCAATACTGTGGCCGGCAGGTATCTGTGCGCGTGAGCTCCTTATGCCCGGTTGCACCATCGTGGTTCGGAACTCGATCCGAGGTAGGATCTAAGATCGACACAGAAAAAGTGTTGCACCATTCGAGTTCAGAGCTGGACTGGAGATCGAGATTAAGTTCATTTCGATCCGCTGAAATTGGCGCTTCGAAATCTCGATCCCAGATAATCAGCCATCGTTGACAAATGTATTTTGAAAATACGCCAACAGATAGAACTACGTTCGATAGTTTTCTTGGGAAATTAAAACAACATTATACGCACTTGACTATTATTCAGTAAGACTCGTACAACAATAATTCACTTCAAAGAGATAAAACATCACACATCTAGCTCTATCTATAGTGAAATTACACCTACTTCCACTACGTCATATATTACGAACCAATAGCAAAATTTTTCTCATAATTAATCTCGATCTCTCACTTTGGGACCAAGATCGAAGAAACGGAGATCCAGAGCAATGAAATTTTGCTGGTGCAACACTTTTAGATTGGAACCAAGATCAAATTGGATCCTAGTTTGGAACTACGATCATTCTATCTCGGATCGGGGAATATGTTGGTGCAACCGGGCATTAGTCTTGCGGTGTGTCTCCTTTCCCCTTCCCCCCCTCCCTTTGTTAAACCGTCATCCGGAGACCTCACTACCTCGCTTCTCCACGCTGCCAAGCGCACAAATACCTGCCGGCTACAGTACAAACTTTCGTGGTTGCGAGTGATAGTAACAGTGAGTGAATGTTCACGAATAGAAATGCTATGCAAGTTTCATGCAGCTTGTTCGTGGTGTAACATAGCACTTTCAGCCACAACCTTTGAAAAAATAAAGATGTGTTTGGAACTGCAGGTCTTATACAGACCGGAATACCAACAATAATGGTTAAAAAGAAAAAAACTCGAGTGAGGAGTGAACCCAGGGCGAGGCAACATTAACCGAGTGATGGGCTTTGCAGCTGGTACCCGTAGGTGCCTGTATTCCCGGACTTGACATGAAATGAGACCATAGGATGGAGCGGCGCTGGAATGCAGGGGCAGGGGGAAACATGAGTACCCCGAGAAAACCCGCCAGCAAGCGGCATCGTCCAGCACTATTCCCACATGCGAAAATCCGGGAGTGAACCCGCCGGGGATCAAGCCCGGATCGCCGTGTTGGGAGGCGAGCGCCCTAGCCACTGCGCCACCGCTGCCCCGACAATAATGGTGGGAGCAGCAAATAAAGAATGCAAGCTCCACGACTTAGCATGGGCGTGAGCAGTGGGGAGTATGAAGAAGGAGCTGTATAGTTCCGTAACGTAAACTAGCGATGTTCTGCAACCCCTAATTTTATCACCTTCGTTACGCTTACGTTGTTAAGGCGTTCTTTTCGTGTGTTTTATAATTATTTATGTAAAATTTGCTGCATTATTAACATATTTAAGACTAACAAAATGCTTGTAATTTAATCGAAGCATAAATATGTGTCAGTTAATTTGGTATCCATGTACACTCGCAACCAAAAAGTAACTGGGCACCTGTCCATAATGTTCGCTCGGTAGTTGTCATTCTGTTAGAATCTCGTAGGGCCACCTCTTGCAGTTATAACAGCAGCCACCCTGTCTGGCATACTCCCTACCAGTGTTTGCAGAACATACACGGGGAATCGTCGCCATTCCTCTTGCAATCATTCCCTGAGTTGAGCAATAGATTTTGGCCGCGCCTGACGAGCCCTCACCAGGCGATCCAATTCGTCCCAAAGATGTTCTATAGGGTTGAGGTCGGGGCTCTAGGCGGGCCAGTCCAATCGGCGAACATTGTTGTCGGCGTACTACTGCATAGTAGCCTTTGAAACATGGCACCTGGCATTGTCATCCTGGAAGTAACACTGGTCCATTCCGTAAAAACGCCACAATGTTGGGAGCATTTCTTTATCCAGAATGTTACCTTAGGCCTCTGTGTTCATGTTACCCCGGACAAACACCAGCGGTCCTACGCCGAAGGCCGTAAAACCCAAGTCAACTGACGTACTGAATTACCTATCTTCATGGCTGCCCAATTAATTTTTGGTAGATAGTGTATTCACGTGTTGCGAAAGGTTACATAGTGGTGGAGAAAATAAACCCATAAGGGTTTCAAAGCGTTCAATTAACTATGGACTATCAACAGCAAAGCTTATCGCCGCTATTTTACGTCGCACAAATATCCACAAAAATATATATTTAAAAGAAAACAGACAGGACCTCCTTGTTACTGCTGGTTTCGAACCACGCGGTGTCGATCTATGGTGGAGTTTGAGCAAGAACCTTCATTAGCCGGGCCTCCTCGCCATACGTAGTAATTGTTACACGATACACTACTGCATAGTAACTTGTACAATAGCTGCCTTCCCAGCTGGTTCACCAACTAGTATGCAAGCCACCATTGCATTTTGTTACCTGACAAAGCACATTTTGAATATCAGGTTTGGTCGTAGGAGCTGTACTGTTGTCTGTCCCATGTTTCGTAATAACTTTCGTACCCGAATAAATTGTACTGTAGTATCAAAACTTGATGTACTTCTTGCGAAACTACAAGATGTTTCTCTGCAATAAAGTTTAAATCTCGATTATGTAAGATTATTTTAACGCGATTGAAATTCTTTCAGACAGCTTTGAAATGCGACGTCGAATAATATTGATCGCGACAGCCAGGAAATGACACATGAAATAATTAATACGACGAAACAGTTAAATGGAAATCGTTTGCAAATATTAAGTTTAATTATTAATTTTTACGTAGCAAAGTATCGGCGCCACGGTTACGGCAGGGTTATTTTTTTGAAGAGGTGTGTTCAAAGATTATACACATACATTTTTTTAATTTTATTTTTTTTTAAGCTGATTAGTTGCATACTATGAAATAATTACATCATGGAAAACATTACGAATAATTTTAAAACTGTGTTTACAAATATTTATACTGAAGTCTTTACAGTAACCTTTTGATATCGCAGTGCTACACCAAGAGCAAATTTCACTGTTTCAACTTGAAACAACAACACTGTTGTATATTTAAGCACTATTAGCAAGTATGTACTATATGTAGCTTTAAGTTATTAGTTGCACAACCGAGGTGTATGTTTATCTTCTGTATACATCCGCTCAGTTTGCGCGCATAGATTAAGCTTTCAGCCACCACATCAGCTACTGTTGAGTAAAAGATACTTTCATACCGGTTCTCATGCCAACACTTGCATAACCTTTTACAAGAACTAGCACAACAGCATTATTGTAAGACCTGTTTTAAGGATCACCATCATCGACAACTTAATGAGTATGGAATTGCTTGTGGCATTTCATACTGGCTTTACATCAGCACAGCCCTCAAAAACGAAACAAAAAATTGCGCAAAACATTATTTTTTCTCCCGCCTAGAATCTAAAAGAGATACGGCATTGACAAACCCACTTCCATCAGCTGGAATCTGCCCGTAGGACTCTGGATAACGATGGTGGCTTGAATGTTCGCTGAATTAAATCGACACTCGTCAGTTGGCGCTAAAGCTGCAGGAGCTTGCGTACTGAGAGTTTTATGCATCACTGATGCATATCCGGCAAAACATTAGCGCCTCGAGCGGGAGTTCTGGGAATAATTTAAATTTTAAAGAAGAAAACTGTATAAATACAAACGCCATAGGCACAGCAGTATAAAGTAATCTATGGCAAAAGTTTTAAAAATTTTCGAACCCAAGAGTACATTCTAAAAAGCGTACAATTCATATACTTTGCCTATACTCTCACAGACTCAATATGAGGGGAGATGAAAACAGCTAAAGTCTGCGTCGCGTGGTACCAAATATTTTCAGTTATGAAGTACGCGAGGCGGGGACCACGCGCGTTCATTTTTATTGCGCCAAATCGACACAAAAAGTCACAAAATCAGGTGAAAATCACAAACCTATAATGCATAAACGTTTACATCTTGCTCCGCAATAAAGAAAATAGGCAACTTAACGGGCCTGCCTACCAAGTCGGCAGCCGCGAACTTCAAATTGAAAACCAATAATAAAAGAAATTCCTTCTCGTTGCCCCAATTTTAAAGATAACTATTTCATACAAAAATTATTCTACATTAAATTTTTTAAGGAATGATGCTGCGTTAAAATATTTTGCCAATTGTTATAATATGTTTTTAATGTAAACAATAAAATTTACATATAACCAAAAAAAAAAAAAAAAAGATGGACAAATAATATTTTTTTCAAAAACAATTTTATGTAGCAGTATTCTCTGAGAAAATCGCATCAACGTGTTTTTGCTCGAAATAGTTATCTTTAAAATTGACGCAATGAGACGGAATTTCGTTTATCATTAATTCCCCACTTGAAGTTCGCAACTGCCAGCTTGGTAGGCAGGCCCGATAAGTAATTATCCACAACAAATGTGTCACTTCTACGCTATTCGCGAAGAACAAGAAATACTTGTTCCTAAAATGTTTCAGAGAGGGATAGTAACGATTACAATATAAATTCACTAAAGCCACCAATCCTATAATAACTTACATTAAGGTGTGATTCTGACGGAAAGCCCGTATTCATGGGTCACTACAATCATTCCCATTTCTAAAGCACAGAACTCCTTCGCTGACCGATTAAGCAGGCTTCACAAGATGCAAGATGCAATTCGAAAAAGATTTCGTACGAAATTTTTCGTACGATAATGCCAACTAAATTTTGTGCAAAACGAGTTCACACGCAGATAGACAAGATGAATATTGTCTCGCATCAAAATTAGTTGATAGCCCTGGTGAGTACCACACAGTCAAGGTATTATAATACAAAATATGAAGTTGCTTACTTCAACAAGGTATTTGTTTCAAAGTTATCCCTAAAAAATATAATTGTTTTAATTTTATTCTTAGCTAACCGTCTAAACTCCAATCCACGCGTTAAATTTATTTTCCAGCAATGTTTTATTTCCCTGTGTATTCCTCTTCGCACACCTCAGATTATGATTTTCTTTTACTCTATGGTTGATTTTACAACAGATCATATGACCAGCATACAAGGCCAATAGGATCGCAACTTGCATCGTCTTACATGAAAAAAAAAAATAGGATGTTCTCTATCTCTTCATTTCGTGCAAGATGTGCCTAGCACACAAACTTGTGCAAGAAATTCTCGTGCAAGGTCGGCATCTCGCGCAAATTTGGCACTCATCTTGCATCGCGTGAAGCCTGCTTTATGACAAACAGAATGTGTGTTGTACTGTTGAAGCGTTCTTGTCTTCAGGTATAGTGTGTTCTACTGGGCAAGTTCACTGGGAAGAAAGGTATGTCCTATGACTTCTGATCACACAGTGCACGTTTGAAGGCAACTTTGTAGACTAGACCCGTAATACTAACACTTTTATTATTCTTTTTATAAATTTTGTTTTCAATGTCTTCCCTACAGTAACTACACGTTTTTCTCACCAGAGATATCTGTTCGAGATCTAAACTCTACGCAACGGGAAAGCTCATAACAAACAACGCACTTAGTGAGATGATGCACCGAAAAAAGATAAGGGGAGGACGTAAAAGGTCAGTAACATAGAATTGTATCAAAATCTTGACAAAATGTTTTCAAGTTAACTAATTTCAGTATGTGGGAGCAAAGAATTTTAACTGAGAATCATTCGTAAGACGTAAATAATTTAATATTTGATATAGTAGTTATTCTGGGATTTACTGCGAATTGTACAGTCAGGAACTTGAGTTAAGTATACCCACTTTTTTAACCACTAATAACAGACGAATCTCTTGGCGAAGTATACCTAAGCACTTCGGTAGATAAAAAATATTTATTAAAACAATTCAGTGAACGTTGATTTGGGAAATAGAGAATGAGAGAGAATGAACGAGCACTAAAAAGTGAAATAACTGAACTATTTCCGAGAAAAGTCGTAAAACAAAATTTTAGGGTACAGGACTTAAAATCGTGCATTAATAGACATGCTGTAATTATCTCCAGGGGATCCAGTGCATGTATATGATACGCGACAAAGAATTCAGGTCACACCGCATACCGATTTAAAAGAACTCTTTTTTCTCCTTATTTTGCGGATGGACACAACTTCATCGCAATACCATTCCCCTGGCGATGTAAATGACCGCGTTGTTGGTTATCAAACTCGGTGCATGAATGTATACGCCTCCTCTCCCAACCCCCTTCCACCAGACAACTACCATATTTTCCTCGCTACACCAACACGCGAACGTCTGGAAATATAAGTTTCTCCGAACGGAAAAGCTCAGAGAGGTAGTTTACTGCAGACGATTAACAGTTAAACTGAGTAGTTTTCAAAATCTTGCTTGGTTTTACCTTTCTGTCTGTGGTGAAGCATTCCACCACAATAGAAAAATGAACACTGCAATGGACTCTAAGAAATTTTTAGTAACATAAACGTGTTATAATCATACCAATTAGCTTAATAAAGTTTACCAAATAACATGAGAAGTTCCAGTGGACACCACTATGAATACTGCATCTTACCCTCGTAAAATACTGTCTGTAAAATTCTGTCTGTAAAATTCTGTCTGTAAAATACTGTATATAAAATATCGTCTGGAAAATAAGTGTTTACGTATCTCAGCAAATAAATGGCCTGGAAATACGATTTTTTTTCAGGAAAGACTAAAAACTATTAGCTCCAGCCATCACCTTTTAGTTTATAGTATTAAATATATATTCCAAGAGAAAAAAGTGCAATTGGTTAAAAAAACATTATTTTTATGACTTTCCTGAGCAATTTCCTCTAGGGAAAGTACAAAGTGGCATATGTACCTAGTTCTTCCAAATCAGGCTTAAAGGATGATTTATTTATAATTTTTTTATAAGTCATTATTCTTCTAGTTTGCGATGAACCCATTCATTATGCGTGATTTCGAAGAACGAATTTAAACAACACCACTGAGCTTTTGATAAAATAATATCACATATCTCGGTTTGTATTACGTTTATTGCTAGAACTACGAAAAAAATTTAAGTAATCCAGGTTACTTTGAGTCACAAAATTTAAGTAATCCAGGTTACTTTGAGTCACAAAATGCACCCTGAAAAGCTAGGATGTCCTCGTACGTACATTCAAGAGTGTAACATTATTTTTTACATTTGCATCATATTATATCATGTTTCGTTGCGATATTAAATAATAATATGAAGAAGTATGACAATAGAAAAAATATTTACTTTTCAGAAATGAATTAAATGAGCTGTAAATGTTATATGTATACAATTGTTTATTCAGGGTGAGTCCTTTAAAATAGGCCCCGTGGGACATGCGTGTAACGGAGCGAGGGAATAAGGAAATACAGACCACTGGGCCTCTTTTAAAGACTCGCCCTGTACAAATCTCAAAGTCTAACAAAATAATACGTTTCGCTAGAGCTCAAAATATTTATTCGCACTGTACGAATATCATAAAGAATATTTCTTGAAAATTTGTTAAGCGGATCCCGTATTTCAAATTTAACTTTTGAGATAAAATTTGAAGTTAAAATAGCAAAACGTTAAATCCTTATTGCAAGTGAACAAATAGTCGGATTTCAAATAAATTGCATTATGCCACTCATGTGACTTACATTTAAGCTGAAACCAAAATTCGTGTCAAAATAACCTTTGGAAATCTGTAATAATTAGGATTTCAAATTAAAAAGCTTACATTTACGTAAAAAAAAATTGTATGATTCGGATATTTGTAGTCACCATCAACATCATGTCACAAAACCATAAAACATCCTCAAAATCCAATAAAATAAATTGTGGTTCTTGAACAGTCTTAAGCCATTTCACGGCAAAAATTCACATCCATATAAACATTAAAATATATCGAGTTAAGGGATTCTTTCAAAGGTTTTTTTTTTCTCCCAAAACCGCTTAAGGGGAAACTTGGATTTACATAGTCTTCCAAAATTTTATTTCCAGAATCAATAAGCTTGTCAATGCACGGGGAACATCTAAGCAGTTATTTCGAAAACCAGTGTTATTTTCTCTCGTTGCTAGTTTCACGTCTTTAACCGTAATTAAATGTTCTCTGGTGATTTTATATTTTACGCCCCACACAGAAAAACACGCATACAACTTATATTGAACAATCTACAAAAATTATGTTATGGCATTCCAAGCTTTGATTTTTTTTATGTCGGGTCATAAAGTAACCTGTTTTACGCCTCTCGCTTCAGTGTGCTACACGACATGTTATTTGTTTGGGGACAGTAAACTGTGTCTGTACATCCATAGGCGGGCTCTGCGCATTATAAAGAATGTTGCAATATTGCATGTCAATACTTTGGGGGAACATTTCTGACATCTGGAGGATGAAGAAATGTTATATGAACACAGGTCCGCAAAAGCTTCGTTCCCGTACTACATCCCATAAAACATAACGTACAATTCTGGCCCGCGGGCTGGATCATGTTACTGTGGAATATCATTGCAACTGTATTGGCAGCCCCACACCAACTCCCGAGGAGCCCTGATTTGAATCCACCCGATTGGACAATGTGCATGTGTAACTTCCTGTTCAGTTCCTATTGTTCTAGGTGTAGTGTCGTGGTGTGCGGTATCGTGTATCATGCGAACGTACGCTGCAATGGCATTCCACAGTAACATGATCCAGCCCGCGGGCCATACACTGTACGTTATGTAGTACGGAAATAAAGCATTTGCGGACCTGTGTTCATGTAACATTTTTTCATCCTCCAGATGTGAGACATGTTCCCTCGGAGTATTGACATGCAATATTGCAACATTCTGTATATTTGCCGGGCAGGGCGAGGGCAGGTTGACCCGGGTGCCAGTAAACCCGGAACTGCCAACCGCGCGAAGGCGCCTGTGAAACACGCAGTAAAACCTGTGCGCGATGCCGAGTGTTGAAGGGCGGTTCTTGGAAACGTTCAAGCGACGAGCATGCATTGTAAATGGGGCACGGCTCGAGGACGTTGCAACAGAAGCGTGCGCTTGATGTCAAGTGAATCTAACAACTTTCGGAAAATAAACACGACAGCACTTTTATTGCAGATTACTGCTGCCTGAATGCACACGCGGGTAACATAAAACGTGCAATGTCACTTATACATGCACAAGTATGTGTATACATGCATGTGAATACGTGCTACAGTTAATAAGTTTGTTTACACTGTGGTACATAGCTACCTACACTCGGCCAGTCCACAGATGTATTGACTTGTGCTAGTAAAAGCAACAAACACATTAAATATATAGGTTGCTTCAGAATTCATGCCCACGGCCTCCATCGCAAGATTCCTTAATCCGGGATGAAAGCTTGAAGACAAAATTCCTTCAAGCGAAAATTTTGCTTTCACGATCTGACAACACTGTAATTTGATTATTAATCTTCTTGCAATAGGTACGATAAGTGTTATCATCATGCCTTTCGATAAAAAGGAGAAACAAAGGAAATGAAAACTTAGTACATTAAAAAAAAATTGAATAACAAAGAGAAAAATATGTAACTGTTTACACAAGAAATAAAACAATCGAACGAGACTTGAACCAGGAGCACTCGTGTGTACCAGTCTCATTTACGACTCAGTGGTAGATGAACTGCCGTAGAGTAATGGATGTTCAACTAATGTTGCATCCGTTAAACAGTCTTGCCGAACTGTGCAAGCAAAATTTCCCACGAAAAAATTATTTTCATAAAAAACTGTTTCTGCATTTGGGACAAACTATGTAGGCCTACATAAATGACGTGGTGTATGAGGGTTTAGTTATTTCTGAAAATTAGTTTTGAGAGGGTAGCAATATATTTTTAAGCGCTTGAGAGAGAAGGTAAAATCTGTATTACACAATTCCATGATAGCGAAATAGTTAAAAAAAATAAATTCCTTTATTAAAACTGGCTGCAAGATATGTTACACGACACATAAATCCATCATATTGGTATATACCGATTAGCGCCTTTCATTTGTATGCTACCATTATGCAAAAGACGCAGACTCGTCCAGTAAATTAATTTTTTGGCACACACATATATATATAATGTTCACTGATTATTTTAGGGAAGCATTATAGCATACAAACAACTTGTAGTCAAACATAACAGACCTTACAAAGCAACCTCGCAAAACGGCAGAATACTGAAAAGGTTTCGAGTATTCTAAAACATTTTATATGGGCGTATTTAGGAATGCTCAACATAAATAAAAGTGGGAATCAAACCGGATTACAGATTAAAATTTTTGAATTTATGTCCCACGATTATGCACGTAATTGCTTTTATTACAGTTTTTTTTTTTTTTTTTCAGAACAGATAGTTGTCGACTCTACTGTCGTGTATGATTTGCAGAAATCCATAAACCTTACAAGTGCATTTTGTTAAAGGTTAAACTTAAAATACGCGTGGTTTAATGTTACCCTTAGGATTGAAATACATCTATTTTGACACACTTGTACGGCTCTGAGCCATCAATAAACAGGCAGAAATACCGCGACTTTTGATACGTGCAACCCGTTCCAAGGCAAACACAGACTCTTGTCATAACAGCAGCGACTGTATTAATGATAGTGTATGTAAAGGACTGAGACGTCTTGAGCTGGTGACAAATGGATGCAGAGAATCTTCTATTCTTACAACTGCTGGGCTAGAACTTTACCGGTCGGTTGGACCTCCTCCTCGTTTTTGCGTGCGGCCTTAGCGATCACAACCCTACACAACAAAACAAGCGCTCTTTAAGGATACTAAAAACTGGCAGCACAGCCAGTAATACCTACGTAGGCCCCCCTGTGTGTGCTTATCAGCCACAGCACACGCAGGTCGTTTATGCATCGCTACACCTTTACCATAACCGTGTCCAACGGCAAGGAGTAGGGAGCAAGTGCCTGAAAACCACAGAAGATTTTATGAAGTACCGGAACTCGTCGCCAATCGAAATCGAACCTACGTCTCTCCCATGTCTGGAGTCAAGCACGCTTTGCTGGTTGTGCTTAAACAGCAACGGTATAAAATACATATGGAAATTAATGTATGCGTGCACATGGTCGAAAACGTTACGTAACGAACGTTGATTCAAATACGACCACCGCACGGTACCGCTGAACAGCACTGAGATACCGCTTATGGTTCGTAAGTAGCAATTAGGCTTTCTCAGTACCCGGTAACAGTTCTACTTCCCAATAATTTCTGGAATGTTTGGCAATTCCATTCATTGAAACAAATCAAAATTATTTCAGCTATGAATTTCGCTCGTGGAATAAATATTTCTATTTTTTTTTTTTTTTCGAAATACTAACGTTCAAGTTAATTTTATTTGCTTTTCGCTGAAATTCTACCAAAAGTAGCTTATTTAAATGTAATGCTGCAATTCTCTTTAACCCGGTCAGAGCATTGCAACAGTGCCGATTATCGAGTGAGTGAGTGAAATAAATTTGGGAGGCTTTTAAAATCGAGATCTTGAGAGCCTATGAGGGTGAGACGAGCTGAGTATGGAGCAGCGCCGGAATGACGGGACGGGGGAAACAGGATATCCCCGAGAAAACCCGCCGACCAGCGGCATTGTCCGGCACTATCCACACATGTGAAAATCCGGGAGCGACCCCGCCGGGAATCGAACCCGGTTCGCCTACGTGGGAGGCGAGTAGTATAACCCCGCTAATTCTCGAGCTTCGCTAAATACTGTGTATTAGGTAACCATCGTTAAGTCTCACAAAGTTCGCGCGAAGATTGCCAGCGATTATCGGTGCTCGTCAGCAGTATCGGATCAACACCTACATAACGGGAACTGCTGGTACTGAGATTCGTTTTAGCTTGTTCGAGGTTAGTTGATCGATTTTGAAATCAATGTCAGACAAAAATTCCCTATCAGTAAACAGCTCATACTGTAACAGATATACTGACTGTCACATTACCTCCAAATTTGGCAGCTATGTGTTTAAAACACCATATTATAAGCAAAAATTTCTAATAAAAAGACACTGAAATCTTCTTTTTTTTTATAGTACCATATTTGTGGCCCTAAAAACCTCAGAGTTTCATTTTATTGACACAAAAATACAACTCTGCAAGTATATGTCAATGAAAATTTTAGAGGAGGCAAAATAACACAAAATACAGAGCGTCAAAAAGAGGGTGGAAAAGGGGTGAACCCCCAGTCACAGTAGGGGGCGCTGAAGACTTTGCGAGGGAGTATAGGCTGTTCAAGATTACTTGCGCACTTTTGAAATCAACCTTTGGAAAATGTCACTGCCCTTACCTACATAGATTGTAATGGGCGCACTGACTGTCAAGCACCTAATAATGTTGGGAACAACGGAGGGGAAATGTAGTTTCATATCTTACCATTGCATTAAAGGTATTAGGTAGATTTTTGTAAATACTGGAATAATTTCTTTAGCTGTCTGTATGTATTTTTAATTAATTTAAACGTAAGAATTAGCGTATTTGTAAAAAGTGTGTGTATATATATACAATAATTACAATAATTTCATGGTTCTAATTGATCAACGCATGAATAAAGTGATCCGGCTCACTACAATGTCGCGTAATAATACACAGTATGCATACAAGTAGATCTTAAGCAGGAATTTCAAAAGTGGTCAGATTTCAGCACAGCCTATACCGCTAGAAAACAATGTAGATTAAGTTTCATAATTCACAAATATTTCATTAAAACTGAGTTCAATAATAATGTTACTTATTAATTATTTTTACTGGTACAACAATTTTTGAAAAAATATGTGAATATGAAGCACTACTAGTGTGTAGATTCCGCCATAATTGATTTTAAAACTAAATTTTGGAAGCGGCACTTTTTGCATCACCAGGAGTATCAAATTCTCTAAAGACTGTTCACGGTAAAGAGAGCACTTTTGAAGCCCTGGTAGCATTATTTCCTATTAGCAGTTTTTTTTTAATCCTTCGGCCACTTTTTAAAATTCTCTTCGCAGCTTCGACAACACTGGTCATTTACCGCCGAGGTTCGCATATTTTTAGCGCCTACCCGAGAGAGAACTTTCCAGTCACGGAAGTAAAGTGTTGTGACACCGGCAGCTGGCGGAGCTGTTGAAGACACCCGAAGTTTCTGCCTGGAGGAGTACTTCTATACCTTGCTTTCCCACTTCCCTTCCCCGTCCTACTGCCTGAAGGGCTCCTGACAAATCGAGGAACAAGACAAGCGGGGGAGAAGGGGTCGGAGCGCGGCAACTCCCCGGTTTTCCGCTTTTGTTTCGTGGGAGGAGGACAATGCAGGATAAAGACATATATTTCCCAGAGGAAGGTACAGCCGCAACCAATTTACTGCTGTGCGCCGAGAAAAAATAAGACGAGCTGTTGTCGGACAAGAACGCCCGCCGCACGCTGTCGAGAGAGAAACATGTTTCCTCATCGTGTTCCTCAACCTATTGGAACACGATAACATCCTGAAACTCGTTCCCGGCACAGTATAACTTCTCTCTCTCTCTCTCTCTCTCTCTCTCTCTCTCTCTCTCTCTCTCTCTCTCTCTCTCTCTCTCTCTCTCTCTCTCTCTCACACACACACACACACACGCACTCTTTTCAAACAGCAAACACTATTATTCGATTTGAGGCGCGAGTCATTCAGTGGAAGTATGAAGTCAATCAATATGGTATTCATAATTCGACATCGTAGATATTCTTCTCAGGAGACCACTTTTTTGAAAAATATTTGAAAGTATTATTTCCCGATTTTATTAAAATTTTCTGTCGCGAAAAATTTCACAAAATCCACTAATAATCGTCCCAAACAAAATGTCATTATAGACTTAAAATGACTATAAATGTAATACGGAACTTTCCTATTTCTTTTTACCAAGCAGTTAGTTTTAACATAGGCCTACTTGTTTTTGCGCTAAAAGTTTAATTCTGTAATCATTTCAAAATCACAACATATATATTTAAAGCAAGTTGTACATTATGGTAAAGTTAAATAAAATGTTACTATGAAATCCCTCGCACTGAGTTCCTAGAAAGTAGCGAAATTAATATTTAATAAGAAATGAAAACGTACATTCTAAATAATGCCACTGTAAAAAAAAAAGGTGGAATGTTATGGATTTCGAATAACAGCAAACCCGATTTGTGAGGTTTTTCTGCTTTTGCTTAACGGCAGCAGTTAAATTCAATTTTAATACAAAAATAATAATCGACAAAAAAAGTGAAAACTGGTTATGACTAAATTTGGATAGTAGAGTCAAGGCGTAACACTATTACTAAACAACTCAAGTACAGTATATTAAGCCATTGGTATAAAAAAAAAAAGGCGGGAGGGGTATCATTTGAAAAGTACGTCTGCACTGATAGAAATATTTGGTTGTAGGAACCATCTTGTCTGTTTAAATAGGGACAGTTCTCTGACGGGCTGTAATTACCATCTAAATATTGTTAACATAAATGCCAACAGAATTGAATGTTGTATTCCAGGCTGTGACTCTATCTGCTACTGTACATATGGTTGTTCCAGCAGAGCACTGTGTCCCTACAACAAAACAGATAGTACCTTTAACAGAAAATTTTAAATAACGTAACCGAATATTCTGATGCTGCTATCCTCAAGCCCGATTACAGAACTGTTCAGTACTAGCACCAGAAAGTTCGGTTAGGTTATTAGAATACTGACTGTTGAGGGAGCTTTACAGATATTGATGGTTTTTTTCTGTTATGTTGCTATCTGTTTTGTTCTAGGAACACAGTGATCTGATGTAGCAAAAATGTGTATAGTAGTAGATGTAATCACAGACAGGATAACAACGAACAGTTATGATATTATTATTATGTAAGCTTACATTATTTAGATTGTATGTACAACCCATCGGATGGTTGTACCTATTTTAACAGTCTAAATGGTTCCTACAACCGTTTCATTTTCATCAGTGTGAAATTTTTGTTATTTTCACAAAGTTTGTGGAAAGGGGGAGGGGGGAACTGTGTAAAATTGTCAGGTATAAATAAATATATTCGTTTTTTACCTACGCAAGTACGCGCCCGCACAAGATAAATTATGAACAGAATTTTCGGGAAAATATCAACTCCTTGGTCGAAGCAAATATACAAATCAAAAGCAGTCACTCACAACAGTTAAAATAATATTATCTTTCTCTGCAACGTTAAACGCAGACAGCAAACAGTGTTTCGATTTATATATACATATATCCGTAATCTGCATTTAGATAAGAAATGAGACTTACTTACTGACTGAACGCACACTTTCACACATGAAGGATGAAAATTTGAACTTACTCAATTTGTAGCTCGTGCCCAGCATGACACCTGCAACAAAAAAGAATTTATATTCGTTATACTCGCGTAAGTGACAAGTTTTACTACAAACATGAATAAGAACAATAAAATAAATATAATGTGTGTGGGGAAGAGGTGTAGGTGGTTGTACATAGGACGGGCTCAGCCTCTACCCACCTACCTAGTATGTCTCTGAGGTAGGACCCATACACAGGTGCTTTGGCAGCCGCGGTGGACAACTCGTCTCCTACCAAGGCGACCCGGGTTCTATTCCCGGCGGGGGTCACCGCATGTGGGAAACGTGGCGGTCTTCGCTGTTGGCACGCGGGTTTTCTCCGGGCACTCCCGTTTCCCCCACCCTTGCATTCCGCTGCTAGTCCACCTACAACTCATTTCCCCATTACGGGGACTCAAGTCTTCGTTGTTAAAGCGGAATCCGTAGTAAACTATACAGAACACCTGGAGGTCATATTGGTCCATACATAACGAAGCGATGTATAAAACAGCATAAACAAGCTTCGTGTGTATTATGTTTCCTCAGAATTTTAAGCACTGACTATAGGTTTTTTATGCAGCAATCTCTTCACAAAATATACAGCATTGTCGCTATAGTTTAAAACACAGTTTTATTTACAGAAGAATGCATATTTCGTAAACAGTGGGCTACTTATAGCAGTTTTTGCTGACTGTTAACACTTTCAACGACTACATGTATGTTTTAACAACCAAACTGATGAAATGGCAACAAAAATCGACTTTAGTTTATACCCTGAAAAAAAAATTAATATTGAAATATTTCGTAGTTTATTAAAAATTATAATACACATAACTGCTTGCAATGAGAACGATATTACAACTAATGAGGGTCCTTAGGAAGTCGACCCCAAAATCTCTCAACTCAATCCATACGTGCCTTTATTTCCTTCAAGCACGACACTAGGGCGGAGTCGCGACTGAGTGCACACTTCAAAACGGGAGTGCTGCAAAAGAACGAGCCATCCGCAACATGTACCATCCACGGGGATTCGGAACTCGCAACCTCCAGGAATCGAACCCGTCGCCATGTCGAGGACCGGCATGCTAACCACATGGTCATCGAGGTCCCAGCTCTCACGGAGTGTTGCGAGGATGTTTATAATCAGTGAAGCAAACTGAACTTACGTTCTGTATTTCCAGATCTTTCGGTCAACACTTTCGAGGTATTGATTTATAAAATCACATTTTTGTGAAAGACAGTTGCTCAATGACTTGAGAATTAAATTATTCCAGGAATAGGCAACGAGAGAAAAACTAACCACAAAAGCCATGTTAGCAGATTTCACCTCGACGAGGCACAGAGATGATGGCGGAAGCTTGCATTTTTAAACCCTTATGTTATTATCCACAAACGACTTGGATATATGCGACGGCAAGTCAGATTAAGGCGCAGAGTTCTCTGTCATCTTGGCAATGAAATTGTTTATTTTGGTTTTATGAATATTTAAGCTCAATGAGTTATTAAAGCGGCTCTTAACGAGGTCTTGAGAGCCGATGAGGGTGAATTGAGGTGGGAATTAAGCAGCGAGAATTGCAAGGGAGGTGAAAACGGGAGCTCCCGGACAAAATCCGCCGAGCAGCGGCATTGTCCGACATGATTACCACTTGCGAAAATCCGGGAGTGGCTCGGTCGGGGGTTGAACCCAGTTCGCCTTGGCGGGAGGCAGACAGGCTAACCGCTCAGCCACTGCGATCTCCATGAACATTTCAGTAAGTATTGACACCGTAGAACCATATTTATTTTAGTAACAATTCTACGTCAGTTCAGTTCATCAGAGTATGAATATTAGTAGATACATAAAACTGAGAGAAAAAGCCAACAAAATATTTGTTTGTATAAGGCTAAAACTATATTTAGTTGCCACAACAAAAAATTTTGTTGCATTTTGGGTCAAAATAAATTAGGCTGTCAACAAAATATTTCGTTGAATTAATTGTATATATTTGTTTGGCCACTCCTTCGTTTGCGTTCGTTCGAAAATGCAGCTCGAGAGTTTGTTTGCATTTTTTTGTAACAATTAGGATAGTAACATTATTTTTAGTGAATTTATTTATTCTTAGTAATCTTATAGACATCGCAATAAATCAAGTTCAACCGGAAACTGAAAAGTAAAACTGTACAACTTGAGATATTTATATCCGTACGTTATCCAGCATATGAAATGTATGTACTTTAAAACATCCAACCTCGTTAGTAGTTACGTCAGGTGAGCTTTGCTAAGGCGTAGCGCACGGGTGCGGATGATATAGGTTCGGATCTCAGACGGACTTCCAAATTTTTTACACTAACCAAAACTTTTTCGTGCACGTGGAGTCAAACAAATCTTTATTTTCACCAACCCAATCTTTGTTTGGGGCAACTAAATAAGAACAAATAAATAGTTTGTTTTCTACAACAAAACATTTTAATGTCCCTATAATTAATTTGGTTGCGCCAAACAAACTTCATTTGATTCAAAAATAAACTTTTTCTTAGTGAGGCACGGCATAACGTCCCACCGACAGCGAGGCTATCACATAAGGAGTAAGAAGCTCGAAGAAACATGAATGGGAAACGAAGCGGCCATGGACTGTATTGAGAATTCACCTGGAGTGATTCTAGGAAATCAAGAAAAGCCAAAATCAGGATGGCCGGATCGGGATTCAAACCCAGGACCTCCCGAATGAGAGTACCATTGCGCCACGTTGTTCGGCGAATGTTGGTTACTAGGCTCATTTCTATCGAATGCTGATTTTTTCATAAGGAGTAAGGATAAGCAGTGGATTAAAAAAGAAAAAAAAGCAAGACTTGTTTAAAGGCTGTTTACGGTAAAGTGTCAGTTTTGAAATCAACCTGTACTTATATCTTTTAACAGGTACACCAACGGAAGGAAAGAAGCTCCATGTATTAGCGGTGAATTAAAAATGTTAGGTAAACATTTATGACTACTAAATTAATGTCTTTCACTTTGTGTATTTTTGAATGCTTAAAACTGTATGAATTAGCAAATCTGTTAATTTCAAATAACTCTACAGTTTTCCTTGACTGCCGCATGACCAAAGCGATTAGGCCAGGGCAATGTTAATTTTACATATGGCGGGAGAATACACAAAGCGCTTTCAAGTAGATCTTCAGCGGCGCTCTCAAAAGTGCACAGTTTACCGTGAACAGCCTTTAATAATCGTGTAAAAAATAATCACACAGTTGCAGTTCATTAGCCAAACGTATGAGATGCGTGAGATGATACTATATGAAGATGACGGAGGAAGCAGGAGTACTTCGAGAAAGCCCGGGAATTTTAACCGAAAACATTGGTGTTGCTAAGGCGTATTTAGGTCACGAAAATCGCGGTGCTCCAGAATGAACTCGAGATCACTACTACTGAGGTCACGGGTAAATTTATTATTTTATATTTTTACGAAATGCTGTTAAACTTGTAGATAATATTGTCTTCTTACATAAAAAATTATGGACAGCATATTTATTACACAATAGCGTGTAAAAATTACAACTGTAGTGTTTTTGGGATACACAAATTAATCAAAACTATCTCGCCGAAATGAGATACCACAAATTTCTTTAAGGAAACTTAAGAAACACCCACGATGAAATATTTTCGAAATTTTTTAAAATTATTTAAAATAATTACATTTTTACGTGTTATTGATTTGCAGCAATCTAGGATTATTTTTTTTTTTTTGTAAAATAAGTTTTGCTAAGCACAACTTAAAAGTAATTAAGACATGACCTTTCAGTCGCAGTTGTTAAGTTTTCTGTAAATTATCTCGTTTATTTTATTTGTTCGACCCAGACACACTAAAATTGTGATTTTGACATTCCACGATGTAAAAAAACATGTGATCAATTGTGGTATTATGCCATGGAAGAATGCTAATTAGTGATTTGTACAAGTTGCAGAACGGTGTTCCGTACAAGCATATAGTTGGTGGCGAGCGCCCTCAAACAGGCACGACCCGCAGCTGAGGGCAGGCATAGGATACGACTTCCGCGCGTATCAAGCGCACGCGAGCGGCCCATTACGGAACGCCGGGTGCGAGCGCAAGTCGGTCACCAGCGGGAGACTGAGACTAATGCCCGGTTGCACCAACGTATTCCCCGTTACGAGATCGAATGATCCTAGTTCGGAACCAGGATCCAGTTTGATCTTGGTACCAATGTAAAAGTGTTTGCACGAACGAAATTTCATGATCCTGGATCTCCGATTCGTCGATCCTGGTTCCAAAGTGAGAGATGGAGATTAAATATGAGACAAATTTTGCTATTGGTTTGTAATATATTACGTATGGAAGTAGGCGTAATTTTCACTATAGATAGAACTATATGTACGATATTTGATCTATTTTAAGAGAATTATTGTTGTACGAATTTTGCTGAATAATATTCAAGTGCGTATAATGTTGTTTTAATTTCCCAAGAAAACAATCGAACGTAGTTCTATCTGATGGCTTATTTTCAAACTGCATTTGTCAATGATGGCTGCTGATCTCGGACCGAGATTTCGAACCGCCAATTTCGGGGGTCCGAAATGAACTTCATCTCGATCTCCAGTCCAGCTCTGAACTCGAATGGTGCAACAGTTTTCTGTGTCGATCTCAGATCCGATCCCGGATCGAGTTTCAAACCAGAATGGTGCAACCGGGCATAAGAGGTGCATGGCCACTGGGAGGGCAGGCCTCGCACCAACGGCGGCTAGGGAAAGTGACGTCGCCACCGCGGAAATGGGCGGCGGTTGAAGGGCGTAGCCCCGGGGTGTAATCACGACGTCCGAGCAGGAACGATGATCTATATGCTAATAACTCGCCGACAGGCGTCTTACCCGCTCAAGCCAGTGCCTACCGAAATGGCTCACGGGGGGGGGGGGGGTTTCCTTGCTAACCCCTCCCCTCCCGGGCATCGATCGCGGAAAATTCACAGTCCTCCACCCCTCCACCTCTGCACCCTCCCCCGTCGCGAAAATAACGAAGCACGGCGAGGAAACTAACGAACACCCCCTCCCCCGAACATAACTACTAGCCATTCGAGTTTTCCGAGTGATTATAAAAACTGAGCGGGGGTGGCGCAGTGATAAACCATTGGTTTCGCATTCGAGAGGATAAGGGCGCGATTACTATTCTGTCCTTCGCGATTTCGGTACTTCAGGGTTTTCTGAAATCACTCTAGACAAATGTTGAGATGGTCCACTAACACAGGCACTAGCTGATTCCTCCCCATTCCTGAATGTATATAGTTTCGCCTTACTACAACCTTGTAGCTGTGCAAGGAAACTCAAAAATACCCAATAAATAATAAATTTAATAAGACTACTTCAAAATTTAATGCAAGGTCGCCGTACCGCCCCCTAAATCCGTTAAAAATTGCTGGCGAAATAATTCACTTAGTTGGAGATAATCCAAACTACGTCATCTCCAACGCCACCCGCATAGTAAAAGGAAAAGTGTGATCTACATTTTACAAATAATCATTTAAAAACTAGCAGGTTTTTTTTTGCACGCGAAATATTGTCTGTTTACAACCAATCTCATATAATATTCTCCATGTTTAAACTAAACACGAAATCTTCGGTAACTACGTGTTAAACACAACATTTGATTTATATACTGCACAACAAAGTTTTGTAAAATTGGCTCTAATTGTAGTTCTATAAAAATTATCTTGCCAATTATCTTCAAAAGAATTGTTGAAATAAATCAATTTTTTTTCTGCGCAACTGGTAATTTCGCTGTAATTAATTTTATAAAACTGACAGTTTATTTCGTATGCTACAACATGAAATCATGGATGACGTTATTGATGATAGAACAAAATTTGTTTTAATGTTGCACATTAACGTTAGCACTTTATGCCTGAATGATAATCGCGAAGCAGCTTACAAACATACACCTAAGTGTAAAAACCCACACAAATCACTGACTTACCCGGAATTCAGGTTCAAAAATTACATATCTGAGGATAACGTCTTAGCGATACAGTTCAACACTGGCTATTAAAACGGATGTTTACGAGGTTAATATACCAATACTAGTCTAAAAATGTAAACACAAATAAATAAGTAATTAACACTCAACTAACAAAAATGAATCAATCAACTAAATTACACTAACGATGAAATTAAGGGCCATAGGGATAATTCATTATCACTGGAAAAAATTGTGTGTGTGTGTGTGTGTGTGTGTGTGTGTGTGTATATATATATATATATATATATATATATATATATATATATATATATATATATATATACACACACTGAACGTATAATTCATACTGGTATGTACAAAACATTTTTTCCACGTTATTACGACACCTTTCGTCTTAACATACTCCCTCCGTCTTTTAACAGTTACCAGTGAGAAACTTTATGTTCATGAAGCCACTCAATATATCACACTTTATCTTATTAAAGTTCAGTGAATATCGAGAAAATCTACTAGTTATGAGCATATAAATATATGTTGATACTCGATTTACAGTTCTTGCATAGGCTCTGACATAATAATGTAACTTAGTAAAAAAATATAGTGGTAATTTATGTATGCGTGTGTACAACCTTGTTTATTTCTGGATAATAACGTCTATAATATATAGATGATTATACATGATAATGACTTCACAAAAGATTTTATTTACAAAATACTTGTTAACACAGTAGTAAATTACGCTCTGGATCTGAGAAGAAATGTTCAGATGTATAGTGTTCCTGTGTATTCAACAACACCTGGTCCCAGATGCATTTGGATTTGGTTTATATCTTGAAATTCAGCAGGTTCATCTGAGAGTATTGAAGTATAAAAGTTACACCGGGAAAATCTGGTTTGGCATTATTTTCAAGAAAATTCAAAGAGTTGTCTTTCTTTGTGAAAGAATTTATTTATTTTTACTGCAGGGGAACTTTTTAGTAGTCATGTGTGTCGTTTCCTGACATAATATTAAACCATTGGGAAACAATATCTGTTCACCAAGTGCAATGTTGAACATCCTCTTTTCTCCTTTTCATTATTTAAAAGAAACCATGTCAGGAATGGCAACACATAATTTTACAAGAGTGTTCCAACTTGATTAATGTAGGCATAAATGCCACGGTTTTTATTTTTCCAACACCAATTTGCATTCATTTTTTATAATTTTGAGGGGCAAATTATACTACCTAACGACTTTTATCAATTTGGCACCATAATACAAAAACTATGTAACCCAAGTTATCTAACTAAGCATTTGCTCTCTAGGCGAAGACATAATTTCGGTATCATACTATCCACTGGCTTACATCTAACACTGTAATAAATATTGAGAAGACGGCTTGCCTTGGGTTCCAAATTTTTTTACAGTATTTCCCATATTTTATTTCTCAAGAATTGATTTATTTTTAAGAGACAGTCTTAACTTTCTAACAATCCAGAAATAACTTCCAAAAGCAACCGGATTCTAACCGATATCCGTGGATTTGGGATATTTTCTCGAAACCAACCAATTTTCCCCGCTGCTAACATTTCATAAATCGTCAATTTAGCATCATTTTTTATCACTAAAAGAAATGGAGAGTAATAAATTACATTGCGATGCATGTAATTTATTTTCCATGCATATGGGAACTGGATCCATTTTGGAATACAGGATTACATAATTTCCTATCACAGCGACTAGCTACACTTGAATCACAAATTTTACTTACATCTTTGAACTAAATCATACATTTTTTAAATAAAAGAAATTAACATGATATAAGCGGTTTATTTATAAATATATTGATAAGAAGAAGGACTTTCATGAACACTTATACGGATATCGTCTTTGCTCCCAAAATATATATAGAAACGACAGAAACTTGGTATTCAGTGCCACACCTGCGAGATATTTTACGTTCGTGACGCGAAGAATTATGGGTAAAGCAGGTGCTGAAAATTAAGTACTTCATACATTATCTCCACTCACGGTCAACTGGCAGCGTTAGGAATAATGTATATGCCTCAATGAGAACTTATGCACTGACATTTTATGGGCACAAGTGGATTCCAAGCCCGTGTATTAATTCATACGCGGTTCACGGTAAAACGAACACCTTTGAAATGAACCTTTGAAAAATTTCACTGCCCCTACCAGCATATATTTTAACAGACACGCCGACTAACATCTGCCCAGTAAAGTTGGTAACAGGAGAGAAAGTAGTTACATGCTTTAACGTTGAATTAAAAGTGCTAGACAAACATTTGTGAATGCTGAACTTAATTCAGTTTGCCTTGTCATTTTTCAATGCATACATGTGTAGAGAATCAGAACATTGGTAAAATATCTACTTTCGCAATAATTTCACAGTTTTACTTGACTGACGTATGAATAAAATGACCAGTTCCATGGCAGTGCTAACTGAACATATGGCGGAAGAATACACAATGTGCATGCAAGTAGATTATAATCAGGGCTTTCAAAAATGCTCATTTTACCGCGAACAGACTTCATGAAAATGTACTTGCTGGCAAGTCGATTTCGCTTTTTTCCATACGTATGAAACTGTCTCAGGCAATAATTACGTAACTGATATGGAGAAGTTTGGGCGGATTATAACAGCGAGCTATTGACAGCCGATGAGGGTGAAGTAAAACCAGTATCAGAATGTAAGGGCAAGAGATACCGGAGGTCCCTGAGGAAACCCGCCGACCAACGGCATCGATTCCCACATTGAAAAATCCAGTAGGTGACCTAGCGGTAGTCGAACTCAGTTGGCCTTGGTGGTAGGCAAGCTGTCAATCCGCTGCACACCACCACGGCCCCGGTATATCGAATAAGGCTGTGGAGTTTGTTGCGAGCGGTAAGGTAGTACAAGAGTCGCAAGCTAAAAATAAAGCGCAATCTGTGGGCCGGTGGGACAATCGGAACCTCACAGAGTGAGCTAATGGAAACAAACGACTGGCCGGCGCGGCGTCAACAAGCAGTAATGGCCCGTGCCAGGCCTGGCATTGGAAGACGTAGTGAAGGGGGGGGGGGGACAGTGGTTTCCCTGCTCGTGACGTAGAAGCACCTGGCGCCAAGCCGGCGCCGTCTGGGGGTCACACACAAACTGCTCCTTCCACCCCCCGACTGCCACAGCCGAACTGACCTGCGACCTTGTGGCGTGACTCCAGCCATTCATGGAGGAATTGGACAGAGTCAAGACAGAGGCTGACGCTCTCCTTGAGAAAGTACTTTATTAATGCACTTTCGAAAAGGAAAAGGTAAACAAAGAAAATTCCAATTTTTTTTACAGAAGGTTTAAAGTCTTACCTTGACAGGACACTGCAGAAATATTCCTTCTTGCAAGGATATGCGAAGAGAATTGAATTCTGTATGAGAAACAGAGCAAGAATGTAAGAAACAGACAAACCAATGGATAACCAAAATCAACCTTTGCCCAAGTGACAAAGGCGGTGAGGAAATTTACTCAGGAGGCAAAATCTCCTAGGAAAGCGATACTGCCACATCCGGAGAAAGAGATGCAAAGTAGTGAAGAAACAGAAAGAAATATCCAGGAAATAGTGGACCCTGTTGAAGATGGCTGGAAGGTGAAGAATTTCCGGAAAGTAAGAGGTGGAGGAGTTCTCATAGAGGCAGGTGACGAAGCCACAATCTATAAAATGAGGGCAAGTGAAGGATTGAAGTCAATGGGAATTCGAATGGACGAATCCAGGGAAAAAGGCCTTAGAGTAATAATTTATTATGTATCAAGGAAAGAATACAATGAGGAACTAATAGCAAGGATCTGGAAGCAAAATTTAGAAAAAGGAATCAAGAAAGATAATTTCACAAAGGAGGTGACAGTCCGTCTGTGGACTGTAAGGAACAACAAGGAGAATGTCAACATTGTTTTAGAGGGTACTTGTGTATACAGGAATTTACTTAACAGTCAAGAAACGATCTATATTGGTTATGCAGCCGGCAAAGTCAGTGATTTTCTAGTTCCAATGAGGTGCTATAAGTGTCAACAATATGGACATCAGAGCAAACATGGTAAAAGTACAGAAAGATGATCGACACAGGGAATGGAAGGGCACAAATACAATGATAACGAAAAATGTAAAGGCAATAAAGAAAACCCTGTGTGTACAAATTGCCTTCGAGACAAAAAGGAGTACAAACATCGAGTCGACTCTAAGAAATGCCCACAACACGAGAAAGCATTCGTAATGGAACTGGAAAGGATTGATTATCGAGCGCAATGACTTCTCGAATGAAAATTAATGTGGGACAAGTTAACCTGTAAAGGTCTGCGGCTACAACATCTGAAGTAATGATCATCACTAATGAAAGGAATCTTGTCATTGTACTAATGCAAGAACCTAATACTTTACATGGAGAGTCAATTGGATTCTCAGGAACAGTTATCACATGGAGATACTCAATGTAAGCTATCTGGATGAGAAATAATTCGAACATAATGACAATTGAAAATTTGTGCAACAGTCATCGTGTCTGTGTTCATTTAGAATTGGGAGCAACTAGTGTATATTTGGCCAGCTCCTACTTCCAGCACTCGGATGATCTCCGAGTTCATCAACTATCATCTTGACACAAGTAGCATTATGGTAGGCCATGTAAACTTATGGGATTTTAAGTGGCTCAGGAATTTATTTTCAAAATGACGGCCGTGTAAATATATAATGTGAGTAAACCATTTCATTAAAAACATTAGAGTGATTACATTCGAAGTTCATGATCCGAATCCTACCTCCATGATGCTTTTCGTTTTTTTAATGTATCGAAATGTAAAAACATGCAGATTGTTAAAATATTTACTTTTCTAACAAATTCACAGTTTCACTTGACCAACGCGTGACTAGAGTTATAAGGCCCACGACAATGTAAATTTAACATAGGGCGGAAGAATATACAACATGCATACAAATAGATCTTAAGCAGGGCTTTCAAAAGTGTTCACTGTCCCCTAGTACAATTGATGATGATCCACATGCGAAATTCAAAAAGGGACGAAATGTTTAAGTATGCCAGGATTGACAAACGACCCTTCGGACCATGCCAGAAAAAAACATCCACACAGAATACAGTAGATATGGCTAGTCAACATTGTTTTTCTAATACAAACAGGTAAACGAACAATACTGATAAAACATCAAAATGGCATGGTTTAATCTTAATGTGATTTGGTATCCGTTAGTGAAATGTAATGTGTTTTTCTGCACCTTCATAACGTTTTTCTGTTCACGATCTGCTTTGTCATATCGTAGAAGCAGACTGGTAACAAACAATAAGGCTTGGATTCCTTTCATTAGTAAAAATATGTAAATCCAATTTACAACTTTCCAACGAAATAGCCTTATTCATACGAACTTAACATGTTCCTGGAAGCTGATGTTATAGTTTAAAACATGTGCCCAGATACTTAGATTTGTACATCATTTTGACTGGGGGACTCATCATGAAAGGTGTCACTGGACTTCTCTACAAGTTCACGAATGTATTGGGGTAATGGGTAGGGAGCGCTTGATAATCAGTGCTGATATCAATGCCAAACCTGACCAGTGGAATTCACCTGTCACAGACCATCGAGGCACTGCTATCGAATGCTATTTACTGGTGAACAACCTCCATGTCGCCAATGAACCTGGATCCCTCGCCACATATGTTTCTCCTGCGCACAATACATAATCTTTCCTGGACGTGACGTTGGCATCAAAAATGGATGCCAGACTGGTTACGAATTGGACAGTAACTGAAGACTCATGAAGTGATAATCAGTTTATTATGTACGAGATTAACTATACACCTAGCCTCAATGGTGGTGAAGTGCCTCGAACAAGATACATTAAAAGGGGTGCAGATTGAAAGAGATTCGATAAGGTAATAATGGATAATCTTCCGATGTACTAAGTAGAATACATGGAAGAACTGCACCAAAGAGCATAATAGTTAAAGAAAGTTATCCAAGACACACAAAACAGGACACTACGAACTTCCAAACCTGGTGTCCCACTAAACAGATGATGGGCTGAAGAACTAGAAGAGATGAGAAGAAAGGTGTGGAAGATAAGAAGATGCCTGAAAAGAAAGAGAGATGAGACTCAATACCTAAGTCTGTTTGATGAATACAGAAATTAGAAGAGGACATATACAAGAGAGCTGAAGGATAAGAAGAGAGAATCTTGGTGAAGTTATGTTACAGAAAAAGGAAATGAAGATCCATGAGGGTTAGTGTTTAAAATACTCGCAAGTAAAGTTAAGCATAACCAGGTCATGAAGAGCTAAATAATCCAGGGAAGAGTAATAATCAGTCAGCAGAAATAAGCAGGAGAACTCATCCAGGCTCTTCTGCCAGAATGCAGCGAAGGTGAAGAATAATTACATTGCATGAAGAGAGAAAAAATCACACAGTTGCCAAACACTCCGAATACTGCATATTTTGGTTTAGAAGAATTTGACAGAATAGCGAAAGAGCTGAAAAATAGACCTGGACATGATGGGATAATTGCTGAAATAGTTAAGAGAGTGTACCCCAGGATACAAAAAGACCTACTTGAACTGATGAACGATTGTCTACATAGTGAATGATTCCCTAATTATCTGGAAGAAATGTAATTCTCAAGATCTTGTATAAAGGGCGAAATAAAGACCCAACCAACCCAAAATCATACAGACCCTTTACGGTATTGCCGGTGGTCGGAAAAATTCTGGAAAAATTTGTGAACCAAAGATTACTAGGGTTTCTATAAGTAATTGAGGGACCCCATAAGCAACAATATGGTTTTCGGAATGGCAGAGGTACAGAAAGAGCTCTGTTTTACCTGGTTTCGAAAGTAAAATCCTGTCGACAATCTTACATCTTAGGAGTTTTCCTTGTCATAAGTGAAGCCTTCGAAAATGCATGGTGGCCAGGAGTGCTTTGGCAGCTAAGAAAGTAGTGCCAGCTAATATCTATGCGATTATATTGAATAACTTTGTGAACAGAATAAGTCAGTTCAAAGTGAACAACATATGTGTACAGGATGTTCCCAAGGATCGGTCCTATGACCTATTTTGTGGAACATCATTTTCGACTCACTACTGCATTTACAGCTAACAGAAGAAAGTGAGGTTTTTGCCTATGCCGATGATGGTCTTGTGATAATTCCAGCATGGAGCCAAGATGATTTGGAACACAAAACAGAAGAAACATTCCAAAAGATCGAGAGATGGGAATAGATAGTCAAGTTGGAATTCAATGTTGAGAAAGCCAGTGCAATGCTACTAAAGGGAAGACTTCAACAATCGCCAATGATAAGATTTAAGGGAAGACCAGTGAAGATAAAGAGCACAGTTACGTATCTTAGAGTGGTATTGGATAGCAAGCTACACTTCCAGGATCACACCAGGTACCTCATGGATAAAGCTGTAAGTTTCTTCATGAAGATGAGGGTAGTGTCCACATCATCATGGGGACTTGGATTTAAAACGATGATAATGCTGTACGAGCATGTCTTCTTGGGAATTGCATTGTACAGATCTGCAGTATGGTATGAAAAAGCAAGATTAGTACATACAATAAGACTTCTACTGAAGATGCAGAGAGCTGTATTGATAGCGATTACGAAAGCATACAGGACAACATCTACTGAAGCACGATAGCTGGAATGATCCCCCTCGATCTGTTAGGAATAGAACGAGAAATCTTAATGAATGAAACTGATGGAAGATCTACATCTGCGGCGAGGAAGAATGAAGTCAGAAAAGAGACTCTGGACCTCTGGCAGAAGAAATGGGATGACTCGGGGAAAGGAAGAACAACATACAGAAGATTCCCTGGCATAAGGGATAGAGTATGTCATAACTGGATCACGGCTGATTATCATCTGTCACAGATATTAACAGGACATAAATTACAAGGCAAATCTATACATATATAGTTTGGTAGACTTTCCTCTGTGTAAGATATGCAACACTGATGACACAATTATACATGTACTACAATATTGTCCTAAGATCGAGGAGTTAAGAATTGAATACTGTAGAAGACTTAATATAGAAGAAAATGAGTTTGAGTTAGGTGATATAATGTCCAACAAGGGAAAGGCAAAAATAATGGAGGAATATGTAAGAGAAATCACGATAATATTAGAAGTGTTTTATGTGTGGATACAAAATAATCCACAAGAAATGGAACAATTCTCTCTGAAAATTATACCACACCCTAATACAAATAAAACCAATATTTAAACAGTATTAGGGGCGTGATGGTTCTAGATATAAAGGGATGCTGCCTGTTTTGATTGACCCAATTAATTTGATATTAAATTGATTGAAAGAGTTAATCAAAATTTAAAGGGTTAAAATTAATGAAATGGTTTAATTTAATGAAATGGTCAAATTGATTGAAAGGGTTAAATGCATTGAAAGGGTTAATTTTTATTTTTGTGCAAGAGTGTACTAAGGGATAATTTTATTATTTTCTTTCTTTCTTTTTTGTGGGGAGCAGCAACTGTGGTACGTCCTCACCCATGGAGCTCTGGCACTCGATGAGGTATGGTGTGTTCAGAGTGTAGATATGTGGTGATTTTTGTGCAAGAGTGGCATAAGGGTATTTTTTTTGTTTGTTAGTGATATTGCTCGTACTTATATATCCTATTTATATATCCTATTTGTAGTCAGAAAACTTATACATAAATGACCACAATTAATTGTATTTGATAATTTTTCTATTTTGTAATTATACCTTAATAGCACATTTTAAAAATAATTATGTTTTCAATTGGAGGACGTGAATTACCAAGACTGTCATAATACAATGATTGATTTATGTTAAAAATTAATACAACTAATTAATGCAATTAATGTGTTCCTTCATTTTGTTTCTAATCTAAATTAACAATCATACATTCATAAAGATTTAGTTTTTTGGTAATTTGTCTCTCATATACAAACCTTGGAAATAGGGAATATCGAATTTCTTTACAAATACATTAATATCTATGTTTGTTAATGCATGTTTTGAAAGACTGTTTAGGAGTTTCTGCATTTTTTCCCATGTTTCGAGTTGTTTCATCCTTGTCCAACTTTATAGGGTTTCAAATACATCCCTTTATCTTTTTATTTAATTGCTCTACTAATTGCCGAAACCCCTCCAAGGATTGATCCAAGAGCTGTTAATGCTAGAAATAGGAACAGAATGATTACTCCTGTCTTTGTTTTTCATTTGGTTTTATGTTTTAAGCCCATGCCTATCATAACCTTTGCACGCACTACTTTATCCACAACCCAAGCTCCAAGTTTTTCACCTGTAGATGTAAATGGACCCTTCCTTGTATTTGCTGCTACATCGACTAGAATTGTATCCGCTATATGACTTTCTTTCAAATTGTTTGTTCAATCGTAAACTATATTGTGTTCTTTGCACTTGTTATCCAAAGCGTTCATTCCTTGATTGCTCCGTGCCAAACGTTTGGCAAGCTTAGTACCTGGTCCGCAATAGTTGACTTTAGGTAAAAGCATTTCAATTGTAATTTTTTTAATCAATGTATTCAATGCACTACGTCCTTTTTTTTTAATACATTTAGTACGATGTATTGTTTTCAACTGAACATAAGCCTATATATAGACCTACAGTTATAGTTTTGCATTAGTACATTACATTACATTACAATACATTACATTATACTGTGTAAATGCGTAGAAATGAAGGTTATAAAAAATGTACATTTGCCGGTAATTTTAAATACAAAAGAAAACGTAATTGAACAGAAACATAGTATTATTTTACCAACGAATATACATTGTATAATAAGTGGTTCTTCCTCATGAGGAAACACTTGTGTTATTATGTTGCTGTTGGAGAATTCGAATGGACTTAAGTTTGAAAATGTATATGTGTTTTCTAAAGCAATACAAAAATAGAAATATCAACAATTAGCAAGCATTTAATTGATAATTGAAGAAATGCGATATTTCCCTTTTACAAATAAAGAAAATATAGTGTCTCCGAATGAAGCATTATCCAATTACGTATTTATTTTTGACGATGTTTGGTGTGAACCACTGTGTGAAATACAGCAATATTTCAGTGTTGGGCGACATTCAAACGATGATTGTTTTTATCTGTCGCAAAGTTACGCACGTATACCAAAACATTATTTGCATGCTAATGCAAATATGGTAATTGTGTTTAAAATGGAAAATATGAATCTACAACATATTTACAATGACCATATTTCAGGCGATATGATATTTAAGTTTAAAAATATGTGCTTTTACTGTTGGAAAGAAAAATATGGTTTTTGGTGATTATACCAACACTTCCCCTATATAAAGGCAGATATAGGTCTGGTTTTGATAGTTTTTTACTTCCAAACGAAGAACAATGGGTATTTTAGAGTTTGAACATAGCAGCATAAAACACAATCATTACAATAGCTGTTTAAGCAAAAATCGCAATAGGCATTGTGATTTGAACGGATATATATTATGTAATGTGGGTATGGCTGTGAAAGATAGCAATGTGGTAAATAAACGTTATATGGAAGACTTAAAACACTATTATGCTAAACGTATTTAAATCGCAATCAAACAATATTCAAGAGAAATTAATAAAGTTAGTTGATTTTGAATGATAATACTTATAAAAACACGAGTAAAAATGCAAACATTTGAACAAATATTGGTAATGATTTGCAGATTAATTAATTTAGAATAGAAGAACATTTAAATGGATTTAGTAAAAACTTTAATGATACGCCAAACATAGTTTTTACAACACAAATTACAGAAAAGCAAGAAAATTTAAGAGTTGTAATTAATGAAGTGGTAAACAATACTATTACAAAACAACTTGAAACACAAATGGAACAAACAATGCAATATAAAATATATGAATTAATTAATAAAAAATGTTGTTTAGTTACACGAATAGATTTGAGAAAACAAAATTATGATTTGGAAACAGGAATAAATTATTTTATTAATGAATTGAAAGCTAAAACTATAAGAAAATTAGATGTTTCAAGTAAAGTAGATAAGATTGAAAAAGCACATATTATTCGGCCTACTACATCAGTTTGAAAAGCATTGACTTAATTCATGTATAAATAGATTGAATTTAATGTAATAAAATCAAACATGTCTTCCTCTGTTTCAGAATTACATAATGTTATATCTCCTGTGAAAGCGAAATATATACTAGCCAAACGAGCTCGTATGGAATGGGATGTTTTAAACGATGAAATATTTAAACCTGTTATGAGTAGAATGGATACATTGCATTCTGTGTTGAATAAGCCTAATGGAACAGTTTTGGAAGTAAAAACTGAAGAACCTTTAACAAAGAAGAACAAAAAGCAACCCCTTTCTCATTCGACACAATGTTATATAGCTTTAAAACAATTGTTGTCTATGTGCGATACGACATTTCGTATTTTTTGTCATGACGTCTGGTTCCTGGTAGATTCAGTAATAACATTTCTGTCTGACAGCAAAATTAAAACTGGTGATTATGTAACTGATGTGAGTCAAGGATTGTTTGAATTATTGTTTAAAAACTTTCCAAATGGATATTCAGGTACTGTTTTTCACAAATATAAAGCACTTCTTCATCGAACGAATGCTATCATTCGTTCAAGAGATGAAAACCACCCGAAAATACATTTAATATCCTATATAGTCGGAAATGGAATATATAAAGATGAATTTAGTGATCGTTTTTCACCTGTATATTGGAACAATCCTAATGAATTGGACGATAGATTAAAACTTCTTGTCACTTCGAGAGAATCTGGTAATAATTTACATACAAACGAAATTGTTTCTTTTATTGAAGAGTTGAAAGAAGACGGTTATATTACTAATGCAGTTTAGTAATATTGTTCAAAAGCTCCACACTCCTTAAAGGAAAAGATATCCTAGAAGAAGAGTTATAACTCATGGTTTAAATGATTTTTTTCAAGCCGATTTGTGTGAAATGACATTGCTTTCAAAATGCAATAAGGGATACAAGCATATTTTAACCGTAATAGGTGTTTATTCGAAGTTACAAATGGGTGCCATTTTGCCAGAAATAGTTAAATTTTATAATTCCAAATATCATAGAACTATCAAGATGGCTCCCAAAGAAGTTACCAATAATAGTTTAATGAAAACTATTTATAATAATGCTAAAGTCATCAACACAAGAAAACCAAAGTTCAAAGCTGGGGAATTTATACATATCTCGAAGCAGACAGGAATATTTGAGAAGTAATTCATGGTGAATTGGTCTTTTGAAATATTTAACATTATTTCAATTAGACAAACACATCCCAGAAACCTATGATGGAGAACCAATAGAAGATGGATTTTACAAGCATGAACTGTAAAAGTCACTTCTCCAAATCAATATTTGGTTGATAAATTCATTAAAATGAAGAAAGATATATTCTTGGTTCGATTGAGAGGATTCTCAAAAGCACATGACTTCTGTGTTAAGAACGAAAATCTTAAAAGATCATAATACAATGTTTGTAAAAATTTATTATACTAAATTAAAATATTCAAATTATATTTTATATGTTTATATTTATTAAATAATAAAGCTGTCTGCAGATGATAAATTTAATATTTATTCTGCAATCAATACCCTTGTTGATTGGAGCACTGTTTTATTGGATTAACATTGGAGCAATAATCCAGTGTTTTTAAATATTTGTAATTATACGTTTATTTAAAATATTCCTAACTTATTTCATTCTTAACTTTGATTTTTTCTAAAAAATATATATATATTTGCCATGAAAATGTCACGTTTTCCATAAGCACTGCATATTACAAAAGAAGGGAATATTAATCCTGTGTTAATGTTTGTATTCAAGGCTGTAATGAGAGAAGATATAAAAACGAGAGAGATAGGGCTAAACCTGGGTCGATATTTATTGTCTCTTCCTAACAATACATCCTACGTATAAGCTTGGTTTCCGGTGTTAGAAATGTTACCATTTTCATCTCCTTCGTAGCATTAAATTCGTTAATAATATCAATGCAAGAAATTACGTTTCAGAAAATTTTCATCAAAGATTTATAAAAAGTTTTCACTTTGTCATGCGGGAGTTGATAGGATTCGATAGAAGAATTGTAAAATTCCTTTTTATCGCGATAGCTAAAGTTGTTTGGAAACAATTTATTGCATTTCCATAAATACAATTACTTATCTACTGCTAATATTTTCAATCTAGTTATTAATCTAAAGAGAATAAGTTTTTTTTTAAGCAAAAGATGTAAAATATTTATTTGATGGAAATAAAGGATCAGATACTTGAGACTCAAAATGCGAGAATTTTCTCAAACATTGTCTGCCACAAAGCTTTGAAGGCTCTTGACCAGCTCTAGGTAAGGCGAGTCGGAGGAAGGGGCTGGCAGGGCAATAAGTCACAGAACGGGAGAGTCCCCAATTCATGGGTAAAGCATAGTTTTGCAAAGAAATAAAATTTTGGAAGAGTCCAACTTGGTGTCTTGAGGGGTGTCTGACAGTTGGAGAATCCCTGAAGTTGTTGTCAAACAAAAGACATGTTCTGGGCTGACTGTGAAGGAAGGGGGTCGGGGTGTTTGGTCTTGGATCGACACCAGACGGCACCCTCCAAAAAAAGGACTCTGCATTGGAGGGGTGGAGGGGTGGGAACAGATCATTGAAGACATGGTCATTGACAAGGGCTGGGGGTGGTTGGCCTTGGAGAAGAAACTGACTTTTTGGGCGAAAACAAACTCTGTGTTGGAGGCGTGGAAGGGATAGTCTGGGTTCTTGACCACAGGACACATTGCTCTGGCAAGGGGTGGAGGATAGGGGGTGCCTACAGGCAAGTGGGGCCGATGTGAAGCCCTCTACCCAGACGTCGCCATTTTGACTCAGTGGCAAAAAATTGGCAATTTGTGCAGACGGGCAAATGACCTTAGGGCACATTGCTCTGGCGAGGGGTGGAGGTAGGTAGTGGGAGTGGGAGGTGGGGGTGCAAGGAGGTCGGGAGCGATGTGGCTGTAGCTAGCCAGTCGTCGCCATCTTGTTATATAGCCGAAAAAATTGACAATCGAAGGCAGAGGGATGAGTAACCTCAAGGACAGAGTAGCATGCTTTGGCGAGGTGTGGGGGAGGTCACGAGCCATCTGCACCCCTGTATCGAGTCACCACAATCTTCAGTTGCTCACAGAAGCTTAGACTAGACAGATGTATACCTCAACAGCTCCTTCATATACACCAGGCTTTGGATTGTGATAGCTGTGATTCTCGTTAAGCGATATTATATGCTCTGGGGTTCAGATCTCATTCACAGTCTTCGTAAACTATAGTGTGAAATATTTTTTTAAAGTCTTTAATTTATTATGTGATAGTGCGTTCATCGTGTAAACCCTGTTTCTGTGTTCGGTCGACGAAACTTCGTGGCATTTTCAACTCGCGTATTTATTACCAAATGCCGCGAATTTCACAGACTTGATGGAAAAAGTTTGTAGTACGTCCATTATTTTTAAATAATGCTCTTTTATACATTTATGTACTTGTAGGCTGAATTGTGATCAAGTCATTAATAGTAGATTGATAAGGAACTAGCTTCTGTCAGTCGTAAATTTAAACTCAGCCATGATGCACGTAACAGCTTATAAGCAGGCACATGTCATACGATCCACTCATTCCTTCACCAGCCTCCGAGGTGGATGGATATTTTTTCGGGGAACTCCTGGTGCGATTTCATTACATGCATTTCTATTGTGTCTTTTTTTAATTCAACTAGTCTAATTTATATATATTAGTATGTGCGTCATAAACATAATTTTTATCCATTTGTCACGTAAATTGTATTCACGTCTATTTCCTAGTAGCTATAACCTTAGTCGCTTGTCAGCCTCCGAATGCGATTCCCGTATATATAGTCAGGCTCTCGACGTAAGATCGCTTCATTCCTTCATCAACCTCCGAGCCGGACAGATGTGTTTTTCGAAAGGTGCGATTTCATTACTCATGTTTATCAATTAATTAATTTTTATGTGTGGATTACATTTCTAAATTCCTCCTCACCAGTCTCACAGGCAGACGGACGTGTAAGGTATGTGCGACAGGCGTCAAGTAGTGTCATATTTTGTTATTGTGTTCGTTTAATTTATAGCGAAATTTTTAATTCATTGTAGGTAGAAGTTATTAATTCCATACTGCACACTTACGTAATGGTGATAGTCACATAGTTGTGTTCATTTGTTATACTTCTCTCGTGCAAATTATATTTCTAGTATATAGGTCGGGGTAGACTAATTTATCTCTTTATGTTTAATTTATACACAATTCCACTTATTATTCACGCAGCTGTGATCGTTTGAAATTTGCGATTAGATGTGTGTAATTTATTCATACGTAGAACACTCTGAATTTCTCTAGTGTTTAATTGCATTTGGAATAATGCTAACATTTAAAGTCACATATCTACCAACACCGTCTTCGGGCAATATCACTAACAAACAAAAAAATCACACATATGCCACTCTTGCACAAAACTCACCACACACATATATATATATATACATACACCCCATCCCCAACACACCGCACCTCAGTAGAGTGCCAGCGCTCCACGGGTGAGGATGTACCACAGCTGCTGCTTCGCACAAAAAAGAAAGAAAGAAAATAATATAATTGTCCCTTAGTACACTCTTGCATCAAAAAAATAAATTTTTTACCCTTTCAATGAATTCAACCCTTTCATTAAATTTAACCCCTTCAATTTCGATTAACCCCTTCAATGAATTTAATTAACCCTTTAATATCAGTTTGATATCCAATTAATTAGGTCAATCAAAAATGCAGCATCACTTTGTATCTAGAACCCTCACGTCCCTACTACTTAGAACTTTGATGCTGAGAGCGAAACTGCTCAACTAACGTGGACAAAAGTAAAAATGCTATATAAATTTTGTAGTGGGAGCGGACCCAATTCACAGTCCGGGTAATCCCAGTGCAAATTAGTGTAACTTTCAAAGGATTCGTCAGAAGACAACTGATGAGTTTGGGAGGCTTCACCCTACCCTCTGAAGATGTTAGAAGATACGATGCAGGTCTGGTCTGGCAACGTACAAGGAAAATGAACAACAGAGGAACAATGACATAAGTAAGGAACCAGGATAATAAAGAGTGTAAATATATTGACTTTGCAATGGAACATGGCACATGAGAATTAAATGACGAGAATCAGAACTGAAGGCAACCCCTCACAGGTGCTGCATAACGAAGGGATGGATATAGTCAATATACTGTAGAGCCGCTATGCAATGGCTTAGAAAAGTAGAGTAGAATTATACACATTAGAATAAAGAGAATAACTCGCAGGTTGCTGGGAGAGTCAGGTTGGATGGCAGGATCAAACACGCCACAATCACCCTCCGAGCAGCTTGGCAGTAAAATAAAACAGAGTTTGTAATCATATACAACAATAATCAATCAAAGTGTGATGGTATGTTAAGTAATTACAAAAAAAAAGTTAAAGTTGCGTGGCCCGAGAGAGCTTAAGGAAGGAACATTATAAGATAGAAAACACAACGATTTGCTAAAGGAAATTCTTACACCCCTGCATTGCCCAGAAAGGGCATAGGCTCAAGAATGAAAACAAGTTTGCATGTCTGGCTTGTAGCTGGGCACGAAAAAAAAAAAACATTCTGTGGAGGCAAGCCAGAGGACATGTGTCAGTGGCGTAGCCAGAAATTTGTCAAGGGTAGGGGTGCACCGATGGAATGGAAGAGATGGAGTTGAGTTGAGATATTTGGGCGTCTCATAGCAACGAGGTCTCGAGAGCCGATGAGGGTGAAAAGAGAGGAGAATGGAGCAATGCTGGAATGCAAGGGCGGGGGAAACAGGAGATCCTCTAGAAAACCTGCAGACCAGTGGCATCGTCCGGTACGATCCAAATCTGCGAAAATCCGGGAGTGACCCGACCGGGGTTGAACCCGGTTTGCTTTGGTGTTAGGCGAGCAGGCCAACCACTCCGCCACCATGGCCCCGGGAGAGATGGAGGATAGATCAGCGTTAAATGTGATGACTGATTAATTAGGACATACATCAGGCGGAAAATTATTCCACAGTACGATAAACTATATTATATGTAGGTGTTAATGGCAGAACACGTAGAATTCATCGCGAGCACATATCTACCTGTGCTAGTGAAGATTCTACATAATGCTGGTTGGTGGACAAGGAGCCGCTGACTCTGTTTCGTGCCTGTCTGACAATCAAGCGGTCCCTTCTCTTCAGGTCAGCCAGGATCGTCCAGAATAGGCCCGCCGTGTGTATACTGCTCTAGTATGCTACTCCCAACATAATTTGATTAAACTCTGCACAGTTTAAATGGTGGGAAATTTTCCTCGCCATTCACCCTGCCTCTCAAACTGACATTAGTTATTCGTACAGCTGTCCCGTTACGTCTTCTCGGCATGCCTACTACACATTATAGGTCTGGCACGTGTCGTGCGTGTCGCATAACTTGGCGCTGTTCGGAGGACTTTTTATATGCGGTACGAAGAGCGACGGCCGGGTCCTTGTACAACGAATGTGCATGTGTCTTTGTATGAAACTTTGATAGTCTCATATGATTCATCATCGAACTTGTTTACCGACATTCACGGATGGTAAATTATTTTACACGGTACTCAGATTTCTATGGCAGGGAGTACAATTACTGTAAACGCTGGAGCCACGTCGTGGCTGCCGATAATATATATCACAGTTCACATTATAGGCGTACGCTGCCTCAGCATACTCCAAAGATAATTTCCACTGGTTCGAGAAATTTTGATTAAGTAAATAATAATACTGCGTATAGTGGCAGTTTGAAACATTTTTTCGATACTTTGTCTCCATGTGCCCCGGAATTCTTGATTGTTCGGTAACTTTTTTATGCCATAGGAAAGCATTAGTTCCCTATTATTATTTGTATATAACCCAGAATATGGCACAATAATGCGTTTCCGTGATTTCATCTTGTCATAAAGGATGGATTCAAGCAACAAATTTTCTCCATTGAAAGCGCTGTCAAGACACAGTTAACATTTTAGTGAACCAGGGATGGGGGAGGTAACAGTATTTTTCACCGATATGCCGCCCAATACACACCTGGGAAAATTGTTGTTAAGGAAAACTATGCATATAAAACCATAGTTTTCACTCGTGCGAAAAAAAATCTTTACCATTATTACCGTATCAGTATATACACCGATACTATATTTATATATTATGAAAAAAAAAAAAAAAAAAAAAAAAAATTAAAGAGAAAACCATTCCAATGACAATAACCCGAAACAAAACCCTCAAAAAGCGTTTTATTAACAAAACCATGGATCGTCGTTAACGGCAACTAGTGATATACCTTCCACTCTATTTGTGTTAAGTTTTCTCTTTTATATAATCACACTTTTCAGAATGTGTGAGCTCAACCCCTTCACCTTGTGTAATGCACTACTCAAATCCAGGCGGTCGTGAATGTGGGTTATGGGCATGCCTTGGCGATCGGAAACCACAAAAGAATGGTGCATGGACAGCAGATAGGGCGATCTGTTGAGAAATGGATCAAACAGTCCAGTGTTTTCAAATCAGCGAGTTCAGTCAATCTAAGCGTTTTTTTAAATGAAAATATTAATTTTAGTAAATATAATTTTTCGTTAACTCTTAATTCTTTGTTCGCATAAATAAATTCCAAGAACCTAACTTATTTTTCCAGCCACATGAGGAAAAACATCATGGCTTAATTCAAGGGCGTACATTAAAATTCTTAAAATTGTTTATGTATAAGATTTTTCCCCCTTAATAGAAGTATATAAATGATAAAACACACACATGGATAGCATTTTATTCAAGCGCGAAATGTTGCAAGCTACCTACAAAGAAAACATGAAAAATCGCGCCAATTCATCAGAAAAAGCGAAGCGGAAACTCTCTTGGCAATGTCATCGCTAAACCAGGGGGAAAAAAAGAGAGAAGAGGGAAATTAATTGCTGCAAGAGTAGATGCCTTGTTTTTCCTTTAAAGAAATATGCTTTTGACGTAACAAATGAGAATTAATGGTTTTTTTTTTTTTTTTTTTTACAAGTAACACAGTGACAAGTTAAAATACTAGCAACCGAGATTCTGATTTTCCGTTCCACGCTGAAAACGCTGAATATTGAATTTTTATTTTTAAATTGTGATGGTCAAAACCTGCTTGCTCAGTTGTGGTCACTCAGACCTTTGAGTTCAAATCAGCAACGCTTCCTCCGATGTAAAATGTCCTCATTAACTCGAAATCCCTGACAGTTTGAACTGTGCACTTAAAAAAAAAAATGCAAGTGCAAGTAACGCAAGATCTTAGATTTTATACTACATAGGCAAAATTACAAATTTTCAACACTACAATACACATGCAGTCACTAAGGTATGTTTTCAATACGGCAAGTTTGTTCCCGGCTAAACTGTGGTACTTTGCGATCATGTTTTCATTAAAAAAGATGGCACATTTTTATGAAATCCCAGCTAAAACCATCTGCATATTAAAACTGCAAAAAAAAATAAAAGTTAACATGAAATAATACATTATTAATGGTTTGAAAGAGCTTGAAATTAATCATGAAAAATAATAAGCTGTAAAGCTGTTCAATTAACCAGTACACTTTTTTTTTTACAAACCATGTTTTGTTGCTGGAAAATAACTTATCGTTTAAATATAAATAACTGTGAAGTAGGTGAGCAACAAACAAAATTTATGTTTGGTCTAGTATTGATATATGCAGTGATAAACTTGGATTGTGCTTGCAACAATTCAGCAGTAACGTTTGTGATAAATATACAGTTTCTATATTTGTACCGTTACACCATTATGTCGATAAATTTAGAATTTGTTGTTTGGTAACATACCATTTAGAAAGTTTCGTTAGGTACTAAAAACTATAGTGAACGTAAGAAAAATTCCTAATATCACTTAATCCTTTTCTTTGGTACACAGTAACGTTTCTTTACTGTAAAGAAAACAAACTCAAGGATCGTTACTGCTATACAGAAAATTAATATTGCCGTAAAAATGTACAAAAAAGATTTAATGCATACAAACCTAAGTTTCTTTATACTTCCTTGTGTATTAAAGCAATATTTTGTACAGGCTATTCACGGTAAAGTGAGCACTTACGAAAGCCCTCCCATTTGGAATACAGCCAACAAATATATTTTATTTTAGCCTTAGACGTTAACATCTGAGTGCGGTGGAATATAAACATTGCGTTTATTACTTACATGTCAATATTTATTTCTAAAGGTGGCTAAAGGATAAAAAATGGCCGAAAGGAATAAGTAACTAGGACCTCAAAAGTACTCACTCTATCGTGAACAGCCTGTAATGTAAGCGAAACAGCGCTAAAGAAATGCATTACTTTGCGATTCAAAAAGCTTCGAACGTATTTTATATTACATAGTTGTGCAAAGTGTATGTACATTACCGTTAGTCTATTTTTACTTTTTTATTTATCAATTAAATGCACGAATTGTTTGGCCTGTGACCGGTATTCAACAAATTTTATGAAGTAAAAAAAAAAGTGTTATACTACCGAATACAGTCTTTATAAAAAAAAATCCATTTTTTTTACTAGGACTAAAACACAAAACACTTTAATCTTTTATACCATATGTGCTATTCTGAACGGTTACATAAAATCACAAATAATGGAATTAAAATAAATTATCTTAAATTCACTCATACGCATATCTATTAAGAGAAAATTAATGTACGAGGACTAATAATAATTTAACTCAATATGTTGTTACAGGTCATTATATATTTCAGGGTGAATTTTTCTGTATCAGCAAATGAAATTTAAGTTTTTTTGTGATATTGTTACAGCAATTTAAGTCGACCAGCAGATCATTCCAATGGCTGCAGGAAAGGTAGTATTTATTTTTATGCGTATTTTAATGTGAGTGTTGTAACTTCCCTTTATTTAGTTTGTGTGGAAGGTAGTGATAAGTAACATGACACAATTTTTGTGAGAACTGTTTGGTTTTTGGCACAGAAAGTGAAACAAGTATCGGTGTTCCATGTTGAGACATTTAGTGTTCATTATATATTGCTTTACATGGTCTCTCTTTTTTTTTTTATAATCTAGTAAAAAAGAAAAAAAATTATATTTTTTAATTTTTTGGATTCAGTACTGGTTCCTTTTCTTGAAGCCTACGAAGAATCCAGCACAGTAGTTGAAATACGACAGTACACTATACAAGTATAATTGCAATTGCAGTTCATTAGCATTATATTTTTTAATTTTTTTAAAGTGGTTAAGTCGGTAATAAGATCATTGGAATAATTTTGAAATATGCTTTGTCCAATCCATAGTACTGAAGGAAACAATGCCAAATTTCCTGTACCGATCACATCTTGAAACTGCTATACAAGTAATAAAAATAAGAGGTATGGTGCATATTTTTGTAAAATATTATTTGATTCAACAATTATATGTGAACACTTTAGCTGGATAAGTTTCAGATTGTTGCCGTTACACTATTCCACTATCCACGACAGATAGTTGTTTATGTCAACTATTTTTGCACTGATATGTTTTTTTGGTTTACATGATACGAGTAACTAATTATTGTCAGCATATTAGTAGCACGTCGAATTTTTCATACATAACAGTAATGAACTTGTGTAGTTACAAATGTAGTTTCCCAAGTACGGGGACTTGGGGAACTACATTTGTAACCATTTCATTTGTTGCTGTCACTTCCTCTTTACATGTATGCATCGAAACTTGCTGATTATGATATTCTGAGTAACTTTTGATTCACATTTATGGGCTCCTACACGGGCCTATAGCTGAAAGGGTGTCTAGCAAAACTGAGTGACTTTTGTATTAAACTTCTTCTATAAGTCTAAGAGCATAGTTACGGTTATTTTGGTCTCATTCATGAATTTCTAAATGTTATTTTAATTACATCCTGAAGCTACGCGTATGTACTGTCCAGCGCGACAAGTGGACTGTTTTTCATTCAAAATATTATTAGTTTTGAAGTGTTCCAACAGCTGTAAATATTTGAAAATTTCCTCCAATAGTCTATATACATTGCGGAAAGTACACGAATAGGTTTTATGTTCCTAACATTCAGTCGGGTTTTGAACTTTAGGTCAGGGTAATATTTTTGAAGTAGTTGCAAACTCGTATAGTAGTGTGTTTATAAACCTAATTACGCCCATAATTAATTTACGGTTTCAAGTGTTGCAAATAAGAAATGTTGGTTACGTGATTTACATAAATTCTAAAACAAAAAGTTTATTTACTGCAACACTTGCTTTGTCACCGCAAAAATATTTATCTTTAAATATGAACCACTGCAAAGTAGGTTTGCCACAAACATAATTACTACTTGATCTGTACATTGGTGGCAATGATAACCTTGCGTTGTGGTTACAATAGTTCAGAAGTAGCCTTTGTGATACATTCAGTTACTGTATTTTGAAGGTTTAACAATTTTTTCGATGATCTAAGGAATTTATTTGGTAACCTAACATTTAGAAAGTTTTCTTAGGTTCTAAAAACCATAAAGAATGAAGGACAAGTCTTAAGGTGGTCACCTGGTTGAATAAATTTTGCATGTCTGAGGCCTAAAAGCGTGGGAGCGCTAGACCCAGATCTGCGCATTAACTCTCTCATCACCTCTACGTACAAAGCACTGAACTGGCGTGCAGTCTAGCCTTCGATAACGCGCCTCTATGAGACTTTTAGCGAAGAACCTTACAATTTTATGACGTAATAATAAAAATAAAGTTTTTATTCAAGTCCCTATACCTTTTTTAACGTTTTGTGCTGGAATGTTCCTACTTAAAAATGACCGTGAAAACACCCATTTGGGGCATTTTCAGTATTACAAAAACATGCTTCAGGGAGAAATGGAGGAAATGTAAAATGTATAAAGACGCGTAACGTTCCTTAAATGCTATTCGTAAGCAGACTTCACTGAGACACGTTGGATAGTTTTTTTTAATGATATGTTTTCTGCTGAAGCTCTGCACATCGTTTGGCGGCGTACCTAGGCGGCCTCCTTAACATCAATTAACTCTTTTCTTTGGTATACAGAAACATTTCTTTACTGTAAACAAAACAAGCTCAAGAAAATGTTTTTTTAATTGCTATAAAGAAACTTCAGGTTGAAGTAAAGCAACTACCTGTGGAGCACTGCACGTGACTGTACAATATGTATAACCCATAAAAAATTAGTACAGACACCATAAAATTGTCACAAAAGTGTGCTTTATGTTGTATATGAAAGAAGAATGTATATATTTTGCAACATTATAAACTATTTTACAAAAATATGCTTTTTAAATGTAAAAAATTAATCGATCGATAAGAGTCCGCATTTTTAACAAAATTTAAGCGCATTTCCGTTTTGGATGCTTCGGAAAGCAGAATTTACAAGAAAATATTCTTCAAGAAAGATAGTCATAATGTTTAACTGTGGTCATGTGTAATAAAATCATAGTAATAATGTATCATATCAATATTATAATTAACTTTGTTAACGCCAGTTTCAGCCATAAAAGTTTGTGACATGGACGCAGATAAAATCACTTATAAAAATTATTTCCTACATTATTATTACAATTTTGTTACATACAACCATAGTAAACATTAGGACGATATTCCACGACGAAGGTTTTCTTATAAAATCTGCTTTCTGAAGCATCCAGAATGGAAATATGCTTAAATTTTGTTAAAATTATAGACTATTTTAATAGATATTTTTTACATTTAGAAACTATATTTTAGCAAAATATTTTATAATGTTGCAAAAATATAACATTTTTCTTTCATATACAGCATAAATGGCACTTTTATGAAAAATTTTATGGTGTCTGTAATACTTTTTTTATGAGTCCTCAGGTTGTACAGTCGGGTGAAGTGCTCCATAGGCAGTTGCTTTACTTCAACCTTAATCCTCCTATAAAACCGAAACGTATAAGAAAAATTTATAATAAAAAACTACAGTTTATGAAAACTTCTCTTTGAATCAACACATTATTTTGTTAGCTTAAACAAAACAGAGTCAAAGAAATGTTTTTTTTTTTTTTTCGCTATAGAATTTTTTTTTTCTTCTTCTTCTTCTTCTTCCAGGGTGTAAGATGACAGAAGCACTTGTTTCATTATCGCCATCAATCAACCGTACGTTTTGCGTGCTGTGATAAGATATATGAAGCAGTCAAAACATAGAGCAGTAGCACGGTTTATGAGCCAGTCAGCCGCAGGGAAGCTAATTGGGTAACGAGCACCACAGTGTACAATACTATCTAAATATAACTTTCCTATGCAACATGTAGATGGAGAGAGTAGAGTGGAGACATTTGGACGGATCTTATCATCGAGGTCTTGGGAGCCGACGAGAGGTGAGTATGGAGCAGTGCCGGACGGCAAGGGTGGGGGAAGCGGCAGATGTATGAGAAAACCCGCCGTCCAGCTTCATCATCCGGCACGATTCTCACGTGCGAACAAAATGTAGATAATTGACTTCACTGGGAATGAAAGGGTCAAGAACGTGTCTTTGAAACATTATGCAATGCAATCAGGAGCGATTCTACACTTCCAGTTTTAGGGGAAGGGGTACAAGAGGGGAGGGGGCCATTTCCCCACTGTAGAGGTGCTGGTTTATACTTTGAATTCGTGGCTGGCGTGAGAAGGAAAACAATGTACCGTCATAAATTAAGGAAAATAGAATACCAAAAAATTCCTATATGACATCATTAAAGCTTTAAGTCATTCACAAGACTGTTTCGTGTAAGTGCGATAATTTTGTGGGAGAGTCATGTCTGTATCCATCCCGAAATACACTTCAGATATAGGCTGTTCGCGGTAAAATGGGCACTTCTGAAAGCCCTGCTTAAGATCTACTTGTATGCACGTTGTTTATTCCTTCGCCTTATGTAGAATTACCATTGTCATTTGCCTCATCACTTTATTCACGAGTCGGTCAGGTGAAACTGTGGGATTATAAGAAAAGAAAGTATGTTATATATCTCTGGTAATTTTTACACTTTGATGCATTAAAAAAACTGAAAGCGAAAAAAATAATTTAAGTTATCACATATAGTTACCTAACACTTTTTATTCGGCGTTAAGTTATGGAACTATATTCCATCTATAATTACCAACTTTACTGGGCGAATGCCACTCAGTGCGCCCGTGAAAATATATGCAGGCAGCGGCAGTGACTTTTTTCTAAGATTGATTTCAAAAGTGCTCACTTTATTATGAACAGCCTATATAAGATATACTAGTGCATTGACAGCGAACTAACTATAGATACACGTGTAACTATAAACATAGCGTCTTAGTATCCGCTCATCGCTAGTAGGCACTGGAATGCCATCGCACGTGTAGGGGGTGTGGGATGTGTGCGAATGAGGGAATGTGATTGATGCCTCGTGATGTCGGCTTTAGGAGGATGCCGAAACGGGGGGGGGGGGGGGGGGGAATGGTAAAGGCGGTTTCCCACAAGCCACTTCATCGTCATCACGTCGCCGCAGTACGTTCTACGCAGGCAAATGAGGGTGGAGAAGGGAGATCATCTCTCCGCGCGCCCAAGAAAGGACGATGATGAAAAGACGGGGAAGTAGAAGAAGAGTGGAGAAGGGGAGGAGACCTGTTCCAATATACGATTTCCTTGAAGTTTTCGCGTGCTCTCGTCCCTCGGCGGGTTTGAGGGATCACCATAAGCATCTATAACAATCCTTGATCCGCCATGATTTACAGCTGGCTGTGCAACCCTACATTCAAATTTAAATTGAGGATTTATATTAAGCTCATGCTTGTCTTTCGTCTAGCCAGAGCGGCTTTTATTTTAACTAATCGTTAACAGTAAGCTATTCATAAAACGGTATCCATATCTATGCTTACCCGAGACTTGAACCTACGACTCTTTGAAATATAAGTAAACGTATAACTAACTATGGTCGTAAATTCTTATACATACAATTTTAGTTATTGTAGCTTTTTCCAGAAATAGTATCTAAACCGCGAATAACAATTTGTTACTTTCTTTTTTTCGTTAAACCAATAATTGTGATTTAGAAAATAGTTACAAAAGTACCTAAAATGAAGCTCATAAAGCAAAAATACTCTGTGTTTAACATTGCAATTTTTTAAAATGGTTTATTTATAATTTTGTGAAATGATATCAGTGACAACTTGATAGGTAGGTATTCCAAATCATTAAAAATATATCATACACTACGTTCTTTAGCACACATGTAAGAGTTCCAATTTCCAATTTTGATCAATACAAATTACAAAAAGTTGCTTTAATAAACAATTTGATTACATCATAACTATTTCCTGATGTTACACGAGTTGCATGCTGCAATTTCTTAGAAAACCGACTCTTCGTTCACCTCCGGTAAGAGTTTATTTCTAGTTAGTCTGACATGAAATTTTAACTAACCAAAATACTGGCGAATCACATTTAAAAATTGCCTAAGAAAATTTGTTGTGCCATTCTGATGACAACAATTTGAGCTGTAGTTAACGTACTATTATGTTCAATTATGAGATTTGTACGAAAAAACCAATATTTTTAAAATTATTTCAAAAAATTTTCATTCGCCTTTTGAAAGTAATTTTTCCACCATTGCTAAACTTTTTTAAACAGTTATTCCACAAGAAAACGATTTTCGACTCTTCAAAGTTCTTTGATGGTCCGCGTCCAACCGTCTGGAAGAACTCAATTTATAAGAACATAGTCGGATACTAGAGATTTAAAGCCCGCTGTTATCATGGAGGATTCGTCATATTTGGCATTGTTGTCCATAAACGTGCGCAGAAAACTGAAAGAAAAAAACTTTAATTTTTTAAATTCTGTGTTTATTATTACAGTACGACTTATGAATACGCTTTGAATATACCCTGCCCGATGATATGGTATAACGAATATCCTGCGTATTTACTTCCTTAAAATACAACGTTAAATATATTAGTGGGGACTAGATAATTATGCGAGTTCACTGACGTTTGCGCTAAACGCCACCTATTGTCTCCTACGCACTCGAACACCGCCACGATTTAGTTCTCTGGCAGCAGTATTTGTGTCTGCCAAAACTGACTAATGTTGCACGTGATTCAGTCAACTATAATTTAGCATTCTTTTTTTTTTTTCAATTAGATTTCTCCAGGCGTGTGCCTAATACTGAGTTATGATTAGGTAGAGCACAACACTATAAGATGGGGTTTATTGAACGCTAGCAGCCTGCCATCGCTTCGCTCACGTTTTATGGAGTTATTGAAATACATACTTATATATGCGACTACCCGTGACTACACGTAACTACCTGCAACTAACCGTGACTACCTGCGACTTCCCCGTGATTACCTGCGACAGCCCATGACTACATCTGTGCAGCCCGTGAATACCTAAGACTACCCGTGACTACCTGCGACTATCTAAGACTACCCGTGACTACCTGCGACTACCCACGACTACCGGCCGGTGGAGGGGGTTTCTGCAACTGTCTTTCGCAAGGTGTTATTGCAATCACGCTCGTACCCTGGTTTAATGTTTGAAAGTGTTGAGACGGGCACGTCTCATTATGCACGGAAAAATGCCAGCCCACCTACACGTTCCTAGTTGACTGTCTTTGCCTCGACATCGCCCTGATGTGTCAACCGTCAGCCCGCCGGCTTGCTAAATTGCACGACGCAAAATCATCTTTTCACAGCAAAATTATTATGAAATACTTTTTTCTATACTTATGAGCTAACTGTTACTTACCGTGTACACGATCTAGCAGTGTGTAATCGAGAACGGTAACGAATACGTGAAGTTCGTTTGCAGATCCCGACACGGACATCCGACTAGCATAACTGCTGGGAACAGACTAGGAAACATGGCAGCCATCCATATAGTTCGTAATGCTCGCGCCTAGACCGCTAGCGTAGTCAAGCCTCCAGGGAGCGCGCGCCGTAATTCTAAATAGAATATGTAGCGTTCCATGCACAAATCCAGAATCACTCGACCTGCAACTCGTTTCTATTGGCTAGGGTAATATTGCAATCCTCTTGATATAGTATTTAAGTCCCCGTAGTAGCTTGTGTCGGCAGATACTGATGGCTGTTGGGGACAAGACCAATCCTGAGATAAGTAATCGTATATTCAACATGTAGGGCTCATAAGTCAGTAATGTGGAATCGGACAATAGCTAGAAGTAATTTTGTTTTCTCGGATATTGAAGCCAAACCAGATAAAAAAAAAAACTGTTAAAAATGTTAAATATTAAAACACTTAGCTTCCAATGACAAAAATGATTACAGTAATCACAAGAGCATCCATAAATTATGTAGAATGTTGTACAATAAAACACATTTAAAAGAGAAACGTAAAAATTAAGGCTGCTGTGGAGTTTCCCTGGTTTTGCAGCCTGTAATTTTGAAGAAGTTTGGAAAATGTAAACTCATATGAGTAATTGAAAAAAATTGGCTAGTCATTAAATCAAGTTATAATATATTTTATAAAGTCAAGGCAAATTCCCCTTTAAAATATTGTTGAGAATTTAATCCCTAAAATGGGTAATGGCATGATAGAGTTTGAAAATGCCCGAATTTTAAGGTTGCTGCTCATCATTTTTTATTGTTTTTGTTTTATTTTATTGCATCCGTAAGATCTTTTTTCAATACATAGCTGTACAAAGATATTGGACAAGTCAAATTACAGTATTTTAAAAATATCAGCCTTTTGATGAATATATATTGCGAATAAATGTCCTTTTGTGACAGATCTCCGCTGAATGTCATTTTTTTAAAATAAATTGCGAATTATAATGTGTATTTTGAGACAGATTTGTACCTTTATATATATATAAAGTAGTATTGCTATTTGTTTGTATTTTTTGGATTTTGCTTTGTGCATAATGATTGTAGTTTTGATCATAAAACATAGTCCACATAGTCAAAGAACTTGTGTGTGTGCGCGCTTGTGTGTGTGTTTTGTAGTGTTGTAACCAATTTATTCTTCAATATGGAGGGGTTTCGATGTACAACAGTTTGGTGGTGGTTAGTTTGGAAAAGAGACCTTACGTCGCCCTACAGTGTAGGACGAGGGAAGGGCCTCAGTGTGATCAGGCAGGCCGTTCAGCTAAGGCCTGATAACTTCATAACAGAATGTACAAATGTTGAAAGCATAGCCTATCATCGAAACCCGCGAAATTTCCTGGTGGTTATTAAAGAAACGAGACTGCACACAAACCATTCCAAACACCTGCAAACGTGTACCATACTACAAGTAACCAGAGATGACAGTCACCGCACTCTAGTGATTTCAGTTCAAAGTGATGTTGCCCAGGGATAATTCAATTAAGTGGAGTTCGCTGGCAACACGTGATTCAGAAATGTGGAATTAAATGGAAATCAATATGGACCTGTGCTAAGTCTGCAAAACCCAATCGTTTGTAATCATTAATGGAATACTAATTACGACAGAGGAAAATTGTGAAAAACGAAACTGGAAAATTCTTGCCTGTAAATACATATATTTTAACTTGCATTACCACCAAAATAAAATGGTGTACCAAAAGACGACTACACTGCCCTATATCGGCTGCGCTGTCGCCGTTTACTGGCCGATGGAGGGGGTTTCTGTGATTTGCGATTTCATAACTAATTCGTGTCCTGGATAAATGTGTGAAGATGTGATCAGGCAGGCCGCTCAGCAAAGGCCTGATCACTACTCGTAACACTACATTTTCGAAGTCCACTTGTCGCAAGGAGAGAAGTCGAGATTCATGGCGGTATTTGTCTTAACATGCTCCGGAAGGCTCTGTATTCAGCAGAAATAAAATAACACTCCGAATTTCCAAAACTGCTCAGTTAACTAAAAAACATTACATTTAAATTTCAAAATATAGTATTTTCAGACGATAGCCACCACTTGAGTCTCAAACTGAAGAATAAACGCGTAATTTGCGTTATTTTTAAGGCACTGTCTGGCGTGCGTACTACAAGTGCCAAACGATTTTTTTTAAATTGAAAATTTAGGTATTTACATAGCGGTTTGTTCCTAAAAATGATAATACATCGTTACGCCATGTTGGGAACACTGCGCAGTAACACCAAATTTCCGTCTAGCAGCTTTGAAAATGGACATCATTACATCGAGAAAGAAAATTAGAAGCTGCCAAAATACAATATTTGAGTATATAACAATTTAAATTAAAAAAATTACTTCTAAAAATTACTGAATTATACTTAGATAACCTAATCAACTATACAAGTATAATAATTTGAAAGAGTGAGTGTGAAGTGTGTGAAGAGATTTGGGGAGCTCTTAACATCGAGGTCTTCAGAGACGATGAAGGTGATTTAAGTGAATATGGAGCGGCACTGGAATGACGAGCGGGGGGATATCCCCGAGAAAGCCCGTCGACCAGCGTCATCGACCGGCACGATTCCCACTTGCGAAGGTCCGGTGACCCAGCCGGGAATCGAGCCCGGTTCGTCTTGGTGGGAGGCGGGTGTGCTAACCACTCAGCCACCGTGGCCCCATTTTGAAAGAAATTCATACTTTAAGAAGCACGACAGTTGCTGACGAAGAATATTTTCAGGATTATTTTGTGCTGAGTTTAGACGAGGCTTTTCATGCTTCTGTTACACTAACGAATAGGGTTCTTTGGTACCGTTAAGAGAGTTATAAGAAATGCCAAGATAGGACTGCCACGGTCAAGGACAGAACACGATCTATTTACATTATACATTAGTAAATTACCAAATGTACATCATTCAGGAACAGCCCAATGAAAACCCAGCCGAGTCTCCATGGAGACAGAAAAGAGGGACAATGTGATTACATGATTAGTGTAACGTAGCAACAATTCTGAGAGTGATGGAACTTAAAGGCTTTGGCTTCGAAACATTATAATATCAGTGTTTTCCTGAGTTTTAAAAAAACAACGTAAAAAGTATTCCTCACAAATGGCACTGGACTACTACAGTAAATAAATAAATCTATCTTAACCTGCGCTTATGTATAGCGTTTGCCACACTTAAGAAAAAATCTATAAGTACGTTAATTACATTCAACACGAAAATACACACTCAAAAGGGAGAAAAAAAGTTCAAAGGCCTCTTTTTTTCATGTACGTGTCTGAGTAACGAATGGATAAAAATAAGTCCTCTTGTTCATAATTACTGTCAGAGAATGACGAGGTGTTGATAGGTATTTAATAGTGAGGTCTTGAGAGCCGGTGAAAGGTAAATGAAGTAAGGATGGAGTAGGGTGGAATGCAAGGTCAAGGAAGAAGGGAGTGGCCCGACAAAACCCGCCGGCTAACGGCAACGTCACCGTGTTTCCCACGTGCGAAGACCCGGACACCCCACCGGGAATCGAACCCGGTTCGCCGTGGCGGAAGTATTTTTAGAATAATTTGCAACTCTTTCAACTAGAACTTTCTCACAGTTAACAATGCATTTTTTAAGCCAATATATGCACCAAACTAATTTCAAACTAAACATAAACGTGGTGTTGGTAGCAAATCAACAAAACCAGTTTTGTTAAGTTTTAGTTGGTAGACACTAATACAGGTCTCACTTTCTCTTATAACCACCAGAGAAGCAATCTTAGTAATAGCGACACGTCTGTTTTTCCAATATTTCACTCTCTCACTTGATCGACAAACGGTTACTAGCAGATAATTACTTCCATACCCGTGCTGAGATATTGAGGATTCAGGGAGAAAATGTAATGAGCTCGGAAGACACAAACTCCACTACACTAAACAGTAATCAAACTAGAGTCCATTCATAGTTACTTCCAACACTTCTGAAGCCATCACAAAGTTTTAATTTCCGGATATCCCTCCGCCTAGTGCAACCAAAGCTTATCTAAGCATGGAACACGATAACAAAGGGACAACGCACCGCATTCGTGCGCGCTTAGTTTAATAATACTTTGTATGGGAACTATTTCTTACTAGGCATTACCTACAAACCTATTTTCTCTCCGTTTTTATTTGAAGTAACTATAAATGAGATATAACAATGTATAGATAAAATATAAGTAAAAGTTCCATTTAACCAGAAAAAAGAGACTATTGTATTAGCACAAGTACACAATTATTTTGATAAATAACATATTTAGGAAACATTCAAACACTTTATAGATACGGTCATTTTTCTAAAGTTTGATTTAATAGTGTGAAATTATTACGTGTATACCATAACGATGAACCACTAGTGTGCCGTTTATTTTCTGCGTTACGTAATTTTTCCACATTGAAGTGCATCATATACGGTAAACTTTTATTTAAAATAAACCATTAATTCTCAAAAACATTAATTTAATAGCGCCATTGATAAAAATAAATAGCTTAGATTTAAAAATAGAACTAGTTAAAAATTTACTTTTATAGCACTACCCGTGTATGAGAATTACAATCGACACAATCAAGAATATATTTCAGAAATCGGCAACTGGCAGCGCCGCTCAAATTCATCACTCTAATATTTCCAAAGGCCTACATAATCAAAACGAACGTTCTAACCCGGCTCATGTGAATTATACACACACACATTATATATATATATATATAATGTGTATATATATATATATATATATATATATATATATATATATATATATATATATGTGTGTGTGTGTGTGTGTGTGTGTGTGTGTGTGTGTGTGTGTGTGTGTGTGTTGCACGTGGCGTACGGATACACAAAGAGCAGAAAGAAACACGAAGAGCTTTCAAAATTGTTTATAAACCATGAAAAATATACAGAAAAAAAATCTGCACAAATCCTTTGCCCGGGCCAAAACATGTCCCGCGGTATCCTGACGTCTTGGCCTTTTTTACTGCCCTCTGACTCGCATTTACTATCCTGAAATCGCATCTATAAAGGCCTTGAATGGAACTCGACCCCGGGAACTCGTGGGTTGTAAGACAGCGTCATATCACTTTCGGTTACAGAGGTCAACCAGGAAAGACAAAATTGAAGTGGCTATGTACTACCTGTACTGAAATATTCCACATCGCAAACCGTATTTTGTTTTTTTCAGAAATTACAAAATGTTCCGGTTTACAGCATTTTATTTTAATAGCAAGGAAAATTAAAAAAAAAAAGCTTAACTGTAATAAAGATTCCAAAAATCTTCGTCTTAAAACCTAATATATAAAGATACTGTGCACGTGCCGTGATGTATTATAATTGGAACGAATATGCAGGTTCGATAGAAACTTTATTCCGCCCTGATGATGCAAAATGTGCAGTTATCCTCATAGTATTCCAGGCATATTACTAAAAATTTAATTAAAAAAAAAAAAAAACAATAACAACAGAACCTACGAATGCATTGGCCTGGAATGGGGCTGAAAATAAACTTACTGGAGAAACATTCCCTTTTGCAACTGGCCGCGTGTGAAACTGCTATCTTCAAAAGGAATATAGGCAACGTAGATCCAAGATTCGACTAAGATCAATTTGTTTATCGTAGGATTATTTGCTTTCCATTTTGGGCAGTTAAGTTCCTGCTATACCATGCTGATATAGGCTATTCACGGCAAAGTGAGCATTTTTGAATTCCTCTCGTTTAGAATAATAAATAATAGTCCATAAATATATTTTGTTTCAACCTAAGACGTCAATTTCCGAGTGCGGTGGATTCTACACAAAGTCTTTATTGCTTACATGGCAATATTAATTTTAAAAATTGGTTAATGGTTAATTGCTGTCAGAAAAAAGTAACTAGGACCTCAAAAGTTCTCACTTTACCGTGAACAGCCTATAATTAAAAGTGTATTAAGATTTGGAAATTTGTATTTCAATACTTAGTGTTTAAACAGCAACACCAGAAAATTTGCAAAAAAAAAAAAAAATAGAACCGTAAATCTGAACAGTTAAAAAATAAAAATGATTGGTTACACAACTCCGATAGGCACGAATTTTTACTTCATGCATTATCCAATAAGACAAAAATGTTATTCGAGCATTGATAAAAAAACCGGCGACCGTAAGTGCAATGTGTACATATGTGAATTGATTTACGATTATCACACGCAGCCTTTCGGGAAGCAAAACCGACATTCTGGTGACTCTGACACACTGACCTTACACATGTGAGCCCCTTCACACGATGGCATTATAAAACTGTTTGTCAACATGATCGTGAATTTTGTTAGTGGCGTGCTGTGTTACGGAGCAATTACTCCCACGCACGGAGTGCGTTTCACATGCGTTATCACGCAAGAGGAAACCAGTTTGCATGATGATGAAATGAAAAAGTTTAGAAAATATGCAGATGCAAAACAGGCTTCTTGTATAACTTCACACTCAAAATTATTTAAAGCTCTTTAAGAAGCATACGGTTTTTGAATAGTTTATATCGTTTAACGTAGAAGTCAGCAAAATAGACATTAATTTAACTGTAGGGTCTACTCTTATTTCATGATGGTTTACAGTCTCTATTTACTTTCCCAATTTCGATATAAAATCTGATACACAGTTTATAAAGAACTATAATGTAAATGTGCATGGAAGGTGATTTCGGTTTTACTTGGTTTCCCGAAATCACTCCAACCGAATACTAGGATTGTTAGCACCATAGATTAAAGATGGGGTAGACCGCTTATTCGTCTTCTACTCATGTACCCAACATTGACCTACCCCAAAGGAACACAACTGTCAAAGTCACATGGTCGACAGTGATGAACGTGTTTGTTTATATCTTAATTTTTAAATGACGAGCACTGTTACATTAATAAAGTATTTATACCAGTTTGAATACAATCAAAAAGTATTACACATTGATTCGAGAAAGTGTAAAAATATCTCAAAAACTCTTGTTAACTAAACAGTGTCCTAACCTCAAACCCAATCCACGGCATTTTTGCAAGACGTGTAGGCTGAAAAGCAGTTCAATGTTGGGACATGGAGATTGGTTGTGCGCAGCCAGCGAGATCGGTCTACCTCACCTTAGTCTATGGTTAGAACCTCACTACAGGTCGTAGCCGATTCCTCCCCATTCTCTTGATTCTCTGAGAAACTTGCTCTGTCTCTAATGACCTCGCTATTGACGAGACATCAAGCACCACCTAGCTACTATAGGCTTTTCACGGTAAACTGAACATTTTTGAAAGCCCTGCTTAAGGTCTACTTGTATACACGGTATGCATTACTCCGCGTTATGTAAAATTAACACTGCTATGGGCCTCATCACTTTATTCATGCGTAGGTCAAATGAAACTGTGAAATTAATTAAAAAAAGGACATATTTTACAAATCTGCTAATTTTTATACTTAGATGCATTCAAAAAAGAAACAGAAAGCAAAAGGAATTATTTAAGTTACCACAAATGGTTACCTAACACTTATAATTCGACGTTACACATGCAACTACTTTCCCTCCATTCGTTACCAACTTTACTGGGCGCATGTCACTCAGTCCGCCCGTTAAAATACATGCAGGTAGGGGCAACGACTTTTTTCTACGGTTGATTAGAAAAGTGCTGCACTTTTTGTTATATCGTGAATAGCCTATAGTCAACAGACATGTTAGTTTTAACTTGGCAAGTCGACTGCCGGGCAGTCGACACTGTCACGGTCTGACTGCTCTTTACCGAGACTAGTGCACAGCACAGAGTAAGTAATGCAGAGAGGCGGCTGACACTGCCATGTATTACGTTGAGCTCTTATTTTGAGCTCAAAATGTAAACAGGTTGCAGTTATATTGTCAGCATAACATTCGTCAAAGCACATCAATACGATGAAAAACTCTGAATTCGGATATTGGCTACCCCGATGAGACAATATAGGGTACCCATCTTCTTCAAGGTAAGATTGTTTAGGTGATTCCCACAATATTAAGTTCTTTTTTCCTACTGTTCATCCAGTTGGGAATTTGTATAAATTATTATAGGGGTTAACTTCCAATTATTTATCAAATTAGGCATTGAAGACTGCGATCCTCATTTTTTCAAACGTCTGTCTAACAAAGCAAATCTAAAATCAACGATCTCGTCTCGGTAAACATAACAGCGGGCAAGTCACAAAGCTTGAAGTAGAACAGGGCAGCAACTATCCAATTATCGAGTGACGTTACAGCATTATCGCTATGTAATTTTGCTATTTATAAAATTTTAAATTATATTTATAACCATCTCGTAGTTGAAAAATTAGCAAAGTTATTTTGGTTGTTCCTAAGTTTATATATTTTAATCATGAATAAGTTTACAGTGTGTTTTTGGTGTTGGCAACAGGACTGCGGCCCGAGAAAATAGTGGATTGAAAGGACCTATAGGTGGTTCACAATAAAATGAGCACTTTTGAAATCCCTGCTAAAGATCTAATTGTAAGCACATTGCGTATTCTTCCACCTTGTAAAATTAACATTACCATGTGCCTCATCACTTTACTCACGCGTCGGTCGAGTGCAACCGTGAAATAATTAGGAATGTAAATATTTCACCAATTTTCTTATCAGTACCTTTTTAAGCATTAGAGAAAGACAGGTAACAATAGAAAATGTTGTAATATACACAAATGTTTGCTTGACACTTTTAATCCAACGTCAAGATATGGGACTACTTTCCCTTTGTCGTTGCCAACCTCACTGGCGGCATGCCAATCATTGTGCCCGTTAAACTGTATGCCGGTAGAGGCAGTGGCATTTTTCAGAAGTTGACTTTAAGAGTGCTCACTTTGTCGTGAACAGCCTTTACCTTGTATCGCCCGCACCCCTACTAAAGGCTGTTCACGATAAAGTAAGCACTTTTGAAATCAACCTTGGAAAAAAGTCACAACCCCTACGCATATATTTTAACGGGCGTCTTGCGTGACATGCGTCCTGTAAAATTGGTAATGATGGAATGGAAGTAGTTCCGTACCTCAAGTGGAACGAAAAGTGTTTGGTAACCATTTGTGATAACTTAAATTATTTCCCCGTTTTCCGTTCTTTTTTTTTTTATTGCCGCGGAGTGTAAAATCGAGCAGATTAGTTAAATGTTTACTTTTCTAAAAATTTCACAATTTTACTTGGCCGACGCATGAATAAAGTGATGAGGCCCATGGCAATGTTAATCTTACATAAGGAGAAAGAATACGTAACGTGCATGCAAGTAGAGCCTTAAGCAGGGCTTTCAAAAGTGCTCATTTTATGGTGAATAGCCTGCATATAGTATGCGTATGCGAATGACGGACAGTGACGTCAACACACAGTATGACACTTGGGAGGGGACGCTGCCCAGCACATCACACTAGCAAAGAACTGGCGGTCAAGGACAACTCCGCTTCAGATACGGGGGCGACCTCGCTCCCGCGGGTAAATTACAGCCGGCACGACCGAAGGGAGCACTATCCGGGCCTAATTGTCCGCCCCATTTGACCCCCACCGCTGCGCCGTTAGCCTGGGGCTTGCGTCTGGTATCGGCGCCCCGCGATAATTGGAAACCGCTTCGTCATTTCTCCCCCAAACCCTCCCCAATCCTCCACGCCACCCTTCACTTCATCCTTCCTCCCAGCATCCTATCTCTCTCCGGGCAAGGCTCCAATAACTATCGCGCGACGACCCTCCGGCGAAGTAAGTTATCTCGTCTTGTCCACGCATTTTCTCCCGGAGGAAACAATCAAGCGTCTCCTGCGACCTTGCCCGAGACCGCCATTCTTCAGCGCTCGAATCTTCCACGTGGAAAAAAAGACTCAGAACTGTAGTTTCTCAAAGAGATCGTTAGAAAGGGGTAGAAACCGTGAAAAATATTTCCCACTGAACATGCGCCCAAGGGCGTTACGTTTTTAACTTATGGCAACCATTATATGTGACGCATTCTCAGAAAAGCTACCTTAGGGTGAAAACGTAAGTATTTCACAGGAGGCCCACAAAAAGGTTGAAAATGCGACAGTTCTCGTGATATGAACGGAACATGATGAGAGTATAAACGCTACAAGTTTGCAACTTGTTTCATTGAATTCCTCGTAGAATTGTCTACACAAACCGCCCAAAACCGAAGTACGAGTTTTCACCATAAGGTTTCTTTTCTGAGAACGCGTCACATATGGCACTTTTGTACCTGCGAAGATGCATTTCCTGTCAAGAAAAAACTAATGTAGCTAGTCCTAGAACTAGTGGTCCCCGAAAGAATTAAGCTCTTTAAGAAAGCGAAAATATTGCACAGGGGTGTAATCCAAAAACCTACACAACTAATATTAACGACATGGGCCCAGAGCTGAATGATTTCTAAGCTAGAAGGAATTTCCCGAATTATTCACAGCGTTCACTAGCGTTATTAATAACGTCCGTGTTTTGTTTATCAAGGCATATCGGTGTGAAGACTCTTTATTTTGTAATTGTCTTAATTAAAGAACTTAGAAATTCCCACAAGATTGAGAACATTAACAAAATTACATAACATATATGAAAAGGTATATATGCACTATATTATGTTCTAATAGAAGAACATTTTATTTACAGCCACGTGCAATTTATTCATAAAGTTTCCTGGCAAGCGTTTAGCTTCCCCAAAAGCTGTCGTGAGCACAGCTAACATCAGCTAAATACAATATTTGATTGAAAAGCTATGGATGCTGGAAGACAAAACTGCGCCGCATAATGCTATAATTCCGGATCGAGTTATTCGAAACGTCCTTGTAAACCAGCCCGATAATACCAGAAGAAGTGCATGAACAAAACTGGTTAGTCGCAACACTACTTCAAATAGTCTCTACGAAAAAAATGTTGAACGTCTTTCATCTTCGGCCGCTGCAGACATTTAGCTTAGTTGAAATTATTCCACGAAGACCGTTTGACAATGCGTACAGCAAAAGTGTGTTGCTGATCTCACCTGTATACGAGTTTACTAAAGAGTAGACCCTATAATATCTCGCATCGTATTAACTAAGCATTTATAATACTAAGTATTTATCGATATGGAAAGACCTTAAGAATATTTGATACAGTAAACCGGGGTTACTTTGCACCTGCTGGGATAACTCCGCACCACTCTTAAAATGTTTGTTTTTCAACGATTTTGTGAAGGATTGGCAAACATTACCTGAGTAGATAACATAAAATATTTTAAATACTTATCTACAGTTCTCTGTTTCTTTGCCAAATGTTGGCACTAAAAAAATTGAGTGGTTCAAAGTTACCCCAGTAGGTGCAAAGCAACCCTGGTTTACGGTACCTATTAATAAACATTCTGTGCGTAGGCTGTTCGATGAAAGCAGTGCCTACAATATAGGTACTTTTCTCCCGATTTTGTATCCTTACACCACATGTAAAATTAACAGTTTCCTGGAGCCGATCACTTTATTCATGCGCCAGTCTAATGTGTGACAATGTTGGGGACATAAAGCAGAATACGAAAAAGTACACCTCATCTTTGGTCCATGCATTAAAATAAAATTCACGCAGTTAGGAGCGATGAATTTTTTTTCAAAAGGTTGTTTTGAGAACTATTTAATGATCCGCTAGCTAGGTCAGCTATCAGGGCCACCCATAACAGAGTACAAATGATGCAATTCAAGTGGCCCCATCAAAGCCTCCTAGACTTAAAGAAGTTTCCCTCTGATAATTTACTACCATTCCCACAAGAAGATGAAAAACAAACTCATAAAATAATTAGCAAAATTAATAACATCATTATGAGAAGCATCAGACAGTGTAAGAATAATGTCTAGAGTTCACTTAAGTGGATCACTACCCGTCATATTAGATCTACGTAATTTTTACCACGGCATGCATTACTAACTTTGTAATGTATTTTACGAATTGACAAGCCAGAAAGCATTGTTTTGTACATTTCCTAAAGCCTCTATTGCCTACCTGGCTTTGCTAGTCTCATTTCTATATCGCCCACAATAAATCAGACCGTACTAAGTCCCGGCTATTACAAGTTAAAAATTAATATCTAATGGCAGTGGAGCTAAAACAATCTGATAAGGGATAGTAAAATATAGTTAATGCTTTGCTGAGCAAAAAATGTCGTAATATCTTTTTTAATGGATTTTACGGCGATAAAAGGATAAATCCAGGATGGCGGGACTAATCCCCCTTAATCAATAACAAGAAACTGACTGGATCGGCGTGATCCCGTACAGCACGGTACGGCACCGACCATCTCTCTCTCTTCTCTCTCTCTCTCTCTCTCTCTCTCTATATATATATATATATATATATATATATATATATATATATATATATATATATATATATATATATCGAGCCGAAATATACTGGTTAGCACGTTCCTGCCAGTACGACTGCATTAGTAAACTGCGAGAAGAATATTTGAGTACCGTGCCACAATACTACGAAGGGCAATGCAAGTGGGGCAATTGTTACGGGCCAGCAGCTACAGTAGTATGCACAATTTGAAGACATGTAACTAGTAGTTCATCATTTGTATTCTTCTTACCGCTGCCTTTGGTTAAGGGCATTCCCAACAGTCGCCAAACATCCAGTTATACCAGAAACATTTACTTCATTAATGTGGAGATTTTTCTTCCTCTTTGCAGAATCATTTTCAATGACGCGCATCGGGAAAGTGTGTAATTTAATTAAACTATTATTAATAATGTATTAGCAGTAAATACATAAGCGATAGTTTAATGCGAACAATATACGATTTCTTTTATAAGACATTAATAGCAATTAGCTTGACAGCAAACTGTAACCCCGTTTCCAAACAAAATGCTTTTATTTCTACCACCACCGTAAAATAAAAAAAGTATTTAGCACTCGACGTTCGTAATGTCTCGTCTGACAGAGAGACCCGAAAATAGCTTTTCCAAAGGCCCCCGGTATCAAATGGGTGGCCCTGTCAGAGATGCAATGTAGCACGTTAGAGTGATATAGACTGTTCACGATAAAATGAGCACTTTTGAAAGCCCTGCTTAAGATATACTTGTATGTACGTTGTGTATTCTTCTTCCGTATGTAAGATTAACATTTTCCTGGGCCTCGTAACTTTATTCAAGCGTCAGTCAAGTGAAACAGCGAAATTATTGGACAAGTAAATATTTAACAAATCTGCTAATTTTTACACTTCGATTCATTAAGAAACAAAAATCGAAAGAAATAATTTAAGTTATCACTTATGGTTACCTAACAATTTTTATTCGGCGTTAAGATACGGAACTACTTCCCATCCATCGTTACCAACTTGGATGGTCGCATGTCACTCAGGGCGCCCGTTAAAATATATACAGGCAGGGGAAGTGACATTTTTCTAAGGTTGATTTCAAAAGTGCTCACTTTTTCGTGAACAGCCTTTAAAAAGTTCGCATCTGCAGTTCTGGCGCATCATCCGTGCACGCACTGGACGAAGAGAAATGCCTGGCAGATTTTTCCCAACGCGCGGGGCGACCGAGGCTTTGTAATGGACGGCCGAGCCGAGTCCTGCGGCGATGCAGCTCGGGTGCCGCCACTCGATTAACGTCGGCAGTGCATCCGTCACTCGGGCCGCGCCTCCGGGGTGAAAGGTCAGGGGGTCAACCAACTTCAGGGAGGCGAGAGATTACGCTGCTCTGGCTCCAGCCGTTCTCCAGGTGGAGGGGCTGAATAATTGAAGATCCTGAAATCCTCCTCACCCCTCAACGGAGCAGCAACAAACTACTTCCTGCACTACTGCCCTTCTCTCCCTACACCGCCGGATCGAACATTCCCGCCCTCCCGAGGGACGACTCCCGCTTACGTCATACCACTGCGCCAGATAGTAACGCCCCCGCCCACGCAATGCAGACTGCGGCAGGCCCTGGAGCCAAGCCTACAAGATCAAGGTCACCAGGGTTTCCTACTTTTATCCCCGCCTTTTTCATCCCCACGGCCTCGCCCGAAAGCTTTCACGTCGAATTTTTCAACCTCTTCGGTTATGTATTCATTTAAGAGTAGGTACTCCCGACTTCTGTAGAGTCGTTGTTTGCCTGTTCACGCGCATCTCAGTAAATTGGAATTGTTAAGGGCTTATTAACGTCCCCCGGTAGGCTTATCAGGGGACGGCTTATAAACTAACTTATAACCCAGCATAAACTAGCACCAATGCCTTATAGGGTGTTCACGGTAAAGTGAGCACTTTTGAGGCCCTAGTTACTTTCTCCTTTCAGTCATTTATTATCCTTTAACCACCTTTTTAAATAAATATTGCAATGTAAGTAATATACACAGGTTATATATTCCACCGCACTCGAAAGTTTACGTCTAAGGCTAAAATAAAATATAATTATTGACTATTATTCCAAATGAGAGAGCTTTCAAAAGTGCTCACTTTATCGTGAATAGCCTATATCTCGTATTCGAACCCAGAACCTCCCGTACCCCAGACCGGCGGAGCACCAACCGACTGCGCCACGGGAGGTCTGCGTATCTCGGCAAATAAAGATCACGGGAATACGACTTTTAGCCAGAAAAGATTATATATATATAATTTAAGTCCGTAAAGTTTGGTTTTTATAGTGTTAAAAATCGTGAAAACTCAAAAATTGCATTATTAGAGCTTACCAACGCAGTGGTCATAACAGGTAAGAGAAAAATAAAACAGTACAGTCGTAGTTTAATCTATGGGATACCATCGCGTGTAGTACAATCCTATTGTTACAGATCTCACTTGCAGAGGAAAGCGTAGCAGTGGAGGCAAGCGCACTCAGTTTGCTGTTAGTCTGAGCTACAGTACTTCTGTGAAGCACGCCGTTCGTAGCCAGTAAACAACGTGATTGACGTGTAGTGTTACAAGCAACGGCTATTCATACACGAGAGGTGCACACATTTAGGCAATTGTGAAGAGAAATCTTTTTATTTTATATGACTTTAATTCTTAACATTGGTTGAAATATTAAAATGTAATTTATATGGTGCACCTTCAGGATAAAACCAACCCGAGTGAAGCCGGCTGGAACAGAACCAACGACCTCCGAAATGCAACAGAATCAACGACCTCCGGAATGCGAGTTCGATGCGCTACCGCATAACCAAACTCGCTCGATTTACCACATGACATGACCAATCATGCTCGGTGATCAAACGCACTCGGTATGCACTGTAATGATGTAAAACTAACACACAGTAACGAACGCAGAAGAAGAGATCTGCTCGAAATAATACTTGGCAAAAATAATCCGTCCGTATTTATTTACGAAAATTCGGAAACTAGGTTCAAGCCGACTTCGCAAATCGATAGGAAACCTGGGTTATACTTGTGACCGAAGTCGTTGCATGCCAAGAGACTTTGCCATTGGCATTTACGTGGCATGTCAAGAATACCAATCTCCAGCGATATCTGCAGCCTCGGTTTCTCTTGTTCCACTCTATCCTCCCCTCCCCCCTATTTATTTACGAAAATTCGGAAACTAGGTTCAAGCCGACTTCGCAAATCGATAGGAAACCTGGGTTATACTTGTGACCGAAGTCGTTGCATTCCAAGAGACTTTGCCATTGGCATTTACGTGGCATGTCAAGAATACCAATCTCTAGCGATATCTGCAGCCTCGGTTTCTCTTGTTCCACTCTACCCTCCCCTCTCCAATATTTTTTTCTTTCAGTTCACGAAGGAGTACTGTCAAGAAAACGAACAATATCGAACAGAAGTTGCAAACTCTCCAGGCGAAAAGAAAGGGGAAAGATACGGCGTGTTCAAGTCGTTATTAGAGATACTTCTGTGGCAGCTGATCTTCGGCAATTGAAGCTCGCGCACTGCTACAGTTCGGGAAAAAAGAAAAAAAAATAGAGAAGGGAGATTAAAGGAGACGTAGGAATCGTAGGGCCATTCATAAAGTCAGGAGCTTACTAAAAATTCGCGGGTGTACGAGAAGCTACCACAGAAAGCGATGTAGTTGGATAAGAACGTGGCATCGGAATAGAATAGGGTACTTGAGGATATTTTCAATAAATTTCGGGAATAGTGTCGAGTTCAGAAAAATTTACACCTGCGATAACGAGAAACATCTAGTAGAAACGTGAGTGAATTAAAACTGTTTGGAGAAAATTAATTCACTGCATAGCATATTTTATTTACACGTAAAAAAAACAGTGGGAAAGCGGTAGATGGAGGGAGAAATATTTACAGGCGCTCAGAATGACGGGAGAAAGGGAAGATGAGGTAGTTCCACTTTTCCCCGAGCTTCGTTATTTAGAAGGCCTCGCGAAGTGGAAATGAAAATAAAATTCTGTTACATATACGGTAAATTACAGTATACCTACCAATGTACTGCAAACGATGACTATCTTGAGGAAGACTTTGAATGCCTGGAGGTAGGCAATAAACATCTCGAACAACGTACAACAGTAGCCCACAACCGGAACAAGACGAGTTTATTAATTATCCGTCCCTTAAAACCTATTATGCTTCCCCGACATGAAATTTAATGCAAAATTATGGCGGCTACCCGAGAAATTTCGACGAAACCATTTTATCACAGCGACAATTTTTTCAAGTAATTGCGAACATTTGTCAATTTACACAGTACATAGATTGTGTATCTTAAACAATGTGCGTAATATCTGTAATAAACTAATGTTTCAGTTCCAATTTAAAATGTGTATACCGCTTTCATTAATCAGTTTAGATCACAGTTCATCTACAATACGTTTTCGACATATTGACCGTGATGAACTCGCAATCAGCGTTTTTTATGTTGTGTTTATGTATATGCGAGGATTACGTATCTATGAGAACGTTTATACTATAACATGAACACGAATATCATACTATATATTTCTGTTGTAATACGACTCAGACGTTTCATATTCATAACGCTTGCCAGTAATAAATCTTTATGTGAATTTGTGCGTGAATGGTACTGGCATTAAAAAAAAAATCCACGTTTCTTCCTTTTGTTTTAACAGGTATTATTTACAATAGAAATGTAGTGGATGAAATACAAACCATATTTATCTAAATCAGATTTTGGAAAATTTTAAAAGTTCTAGTTCTGTTTTCAATTTGTTAATTGTTAAATATTTCTCTGGAGTATTTAATTATTTTGATGTTAATTTAATAGTGTACAGATGCCGTAAGAATAGCCGTCCGTCTCAGTTTTCCTCAAAATAAAGATACAAAATAAAACACACATATAACTCATAACTGGACTGTAGCATTGTATCCCTTGGCAACCACAGGACACGTGCTCCACAGCGCTGTGGTCTAATTTTCATTCTCCCCCGTGCATTTCGTAGGACGTAACTTGAAGATGGAGGTTTATCTATCGTGAGTCTCAAAAAGGGGTCGGGGGGGGGGGGGGGCTAAGTGCACTCGTAACGGCGTGTTGGGAAACGTCAGGTCAGTGGGGCAAATCCGTGGACGTGCTTCGCGGTAGAAACTGCTGGTGGCAATTGCGGGGGAGGGTACCCTCCTCCCCCCATATTGTACAAGTGGGGTTACAGTAAACTGGCGTCGTTCAAGAGAGACTCACGTGCGACGAACGTCGGTCCCGATAACTGGGTCACTGCTACGCCCACGTCGGCGACGGGTCCGGCCACAGTATGCGAGGCGAGGGTGTCGTGTGAGAATGTTCCCAGCTAGTAGGGCCGGCTGGACCCGGGGAAGGAGACGGGGCACATTACACGACCCACTTTCTTTTCGCAGGGCAGGGTTACACCCACTCCGGCAGGCAAACAGAAGTCAAGTGGACTCCCGGAGGCAGAGGAGTATCGCTTGTTCTGCCGAGTGCCTCTCATTGTGCCTCTCTCTATCTCCCTCTCTCGACTCGCAGACGAACAAGAGGCAGGAGGAGCACTTGCGTAACGCCTGCTCGGGATAACCGCGCGTGGCTATAACGGACATCCGCCCGTCTCACGGACCATGGGGTGCTCTCTACGACTGACGGTATTGATCCCCTTCCATCTCTCGTGTTTCCTCACTCACGCCTTCTCGACAAAAGTTTGCGCAACGCAGAGAGCCTCGTTAAAAATAAGCCCTTGAGCTTCGCACTGCCGAGATGGATTCACGTTGGCGTTGCAGAAATGAGTGAGTGAGAAGATTTGGGCGGCTCTTAACAGCGAAGTCTTGAGAGCAGATGAGGGTGATTGAAGTGAATATGGAGCGGCGCCGGAATGAAGGGGCCGGAGAAACGGGAGATCCCCGAGAAAACCCGCCGACCAACGGCATCGTCCGGCACGATTCCCACTTGCGAAAATCCGGTGACCCGGCCGGGGATTGAACCCGGTTTGCCTTGGAGGGAGATTAGTGCTCTAGCCGCTGTTCCATCCCGACCCCTATGATGATGATAATAATAATAATACAATTAGAAGCGTGAAATCCTGAGGGTTTTCTTTCATATGGTTTATTAACGCTCCGTTCTTCATGCTTTTCACCCAACATCCAGACAGCCTACATATTAATCTACACATAATTCGAAATTCAGCATGCAAGCGCAACACCAGCTTACCCAGGTTGAGTCAAACACGCCATTAATCTTCGCTAAAGAGGTCATACGATTTTAAGAAGTCCTAGACACTCTCCTTGGTTGAATTCGCACGTTTCTAAAATCATACGTTATGTTTGATTCAATGTCCAGTGACTGTTCGAATAAACACAACGGCGCATAAAACTCGAATTTTTGTTTTTGTGATCGCAACTTACATTAATGCACAGTTCTTACGTGAAAGCAGTGCTTTTCACGAGAAAGTGCTCACTTGAGAAGTTTGTGTCCACTGAACACTTTTTTTTTCGTGTCTTTAATAACTACGTACATGTGAATGTGTTAATCCCGTGTGCTATTCGTTAACTATTGAGATTCTCGGCAGCAGTAGTTTCGTCTGTCGGATGACATACCAATGTCATGTTTCCCGATGACACATGCTAGTTCTACTTGCCTCTGTGGGCACACATTCCAGCGCGTGCCATGCTTCTCACAACTCATATTTCCAAGCACGCAACTCGTCTAAGCACTTCGATTCCTGGAACTGTTCTGCAACACCAGGATATTCTAAATATAGGTTTACCAATTAATTTTAAAATGCCTTAACACCGTAAATACTAAACATCGATTACGCGCCCGGAGCCAAGAATTCTGCATTATTACATTTCGCAGTTCAGACGATAACGATTAATTCCAAGAAATGAAAACTTCCAAGAAATCTGTCATCTAGCGTATTATGAATGAGAATCTTTTTTCAATAAAAATTGCTGAGTACATATTTGCATTTATTCACATTTTCTTATGCTCGCGTTACTATAAATACCAGTTTTCCACCAAGAAGCTTCGTCGCGCCACCCTAATGGCTACTTCTCTGAGATAACGATGTGGTGTGGTGGACAGACCGTTCGCCCTCCCAGCAAGGTGTACCGGGCTCTATTCCCAGCGGGGTTGACAAGGTTTTCGCGTGTGGGAAACTTGGCGGACGTTGCCGGGGCTATCCACATACTTGCATTCCACCCTTGCTTCATATTCACCTCATTTAACCTTGGCTGGTGCTTAATACCTCGCTTTTAAAACCCAATCAAAACCTCTCAACTCAGATACTTCCTTTCAACTTTTACTCAAAATGTAAAACAAAACTTATTCCATTAACTGTCAAGGAAATTGCAAAATCACACGCTAAATGTTGAGGTCTTCTGTAAACTAGAAAATAAAACACAGGTGCCAAAGTCATACTATCTCAACTGTAAGTTTTTCAACTGTATACCCACTCCAAAGCTGTCGTTATGGTATTGTGTGAGTTCCGCATATTGGTAGCCAAAAACTGATTTTTACGGAACCACCTAAAATGCTCTCTGGACTTTGTCGGGCTGAAAGGATGTAAAAACACTTTGAGACTGATGCAAAGAATCTAGTTGGATTTAATTTTTAAAATGTCGAAGTCCTTTTTCGGATATTAAAAGTACAAAATGCAGGTATTATTCTGAATTTGATCTTACAAATGCTCGAATATTTGGTCGGGTTTCAAGAACATAAAATTACTGCAAGGCTGTTACAATGCAGATTTCTTTTTTGGCCCAATAGTAATGAAATATTTCGGATTATTTAAATGTTACAATTGCACACCATTTTCAAGTATATTTTATTTATGTTGGCGGTAGAATGCGTAATTGAAGTAACGATATTGCTGCAGCATATGAATTTCCTGGGAGATGGCACAGTATATTTCCGATTTCACCATTATGCGTCTGGTTTTTATTCATTTCGTCAGTTTACCGTTAAAGCTGATCGGTGTCAGAGCATTCGATGTAAATTTGACGAATCTGCCAACATAACTGGTAGGTTGCACACCAATATTTACAGTAGTACCTATGCATGCAGTTAATGGGAAGTATTTTTTTTCGAACGTCGCTTTCAAAAGTGCTCACTTTGAAGTGAACGGTCTATAATCGAGAATACTGAATTTATTGGCGTTCACGTAGGCCCGACAGTGCAAAAAAACAATCGGGGAATGGTTACTGATTCAAGACAAATGTTCTCTAAATATATTTGCAGACATTCAGATGACAGTAGGTTTACATATGAAATAGCAGTCCTTGAAAAATTTCCGTAAAAAACCAATAAAAGAATAACCTCAAAATTTCATTTATGTTTGCAATTATGCTGGGACCAAAATGTTTCTTATATATACGTATCAGGGAAAGCAATTTAAGAATAAAATTAATGACTGATTATTACTTTAACTTGAATTAATATCATTGTAGTGCGTTCCGAAACTGCCAAAGCACAAGCAAGTAAAAATATTTCCTGGTTACTGATACAGCATACAGACAATAAGTAAACTACCAATAATTTCAGTCCTGATCGGCAGTAACAGAAGATGGCCCCTGTCCCATAAATACTGTAAAATGACGTCACAAGTCGTCAATTTTCTTTGTGGACATGATGTAAATATACACATGCTCGTTTGTGGATCCATAAACAAATATTTGCATTGAAAAAAAAATCTCAACTCATGGTAATCCAGCAAAGAACGCGAGCATTCAGAGCAAATATAATCTTCGGTGTCCACAGGCCTTCATTCGTACGACTAGTCAACACCTTGCAATTTAGAAACTTCGTCATATCACTTGTTTTACATTATGTCCGTTATAATCTCATAAGTAATCTAGTTATTAAATGAAAAGACAATCTGTGCGAGGTTGTGATCAGTGGAAAAACCCATTCACGACAATGCGAGCACTTCTGGAAACCCGATTTAATATATATTTCCAGTCAATTTGTATTTTTAGGCCATGTGTGAATACAAACACTGCTATGTGCTGTGCTCATCGAACAAAATGTTTATATTGATCTGCTCCAAAAATTACAGTACGCTGTATTTACTCGATAAATACACGAGCAATAAATGTGAACGTATTATAAATAATTACCTTGCAAATTAATGTTTATAAAATATCGGTTTGTGTGTATTATGTTTTTTTTTTACACAGTGATAATTCTACGTATTCTAACGTCCTGATCCGCCCCTCTTAACATATATATGTTTGTTGATTATGCTACTGGCCGAAATAGTCTCAAATACATACTTTTATAGTGAGCATTACTCAGGTCGTAAGCACACTTAGCTGAAGAGACTAGGGCGTTGACTGAATTTTCTCCCATTGCAGGCATTAGAGGCTCGTAGATAAAATGAAGGACATATCTAACCGTTTCCTGCGGTGTTTTCTCTTTGTAAAATTAGTGGCATACAATGTTAGTTGTTTTTTGGTAAAATACTACCTAATGGTTTGATGCACGTAAACAAATGCCTACACTTGAATGCCAAACGACTGTAAAACAATATCGCCACAATTTTTTCAAGTTCCATCCAGCGTTAGCTTGACTTGAATATGGGCACAGGAGTAAACATGTTGACACATTAAGTAAGATATCAGCTTTATCGTGACTAGAAATTAATTCGGGATATCAAGTACAAACAAATACAAAAATAAGATTTCACCAAGAAACTTTATAATGTAAGGTCCTTTGGCAGTTATTTCATGAAGGATCAGTCTTAATAGTTTCGCGTGTGTTAAACTTAGTGTTTGTTAACAAATTAAAAGACAGCAAATCTAGGAACGAATTAGTAGGTAACAGATCTTCACCAAAAGGAGAAATTTCTGCATTTTCATATTGGGTGCGTTTGAAGGAGTGAGATTGAAAGAGACAGACAGATCATGATTGCAGTTGTAATAGTGTGGTATCGCAAAATACACAGCGTAGGTCACGGAGTACGACACGGCGATTTGTGTACCATCGCGCTACAGCTACGCGAGAAGAGTTTGATTGTAAACCTTGTAAAAACGACATCCTCCCCCCCCCCCCCCCCCATTTAAAGAAAATTCCGGGCTCCGTGCGAAAGTTTAGCAAAAGCGGAGGAAAGCATTATCTGAGGACGACACGGGGCAGAGGTAATCACTAATAGAATCGCAGCATCCTTCCTAGCGATTCGGGTAAGAGAGAGAGAGAGAGAGAGAGAGAGAGAGAGAGAGAGAGAGAGAGAGTGACAAGCAGGAGCTAGCCGCAGCGCTCCCTGGCTTGACTTCATCAATCCCCCCGCCATCAGGCGACACACAGAGGTGTAACCAGCCAATCAGCAAACTTGCTGCTGGCGGTAATCACCAGGTCGCCTCACGACAAAGCCGCGAGGACAACAGCACCAGAAGATACATCGATCCAGCAGGCACAGCCCCGGGTCTCCTCTGGAAATTACTCCAGACTTCCGTCACCTAACTTGCCTCAGTTGGGCTGATACTAATGGCTGTCTGACTACTTGGTAGAGTACACTCGAAATACATTAAACTTAAATTTAACTACACTCTAAATTTGAATCAGTGAGAGTTTAACTGACGAATCAGTGGAAAAAATGCCAGATTTCATTCTCTTATTTATTCAGTGACACTCATCAGTCATTTTTTTCACTGTTTTTCAGTGGTTTGTTTTTTGACTGATGGATCAGTAAAAATGAGCGGCGCGTAAAAACCGCCGAACAAAGTTTATGAATGGCCGTTAAATAACGTGTATAAAGTGAAATAACAATGAATAAACTAATAAGACCAATACTAAATACTTTCTAAACTGTGTTTCCTCTTTCAAAACACCATTTTAGGACGTAATATGAACCTTCCGCCTGTCATTCAGTTTTTACACCTTTCATTTCGTTAATCACCACACAGCTCTGTTTGAAGGTCCAAACTGCATATAAAGTGGTGAAGAGAATGCACTCATATATACTATTCGTTTAACAATCCTAACGGTACCGATTAAACCAAAAACAAAAAGTAAGGCCAGAGAATTTAAATCTTCAAAATTTCGACAATGATTTTAACAGGTATATTTTCCTCTCGTTTTCGTAGGTCCGAAATTTTTTTTTTACTTTTTTAAATTACGGTATATTGAGCAATATAAATAGCAAACTGTCGTAAATATGTTCATTTTATGTAATTATTTGGCTAAATTCAATAAAAACAATATTTCCTCCGCCACTGCAGTCGGCTTTCACTCATTCGTCAGTGAGATTGCTTCACGTCACTCATTCAATCAGTGAACTTTTTTCACTGAAACAATCAGTTGGTTTCCACTGATTATAATTAGAGCCATTTTCACTAATTCGAGTAGTTGAATTTCACTACGAATCAGTGATTTTCCACTGATTCGAATTTAGTGTGTAGTACTTTTCTCATAATTGTTCGTAATCGTTAAGAGAAATTCCCTTAAACCTCGTGCATATTTATGTACATATTTTATTCTTGTACGCACAATCATTTAAAATCAAAACGTTAAGCTATTCGGTTATGATATGGGAAGGGTCATTTTAAAAAAATTCACTGACATTTTTCTGGAATCAGCATGGTGTGTGGACGAAAATGCGATTGGCAGTACACATTGGGGAAGAATAATAATAAAATCAGAGACAATAAACTTTATCACGTTTGGCATGATTATAACTTAGTTTGGAAGTAAAAATAAATTACAAGATCCCTAACATTCTTTCTTGTATTGAGTCTCGTGTTAACAAAGCTGTAGCCGCTTTGAAAGTAAAAAATCGCACTAGGTTCGTCAGGTAAAAAGTTTCAGTGTGACACATTTTCAAACATAGTCAAGATTATTTGATAAACTATGTTTGATAGAAGGGACTGCGGTGATTCAGTGGCCAGACTACTTGCCTCCCACTAAGGCGAATCGGGTTCGAGTCCCGGTTGGGTTGCTCCCGGGTTTTCTCGGGGATCTCCAGTTTCACCCGCCCTTGCATTCCAACGCTGCTCCATACCTACCAGCCTTCACCCCCATCGGCTCTCGTACAAACATAAAATGTATAACATACTGGTGAGCAAAAAAAAAAAGTGTTTCAAACCAGAGTATTATATTTTTATGCAATTAGGCAAAAGGGAAAGATGTGATGTGTGTGTGTTTATTGGACGGGGGGATGGGGGGTTGAAAATATTGACTCACAAATATGAGGTTAAATCAAATTTAGTATTTTTTAAATGTAATGTTAAGTTTTATTTATAGTTAACTATCACTCTTTCCCTATAATTTATTGTCTCCTGCATTTAACACCGAATATCTCAATTATAAGCCTATGTAATTGGACGCAAAAATTTTGGTGTAATTTTAGAGCTAAGCCCCCAAGCTTTAATGTGACAACTTTTTGGTTCGTACTTTCGTATAATTTTCATCATGAGTTCTGTCTTGTTTTTATGTCCACTTGTGCAGTATTCTGTAACACTATTGCTAAACTATACAAACAACCTTTCTGTTGACGACATTGAACAAGTATGTAATAACTCCGATAGAACACGTGCGGCGTGCTACATCGCTTTTCCTTGTACAGCTCAAGCGGAATTTGAGTGAAGTCGAAAGAGCTGTTTAACTTTCTCGAAATCATGGCTCTAAGCCGTAACTCCAGGAGAAACTTTGTCCGACAGAGCTGTGTATCTTGCTAAATCTTCGCAACGCTTCCTTCCTACCCCCTCCCCCCCCCCACCATTTTTTCCAAATCCATCCTTACCCTCCCATGAGCCGGGAAAATACATCCTTCTTGTATCGAGCCGACCTACTTGACGGGGATGGTCGAACGTCAGCATGCGGTGTGACGGATTTTTAGTTAAAAACCCCGACTCATTGTGGGCGGGGGGGGGGGGGGGGTAAACAAGCTATAGTTTTCAACTATATATATGTATATATACACACATACACACCCCCATAACCTATTTACAATGTAAATACTTGAACTGCAGTCAGACAGGGCGTTTTTGTCATCACATGTCATAGATAGTATTGCCGCCATAACTGTGTTTATTCCTATATATGATTGCATCTGCTGGTACACCCTTATTTCCTACAGCACGGCGACTTCAGCAATATTCCGATTGTCCCCACGTCGATTAGAATCGTAATAAACTAACAAAATATTCTGACGCTAATACAGAAAACTGATTACCGCTACCTAGAATCCGATTAAAAAACTGCTCTGTCGTCACTTCCCTTGCGATGTTTTTTTTTAAATGTAGGGTGTAGATTAGCGTGGTTTTATATTTATTTTAATTTTAATGGAATTCTTAATAGCCCCACTTCCATGCCAGATAAGCTCACGTCTTAAAAAAAAACATGCGTGTAGGTATACAACAAACTGTTTATTGGGGAGTCGAACCCGGGTCCTCGTAATCCGAAACTGCCTTAATGACATAGGTCTATGTAATTTTGAGGCGCCCTCATGTTCGGACCTACTTTTAGAGTCTGAGGCAGAGAAGCACAGGAGCGATAAGAACTACACTCTTAGGCGCATCAAGTGCGAAATCACCACTAAATTCAAGGTCATGTATTGACGTCCAGCGTTCTCGTTGTGATGCGTCTATAGACTTTTCACGGTGAGGTGAGCAGTTTTGAGGCCCCAGTTTCTTTTTCCCCCATCACAAATTTTTTTATCCCTCCGCCATTTTTAAAACAAATGTAAGTAACAAGCACAGTGTATATATTTTACAGGACTCAAAATTTAACATTTAAGGCTACAATAAAAATGATTTATTATTGAATATTATTCCATATGAAAGGGCTTCAAAAAGTGCTCACCTACCTATGTGACTAAGCGGCGACCCTATCATTTTATAAGTGGAATGTGTGTGGCTAGGTTCAATGCAGAGCACCGTAGTAGTTTTACAGGAATCCGCCCTGAATATTGTAAACTAAAGCAATTTGAAAAATATCGTTTTTGGCCACGTTGATGAGCTGCAGAACAGTTTCTGCAGTAAGCGTGATATGTGTGAAGTTGTATTACGCCCTAGTCCGAAGTGTTATTTTTATATTTGGCCTGAAATCAGAATGTGCGCGCGTTTAGTAGTTTGCTTCAAAATCGCGTGTTACAAACACACCGCAGCTCAATTCGCGCGCCAGGTAGACGGGCGCCTTTAGAAGGTAATCTTGGACCAAGTCAATCAGTTTTATTAGTGGGAAGAGAGGGAAGATTTGTCCAATACACTGCTTTGTAATGTTTTATTTTGGCTCTTTCAGTCGCAGATAAACATAAGTGTTTCAGGCGTTGCAGGGAACAAAATTTCAAATCGGAACTGCAGTATTGATATTAGTAAAACTATCTCACATACCGCACACCCCGTAAAATACTACTGGTACTAGAATATCCTAGTTCTCGGGAAAAAAAATGCATTTAATGTGTATTTAGTTTATTAATAAATACGTGTAGTTAAATTGTAAGAATGGCTGCTAATATATTGCACTAACTTAACCCGGCGTTGCCTGGGTATAAGAGGGTAATGGGACATACACGACCCCGTTTTTAGGTATTTCGGTCCCAGTGAGGGGTCTGGAGATACACGACCACGTTTTTTTAGGGGTTTACTACCCAATTTGGGGGGGGGGGGGAGAGGTAGACAATTTCGGCCAACAAAAAATTAAAGGTAGTCAATGAAGGGCGTCCCTGCCGAATTTGGTGCAAATCTGTCAAACAGTACGGAATTGAGAAGTTTATGGGGTTTTGGCTGTAATATGGGGTCGCAGCCGATTTTAGCCTACACGTTGTTTTAAATTGGGTATTGGAGGACATCTCTGCCAAATTTGGTTCAGATCCTCGAACGATGTAGAATTTTAGGGAACAAACATATTTTCATAGGTGCCTATATATGTTCTGTGAAAAGCGGCGATAGAAGATTAGATTTTACACATTTTAGTAGTAAGATATACAATTATTTTTATAGTAACTACACTATTTTACTGGGGATTTCATATATTTGGAGCAAAACGAAACGTGTTTGAGCTTCACGTTACTGGTAGCAGTTGTTATGAGACTACGGAATACAATGGACGATACCTCCCAAACGTGAGGGACGTCATTGGTTGGACGTGGTTTTTAGTTCCTTTTTGTGCAACTTCCCAGATCTCGGACGCTCTGTCTGAATACATTATTCATGTTTTTATAGACTACTGCAACTGAGAAATTGTTACGAACGAAAATCGTTTTTGGTAATATACTAATTATTGCCCAAGTGTGCATTAAACTAAACGCTATTAAATAAACTTGATGTTTCAAACATCAACATCGTACTTTTAGTAAGACGTTTACACACGGAAAAACTTTTTCCACACAGCTGCCAACTTTACTGGGAGCCTGCCAAAGTGTACCTGTTAAAATATACACATTTAAGAGAAGATTTTTTCTAAAGTTGATCTTAAAGATCTAAGATCTTTAGTTGACAGTAAACCAGCTATTAAGCATAAACTTTAACCTACTTACAAAAATTGACAGACTAAATTGTAAAAACTAATGGAAAATATATTTTATCGGAAAAAAAGAAATGTCTGCTCCCTTTTCTCCCCCTTTCTTCCCCGATCTCCAATAGCATCGCCGTGCAGCCAATGGGGGCAGTCCCACAGCACAGTAGCGGTAAACTCAGGCGAGCAGATTTCCCGCGAGAAGGGAAACCAAATTTCCTCCCCCTCGCATTGCCGAGCTGCCCGCTTCGCGTGTGCGGGACAGCAACGGCAAAGAAAACGAGCCAACTTCGCTGCGAAATCGATGCTTGGCGATCGCGGCAATCGGCGATCTTCCCCATACATTCTTCTTTTTTATTTTCTTCCAGAATGTCTCGGGGGGCGGAGCTTCGGAGGCACGTATGAACGCTTTGGGCTGGCAGCCCGCTCTTCCCCGTACCAACTCCACCAGGCAGTTGTATGGCGAGTTTTCAATCTGCGATGTACTTGAGAAGAAGGTTGCATTGATTGGACAGTTCGTAGCTGTTGGGTGGGCGGGGCCTTAAAAAGCGCGCAGAGTTGCCGAGTTATCCGAAATCCCTATGATTCAACCCACGATTAGAACGGCGAAATTTGCACGGATTCTATTATCGACATGCTCGACAGTCGCTCGGATACTTGTGTCTCAGTTATAGTAGGACAAGAAACAAAAGATCCTTCGTTTTCCTACTGCGCAGTGGCGGCCTTCCCCTACCTCGACGTGGTTGGAGGGGTGGAAAACCGCTTCTCGGCATTCGAGTCCGTATTACACGACCAAAAATGGAACTCACGAATTTTATTTCATTACACGTTCATCATCAGATTTTGAAAAATGTTAAATATTCCTAACGTAGCCAGCATATCTGAAACGGTTTTTCCTATATTATAGTTGTAATAGAAGATGAACAGACGACGTTATACGTTAATGTCTTGATTCGATGTTTGTGCCACGAATACTTAAATACATGAAAATGGCACAAGAAATTTAAGGAAATAAACAATTTTACATGGGGTGCTGTGTGGAGGAAAATACACAAGTCTTACATGGCGAGGAAAATGTTCCAAGTTTTACTGTGTATGTTCATATTTGTGTATCATTTGTTGCGGCAAAATTTTTATGAGCGGCGTGAATCTTTTTGTTTACAAATTTTTAATTTTCTTCCCGGTTTTGCTATTTTAGTGGGCTTATAAACCCTAGAGTACCCTCACGACACTTATGCTTTCGTTTTTGTTAACTTCCCATATACTGGGCTAGAACAAATCGCTGGTTAGTTACATAAACTAGTAGGTGCTTATAAATTTTTATACTCGTCTTTCGAAATTTTACAATGGCTTTCAGCATGAATGAATCTTAGGGAAGTAATTTTCAGTGTGTTATGGCCTATTTCATTGATTTCCGTGAAATTAAAAAACATTGATTTCGTTCAGTAAATATAAAAAGTTGAAAAGTCAGACTGGTTTGCCTGTTTACCCTCTACCAAATTCGTTTGACGCTTCAATGGCGCACGTAAATTGAAACTACTTTTTTTTTGTTCCTTGCGCTGCAGCATTGTATACGATCTCTCGTGTTTGAAAGATGTTTTTTTATTTCCACAGCAACTCGGTTTCTATGCCCGCGACCATTAGAAAGAGAAGGCCTTGGTGGCCGAGCTTTCATTTCAGGTGTATTAAATTTATTTGTTGGGACACAATATAATGTTATTAATTTCGAAATAATTACGTTAGACTATTGTTTATTTCCATAAAACCTATAGATGTTGAATAAGGTAAACGTTCTCGCCTGCCCCTGAAATAGCACGGAGTGGTTTCGTCGTGATTGTAGAATTTCAGAAATTTAAGAGGTGACCCTGTAATTTTATTGAACGCCCCTCTGTAGCAAAGTTTGAGGCATGCATCTGTCGTAGCTTCCCATGTATCCGGTTCGCATATTGTGAGATACAGAAGTCTGAATAAGCAGTTTTAAGCTATTTTGGAGGGCATGAAAATAATCTTTCCAATGTGCGTGATGTCATGATTGTATCATTTCGCCAACGTTTGGAATGTGCTTTCTTTTCGTAAGTAAACCTACTGGGGGATGTTAAATATTTTCGTAAAAATACACATTTTTCACATACGCTACAACGGATTTCAAGCACTAGGTATATGGCCGCCTTAAAAACACATTGTTATTGAGTTACCATGCATAAAGTTGTTTTGAAAATGATGCATTGCAAAAACATTTAAGCTAGTTAGCCACTTTAAATCAAACTGTTATTTTAAGTGAATACAGAAATTTAACGAAGTGTTTATTATTCTTGGCGAATAAAATTTAAGGGGTACTACTATTAATTAAAAATAATCAACCTATGTGTTGTATGGTGCCACTTTTTTGTGATTGCTGGGATGGACAGGGAAATGTTTTCATCAACTTTCCATAGTATTATCATACCTCCCAATTTCTTGTGATGCTTATCACACCCCAAACGCCTGCCTTAAATTATGGCCGATAGTGAAGTAAAAGAATAAACTGGACGGAACTGTTATTTTATGAAACGGTCCAAAAGTAAAAATAAATAACGAATTATGGTATAAGTATGATCCGGGGATCCATGGAGTTCATAGCGATTCCAATGGGGATCCTTACAACTTCAGTGGGGGTTCGGAACCACACGTCCTCCATGGCTTCTCTACCCATGCCCCGCAGTGGGGTAACCAACTTAATTCGCGACGTAGATGCCATGGATTTAAGTCATACCGTGTAACTCGGCCCGCCCAACAACCGTGCCGGACCGATACCGCAGAGCCGCGAGCTGCTGACTAATCCCCTCCACTACCTCACGTGCGCGTCACGTGACTGCCCGCTGACACTGGAGTCGGCGCATGTTGTTTTGTCTCTTGTCCCACTATAGTTCATTGACTACGGCTGGGGACGGGTGTTTTTCGCGAAACCAGTTGTACATGAAGTCGAAGTTATTTGATATTTTATGCAACTGAATGAAAAATCATCAGCGTCTCAGAAAGTTTTACGTCTTCGAAGACGTAGAAGTTAGACATTTATGATCGTTCTGCGCTTTTGTTATTCCGCGAATTCGCATTTCTCACTTTTGCAGCCCCCCACCACTATCCGTACGTCCTCCGCAGTCCCTCAAAAATAGCTTCGAAAAACTCCTAATACAGAGTCGAGTAAAGACAGCATCTACCGTCTGCGTCTTTTTTCTTTCTATAGTTGCCCCTTTCTTCGGCTTCCATTCTTCAGGAAGCTGCGTGGGCGGGTTGAGCAGCCAGGCATTCTCGCTTTCCCACAGCGGCTGTAAACCCCCGTTTTCCCCGAACACACGGCGTCTCGTGTTACATTTCGTCTCTCGCTTTCGTGAACCCTTTTCTCCTCGTTTCCACACCCATTCTCCTATACACGGCTCCGCCTGGCTTGCGCAAGCAGTACGTGGCAGAAGTTCGGTAGAAAACACGCGAGTCAAAAACAGTTGGATATGTTGTAGTCATTCCAAAACACGGAAAGCATTTAAAAATCTTTTCGTGCCCACAAAGAAGTGCCAAGATCTCATTTTAACTCCAAGGATTACTTTTTGGGCATGAAAATGGTTAAAGCGGGTGTTTTCAGAATCAGTTTTAGTTGCTAAATGTTCAATACAAAAACGTCATAGTTGTCTTTAGACATGATTTATAATTGTATCTTTCTTAGTGTGCCATAAACATATTGGGGTCAGACGGGTCGTCGACGGAAAGGCTGCAGGCCAGTTGAGCGCCTCATGCATAGAGGCCATGATGAGGCAGGTGGTGGAGCGGAGAGATTTGCGCAGTTCATAACACCGAGGTCTTGAGAGCATACGAGGGTGAAGCGAAGTGAGTATGGAGCAGCGCCGGAATGCAAGGGTTAGGAGAAACGGGAGATCCCCAAGAAAACCCGCCCGACCAGCGGCATCGTCAGGCACGATCCACACGTGCGAAAATCCGGGAGCGACCCCGCCGGGAATCGAACCCGGTTCGTCCAGGTAGGAGGCGAGTAGTCTAACCATTACAACCCCGAGGCTCCACTGCAGGCAGGCGGAACCCTTACGGGGAATCCCCAGTAAACAATATTTAACATCTCAAGGTCACATGGAAACATTGCGATGGCTATGGAGGATAGCATAAACAAATATCAGCTGTTTGTTCAAGAAAGACAAAGGCGAGCGGGACAATAGCCATAAAGTTAATAGCCTTATTTACATTAAAAGAGTTGATAATATTTTATATTCGTACGTTATATACATCATAATGGAAAAATACCTTAGTATTTGAATAATCCCTCTTGTACATATGCGCCATAAATCCTGGGATAAGCTGTAAATGAAACATCTTTAAGTGAATAACGCTTTCTGCCTGTATTAGCCGACGTACTGAAATGACCTTAAATGAACTGTAAAAAACCACACAATTTGTTTTAAAAAAAAGTGATAGGTTTTTCTTCCAAATGTAAAACTGGAGCATGAATTCCTAATTTTAATGACTGTGTTAAGTGTATTAATTTGTATATTATTTATGATGCTAGGCTACCAATAGTATCAAAGTAAGTATAGCTTGTGCAGTTATAATAATACGGAGCCTATAAGGCTGAACATCTCTCTGCTGAGGCACAGCCACTTTTAATGAAAAAAAGGGTAGAGGTTCGGCTATACTCAATAAAAATATACTGGAAGAGACATGCAATTTGTATGAAATGCTGAGTGCTACAAATTAAGCCCTCTTAAAAACTGGCTGTAGCCCTAAAGTCACCAGCCCTAAATTCGCCAGCTCTTAAGTAAGTAGCTCTAAATAAAACACTATTGATATAATTAAAAACAAGAGGGTAACTTACAGCGATTTTTGCTGACATTTTTCAACGACTACATTATTTTTATGTTTCAAAAACTAAATATGTTAATGGGCAGCAAATATCGATTTTCATTTCCTGCTGAAAAAAAAATTAAATTTAAAATATCGCATAATATTAATTTTATTCTTAATACACACGCCACTGCTCATAATGAGAGTCACGTGAAAATCAGGCAGACCCCTTAAGGGGGCTGCCGACTAGACGCTAGAAATGTGTAGCAGTGTGTTGGGAAATCCTTTTTTTTGACGAAACTATTCCCAATGTGCTAATTTACGAAAAGAAAACAAACTTTCAGGACACTACGTATATTAGAACCACTATTTCCAAGCCCTCCAACATAGCTGAAAACAGCATTTTCAGACTGCCCTATGTCAAAATTGTGCTGACCGGATCTACGTGGAACTCAGATATAATCCTGCACTAAACTTTGCATTAGACTTTCCATCAGTAAAATAATATAGTCACCGCTTAGAGTCCCATAGAAAAAGCGGTTCAACAAAATGCTTGCGCTCTAGTTTAGTGCTTCACGCATAGTGGCGATGCGGCAATTGATGTGCGTGCCAGTGTCGCCCTTAGCGTTCGCTCGCTCCTGTGCCATATCGTGTCAGGTAGGCGGCCCCCTTAAGCCTAGCGACCAACCTATTTTCCCGTCGCCATTCCGCTTCATTTTCGACTCCGCTGCGCCACTGTGTCATTGCGCGGGAGGGTCGTGGACGAACATGCTGGCCCAAAGCCGCGCCACCTCTCTACTAGATTCTTCACTCCAATATTAAACAGCATGGACTCCACACCTGCTATCTCCTTTAGCATTTTCACTAGTGCTCCCACGAGTTTAACTCATTTTCTGTCGGTATGGGTTTTACCATGTCTATGCGGGTTTTACCATACCCCTTCTTAATGTTGCTTTAACTAAAAGTACGCTTAGGGAGGTTGACATGGCCCCAAAGTGATGGCCGTGCATACCCATTCCCTCTCGGTCGCGATGCCGCCTCCTTTGTATTCAATTCTCTCTCCTTTAGGCATAAGGGGCTCAGCCCTGAGATGCAATTAGAAGCCGACCCTACCTTCGGACTTACACTTAACACTTATAATAAGGTAGTTTAGAAAAAAAGACGCGCTCTGCTCTTGCAACCGCGAACGAATTGGGGCGAAGCCATCCTGAATCGGGGCCAGTCTCTCCGGTGATTGCTCGCGCTCGTTCGGGAATTGGCGGGAGGCAGGGAAAAGTGTTTCGAATTGGGTTCGTGCTTCTCCCTTGATAACGGGCCGCGGCTAGCTTTAGTAGCGTGGGACATTAAGCTCTCGTTTTCCTCCTGCTGAATGGAATAGTAAACCCTTCGTACAAGTACGAATGGGTTTGTTTTTCTTTGTTAAAGTTAGCGAAGTTGATTCGCCGAATAATCCGTGCAACTCTGTGCAGGGCTTGTGGATGTGTTGGAGTTCCAATTGCGGACAATCTGCAGACACGTTACCTAATATCGTTCCCGATAAAGTGAGCACTTTTGAAATCAACCTTATAAAAAAGTAACTTCCCCTGCCTGCATATACTTCAACAGTGACACTAAGTGGCATGCGCCCGGTAATGTTGGTAACGATAGATGGAAAGTAATTCCATATCTTAACGCCGAATAAAAAGTAACCATTTGCTATCATTTTAATTATTTATTTCACTTTCTGGTTTTTAATGCACCAGTGTGTAAAAATAAGCAGATTTATAAACTGTTTACTTTTCTAATAATATCACAGTTTCACTTGACCGACGGATGAATAAAATGATGAGGCCCATGACAATTTTAATTTTACATAAGACGGAAGAATACACATGCTTACAAGTAGATCTTAAGCAGGACTTTCAAAAGTGCTCATTTTACCGTGAACAGCCTATACTAATTTTTAATGCAGTTTAATAGATTCAAATTTGTAGAAGTACTTTAAACATATGAAACTTGTCTTTTGAAAGTTAAGATACTAATAAACACATTAATTACTATTGACCATGTGACTTTGACAGTTGAGTTGGTGTCTATCTCACCTTTAGACTATGAATAGGACCCCGTAAACTCATATAGGATAGCTGCAGAATAAGTGTTTTTTGGGTTTAAACTATCTTAACCTAAACTAATCTATAACCTACGATATTAAGTTATTGTTGTTCAGTGTGTATGGAGAAATGCATGCAGTTACAGGCAGGTTGATTATAAAAGCTCTTAAGTGATCGTGAACGCTTTGTAATAATTATGATTAATCTCACTGACCTCGTAACTGAGTCCCAGTGTATTGCACTTGCCCATTTGTCGCTAACCCTCCACTGCCCGTTGTTACTCCAAAGTCACGTGTCAATCGTATATCACTATTCATGTTCTATTTATATATTACCCATGTATGGCATTTTTCTTGTATGTGAAAGTACTCCGTTGATTTTGCTGGTAGGCCGCAGCTATTCCGTGTGACCCCAGAGTAAAAAAAAAACATTGCTTAACAAAATAATATATAATTAAAAACAGGCAAATTACTCTATTTGTGTGTACTAATTCTGTCTGAAACTTGTGTCGCCTACATATTGTAGGCTTAATAGGAAATTTTTCAGAAAGGTACGTTTCGTTTGTATGAAGAACTAATGCAAATTACAGTGGAGAAATTATTAACCAAATATTGATGTGTTGTGTGAGGCTGATGTTACGTATGTTCAAGAGTGTATAGTTATGCTTTACATTTTTCACCAATTTTACTGTTATTCGTTATGACATGGAATAATTGTATGAAAAAAAGTATGAAAATGAAAGAAAATTATTTTACAACAACGAATTAAACAACATAAATAAAGTTTAAATTTGTGTAGGTTCTTTTTTACAAGTTTAGAAATTTTACATAATTTACAAGTTAAGCTACAGCTCGAAATAATTATTCGTGAAACCAAATGTTGTGTTAAAATAAATTTTAATAATTTGTACGAATTAAGATATAAAGTTCTCAAGTTTATGCTTAAAGACGTAACAAATTTTAATTTTCATATGAGTTATTTTTATTAAGTTATCATCGATGTCATGACACAATAAATAAAACATTCGAAACCTAGAAAAAAAATTTGCTCTAAAACAGCCCCAAGTTAATTAGCTGTGTTGCACTAGGAAATTGTTCCTCTTCTGAAATAAAATACAAAAGAAAAATAGGAACAAACGACCGATGACACTTCTCAAGTTTAGAAGGTATATTATTTCCTCACTGGTAAAATGGTCTTGAATTTCTTTTAAGGCCCTGTCGTCCCAGATGATACCAGTGGATGACACTTTTTAATGTCCCCAGGCCTACTCTCGAGTTGACGTGAATGCCCGTCAGAACGTAAAAAAATTCCTGCTCACGAACCGCTACCTATTTCCGCGGACGAGGCGATGTATTCAGAACGTTTGACGGGATGTCTTCTTCGAACGGGAAAATGTTGTTAAAAAGGGAGCGATGCTTAACGGTTGGAGAGGGCACATTTATTGCACAGTACAAGCCACTCAACAAATTCATGGTATGAAATGCTGTTTAATGAACTGTATGTAACTTAGTCTTTATTTCCTTTTACACCCGTAGGTTTACGCTATCTGAAGATGTTTGATGGAGAACTGTGTTGGTTAGTGCTTATGAAGTTCTTTCCGTAATATTACTCACTATCGCATACCTAGGCATGTTCTGTTAAAGGCTGTTCACGATAAAGCGAGCACTTTTGAAATAAACCTTAGAAAAAGTCACTGCACCTACCTTCATATGTTTTAACGGGCGCACTGAGTGACATGCGTACAGTAAATGTGGTAACGATGGACGGTAAGTAGTTCAGTATCATAACTTCGAATAAAAAGTGTTAGGCAAGTATTTCTGATAACTTAAAATATTTATTTTTGCTTTCTGGTTTTTTATTTCATCGAAGTGTAAAATTGAGCAGATTTGTTACAGATTTACTTTTCTAATAATTTCACAATTTCAATTGACCGACGCATTACTAAAGTGATGAGGCCCATTACAATGTTAGGATTACATATGGCGGAAGAATGCACAACGTGCATACAAGTTGACCTTAAGCAGGGCTTCCAGAAGTGCTCATTTTACCGTGAACAGCATATATCTGGGTATTACTCTTGCAAGGCAATGTGATTACAAAATTAGAGTTATTTTCGTGTTTCACGAACAAATACTACGTACGCACGTTGTTTATCTCGCATGAGATATGGACAATGTGGATAAGATGATTCTAGCGCCAACCGGAGCGGCTGCTACGCCCTAAGAACGCTCCCGTCTGACCTGACAATGAATGAGGTGGGAATGGAGCTGCGTGCCACAAAGGCTGTGGGGGTAACGGGAGCATCCAGAAGAAATTCCTTACACCGCGAAAGCGACACAGAGTACTGAACGCCGTGAAAGTGAAATAGCCGCGAGCCACAGCTGCACTCGCCAGCAGAACCAAACAGAGTCTGATAATCTACTCGCCAGCCGGCAGCCCTGCCAATAGGGATGAACTTTTCGCATCATGCAGTAGCCAATCAGACGCAGGGCCTGTTCCCAGAGCGGTGTGCAAATTTCTCTGAACAAACGAGATTCCCCGCCTGAAAGAAGTTCTGGCCCACCACAGCCTAGCGCTGTGATAAAGTTTTCTGGTTTCATGTTTTAATGTTTTGATAATTTTAATTATGGTTTTTATTGTTATCATTAATGTGTGTTATAAATTTTTATGAACTTTAATACTTTAAAACTCTTGATAAATGGATTTTAAATTTGTATGTTACCTATTGGTTTTCATTAAATTGTAATTATTTTATATTATATTTTAATACAGCGGGAGGGAGATATGGTCGGGGTTACAGCCTCCCCGTGCTCCCCTCCCCCCGTGGTAACTGAATTTCAGGTAGTCACCTCTTCCTCCCGCGAAAAATCCTAAGCCAAATGACGAAAAAATTTAATTGATTTAAATTTTCAATTATTTATAGGTTTCGTATGTCTGGAATTTAAAATTAAAATTTAAACTAACTATTTAAAAAAAATTTAATTTTGATACATTTAATAATTTTAATGCGTAGATTTTAATAATAGTTATGCTTCATTTTATAGAGTTTTGGTTATTTTAATGTGTATACTTTAATAATTGTTTTAGGTTAGATTTTATAGATGATTTTAAGTCATAAACGTTCCCTTAGCAGTGATTAATTGGTTTTAAAAACATACAGTATATGACATTTTAATAATTAAAGGGAAAGATTATTATATAAGGCAGAATAATTTAAGCTAAACAGGAAAAACCGGAGGACTTAAAGGCTAAGAGGGTCAAGGTTTATTTTTCTCATTAATGTGACCAGGACCTAACCGGAGAAACAAATTATGCCTTGAGAGACCCTGAAAAAACTGTCGTAATTCTTCTGTGAAGTGAAACGAGGGACTTCCGTGATCCAGAAGCGTCGGAAGCTGTGATGGGCGTAAACGTAAATGCGCCGAGGAAATCCGTCGGTTGTTAGGTAAAGTTCTCCACGTACAAACAAACGCGGAAAATCCGCGTTCGGATTCGTCCGGGTTCGATCCCAGATCCTCACAGCCACCGAGGCCTTCACTGAGGAGCTTAATTACCATGCTCATCTCACTGTACAGGCTGTTCACGGTAAAATGAGCACTTTTGTAAGCCCTGCTTGAAATCTACTTGTATACACGTTGTGCATTACTTGGCCTTATATTAAATTAACATTGCCATGTACCTCATCACTTTATTCATGTGTCGGTCAAATGATACTGTGAAATTTTTAAGAAAGGAAATACATTATAAATCTGCACATTTTTACACTTCGATGCATAAACAAAACAGGAAGCTAAATAAATAATTTTAAGCTATCACAAATGGTTACTTATAACTATTTATTCGATGTTAAGATATGAAACTACTTTCATTCTATCGTTACGAACTTTACTGGGCGAATGACACACAGTGCGGCCATTAATATATATGCATGCAGGGGCAGTGACTTTTTTCTCTAAGGTTCATTCCTAAAGTGCTCACTTTATTGTGAACCGCCTTTACAAAACTTTAATCCTTCTGAAAAATTCCTTGCGTAGCAACAAAATTTGTACGCGGTTCGACATAACTGCATCACAATAGTAACAAAAAATTTCCGTACAGAATTTAAACCGTCATGTGACATTTTATTTTCTTGGTTTTGTTATATTAGCTTCCAAATACTGGTTGACATTAATTAAAGTGTTTTGCAATACTTCATGTCTCTCGCACCCGTAGGTGACATGATATTGCCGTAAGAGGGAAAAAGGGGTAGAGCATGCATGCGAGCTGCGAAGTATCCACTCTGCGTTCAAACATTGGGCTGCTTTGTTGCCAACATAGCTATCCACGGTATATTATCCACCCTGTTTATGCAAGTAAGTCCTTTGATATGTTTGTACACTTGCTGTAACCTGGTTCGGGTGTGGCCAACTGTTGTGTTAACCTGATCTAAACTGTAAAAAATAATGGTAAAATTTCCTGACACGTGTAAGGTAATATTCGCAAACTTGTGTCTGTGGGAAACATAGTTTTCCTTACATGTAAGGTAAAATTACCGCACTCTGGGGTAAAATTCACGTACATGGTAGTGAAAAATCTCATACATGGATTGTAAAATTACCTTACGACGTGTGGATCTCCTAGTCGATTTGCAATTATTTGATAATTGTATAATACATATTTTCTACTTTAAAATTAATTTTTATTGCCTAGTCACAAGCTGTACAACATCGCTATTTATATGTAAGGTACAATCACCACACTCTGGAGTAAAATTCACGTGCATAGCGGTGGAAAATCCCATAAATGGATGGGAAAATTACATTGCGAGGTGTGCATCTCTTCAGCATTGTCTCAACAGCAGAGTGGAAGGACGGGCGGAAGAAAGAATCGTTCAACACACTACTGTTCGCCAATGCTGTCATGTTGTCGTCGTGTAATGGCTAGCGCATCGGCCTATCGTGATAGAGGTCCATGGTTCGCGTCCACCCACCAGAAAATGTCGAGGCTTTTAGAGTTGAGGTTTCGGTTACTCTTCGTCAGAAGATATAGGTAGTAAAAAATTAACAGTACTAATACCCGTGTAATATAAAATATAATATTATTATAAAATATAGTTAATATTGCCTTACTTGTATGGGATTTTCCTCCAGGTACTTTTTCCGTACGTTTAGGTAATAGTACCTTACTTGTAATGTACATTTATTCCACATTTGACAGGTAATTTTACCTTACATGTAGAGGTAATTAGCTTCCCTTACATGTAAGGGAATTTTACCTCAAATATGTTTTACAGTGTACTCACGTTGATCGGGCGTACATTGATCCCCCGCAATTTGTAGAGCCATAAATAATGTCCTAATCTGCGTGTGCATAGCTGACGTAAAACAGCGTCTATCTAGATGCTCCAACCCGATTCTAATGCAACTAGAATATATTATGTCAGTCAAAGTATATTATTCACGTAAAAGTACGGGTCCGTTCGAAATGCAATTGTAGACAAACGTGTTCATATCTGTCGATCATGTGATTCTGACAGTTGAATTTGTGTGTGGGGTAGGTCAGTGTTGGGTGCATGCTCAGAAGACGAGAGTCGGCCTACCTCATCTTTAGTCTACGGAGTTTACAAACGAATAAAGAAGTTCCGCTGGCACCACACACTCAATAAATATTTTTCTTCTTCTCTGCATGTACCCATCATTGACCTGCCCCACACCACTACAACTGTCAGAGTCACATGGTCAACGCTCGTCATTGTAAAAAAACATTTGATGTAAAATTCCCTTACATGTAAGGGAAGCTAATTACCTCTACATGTAAGGTAAAATTACCTCTTAAGGTTGAAGTAAAGCAACTGCATGAGCACTGCGCCCGACTATAAAACGTGAAGAACTCATAAAAAAAGTATTACAAACGCCATGAAAATTGTCAGAAAAGTGCGACTTATTCTGTATATGGAAGAAGATTGTATATATTTTGAAAATTATAAAATATTTTACTAAAATATACTCCTTAAATGTAGAAAAATAATCGATTGATAGAGTCCACATTTTTAACAAAATTCAAGCACATTTCCATTTTGGATGCTTCGTAAAACAGAATTTGTAACATATATATTTTATAATTAAATTTATTTATGTCAGTTTCAGCCGCAAATGTTTGTAACAAATGGATGCACATAAAATTAATAATAAAATTTATTTCCTATTAGTTTTACAATTATCTTATACACAATCATAGTAAACATTATGACGATCTTTCTTTTAAGAAGATTTTCTTGCAAATTCTGCTTTCCAAAGCATCCAAAACGGTAATGCGCTTAAATTTTGTTAAAAATGCGGACTCTAGGATCGATTATTTTTCTACATTTAAAAAGTATATTTTAGTGGAATATTTTATAATGTTGCAAAATATATACATTCTTCTTTCATATACAGCTTAAATCGCACTTTTCTAACAAATTTGTATGGCGTTTGTACTACATTTTTATGAGATCTTCACGTTGTATAGTCGGGTGCAATGCTTCATAGGGAGTTACTTTACTTCAACATTAAATATAGAGTAAATTTACATAACAACCAAAGTATTATTCCTTAATAGTATGGAGAAAGTACCTGACAAAAGTGGGCAGGGGGGGGGGGAATCCCATACAAGTAAGGAAATATTAAATATATTGTATAATATAATTATATTTAAAAATATCCCGGATTATTAGTACCGTTAGTTCTTTATTACCAATATCCTCTGCGGAATATTAACCGAAACTTTAACTCTAAAATCCTCGACACTTGCTGGTGGTTGGGCGCGAACAAATGTTTCATTTTCACGATAGGCCGATGCGCAATAGATTACACCACGATGACAGTGTGACAGCATCAGTGAATATTAACTTTCTAAATTATTGTCTTTTCCGTCCGACCTCCCACTTAGCTGCTGAGACAATGCTGAAGAGATGCACGCGTCGTTACGTAATTTTCCCATCCAGTTGTGGGATCTTACATCGCTATGTACGTGAATTTTACTCCAGAGTGCGGTAATTATATCTCACTTATAAAGAGCTATGTTGGACAGCTTGTATGACAATGCAATAAAAATTAATTTTAAGGTAAAAAATTTATGAAATAAAATTATCAAATAGTTACAAATGGACGAGGAGATCCGCAAGTCGTAAGGTAATTTTCCCATCCATGTATGGGATTTTCCACTACCATGTACGTGAAATTTACTCCAGAGTGCGGTAATTATACCTTACCCATAAGGAAAACTATGTTTCTCACACAAGTTTGCGAATGTTACCTTACACTTGTCATGTAATTATCCCATTATTTTTTACAGTAGCGTTTGCTTATATCCTAATTTTCACAATACAAGTACTTTTATTTGACTGGATTACTTTTACCAATTAGAATTTAATCAAATAGAGAAAAAATAGAGGAACACTGAGAGGAAGGTTTGTTCCAGCCAACTGCGTATTTGTTCGTATAGGTACGAAAATATGACAACAGCACCAGCACAAAAATTCACAAAAATATCACAAATAATATTACAACAATTAATCAATTTTTTTTTCACTAAACAAAACATGAACAGCAACTTAATTAATTTTGTTTAACTAACAAAACACATGCTACGATTAACAAAACCTGTGTGCTATGCCAAAAGAAATTAGACTGTCCACAGAATATTAAGTTGAATCAACTTTATGTATGTTTGGCTACTCATTTGATTGCCTTCGCTCAGGAGTTTGTTTATATTTTGTGTGATAACTGGTAAAGTAACAGTGATTGTTGGTTCACTTATTTTGCTTAGTTATAGTATAAACTTCCTAATATTACCAGTTTAGCGGGAAACTAAAAAATAAAGATAATAAAGCTCTAAAACTTCAAATATGAATTTGCACACAATGTTTCGTACTTGAAATATATATTTTAAAAATTTTATTATTTCCAGTAGCCGCATCGAGCGCCAGCGGTCTAAGTTCGAATCTCGGTCGGGCTTGCAAGTCTTGTTTAGGTAAACGGAAAATGTTTAATGTACGTAGAGCCTGACGAATCTTTAGTTGTACCAACCATATCTTCGTTTGCGACAGCGAAATAAGAACAACAACGTAATTGGATTTCAATAACAAATATTTCATCGCTCCTATACAAACAATTATTTGGTTCCGCCAAACAAACTTTATTTGATTCAACCAAAACCTTTTTCTCAGTGAAGCATCACTCTAAAATTCGCATCAGTGGTAAACCACTGATTCTCAGTGAAATTCAACTACTCTAATCAGTGAAAATGGCTCCACTTAGAATCAGCGGAAAGCCACTGATTGTTTCAGTGAAACAATTTCACTGATTGAAAGTGACGGCCGACTGCTGTGACAAATTAAATATTGCTTTTGTCGAATTTATGCAAATAATTACGTGAAATAAACATATTTACGATAGTTTACTATTCATATTGTGCAAATTCGCCGTAATTTAAAAACTTAAAAAAAAGTTTTGCAGGTTGTTGGGATTGATCTCACGCACTCTTTGACTCTTGGCAGTTGCCTTGCAATCTGAGCTACCAAAGCCAAAGCGAAATTTCAAGGGGAAAATATATGTATTACAGTTCCGCTGCGAAATCGTGTAGACTGAAGTTGTATGCTCATATTTTTCGTGTTTGATTTGATTGGTACCGTTAATATTGTTAAAACAAATAGTAGACTATATATGAGTGCACTCTCTTCACCACATTAAATGCAGTTTAAACCTTCAAACAGAGCGCTGTGACGATTACATGGAATCGAAACGAAAGACGTAAAAACGGAATGAAAGGCTGTGTGTTCATATCACCTCGTACAATGGTGTTTTGAGAGAGGAAACACATTTTAGAAAGTATTTCGTATCAATTTTATTAGTTTTTTCGTAGTTACTTCAGTTGATACACGTTGTTTAGCGGCCATTTTTAAATGATGTTCGACGGCCATTTTTACACGCAGTTTCACTGATATATCAGTCAAAAATAATTAGAGACGGAGCAAGTTGCTCAGATGTTTCACTGGTCCATCAGTCAAAAAATACACCACTGAGAAAACAGTGGAAAAAATGACTGAATAATCAGTGGGAAATGTAACTGAATAAATCAGTGAAGGAAATATAACATTTTTTCACTGGTTCATAAGTTAAATTCACTGAAGTGACTGTTGTGTCAGTCAGATACGTTTGACTGATTGAAATAGTGAAATCCTCACTGATTCAGATTTAGAATGAGACGTCTCAAAACATTGGTTTACATAAAAACCTCCAAAAACCTCAAATCCTATCCTAGTTTATGGTAGAAGTATTGGCAGAAAAGCAGTTCAAAGTTGGGACACGGCGAGTGGCTTTGCGCAGCTAGCGTGATCACTCTGCGTCTGGCACAAGTGTCGCCCACAGCGAGCAACTCCCAGTACAACTGCATGCGACTGTAGCCTCTGACGTCAAGCGCTGCTGGACGTTCCCACACGACACTACTGTGTCACGGCGGCGACTGTTCCCGGCGATGTTCGCTTCGCACGACACCAACTCCGCGCCAAACTGCCTGACGTACCACACCCCTGGCCATCGCCGCGACGTCCCGGTGCACGAGCACGGCTGCTGGTCGAGTTATCTCGCGAGAGAGCTGAAAGACGGTGCCGCAGGTAGGCTCTGACAAACATAGCGGGCAGTCACGCGCACAAACACGCACGCGCGTGTGTGGGTTTGTATGTGCATATACGGGTTGATTCACGAGAAGTTGCCGCCACTCACAGGCCCGGCTGTGTACATACAAACGGTCACGAAAACCTTCGGCGCGTATTGGCCGACGCACTACTGGTGATACGGAGACGAATCCGAGTATTCGAAAATTCACCGCTGGATCCGCTGATGAACACCGGAAGTTCGAAAATTAATCGTTTGGTGAGTCCGGTTGAACCGGTTTATCCGTCGGTTCCATCGGCCTAAAAATCTGGTGGATCTGGTGGATATGCACCAAAACATCAACCGATGAATTTTCGAACGCTTTATCTGAAAAATAAAAGTTAAAAATACCCATAATTGTAATTTCCAAGCATTCCAAAATATACCAAAACAATTCAGATGTCGAGTTTTACAAATGGGCGATGAAAACTTTAAATACGAGTAGAATTGTATTAATATGTGTCTGAAAGCAGTCGAAAACACCGCTAAAAATCAACATGATGTTCAAATAATGCCTCAATCGGTGTACACCGGTGTATCAACCTCCGGTGGATTCATCCATGAATTTTCCAATACGCGGAATGTCTTTAGCACGGCATCAGGCTGCGCGCGCAAAACCTCTCCCCTCGCCATTCGTAACACGTTCCAAGTAAATTCACCCGCCAGCAGATGTGGCGCTCACCTCCAGCTGCGCACTCATTTCATACCAAACCCACACAAAGTCTATATTCGCTAACCAACAACCTACCCTACTTTCTCCAGCCCTAATCTGGTTAAATTAATATTCAATTATTCTCCCCGCGACTGCCACACAGATTTTCCCAGTGCCTTCACTGGTTTGCTGTGCTCTTCCATCTAGACCCTTCCTCTTTCAGGGCGTGCCCATGGCTACAATTGAGGCCATTGCACCATACAACTCTGCTATAGCCGCTATGCATGCGCCCTTTTAAACATAACAATCCTACCTAAGGCGTATAGGGCTTGCCCTAAGACGCATCCCATCTTCCAACCGTGGGCGTGGCGGGATTTAGGGACTCGCCAGAAGAAAAATCGTGGCATTCAGTAACTGGGAGCCCACATGTCAGTGCGTGCTGCGGCATGTGTGATGTTGTAAGAAGTTGTTTTATTTTACAAAGGTTGATTTCTAAAGTGCTTACTTTAGAACGAACACCCCTTTATAAATGATGCAAAGGTAAAAGAGTGAATATGGAGTAGAGAGTGCATGCAAGCTGTGCAATAACCATATTAGTGTTCCAACAACTGAACTGCTTTTCTGCCTATACGCAATTACCTATCTGCCATTAACGTTTGCCCCTGTTTACTAAAATAACTGCTTTCATATACTACTATACTACTTTTGACTAAGTTGTAACGGACATACTATATAAAACGTTACGGAAGATATAAAGATATATTTTTCCATAAAGTTTGGGATCAAAACCGAACGCAAACGAAAGTCAAACCATCGGTGATACACGTGAATTTGACAGTCACCTAGTAATTCCTAATTCCTTAGATAGTGTTGGGAACATTCGCAGAAGACGAAAAATTGGTCCACCTTATCTCTAGTCTACGGTCAACATATGACGTGTATTTCACGACGGTTTCATTCTACTTTGCAAGTATACGCCGTCTGAATGTATGGAAAAATAAATAAACGTACGTTTCTCTTCTCCCCGGGACTGCGGTGACGCAATGTCTAGAGCACTCACATCTCAGATTTTCGCATGTGGGAATCGTGCCGGACGACTCAGCTGGTCGACGGGTTTTCTAGGGGACCTGCCGTTTACCCCCACCCTTGCATTACGGCGCTGCTCCATATTCACCTCGCTTCATCCTAACCGGCCTTCTGGACCTCGATGTTACGAACCGTCCAAATCTCTCCATTCTTTTGCGCCTCTTCCCTCCTCTTTCAGCAGCACGGCCCTTCGCCATTGACGGTGTAAGCATCTCCCAACTCCTCACAAACGCGAACACGGCGTTACCTGGTTTCGTAATTAAACTGCAATGAATCAGAGAAGGGGAATGCGGAGGCGATTCAATTAGATAATTAAGGAAGACATAATAACATTGCGTACTTCCACCCTCTCTACTTTTCCGCCATCTTAAGGACTAACAGACTGAAGTGGTTCGGAAACTGATACATAAATTATTCCAGCCCCTCGATGTTCACCTTCTTACTTCCCATACCCTGGACACGACTAACAAGATCACAGAAATATTGCAAGCATAATTGGAATAGTTGATTGGACTTGAGGTAGTGACCCAAAACCGTTGACTGACTTGATTAGAATTTTTAATTATTAAAACATCCATTGACTTCGACTTCTATTTAGAATCCCAAGCGAGAGACTTTCGGAATTTTACATTAGCGTGCTGTTCCGGAAGACAGTTAGAGAGCAAGTTATCAAAAACTATGAGCCTTCCTCGCTCGCCAACTTCTCTCAGAGATCGGGGTTGCAATTGGACAGAGGAGTTTACGGTTCGAGTCACGTCATGAGACCATGCAGTAAATAAATACCTAGAGGCGATATGGCATGGCGGTTACTTTGATGTGGCCGTCCCCATTCTCTGATTGGCTGCGCGAGTCTCTGGAACTAGGCCATGAGTTTGACTAGCTACTGCTGCGTGCCACGAACGGTTCCCTATTGGCCGGGCTGCCGGTACATTCGAGTTACCAGACGCTGATTGGCGGACGCCATTCCATGTCGATGACAAGTGAAGCCATTTTGTTGGCGTGTGCAGTTAGAGTTCGCGGAATAGGCGGCTATTTCTCATCTGCATTCTCGAGTACTCAATGATGAGAGTTAAGTTAAATGAGGGTAAAAGCTGTTCACGGTAAAATGAGTACTTCTGAAAGCCCTGCTTAAGATCTACGTCTATGCACGTTATGTATTCTTCCACCTTACGTAAAATTAGCATTGCCACGGGCCTCGTCACTTTATTCATGCATCGATCAAGTGAAAATATAAAATTATTAGGAAAGCAATTAAATAAAAAATCTACTCATTTTTACACTTCTATGCATTAAAAAAGCTGAAAGCGAAAGAAATATTATAAGTTATCACAAATGGTTCCCTAATACTTTTTATTCGACGGTAATATAATGAAACTACTTTCAATGCTTCGTTACCAACTTTACTGGCCACAAGTAACTTAAAATATATTCAGGCAGGGCTAGTGAATTTTTTTCTTAGGTGTATTAACAGATTCCCAGAAATTATATAAGATTAATTTATTTTCCTTCAATTAACCACCGAGACTAGGTGATTGATCATTTCCTAAAAATAATTTAATGTGTGATTATAACAATAACGGCCTGATAAACTCACTGAAGAACGTTTTTGGCTATAGCTATACCAAATCACATTAACTATTTCTGAAATATAAAAGGCGGAGAAAACGGATAACTCCAAAATGATAACTTTCCTTCTGCGTGTATCGAACATGTATCCTCATCTGATAGAACACCTGAATCGTATCAAGAAGGTCACATGTTCGATACCGACCGAATGCGTGAGAATGTATTACGGTACCTAAGTTGGTCTTCCATCTCCCCACCGCAGCAGAATGTCGGTACAGCTGATTAAAGCGAGCATTCCACATAAAGTAACCCTGTCAGATTAAGACCAGCGAAGCATCTGCAAATAAGATAATGGAAAATAGTCAAATGTTCCTTCCCTTGTAAGGTAACCCCCATAATGGCGCTTCTAAATCGATGAAAATGCCGAATCAATAAATAAATATTTTATAAATTTTTTTAAACATAATTATATATATTTATATTTATAAATTTTGCATTAAATTAATTTTAAAAAATTATTTGAATAAAAAGTATTTTTTTTGGCTGAAGTGGTTTTTAAAGGTTTCATATATTTATTTGAATAATCGATTTTTCCCCTCCCTTTTCGTACACTTTTATCAGGCTATTGTTCGGTTTATATTAAACAGTTAAAACTATCTAAAAATGGTAAAGCAAACTTTATTTGGGCCACTGAACAATCCTAAAGTCACACAGCGGTATGCTACACGACGTACAGATTGGACAACAGTTCAGTACCTTGTCGGTAAAGACGATTACGGTGTTTAATACGCCAGGTGTGTCGTCTTTATCGCGCCCTTGTATCTGGACACACTACTCATACACACAGAAAGTCGGGTAAACGGAGCCTGAAGATGGGTCACGTTACCTAAGCAAATAACTGAAACTCTTTAGTTAATGTTATTATTTCGGCTAAGTTCCATTAGTGACACTAGCCTCGAATCAAGCAAGCGAACCTCAGAGATTATTCCGATGGTTTCCGAACATACAACAGTCCTAAAAGAGTGCTTAGGTCACCATAAAATTTTGGCCCCTCGGAAATGCTTGTCATCTCTGGGCACTCGTCGAGTTCGGTATGTGAACAGTTATAATACCCTGTTGTCTGTTTACATTGATTGTATGGCACAAAATGTTAAACAGCTTCTTGGCTAACTACTGCAGTCTAATCTAACAAGTTTTAGATGAATTAGAGGCATTCTGCGTATGAAAAAAGATTTTTTTTTTTACTTTGCGGAAGGCGTTTTTTAAGGGTTTGATAACTATACATATTTCGAATACCATTTAGTTATACAGTTAAAATAATAATAACATACACGAATTATACGCAATTAAAAATTCATTTCACCACCCCGCAAATGTATACAGTGGAATGAACGAGTTAAAAAGAAATGACTTCATTAGTTTTTTTTTAATTTGTTGGAAACGCAATCGTTAGCTGATAACGTTATACGATATGATATCTAGGTGTTAAATTAGGGCGCCTATTATTTGTAAAGTCAGTATAGTTAAAACTCAGTAGATTTAATGGGTTCATCAAATGTTCTGCAATAGAAACGATTCGATAAAATCAGGAACATGATTTATTAAGGCCCCCGCCTACCTGGCACTTGAAATACGTTGCAGTGTGTTTGAAATGCTCGTTTTCTTACGAGACTTTTAAACGTGCGTCCACTGTTCTCATATACAAAAATAACACACACGTCAGACGACGGCTTTTGAGTGTTTTCAAGACGTCACGTACATTAGCAACATTATTTCAGAGTACTTCAAAATGGCTAACAACTGCTTTTTCAAAGCGTTGTTTCTCGAAGTGTATGCGTCAGATCCATACAAACCTACTCATGGGGCCTTGTATTGAACCTTCCTGCGGACTTTCCATCAATAAGATAATAGGGTCACCGCTGAAAGTCCCACAGGTACACGCAGTGCGACAAGGACACTGCACGCCAGTTCACAGCCTTGCGCTTACAGGCGATGGCGCACTTGATGCGCGTGGTAGTGTCACCCTTATCGCTTCCGCACTTCGCCTCAAATGCGAAAAAAAAAAAAAAACCCCTAGGTAGGCGGGAGCCCCAGCTCATGGCGAAAGAAAGCAACAGAACAAAACCTTAGCCCAAACTAGAACTCTACTGAATTGAATATGCCATTAAATGAGCGCCGAATAAAAATGTAAAATCATAGATAACATACAGCACGGCAATCTAATGAAAACACTTAGGAGATTTTGAAAACTAAAACGAAGAATAAAAATAGGAACAGGTCTGACAAAACCTGCCATGTAGGCGCCAATGCTGGCTCACAAAAAAAAATTAACAAAATGTCTAGCACGCAAGCAATATAAAAAAAACTACGTAAGGCAAATATTATTCTCCACACTTTCCCAACAACGCTAACTCGTGAAGCAGTGTGGGGCGACATTTAGTTTTGGAAGCAGTGGGCGGCGGGAGGACAAGGGGAGAGGCCGTGGCTGAAGGCGACAGACGGCGACGTCTATTTACAGCGACGGCGGCCCTGTTCGAGGTCGGTCCCGCACGGGCGTCGAGACGCCGTCGCGGGGAATTGGCGACGCCACACCGACTTTACAGCACGGAAGTTCAACAGCAGCAGCTACCCCCCCCCCTTTCCCCTCCTCTACCATATTTCCCTCCCGGGGCAACTACCTACAACACCGCGACAGTGCGGACCCTCGAGATGGTCAGGTTAAGGTTACTTTCACTACAGCGACCAAAACTTTTTATCGCTAGGTAAGCACTAGTGTCGTATGTGTACCACATTTTCTATATTTTCTCAGCTATAAAAAAAGAAAAAGGATAATTGCAATAGTCATAAATCAAATATAAGACAACTCTGTAACTGAATAAAATAATTCCCTTTTACTAGTAACGTAGTTTAAAATTTTAATTTGAAAGTTACCTTTTGGAACACTGCGCACCTAGCGGCGGAAATTTTCCTTATGCTTAACTTTCCCATTTAACTTGAGTAGAATAAACCATAGCCAGGACGAGAGGCGTGTGTAGTATTTGAGGTTGGAAAATCTAAGAAAATCCAATGATATGTTTCTACACTTCCTCGATGATAATTTTAATGCAGATCGATTATATATATATGCTGTTCACAGTAAAATGAGCACTTTCGAAAGCCCTACTTTATGTCTACTTGTATGCACGTTATGTATTCTTCCGCCTTACGTAAAATTAGGATTGCCATAAGCCTCAACACTTTATGCATTCGTCGGCCAAATAAAACTGTGAAATTATTAAGAAAATAATACTTTACAAATCCGCTATTTTTACACTTCGATGCATAAAAAAACAGACACCGAAAGAAATAATATTAAGTTATCAAAAATGGTACCTAACACTTTTAATTCGGCGTTTAGATGTGGAACTACTTTACATCCACTGTTACAAAATTTACTGGGTGAATGTCACTCAGTGCGCCCATATATATATAAATAAATAAATAAATATAAATATATATATATAAACTTTAAATCAATCTGCTACCTTTTTCGTTTACTGTTATTTTAAACTTCTGAGAAAATTTCAACAAAATAAATTCAGTAATGATGATGATGCCTGCTGAAGCTCTGGCCGTGTACAATTCGCAAACACATTACTTTACCAATATTTAAAAGGCCAATCAATATAAATAATAAAGTGGATATTAAGTAGAGCCCCAAGTTTTTCGCGGATTGAGTTGGCAGCAAGACCTCCATACATTCGAGGCGTTGTCGTCTGCTTATTGGTTGCCGTGATCAATTGAGGCCTTTGTACGGGACTGTTAAACACTCACTCACACTACTGCTTCCTGTTTATTACTGGCTCACAGTTTTAATGGGGCGTGTCTAAATAACTGTCGTTCAATTACAAAAGTAGGAGAAAAGAATAATTGTTTGAAGTCTACCTAGGCTCCGAATGAATTCGCGAAATACTCGTGGTTCTAGCTATAAGGGATTCAATAAATTATAAAACAAAATTAATTGAAACAGGGAATTATTTTATATGTCTTTTTGGTAGTAGCAGTACAATTAAAAATTTCATACCATGTCATATTCCAAAAACAAACGTGTAATTAAAGTATCTCAGTCTGGCAAAATTTAGTTTATTGCGCATAAAAAAGGGGGCCCCTCATTAAAATAATTTATGTTAAAAAGTAAAAGAGAAACGTTTTTATAAATTACGGCTAATTTGTTGATGTGGATACTATATTTGGAATTTGGACGCGACACCAATCGAGGCAGATATGAGCATAGCCAAACATGTTATAATGAAAGACAGTTAATTTTATATTCCTTTGCCAATTCATTAAGCCATCGCACGAAAATTACGTTTAATGCACGTAAACAGTAAGTAAACTCAGTATTTCGAGGACCAAAACACTTAAAACCACAGATACTCTATTACACAAATTATCACTAGTGTTTAACTAACAAAATCTACCGCGACTCAACTAAACATTTACAAAATGGTTTAGCTTTGTTACCAGAGCACATATAAAATATCTAAAGTGTTCTCATATGAACTGCCACATGTATACAACACTTAAATTAGGCCGCTACCTAATACAAAAGACACTTTAGTTTTGACTGCCAAAATTAATTCGAAATTCGCCTGCATAAATAAAATAAACAACTCAGTCGCGAGTAAAATTACGTTCAGCATTTATGTAGGCTGGTATTTTGAGCTACCCAAATTAGTTCAGACTGCCAATGACTAGCGCACAAATGATTACAAGCGGTGCACGTGCAAACAATCTTACATTATGCAAACAAACATTGCATACAGTGATATTTTCGTTACAAAAATTAATATTATTAATTCCGTAATCACAAATGTATCCAAAATATTATAGGCCTGCATCCGTGTCAACACTGAACACATTAACCTAACAAAACTATTAGTTTTACGCACCACAAAGATTAACATAACTGGCCAGGCAGGAAGCTGTACACACGGGACTAAAATCGCGCAAAAAATACCGTCGCTAAGACATATAGGTGTGTGTGTATATATATATGTGTGTGTGTTGTAAAACACTCATGTATACAACTTACTGTAATTCGCAGTTGGCTTGCAGTGACCTGTTGACTTCTGTGACGACTAGCTGTTTACCCGCCACGTTGACGATGAAGCATGGTTTTGGTGCAGGAAGGGTCGTGGAAGGGGGGAGGATGAAGTAGCGTTGCCAACCAAATACTAAACATGATGTCGACTGAGTTTCGTCTCCCGTCAATGTCCCCAACTTTGTCTGGCCTGTCGCCAGTACGTCTGTTGAAACCACGTGGCCGACAGTGATGAACGTGTTTGTTGATTTCCAAACTGCTCACTTTAGCGCGAACAACCTTCATAAATGATGTGAAGATAAAAGAGTGAACATGGAGTACAGTGTGCATACGAACTGTGCAATAACTATCTCTGTGTCCCAACAACTGAACTGCTATTCTGCGTACATAATTGTCACCTTCCACTAAGGTTTGCCCACTGTTTACTAATAACTGTTTTCATAGACTACTATACTACTTTTGGCAAGTTGTAACTTTTTTTTTGCGAAATAAGATTTTCGTATTAAAATTTTAAAACTAAATTTCTAATGTATTTTAAATGCCATGTCAAAAAATTAGACAAAAGTACATAAAATACGCATACTGCATTTCACACATACATATGTATTAAACATACGTACCCGCGGTGCCCCAGGTGATATAGGCTATTCATGATAAATCGAATACTTTTAAATGCCCTGCTAAATTATTATTTTGAGCCAATTTATATCGTTACGCCACTTTTTAATGTAAACATTGCCATGTGACTAATGGACACAGTGTATGCATTTCACCACTCTTAAAAGTAAACATAATAAATTATATTTATTAGTGGTTAGTGTCTGTTTGGAGGGCCTTAAAAAGAGCTCACTTTACAATATATAGCCTATACTTATTGTCACACTAGGACTCCGCGGCAAACAGGTTAAAAACCAATGGTGTATAGGGGCGGAATATAACAGCATTAAGGAAGAATGAAAATATTATATGCAGTGAAAGGAGGAAAGTTATTAGCAGCGAGATAAAAATGTGGCTAAGAAGTTTATGGAATATTAAGATAATCGCAAGACGCCAAGCACATGTAATAACTATACTATAGTTTCTAGCAGAACTCGCTAATAAGGCCCCGATGCTTGTAGAGGTGTGTTGCCAACGCCAGAAAACAGCGCGCCCATCCATATATAATATTAGCGGACCAAGCCAAGACGTTTTTTTTGTATTGTCACGGGGCTAGAACAGTTACTGTGTTAAAAAATTTGGTTATCATACAAAGACTGAAAAAAATATTGCATAGATTAATGTAGGTAATAATGAAATGATGTGAAATTAACTCAACATTTAAGCGAATGCGGTCCCATTTGATATTTCTCTATCCACTTTGCCACTGCGGCCCTATTTAACATATTTCTATCCACTGAGCCACTAAGGCCCCACTTGAAATCTCAATCCACTGAGCTACTAAGGCCCACTCGGAATGGCTCTATCCACTGAGCTACTAAGGCCCCATTTGATATACATCTATCCACTGGGCCACTGCGGCCCCACTTGATATAGTTATATCCACTAAGTCACTGCGGCCCTACTTGGAATCGCCCTAGCCACTGAGCCACTGCGGCCCCACTTGGGATCTCTCTATCCACTGAGCTACTAAGGCCCCATTTGATATATATCTATCCACTTGGCGACTGTGGCCCCACTTGATATAGTTCTATCCACTAAGCCAATGCGGCCTCACTTAACATAGTAGTTCTATCCACTGAGCCACTGTGGCCCCACTTAATTAACTCAACATTGAAGCGAAACATTTAAAGTAAACAAAAATTATATTCCATTACCTTCATATCTCTATGGAATATTTTCTATGCATTATTACAAAACTTTTCATAGGAAAAAAGTAATTAAAAAATGAGTTTTTTATGGTAAAAGGTAATGACTGCGTAAACTGATCTTGCTGAAATTCGAACTTGACCTGTATTTTACCCTGAGGATTCGCTCTGCAAAATTTGGAGAACTTCTGTTGAGTTTCAAGGGACTTAAAGGTATTAAATACGGACAGACAGACAGACAGAAATCGTCTACTTATTATATAGGATATCAGTTAGCATATTACGACTAATATGCTAACTGATATATTTTATATGGACAGGTTCGGTGTTTTCTGGCGTTGGCAACACACTGCTACAAGCATTGGGACCATATTAGCGAGTTCATATCGGCGTTATAACAACTCGGTCGTATACGCTGAAAAGTTGAAAAAATTATTTCGTATTAGTTGCAAAAAATAAATATACTTTTATAAACTCCGAACAAAAGGTTAAGTCATGTACTCTTAACATTACGAACTGTGAGTGGGCTATAACATAACTATGTGTGAAAAATATGCTATCATGAACACTTTATAGACAAATTATATTTTGAGTATTGGTAAGAATTAGAAACGGAGGGTAGCGACGTTGCAGCTTTTTACATTACGGCTATTAGGACCACATTCCAGAGCCTAGCCTTCTTGCAATCTCCGCACAGTAGGTGGACACAGCAGTAATCCTCCAACCATACCGCTGTCATGGATAATTTTATGACATTGTCAGTAGGTATTAGGAAGAATGATATTGCAAACGAGTAGATTACGTATTACACAAAGCTGGTTCGCCATTGTTTCCTATTAAATAACTATTTCATTTGCAAAGCTTAAAAAACATTTATTTAATTAAAAACTCTCTTTGGTTCATATGTTTTTATAAAAAGTTATTAACAGAGGTTTCTGAGTTTTGTAAGCACCAAATTCGTGGAGCAGCTTGCATATTTAAAAACGTAACTTTAAAATGAATATTTTTATTGTAAACTTAAACTATTCTACACTACAAAAATTGTGAAAATTGCCAAGTAAAAAATTTCTACAATACTGCTGTAAATTAAATTGTTTAAAAGAAGTAAAAAAAAAATTTTAGATTCTATTAAAAGCGGCGAATCCTTCGTAGGCTTTTGCCAATAAAATAAGTGTTTTCAACACATATGTTTTGAATTATTTCATAAGAGATATAAGAGAGAGTTGGAATTTTTCATAATGAAAAATAGAGGTATCTGTAGCTCGTTAAATTTTATATCGTGTGGTCTCTACGTGTTCAGAACGATATGAAAAATACATAAAGAGCTCAAACTTCTGTTTGTATACAAAATACCTTAGCCTATATGAGAAGCAGACAACTGAAACTATTTAGACGTTCATGAACACCAAGGAAATGGAAGAAGTATTTCATAAACAGCTGAAGCAGAGAGGTTCAGGCGATTAAGAATATTGCTGAAAGACCTATCGTAGTTTTATGGACATATTGCAGCTGAATAGGTCTGCGACAGATGGTAATTGGCAGGAAAATGGGACGTTGTTTATAATGGTTATTAATATTATTTTTAATGCTCGAGTAGTAGCAAGCCTTTGTGTATGTTCGTCGTGCACGGTACACTGTGTTAAAAATAAATTTTTGCCATAAACAATCTGGAAAGAAATGTGGTTTGAACGGCGTGATGAAGATTTTTGTTTAAATACTACAGAAAAATAAGAATCGAAGAATTTGCAGTGCTACTTCAAAAGGACTTGGAAGTGCTAATTTGGTAACTAAACCACCTCTACTGGGTCCTATACAAGAGTGAGACAGTAAAACAAAGTCGTCAGTGGAAATGTTATCGATTTCTCTCAAATTGTTCGGGAATCGATAGCGCAAATTTATACGGTTTTAGATCACTTTATAAAAACGTTACTGCGCCTTCCTTTGCATACATTAACAACACAATTTTGCCGAAATTAGTTTTTCTGTTTTCTGAAACAAGCCATACAATCGTTTAAAATTATACAGATATAGTGCTGCACTAAAACTTACAGATTTACAGCGACAGTAATAACTCCACAAATTCTGCCCCAAAAATATTATTTTGCTTATCTTATTCTATAGTGAGATAAGTGGAACAGCTCATAACGTTGTTTGACCTCACTATTGACTTTTAAATACGCGAAACAATGCAATAAGCGTTTAACAGCGTTCCTTCTGTCACACGCGCTGTTAACACCATCTTTACTGCTTCGCCATAAAACTGTGAAAGGACAAAGCACGTAGCCTCACGGCATTTCTGACATTGTACAGGTACTGGCGAAGCCTGGAGGCCATAAACGGCAGAAAGTATCACGCGGGCAGATATAACAAAAAAAACGTCAATTTCGTCGCTGCCCCTCATTCATAAAAACAAGTACCCCACACTCTTCTCTTTCTCATTTTCTCACTACTACCTTGTCTTTCACCTTCTCTTCAAACGCTTACGAAGGGAATATGTTGAGGTTTTTGTATGTTTGATCTGGAGAAAGAAGGAGCTTTTTTTTTTTCAACAACTCTAACACCAAAAACAAACAAATCCAGCGGGTTTCAGTAGTTATTTGTCGTTGCTAAAAGTCTCGTATTTTCCTAAAACGCTCGATGTTATCGGTGGTCCCCATTCGGCTCGGCGTTCCTAATTCGCTGGCGAAAACCACGACCCACTGAGAATGTTTATTGACGTGTCCTCTGTTACTCCTTAGTTCTGTTTGCTTCTTCTTTACTTCGCACAGCTCGCAGGAACTCGGCGTGTCGGAACAACGATGGCGCCACACGACGAAAGAGAATCATGCTCCGAGAAAAATAAATACGGCTGTACGAACCAAATTTCCGAACCCATAACTCGCCTACAATGCCAATATAGGGGCATTAATCTGAATGGCTGTTCTGTGTAATTTATTGGCACTCGTTAAATTGTTAATTGTGTTGTAATTTGGTGTTCCTTTTCTGGGAATATATTTTTTTAATGGCAAAATCCTCTGTTCTCTTAAAGCACCTAAATTTTGCACTGGTTTTATTGTAAAGCAAGGTCAGTCTGTTTTGGTAACTGTTTCTGTAATTAATTTAATTTATGTTCATGCATTATAATCTAGTAAAATACTCTGTGATTTCGTTAATCTTGAATACTTTAAATTTATTGGTACCAGTTTCACTGATATTCCTTAAATTATTATCTTAACAAAACGATTTTTTTTTGTTATTGCTTCTGCCCCAGTTGATATGTCAATCGTTTAAGTAACTGTAAAACCTTATTATGTCATCTTTATTTGCAATTTTGGTATCTAAATTTTTTTACCGTACTTACTCTTTATCTAGTACTATATTAAACAAAATATAATTTTAATAAGTTATTTCGGGTATAAATTAAAAATACCGCATATCGATTGTATCTGTGACTTTCTGGAACTACCCATACCAGTAGTGTTTTTGAGCGCTCCCGTTTCCGCCTTCATCTACCTGATTACGTGACAAGAGCTAATTTTTTTAAGCTTCGGTTTTTTCATAATGATGTAATGACCCTTTCTTTCGCCGAATCTGGTGAGTGAAGTTTGTGGTACTTGTTGTTCGTCTCCCTATTCACGTATCTGTTGTGACCGCTCATGCTTATTTGATGTGATATGTGTTTATCCAGCGGCCGGCCCGCCTAGCCTAATGATGAAGTCTTGAGACCATTTTGCACAACCTTTAAGCCGAGGCGTGGCAACTCCCTTTTGGACGCCGCCTTGAGATTTCTTCTTGGCATAAGTTCCAGTCAGCGCAGAAACCTCAGACAATAGACATTTTTGAATTTTAATATGTACTACATGTGATTTCACTAACCATCGTCGCGGGTGAACTCTGCAATTTTTTATTTCTAAATATAACTAGAACCCATTTTGATGTCACTTCGGGCTTTTTTATAACTCCATTCAGAAGAAAGCCACTATACAATGCTTTTACAAATAACTTTTTTTTTGGAACTTCCTAATTGCAGTGTTAAAAAAAATATTACCGTGAAGATCACGATGTGATATGTAAATGTAACTTAAGAATGTAAAAATGTATCAAGTTAAAAGTTTAAATTGAGTGTGAAAATCATGATCTACTGTGTAACTGAAAAGGAAATATTTTAAATTTCAGAAAATGTGATTTTGCTGAAGTCGCGATTCAATAAAAGAAAAGATTTATTTATTTTTTTGTCTTTTAACTTCGGATCCCAGTTTCCTAATAATATAAAAGAAATAAAATAAAATAAGCGGAAGAAAGAGTAAGGTTAGGTAGCACATTCCTTATATTATGATATTATTACTTGTTGCTGTTATTGTATTTATAAAGAGCATCATTATTTGTAACAAGAGTTGGGAGTTAAAAGTAACAAATGCTTTTGTCACGAGAGTTCAGTTTCAACATTCCTTTACAAGTAAGTCTAGAATATGACCCTTGCTGTTTCACCTTTAAATACATAAATTATTTTTGTGGCATGTAAATTAAATTTCGTCTTGCATGTGTAATAGGTGCTGGGAGGTGAACTTTGGTTCGGCCCTCTGTGTTTACCATAACCTTACGAGGTCACATTCTGCACAACTAGATCCTCGGAGCTTTCTATTTGTGGCATGTTGGGGATTGTGTCCACTGCCGCTTTTCTAGCATTTGAGTAGTGTCAGCCCCAGCATCGTCACAGTTCGCACCACCGAAATATTACTAAGGCGCGAGCCGAGTTGCAGCGTGCTTGTAACACACGTTTTTACAACAAAACTATTTCACGTGTGGGCAGTTTGTTCACACACGGAAAGAAACAACGCTTCAGGTTAAGACGGAATACAACTTTAAACATGCCACGCTTATTGCAAACACTATTTTTAAGTCCTTCAACATGACCAAAAAATGACATTTTCAGACTGACATAGTTCAAAGTGTTTTCAATGAAATCCTGCGAAACTAATATAGGACTCGGCACTGAACTTTGCTACAAACTTTCCACTAATGAAATGCCTTAATTCTCATAGGCACTACACGAAGCACGACGAGAACACTAGGGCGCAGCAGACGGAATATGCAGTGAAGTAAGCAAACGAAAAACAAAGATGCACCACTCATCACCACACAAATGTGACGACACGTCATTACACGCATTAAAGAAAAAAACAGACATTGAAAGTTCAACGTTAAGATCTGGAATTACTTTCCCTACTTCGTTACCAATTTTACTGTGCGAATGCAAGTCAGTGTGGTCGTTTAAGTAGGTACATGTATGTTATAGAGGCAAAAACATTTTTCGAAGGTTGGTTTCAAAAGTGCTCAAATAACCTTGGACAGCCTATACAGAAGTTTGTTTGCTGCTACCATGAAACCAGTTTATAGAACTATTATGTTTTCACTTCTGTGCTGATTTTTTTTGTGGAGTTTTATTGGGATGTAATGGCAGGTTGTGGTGACGAGTCTATCCCGACCGCCGATACATGTTGCCACGACGGTGTCTCTATACTATTAATCAACAACGAAAGTTTGCCATGTCTAACACTTTACGCCCAAACATTGGGGGGGGGGGGCTATGGGGGATCGATGGAGGTCAGTTATGGTTGCCTACTCACCTCCCGCCACTTCCTGGGGGGAGGGGTTGTGCCGCACAATTAAGGTTCGTGTTTGCCATAAAAGTTGGGTTTGGATGCACTATAATTATGATACGGCGTACCATAATTTTCGGAATTAGTACCCGTCCCCTGGCTACTCACTAATCGTCGTGTTTATTGACGATGACGAAACAGTGATGCGATGAGGCGATATGCAGGCGGAGCCAAGAAAGCATCAAACTTCTCGAGCAATAACACGGCGTGGCAGAATATCCGACGACGACTTCAGTGTCAAAGTAGCTGAACCGTCGATAGGCAGGTAGCAGGCGAGGCGTAAAGGAATGGTACCATTAAATAATAGTCTCCTACACATTTTCACATTGTTAGATATTCACAGACTTGATTATCCTCTGACTACTAATGGAAGATATCGAATAATGCCTATCTTTACTCACTATCGACCTCATTCAGTAAATATATTTATTGAGGTTTACGTAACGAATATGTAGGAAAACAGACCTAAGTAAAACGTTTGGTGACACGCATCCAAGTACATAATTAATGGGGAATGAGTTGGGGGGGGGGGGGGGGAGGAGTAGACCTGCACCAAACTGATTTGCAACATTTCCGATTCTATGAGAAAAGGAAAAATTGTATAAGCCACACAGACACAAAAAGATACCAATCAGTGATTTAAACGAAATTTTTCTTTACAAAACGACACCCTGTCTTTGTACAATATTTGTAAAACGTTGCTTTTGAATATCAATTCTTTTTCCCAGGTGTGGTCCTGTTACAGAAGAAGTCTCTTTTAATGTGTTACTTCGTTTTTTTTTTTTTAATTTATCAAGAAAAACTATGTGTCGCTCTTGAAATTTTATTCTGGTTTAACACTCTGATTCTGCGTTTCACTGCCAGAAAAAAGCACCAAAGAGTATATTTCCACAAGTCGCCTTTTCCAGTAATTGCACTTGAGACAAGCAAGTGCGTGCAATCGTTTGGTTCGGCCATATGTCGTCGACTGTGAAAGGCGAAGTGCTGTTGGCAATCTCGCGAACTTTGACATTATCGTTGTTACCTGCTCACAAACACGTGGTTAACATTCGCACTCTATTATTGCAGCCCTTGGCGACCATGCAGTACAGTCTACATACAGAAACCCTATCATATTTTTCTTACACTCGCGAGTCCGGAAATTTTTCTACAATGACTATGATCGCTAAGTCATCACGCTTAATTTTTGGGAATGAGGGGGTTGTGTGGAAGTAAGAAAGGAAGACAAATATTTGAAGTTAGAAATCCGCAAAACACACCACTCAAGCTCTCAGCTCCTAACAGGTAACGATTCGTTAAAACCCTCGTTCAAAGCCCACTATAATCAAGTGTCTTCGTCGTACATAAGCGCGCGTTGTTACACGACTGAATATAGATAGTAAGAGATTAAAATTAGTTAAGCAATTATGAAAAACATCTCATGAATAACGTAAGCACAAGTTAGCATATTCTACTCTCAGTGAAGTTGGCCGCGAGTTCAGAAAAGTGGTTCCACGTCGCAACGTCAACTTAAAAGTGCGATGTTTAAATTTGTGTACGCGGAATATATTTAATTAAATGTCCTTTTCGTTTGTGAATTACTAGGTAATAACTGGCGTATAAGTAACATATTAGAGTTTTAAAAAATGTACCGTTATCTTTGACTGATGCTTAAATAAAGTGAGCATGGAACTTTACACCATCCGTTTGATGGTAAAATTAAGACGGGGCGCCATATTTTCACCTAATTTTCCACCTGCCCACTACAGTAGCCGGCAGGTATCTGGGCGCGTGAGTTCCCTAGCCTTGAAAGGTGTCCCCTCTCCTTTTTTCATCCCCTTTTTCCACTTTCTCCGGCGACCCCACTTCTCTGTTACCACGCGCCGAGACGCGCCCAGATAACTGCCGGTAACAGTACTTACAACCTGCCTAGCAACATGTCTAAAACGTTTACGATCTACGCCTCCACTTTTCGCAAATTCTTGCGAAACGATACGCAACTACGTGAAGCAGATGTCCTGCCTTCAGATGCGAAAACACCAGTGGTTTTCACACGCTGCGTTGGGCAAGCAGGCGGCCATGTTGGCCGGTCACGTTGGGGCAGCGCCGACGGTCAAGACGCCACGGATGGACGTCACGCCACGCACACGGCTATATAGGCTGTTCACTGTGAAATGAGCACTTTTGAAAGCCTACTTAAGATCTACTTGTACGCACGTTGTGTATTCCTCCGCCCTATGTAAAATTAACATTGCCATGGGCCTCATCACTTTATTCATGCATCGGTCAAGTGAAACTGTGGAATTGTTAGAAAAGTAAATATGATACAAATATGCTCATTCTTAAACTCAGACGCATTAAAACAACAGAGGAGAAAATAAATGATTATAGTTTGCACAAATGGTTACCTAACACTATTTATTTGACTTTAAGATATTGAACTGTTTCCCATCCATCATTCCCAACTTTACTGGACGCATGTCATTCAGTGCACCCTTTAAAATATATGCGGTCAGGGCAGTGACTTTTTTCTAAGGTTGATTTCAAGAGTGCTCACTTTAGCGTGAACAGCTTTTACTGATGGCGCGGCGAAGACTCCCCAAGCCCGCCGCTTAGCAGCGCTAGTGTCATTGGGACGTGTTGGAGCGTTGACGTACGGAAGCACTCCAGCACGGCATGTGACGATATTTTCAAGAAAAAGAAACTATTTTTTATATGTTAGCTCTCTTATTGCCTAAATTAAAAATGTAATCTCTTAAGCCCCTGATTGAGGAGGGGAGTTATGTTTATCGTGCTATATAAGCCAGGGTAAGTTGCAGGGTCGGGAAAGCAACTTCTGGACTTCATGTTGAGGTCAGTATTATCAGAGCCTTCCAGTCATGGAATTAAAAGGAAACATTTGAGTCCCTCAGTAATTGACAATAATGCTTGTAAAAGTTTTTGTAGAGTTTGTTCTTCTTATGGATTGGAAATTGCTGTATGTATGTTTCAGAATAGTCAGTACACACCACATTATTTTGGTATAAAAATGTAGAAAATATTGTATCATGCAGGGGTGGCCTTCACTGTTTTTTATAATTGTTTCATAAAACTTCTTGTGTGACATCCAGTTGTTTCTTACATGAAAAATATATTTTCTTAACAGAACAACTCTTGTTCATTGTAAGACATTCAACAAATACTTATACTATGCTGAAATGTTCAAGTCAATCTTCTCTGTTCAAAGTCGAAGGTGGCCCCATTGAAGACACTCACTGTGACCAAACTTGAGTTGTGTGCAGCACTGTTATTGAGTAGGCTGTGGCAACACATCAACAGGCTGTATTTTGACAATATCAAAGAGTTTGAGGTTAATGCTTGCACATATTCAAGTTTTGTATTGGCATGGTTACATCTGTCACCATACCAGTTGAAGACATTTGTATTTAACAGGGTAACAAAGATTCAGGCCACCATACCCTCAGTACATGGAGGTATGTTCAATTTGAGGAGAACCCAGCAGACGTGACATCACGCAGTGCTCTTCCTGAGCAGCTTCACAGGCATTCATGGTGGTTTACAGGCCCACCATGGCTGAAAATTTCGCACGAACACTGGCCAGATACATGTCATTATACCCAAGAGTCTGTGCCAGAATGAAAGGCCACCTGCTGCTGTTGTCTTGGTGGCAAACCAAATGGAGTCTTGCAGCCTTCAAGATCTGTTAGGCTTAATTCACAAGTCATTTTCGCTAGTCAAACTGACATGCATCACAGAATGGGCATTGCATGGAAAAGCAGCATTCAAGAAAATGAGCCTGGCGAAGAGTAATTTCCTGGCAGTGGAGGAGTTGAGTAATGCTAAAGTCACGTTGGTCAAACATGTAGCTTCAGGGAAGAATTGTCTGCTCTTCAAAAAAGAGTAGATGTCCCAAAGTTACGCTGCTAATGATGCCATTTCTCGACTAAAAATGAGTTTTCAGGGTGGGCGGATGGCTGCACCATCCATCACTACCAGAGGCTGCAAAACACCCAATTTTGCTGCCAAACAAAGCCAGTTGTTCAGACTCATTGCCCATTGCCATACCGTCAATTTACACCCAGCCCCACCTACAGCCTTGTATCTACTTCGCATGGAGTACTGAATAATTTTTGCATGCTCTGTGGTGCGAAACGTGATTCACAAGTGCATGCGGTGCTTTAAGGCCAGACCAGTCGCTCATAATCCAGTAATTGGCACACTGTCGAAAACACGGTTCGCTCAGGTTCGTGCATTTCAATCCATTGGGATGGATTTTGGAGGACCTTTCCTTGCCACACCTGTACGAACGAGGAAGAAGGCGACCTTCAAGGTGTATATGCGTCTGTTCGTTTGTATGGCCACCAAGGTGGTGCATTTGGAGCTGGTCACAGACCTGTCAACCGCAGCTTTTCTGGTTACATTCAAGCGATTTGTGCCAATATGAGGAATACCCACTGATGAGTACTCCGATAATGGCACCAACTTTGTAGGAGTACATAAACAACTCAAGGAGCGGTACACAACATTGTTTTCAGGGGATAATGAAGAAGAGATTGCAGTTAAGCAGAACCTGGGAGGGTCGAAGCGGTACTTCAACCCTCCAGCAAGTCCAAACTTTCGAGGTCTGTGGGAAGCAACAATCAAGATTGCTAAGCAGCATCTGTATAGAGCTATAGGTACTCAGAAGCTGATCTTTGAAGAACTCTCAACCCCCTTTGTGCATGTTTCAGCAGTGTTGAATTCGAGACCTATACATGCCCTCTCAACAGATGCTCAGAAGTATGATGTTCTGACACAAGGCCACTTCCTTGTGGGTGAGCCATTGTTAGCTTTACCTGACCACAATGTGTGTGGTATTCCTTTGAATTGTCTTTATCACTCTCAAATTATCACACAGTTTCACCAACAGATATGGAATAAATGGAGTGTGGAGTACATACACAATCTCCAGCAAAGGGCAAATGGACACAACCAGTTTCTAACACATGCATCAACAAGTTAGTGCTGCTAAAAGACTACATCTTGCCACCACTAAAGTGGAAGATTGCCAGAGTTTCAGCAGTACATCCAGATCCAGATGGTGTAGTTCGTGTGGTAACCTTAAGAACACCACAAGGGGAGTTTGTAAGACCTGTCAACAAGATTTGTCGACTTCCTGTGGATTAACATCACAGTGTGATATTAGACCTACTCATTCCATGTTTACATTGAATAGTTTTATTGTGAACTTGAAAATAATCATTTTCGGTGGGTGGTGTGTTCTAGATGTATATAATGCAGAATACTGTTTATGTGTGTGACTTAATTTGTATGGTTGTTCATACTGGTACCATTGTTTTGGTTTACTCAGTGAGAAATATCATGGCAGCGGGTGATGGTTTGTAATTTTTCGTATTCAACAACTTATATTATATTTATAAATTATAATATTTCATTTATAATTCACACAAATAAAAACAAATAAAACATGTGTGTCGGTAATGTCTAGTAAGAAATAGTTATCATCCAAAATATTCTTAAATTGAGTGTACACAAAAGCGATGTGTTGTCCCTTTGGCGTAATTTTCTAGACTTGGTTAAGCTTTGATTTGCATTAGGTGGAGGAATAATCTAAAAGTATAATCTCAGCAGAACTGCAGAAAAGTTGTAAGTAACCACCAATGAACTATATCCGAGCTTCTTTAACAGCCAGACATCACGCAGGGAGCGTTAGTAATTTTTATTGGATATTAATAATTAGCTTTTATAAGCATCAAGTGCAAATGCACGCGAACTGCGTAGATCGAGTTTATTTCTGAATGTTAAGTAAATTCGTCACAGCCTCAAATATTCCTAGCATTCTCGCTATGCAACGTAACTAAAACACAGAAAGCGATAAACTTCATCCTAGGGATATCTTCAATATCCCGTCGTTGGATAATTGTATTGATCAGAATAGACTCGAATGTATTTAAAAATCTAGTAATTAATTGTCGTTACTGTTATAAAGTTATACTTGTATGCGGACGTATTGCTGCAAGCAATGCTAGCTGGGGCTGGCAAGCGACGCTCGAGCACCTGGGACGGTGCGGCCACGACGAGCCAGTCCCGCTGTTTTGAAAACACTGTCCCGTCGAAGAAGGTCGTGACGCTAGGCGGAGTGATATATAAGGGTGGGACGATGGCGGCTCGCGGCCATCTTGCTTCGGAGGGACCAGCGAGACGCCATCACCGAGGACCACCAGGCCGTGGTCCCCACTTCGACACCCAGCACTGCCACTGTCGAGGAGGTCTCGCTCGACGACGCCAACGAGACGACAAAGGGTAATTATAATCCCAGTATGGCACCAGAGATTATGCTGGATTAGGGTCCTAGTCGTAATTATTAAGACTCCTCAAAGTCGTGAGCACTCTAACGATGAACATTGCTATAAGCTACGTAGAAGCCTGTTCTTGATACATGATGGTGAGCGATAACGAATTAATGTAAAGTGTTAGCCGATAGCTACTTGTGTTGGAACTTCGTAATTTAGCTGTGAGTAATAAATCTTAGTGAATTATATAAGAGTACTTTATCATCTAGCTACCGACATCCCCCTTCCTTGCGTGGCCTGATTCATCCTCAGGACAGGTCACAGCAGTACGTTGTCTCCCCTACAGAACAATAACTAAACATGTATTCATTTTCTATTGTTTTACGATGCACGATAGGCAATTAAATGTTTTTCATAACTGCTCTTCCATAAGCTGTCTTGCGTAACTTCTTACAAGACACAATTAATTAATTAATTAAATAAAGTGACATAACACTTGGCATTTCCTCACGTCCACGTTCTCTTCCTGTTTCCAAATTTCCTCTGCGAAACCATTTTGAGCAACGAAATTTCCACCAGCAAGACAAGACGTCTCATCACGAGCAAAGCTCATGCGGGCGAATTACGTTTCAGCAGGGATGCCTCGTTTGTAACGCAGCTCTTCCGGAAAAGTGTGCACCCCTCTCCTATCTAGTTTCTCGATTTACGGCATGGTCGTACATCTTCTCTGGTAAACAACCGTAGCCAAGTTTAGCAACGTCTTATGTTACAGACCACGATATTGCGGCATCCAATGGCGTGTCTGCGGTTTCCATGTTACTTAAGTTAGTTTTAATAAATAACACTAACACGAAATAAACTGAAGCGAAAACTAGTAAATGAAGTAACAAGTTGAGTAGAAGGAAAAAGGGGAGTCTGGCATAAGGGGCTGAGGGTTCAGAGCCGGAGCCGACATCATGCTCTGTCATTCTGATCGCCCAGCGGCAACTTTAGCCGCCATCTTGGATACAGGTGACCTTTAACCTTGACCCGTGACCATGACCCTATCAACGTGACCCTGAAAGACCTTGAACCCAGAAAATCCAGAAAATTGCAGAAAATTATAAAATCTCAAAACATTTCTAAAATATTAAAAAAAAAAAAAAAATTAAAAATTAAAAAACTTATTTAAATATGTACATGCAGGAGGTCCGCGGTTCAATGACAGGGATGACTAAGCTCGACACGACCGACTCTCGCTACGTCGACCAGTGCCAATCTCGCCAGCCATGTTAGATGTTGATAACCTTGACCTTCAAGATTTATCTTAAATTACCTTGAAGCCAAAAAATTCTAAAGAATTCCCAAAAAGCCCTTGAAACTTGCCTCAGGCCTTTAAACTCAAGACCCAAGACACAATACTCACGAATCAAAACATAAGACTCAAAACCAAGACCCAAGACTCAAGACTCAATACTTAAGCCCTTTAACTCAAGACTCAAGATTCAATACCCTTGACTCAAGACCTTTGACTCAAGACTCAAAACCCTTGACCCAATACCCTTGACCATTAACCTTAAAGCAAAAAAATTATCCTAAGATTTCTAGAAAATTCTTTTAAAATAATGAGAATTTATAAAAATAAATAAGGATTTATAAAAAATTATAAAACTTTTAATAATTCATAAAACTATCTTTAAAAATGATTATTAAAACATTTATATAAAAAATATATTTTCGAAGGTTTCCTTACCACCACGTCCAGAAGATGACTGACACATCAATGTTTCTCATTGGTTAATTGGTCGGCAGGCCTCCACCTCCCTCATATTTGCTCGTTCCATCGTATACGGGCATTTTTTTTTGTCTATCATTTGTTTTAATTTTCACCACTTAGGTGATGTTAGTGTATTAATTATCGATTTAGTCACGAGAGGTGCTGTCGATTTTGCCACAGTGTTGGTTGTCGACCTTGACCTTACCCCGATGACACTGAACTCGAAAAATCGAGAACAATTGCAGTTCATACAATTGTCGATTACAAGCTGGTCACATCAAGAGATGAGGCCATACCGACTAACAATACTAATTACCGACTGACTGCACACAAGACTAACTCCACCCAAGAATGGTTCCTGACGAGACTGACTTAGGCCAAGACTAACTCATGACGAGACCAGTTCCTACAAAACTAGCTAGACCAACCAACAAGACCCACTTGCCATATCACCCACCTATACAATCAAACGACGATAAAAAATCTCAATTAAAAAGTCTCCTAATAAGAGTCTCATAGCTAACCCATTGGCTGGGCTGCCTATTGGAAAGTAAATTACCAGGTTCTGATTGGTGAATGACCTTTCGGTGTGTTTCTGGCTGGCTAGCAACGCCATTTTGCTGGCACGTGCGTCTAGAGTTCGCGGTATAAGCTGCTGTTCCACTTCTGTAATAAGTATTTGTCTGTGTCTATCTCTTATACTTTATGCCACCATTTGAAATTTGTCTGATTTGTGTACCTGCAAAGGGTAGACTACAAACGTACATATTTGACATTATTAAATGTATTTCTGTTTTAATAAACACGAGTTGGCTGCTTAACACAAACACTCTCCGCCTCCACTGATATAACACACACACACCCACCCACAAGTAGATAGAGGCGGAAGGCGAAGGAAGAAGAGTGCTACCAATTTTGTGATTGCCACGTGGCCTACATTTGCGACGGGACCTCGCGTTTCTACCGAATGTACGGAGACTCGAGAAGTAGGAAAACATCTCCCTTGTCCTCCCATTTCCTCCGACAAAAGGAGAAAGGGATCGTATACGCCCCAAAAATGTAGGTCACGTTGAAAGAAATTAAATTCCCCGCCGACCTGAGCTTTCGCTTCTGCGACAGAACATATCTCCAGTAGTGTGACAGTGGGTTCCGAAGATAATAGCAACACGACTTACAATTAAATGTGATATCACTCGCGACTCACGCACGTCGTTAACTGAACGAGTCTATGTCATAACAGGCTTTATTAATTTGTACTACAAGATAGAAAAATAGTAACAAAACTTTCTTGACAAACAAAATTAATAAAATGCAAAGAGAATTGTGCTACTGCAGTAGCACTGGCCACCTCACTTCAAGTTATTTTTTCCGGCGTTCTCATTTTTTTTAATCAGACACAATGTGTCACAATACTTACCAAGTAATCGGTAAAAGAAGTTAGTCACAGCAGTCTGCCGGAAATCTTCCGAATAAAAAAAGTTCAAAAAAGTGACAATGTCCAGACGAAGACTAAGGTAAGTGTGCATCAACTGAAAACTTGGTTTCGCGCAGCAAGTGTGCCCAACCTGTATACAATAGTGGCAACCTTGCTATAAAAAGACATTAGAAAGTATAACAATGAATACCAGTGTAAAGATATTTCGAATGAGCCTTAAAACAGAAACAAAAACGTTACATATCACCACAAAATGTAAAAAAAAAAAAAAAAAACCGCAAGGTCAGGGAGTATTTCCTTCGACATTTTAAATGAACACTATGAGGACAATACAACGTTGACTGGTCCGCCAATTCTGTTAAAAAAGATTATGCTGCGACTTGTCCATTATAAAATAGGGGCACTAAGATGCCAAGTACTCGTGATTTCGTTACTAAAGTAACAAACTAATAATTTTATACGCCGTATACTCATGTATAGGCTGTTCATGGCAAAGTGAGCACTTTTGAGGCCCTAGTTACTATTTCCTTTCAGCTATTTTTTATCCTGTAATCACTTTTCAAAATAAATATTGTCATGTAAGTAACAAACACAGTGTGTATATTCCACTGCACTCGGAAGTTAACGTCTAAGGCTAAAATAAAATATATTTATTGACTATTATTCCCAATGAAAGGGCTTTCAAAAGTGCTCACTTTACCGTGAATAGCCTATACGTACTGTAAATGCATAACACCAGCAACCCACGCTGAATTGCTGGTTTATTAAAAATATTACAGTAGTATTTAAGATCATAAACTAAGTATGAGGTAGACCGATCTCACTGGCTGCGCACATCCAATCTCCGTGTCCCAAAATTGAACTGCTTTTCTGCCAATACGGCTAGCAAAAATGGCGTGAACTGGATTTGAGGTCAGAACACTAATTAATAAACAAGTGCTTTGAGATGTTTTTATACATCCTCTAACCAATTTTAATGCAGGTTGATTTAAACTGAAATAAGTAAATGTATTATACTAATGCAATAGAGCTTGTCATTTAAAAATGAATATATACATAAATACGTTCATCACTGTTGACCACGTGACCTTGACGGTTGTGTAGGATTCGGGTAGGTCAATGCTAGGTAAATGCGCAGAAGACGAATAACCGGTCTACCTCATATTTAATCTATGTTGAAGATGGAGCAGCAGATATCAGTGAGATCTGTGACTATACGACTGATATCCTTATTTTCCAGTAAACATCGTGATTTGAGGGCATAATATTTTTTGACGACGGAATAATAACTAGGATGTCAAATAAACGAAAGAAAGCATGCATTGTGTTATTTTCCTGAATATCACATTATTCAAGGAATTTGGGCACATATTTATTCAAGAAAGCGAGGATTGCCTAAAGACGGGCAACGACACGGTTCACGTGAGATACATTGTGAGAGTTTTATGACAATTAAGTATCTCGGATGTAACGAAAGAATTCTACGACGTGATTGGTCTCTTAACGTCTAGTTGATCAGCGGGTTCATTACTGACGGAATCGGTGTTCTCTAAGAAACAGACATAGGGAAGGAATTTACCATGAACTGTTTTCGAAGTACCACTGTGAATCTAAATCAGGATAGCTCGGCAGGACATTGAATCCAGGTCCTTCCGAATTACTAAGAGTCCTGTGTATAATTACAACGGTTGTTTCTTGTTTCAAACATTTAACACATTTATGTGTGCGTCCTTTGAAGAGTATAGGTATAATACATTCGCAGTTACTTCACACTTTTCTGAAGTCCTGCTAAAGCTCTACTTCCACGTTATTCCTCTGCCTCGTACAAACCAAGCTTACCTTAGTCTAGAAAATTAAACCAAGGGACAACGCACCGAATTCGTGCGCACTCAATTCTAATAACATTTTACGTAAGACCTATTTCTTGCTAGGCACTACCAACACAGATTTTATCTCACTGTTATTACTCATGTTAATTATAATTGAAATATTATAACGTATAAATAAAATATAGGGAAAACTTTAATTCAAATAAAACAATGTTACTTCTATCATAACAGAGGGCTAAGTCTTGAGAGCCGAACCACCTAGTCAGGAATCGCCATGCAAATGACGAGTGAGATTTCCAATTACTTCCTGCAGCAGTGGCAGAATTCTTTCTATAGTATGTTCACGGTAAAATGAGCACTTTTGAAAGCCCTGCTTAAGATCTACCTGTTAGCACGTTGTGTACTCTTCCACCTGATGTAAAATTAACATAGCCATAGACCTCATCCCTTCATTCATGCGTCGGTGAAGAAAAATTTTGAAATAATTAGAAAAGTAAATATTTTTTAATCTGCTCATTTTTACACTTTGATGCATTAAAAAAACAGAAATCGAAATAAATAATCAAAGTCGTCACAATGGTTACCTGACACTTTTTATTCGACGTAATTATAAAGAAATATTTTCTCTCCATCGTGACCAACTTTACTGGGTAGGAGCAGTGACATTTTTATAAGGTTGATTTCAAAAGGGTTCATTTTATCGCGAACAGCTTTAATCGCATATGATATAGATAACGATTGTGCCTTATTAAGAAACTTTCTGAAATATATTTAATAAACTAGTCAATCAGCTCAATCTTCAAAGTCGTATACCGTATTCCTTCTAACTTACTTAATTGTAACTAGTCAACAGCCGCAGCTTGTAGATACAGCGAGCAGGATTACGGCGTTAATTAAAAAACACAGTGACTTGGTTCTATAGTCCAAACGCTGTTACTTCCTACTTTTATGAAACTCTACTAAAATTCTTCCAGGATATTCCTCAGCTTCATGCAAACAAAGCTTAACCGAGTGTAGAAAATTACACCAAAGAGACAACTCACCGCATACGAAACAAACACGCCTATATTCTTTGTTTTAACCATATTGATTAGAAATTAGATAATACTATTTAACGTTAGAAAATAAGTACAATTTTAAGTTAATTAAAAACGAGGTACTTTTTATTTTAAGACTAGAATAAAAACCTCGCAATACATTGCATATCTATGAAATATCCAAGCACGTTGTACATGGTGTGAGTTTTTACAAAGGTTTGATTAAAAAGTGTGAAGAAACCGTGAATAGACTGTTTTCGCGAAAAGATTTCAGGACATGTTGCGTTCCAACACAATTTACTCAACAACTACTTTCGTGATTGGATCATTTGAATTTTTACGCGTCTTGTCTGCCTGCCCGCGAATCACGGACGGTCAGTATCGGCGAAACTGAATTCTGATTAGCTCACTTATGTAGCAGACTGTCTTCACACATAGAAAAGCGGGCGATAGTCAAATGAAGACTGCAAGTGTGTACACAGGGTATTGAAGTATAGCATCGGCGTAAATCTTTTTGCGAAGAACAGGTGGCCCTAACTATAGGAGTACTAGCAAGAATTGTCTTTCTGGCGGTTATGTGATATTTTCAAGCGCCACTCTCCATGCATGCGCCCTGTTGCATCACCAGCAGTCTTTTTCTCGTAGAAAATACAGAAGCGAGAGATACAAGGACGAGATAGTGAACCTGAGCAGAAGTCTGCACAGACGTCGCGAGGCGAGGCGCCTCCCCAGAGGCCCTGGGCTGTAATCAAGGCAGGCGCCGGAGGTCGTCTGGAGGAGCTGACGACGACCCTCCTTCCTCGACGTGGGAGGCAGGGTTCCCACATTGGCGCGAGTGCCTCCTCGGGCAACGTCGCCCGCTCGTAAACATCGCCGGCGTCGGCGCTACATTCCGCTCCGGCCGAGTGAAGGGAGATTTACTCTACTGAAAACTTGATGGGGCAGTATGCATTGCATCTTCGATTTCACTCACAAATCTTCCGAATACGACCAGGCATATAAAATCAAAGCTAGACATGGCGTAGAGGATTACTTAAAGATTTGTTTTAATTTGTACGGGTTTCAAGTATAGCCTACCTGTATTTTCCCAAGTGGGATTATTATATAATTAGGAAATACATATTTCATTACGGTTGCAGATGTGAAACTATTCATCGAATAAACATAAGTCATATTTAAAAATAACTGTTAAGATGTTTCCTATGCCTTGACTAATTTGGTTTATAATATTGACTCCGAGAATTAAGTTATGGTGGGAAATATGTAAATCAAAGTTGGCAAGGCTGCTTCCCCCCACGCAGGAGGCAGTAGGATTTGACAGTGGGCAGGAACCTCACAAAAGTTTAGTGTATACAACAGCGCCCACCGTCAAATCCTGCTGCCTCCTGGGTGGGAGGAAGCATCCTTGCCAATTTGGATTTACATATTTTCCTCCACAACTTAACTCGGTGTCCGAATTATGTCGCGAACTGACAAACGAATAAATTAATAAGATAAATTTGTAAGACTCAACGAGCACATGTGAACCACTGACGGACTACAACTACAGTAAGGGTAAAAATTGGTATATTTTTCTTCCTCCCTTCCGAAATATAAATTTATTTATTTTATCTCAAAAGCACTGCAAATAACACTATAAATGTGTTTTTTATTACTCGTATTAAAGGTACATACGTAATACTGTTAATGTGTGGGTTGTTTTCATTTCTGGTATGGGGTGTCGCATAGAATGTTGAAGCTTGGTAAGGTGTCGTCATAGAAAAAACTTTGGGAAGCACTGGGTTAGACTACTCCGGTGGGCTCTCTGCCGGAGCTTCACATGTGGGAATCGTGCCGGACGATGCCGCTGGTCAGAGGGTTTTCTCGGAGTCTCCTGTTCACCCCTCCCTTCCATTCCGGTGCACCTCCATATTCACCTCGTTTCACCCTCACTCACTCCAGCTACTAAAAATTACTGAGAATACGAAAATGCAATTAAAAAGCGCTTGTTTGATATTTTTTTAAGTTCAGACAAAACACTTCAAATATGCGTTTTATTGTATACATAATTTGTTAGGTTACTGCCCGCTATCAAATCCAATTGCTTACAGTTCAAGTTTTCAGTGGTGTATAGGCTGTTCACGGTAAAATGAGCACTTTAGAATGCCCAGCTTAAGATCTACTTTTATGTAGGATGTGTATTCTTCCATCTTATGTAAAGTTAACATTGACATGGGTATCATCAATTTATTCATGCGTCGCTCAAATTAAACTGAAAATTATTAAGAAAGTAAATACTTTAGAGATCTGCTCATTTTTACACTTTCATGCATTAAAACAAAACAGAAAGCGTAAGAAATAATTCTAAGCTGTCATAAATGGTTGCCTGAAACGTTTTATTCGACGTTAAGATATGGAACTACTTTCCGTCCATCGTTACCAACTTTACTGGGCGAATGTCGCACAGCGTGCCCATTAAAATATAGGGGCAGTGACTTTCTAAGGTTCATTTCTGAAATGCTCACTTTATCGTGAACAGCCGTTAAGCTCCTTAACTTCTCCCGCTGTCCGACAAAAGGACTGGCCGCCTCTGCACAAGGTCGGTTTACTCTAGCTAGAACAAACGAGGCAACTCATCGAGGCGTGCGGTTCGGCGAGGCGCGGGGTAAAAGTCTCTACGGAATTTCCTTCGTAACACGTCACGCGGAAAACACGCAAGCAGAGCTGCTGACATCACCCCAGTACGATCGATTCACGAGAAACAAGAAAAATTCAAACTGACAACAAAACAATAAAGCTGACATATAAACAGTGCATGTAAAATAAAGGTGAAAACTGCATGCACCACGGCACTACAGCGACGAATTTTTTTTTTTTTTTTTTTTTGCCTGGTTCGTCACCTATTACAGCATAAAATTACGAGCAAATACGCACAATCCACAGAACTGTTAGAATGTCGCGTAAGATAGGCTATTCACGGTAAAGTGAGCACTTTTGAAAGCCGTCTCATTTGAGATAATAGACAATAAATATATTTTATTTTAGCCTTAGGCGTTAACTTCCGAGTGCGGTGGAATATATATATATATATATATATATATATATATATATATATATATATATATATATATATATATATATATATATATATATATATACACACACACATACACACACACACACACTGTGTTTATTAGTTACATGACAAAAATTATTTAAAATGGTGGTTAAGGGATAAAAAATGGCTGAAAAGAAAAAGGAACTAGGGCCTCAAAAGTTCTCCTTTTATCGCGAACAACCTATAAAAAAAACTTACGTATTCTATTTACGGCAATGAAATAAATTTAGGCCTAACTCTTACCGATATTTATAACTTTTCTATATAAAAAAAAAGCCACCAAGAAAATCAATACTCCAGGGAAACAATTTAAACAGGTTTTCAGTACAGAATAATGTAGTAAATGACAAGAATTGAAGCACTTGATTATAACTAATAGAAGATTAAATACAAAAGTTATTATTACTAAGCAAATAGAAGCATCTTCCTAAAATATTTCACAAGCAGCGTTCGGCAGGACGATGTAAGTCGCCATCCTCATTTTTCCCCGCCAAACTGCTGACTACAGCGACAAATGTCACTACCAAATTTGTCATTGAAGTTTGTTAGCGTAAAAATACATGTTGGATATTGACACGATACATACCTCAAATTGTTTGCAATTGCTCTGCTGTTCGTGAATGCACTTTTCATAAAAGAAAATAACACGATCCATAACGGTTGTTTCTAAAGTTACAAAAAAAAAACACGTGATGTATTATCTTACAAATATATAAGACGGAAAGACGAGATTCTGACAGCTCTGCGACTTCCGTGACGCAATCCCTGTTACTTTCACGTTAGTTGCTAAAAAAAAAACTCGCATTTTCCTTCTGCACGTATTAATTGCAAACTGTAATGCTTTCTTTTGTATCTGTACGGATGATAAGCAATACAACTTCTTCTAACGTTAAACAGTAATATTAAAATTAAACGTTTCAGATACAGTCCCCTCTGACGAAATTAGCTCTAATATTTACCAATATCGCATGTGTGTGTATGTATGTGTATATATATATATATATATATATATATATATATATATATATATATATATATATATATATATATATATATATATACACACACACACACTACAGTTTTGTCTAAAAGAGAAATAAAATCACGAGTATAGTTAACCTTAGTTTTCTCTTTGATCGGCGATGAAACTGGCAAATGACGTTCTTATTATTGCGAGTGATCAGCTGGAGATGCGAAATGTTCGCGTTTATTTGCAGTAACAGTTTAAAACTTCAAAACCATGGGCTCCACAACGTACACTTAGCATTACGACGTTTATCGTCACAATAAATATTGCCACATAAAATAAATTCTGGCAGCCAATATGAAGGATAGTGAGGACCTGGAGACCAGAATGACCAAAAATTTTTCTTATCATTGTCCTCTCAACTATTACAGAAATAAAGAATTTTATTTCCTGCAACATACCTCCGGCATCATAATTCATCGTTCGTTATAGTTTAATACATAAACGGAAAGAGTCTTGGTTATTTTAATTATTTACTGCAGCAAAAGCAATTCAGGCAGTCATTTATAAAATGCCATAACTCCTGGAGATAATGCATTTGAGAAAAGAACATGAAAGTAATTTCTCTTTTATATCCACACTCAAGGTCACAAAAGCCATTGTATAATGGAAATGTGCAACTTGGAATGAGGAATCACCTGTTACCCAGAATACATTTTTAGCCAAAAATAGACACAGGGCCTTTTAGAAATGACTGATTCAATTATTGAAAAGGTAAGTATCTTGATGACCGAAAAATAAGAAAGTATTTACGCTAAAATGTCTTCCGGAGAAATAGATTTAAATTTCGATAAACAAAAACACGGAGATAAATAATTATCACTCGGTTAAAAGTCCTTCACTTCTTTAAAAATACTAAAATATTATGGTAAGGGTTTTTACGAAAGAAACCGTGGCTTAGTTAGTTTTTGGAGAACTTTTGTAGCTCCCAACATAATTCAGAACACCTTCAAATTGTTAGTGACTAATTAGTACAGTTATTTTTGCGTGTGAAAGGTGAAAATTTGGGACAGAGAATCGAAAGAAGTTTGAATGAATTCAAGAAGTACGGCCTATTAGTTTCAACTCACCGTCCAAAAAAAAAAAAAAACAGTAATTTTGTTCCTACGAGAATATGTATCCTCGCACAATTTATATTCTAATTTCAGAGAAAAAATAATTACGTCATGTTTATTTCCTTTTTCGCATACTAAATATTTTCCTTAGTAATTGCAGATGATATCTTCTTATACTCGATTTATAAATAATAATAATAATACATATATTCCAAACTTCGAGGAAAAATCTGTAGCGCACGTTATCCAATAAATGGTCAATTATTGTTACCAAACATTTGAGAACAATTTCATTTATTGTGATTTAATTACAATATATATATATATATATATATATATATATATATATATATATATATATATATATATATATATATATATATATATAGTCTGTTGTTAATAAACACCGCTGCTTTATATAGATAGGTTAGATGCTTACACGTTAACTTAAATCAACTATATTTATATCAAAAAAGGCACACAAACCCACATCCACGGTTTAACTGAGATTCGAATTCTGGAACCTTGCTGTTAAGTTTAGCCATCACCGAAAGCATATGTTTAAAAATACCCATTTTATCATTTTTATTTCTAATTGTGCACTGCAATAACAATTTATATTTTACACTGACAAGGGACCGCGGTGGTGTAGTGGTTAGACTACTCGCCTTCGATCTAGGCGAACCAGGTTCCAATCCCGCAGCGGCGGGGTCGCATGTGGGAATCGTGCCGGACGATGCCGCTGGTCAGCGGGTTTTCTCAGGGATCTCCCACTTCCCCTGCCCTTGCATTCCCGGTGCCGCTCCATACTCACTTCACTTCACCCTCATCGGCTCTCAGGACCTTCATGTTAAGAGCCGCCCACATCTCTTCACTCACTCACTTTATACCGACCTTCTTCGAAAAAACCAACCACCGAAAACAAAAATTTTTATTTCTAAATACCGTAACTGTTTCGATTTTTACATAACATCAGCACACACTAAGATGCATTTTAAGGGAACTATGTAGTTGCGCGTCCAAGGTCAAGAAGCGAGGGAGCGATACGGGCGACAGTTACACGCACGCCTAACGCCTCATCGCTCCTACGCGCAAGGCGTGCAGTGTTGTCGTCGTAACGCTGTATTGTGCAAATTAGATCTGCAACGGTGGGACTTCATTACACGAGATGAAAGACCACAGATTGAACTACACCTGTATCGTTGTATTTTTCTTTTGTCACTTAAGGAAACTGCATAGGCAAACTTTTAAAATGCTATACTTGACCACTTTCGCGAATTTTTTTTCTCCGTTAATACGGTTAATATGATTAAGGTAAAAAGATAAGGATATAAAAAATAGTTTTTTATCCTCTCTCGCAAAAATTCGTAGTTCTAGAAATTTTATTTACCGAGGTACGAGTTTACGCGCAAACAACGATTTCACAAAAAAAATTTCCGTACATAGTCCCCTTAATAGTCGAACTTAAGCATCAATATCGCTATTGCGTCATGTGAACTTTGGGAGCATATTGCTTACTGCCCAAGTTTTTTACTGTGCACACCTTTTAAGTCTTGTTTTGTGGGAGGGCGGCGGGTTGCCAAGTTTATTAACAGCCGTCGGCGTAGAGATGGAGCCATTACACGTGGCTTGGCGGCTGTTATCCCGAGCGCAAACAAGCAGGCCGCGACGAACGGCAACAAGGAAGCACTGCTTCCTCCGGCTTTACGAGCGGGGCGAACACCCTCTTGTCTGCCTCACACCCACAACACGCACTACGCCCTCTCACCACGACGATCGATATTCCCTCACACTTGCTGCTGGGCTTTAGATCCTGTCTCAGCTATGAAGGCACGAGCGGAGTGTGGAGTGGGCAGAGATTTAAGCGGGTTGAGACACTCGCTGAGTACGGAGCAGCGCCAGAACGCAAGGGCGGGGGAAACGGGAGAGCCCAGAGAAAACCCACCGAACCAGCGGCATCGTCCGTCACGATCCCGGGGGCGATCCCGCCGGGAATCGAATCCGGTTCGTCTAGTTGCGAGGCGAACGCTCTAGTCGATACGTCACCGCGGCCTCTTAGAAGGCAACATTCTCACAGCCAGCGTCTGAAACTAACAACGCTCACTATAATCATATATCGGCTAATGTGTGAACGAATAAAAGTGAATATTATGTTGGCTATTCTAACAACCTTGCCAAAGCACAAACAGACCACGAAGAAATACATGGGAAGGAAATAATTCTTGAATAAAATTGATATAGTTCATTTTACCTGGTCACAAAACTTTGTGTAACAAACTAAAACTTCGAGTTAAAATATTCCAGTAATATGTAAGTGTTATGAATGAATTCAACTTAAACGAGCTACATTTTCCCAACCCGGCACTCCTTTCCTAAAGCTAACTTTGCCTCTTACAAACTTTATAAACATATCACCAAAAGTTTGGAATATGCATATAGAATGCAAAAACCTTATGGAATATATATAAAATAAAGCATAGCAATTATATGTTACTAACGATGGCGATACACAACGTGAAATTCAAAGTGCATCTCATAAAAAAATATTTTTTCCAATATCACAGACAAATAAACACGAAATAACAACAAAATTAACGTAGTGGTATCTCTGACTCGGGAGGGTTTCTGTCATCCCACTGCAGCTCAGAACAGTGTATGGCCTCAATGAGCGTTGTACAGGTCCCTAACACGCCGCGGCATACTTGTAATCAATGTGTTAATGTCATATTTCGGACAACTGTCCCACTCCATCTGGACAGCTCTTATAAGATCTGGAAGTGTTTCTGGAGGTTGTGGACGTTTATATACAGTTTTTTTCAGCTTGTCCTAGGCATGTTCAATGCTTTAGTGGGCTCTCTGTTGATCAGAAAGGAACTGCATAACTCCTACCGCTCACTGCCTTATCTCAAAATATTCCAAACTTTTTCTGAGGTCTATATTAATTCGATGAGGTTGTGGAATATCGTAGCATATTTTCCAAATATTCCTACATTCATTTTACGCAATATGTTTTAGACCCGAGCCGTTTACATACAGTATGTGGCGAAAGTTGGCATTTAAAAAGAGTGTTAATATTTGTGCAGCCGACTGTGCTGCCATCTTTTAGTAAGCGCATTTACAGACCGCGTCACGCCACGGAATGATTCTTTTTTGCACGAGTAAAATACAAATATACGCACGAATACCCTGAGTTGTATGTTTTCCACGATACCTGTATATTTTTTAAAAATAACATATTTCCTTATGCTGTGATATTGCAAGCTAATAATTTCTATTCGTCCTATAATCTGCGGGCCTTCGCCATGGTTCGCTATTTTGTGTCGCATGCAGCCGCTTCTATCTCCTCCCACTAAAGCTGGCTCCACAACAGTGCGATCCGTTGCGTTGTGATGAGCGGTAGCCAATCAGGATGAAGCAGATTCCGTTGCAGCGCGTCAGCGTCGAGTGCATTGTGCGAAATTCTGCTGCGATTGTCGGCGTCAGCCTGCGACGGAGACGAAGAAGAACAAGTGCTTGTTTACACGGAGAACAAAAACATCTACTTTTTCTTTTACATTCTTAAAACGACGATCTCGTTTACGCCGACGTTTTCGTATTTATATTTTTATTATTGCTGTGTGGATGCGCAAATTAGAAGACACGGCTTGTTATAGATATGAACAATGTCATAAAATTCGTTTATTAACATCAAAACAATTCTGCTGCGTCTTATTATGTCTCGTTCTCGCTAGTTTGCGTCACACGTAGCGTTCATACTACCCTGTTTTTTTCTTCTGCCACTTAAAACATACAGTTTAAACTTTTTTACACGTGTCTTTTGTTACATTCGCGAGGTCTGAAAAATTTCCACCCTTAAACTAGATAGCAGCACAATCTCACACGGCGTTCGTCACCGATAGATCATTGCTTGATTGTGAAACAGCAAGTATAGCTCGTCGCATCGCAACGCATCGCATCGCACTATTATGAAACCAGCTTAAGCTGCCATTTGGCGAAAGTAAATGTAATTAACCACACATAGTTTCATGCGGAATAATTTTTTAAACAAATATTATTTATGTTAGCCTGAAATATAGTCATGAAGGGGCACTCAGTGTCGTGGTTAATTTATAGCCTTGTTGGGTGATGGGTAACATTTAATCGCGAACTTCTTTAATATAATGAATGAATGTATGCTGACTGACAGTTTCCTCGACCTACAAATATTTGCAGGCTCGACATATATGATGCCATGTACAAACTGCCATTGCACAATAACCACAAGTACGGTGTCAAGAACGATAAGTCAAATTCGCCGAGTGTAATACATTAAACAGTGCTGCACAGTTCTGTATTACAAACATGAGTGCCTACTGAAAGTGTCTAAATTTTTGCCGTACATGTTACAGCACCGAGCAAGAATCTCCTTGGGAAATAATGCTCCTGTAAATTATATTTAAAAAAGACTGATCACTATTGGAAACATAATACTACAAGATTGATGTATTCCAGCATAAAAGGGTCTTCTTAAGCCTCCGTGCACGAACATTTTTGAGGGGTGTCTATATTACAACTTTTTTACTGTCATAGTTTTATAGTTCCAAATTAAATTTTACTGGCAATTTTTTATTTTATGCGTGCTTTCCTATTAGCTGCAACTCTGCTGTAAACAGACGACAGGCACTATATAAAGATCAAAGATGGTTTCAGAAATTATTAAATATTAAGCCACTAATGGAATTATGTACAGTTATATTGGAAGTGAGACATTCACACAACAGAATAAAAAATGCTATGAAATATGGCACATGGCATATATGTATTCTGTGTAGTAACCAACTCCACCATCGCCTGTTTTTATGCGAAGAACCACCTTACAAAAATTTGTCTCTCTAACTACACGTAGTTATATTTAGTCACTTTCCAAACCTTTAACGTAACTAATTTACTAAAAATTATTAAGCAATATCAATTATATAGATTACCTTACTCAGTGCATAGTACTCTAAGGAGGGTAGGATATAATTTAAATAGAATCTATGTTATATATTTGTTTTTCGTCCTATTTTATATTTTTTTACTGGTACATGCAGCATAAACGCCATCGGTTGCTTAGCCCAGAGGTTGGCGCCAAGCGACGAACTTCCACGGAAAAGATAGAACTTTGTTTACTAACAGGAGTGCCCCAGTTCAGTCGAAGTTTCCTTCCATTTCGCGAGCAGATACTAAAGGTGAGAGCTGGCGCGGCGACAGGAAGAAAATAACAAACACTGCCAGGCCATTAAACATTCTAAGAGGTGGTGGCGTCAACATACACAACGATAACAAGACCCGCGAACATTGCTACGTCCCGCCAAACACTGGCGAGAAGAGGTCATTTCCTGAACAAGCACGCGCCAGAGAGTAGGTCGTTTAACGTTCACCGTCCATTAAGCCGAAGCATGGGCCGCGATGGCACAGTGGTTAGACCACTCGCCTCCCACCCAGACGAAATTGGTTCGGTTTCCAGTGGGGTCGTCACGAATTTTCGCATGTGGGACTCGTGCTGGACAATGCTGCTGGCACGTGTGTTTCCTCGGTGAACTCCCGTTTCCCCCGACTTTGAATTCCACCGCTGCTCCATACTCACCTCGCTTCGCCCTCATAGGCTCTCAAGACATCGATGTTAAGAGCCGCTCAAATCTCTTCACTTACCCCGAGTACAGACAGTAACAAATAAGTCTAAACCATAAAACTGTCCTCATGTTTCCTAAGCAATTTACTTCTGCATTTTATAACACGTAAAAAGAACTCTATAAGATGAAATATTTAAATCTGCCACCTGACTAATCCACCTTCTGAAGGCCACTGGGCTTTATCTCGATTGATTGCAGTATTGATTGTGTTCCTTAATACAGCCTAACTCCATTCAAACAAAAGCTAGTACAGATATATAATATTAGCACTTCCACATCTTTTCATATCTGGTTAGTCTCCAAACACAAAAGAAAATATATTATTAACACTGTCTCGATTATTACGATCATATATATATATATATATATATAATTAACATTGATCATGTTCTTACTGGGGCGTCTGAATTCATTTTGCATTTAACTATCAGCGTATTTGAAATGCTTCAACGGAACGATTTCACGTTATTAGTTTTCTCAAAGTAAATTTAATTTTGGCAAACTTTAAACCTGAAAGTGTGAAAATTGTGCCAAATAAGCGTTAACCAGTGATAAATAAATGATTTTTTTTTGTGGTGGCTGAATTACACTTGTTTTTAAGTGATCCCCGCCGGATGTCAGGAATTTCACAAACTTAACTGGATCTCAGATCATGTGATTGACTACAGGCTTTCATTGAATGGTATTTCACTTACTTATATAGTCCATTCGCGGTTTCTTCGGCCTTTTTGAATATAACCTTTGAAAAATCTCCCCATGTATGACGTGCTCGGTTGTTTCGTTCACACGCCATGTATCATAAGCGTTTTATACTTATGTTCATAAAAGTAACTTTTTTTTCTGTTACATTGAAATGTTATTCATATTTGATCTATAAATTATAATGATTCATTTATAAAGAATTTGAATAGAAACAGTGAGAAAACACGTGTGTTGGTAGCGCCCAGTAATAAATAGTTCTTATACAAAATACTGTTACAATAGAGTGCGCACGAATCAGGTGCGTTGTCTCTCTAGTGTAATCTTCCAGACTTAGTTAAGCTTAGTTTGCACGAGGCGGAGGAATATCCTGGAAGTAGAACTTTATCAGGGCTTCAGAAAAGGCCGGAGATACCGTGAATAAACTATAGCACTGATTCGGGGTCTGCGTGTAACGGGAACCCAGTGAAAATAACAACGAAGCCCAGAGGCTTCTATGGGAATACGCTTTAAGACATTTCTTATAAAGGAGCGTGTGCTCTAGATAATGAGTAGCATAAAAATATAAGCTCAGCACACAGCCTTTTATGGAAACATTTTCCATGATTTATTTTTGAAAAGAAAGAATATGCAGACGAATATACGGGTACCGAAAATATATTTCCAGGCAGGCGTCCATACTTTATTGTGCCTCGGTGCGTTCGAAGGCCTAGTTATCTCCACCAGCGAGTTCTTATTTTGTTCCTTGGAACCCTCCCCGCACTCTTCATACCCTTCCTGCACACCTCACTCACATTGCGAGCAACTGGTGCGGGAGTGAAAGACCGCGGAAGGGTGCGATCGTCCGATGAGGCAAGTTTCCGGTTCCTCTTCGGAAACGGGTCGAGAGTGTGCGCCGGCAGAAGGCAGCACCTGCCTCGGAATCCAGATAGACCCGTCAGCCGACCACAGTAAGCTTGGCAGGCAGAATCGGTGCAGCAGCTGCGAACGTCGTCCTTTGTGAAGGAAACGTTCGTGCCAAGTTACCCGGAAGGCTGATATGCCTGTCCTGTCGCACCCTCCACCAACTCGAGTTGCAGTATATATATATATATATATATATATATATATATATATATATATATATATATATATATATATATATATATATATATATATATATATATATACACACACGTATATATACGTATATATATATATATATATATATATATATATATTATATATATATATATATATATATATATATATCCCCCCGCCTTCTTAAAAGAATGAAACTGACAGCATTCGGAGGAAAATATAAATTATTTTTTTAACTCAGGGAAGTGAGTGATAGCCGTTAGCGATAGTGTTATGTGAATGCTGTATACGGTTAACTCAACAACGCGTTTGAAATCAGGCTTCTGAAGAACGGAATCCGTGACTGCATCTCAACTGTGTTCCGAGTTAGTGGAGTGAAGAGATTTGGACGGCTACTATGCCATCCTGGTCTCGAGAGCCGATGAGGGTGAAGCGAGGTGAGTGTGGAATGGCGCCGGTATGCAAGGGCAGGGGAAACGGGGAGATCCCCGAGGAAACGGGGAGATCCCCGAGAAGGCCCGCCGGGAATCGAACCCGGTTCGCCTCGGTGGTGGGCGAGTAGTCTGACCATTACACCACCGCGGTCCCTGTGTTAGAATTAGTCATTCATTAAGTCGCTTTCTCTTTGTTTTATATACATTTTTGCAACGACTGGCGTACTAGACGAAAAGTGTGATCCAGTCAATTCCACGGTGTTACCATCGACGTATGAATACTATAGGCTGTTCACGGTAAAGTGAGCTGTTTTGAGGCCCTAGTTACTTTTTTATTTCAGCTATTTTTAATCCTTTAATAACCTATAGAAATAAATATTGCCATGTAATTAATAATCGCAGTGTGTAGTTTTCACCGCACTCGGAAGTTAACGGCTAAGGCTAAAATTAAATATATTTAATGCCTATAATTCCCAATGAGAAGGCTTTCAAAAGTGCTCACTTCACAGTGAATATCCTATACTAAATAATTCAATGGCAAGGTAATGTTTATACATAAGGGAAGGATATATGATGGGACAAAATAATCTAAGCAGAGTTCTGACACGTATTTACTTAACAGAGAATAAACCGAGCATGCGGTTTACGACAAAAGTAGTCATTCGGAAGTACAGTTAGCTACATTTCTTGCAGCTACGTGAGCTGACATGAATGTTATGCTTGCCGGTTTGTTGAAGCCGAGTACAAAGGAAAGACGGCAAAATTGTATGCTGTTTCTAAATTCCAGCATTTTGTTGAGACACTAAACGCTCTTGCTTCTTACGTTGCTCGTAATTTCACTTTTACTTATATATATATATATATTTTTTTTCATATTTATAATTAATATTAATAAAGAAAGTGAAAATAGGTGTGTTGGTAATGCCTGCTAAGAAATAGTTCTTATGCAAAATAGCATTAAAGCGAGTGCGCACGAATGTAGTGCGCTGCTCCTCTGGTGTAATTTTCTGTAAGAGTGTTTTTATGAAGCGAAATAATATCCTGGAAGTAGAACTTCAGCAGGGCTTCAGAAAAGTCTGAAGTGACCGTGAATGGTGTATAGATATACTGTGGCCGGCAGTGCGTGTAGGAGGGGATAGGGTAAGTGAGACAAATGGCTCCCGCAATGAGAAAGTTACGCCTTTAATTAATTCTCCGCAGTCCGCCGCCCTACTAAACTCCGAGAGAATAAGGGCTGTGCGAGGTTAATTATGGGGGAACAAGTGGCCATTCTTGTCACTCGTAATTACTGCTTACTAGGCGCTGTAGCGTAAGTTCCGCCTCAGCTACGTGACGACAGTTAAATGTATGAGTATAAACATATAGCCGTAATCACACGTCGTGCCGTTTAAGACACTTTACATATAGGGGAAGTACAGGAGACAACATATAACGACAGCAGGTATCTATGTACTAAATGTAGAAACTACAACGCTGTTACGCCCCAGGATGGAAAACGGAAAGACCAGATGATCTTATAAAGGCTTGCCGACCGCGCGTGGCACAGTCCGTTGGTGCGCCACCCATCTGAGGTACGGGAGGCTCAGGGTTCGAGTCCCGAGCAAGGCATGGGCGTTAATTTAAGTTAGGTTATTAGTTAGTCTGTAAGTCGTCCCCTGCTAAGCCTTCCAGCATAAAACCGGGGGAAGTTAAAAAGCCCTTTACAATTATAAAGGCTCTTTGTTGATTGCGGGGCCATAAAAAAAGGTGCAGTTCTGTAACTTGATGTATGTGGATGAATGGATTGACGTGCTTAATAAATCGTGCGTTATACATACTTACCGTTTTATTATTAGCCTATTTTGTCCCATTGCTGAGCAAAGGCCTCCACCTATGTCTTCCATTTGTCACGGTCTTGAGCGATACGTAGTTAGAATTTAAAAGTGACATAAAACTGCAAATTTTTTTTTTCCCTTTACCTACTCTATATGTAAAGTGCCTTAAACGGCAGCTTTATGATTATACTCGAACACTTAACTGAAGACTTGTTTTTGACTTTTGAGTAGTCGGGTTTTAGTTTTTATAACTTTATTCTTTAGTCAATTTTTTGTCGAAATTAGTAGCGACATTTCAGAGGCTACGGAGCCTTTCCAATCCTGCTAAAGAAGTGCAGTAATGTGGATTATTCAGTATATTGCTGGGATCAAGATCACTTATGACTAATCCATTATATTTTTTTACCCTGTTAATGGCAACGTATACCTGACCTTTGGCAAATATAAGTTTGCCTAAGTCTACTACTGTGCGTCCCATAGTCGAACATTGTAATTTATGCACGGTAAACGCCCAACACAGAATGAGAGGTAACATTTTTCTTAGAATCTTTCCGCCTCCTCTCAATTCATCAACAAGCTCTGTAGACATTGGTTCAATTTTAATTGTGCTATCTTCTAAATTGTCGGGTCTAATAGCCGGGTCATCAAATTTAATATGCACAGCACTAGGCAGCTCCCCAGGTTAGAGTTGGTCTCGACGTAGCGCTGGCCAATCAATTATTTTTAACGCCCCTATGGCTCCATTTACCAAACATCTGCTAACGTTTACATTTTTACGTAACATAACCTTCGACCCAATTCTGATCTTCAATAAGCGTACTAAGCCTCCAGTTTTATTGGGGTCGTTCGGGACATGTTCAGTTTGTGACACTCTACCGTACGTTTTAGCTTCTGTTGACGTACTGCTTTAAGAGAGTATAGTTTCGTAGATTTTCCCATATTTTCTGTCATTACGTTATCGTAATGATTCACCTGCCTTGTTGTCGGATACATCCTGATTACGTCGTTAAGATCACTTGTGTCGGATATACGCCGAATATCCAAAACCGATAATTTTTCCACATTTATAGACCAACTCGTATACTGGGGGGAAATTAATTCCTACGTACGCGCTCTACCAAGTTGCGAATGAAATACTTGCGCGAGCTAATTCTAACTGTTGCGCCATCTAGTTTGTCACGGCCGCCATCTTGAATTTTCTTGATTGTGTCATAGCCTATGACATTCAGGTTATCAAAAGGAATCGATAGATAGCTCATTTATCAAAATCGGTGCCATAGGTGTATTGCTACAGTGGAACATCCGAAGTTTAACAAACATACATACATCGTGATAAAATCACAACCCTGCCTTTGCTTCGCTGTAGTCGGGTAAAACAGTTTTTAAAGACAGGTATGTATCAAAAAGCAAACATGGACAGTAGACGTAAATAAATATTTCAGGTTTTACGTCCTTACTCTTAAGTTTCTTGTAATTATTATTAGTATTTTTATACCATTTATAAGCATCAATAAATGCATTAACAACTACTGTACCTATCCTAAGTGTCTCACTGACTGAAAATTTACAGACAGAGTCGAGCTGTATTTTAGAAAGAAGGTATTCAAATGAGTGGCCAAGTAAATACATAATAGTTGATAAATTACTTTGTTGGCAGAATTTGTTTCGGCCCAACACAGAGGTTTTGTTTATTACAGCGTAAAATAAATTTTGATGCTTTTCAAGTTTTGTTTAATAAACAAAATAATTTTTCGGGGCTGGACTATGCTGCGCCAGTCGTGAAATTTTGAGTGAAGATCAGGGCACTGGGCATCCCGGGCATATTTTCTCTACATTTAGCGTATCTCAGCAAACAAATATCCTTGGAATACAAATTGTTTCCAGGTAAGATACGAACCAAGTATCTTAACCCGTATGGTTGTGTTTTCATTATGTAAAGCGCAATGAAGTCCCACTGCTTCATATATAATTTGCATAGGAAAGAGTGAAGCACTGCACGCTGGTTCAGCGCTATGCGAGTAGGAGCTATGAGACGATGGGCGCGCGTGATATTGCCGTCCGTATCGCAGTGTGCGTCGAACGCGAAAATAAATATCGGGAGAGCCGATGATAGTGAAGCGATCTGGAATGTAAGCAGCGCCGGAATGCAAGGGCGGGGGAAACGGGAGATTCCCGAGAAAACCCACAGACCAGCGACGACCCCTGGCACTATTCTCATGTGTGAAAATCCGGGAGCGACCCCGCCGGGAATCGAACACGGTTCACCAAGGTGAGAGGCAAGCGCCCTAGCCGCCACACCGCCGCGGCCCCATGAACACCCGACCACAACCGGCCGGCCGGTTGAGTCAACAATGGCAGTGATGATGATATGGTTAGAGGCACCGAAAATCTCACTAATTCATTTGAGGACGAGCTAGACTTCAAACATATTGTTACAAGACGCCTGTGGGGCGCATCCGGGTTCGTGAGGGAGTCTACGCGCATAGCATATGTGCAGATTGCAAAATTTAATTCACGTCTGGTGAAATTTCAACAACCCATGGTACAGAAAAGTCAAGTTACACAGGAAAGAGACAAACGCGATACCATTAAAAATAGGGCATCAGGCATCACCTTCAAAGATCAAAAATGCAGGTCATGGAACAAACAGAGGAATCCTGACCCACACACAAGGACACTGCATCACGTCACCCAAACACGGCGCCCGTGAAAACCGAGATGGTAGACACAGCGGAAGCAGCACAGCAAGCCGAGGCCGAACCCATGGAATGCACACGCCAGCACAATCGTGACATCAGCACACACACAGCATTCATCGGACCACAGTCGCTGGAGCCATGACGTGTGGCTGTATTTTTACCAAGGGCATCGAGCCGGTGAATGCCCGCTCTTTTCCCAATAAAACAGAATATTTTAATACAGACATAAAAGAGAGATTCGAAAATTTCAAAGGAAATTTTGGCTTTGTGGAAGTGAAACTACACATCCCGATAACTGATACTAACAACATACAACATACCACACATAACACAAACACGGAAAATGGTGGCGATGATGACAAGGAGAAACGGAGCCACAGATGTTTTCCATGATAACATCCAAGTCCCGCTTACTGGCAAGGACGAATGTCCCGCGAGATACATGCAAACGTCAATGCCGCACGTCCTTGTCCAGCTCGCTGGCAGGTCACGCTGCTTGACATGGGATTCTCACATTCTTGCATAGTCACCACACTTGTTAATAAACATTATCGGCAACCAGTCACCAAACAGTTCTCATTAGTAGATGACACAACCGACATTGATATACCTAAATATAAAACAAATCTAAATATCAATATTGCGGGATACAACTTTTGGTTTTCATTAGTAGATGACACAACTGACATTGATATAGCTAAATATGAAACAAATCTAAATATCAATATTGCGGGATACAACTTTAACCAAGATTTTCTACTCATTGACTATTTAAAACTGGACATTATATTGGGAGTAGAATTTATCAAAAGATACGACATAGTGCCAGTACTCACCAAAGATATAATGTATGTACACTCGTACTATGCAACAAATAGTTGCATAGAATATTATATTTACAAAATTGAAGCATTAGACTACCCGAGCAGTATGACAGCTACAGGTAGCATATATGAAAAATTGCCCACACACATGAGATAACAATTATGAGAAGTCCTCGATACTTACGAAGATCACTTTGTAATTAATTACACAATTAACAGAAACAAAAGATTGTGAGATAAAATTAGAGTTAACAACAAACAACTCCATTCATTCGAGGTCATACAGAATAAATCCGCAACTGCGCAAACAAGTACTGGAACAGATCCAGCAGATTCTCGACACGCAGATAATCACCCCTTCAGAATCACCTTACGCCAAGCCTTGCCTTATAATAAAGAAACACCAGGGCAGCATACGATTTTTAATGGACTTTAGGCTACTCGACCAACATATTAAGAAGGTTCAATACCCCATCCCCAGAACCAAAGATATAATTAATGTCTTGCAAAATTCCAAGTACATTTCATCCATAGATATGTTTAGCGGTTTTTATGCCATCCCAGTATGGAAACAAGACAGAGAAAAACTAGCTTTTAGTATGGATGGAGTCGGTTTATACGAGTATACTCATATGCCAATGGGGTTGGCCACAAGCCCAAACTACTTTCAAAATTTTGTGGACATTATGCTCGGACCCCTCCACTGGAACACAGCAGTAGCATACATAGATAACATTTTCACTATAGGCAATTCCTTTCAAGGACACATAGACAATATTCGCAAAGTAATGGAAAGGTTATGCAAATATAATGAGAGAATTAATGCTAAGAAATATCAATTTCAGAGCAAGAGATAAAAATATTAGGGCACTAGATAATACCCAAAGGGATACGAACAGACCTCGATAAGATCGAGAAAATAAAACAAATGCCCCCACCCAAAAACCTTAAGCAGTTATGCACATTTTTGGGGTTGACCTACGAATCATGCCAAATTAGCAGAACCACTTATAGGCCTAATCAAAGATTCAACTCCATTCACATGGAAGAACAACCACCAGATAGCATCTAACAATTTAAAAACAGCCATACTGAACCCGTCAATACTAGCAAAGTTCCAGAACGATTCACATACAATACTAGCATGTGACGCATCTCAGACAGCGATAAGCGCCATCCTGATGCAGGAAGCACCAGGGTACAAAAAACGTAATAATCGTGTTCTAATCGAAAAAGCTCTCGTTGAATGAAAAACAATGGTCAGCAACCGAGCGTGAGCTTTTGGCCATTAAATACTTTGTAATATACATTAAACAGTATTTATATGGAAGGAAATTCACCATCGAAAGGGACTATGCCAGTCTTTGATACTTGAAAACGATGGCTGAACATAATGTCCGTATACAAAAAGTAGTGATTGCATTGACTATGAATACGAACCAAAAGATAGTAAAAGGGAAGTTAAACACATTGGCAGGCGCCATGAGCCGAATCCCTATGACAGGCAAATCAGAAATAACTCACATTACAGTAGAGAATCAGCATTACCCCATAAAATCAGAATACACCAACTGTACATCATTTTACAAAGCACTCACAGAAACACTATTACAAAATCCGCAAAAAGCTGACGAAGTAAAAATAATATAGCCAAATACATAACCAATAATTGGAAGGAGATAGAACATCTGATTAAGCCAGAGATCGCGACAACCGACAAAAGCCGTGTAGTAAAGCTAATTATAAAATAGGAATATCTACCTTTAGAAGCAATTGCAAAATTAACAGCAGCAATATATCAAGATTACATTGTAAGATCGTCATTTATATAAAGAACTCAAAACCACTATACCACCCCATCTACATACATGAGCACGAATATATTAAGATGACACTCACTTATTCCTGGCCCCGATCACACTAATACGATCATCGCCATTTTTAGCAGAATATGCCAATGACCCTCACATTGTTCAACTCAAACTGGCACTCACAGATCCACAAAAGGCAACGCCTAAATACATAAGACTCTCAAGACGATTTGGTATAACTGGCAATGGCGAAATATTTTACAAAGTTCATACCCCCAATGGGGAAAGCCACTAACATTAGTACCACAGTACTATGTACCTGAAATCATTACGGCACACCAATACGCGTTTCTAGGCAGGGGATATTTCGGCCTATTAAAAATATTACAAAAAATTAATAACCAATACCATTGGGACACCATGGCCAGAAACGTAAAGAATTATATAAAAAATTGCCCTACCTGCCAGAAGGTCAAACACGGCAATCAAAACCAATAGTCCTCATGACCCCAATTTAAGCTTCCCCCATATTCCATTCTTGGGGTCTCGATGCAAAACGCCCACTATAAACAGCGGCATCGGGAAATAAATACATACTAGTCATGACGGAATTTTTCTCACGATATGTGGTGGTCAAACCAGTACAATCCATAGATGCTAAGATGTGCGCAAAATTTATCAAGAATGTCATTCTAACTTACAGATGTCCGAAATCCATTCTAACTGATCGCGAAACATCCTTCAATAACGAGCTTATCGCAGAGCTACTACATTAATTAAATGTAAAAATCTGCAAACGACAGCATATAACCCGACCTGTAACAGGATGACAGAACAAGTTAATAAGGTCCTGTCGCAGCAACTCACACTATGCGCAAATGAGGATCAAGCCCAATGGGATGAATACGTCCAATATATAGTTTTTAGTTATAATTCAACTATAAACATAAGCACAAAATTCTCCCTGTATTTCTATTACATGGTGTCGAGGCCGTTCAACCAAGCCACATGGTCGCTCATACATTCTCACAGCGTGCAGATGACTGTTGCGAGCAGCTGCACCAAGCCCGTGAACAGGCAAGAGTAAATTGATTGAATCCCAAAAAGTACAAAAATAAAATTTTGATAGGACATTCCGCCCAAACGTATTAAAGATAGGACAATACGTATGGGTAAAAAATCATGCTCGACATAAGGCGCTCACCTTCAAATATCACAGCCCATACAGGATACATGATATATCGACCATAGCCATTGAAATTAAAAAGCAAGGGTTAACCAAAATAACACACTAAATACAATAAATATCAAATTTGCGATTATAAGAAATTAACACTGATATGTATGTTACAGGTAACAAGTTACTGCAATGGGGAATATGAGTGTGGGGTTCCTGCTGTTACTCACATTCCATGCGGGGTCAGAATCAACAGGAGCTCCCATTTTCAAGATACACAGTGGTATCTAATTTCAAGACCTGTCTCCAGACATTGCATACGAAGAGACAATACCACTGGTCAACAATATACTGCTTCACCAACCTGCAGCTTCCAGCAACATTGATGTGTGGTACCACCAGGCTTCTACCACAAGGAATTCTACAGTATGCAAAAATTCTGAGCAATTGCGCCAATACTTTAGTGACACAAAGCAAAACATTGTAGGAGAATTTATATCTGAAGTATCTGTGTCAAATAAAATAAAACGTGGCATTACCTTCCTGGGGGATGTCGCAACATGGTGTTGCGACATTCTCACTTCCCGCCACCTAAAGGCACTCCTAACTAATGAAGAATCCCTAGAATTACAACTAAACGAATTGGAAAACAATGTCATTACATCCAATAACAACCTTAATATTACTATACATGGCATTTCAGAAATAAAATGTCAGGTCGAGAATAAGGTAAATGATCTCAGTAAAAATATAGGGGCGATGTCACGCCAAATGTATAATCATAAAAAAGAATTAGAGTCTGCTCAAATTCAATCCCAATTACTCACCCCAATTACTCGCCAGTATGGTGCTTGAAATAATAAATTATATGAATGAATTAAGATTTAGTGCATACATACATACAGCAATGTCAACACGAAGTTCTTGCCACTCGAAGCTGTTTCTAAAGAAATATTAAAAATCAACCTCCTTACATTACAGGAACAAGTTCATGCCCTAGTCTTAGAATTAAGTATTCCCACAACCAGATGTTAAAATACTGCACATCCCCATTAACTGAATTCATATTATCACCTACCCAAATGTTAATTAAAGAACAGGTCCCTTCGAAAAATACCAAAAGTATGTGGAAATTCTTTCGAGCCACAAACATCTCATACCAATTTAATAATCAGGCCTGCACAGTAGGAACACCGTCGAATGTTATAGCTGTTGACATTAACATGCACGAAACTAGGGAACTTTAAAATACCACAGAAAAGAATAAAGGTATTTACTTCCTATCTAAGCAAATAGTGGATAACTCCCAATCAAATTACTTGAAAGCCGAAATATATCTTAAAGATCTTCCCAGCCTATTCCAAAACTGCAAATTTTAATGCGATGTAGGGAATTCTCTCTATGTCCACGCGACTGAATCCCATCACTATGTTATAACAAATGCACCTGGCGAACTGGTACTCCGATGCGCCAATAAGATACTCAGTAAAGTAAGTCCCAACCCTATGGTCGGAACCATAGAACTTAACATACCATGTGACTGTGAAATCATATCCAATAAATTAACAATTATTAAAGCCACCCACATTTGTGATGTCAAGGGTCCTAAAGTAGGAAAGGCACACTCGATATTGCCAGTACAATGGTTGTAAAATAACAACTTTGAAGCTCAGCAGTTAAATGCAAGTGAAGGTATTTCCTTTTACTCAGTAAACGATTCAATTAATGATAAGTGGCACATAACGCACGCAGACCTGCCTACTAGTACGTACACGGAGACCAGGTCTGTAATTCGGCAGACCCACGTGTTCTCAGTCCTCTCACAGGAACATTATAATTACATCACCTGTTCTACGATCATAATTCTGACGATAGCACTGGCAGGCATTTATTATAAGCTCATAAAAATCGCTATACTAATGAATAACATAGCTAAAGCGGCAAACCTGTAAAGTTAGGTAGTTGTTACAAAAACAGAAAGCTCAGCACTTAAAATAGCTTCCTCCAATTTTGTTACTCGGAAAGCAAGGAACATTATTACAGGAGAATATGTAAAAGTGTGGAGAGAAATTATGAGATACTACACACGTGCACTCATGCCATTTGAAAATAGTATTATGGTGCTTCAAGGCACATACCAGGTCAAAAGTTTTATGTGAAATCAGGTGCATAAATTATGGATTTAGTTGTCTTTCATTTGTGCTACGTAAAGAAGTAAGAATATAAATATATATTGTTTAGTAGCATAGCGTTTACTTCCGGCATGGTGTGCAAAGTTCTGTAGCACGGTGGACAGTGCGAAATTCAGTGCTACGTAGTGGGCAAAGTAAGAAGTGCTGACCATAACGACGCAACTGCAGTCACAGTTGGCGCGGCAAAGAATGTGTAGAGTGCAGCACATACGCACTCACCTGGCCAAGGTAACTTTTTTACACACTAGAATGCTCTTAGGCGACACTCATATCTGTGTGGCGACTCTCGCCATACAAGTAAGCTCGGGCACCAAATAATATAAGTAATTTTTTTTTTTTTAAGTCTTGAGTACGGTTAAACTTGTAATTCTATATACACATTTGTAAATAAAAAGGTAATAAACGCTGACTGTGTACAAGGGAAACAGTTTGAAATAACTATATAAGTAACATGCCTTAATATATTCTTAGTTAATGTTAATTCTGATAGGAAATCATAGCACTATTGTCGACTGTTGCGTTTTTAAGAGAGCTCTACCCACAATCCTCAACTTCACGTGTTCGATGCCGGGTTCACAATTACACTTCATTTTTCAAAGGGGGTAGTAATAATTTTAAAGCAGAGTCGAACACTACCTTCCCATTCCTACCAAACCAACATGCAAGCAATAGCGACTGAAAACTAAAGTAAGGTGCTGGTACAAATCAATGCTAGGATTAATAAATTATTGAATTTTCCATTTTAGGATGGCAGTATTATTGTAAAATATTGTGAAAGTGAAACACATACAATTCTGTACAAATACAGGTAAACACCCTTGCAACACGCATAAAACTTAGTCGTATATGGTACGATGTTAGATAATACTTAATCTTCTGGCAATCCATAATAACATGTCATAAACTCATAATGTAACTGTATAGATTGTACCACATTATGGTAATGTAATGCATAGAAATTGTATATTAATAATAACTATGTACAAACTCACGAGTGATGGGATAAGTGTAACAATGTTGTAACAAAATGTCATATTTTACCAACTGTATAGAGCGCAGTAATTCTGCCATGGCAGATATAATTATAATATAGAGAAAATGGTTTAGCATTGCCACAGGCTGCCACTAATGTAACGCAAGCCCGACCCTACGTGCCTGACACTACCTTAGGGAATCGACAAATGGGGAGGGGGAGGGGGTTAGGAAATCTTTAAAATAGAATAAACTCCAATGTTGACACCACGCCTATACAATAGCTCTTTCCAGCGAGCTCCACACCTCCACCAGGGCGTGCACTCCCCAGGCGCAGCTATGTCGCTTCCTGGATCAACCGCCTCACCTGACCCAGCCAATCCTCTGCAACGTTCGACCCCAGGCTCCAGACGAGAGTGTCTGGATGCTCTTAAGAGCATGCTGGTCTTGCTGGGGGTCTTGCTGGGATGGGTAGCACGGCGTCGGGGTACGAGGGGTAGCACGGCGTCACACTGAGGCGAGGCGCAGGACGACCTCGTACAGATGAGCCTTGTTTTAAACAACACTTCCCGGGAATCGAGCACGAGGTCAGAGAGGTTGTATATAAGCTCAGGGCGCTGAAGGCTCTGGGCGCCATATTACCCGCTGCTGCTGGAGGCGCTGCCCGTAAGACACGCAGACGAGAGGACCGTAACCCATCGTCCGCCATCGACGCCAGACGAGAGCTTGTCGTCGAGAGAGCTGTGCGACTGCGACATCAAGGGTAAATATTAAATCCGTGGTAGGGAGACGTAAGGCATGATAGGGCGCGGGACTCGCGACGGTGCAAGCTCCATCCGAGCACCGTTGAGCTGCTGTTAGGTAAAGATACTTCAGCTTAATTAAGGCCATCGTTGATGTGTAATCAACGAGGTGTAATTGCTACTTGCTCTTGTCTTGCTAAAGATAAATATTGGAGATTGTGAAGCCTACTTGAGGCTAGCTCATAATTTATTAGTCAGTAATAAAAGTAATATTTTGTATTCGAGTGCTTTATCCTTGAGTTACCTTTGATCCCCCTAGTTAATGGGTGGCGTGCTCCCCTAGGAGAGGGTACAGCATTATGTATACACAGAGACATGCAGTCAGGTCAGAGTAGTTGAAATCCACAAAATGTCAGAGGCTGCATAAACCTTATTCCATATAAGTTAACGGCAATGTAGCAAACTGCAGGGCAATGAATGTAAAGTGTCTGCACTTTTCCGATACATTTTTGTAAAACGAATAGTACAAGTGAAAAGTAAAGTGGGGAAGCAGAGTGCAAAACGAGAAAGAATTCTACTTGTAGAATGCAAATATAATTGGCAACGTAAGATCCCCAGATTTTAAGACGAGTACTTATTATTAAAATATAAACATGTTCTCGACTTTTTTCACAATATTGTGTGTGAACGTACTGTAATGCTGTATTTCAGCAAAAAGTGGTTTGATGTTATTCCAACTAATGAGTGCCGGCGCGGCGGAATGTTTCCATCATTAGGGGGTCAAGAGTAAAGAAATAAAAAAAACTTTTACATATGATAAGTATACGGGTTTTAAGTTTAAATTAACAGTAAAAAATATCATGATATCAAATAAATATTCATACTAACATATTTAATATTAAAACTTACATAAAACGTACATAATACATATTCACTTAACGTGATAAATGACACTGATAAAAAAAATATCACCCGGGAGTGTTGACACATACAGGTTGCCAGCTGCCGGGAACAAGGAAGAAAATGTAACGAAATAAATCGACAGTCAGACAGACACACTCACACCCGGCGGCACAGACTCACAGTAACAGGTAGCCATTTTTTTTTATCATTTAACCAAATTTTTTTAAACAAATATTACGATGCAAGTAATAATCACACTGTGTAGATTCCACCGCACTAGAAAGTTAACGTCTAAGTCTTAAATAGAACAGATTTATTGACTATTGTCCCAAATGAGAGGGCTTTCAAAAGTGCTCACTTTACCGAAAATAGCATATACGTTATGAATAAATTAAAATGCTAACATTCAGAAACGGAATAGGTTGCGTTGTAATCATTAGGCATATTATATATGGAGATAATCAGTTTTAAGCAGTAGTGTATTTCACGTAGGGAGGGAAAATAGTGTTTTACTGGTATTTAATGACGAGAAGGAAGAAAAACCAGGAAGCGTGGGAGAGTATAGCTTATTCGCGGTTTCTTTGCACTTTTTGAATCAAACGTTTGAAATGCGTTATATATCACAAGTGTTTTATACTACTCTTAACATTATAGTACCTTATTCTTGGTTAAGTTTCTCTTATATATATTATATAGTAATTTTTTAAATTTATAACTAATATTAATAAAGACAGTGACAAAATAGGTGTGTTGGTAATGCCTAATAAGAAATAGTTCTTGTGCAAAGTATCATTTAAGTGAGTGCGCACGAATGAAGTGCGCTGCTCCTCTGGTATAATTTTCTATAAGTTTTTCTTACGAGGCGAAAAATATTCTGGAAGCAAAACTTTAGTGGGGCTTCAGACAAATTGTAAGTGGACGTGAATGTTGTATAGTAATTAGATATACTACGGTCGGCAGTAGGTGTAGGAGGGGATAGGTTAAGTCGGACAAATAGCTCCCGCACTGAGAAAGTTCCGTCTTTAATTAATTCTCCGCAGTCCGGCGGCCTACTAAACTCCGCGAGAATAAGGGCTGTGCGACGTAGATCCGTTAATTACGGGAGAACAAGTGGCCAAACCTGTCACTCGTAATTACTGCTTACTAGGCGCTGTACCATACGTTCCAAGAAAATATCAACAGGAGAGGTTAATTGCAGCAACAGATTCTTGCTGTTACGGATATGGATTCAGATTAAATTCTTCAGCGCACACAGCGTCGTAAAACACATAGTTTTTTTTTAAAATAGGTAAAGTCAGTTTACTTCACTACAATTCGGTCAGTCAGGCAGAAAAGATGGCATTTCGAAAAATTAAAAATTGTAGGCCTACTTATTATGTTCTGGTTTTAAAATAATATGAACACTTGTTGGATACGTTCGGGGAAAATAACTCGCGAATTTACGAAAAGGTTCCGATAAAAACAATCCAGAAATTTTGGTGAAAATACGGACACTTCGTTCTAACATCAACGAACTTTACGAGGAATTCATGGAACTGTGCGTGCTTTTACGGAAGTTTTCATACAGTCGACACTTCTATTTTTGCTATACTCGGATTTACTACAGCGGCATTACGAAAATATTATTTCCAACATGTGTTTAAACATGTCTAAAATAATACACGTAACAAAAAACATACCTGTTGCTGAAGAGGTCATTTTCGACACTAAGCGTTTCCTCGGTGAGGTAGGTTCGTTCCCGACACCCGAATCAATAGGAACTACGAAAAGGTTTCGTACATAAAAAATAAGGAAGTCCAGCAGCAATTTTTTTCCTTATGTACTGCGTTTATGTTGTCTATAATAACTGCAAATATCCGTCGTAATTTCCATTAATTTAGAGAACATATTTTACTGCACAAATATTTGTGAAAGTGAACGCAGAGTCCTTAACTTATCTAGTACAGAAGGCCCTTTTAAAAAATATTCATTTCCTTTTTTTAAACATTTAACTCTAACCATCACTGATATATATTTTCACTGTCCCAGTAGTTCGCTGCTCTCTAATTTTCTCGAATTTTCTGACTTCGAAAATTATTTAATGCGGACAGCCGTTACCCTTAAACGTCTTTCCCCCGAGATTAGTTTTCCTTAATGTTTAGTAAGCCGTGACCTTGTGGGCGTACAGGTCCTGCGCAGGGCAGAAACTAGGAACACTCCGACAAAACCATCATTAGGGTGGTGGCCCAACCCATTGTTTAGGGTAGTTGACGTACGCCGCAGCTATAAACGTTAAATATAAATGAGAATAAATAAAAATAAAAATAAACATGACGAATACTGTCAAGTGGTCAAGAGAACAACTAGATGACTGGTGCATATATGAATGGTTTCCTGAGGGAGGGGTAAGAAGAGGAAGGGATAAGGATGTGGAGATGAGGGAAAGAGAAAGGAATCACTCTGGACAATTTAATTTTTTTTGCGGTTTACATGTATGCATAGTGGGAATGGGGGGAGGCGGCAACATCCTATATCACTAAAGACGAAAATATGCCGTAATACCAGAGAAAATATTATAATATGTGCTTCGCAAAGGTCGAGTGTGATTTTTTTATGTATTAAAATTTACTTAGTTATGGGGTAATTCGCCTCCCGGACTTCAGGGTCCAACATCCACGCCGAAAGACTTGCCCAATTTTCCCGCAGACTTTATTTTGAAGGTCTTGTAAAACAGAAACAAAAAGCTACGTCCAGAAATATATGGTTACAATAAAGTCACTAAAGGTGACCAATTATTATTATTTATGTAAGGTTACTCCCTTAAAGCTAGGTCATATACGTCACATCCGTGATGAATTCCTCGATTTCTTGTTAAATAAGTTTTACAGAGGAAATGACTCGAAAATGCGGCCATAGAACTTCAGCTACCTACCTTACTCGATATTACAAACGTAATATCAGAACTATTAGCGAATAATTGTGTGCAAACATTTCCGCCACTCAAAAATTACCGAATTACACACAGCAAAATTTGATGAGAAACACGTGCCGGCTTCTAAAACACAACTGCAATAAAATGTAATTCTCAATAATTACCCTCCAATCACAGCAATGACACGGATTCAACGAAAATAATTTAGCGGAAGTGGCGAGGCACGCTGGCAAACCCCGCGGTTGCATTCCGCGACGCCAGACAGGATAACAGCACGTCAGTTTCAGTGTCTGTGGACGATCTGGCGTTTATGAAACGCACGCGAACTGTCGCACTCGCTCCTTATTGCGCCTCGAAGACGGGATGTCAATTGTAGCTCCAGCGAGGCGACGGCGCCTTAATTAACGCATTTCCGTTCGCATGTCTTCCTCACGCGTCCGGGCGCGTAGGCGCCGAACGTCCGGGGTATATTTTCGCCGAGAAAGTTTTAAAGGGGAGGAGGGGTGTAATATGATGGGGGTGCTCATCCCCCGCCACCAGCCGAGCACCGCAAAATGACGAGAAACAGGAGCAGGACAGTAGTAAAGAAATGTCGATTTGGGCACAAACGCAAAAAAAGTGGCTCAAAAAGTAGCGTTTGAGCACAACCGCAATAAAGTGACTCAAAAAGTTTCGTTTGGGAGCAGTAGCAAAAAAGTGGATTAAAAAGTTACGTTTGAGCACAACCGCAAAAAAGTGACTCAAAAAGTTGCGTTTGGTTAGATCGTAGCCTTTAGAAAAAAAGTTGCGTTAAACTTTGCGTTTGAGTGCATCTGCAAAAATACACGTAAAAAGTTGCGGTTGAGCACAACCGCAAAAAATGGCCCAAAAAAATTTGAAAACGTAAAAAATAAAATATTTTAGATGGATCAGTTGCTAAATGTATTAAACGGAACCAAGCAATTTAAGAAACTTTCCGAACTTACAATTGGGCAGTCCTATCCCATAAACCATGATGAAATAAATGATACACTGTACGGATACAAAGTGATAATTACTTCTGGAAATTTTAAAGTAACCTTACCAGACAGATATGTTCAGATTTTCAGTGAAAAAATTTTAAATTATGTTAATCGTGGAGGTATAAGTTTTGCATATGATGGAATGGTGGATTGTGGTGCTAAACAAATGTATTCTATTCGGTTTTTAAAAGAGTAAATGTATAGTTAGACATCAGTTGATTTTTATTTGTGCTCATATCTCTATAAAGTTTTAATGGTTAGCCAATCATTAAAACACAATTATCGCTCAGACTTCGGCAATGTGCTACAACATAGTCTAATTAAAAATTTAGATACACATCTCCAAATTCGACATATTAAAGTAGTCGAAACATTGAAATCTTTTTCTAAATCTTTCATTGCACTTTCTATGGAAATATTATTCATCTCTATCATATGAAACTTTAATAGTTTTTAAACTATTTAACTTATTATATATAGAATATGACTACTTCCAACCCAAAAAAAATATCTATGGTCTCATCTCTAATACCACTGTTCCTTCAGACAAATCAAAGTTAACTAACTTACCTTTTTCATCCGTAATTTCAACTGTAATCGCATTAACTTAATTTGTTTGCATTGGAAAAAATAATGGATATGCTGGTTCGTAATAGATCGTGTCGCCAAATCCAAATGTTGTTCTTGGTTTAAAAGTGGTAATTATATTAGTTTCTCTATGATTATATTCATCATGTTTTAATACCCTACCATTTACTATATTACAGTGTATATTTATTGTTTCAAATGGAGCAAATTTTGGAATTGTATCACTAAAATGGTCCACATTTGCTTTCAGAGTTTTATTTTCTACGAAACCCAGAAGTGTTCCTATTGTACCCCGTTTTCCAAACTGTAATTTAAGCGTACATTTTAATTTCACTCTGTTTGTTATTTCATCCAGCTCGAAAGATATATCATTTTCTTTCCCATCCATTGAATCTATACTAAATGAAAAAACTACTTTTATTGTTTTTTCACGATCTTTTAAGCTATATTAGCCAACTGGAATATCAATTGCTGATTCCATATCATTCTGGACCACAAAATATAGCTAATTTTTCCCAGAGATAATGTTATGTGTTAGATAAGTAGTATAGAACTGAACTAAAGCCAATGAGTGCCCCTCTATCTCTAAAGAGTAATGTAGTCTTTTCTTCAACACTGATTTGTTATCTGTTAGTTTGAATACTTTACTCATTTATTATATCATTTAAAAAATCTATTAATAAATGGGCAAGAAAAACATGAAACATGTAGACTGGGATATTAAAAAAAGAATACTAGACAAGACTGTATCAACAAAACGCCATAGAGAATTATTACCTAATAATATTAGATATTTGATAGTGGGTCCTAGTAACTGCGGAAAAACTACACTTATGATAGATAATTTTGTATATGCTCAGGGCTGGTTGGACTTTGGTACTCTCTATGTGTGTTCAAAAAGTCTGGACCATCCAAAATATATCATTTAAAGAAAGATATAGATGTAGCGTCAAAATTATTTAATGAACCGATAGCATACTTCTTGCCATCAAATGAAGAAATAGTTGATGTAAATGAATGTCATAAAGAGTCTGCAGATGTTTTCGATGATACCATACTTGAAAATCAAAATATGGTAAGGGATTACTTTACTCGCGGTAGACACAAATATATTGATTGTTTATATTTAGCCCAGATATACTCAAAGTACCTAAGTAGCTTATAAGAGACAATACTAATTTTCTTTGCATATTCAGACAAGACTATACAAATTTTAAGCATATTCATAGGGATTTTATTGGTGGTGATATGCCGTTTGAGACATTTAGGGAGACTTGTTCAAAATGTTGGAATAATGAATATGGTTTTTGTTACAATAGATATGACTCATAAGTTAAATAATGGTAAGTACCATAACAAAATTAAAGACTTTTTAAATTCTTAGATTATAAGTAAGTTTTGTTTTTAATGGAAGTGTTTCCATCAAAAACCAACAAAATCTGATCTTTTTAAATGTATTCATATATCATAACTATTTCAATAAACACAATTGTACCTTCGGGTACATTGTATGCTTTTGGTATTTTAAAATGTATCATATCATCAACTGCTCCCAATCGCAACTTTTTGAGCCACTTTTTTGCGTTTGTGCCCGAATCGGCATTTCTACACTACTCGGGACTACCCCCACCGTGCCGGCAAACTGCCTCTCCCGTGTGCAAACATGATCCCGAGCCCCCACCCCCCTTCAGCATCGAATTTCCACGCCCCGGCGGCCAAACACAGGGGCCGCCCACCGGTTAAGGGCGGGAATATCTACGGCGTCCCATCGCCCTCGGCGAGCCACGCGTGACCTACATCATACACGTCGCGTGCTCGTGTGTACGGCTACGCCGAACGACCTCCGAGCCGAAGATGATAGTGTTAAAAAGACACTTGACGAGGCAGATATGAGCATTACAGATGCTGAAAGAGCCATACTCTTAAATCTTTTACAGGATATTTCATCGTGAATTATTTGCATCTGCGTAAAAATCATCTAAGAAAGCAATCATTCTAATAATTTTTTAAACATAATATATAAACTGCCAATTTTCTTTAACGTACATTTAACATATTTCTATGGCGAACAGGGTGATTACCGGATCCCTTATAAATACATGTAGGCAGAACCCAAAAAAAAAAAAAAATTGGCAGTTCAATATGAAGTAGACTAAACTCCAAAGTCCTCGCTGCACCCGGAATTCCCTGCATAGAGTTCAGTGGCTACTCCAGAGTGCAATTATTGTTGCTGGATTTTACCTGACTCTTGCCACTATATTTACGTCTGATTGCTACTGGCTATAAGTTTACCCGGATACCAGACCAACTGTGGTACAATGTAAATAGACTTCACAAGTGTACAAGTGTTCGAAGGTTTGCCTGGCATCAAACGGAATCGCGAATTTACCGAGACACAAATAGTTATTTCAACGGAACTCTAATGAGTTACGTTGGAAAGTTCCACGCATTCTTGGAGAGTTCGGCCAACCACTGCTGATGCGCGTGAAACACATATATATTGCGTCGTAGCCATGGTTTGCTACACAGGCGGCGCTGTTTCACATATTCTAAATCTGAATCAATGATTTCAATCAGTGGAATTATTTTACTGGACCTCCAGTAAACGAGCTGTTATCTACTGGCGAATCACTGGAAGGCGGCACTAAGGTTTGATTGTTTGGCAAGCTAGTGCAATTAACTAATACGCAATAAGTAAAAACCACTGCTTTTATAAATAGCAAATGCCAGAAACTAAAATGATATAGGCTGTTCAAGGTAAAATAAGCACTTTTGAAAGCCCTGCTTAAAAACTGCTTGCATGCAGGTTGTGTATTTTTCCGCCTTATGAAAAATTAACATTGCCATGGGCCTCATCACTTTATTCATGCGTCAGTTAGGAGAAACTGTGAAATCATTGTAAAATAAAATATTTTACAAATCTTGTTATTTTTATACTTCGATACATTAAAAAAAACAGAAAGCGATAGGAATAATTTTAAATTATCACAAATTGTTACCTAACACTTTTTATTGGACGTTAAGATATGTAACTACCTTCCATCAATCATTACCAAGGACGCATGTCACTGAGTGTGCCCGTTAAAATATATGACGTTAGTAGCAGTGACTTTTTTCTTAAGTTGATTTCGAAAGTGCTCACTTTATCTTGAACAGCGTTTAAGTAGAAATTTATTGATTTAAGTGGAGCAGTTTCAAAAGATTTGCAATCGAATTGGCTCATTTAGAGCAAACTAAACAGTATCGAGTTTAGACTCTCAAAATAAGTTGCTAGCATAGATCTATATGTGTAGTTATGATGCACACTAACAAATGATTTAGACATGAACTTCTACACACTACAAATTAAAATCATATGGCCTACCATCTTAGGAAATTTTTTGTTTCGTCATGTACTATATATTCAGTTTCTTTGCCACCCCTAGGGACCGCGGTGGCCAAGAGGTTAGAATTTCGCCTCCCACCAAAAGTGAACCGGGTTAAATCCCCGGCCGGGTCACTCCCGAATTTTCGCAAGTGGGAATCGTGTCGAACGATGCCGCTAGTCGACGGGTTCCGGTGATCTCCTGTTTCCCTCGCCCTTGCATTCCAGCACTGCACCATACTCACCTCACTTCACCTTCATCGGTTCTCAAGACCTCGTTGTTAAGGGCCACCTAAATCTTTCATTTCAACTAAATTCAAATTGGCCACCCCTATGTCAGGTGGTAAAACATTTTTGTTAGGAATTATAATGGCCTACGGCATGCAGCCACAGCCAACATCGACGATTCCAAACGAAACACAAAAAGGATGATGAAATCGTCATAAGACGAAGTATGCAAAAATCGAAGGTCTATGAAACTAACGAAAACCGCCAAACCGGCACAAACACAAAATATCGTCGCTACCGGACACCAAGGTCCAGAAATCCGAAACCGTCACCGACGGCGGCTACAGGAGAACTTAGGCGAGGTGTGTGTGTGTGCACGCGCGCGCGAGACAAAAAGTGATGAAGCGCTACGGTCGACGCCGGCCGGTGCATGTAAAGCGATATCGCTTCTACGCGCAAAGTTTTGAATTCGCGTGCAGTGTTCCGTCGTACGCTGAGCGAGAACTGAATAAAATATGTGTTTGTATAAGGCTAAATATATATTTAGTTTCCCTAACAAAATATATTGTTGAACAAACAAAATTAAGCAACTAAATTACTTTTGTTCGTCTAACAAAATATGTTTGAATAAACAAAATCTCTGTGTTGGGCAAAAAAAAAAAAAAAAACTAGACTGTCAACTAAATATTTTATTGAATCGACTGTATATATTTGTTTGGCCAGTCATTTGAATGCCTTGGTTTGAAAATACAGCTCGAGAGTTCGTTTGTATTTTCTGTGACAATAAAAATAGTAACCGTGTTTATTAGCGTATCTAATTTAGCTCAACAATCGTATAAACACATTAATAAAACAATGCAGAAGAAACTGACAAGTAAACCTGTAAAACTTGAAATATTTGTTTGCACAAGTTGGCCAATATTTGCAGAATTTCTATTTAAAAGCTTTCTAGCGTCATCAGTTGTCACATTAGCTGAGATAACCAAAACGTAGCGCTCGGACGCAGTTAATCTAGGTTCGAAACTCGATCGAACTCTTAACACTGTTTTATATCGGCTGTTTAATGTACGTGGAGCCCAACAAATCTTTAGTTGCACCAACCAAATCTTAGTTTGGGACAACCAAATGAGAACAACCAAAATAATTTGGTTTAAGCAACAAAATATTTCATTGCCCCTAAAGGCTACAAACAAATAATTTGGTTGCAACAAACACATCTCGTTTGATTCAACAAAACCTTTTTCTCATTAAAGCGATGGAACTGTGGGACTGTAAGCGGCGAACCTATAATTTTGTTGGATGCGACACTGTAGCATAGTCCAATGCAATGCAGTCCTCTATCGTAGTTTCGCATATATCCGGTGCATATATATATTGATACACAGCAGTCTAAGAAGACCTAATGCAGCCGTGTTAGAGGGCATTCCAATGTCTTGAAAGTATTACACACGACTAGTATGAAGTGTATTTTCTATAAGAATTTTCTGGGTACGTTTAAAAAAAAAAAAAAAAAAAAACGGGATTTTAAACAGACTGCAACGTGAAGTGTGTTGCTATCTGTTTGGTACAAAATACGTGATTCCAAACGTTTGGATGTTTTGTAGTGGTGTCTGAAACACGGAAGGCATTTAAGAAAGGTTTAATACCCAAAGACAGTTTCAAGGATAATTTTTTTCGGAGTAATATTGGCAGAAACGGGTATTTCTGAAATAGTTATAGCTGCTAAATTCCCTACACAGAAATTTTAGCGTTCTCTTTGGACACGTGTCATCACCCTTTTACCACTGATAAAGTGTCATAAAAATACAGTATCACCACTAAAAGTCATGTTCAGGCGAGTCGTTAACGGAAAAAAGGTGCATGCTAGTCGAGCGCATTGCGCTTAGAGGCGATGTGGCAAGTGATGAATGAGCAAGAGTCGGCCTTAGAGGTCATGCGTTTCGAGGCATCGAACGTGTAAAACATCTGCAGGCAGGCGGAGACTTTAAGGGTGCCGCCTACTAGGCGCTTGAAATGTGTTGCAGTGTGTTGGCAAATCCGTTTTTTGTTTACGAAACTATTACACGTGTGCCCAACGTACTAATTAACGAAAAGAAAACAAACTTCAGGCGATGACGGAATGTCGTTTCAAGACACTGCGCATGTTAGAATCACTATTTCCAAGCCCTCCAACATATCTAAAAACAGCATTTTCATATTGCCGTATCTAAAAATGTGCTTACTGGATCTACGTGAAACTCAGATACAATCCTGCACTGAACATTGCTTCAGATTTTTCTTCAGTAAAATAATATGGTCACCGCTTAAAGTCCCATAGAAAAAACGGTTCGACAAAAAGCTAACGTCTATGGCTAAAATAAAATATATTTATTGACTATAATTCCAAATGAGAGAGTTTTCAAATGTGCTCACTTTACAGTGAATAGCGTATACAAGGTAGGTAATGATGGGGCACGCATCGCGGCAGAGAGGTAATGGGTAGTCACGGCCACGCTTTAGGCCATGACTACTTCCCTACGCATAACCTATATATAACTAAGAGAAAGGGAAAAACTGGCATAGGCATCCGAAAATTTCTTTCGGAAGAAAATAAATCAAAATCACTGCATATATTTGTATAAAATGCTATAGGAGGCAGACAGGTATGAACAAGAGATGAGTTAAACCTGTATTTCTCAGGAACATCCCGCACCTGTTCCTGTTCCCAGTCGATACCTGTTGCTGATACCTGTCCTGTTATGGGTAAGCTGTATGCTAGGCCGCGTTGTTCCACTATCTCACCTTGTTCTCAAATTCGTGTTATTAGCCATGTGCTGGGCTGATATTTTCCTCTACCTCTATGTAGCGCATACTCTCCTGGTAGTTGGATTCTTTCAAATACTTTCTGGAAAAAAAAAACTATTCTACAGTTAATACATATATATGTATATATATGTATATATATATATGATATGAAAACACGACTCCAGTGTTTCACATCGGATAGCAAGTGGTGTGGGATTCCCTACAGAGCAACTAAAGTAGGGCATTGTGATTGTCCTAGCAGGGAGAGCAGTGACAATAGGTAGCAGTTTCCCGGTCGGGTTCGAATGGAGGCTGGTGAAGGCCGGGGGGGGGGGGGTATAAAATGTTTATTGTATTCAGTATTGGAGTCTAATATAGGACGATAGGAACAGGTACGAAAAGATATTGCACGAGTGTCGAGTAAAAAGCGAGTTCAACTTATGATTTGTTCCTGCTTCGTGATAGAAGTATCAGTAACAGGCAGGAGGGATGGTAACTGATAGCAGGTATTGAAAAAACTCCCCATCTCTAGTATGAACCATGCTCTTTATTAGTGGGTAGAGCAATACTAGGAGAGAAGGGGCGGGATCGAGCTGGTCACATACTGTTGTGATGTAGTCGACTTGGGAGCCGAAATGCTCCCCCCGCGCGAAGAACAGCGTGAGCTATCGCATCATCACCCAGGGGCTGTCTGTGCGGTACATGACGTCACATCAAAGTTGCGGCAGACATCCCCTCTCGCCTAAAGGGGTCGTCTCACGACACAGCATTTCCACGCCGACCGCCATTAGTCGCGGGGAAAGGCGTGAGAACGGACGAAGGGCACCGCGGCGTCGCCGGCAATCGATATCACAAGAAGTAATGGGTTTTAACGTGGCGTGCGTGACAGGGTCGGCGACCTCGACCATGACGTGGCACTCTGAGGGAAGGACGGCGGTCGGAGAGAATAGCGGCGACCAACTCCCTGCCGAGCCTCCTGCGCCATCATATAATCCATTCGCGGTTACTTCAGCCTTTTATGAAGCCCTGCTAAAGTTCTACTTCCAGGATATTCCTCCGCCTCGTGCAAACCACGCTTAACAAGTCTGGAAAATTACACCAGAGGGACAACGCACCACATTCGTGCGCACTCAGTTGTAATGATATTTTGTATAAGAACTGTTTCTCGCTAGTCGTTACCAACATACCTATTTTCTCCCTGTTTTTATTCAAAATATTTATATATGAAGCATTATAATTTATCGATAAGATATTAATGACATTTCAATTTAACAAAAAAAAAGTAACTTTTATAAACACAAGTATAAAACGCTTGTGATTCGGGGCGTATTTAGGAAATAACTAATCACGTCATACATGGGGGGGGGGGGGGTCAAAGGTTTGATTCAAAAAGGCCGAAAAAACCGTCAATGGACTATAGACTAATTATGAGGTAGACCGCTCTTGCTGGCTGCGCATAACCATTCTCTGTGTCCCAACATTGAACTGTATTTCTGCCTACACGTCTATTTGAAACGGCGTGGATTTGGATTTGAGGTAAGAAAACAGATTTGTAAACAAGTGCTTGGAGATGTTTGTACTGATACTCTAACCAATTTGTAATGCAGTTTGATTAAATTCAAATTGGCGAAAGTGATATATTACTGTAATAGTGCTTACCATTTGAAAATTAATATACACACAAACACGTTCCTCATTGTTGACCATATGACTTTGACAGTTGTGTTCCTTTGGGGTAGGTCTTGGGTACATGCGCAGAAGACGAATAAGCGGTCTACCTCATCTTTAGTCTATGTTCTACACCGTCCAAGTTTGTGCACTAAAGGTGGACTCACAGCCATAGAATAAAGCTGATCCGTCTTCTGCACATCTTCCCAGCATTGACCTAACACAAAGGAACAGAACTGTTAAAGTCATACGGTCAGCAATGATAAACGTGTTTTGTTTGTCTTAGTTTTCAAAGACAAGAACTATTATATACATAAAATACTTCACAACCAACTTAAATTTAATCACACTGCATCATAAGTTAGTTAGATGATGTATACAAACATCTCAAAGCACTTGTTTACTAAACAGTAATCTAACCTCAAATACAATCCACGGCGTTTTGCAAGTTGTATTGGCAGGTAAGCAGTTCAATGTCGGGACACGGAGATTGTTTGTGCGCAGACAGCGAGATCGGTCTACCTCATCCTTAGTCTACGCTCACAACCATCCGTCGCATCTGTCAGTTGTCCGTCCGTCAAGTGGTCACGTGAGCTTTAACCAATCGCAAGGCAACTTTTTCTATCCGTCAGTCTGTTTCGAACTTACACGTTCGATGGACGGACGGATGGGCAACCGACTTCTGACGACATTCCTCGGACGCGAATACGCACTTTGAAATAAAATGCAAGGCGGTGGATATGTGTTTATTTATCTTTGGTGGAAAATTCCGGAATTTAAAATTTAAACTATTATGAAATATAAATTCTTATCACGTAGCTATACAAATTACTTCCACAAAATGTTCTCCTCTTGAAAACGTATTTCCAGCCAAAATATACTTACAACGAAAGAAAGATCACAATGTATGTTGTCACACAGTAAAAGGCCATATTAATGTGACACAACCATGCAAACTGAACAGTGTAACACATGGAAATCTCGCCAAGACTCCGTGCAACCAAGGAGTGCAATCGAATAAAAGCTGTTCCCTGTAAATAAGCACTTTTGAAAGCCCTGCTTAAAGATCTATTTGTATGCACGTTGTGTATTCTTCCACCTTATGTAAAATTAACATCGCCGGGGGCCTCATCACTTTATTCATGCGTCGATCAAGTGAAACTGTGAAATTATTAGAAAAGTAAAAATTATTTTAATCGGCAAGTTTTTACACACTGAGGCATTAAAAAAATCAGAAAGCGAAAAATATTATTTAAATAATCACAGATGGTTACCTTAACACTTTTTATTCGACGTTAACGTATGGAATTACTTTCGATACATCGTTACCAACTTTACCGGGTGCATGTCACTCAGTGCGCCCGTTAAAAAATATGCAGGTATGGGCAGTGACGTTTTTGTAACGTTGATTTCAAAAGTGCTCATTGTATAGTGAACAGCTTTTAATACGATTTTATACACAATATAAAAAAAAACTACATACTACCTACACGTGGCTTGCGGAGAATTCGTAGGAACCTGAAAAATTCGCGAGTTCAACGACCTCCAGGCTAGACTCCACGGTCTTATGTGCAAGCGTGCAAATATCAAATTGCCCATTGGATGTTTGCTGCCACAGCAAAGGACGATGATTGGGCGTGCACTTTGTTGTATGTTTCTCATTGGCCCTGGGTTCCCCAGAGGAGGTGTCAAATAACGCGTGAACCAATGGCAAAGATAACACAAATGTTAAGAGTTTTCCAGTTCTAGCTTGTCCCAGAATTAATACGTGAATTTTTCAGATCTCTAGGAATTCGTCACCACAAAAAATGTTTTTGTTACAGGCTAAACGAATTAGATCAGCTATAAGCACATTATTAAAATTTATATATATATATATATATATATATATATATATATATCCAAAGCAGAGGTTAGAACCTGCTGCCTTCTACGTTAATGAATTATTTGGTAATAAACACGCAAGAGAGTTGGACAAAACTGTTTTTTTTTTTTCTCGGTGTACCTACAGCTTTATGCAGGTCCAACTTGCTACCCAATAATGCTCATGAAGTGAGAAATAAAATGCCAGGGTTTACTAGACCTTAATTTTAATTGCTCATTTTCAGCATTTCAAATTAATTTTAAAATTTGACATTTTTAAAATTCGTATGTCTTAAACTCAATCACTCTACAACTGTCATTAACATATCAGCGTGTTTTGTTACATTTTTCATTTTCTTCGCGCTCAAAACAATAGAAAAATTACAACACCTAAAAGAGCTTTGAGTGAACCTCGACAAACTAACGGAAAGCTCAGCATGGATATTTTTATCTAATTTTATTTAGTTGTATAAAGAACAGTAAATAAAAGGCTTATTTAATTAAATTCCTTACACTTTTCATTACATGCTACATGCATATTTGAAACCTCATCGTCGTACCTTTTTTTCCCCTAGTAATCAAGCCAATATAGAAATTCTATGTAATTTAATTTTTAAACGTCCTATGCTACGGATGAAGAAGCTGATACTATTTTTATCCCCAAGCGAAAATCGACCTCACCAGCCTCCCACGCTCGTTCACGTACAAGGCAAACACCAACGTGGCTGATGCAGGCTCGGAAGTTAGTTTTCAACGTCATCTGCTGCTTCACCGAACATGTCGATGCTAGACTAGACCTGTCGGAAACGGTAGGGGCGGGAAAATCGCGAGAGAGGAGTGTGGGAAAACCGATTTCCTCGTGCTCCCAGCGTACAAACACGCAGCACAAGCTTGCGTCGTCGGACGATTGGCTCTGCTGCCTTCGTCAGTTGAACCATACCTTACGATCTCGATATTTCTTCCATCGGTCTTAACACTCAGTAAACACGAAACGCATGTTTCGTGTTTAAGTTCACTTCAGTCTCAGTAGAACATTTAAAACCCCGCATGACAATTATTATTTAAATATTTTTTTCTCGACTAATATTAGAGAAGTAGTTAAACTTTTGGCACGAAATTTATGAAAATTCAGTTGAGAATTAAAAACCACAGATGCCAACTCTACGAGATCCAAACATTTTGGGATTACAAATATTTTTAAAGAAGGAGTTTGGCTCACCATATTCTTCCAGGAATCATTATAAAAACATATTCAAATCGTGGCACTTCTACATCAAATATCAATTCACTTGTCTACAAAATCAAAATGATGTTCTATACTGCAGCAATTTCATTAAAAATGACTGAAGAACAAATAACTTCTTTCTAAAATTAATTTTAAAACTTTCTTACCACGATAGAAATATATCTTCTCCGTAACAACGGAAATGTAATATTTGGAAACGAATCAAATTCTCACACCCTCCCCAAAATAGTAAGTTGTGTCTATGATGATGACTTGTGTGAACTGGGCATAAATAGTGTAGGCTACGCTGTGTAGATATATCCACAAGAGTGCAGTGGAGAGGTCTTGAGAGCCGGTTAGGTTGAAGTGGAGGGGTGGGGTGTCACGCGCGAAAGCCCGGGAGCGGCCTCGCCGGGTATCGAACTTGTTTCCCCTTGGTGGGAGACGAGCGCTCTAGCCACTAAACCACCGCGGCGCCCTACACTCACGGGACACACATAGATTCCACGCGCCTTCGAAATATATAGAGGATTGGGAGGGGAGGGATTACAAAGAACAAGGGCACAAAACACATAATACACTGTTTATAAGTAACTATTTTTCAAAATAAAATTACTTGTGAATTGGTGTTCATTTATTTATATCTCCACGTAACTATAGTTCTTTTTCAGGAGAAACGTATTGAATAATGATGCTTTTCGGAATTGCTTGTTGACATAATTTCATTTCCCTTCACCCTTTCCAACCCACACGCCAAAAAAAAACTTTGAAAAAAGACATACTAAATTACTAACGTCCATAACAACATATCTCGTGGACTTTTAGCCTATGGACAGTGACACAGACTCCTAATTTGAGGATGGTAGTAATTGGGGAAGGTTGACATGATCTAGCGAGGAAGTAGACCCGCAATGTTGCCACACCCAACGACAGTATTACTCAGAATTTGAGCAGTGAAATGGGATCAATATTTTTAAACCCAAAATAGCCAATATATTACATATTGTTACCAATTTGTGTGCATATTCAGATAACGTAACATCTACAGCCACCTCTTCCCTCGCCCTTAAAAAAAAGTATGATCTAAGGAATTCCAACCAATATGCACTATCCTCGTCCCTCAAAAAAGCGGGGCCACAGTTGTGTAGTGGTTAGACTACTCTCCTCCCACCTTGGCGAAACGGGATCGATTCCCGGCGGGATCACTCCCGAATATTGGCATGTGGGGATAGTGCCGGACGATGCCACTGATCGTTGGGTTTTCTCCGGGATGTCCTGTTTTCCCCGCCCTTTCATTCCGGCGCTATTCCGCACTCACCTCACTTCAACATCGTCGATTCTCAAGAGCTCGATGTTAAGAGCCGTCAAAATCTCTTCCATCCCTTCCCTGCTTCAAATATGCAAAAAATCATATAGCAAAAACCAACAGAGCAAATTGATGGTAGGCTTTAGACTGCTTATAAATCGGCGCGTTAGTATTGACGCAAGGGTAATTCAGATAAGTAAAAAAGTAAGACGCACCAATGAGAAACAGTGATTTAATTTCCGAACACCTGTCGCCATCTCCTTTAATAAAGGTAGACAGCGGCAAGCGGCAATGCTATTATACAGATCAAATGTTGGCATAGGGTTAAGTGGGTCAAAGGAGATTATATTTACTTGATATTTCCCGTTGCGGAGAGACCTTGGGAATGGTTCGCTGCGGACTGTAACCGCGACAATTCACGGCAGCCAAGCGTAAATGACGAACGAGGAAGGAGGGGGGGGGGGGAGGCCGAGACTAAGAAAATTAGAAGACCGTAATGTCACTGTGATGACGAGGAATTTTCTCGAGCCTGTTATACGACAGCGTCCTACTCCATCGCCAATACCGTTCAACGTCCTACTCCACCGCCAATATCGTTCAGCGTCCTACTCCACCGCCAATACCGTTCAGGGTCCTACTCCACCGCCAATATCGTTCAGCGTCTTACTCCACCGCCAATAATGTTCAGCATTCTACTCCACCGCCAATACCGTTCAGCGTCCTACTCCACCGCCAATACCGTTCAGCGTCCTACTCCACCGCCAATACCGTTCAGGGTCCTACTCCACCGCCAATACCGTTCACGGTCCTACTCCACCGCCAATACCGTTCAGGGTCCTACTCCACCGCCAATACCGTTCAGGGTCCTACTCCACCGCCAATACCGTTCAGCATTCTACTCCACCGCCAATACCGTTCAGCGTCCTACTCCACCGCCAATACCGTTCAGCGTCCTACTCCACCGCCAATACCGTTCAGCGTCCTACTCCACCGCCAATACCGTTCAGCGTCCTACTCCACCGCCAATATCGTTCAGCGTCCTACTCCACCGCCAATACCGTTCAGCGTCCTACTCCACCGCCAATATCGTTCAGCGTCCTACTCCACCGCCAATACCGTTCAGGGTCCTACTCCACCGCCAATACCGTTCAGCGTCCTACTCCACCGCCAATACCGTTCAGGGGTAATATGCCTCGGTGATAGAGCGTAAGTATGCTGAGTCCTGACTTACAGATAATATGCACTGAGAAAAAGGTTTCGTTGAATCAAACAAGATTTGTTTGGCGCAACCAAATTATTTGTTTGTGTAGGGGCAATGAGATAGTTTGTCGCTGAAACCAAATTATTTCGTTGTTCTCATTTGGTTGCCCCAAACTGTAAGATTTGGTTGGTACAACTAAATATTTATTTGGCCACACATACATTAAACAGTTTGGGCCCACATAAAAAAAAGCTTACGAGTCCAACCGAGTTTCGAACCTAGATTACTTGCATCCGAGCGTTACGCCTTAGTAACCTGTGCTACTGAGACAACTGGTAAAGCCGAAAGCTTTTAAATAGATATACTGCAAATATTGGGCAATGTGTGCAAACGAATATTTCAAGTTTTACAGGTTTACTTGTCAGTTTCTTGTTGCAGTGTTTTAATAGTTTGTTTATACGATTGTTTGTCATCAATAGACGCACTAAGAAACACGTTTACTATCCTAATTGTCGCAAAAAATACCAACAAACTCTCGAGCTGTATTTTCGAACGAAGGCAGTCAAATGGCTGGTTAAATAAATATATACAGTTGATTCAACAAAACATTTAGTTGACAGTTTAATTTTTTCTGGCCCTACACAGAGATTTTTTTTATTCAAACATATATTTTGTTAGAAGAACTAACGTAATATTGTTGCTTTTCAAATTTCGTTTGCTCAACGATATATTTTGTTAGGGCAACTAAATTTATATTTGGCCCTATAAAAACAAATATTTTGTTCGATTTTCTCTTAGTGTGGGTACAGAATACCGAAGTATACAGAAATGAAATTGTACAGCGGTTCCTTCGAAGTAGCCGTATCCATTCGCTGATTGGCTGCACTAGGCATTGGGGATGGTGCTTGTATCTGATTGGCTTCTGCGCGCAAAGGTTCGCTTTTGGCTGAGCTGCCAGCTATGGCGAGTAGATTACCCGGGGCTGATTGGCGAACTTCGCTCTGAAAAGTTGCTGGCTGATGACGCCATCTTGCTGGCATGTACGATAAAGCAGCTGTTTCGCATCTGTATACTTACCTGCTCTGTGACATGGCGCTATAACTGTCAGAAACATCTAGCTTAAACTACATATTGTGTAATGTCACTCTAAATGACCACGTCGTAACACATTTAATTTAAAAACCATTCATTTACTATCATAAAAGTAAAAGATTAATTTAAAAAAATAGAAAGAAACATCCACGTCACTGTGATTTTGAGTGTTCTGTTATTAAATTTTATGCCAATGGTCGAAACGCGCTGCAGACCAACACATGTCTACCTCGTCGCTTGACCACTCATGCCTCTTGCTTGGCTTCAATATGAATGATTTTGTATAAAGTCTCCACGTTTTCCAGACATTTTTATGCTGTGAGGTCTCTTTTAAAAGAAATAATTGTGGAATTTATGCGAGAAAATTGCATACGTTTTGCGTACAGCCTTATCGTTACAAAAAACTGTTTAAACCCCGGGGTCACAGCATTAAGTCCGACGTAGTATGCTATTTCCTTTGCGAATACAGCAAATACAGGCCTACAGCAAATACGAAATACTTGTGAAGGTCGACCTTATCGTGCCTTTCCGCCTACTCACGCTCAACACGAACGTGACTTGGGGAATAAAGGTTTTAGCAGCTCTTTAAGAGATTTGGCCAGCTCTTTAACAGCAAGGTCTTGAGAGCCGATGTGGGTGAAATGAGGTGAATATGGAGCAGCGCTGGAATGTAAGGGCGGGGAGAAACGGAAGATCCCCGTGAAAACCCGCTGACCAGGAGCATCGTCCGGCACGAAAATTTGCGAACGACACCGCTGGGAATTGAACCCGGTTCGCCTACGTTAGAGGTGAGTAGGCTAACGACTACACCACCGCGGCTATATGACTTTATACATTTTAAATTATGTACGAAACATTATAATCTAAGATTAAGTCCTTTAACATAATATCCATGTATCCCATTTTTCAGTTTCAACTGTATTTATTCATTTGCGACTTATTTGGTTTTCATTTTCACTGATTCATATTTAGTGTAAAAAAAAGTTTACTATAAATACAAATAAATAAATTACAATATGCGATTTTTTTATATTATTGCTGAGCATTATTCAGTAATACCAATCCGTTGTCCTCTGATACTTTAACTCTGGTATTCCAAAACTTGCGAGGAAGATGCGACAGATACTTTTGCCATTAAAGTCGCTGACGACACACATTTACGAATGAAGGTGTATAACAACTTTCTACTAGTTCAGGCATTGGTAATACGTGAAAATAATACTGGGTCAGAGAAACCAGCAGGGGTATTTCGCGAAGGACTGCTGTACATTGGATGCTTTCCTAACTTTCTACAAATAAAACTGCTTAGTTAAGTATTTTTTAATAATTTAGTTCCACAATTAAAATGTTTCATATCTCAGCAAACCATAGTAATAAGATACTAGCTATAAAATATTAGTGAAAAGTAAATAGGAAAAGTACTTATGATTAATTTAGTGACTGGATAATATATTGGAAAACGACCAAACTGTATACTTTTGATAAAAATCTGGATGCCGGGCTTCAAAATACAGTTGCAACAAGATAACATATACGGAAAAAGGTATGGTCACGTTTATCTTCATTCCTTATGTAAGCCGTTTGAAAAGTTTGTTAGATGCCTTACATGGCGCGATATCAGATTAACCAGCGTTCAATGGCACGACGAAAAATGAAAATCGAGAATACTAGTTAAAGAGAGATTCCTAAAAATAATAATAATAATAATATATCGCTAAGCTCGAATTATCTTTAGGACCGAAAATAACTGGGCTAAATCCTGGAACCAGACGTTTCCTATGCTAAACGCGTCACGATTCTGGTTAACTTCACAACGTCCTCTATAAAAGCAAATTATTCCATTAGGCGTAATCGGCGCACTGCGGCTGTTGACGGCGATTTTTCCCGTTTTTTTTTTTCTAATCTGCTTTGTCTGTAAGAAACGAAGTGGAGAATAAATCTCCAAGCATCCTCCAGAATAAAAAAAAAAACACGCGCTTTTAGACAATGAGCCAGACTATGGTGAAAGAAGAACGGGGTATGGAAGCCTGCCAACACTCCCCTGCCACGCTCCAAACCAGGATTTGAGTAGTCCTTATCCGCCCACACGTAATTCATAAAGAAGGACAGACGATCTATCACGGCCATACATCTGAAAAAATAATTTCCCATGGACGTAACCCGCACACATCTCAAGTTTCTGTCTTAGGATACGTGCAGTCCATTCTGTTAGGTCCCGTCTGCAATCGACATGGTGCACATAACATGCACAGCACAAAGAAGTAAAACCCTGTATTTGAGATTGCAACGTCCACAACTAGTATCTGGCGTGACTTACTTAGCGTCACTTGCGTAATTTGACGTTTAAGATGGTCATCTCCGAGTATCTTACGCCAAGTTTTTAACGCCGGCCAATGACAATGTGAAACATCATAAAAAACTGATGTAGCCAACTTATGGATATAAAAATACTTGCGCTGGCAAAATTATTTCCCATTCGTTTGCCCTTTCTGATTGGTTTTTCTTTCACGTTAACGCCAATTGTAGACGGACGGTTTCGCTTGCTATGCTTTATAAGTAATGATATTTAAGTTAAGTCGATTGTGGACGGGGCCTTACTCACGCTAGCCTCGCGATCAGCGAGTGTTGCGAACACCCATCTTTTCAACAAACCGCTCCAATCTAAGCCTAAGTTTTCGGATACTAAAGAGAGAAATACGCTCATGCTGTATAATAAGTAGACGATCTCTGTCTGTCTCTCTTTAATACCTCTAAGTCCCTTGAAACTGAACAGAAGTTCTTCAAATTTTGCAGCGCGAATCCTCAGGGTAAAATACAGGTCAAGTTCGAATTTCAGCAAAATCAGATTACGTAATCATTACCTTTTACCCTAAGAATTCATTTTTAATTACTTTCTCCTTATGGAAAGTTTTGTATTAATACATATGGAATATTGCATAGAGATATGAAGGTAATAGAATATAATTTTTGTTTACTTTAAATATCTCTCTTCAATGTTGAGTTAATTAAATGGGGTCACAGTGGCTCAGTGGATAGATCGATTCCAAAAGGGGCCTTAGCGGCTCAGTGTATAGAACTATGTTAAGTGGGGCCGCAGTGGCCAAGTGGATAAAGAAATATTAAATGGACCGCAGTCGCTTCAATGTTGAGTTAATTTCACATAATTTCATTATTACCTACATATATCTATAAAATATTTTTTTCAGTCTTTATATAGTAACCAAATTTTTTAACATGGCAACTGTTCTACCCCGTGACAATACAAAAAAAAAGGTCACGTACTGGGTCCCTTTGTAAATTAGTACTGAGATAAGGGCATAGTAAATATAGTTGGGGGAAGAATTTATATATATATATATATATATATATATATATATATATAAACACTGCGGTCTTATGCTAGCTACGATATACGCACTTTAAAAGTAAGCGTGTGATATTATCGTGCACATTCCTAACGAAAGGGACTGTAACATATTCGCAGAGTATAGCTTGTTCACGGTAAAGTGATCACTTTCGAAGCCCTAGTTACTTATTCCGTATCTGACAATTTTTACCACTCGCCACATTTAAAAATAAACACTGTCATAAATGTAGCAAACACAGTTTATATATTTCACCGGACTCAAATGTTAACGTCTAAGGCTGTAATAAAACAAATTTATCGGCTGTTATTCCAAACGACAGGGCTTCAAAAAGTGGTCACTTTACCGTGAATAGCTAATAGTTTAGTATACAGAGGTGAAGCGGCTCCTTACACCGCGAAGTGCAACCAGCGCTCGCCAACAAGATGGCGTCACTAGCCAGAAACTTGTGGGAGCACCGTTCGCCAATCAGCGCTTGATAAACTGTTTGCTAGTCCGCAGTTCAACCAATCAGGACACTTCTGCAGCACGCAGTAGCCAATAACGCGTAAGCCTCGTTCTCGGAGTCTCGCACAGCCAATCAGAGAATGGATACGTCCACATCAGAGGAACCACCACAGAATTTTGCTATCGCGTACTTAACTACTCTGATATCATGCTTGCCTTCTAAAGGCTGTTCATAATAAAGTGTGCACTTTTGAAATCAACCTTAGAAAAAAAGTCACTGCCCCCTCCCCAGCCTGCATATATTTTAACGGGCGCACTGCGTGACATGCGACCAGTAAAGTTGGTAACGATAGAGGGAAAGTAGTTCCATATCTTAACGCCGTATAAAATAATGTTAGGTAACCATTCGTGATAACTCAAATTATTTCTTTCGCTTCTTTTTTTAATTCACCAAAGTGTAAAAATGAGCAGATATGAAAAATATTTACTTTTATAATAATTCCACAGTTTCACTTGACCGACGCATGAATAAAATGATGAGGCCCATGGCAGAGCTAATTTTACATAAGGCAGAAGAATACATAACGTGCAAAGAAGAAAATCCTAAGCAGGACTTTCGAAAATGCTCAGTTTACCGTGAACTGACCATCGTTAGGATGTGCGCCGGGAAACAGACTAGATTTTAAAGAAGTATATCTGCCACAAGACTGGTTGATAATGAAGACAAGAGGCCAGGGAAGTTTCGATGTGATGTAACAAGTCTAAGCCGCCCGGCGTAAATATTCGGTTAAATCAATTATACCCACTTGCGACTTTGACGTTGGCATATGGATCCAAATTTTCTACAAGGATATTTCCATTCCTTATCGAGTGGAAAGTAACAAGTCAGATAACCGTAAAGAGCCGCCGAATTGATCATAAGTGTCACGATGATGGTGTATTCGACTCTGGCCTACACAAGTAAACGACCGACAAGTGCTGTGACGTTTAAGGCTCGGTTTCAGCTATTATGCAGAAATTCATCGATTTCATGTCATCATTTCAGTTTCAGTGTGGTATTATTGTAAATGTTTGATTATAGAAAATGTATTCGTTGTTTAGTATCACTGTGTGCGTTATTTCCTGCTTGCAAAAAGGCAGGGACTTACTAATTATACATATATATATATATGTAATTACAGCTAGCGGATAACACACGATTAAAATTAAGCACAAAGGTAACAAACAATAGTAAAATGTAAATTGTATAAAATCGTACATTGTCCGTTATTATACTACGAACCTGGAATCACGACGCGAAAACGAAGTATTTCTGCAAGAGTTTAAGTCGAACCTTAACGCGGTCGATTTGCTAATGAACCCCCCTCCCCCCTCCTGGAGTGCGTACACGTGTCAGGGGGGAAAGTGGGAGACGCATAAATCACTTCTAGTCTGCGTCTAAATCTCGTTAGCATACGGCGCAGCCTACCGCGCAGACAAGCCCGGGTGGGGTTGTTGGCTTGCACACGTAACGGACCAAGGATGAGAGCATTAAAAAACATTCTTTCTGTAGCTGTTTTTATTTTAACGACAAAACTCTCAGCTACACTGAGAGACATGTTTGATTGAGCCAACCAAACATGTGTTTGTATAAGGCCAGATAAAGACATAGTCACTCTAACAAAATATTTATGTTGAATAAACGAAATAAGAAATTCAACAAAACAGATTTGGTTCGGCTAAAGACTTGAACCAACCAAACCATGTTGTTGGACCTACAAAATCTACCTTGACAATAAAGTATTTGGTTGAATCAACCGTATACAGTTGTTCGGCTATATACAAACACATACTGTATTTGGTTGCCTCAACCAAACCTCTTCTCGCACAGTAAGTAGACAGTGAAACCGGAAAAAGTAGTCCTACGAATCTCCGCGTTTGTTATAAGTGTTGACTTTTTTTTTTTAAACTGATTGTCGCTTAAATGTTTTTGGTTTTGTTACAAGACCATCTTCCTAGTGGAGTGAGTGGTTTTCTTGTATCTCCTCCGAGGTGTCTGCACTCTTGAAAATATATTCGGAATATCTCCTAAGCTCCGATATAACTTTAAAACATATGCAGTACGTAGAGAATTCACCATAACCATCGCAGTGTCACCATCCCTAGTCTCTGTGAGCGCGAAAACGTTAACAGGATCCATAACAGTTACAGGCTATTCACAATTAACTGAGAAGTCTGAAATGTTTTTACTACCGCGAATTACTTTTAACTCCAAACCATTAATGAAACGGAATTCTTGGCTTACCTACTCCACCCGACTCCGTGCAGTTGTTTAACGTTCTTAATGTTATCATAAAGATGTTGTAATTGGAATTACTAAGTAGATCAGCTTCCCCAATTAGTAGAATATTTGTCATTAGCTACAGATAGCTTTGAAGTCTTACAACCAAAGAGCCTCTTCGGAAAATAATAACAAAAATCTCAGTGAATACCCATAATTCATGACTGAATAATACTTTTTATATATCTTTATTGGGTTGGGAAGTGGGCGCTTACAAACCAAATTAACATAAACGGCCATCAAATAACCGCACACACAATTGTGATGCTCAGCAGGGATTCGAACCCGGAATCGAAGCCGACTCACCAATCTCCGCTATAACAAAATGAGACGCACTAAAGATTGGCATAAAAACGATGCAGGATAAATGCGCTGTAAATCATGTATGGCGCAGTTTTTCTATGCTTTTCTAAAACATGCTATAAAAGATGAGGACATTAATTCCCATGCAGCTGATGCGCACCCATCCGCTGGCTAGTCAGCTCCGACATTAGCAGCCAGATGTCGCGTCAAATGGAAACGTGCGACATCTTGTTGCGCGTGCGTCACCGCATGCCATGGACGAACCTCCGTGCTTTTGCCGTAGACGGAAAAAAGGTACATTCCATTCAAGGTTACCTTCAACTTTTCTGAAGCCCTGATAAGGATATTCCTCCGCATCATGCATCAAAGCTTAATCACGTATAGAACATTGCGTTAAAGGGACAACGCACCGAATTCGTGCGCGCTCGATGTTGTAACATTTTGCATGCAAAACTCTCTCTAATTAGGCATTACCAACACACTTGTTTTCTCCCTATTTTCATTATTATTAATTGCAAATAAAATACCATAACTGATAAACAAAAATAAGTAAAAGTTGAATATACCCAAAAACAGATATTTTTATGTGAACACAAGTATAAAACGCTTACAATATGTAACGTATTTAGGAAACAACCAAACACGTCATATATAGTAAGCATTTTTTACGGTTTGATTCAAAAAGTGTTAAGTAACGACGAATAACAATAGACTGCACATCTTGACGTGTACAGTAACCACTTCGTGTCCCGGCATTGGACTGCTTTTCTGTCAGTACGACTATCATAAACCACGTGTGGATAGGATCTGAGATTAGGCCACTCGTTATATGAACAAGTGTTGTGGAATATTGTTATACGCCTGTTATGGGCTGTTCACGGTAAAATGAAAACTTTTGAAAGCCCTGCTGAAGATCTACTTGTATGCACGTTGCGTATTCTTCCGTCTTATGTAAGATTAACACCGGCAAGGGCCACATCACTTTATCCATGCGTCAGTCCAGTCCAACAGTGAAATTAAAAGAAAAGTAAATATTTTTCAAATATGCTCATTTTTTACGCTTTGATACATAACACAGAAAGCGAAAGAAATTATTTATGTTACCCCAAATGGTCACATAACACTTTTTATTCGACATTAAGATATGGAACTACTTTCCATCTATCGTTACCAACTTTCCTGTGCGCATGCCAACTCAATGCGTCCGTTAGAATATAGGCTATGCCGGCAGGAGCAGTGACTTTTTTCTAAGGCTGATTTCAAAAGTGCTCGCTTTATCGTGAACAGCCTTTGCCAATTTTTAGTGATGTTAGATGAAATTCAAATTATTAAAAGCATTTTATTCATATAAGAGGGCTTATATTTTGAAAATTAGGATGTAAAAAAACACGTTCACCAGTGACGACCACGTGACTCCGACAGCTGAATTGGTGTGGGGTAGGTCAGTGCTGGGCACATGCGCAGAAGACGATAATTGTTCTATAGTCTATTCGCGGTTTCTTCACACTTTTTAATCTCATCTTTGAAAAATCACCCTGTGAATGACGTGTTTTGCTACTTCCTAAATATGTTATATACCATCAGAGATTATTTTACTTCTGTCAACACAAAATGGCTGTATTTTTGTTTAAACAGAACTTTCACTTATATATTTTATTTATAAATAATAAAATTTAATTTATAATTACTACTAACAAATATAGAGAGAAAACCGGTGCGTCAGTAATATATAATAAGAAATAGTTCTCGTGCAAAATATTAAAGTGAGCGTACATAATTACGTTTATTTTCCCCTTCGCTGTAATTTTTTAGACTCAGTTAAATTTTGGAGAATGGAGAGATTTTAGCGGTTCTTAACAGCGAGGTCTTGGGAGCCGATGAGGGTGATTGAGGTGAGTATGGAACGGCGCCGGAATGAAAGAGCGGGGGGAAACGAGAGATAATCGAGAGAAAAAACCCGCCGACCAACGGCATCGTCGGCACGATTCCCACATGCGAAAATCCGGAGTGACTCGGCCAGGGATTGAACCCGGATCGCCTTAGCGGGAGTCAAATAAGTTTCGTTTACACAAGACGAAGGGGAAGAGCGAAAGCAGAAATTTGCCAGGGAAAGTTAGAAGTAACCAGAAGGAATGTTATCCCATTTCCGTGGGAAATTTACCAATACAACACTGTGCGTGTAAATTGCCACGTTTCAAAAGTATACGGTGCGGAAAATGTAATGTAGTTATAAATAGCACCAGCTCGCCCTGTTAAACAAGTTATTTGAATACTCTTCTCTTCCATCGCTATCCAATTTCAAAACCAACGCCACTCATGGCACACCAATTAGGAAATGAACTCGTAGCTAACGATGGAAAGATTTCGTTTACGTGACTTGTTCAGTATATCGAGACATCGTTTTTGCATGTACGTTCATTATATTTGTATTTTAATCTACGTTGAAATTATACTTATCACTCTTGAGGAATGTTGATAAAGGCTGTTCACGATAAAGTGAGCATTTTTAAAAACAACCTTAGAAAAAAAGTCACTGCCCCTGCCTGCATATATTTTAACGAGCGCACCGAGTGACATGCGCCCAGTAAAGTTGGTAACGTTGGATGGAAAGTAGTTCCATGTCTTAAAGTTACATAAAAAGTGTTAGGTAGCCATTTTTTATAACTTAAATTATTTCTTCCTATTTACGTTTTTATAATGCATTGAAGTATAAAAACTAGATCAGTTTTGTAGAATATTTATTTATCTAAAATTTTAAGCTTCACTTGACCGACGAATGAACAACGTGATGAGGCCCATGCCAAAGTAATTTTACATAAGGCGGATGAATACAGAACGTACATACAAGTAATCTTAAGCAGGGCTTTCAAAAGTGCTCATTCTACTGTGAACAACCTATATCTGAGTTTTACCATTAAAATAAAGTACTCGGGAAAGTACGCTGTACATGCTTGACATAAACAGGTAGCATTTTAAAATACTGAATTGTCAAATAGAGTAGTATTATGACAAGTGATACAGATGTAGATGTTCTTAAAGTGAACTGTACAGACGTACAACATTGTGAATTTATATTGGTTTCAAGAGTCTTGCGTTCTCTAGAAAAGGATTCGGAGGAGAAGTGAAGCAAACAATACTGGAAGCTACATATCCGACAACGCTTCTTTTCTTCATTTTGGATGTTTTACTTGCCTCGATAAGTGCGTCACGAGACCCGAGGATCCGAGTAGAGAGTTCAAACACTGTTTGCAAGCTTTGGGCAAGTTACGAGACAGACTCTCTGCAACTTCTGGCTTTCGTCGGATCTCGAATTATTGCCTGGCTTCGCGAGAGGCCAACGAACCCGGAAACCAAACCGACACTGCAAAGTTTGCAGTCGAAAACACTGACTGAATTATCCCATTTATAAGCATTGCCACAATGGATAATTCTTTATAAGTTTATAATGACAACAAAAGTACAAAGACACCTTTCAAGAATATTTAACAAACCTCTATCCACACAGTTTTTTTTTAAATTACCTTGACTGAGAATGGGACGTTACGTATCTCTAAAGAAGTAAAACATTGCTATAAAATGAACACTTCAAAAAATGCGGCAATGGTACAATACTTTAAAAAATCTTCCAAATTTTAAGTTATTTGGGAACATGTACTATTTTCAGACTTGTCGCACTGTTGCAATTACTTAGGAGTGAACTCAAGAGTGAGTAAGTGAATGAGTGAAGAGATCTCTTAACGGGTTGGTATTGAGGGCCTATGAGGGTGATTGCGATGAGTAAGGAGCAGCGCCGGAATAAAAGGGCGGGGGAAACGGGAGATCTCCGAGGAAACCCGCCGACCAGCGGCATCGTACAGCGCGATTCCCATGTGCGAAAATCCAGGAGTGACCCGGTCGGGCATTGAACCCGGTTTGTCTTGGTGGGATGCGAGCAAGCTAACCGCTCAGCTACCGCTGCCCCGGGCTCAATAGAGTGTCGGCACTCACCTTCGAGGCTGAATCGTTAGAACACATAAGTTCGTTGCAGATATTACAAAAAGAGAATTTTATCTAAAGTACTGAAAGTTTCGATGACACGTAGCTCGCCAAATAGTTGTAATCACTGCAATACATAGATGGCGTTCATTGTTATCAAATTAATTACTGGAAAATACTCAGGTTACACTCTTATTTTGCTTTCAATTACCCCACTAGATACGTAATTTATTTTCATCGACGGATTATTCAAACAGAATGCCAAGACTGAAGGAAAATGTAGACTTGTGTTGTCCCTCAAAACCCCTCCGTTTCAGAAGCGTTCACGAACATCAATCACCACGGAAGACAGGGACGCCTGCATGCTGGCAACCCTCTTTCCACTCACGGTGACAGAGTAATATAAAACAGGGGTATACGGAACACACGCCCATAAAGAATCGCGAGACGAGGAAGTCGAAGCATTAAATACACAAGACATGTGTCCAGTCATACTTGAGAAAAAAGGCACACCATTTAAAATGTAACAGGACAATGATGTCCAACGCCAACACTGTAAAGAACCATATAGAGTAGTCTGGAGATGTATCGACCTTGAACAAGTTCAAATAAAACACGCATGATCAAAATCGAACAAAGCAGGATCAACACTTCAGGATATCCCAGAATTTCCAGACAATATACTGAATGGAAAAGAGATTTGCTATATACAACGCAGGAAGAGTTCTTGATTTTATGTGCATGGCTTACACAAACAATTAACGTTTGAACACTTTACGCTCACTTCAAATATGCATCAGTGTAAGCCCCCAACGACTTAACTGTGATTCATACCGCGTATGATAGTTTCTTGCAACCAACAATGAAAATAATCGATTTCTTAGTAAGACTCGCCGAGCGAAAACCATTATTTTTCAGACATACTCAGTACTATTATGTGCAATCAAAAACAAGCATCTGGAAAAAAAAGGAAATTAAATAATAATTCGTTTAACACCATCAGACCAAAGGAACAAAGCAAAAGAAAGCATGAAAACCATGAAAACTAGTATAAACAAAAACTGCTACCATTTGTTACGATAACAAAACACATGTAAATTGCGTGCTGGAAAACAGTTGCGCAATCTATTATAACTGCAGTTTAACACCAAACAATAAATAAAACTTAATCAGAAGAACTTTTTTACAATTTCTAGCACCAAGAGTTTAATTAAATAAAAGAACGTATTTTCAGCAGATTCGTGACCTTTGTATTTTATATTAAATTAACAAAAAAATCTATATTGCAACGTGGTAACTTAACTGCATCTCATATTGATCAAATCAATACATTAAAACTCTATAATATTTTAAGTTTTTTAAATATAGATTAAAAATATTACTTTAAAATTCATAATTCGCAATTGAAAACAACCTAAACGGGGCCCCAACACGTGATTTCCCTAGCGGTGAAAATAAACACTATCTTAGTATTCCATAGGTCGCCACCATGTTCTATTTGCCAAGTTAATACAAAATCACATCATTTTATCTAAAATGAAACAAAAAACTTTTAGAGTTCGCCGTGCGAGTTATAAAGAAAATTAATTACTCCAAACTGGCAAATTTTTTGGTGATTGTTCATATCTGATTGTTGTCCGAGAAAAGGCGGACACTCGCCATATGCTGGTCGCTGAGTTGCTTGCAGTAACTGCGTACTGCCGCCGTTCCCCACACTCTAGAAGATTGCAAGGCGAAATTCGGTAAATTCCACACCAAAAGAATAATGAGATGTGCGGTCACGGAATGAAAAACTGAGATGAACCCTCTGAAAACAGAGCATTCAGAACCAGCCGGAATTAGATACGCGACCTAACACTTAAAAAAAAAAGTATTTTTTTTTTAAGTTGTAAGAAAACTTAATCATAAAGAAGGGTTTAAACGACACTAGTTCAAGGTGTGCATGCTTGCTCATTGCCGGTCACCAAAATTAAATTAAACTAGTAGTTTGCGTTGTGCTAACCTACATTTTCTAGTTTTGCTAAAGCCTGTTCACTATAAAGTGAGCATTTTTGAAAGCAATCGTAGAAAAAAGTCACTGCCCCTGCCTGCATATATTTTAACGGGCGCACTGAGTGTCATGCGCCCAGTTAAGTTGGTAGCGAAGGATGTAATATAGTTCCTTATATTAACGTCGAATAAAAAGTGTTAGGTAACCATTTGTGATAACTGAAATAATTTCTTTCCATTTCTGCTTTCGTAATGCATAGAAGTGTAAAAATGAGCAGATCCCTACAATATTTACTTTCCTAAAAATTTTACAGTTTCGCATGACCGACGCATGAATAAAGTACTGAGGTCCGTGGCAATGTTAATTTTACGTAAGGCGGAAGAAGACACAACGAGCATGCAAGTAGATCTTGAGCAGGGCTATCAAAAGGGCAAATTTTACTGCGAACAGCTTATTACTACGTTTATAGTAATTTAAAGGCGCACTCTGCGACTCCATTCTTTTTTAGTATAGGCTGTTAACGGTAAAGCGATCACTTTTGAAAGTCCACTCGTTTGGAATAATAGTCAATAAAGATATATTATTGTAGCCTTGGAAATTAAATTCAAAGTACGGTGGAATATACACACTATGATTATTACTTACATACCAGTATTTATTTAAAAAGGTGGTTAAATAATAAAACATGGCTAAAAGAAAAAAGGAACTAGGGCCTCAAAAGTGCTCACTTTATCGTGAACAGCCTATATCGGCCAAGAGATGCGTGTAGTAGCGCCTCCTAGTCCGTTATCCAAGTGCTCCCGGAGAAGCGCGCCCTACGGAGAGAAGTAGACGAACTAGAGCGTTGCTGGCGGAAGAAAACACTAGAATTTATTTTCAGAGCTGCCGATAGATGACACGGGATGAACGAACGGTACAATGGGAACTTTTTTTCCCTGTGGCGCGGCCTACAGGCTGTGCACACGGCGGAAATTTCCCTTGCTGGGAAGCAGCACTTCAGGAGTCGAGGCGCAGTTGGAGTAAGAAACGCCGTCGTGACTAGGAAGAGTCACGCCAGCATCCGGTGCATCCGAACGACGTGTTGCAAGCGTGGGCGTTCTCACTGACACGGACTGTGTGGAGCGAGTCCTTCTCGCCTGCCTGCTTTCCTGCCTGTGGGCTGACTGGGATGTAAAACTATCTTGTAACACCCCGAGAAAAATAACAAAGTCACCATAAATCCACTAAGTTATAATTCCCAGATACTAATTACAGTTAAATAACATCCTTTCAAAATAACTGCAACCAAAAAAAGAAAATTCAACCCCATAAAAATTTAGAACTATGTGCATTTTTGAAAAGCCGGCACTCTTAGAGTCCCCAAATTTGGTTTATCTTCTTTTTAAATAAGTTGAACCAGTTTCAAAAACCTGTCGGCAGAACTGGAAAGACCACAGTTACCATTGTCAAAAGAGACAGATTAACGTAACATAACGTTACTACATTATTATTCATTAAAAAAAGTTGTAGTGTCAGCAATCGTTTCACAAATTCCCTCACGACTGCGATAAAGGCAATTTATTTCGCGCACGATGAAAGTGCTGCGCCCTTACGTCGAATCAAAAGTAGAAGAAAAAAAAATTTCCACAAGGAGCAAGAGCACTAAAGGGCTTTTGCGAACGTGAGTTACGTACAACTTGGAATTTAACCTCGTTGGAACTTGGCGCCGACAGTGATAAACGACGGACTCTCCTCTCCAGCCCTACCCGCGCTGAAGTTGGTAGATGCCACGACTCCTCCGAGAATGTGGCCCCACGAGTAAATTTATGTAAACTGTAAAATTACCATTTATGCACGTCCTTGCGAAATAAGTTTTTACTATGGTTTTACTAGGAATACTTACTGACGTCAATGAAATGCTAAGACCGTGACTGCTTTTGCCAGTTGGCGACTGTGTTTTGTTCGGTATGATAGTCATCTGTTGGGGTACAGTCAGTCACTTGTTTAGCTAAAATGCTGACACATACTTGTAACAAGAGCAAACACTAAAATAAAAAATCGTTTTGTCTGTAATTATGATCTAATATTCCCAAATGTTTTCATCAGAATGAACTTAAACAACTTTTACTGTGACTTATTAAGTAATACATATTTATAGTCACTAAATGAAATTATTTATTTCAAGATAAATTAACTTTGCACTGAGCGGGGTCATACAAACATTTTGTCAACATAATCTACTGTTCCTTCGAAACGTATATCAATTTATGTCTTTTCATCCACAGTGTATCACGTATGAAAACAAAATTAATATTTCATTCCAATATAATTTCATAAAACGGAAATAAATGAAAAAATGATTAGCAAATGAGTCGAAAGTTCCGTGGAACTAGTACAGAAAGTTTGTTTAATGGGATAAAGAAATTTCCACAATTATACAAATATTTGTAAATTTGTTTTAGTTGCACTATTTTTATAGAATTTTTTTTAAAGAAGAATTTCGCAAACTAAAACGCTAACTTTTAATCTTTAAAGCTATAACACGGGCAACTTGTCCAGAAGTTATACAAGCGCCAACCATTCTTGGAAATTTGAACTCCATATTTGCTCCCGAGTTAAGAAATTCGCGACATCAGTGACCCAGATGCTAATGACCTCTCGTTGTGTTCTTCAAGAGGGCTGGCTGCCTTGGTGCCTGAGTCCATCCATCAATCACGAGGTATCACGTAGCTTCCATTACCGGCACGCACAAGGCCGTGTACACAGAAACTCGATAACGATAGTATTGATTTCGCTAATTCGACATAGCAGGGCGTGTCCTTCGGTGTTTGTGCAAGTACAACACACTCTGCCTCATGACACTTGAAGGTCTGATGACACACGGAGGTCCAGCAACATCCGACAGGCTACCCGCGCGTATTTTCGTAGTATAATTATTTTAAATAGCAAACCACGCGTAAAAAAGAAATACTGCACGTTTTGGAATAAAAACGTTAGATTTGCAAATTTTTGTTTTGCTTTGATTGTCACACCTATATCATTTCATAAACACGATATAGTTTTCACAAGACTTAATTGACGTATATATTCTTTATTATATTTCCATAGCCGATATACAGTATATATAATAAATTAATAACATGTTGTACATATTGTATAAACGTTTAAATGTTAATTTTGAAATAAAATGTAAAAAATAACTTGAGAAAACTACATTATTTCGCATGGGAAACCGAAACCTACAAACACGGATAACTATTCCGTGTTTTCTGCCTGACGTAGGAATTTCGTAAAATTATACTACGCTCATTTAGAAACATCTATGAATGTTTATTTATTAGCAAAGATTAATTAGTGCGCAAGACATAGATTTCCACCGTGACGTTAGAGAATTGCGACGCGCACAACCCAGTATGGATTTCTGACCCGTAAAGGAGAAGGTTTTTAAAAATCTGTGATAGAGAAACCACCCATTAATATACGTTTTTTACTGAGTCAGAAAGGTTGAAAATGTGTTTTTGCCCACAACAAATATTGAATATATTCCACTTAATTCAGCTTCCTAGTACACATGCGTGTAGAATATGGTATATTTTGGCCAAGTAACTACAGGTAGCAATTATCGTTATGTTTAACCGGCGAATAACTAGATTCATTGAATGATGAATTAGAATTACCCAGAATTTTGGAACTGTTATGAAGTACAAAACATCAGGTACAACCTGAATCTAGATTGCAATGTGATTCAAACCGAGTATATCTTTAGGAATGTCAAAATAAAACACAAATAAAAATAATATTTAGATCAATAATAAACACGAGCTTACCTGAAACAGAAAAGAACCAAACTTATAGCGCATTTCGGATATTAGAGGGAAAGTTTACACGACATTTTCCCACATCTGACATAACAAATATAACTTTTATAAAAGTAGACATGACCACGGGTTATCCAACTTCTCACACATATTAGTTACAGCGACCTCGGCCATGAATGTCGCTTGGTTTGAGTACGTGAAATTTAAATTACGACAGATGTCAAAACTATTCTGGAAAAACTCCCAAATGCCTCAATAATTATGTACTTATTTTACTCTTAGCACTTTTTAAGTTCCACACAGTTGTGTTACCACATGAATAATCTACCTAAATTTTCGCGACCAATATTGTTATTTTACATTGTTTAATAAGCGAAACGATAAAACTTACAATTACGCTACATGTATGCAATTAGAAACATTTTATATATTTGTATCTGGTTGTAGGTCATTAAGTACCAAAGAAATATTAATAATTCAAAAAATATTCTTTTTCCAAACTTTTAAATTCTGAACGGAAAATGCCTGCCAAGAAAGGGGTTTTTAATGTTTGGCGGTTCGTTTCTGAGATGAAGCCTTGTGCCCAAACAAAAAAGTTCGTCCGTCGAATGTCTGAAACTGTAACGCAAAAAAAAATAGCTAATGAACTTAATGGATCTACTTCAGGGTTATTCTTGGTAAGTGTTTAAGAGAACCACAATTTAAGGTGAAATCAAAGACTCCTCAAAATGTTCGGGGATGTGTTTATTCCGCTAATTAATTAAATATGCACATTAATAGAATAACAAATCAATGTTTCCCATTACGCCATACGATTTAAACAGTTTATCACTAAAAGAGACAAACCACGTAACTGATTAAGAGAATACAAGCTCATGTACTTCTATACGTGGTTGTAATAAGCTACCTCATGATCCAAGATAACCTGGAAGTTCCTACGACAAACTATGAATTTCCAAAAAATTACGGTAGTATTCGCGTTACTAATATACTAAATAGAAATCAACCTGGGTAATATTTACTCGGTTCAACACACAAAGCTGTACTGCTTTTGTGTGTTCAAATATGTAACGCTGCCTGTCAAAACAATGGCAAATAGGCGAAGTAACACTGTTACGAACTCCTGAAATCTGGTTTACAGATATTTTTAACTTAAAATCAAATATGAAATACGTTTGTGAGGAAATGAATGGCGACGAGAGCCGCACAACTAACCAATGAAAATCTTAGAGAAGGTAACAGGGAAGACTTAGACTACATGTGTGTGCAATGGAAATTAATACTTCAGTATTGCCATAAAACATAAACTATAACTTCAACACTTGCTCTATCCACAGTGAATTAAAACGGTCACCTTTTACGCATGTACTGTGCCCTGAAAATTTCACGAAACATGCTTTCTGTTGGGAGCGGAAGAGAAACTATACACAACTATGACGTACATGACGTAGAACAGCACAGTGCTAGTTTGAACGAAATCCTAAAAATTGTTTATAGTGAATATAATGCTGTTATCTATCGTGATGCTTGCGTGGTTTGAATTTCAATGATTTCCGTAAAAACCTTGAAATGCAGCTACAAATTGCAAGAATCACAATACTTTGGTCTCGTTATAAGAAAATAAACCTTCTTCGAATATTTAAAATACATTTGTAATAGAAATTACACTCTAAATCGGAATCAGTTAAAATTTCACTTTTTCGATCAGTAAACAGTATCTGACTGATTCAGCAGTCACTTGAGTGAATTTAACTAATAAATCAGTGAAAAAGTGACATTTTTTCACTTATTGACTCAGTCATATTTTCCACTGATTCATCAGTAATTTTTTTCACTGTTTTTCAGTGATTTGGTTTTTGACTGATGGATCAGTCAAACTGTGTGTAAAAATGGCAATCAAAAACGTGTAAAAATGACAGTCAAAACGTGTAAAAATGGGCGTTAATCAACGCGTATCAAGTGAAACAACAATGCCTAAACTAATAAAACCAAAATAAAATCATTCTAAAATTGTAACATGAGCATTCAGTCTTTCATTCTGTTTTTGCGTCTTTCATTTCGTTGATGTCATGTAATCAACACATTTCTCTGTTTGAATATTTAAACTGCATATAATGCGGTGAAGAGAGTGCATTCATTTGTACTATTCGCCTTAATATTCCTAACGGTACCAATCAAACTAAAAACGAAAATGTGAAGGCATACAATTTTAAAACTACACGCCCTTTGATTACAAAATGTAAGACATATTTTCCTCATTTGTCTTAACATGATTTGGTAGCTCCACTGGTAAGTTGACTTTCTTGAAGCCAGTAGAAAAGGGTGTGGGAGTTCAAACCTACCTACTTGCGAAAAATTTCTTACTTTCTTAATCTGGGGTAAATTTCTCAGTATAAAAAGTAAACTATCTTAAATATGTTATTTCTCATAATTATTTGACTAAATTTCATAATTTAAATTGCTTCGCGTAACTAATTCAATCATTGAAGTTTATTTCACTGAAACAATCAGTGGTTTTACACTGATTCGAATTTAGAGCGTACTGCGTTAAGGATTTTAGCTCAACGAACTATTGCAAGACAGCGATTTTTAATTTGAGCTTGGCAATGCACGAAAGGTTTTCTGAAGTACAGTCAAACAATTATGGGAAAAAAGAAGAAGAAAGACCATTTACAGTGCTTTACAAAAAATATAAGTCTCATGTAGAGATCGAAATGAGTTTATTTTTCCCCACTGAGTAGTATGTACTATTAAATGTTGAATACTCCTTTTACATCTCGAGCAATGAATTACGCTCATTAATCACGAACTTAAATATTGTCTTACAAAAGCATCTTCAAAATAACGGCCATATAAATATTTTTGCTTAGTATGCCATATGTCACAAACAATTTCCACCGAACTTTTAATGCTGGTAGTATCTATGAAAATCATAAGTTCTAATACATAACATTTTTGTCTGCCATTTATGAAAATAGTCACATGGAGAAATGGAGATTTTATGTCATATCTCAATGACCGATCAACCGATTCCCTCCACATTTTACACGCAAACAGTGCTACGGTGGGCCGTATAAACTTAGAGCCCACATGTTTAAGGTGAATCGGACCCTATTTCCTAAACTGCGTTAGTATAAATAATAAAGATTAGTACGTTATAGCTACTAAACAATGAAAAATAATTCAACCAAATTTTATACGCTAACAGTATTCGTCAGGAGTATCAATTATGCGTTCAGGGAACAAATTTTACTAGCCTTTTTGCAAGGTAGTGAGGAAATGGAATAATTATACCATATTTCCGGAACCATTAAATTAATTTCCACCAAGTTCAACACACAAATAGAGCTACAGAAACACAAGTGGAGCTACGGAAGGCCATGCAAACTTACGTTATTTAAGTGGCTGAGGTACTTATTTCCACAACAATATATTAAATATGTAAATATTTCACGTTAGCAAACCCACTCTACCAAAACATTAGACTATTCACAACTAAATTCGATACTCCGAATCCGATCTCCGTAACGCAGTAGGTTGTACGCTAGCTTATGGTACGAAGTGTTCTGGGTTCGAGTCCCGGGTAAGACACGTGTGTATTTGTAATTGTCTCACTACTTTTGCATGTGTTTCTGGTTCCATATCAAATGAAACTGCTGCCGCCGAGACGTCAAGGCCTACCTACCATTTACGTTTTAAAGAATCTCATCAAAAATTGTTTGCATCCATGTAGATGAAAGTACGCTAGTTAGTTATTTCTTGTTACAGATTATTTCTCTCACTTATTGCGTCCGGAACTTGTTAACAGTGGCCGGCACTAACTGAAGAATATGCAGAGCAGTTAGCTGAAAGGAAATGGCGGAGTAGCTAGAGCATGGTGGACATGTTAGGTAGCACCCACACACGAGAAAGTATCGTGGATGACATAAAAACCACAAGGCACTGACAATATCTGCACTTTAAAACTAATGGTTGAAAAATTCTCATAGGTAGAACAAGATGCACACATCGCCTTGATATATTTGGAAAATGAGTATGATGGTGACAATAAACAATGTAGACGTGAATCAAGCATTAATTAAATCATTCATAAGGTTCTACGAAAGTAACACACGAAAGGAAAGGCACTGTTAAAAAGTTAAGTTGACTACGTACCTGAGTCGAATGTGTGGTTTGTCCCCGAAAATATTTAACATCGCTCTTCAGGAGGATTCAGCAGAATTGTCACAGGTAATATCAAGTCATAGGGGTGCGAATACGGAAAAACCAACTGTTTACTTTGTATTTCGTAGATAGCCAAATTATGATGGCAGAATATGCGATGGTTGGTTGGGAAACTCTAGGAAGAGTGTTTGAAAATGAATGTGGATAAACGTGGTAGCAGCGGGAACTGGCAGCACTCGGAATTTAGTGGTGTATAAATTGTTACATATATTGTAGTGATCTTCATCAAACAATCATGGACGAGATTACGGCAAGCATTAGAATGTGCCGAGCTTTGACAAAAGTAATGAATTCATTTTTATGGAATAAAAATGTAAGGACCAAACAAGCAGATTTATGTAACTCTGATACAGAGAGTTGGCTGCCTTGGTCTGAACGTACGAGTGTTATCACAACGAATATGAAGGAAATGCTAGCTACCAAACCTTATTTGTTACTGCACAGCTCATACGGTTCCAGCTAGACTGGGCAGAACAGGGAATGATGCAATTTAGGAAGGGATGAGAGAATTTTGATCTCGGAACGACCAGGAACAATTGTGTACGACTCCAGCAAAAAAATAACTAAATCGCTCGCGGCGCAAATGGGAAAAACGAAGTTAGCGAGGACGTGAGCACAAAGAACGTGGCCATTGAGGATTGTTAAGAACGAGTACGACCTAAAGTTAATTAGAGACGGGGAAAAAAAATTGTATTTATAACTTTAACATACTTGGTTGTTTCGATTGAATTCGACGAAATGAATGTTAATTTTTTCGATTTTAACAGGAGGGACTAGCAACGATTTTACTGTCGTCGCCGTCGCCAGTAAAAATATTAAAATTGCACTCATATCTCTTACTTGCTACGATTTTATACCCTTCCCTTATCAACAACAGTTATAGTTTATCTGTAATTTGATTTAATTTGGTATCTGATATGATTTGGAATAATTTTTGGCCAGATTACCTACTGTTACATAAAACTAGGATTATGTGTATGGGTACTATACACATGTAAACACACATACGCACATTTAGGCGAGCGAAATTCTAAATTTGTGTCATAAGTTCATAATAATAGCTTGCCTGTCCCTGTCATTCGCAAACCATGAGGTAAAAGTGTCACAATTTGCCAACAGCTCGTTACACATTTGCCCGATCTAAGTTATGAAGACACTAGGCAATGAAATCTTTGCAATAAGCATATATGTCTGTATGATAGTCACGGTAAAATTACCACTTTTGAAAGCTCTGCTTAAGATCTACTTGCATGTACGTTATGTATTATTCCGCCTTGTGTACGATTGACATTGTCATGGGCCTCATAACTTTATTCACGCGTCGGTCTAGTGAAACGGTGAAATTATTAGAAAAGTAAATATTTTACAAATATGCTAATGTTTACTATTAGATTCATTATAAAAAAAAAACAGAAATGAAAGAAATTATTTAATTATCAGAAATAGTTACCTAACACTTTTTATTCGACGTTGAGACATGGAACTACTTCCCATCTATCGTTACCAACTTTACTGGGCGCATGCCACTCAGGGCGCCCGTTAAAATATACGCAGATAGCAGCAGTGACATTTTTATAAGGCTGATTTCAAAAGTGCTCACTTTATCGTGAACAGCTTTTATAAACATTCATGCCTGTCATTCAAGGTCCCTCCTTTCAATTTACAATTATTGTGCACAAGTAAAGTAAACAGAAAAGAATGGCAACCGAGACACTGATAATCCACAAAAATGAAATAGTCCATGGTTTCTGTTGGGTTGGCATGTCCACTGACAAGGTAATAATTAATCTATAATTAGTGCGACCATCACGTTCTGCCTCTCGTGTTCAGAGTTCAACAAGATTTGCTAACAAACATTACTACTGCGATGAACTCGACGTTCGAGCCTGTACCCTCGTATGTATTCCAGTGGATGACGAATGTGGCGATACAGTTAAGCTACGAAGGCTTCATGTCGCGGATGGCTGGCTACGGTCGAGCTTGATTTATCTGTGTGCGGTTGTTTCGCACACAGACGCTGCGCCATTAAACATTGCTGAGCAAGCATTGTCGGTAAGACTTACGAGAGCGGAGATTTTTCCAGAATAACGGATAATTTACTTCACGCAGCGCTGCACCATCTGATCAGACTGGAGGCGGTGCGAATGGGATGAAATGCCTGGAGTTATTCATAACTTGTGCATTATAGGCTGTTCACGATAAAGTGAGAACTTTTGAAATCAACCTTGGAAAAACGTCACTGCCCCCTACCTTCGTATATTTTAACGGGCGCACTAAGTGACATGCGCCCAGTTAAGTTGGTAACGATTGATGGGAAGTTATCTTTACGTCGAATAAAAAGTGTTAGCTAATCATTACTAATAGCTTAAATTATTTCCTTCGCTTTCTGTTTTTTATAATGAATCTAATAGTAAAAATTAGCATATTTGTAAAATATTTACTTTTCCAAAAAATTCACCGTTTCACTAGACCGACGCATGAATAAAGTGATGAGGCCCAAGACAATATTAATCTTACATAAGGCGGAATAATACACAACGTGCATGCAAGTATATTTTAAGCAGGGCTTTCAAAAGTGCTCATTTTGCCGTCAATAGCCTATAATTCATTGTGTTATATTCAAAACCAAGCACGTTTTAACCCTGCGGCAACGCACCTGCTTCGCATTTGGAAAATCGCGGATTCGTGGGCAGTCAGCTGCATTATATAAGGGTAATTTTTTTAGCATGATTTTGCATACCTGTTCCATGTTAACAGCGCTGTATTCCCTCGAGGGTATTCGCCAGGAAAAAATAATAATTTTTGTACCTCACATTTTTTACCTTGTGGACATTACTTGTAACTACTATTTCGCAAAATAAAATGTATCTCACGGTTTTCGCAATATAAATTGTCAAAGTAAATATTTTACTGTCTTTATAATACAAAAATAAAATTAACATTTGCAGAAAATTTAACAAGGGTAATTAAACGATCTTGTCTAAAATCATTTTGCAAAAACTATTATACAAAAGTTCTGGAGCAGCCACATATATAAATATTGAAATAAAAATATTGAAGAATTTCCTCATTTTCAGCTATTTTCTAAATTGTAAAAATATTTCCATGTGCGATTTTATAGAAATATTCGAATCGTTTTTGGCATCTCCTTTCAGGGTGGACTACCTCATTTCTGTAGATAAGTTAGTTTTCATTATTTGCGCCTTTCTTGAACAGTCAACAAGTGATTTTGACATTAATTTATGCGAACATTATGCGGTACAAATAAATAATAACAAATTTGATTTTCATCGCTAACAGCCTAAAGGAGGGCGTATGCCTGGAGCGTTTGAGAAGCTCTGGAGCTATAAAGACGACAATGCCAAGCGTATCAAGTGCGCCATCGCCACTACGCGCATGGCTCCGGAATGGCGTGCAGAGTTCTCGTCGTGCTGCGTGCAACTACGGGACTGTAAAGCTATAGGCTGTTCACGCTAAAATGAACACTTTGAAAGCCCTGCTTATTATCTATTTGTATCCATGTTGTGTATTCCTCCGCCTTACGTAATTAAAACATTGCCATGGGCCTCATCGCTTTCTTCATGCGTCGGTCAAATGAAACTGTAAAATTATTAGAAAAGTAAATATTTTAAAACTCTGTAAATTTCTACACTTTGGCGCATGAAAAAAAAACAGAGAGCAATATAGATGATTTAAATTATCACAAATGGTTACCTAACACTTTTTATTCGACGTTAAGATATGGAACTACTTTCCGCTTCATCGTTACCAGCTTTAGTATGCGCATGTCACTGAGTGCGCCCCGTTAAGATATATGTAGGTAGGGGCAGTGACTTTTTTTCTACGGTTGATTTCAAAAGTGCTCTCTTTATCGTGAACAGCCTTTAGATTTAAATACCACGACAAGCTCGTCTCGACAGTCCAACACGACATCTCAGTCCGACCACTTCCGCCGCCAAATTTAGTTCAATGTTTACAATAACCAGACAGTGTCCATACAAAAAGTGTTACGTGACTCTCGGCCAATCCTAGAATGGCCAGTAACGTACTATGCATTCTCTTTGGGAAGCAAAGCTATTACAAAACATTGTACACTATTTTGTTTTGACAACTTTGTAAACAAAGTGTGTATTTTTGGATTTGTGGGGAAAGTTATTTTTCCACGAATATTTATTTTCGTCGATTCAACAGCTTTCTGTTACAAAGGATGTACACATAAATAAAATATTTTAGAATGAAATTTACCATAGGAGTGAAACTTGCACGAAATTTCGTGTTGTAAGTTTGTATTTATGTTTTTTTTTCCTGCTGCCCAGCGAGTCCGACACCGGACGAAAGATGAAATGAATTTACTTTTGTCAGGCTGTCGGGGCTGCGATTTTGTCGGGGTGAACTTGCTTCTGATTGGCTGATGAAGAATTTTTGTCGATGTCGGGGCTGTTTTGTCGGACTGTCGGGTCATTGTAAACCCAGCATAAGCGTTAACACTAACAATTTAACGGTGCAGATTCTTTAGCAAGGATCAGTGCAGGCTCTGTGTGTATTTCAGTATGTAACGGAGACAAATATTTTGAGACAATGATAAAGAGTTCCGAAATTGCGTTTATAACGTACGCGATGTGTTAACTGTGTCTTAAGGCACAGTCTGAAGTGTGGTACTTTCGTTAATCAGCATACTTGGTGCGCGTTTAACAGTTAATTTAAAAAAGAAAAATTAATTTCAATTACTGTGAAACGCTGTTCTAGTGCCGGGTATGCGAACCCTTCCACCTTGTCCATATACGAGTCGAAGATTATTTTCCATATTTTTTCATAAGGCATATTAATTGTGTGTGATATAAAATAAGTCTGAAAGATATTATAACAATTGTGAAAAATTACTTTTTAAGGTATGAATGAAAGGAACTATAGGTGTGTAAATTTTTTTTCTTGCAAATCTCACAATTGGAAGCTTTCTAAAATTAATTTCTGAGTTTTTTATGAATAATTATTATAAGTCAAAATTTCAGGCTAAAAAACATTATGATTGCTATTTTTCAAGATATTTGGTACTTTTGTCAAGTTACCATCAACATCGTGTCCCGAAAACATAAAATATGCTCAAAATTAAAAACAAAATAAAGTCATGGACGGTTTTAAGGCAAACTCCTAGCACAGACCTAATAGTTCGGACTGAAATCGATTTTTGCGCCTATATGCATGTCACAGTGAATTGATTTTCTAAGAAGGGGAGTTTTTGTCAGGAAAGGTTAAAATCTTTTACCTAACGTTGACACTTTTTTTAATTTTGTCCTACAAAATACTATAACAACATTTAAATTGTCCTATTTTATTTCTTATTGATCAATATATCTTGTCTCAAATATCAGCATTTAACAAAATATATGAACTCAAATTACTTTCTCAAAATCAGCGGATTTCATTTAATTTTGACAATTTAACAGCAGGAATAATCTTCTATTTGAACAGGCAAATTTTTGAAACCTTCCGATTGTTTTTGTTAACGGAATCGTGTTATTTCTACGATTCCAGCATAATTTGCAAACAATCGCAAATTGTTATGGATTATTAATAAAATAATATATGATATGCCTACGTGTAAACACATACAGTATTTTGACATACACATCGCATTTCCGTTACCTTCAGTGAATAATCGATGAAGAAGCACAGGAGATCCACCGGTACAAGCTTCAAGGATACCGTACACGTATCGACAGACTGCTGCATTACTGATGTCCTACAATGCACTTAGTGAAGCAAAGATAGCACAACATCTCGCCCTGCAACACAGACTGGCGTTCCAGTTAAACGTACTTAGCCAGATGGCCGTCGTTATCCAACAACTCCTAAACACACGTGTGTGAAAATAAACTCAAAGAGGTCCGACGAAAATAAGCTCGCAGGTCCGCATCTGCCAACATCTGCCACTACGAACGTCAACTGCGTTTTCTAAAAAGAAACCGCTTACTTAATCAGCGTGACTTGGCGTTCCAGTTACGACAGTTCCGTACACCAGGGAGTACCGACGTCAACGTGCTCCGACCCGACGACCTACTATACCACTAGCATATTTAACTTGTGCATACATTTCGAGAAACGTTGCTACACGATTGTTTTTATGTAAAGTGGAGATAGGGTAGGAAAATATGTCCACGCAATTGCATAACTGTATATTCCCTGTACGTAACAATATGATATTCACTGCTTGAAATGTTATCAAAATACTCACCTGTAAAATAAAAATTAAAATATTCTGACAAATCACTATTTCGCCACAATTCATATTAACATATTTCAGTACGTTCGTTTATATAAATCTTAACAGGAGTACTGATTTCTAAATAAGAACGAATTTTCAAGTTCAAACAAAACCGAGTAGATCCATGTGGGTTTTTGTGCAGAAAGTCCTGCTTGTTCTACACGAACGTGCTGTAGGCAATGCATTCATGCCGAGTTTCTTATTATCTCAGAAGCAATGCACGTAGAGGCAGCTACAGACAATAATAACTGTGGCAGGTGAAAGCACAAATTGAAGTTATCAGGTATGAGCCAACCTGCCGACGTCATCAAAGAGATGATGAAAGCGTTTAACGACAGTAAAATTCTTTGTCCAAGGGTATCCAAATAAAAACATTTGGTAACGTAATGACAATACACGAGACACAAATGCCAGCAACATGTTTGAAGAAGTGTTTATCAACGTGTAAATAACTGATAAATTAATTGTTTTATACTTTTGTGATAGTGAAACTATTAATTTATAGTAAAAATTGTTTTCTGACATTTTAATTACTAAAATACTTGCACATTAAACATTCCTTCAACAATCGCAGTGATCAGTTGCGTGCGTTAAGTTACATTACACAGTAACTCAATTAAATTACTTGGACATGCGCAGAAAAAAAACAAAGAAACACACACACACAGATATATATATATATATATATATATATATATATATATATATATATATATATATATACAGTGGCTTATTCTTGTTAATTAAGTTTAAATTTAAATGAAATTTACATTCGGAACCAATCCAAAATTATATGTAAACGTGCCACACACATGCATTGCTTGCGAGATTTAAACCTGGGGTCAGAGTGTAACAGCCTAGAGACTCGATCACGGAAAGGTATGAATAAGGCATTAACTTTCCAATAACTTATTTCGAAAACTTCGACACACTTAGCCTGTGAATTTCGATACGAGTATTCGCTGACGTATCAAAATCTATCTAACGAAAGTTTGGAGAGTTTCCTGACAAAAATTTCACGAATGGAGAAATCTGGTTTTCACGAATTGTCGCTTCATACACGGCGAGGATTAACTTGCAGACAAGCTCCAATTTAAGCCGAAGCCCATTCCTAAAGCGTAGGCCTATTTCGCTATAAAAATACCGTGATACATTCAGTCACTCCAAATGATACCGTTTCAAAACAAATATCTGCATCTACTTACGAGGATTATAAAGGCTTTGTCGGTGTTTAAATGATTGGACTTCGTAATCCGGCAACGAAAACTGTCTATATGAAAGCACTTGCTGGGGACGGCACGCGTTGGAAAAACCTATTATTTCTTATCAATCTTCAGCAAAAATTAGATTAACAGCAAGCAATTCTACATTGTTCGACTCGAATAGAAAACATTTCCGCAGTTATTTTTTAATAACAAACTTACACCAACAGCACACAAACTGTTGTAAAATTTAAGAGCTTGCATTTAAGCCAGCTCACACTTAAATACTTCTGTATATTAGTGAAAAATTTTACAGAAATATGATGTTCATATACAGAAAAGAGATCCATAATTAAAACAGAGCTATAGGCTGTTCATGGAAAAATGTGAGCATTTCGAGGTCCTAGCTACCTTTTGCCTTTCCACCATTTTTTATGCTTTGAACCATCTTTTTATATAAATATCGCCATGTAAGTAATAAGCACAGTGTGAATATTCCCCGGAATTTGGAAGTTAACGTATAAGGCTAAAGTAAAGTATACTTATTGACTGTTATTCCAAATGAGGGGTTTTTCAAAAGTGCTCACTTTACTGTGAATAGCATATAAGCTCCGTACACAACATATACGGAGCGGGACTGTATTTTCTATAGCTTCAGGTTTCCGGAACGAACAACGCCGATTCCACACGAAGCTTTGTTGGCCACTGTAACTAGGAAGCTATCTTTTCTATGGGTGTTACGACATTTACGCCACTCATTCCTTCAAATATCAGAACGTACTATCAGGCTCCAGTAACAGTTAACAACGCTTGATACACCAAAAATTACTCGAAACTAAAAAAAAATTACGTAAGTTACATTTCTCAAAATATCGGTTATGCCCTACACTATAACAAGCACAAGAAGGTTGTAGGTGAATGGTAACTGATTTCCTTAGAGCGGTGGCTTACGCACTGGCTTACGTTGTGAGGAGTTCTGGGTTCAAGTCCCGCGTAGGGCATGGGTGCATTTGTGTACGTTTCTATCCTCTTATCAGCTCATGTCACTCAACTTTGTCGGAAGAGTTCATTTACTGCCAATGGATGTGGAACGAAATAACAATAAAAAAGTGGTAACAGTCGACGACTTGTGAGAATTTTATTTGAGCTGACACATCACAGTGGAATTAAATATTTTGATTTATTTATATTTCAATTTTTATGCATTGTAGACCACCGCCATAACGAAGAATAATTTTTTTTCGTAACTTTTTTTTTGTTAATCGGTACTACAAAAAAGATAACTATGTAGTATATTTACGGAGAGAGTCCGTGAATTCACGGAAGGTTCGGCGAATCGCACTGGAAAGTCCGTTATTGAAACGACAACGTGTCATTTTTTAAACGGAGAGTTCTGGAAAAAAAAGTTATTTTTCCGGCACTCTTCCGTAAAATGAAGAATTTAATTTTCTTTCCTGAACATCACAGAATTTAATTCGGTAATTGTGTCTTTCTTTGCCAAAGCTTTTAAATTTATACAGTAAAAAATTAGTTTCGAATATTCGAACCTTCAATACTCAAAAATAAATACTTGGCGATAAATGTGTAAGTGGCATAGTTAACGCGAACATTCGAATGGTAAGGAATGAAATATTGTACAGAATAGAGAAAATAGTGTGGAATTTAAATCCCAGGCACCAAGATGTCAACTCTGAGTAATAAGTTCACCTACAGCCAATACCACAGAACAACTAAACACACAGAACCTAATCTGGTACATCTGTACAGCGGGCGGCACAACCTGGCAACTTGGCGCAGGATCATCTGCCAATCAGAGCCCACAGACGAAACTGAACGAACCAATAGGAAATTGTAAACAGCATGGCAGAGCCACTCAAGACTCTAAGCCCATCCCGCAGCAACACACAGCCAACCAACGACTGCAGAGTACTCTTATGCTGATAACCCCTTGTATCCTCTCAAAATATTTTTTGTGGAGCACCTTACAGAATAACTATTTGTTTGTCGGGGTTTGTAACCAAAGGCAAGCATGAAATTAACAGAATTCGGCAATACTTGTAAGATCGAGTAAGAAAGATTTTTTCCTAGACCTCTTATGTCAACAGGAAAATTATTTTACGCAAAGTAATTATTCCAACCACGCATTAATTGAATACAGGAGTGAAATGCACGCGAGTAACACTAATCACCGATTCTGTCAAAGTTAGTTTACGCTAAACCAACAAAACATTAAAAAAATTCTCAATAAAAAAAACCTACGCGTAGCGAAGAACGTGTTAAGCTTTAATAATTTCTGCATTCTTCGACACCTACGTTAGTAAATATTATTAATCGAAATGACTGGAATATTATTAATTTCACGCTATTTTTCATCGAGTTGCATAGGCCGCGATATTGGTGATACACCGAAAAAGACGATGATAATAAACAACACTAGTTTAAACAGCTGGAAATCTTTTAACGCATTTCCTTGGAAAATATTTGTTTATAAAATCAGAGGTTGGTGGAAAATAAACCATGATGTAGTACAAGTAGATACAGAGGTCGGAAAAAATAATAAATTTGTGAAAATCTTTGAAAGGCCACATAATACACACTTAACATGCTGAGGGGTGACCTATTCAACATTTTGTGTACCGTATTTCTAACGAAGGTGGAAGGTAAAAATGCACTTGCTCAGGGCGATTTTTCTAAGGAAAAAAAACCATATCGATTCGCAACAGCAGTGAAAAAAAAAACTGTCTCGCAGTTTTGTGCCCTACGAATAAATAGCCTTAGAAGCGAAATCCAAAGAAAATATAAAGCCTTGAGAACTTCGAAGAGCACTAACTTTTAAGATTTTCCCTGCATAAACTCACGAGGCTCTTCGCTTGTCCCATGACCGCGAAACTCAGCAAAGTTCGCAACCTCTTTCAAGTCGTGAGATCAATTTCCGTATGAGACATGATGATGGCAAACTTTCGCGAATGTGCTTAAAACAAATAACAAAAAAAAAAAAAAAGCAATTTCTCCAATTTTTTTATTTTCCATTACAACAGGTCCTCTGAAAGCTTTTACATTCTAAATAGAGTCTACGAAAATAAAACCACAACAAAATAACACACTCTCTCATAATATATATAAATAAAACTCGAAGTTTTGACTGTACCTTATCGGAATTACTTGTAGCTTCGGTCAGAATTCGTTTTCAGCCATACGTATGCCTAGTAATGAGTGATCGAAGAGTGAATGAAGAAGTTCGGGCGGCTGTTAACATTGAGGTCTTGAGAGCCGATGAATGTGTAGTGAGGTGAGTACCGAGTAGCGCCGAAATGTAAGGGCATGGGAAACAGGAGATCCCCGAGAAAACCCGCCGACCGGTGGCAACGTCCGACACGATTACCACGTGCGAAGATCCGGAGGTGACTCCACCGGGAATCGAACCCGGTTCGCCTAAGTAGGGGGGCGAGTAATCTAACCACTACACCACCGCGGCCTCCACCAAGTGCCGATTGGCCAACGGCGTTCCGGCGTGTCGCTGGCTAGTGACGTCCAATTCTCTGGCGTGTGCGACGGATGGAGTTCGGCGTATAAGCGGCTGATTCATTTCTGTATTATTATGTATTCTGTGCCTTAAAGGTCATCAGTGCCATTTCTGCATTTATGTTTATCTGCCTAAGTTCCATGTGAAAATGACAAAACGAGCGTGAGTAAAATTTTCAATGATGTTAACATAGGTGCGGAAATCGAATTTACAACCATTTAGTTTCAAAACAAGCGACCGCATAGTTGGTTTCGTCACGGGCTATTAGTTTTAATCGATCGATCGATGAACTTGAGCGTGTATCGATACGTTGTGGACAACAGCACGCTTCATAAACTGTGGCAACAGTCTGGAATAGACCCTTTGCTAGTATCGGCATGATAATTCTACTGCCCATAAAGCAACGCTAAGTGCGTGATTTGAAGACAATCCAGTTGAACTGCCTAACTGACCCATTAAAATCCAAGAATTCAAATTAAATCCATTATTACACATCACCATTGTCATTTGTAAACATGTTTATGAGTTAATTATAATTGTAAAAAAAAAAGCCGCTGCCATCGCCAGGAATCGAACCCAGACCTAGCTGCGACGTCGGGGTCCAGTGTTTGCGCCATGGACTGTAGCACGGCGTGGTTGCATTGCTTCTCAATCCGCAGGCATAAGTGAATCATCCGGTATATAATACACACGCCAAACTCTTATACAAATGAAAGTTTAATATTTATCGAAATACCAAGAACTTAATCGTTAAGCTGTTTACAATAACATATTTTTATACAATCTTAATCATGATCATGATATAGGTTATGCCACCAGTTTTCCAAGAATATCTTAAAAGAAATACACAACACTGGGGTAGGTATCGATTTCACACCTTCGTGGAGTTAACAAAAGACACATTATCCGTTAGAAACTATGCACAAAAGGCATCCCGCTACCCGCGTCTTCACTGAAAGAGAAAAACCAAACAAAACGAAATAATGTTAACAAGGAGGATAGGAAAACCCGCGGCAAGACGTGGAACTCGTTACAAGCAGACAGAGACGCCACGAAACAGACGAAGCTAAGAGAATTGCCGCCGACAAAAGGAGGACACGAAGGGGACAAAAGTAACCTAGTCCGAGTTCGTTACGCCACGAGTTGAGGAGTTGTGTGAAGATAAGGAAGGAGGTGTAAGAGGACAGAACGGTGTTCGCTAGGGTGGGGGGGGGGGGGTGAAGGAGGAGAAAAAGCGGCGCACCTCGCCTGTTTCAGACCTTGTTAGGCCCGGCGCGTCCACTCAACCCTACTCCCTCCTCCCCCAACCATACCCTTGTTAATTATGGGAGGTGCGTCGCGGCGCTCTGACGTCGCCCGAGGAGCTGCGGGCGTCGGCGTCTCGCGCCAGAACCTGGCCGGAAAACACAACGCCTGCAGTGCTAAAGCTGCCTCCACAATTGCGTTGGCTTCAGAATTATGACGTGTACAGAAGAACTCAGTGTGTTCAGTCCTACGTGTTGATTCACAATAGAAATTGAAATTAACAGGTCGCGAGTGTGTGTGTAGTTGGGTTTTGCTAAAACATTAGTAAATGCCGGGATAGACAATTACTTTTCAAAATAACTCTGTTACAGTTAGTCCACTGAAACACTGGGAAAAGTAACCCAGTCAGTTAACACACTACAGTTAAAGTAATAACTGTATAACTGTAAGTTATATTTCACGTGTCATTTCGATAAAAACATAACACGGCAAAATTTACATTAACAGTAAATTAGGAACTTTTCCACTATATAGGTATTTTGCAGTTGAAATAACATTGTTACAAGTTCGCATATGTGTATTTATGCATTTCCTTGCTTCATTTTAGACTTTGCTTAACATACAAAATTTGTATTAACTTATACCAGTACAGTTGGATACTAAGAGGACTCATTTATCTTCTTCAGAGACAAAGAAAGAGAACTAGGTTGAAATTAATTAAATACAAATAATCATAAACAATTTAATCAATCCAATAAATCACACAGTATAACCTCGCTGCGTTCATTCACAACTTCACAAGAATATACGAAACAGAGATAAACTGACAAACAAATCACATTCAGAATTATGTAGCAGCTATTGCAGATCAGTCAGCACACTAGAACAAAGTTTCTTGTGATATAATATAGTCATTGACAGTCTGAAGATAACTTATAAATTTATGAGTTAATTTGTATATGTATGATATTCGATTTGGGAGAAACAAAACTCGCCTAAAAAAATACACGCGTCAAAAACGTAACGCGAAAAGAAACGACAGTTGACGTTAGGGAGACAAAATATAATTTCGTTACGCTAAAAGTAACTGAAACCTTAACGTAACGACATAATAAAATTCGTCACTATAAATAAAGTAGGTGTTACACGAAATAAATTACTTGTAACGCGTTAATTTCAGTCCAAGGTAAATGCAACCCCGTTGCTTTTACGGTTTAATAAGGGTTCCTGGTACGAGAAACTTCACTTCTGTACCTAGGAAATAGGATGTCTTTGCGTCTTTATTCGCGGATACGGACTACACCACACGAATTTGTGATAAAAACTAAGTAGAAAGTACTACGGTAAAAAAGCGTAAGACCCTTCGTTTACGAGAAAAAACGAAATGAAAGGTTCAAAAACCATTGTAGCAAACGTGTGGTATTCTAGATTAATATGAGGTGATGTGGCAATGCTGCAACTAAAGTGTCGGTCGTAAGGCATACGGCAAGAGGATGACCCGAGCTCAGTAGTGCAAGAGAGTCTATGGAGTTCACGTGCAGTGGGTACTGGGATATGGCAATGTCCATGGGTGCATCCGGCGGCCAAGCTCCATGCATGCTGTATGCATCCAGCGTGCGGAAAAGTGCACTGCTATGGGCAGAGTAAACCTCGAACACCTGTTATAACATTTTCTATGCTGATGCTGTATACTGAGCTTAATGTGAAATAAATTCATTTTATCTACTTTAACGTCATTTTTCTTGGAAACTAAGGGTCTTAAGCGTTTTTTACCAAATAATATTTTATACGTTGTTTTGATTACAGATTCGTGTGGCGCAGACAGTATCCGCGAATTACCTGACAACCTGTATGCTAACGCACATATGAGTTCTTGGTGGTCACCCAGCCAAGTACTAGCCGTGCCCGACGCTATTTAACTTCAGGGATCATTATAACTCCAGGTTTACCAACACGGTATGGCTGCCAGCTTACTTAAGTGTTAAAAGTAACCATTATATTTTATATCTTAACTAAAAGCTGTGTGGCGGTGACCAATTAAAATAGAGCAGTCGGCATCATTGGCGGGAAATCGTTATTTACACTAACGTAAGCATAAACCTATTAAAAAGGCATGTGTATGTCCATGTTTATGATTATATTTGTGAGAGGTAGGTTCACAAAGATCAGCTTCTATACCAGAAAATGTGTCTGCTTTCAAGCATTGACGCAACCTTATTTTTTCCAGGGGGAAAAGGGGAGATCATTAAATCTTAAACTTTCCGTAACCACACTCACGTTAATTTTAATTTTATATATATATATATATATATATATATATATATATATATATATATATATATATATATGTGTGTGTGTGTGTGTGTGTGTGTGTGTGTGTGTGTGTGTGTTTGTGCGTGAAGTTATGCACGAACGAAATAATAATTTTAATGTACGTATTTAAATATGCAAGAGAACACAGTATAGGAATTTTGTTTGCAAAGGCAATGTAAATTATAAAAACATTTTAAAACTGAAATTCTAGATCAAATATAATTTTTTTTTTTTTACAAAAACGTAAATTACGACACATTAAAATATTACGTGTATTTGAAAAATACTGAGGCAAGAAGTTTACCACAAGCTATATTAATTGCAAACTGAGCTAATGGCTGACTACCCGAAATGTTAAAATGGATGAAGGAGGGCGGGGGGGGGGGAGGCCGCTGAGATGTCCCTGCTGGCTACAAGTAGAGACAGATGTCCGCCTCCCCCCCCCCAACTACGTTGTACTTGGCGCGGATGCTTTGAAGAAAGGTCGGGCTTATCAACCAAGAAACAGAACAGACTTTTCGTTCAGCTGGCAGACGTCCCGTGTGAGAGAACTGCGGTTACTGCATCGTTCTGATTTATAATTTTTTAAGTGTCAAACCCAGCTTATCAAGGTTAAATAAACAGTTTCAAAACCAAACTTTAAAAAAATATATGTATCACTACATACATGCTACAGTACAAATTGGCATGCAGGCACTTAGTTTAGTTGGCAGCGGATTTACACAATTAGTAGGTAGGTTGGGCTTAAGAGTGGGATGGGCCGCCGTGGGAACCCCACGTCCAAGGTCAAGAAGCGAGGAAGCGATACGGGCGACACTAACACGCACGCCTAATGCCTCATCGCCCCTACGCGCAAGGCGTGTAGTGTTTCCGTCGTAACGCTGTACTGTGCAAATTAGATCTGAAACATAGGGGTTTTATTACACGCGATGAAAGACCACAGCTTAAACTAAGCCCTTAACCTTGTACTTTTCTTGTCGCTTAAAGAAACTCCATAGGCAAGCTTCAAAAATATTACACTTAATAAGACCATAGTAAAAAAATAGCAACATAGATGTTTTTTTTTCTTTATCTTTTCTGACAAAACGTTGTATTTGCAGAACATTTATTTTCCCAGATACGCATGTTCGCACAAACAACTATTTCACAGAAAATGTGGGGGTCCATCCTACTCTTAAATTCTCGTCGACAGCGAGGCATTAGGGACGGAGCAAGTTGTTTAGGGAAGAGAGGCTGGGGAACGAAAAAGGTTTGGACGGCTACCAACAACGAGGACATGATAGCCGATGTGGGTAAAATGAAGTGAGAATGGAGCAGCACCAGAATGCAAGGGTGGGAAAACGGGAGATCCCCGAGAAAACCTGCCCACCAGCGGCATTGTCCAACACGATTACCACATGCGAAAATCCGGAAGTTACCCGGCCGGGGATTGAACCCGGTTCGCCTTGGTGGGAGGCGAGGCGAGCAGTCTAACATTTCAGCCACCGTGGCCTCTAATTGGGGAACGAATGGGAGTGAATTGGCAATGGTCTTTGTTATGTACCCATCCCAGCTTTCACCTGGAGTGATTTTGGGAAACCATGCGAAACCGACATCACGATTGTCGGGCTGTGAATCGAACACGGGTCCTCTCGAATGCGAGTCCACTGAGTTGCCACTGCGCCACCTCGCTCGGTACGCGAAATAAGTTCTCGCACTTGTTCTGTTGCAAGTGTGATGTTTATATTTAGGGCCACTAAAGTTAATGATTTGTACAGGCTATTCACGGTAAAATGAGCACTTTTGAAAGCCCTGCTTAAGATATACTTGTATTCACGTTGTGTATTCTTCACCTTATTCAAGATTAACATTGCCATGACCCTCATCACTTTATTAATGAGAAGGTCAAGTTAAACTTTGAAATTATTAGAAATGTTAATATTTTACAAATCTGCTAATTTTTATACTTCGATGCATTAAAAAAACATAAAGCGAAATACATAATTTAAGTTATCAGAAATGGTTACCTAACACTTTTTTTTCGACGTAAAGTTATAGACCTACTTTCCTTCAACCATTACCAACTCTGCTGGACGCATGTCACTCAGTGCGCCCGTTAAAATATATGCAGGTAGAACCAGTGAATTTTTACTAACGTTGATTTCAAAAATGCTCACTTTATCGTGAACAACCTTTATTTTAAACGCATTCGAGTATGAGTAAAACGCTACCAATGATGTTATATAGTTGTTATTCTATATTGACTGTCGTATTACGGCTGTCTTGCCTCGAGTAAGAAAGATCTTTAAGAAACTAAAAATTATGTTACCACCAAGAGGTGGCGTACAAACAGTCTGAAAACTAGTGACCTGTAGTGTTGTCAGAAGACGAAATTGCACACTGCCAGAAGCGAGAACAAGAGAGAGAAAATTAGAGCTTGGGAAGGAAAACAAAACGGTTGCGCCACAAAACAAGTTAAGATTTTTTTTTGTAATTAAAAACTACATAAAATAAACAAAGACACTAGCTTTGTTCCCTCGCGGTTAAATGCAAATGAAATCCATTATTCACGTAACTGTTTCCTTGCCAGAGCGACATTACTTAACCATATTCCATTTTACAGTCTTATTTACTGCTTGCTGTGTGAATATTTTGCTAGACAAAATGTTTGAAATTAATGCACGTACAAAATTTTGAAATTCTACGCAAAAATTTATGCTCCCTGTATCTCATCTGTTAATTATGAAATTTTAATAACTTAGAATTAAGTAACGGAATTGCACTACTATGAATGAGCTAGAAGAATGAACGGTAATCAAATATTAGGCCTGATAAAACCAATGTATAACAGACAATTTTTTACCATTAAAACTTTTATGTGAGAAAAAACGATTTAGGTATCGTCTAATACCAACATAATCATAATCCAATTATTATTATATATATATTTTTTTTGCTATCTGCCACGAACAATTTTAGGAACTGTGCAAAAGAATTTCGACAGTTAATACAAGAAAAAACATTACACACAAATACAACATCTGACATATCTTTGGTAAAGGATGGAACGTTGAGTTGTTAACTCAGGGAAATTAATATATTTTGCTTATCACTCCGAAACATAAAAAAAATGTTATGTTACTCAACATAGATTAAAAAACCACATCAAAATCTCTTCAATACGATAAAGATTCAGCCACTGTTATAACCATTGTAAGCATGATTCTATTTTCTTCACACTGATAATGCCCACTGGAATATAAGGTGAAACGAAAAGGTTAATGCAATCAGTGCAATGAGGTTAGGATAGGAATAGTAGTTTGTGCCATTTTATGAACATTATTATCTTAATATTTGCATTGCTGCTATTTGTTTTGCCAAGTTCATTCTGCCGTATATCATATCCGTGTAAATTACTTAGCATGCCTTTCTACACAGAATTATCAAAACCAAATAATGTTCTACTAAAATGCGTGCCTTGCATCACACGCCATTTTGATAAAGGTTTTATTCAAATTCACGATAGGCGCTACCTTCCTCATTGCTTTGGACAAATCGGAACAGGAGCAGGCGTCATCACGGCGAGCTATCGAGAACCACGGCATGAAACGAGACAGTAACGTGACTTACAATAGCTATCTGTCGAAAGTGAACTAACTACTCATTATTGTTTAGATAGCCGTGCACGAGTTCTTGCGAAAATCTGAGTATTTATTTCACAAAGAAATTCACTACAGCGATATTATCCATAGAGTGACAGGAGAATGGAGATATGTGATCTTAGAATGAATAGTGCAATTGGGGTGAATGACAAGATGGAGATTTTTGGACATTTGCCATTGCCATGCAGATGTCTGTCATGGAAAAAACAGGACTGAGCAGGAGAAAATACTTAAAAAAGACAAGCAACCCATGGACGATAAAATAAATATTTGTACACAACACTGGACAATTCCAAGAGGAAATAGAGTCAAAAAACAGACCAGCAACTAATTACGAAAAACATAAGTATATATACATGACCAATAGATAACACATAGAAACCAACACAGGCAAGAAATCTGCTGACAAAGCTAGAACAACACTGACAAAATAAGTAATAACAAAATAGGATAACACAACAAAGTAACGCACTAAAACACAGCAGTTTAACTATACACGACAGAATACAAACCAGGAACGCTGTAGTCAAGAATATATATGCACAAAGCCAGAAAATCCCATGAAGAAATCGAGTTAAATAAAACAGGACAGCAAACTAAATGCGAAAATCTAATTATATATATATATATATATATATATATATATATATATATATATATATATATATATATATATATATAGACACAGGGGAAAAAAACTATATACAACCAAAACAAAACACAACAAAAAAGACGACACAGGCTAGTTATCTATTTTCACAAATAAAACAAACACAACGAGGAAACTCGCACAAGAACAAACAGTAGTTTTCCCACGACTGACAGAATGTGACGTTTCGGGAACTACAATCTATGAATTAAAATAATTTATTCGCGAGGTAGTTAGGTTCTGTGTTCTTAAATTCCATTTCACCTGGGATCAACTACACGCATTTCCTTTGCAGTCGTAGATGCTTAACGTAACCATACCACATATTCACAACTTTCTTTCTCATCGATCACAGCACACTGGCGGCGATTAGAATATTTTCCCAATTCTGGCTTAGTAACGTAATTACTGTGTTAAATAAACGGAACATACTTTGTCTAAAATTCTAAGCATAGTAAATGGATTTTATCAGCTTCCAAGTAGTTAAAATAATTTTACTAACTACAAAGGATATAAAGCAGTCATCCGGGAAAGCCTTATAACATCTGAAAGCAAAGAAGTCGTACTACATTATCACCGAAAACCCGTGGCTATAGATTGGTGCCTTGTGTTTTTATCGTTATCATCGTCATTTTCGAGGAATGTCTACCAAAATCTATATAATAGACGTGGAATGCGTGCAGATGGACGGCACATCTACAACGAGACTAGACAATCGAGTGCAGTGAATCGATCGCTTTATAAACGAACTGACGATGCTGGATCGAACAATGGACCATATATTCCTACATATTGTATTCTACGCGATACCACAATATTAAGTTCGCCCTGTGTGTCATCTTAAGTTCACTACGGGCCATTACTTGTCTAGTTTCAGGCGATATGTCAGCAAAAATTGTAAATTGGGGTCGGCGCCTGTGCTGAGTCTCTCAGATTAATACCGCTGTGTTCTGTGCATTCAATGACGGAAAATATTTAGTATTTGTCATTTTTCTTCACACACGGGATATAAAGTGCTTCAATAAGTAGAAATATTTAACGTATTAAGACCTCGGAATGGATTATGACGAAAGCAGAGGTGTAGTTGAAGACGGCACAAAAGACAAGAGGAACATTACGTCAGGCGAGAAGAGAAAAAAATACTCCACGTAAGAAACGTAAACAGCAGTAATGACGGCAGGATTCAAGAGCTTGACATAAGGCGGCATATACCAGGGGCATCACGCCGTCATTAGCGACACACGAAAACAAGGTTTTACGGAGAATGAAGGCAAGAATAAAGAAAAGTATTTTCCTTTCCTCTCGTTTTATCACCTTCGCTTAGGTCTACTCTTCCTTCCCCCTCCCCTACAACAAAAAAATACAGCAAGAAGGGAGGAGGACACAGTTCATTCGTTGAATTTTGCTAGCAGGAACAATTCACCGAAATGACCAAGTAAAAAAAATTATATGGCATCTCGCGTTTTGGCTATATTTCCGTTCGAGTAAATTCCTGTCTGCCCAGGCATATGAGCGTGAAATTCTCCTTACAGAGATTTTTTCCTTGTTGGAGGTATTTGGTTTACGTTTTTTTTTATACTGCCAGCAAGCTTTGTTCCAACATACCACACAGACTCCTAGCAATTAGCATAACAACAATCGACTTACAGTGTACTTCAGTTGTTGTTTGTTCGAGTGGAATGCTTTACTTGAAATCTGTGTGGACCACAGCACAAGCCGAACCTCAGATGTGCAGTACTGACTAACTGAACTACAGGAGTCCACTGGAAATCACGTTGTGAAAACTGGGGGCGTGAAAGAGCATACAACAAGTGTATAAAAACATACCTTGATAAACTCTTTGACAGACATTATGTAAAAATAGCATTGACTATGTTAAATAACAGTTATCCATTTAAATCGCGACCGGAAAAGGCGGAATACCACGCAGAGCATACACACACGGAGTAGTTAGAGAGCTCGTAGAGTGTTTTGACAATACACGCTATTATTTTTCACAGTTAAACACAACACGTGTTTCTAATAATGTAAGTTAGATTCCACCAACGACAATCCCACTTAGCAGGCAGTTTGATTGTGGTCTGTGACGTAGGCCAAAATGTAGTCTGCGTGGTTTTTTTTAAGGACGACTGGTATACCTGTATTTCAAATTCCAAATGGAATTTTGATAACTTCACAGGTCAAATTGTTTACGTTGTATTAATTAGCACTGTCACAGTACAAAAACTCGATATCACGCATAAATGAACTGTATGCTTTGAAGAAGAAGGGGGGAAAAAAAGTGTTAATGAAATTTTCTCCGGCAACCAGTTTTCGAAAGCGTAGTAAAATTTCCTTTATTAATGCTTAAGATAATACTATTTGATTACAAAATTACTCAGAATTTTGTGGAATATTAAATAAACCCGTGAGTGGGCCATACTTAGCTTGTACTCGACCCCTATAGATCGTTTAGATTAGTTCCTTGACGAATTTTCCAAATAATCATTGAGAAATAAAATGAGCAATGTTGTTGTTTCGAACCTCAACCCCGTAAGAAATATTTTACAGAGACTTTAGTATTATAGCAGTTCTGAAAGTTACTCCATCGACGTTCCAAGAGCCCCCTGAAATTTTGTTTCGCGACTGTTATGGTGGATACGGAAAGGGGGCGAATAACAAGCAGTCACTAAAAAAAATCACAAGGCTTTTGGTAGATCGATGCAGTAACCCTCCGAACTTATTTATTATCACTGTTTATCAAGCAAAGATATTACATATTTGGAAGAACGATGTGACAATGACGATGAGCGGCAACTTAATAGCTCATTTAAGACGTCCTGGACCTCAGAAACGTCGACTTAGTTTTCCACGCGCAAAAAAAAATGTAATGCTGAATCAACGCAGGATCGAGATCGTATTTAATTCCCATCTCTGAGAGTACAAAGCATCCGTTTCTTGACCCATAGGGTGGTGACTATACAGCGGTCCACACATCTGCATTGAACGGGATTTCCAAAATCGTCTGCCGACGGGATGGCGATGTCTGCCTGGTCACCGGCCAAGCGCGAGTTTTCTTAGTTTGCCATCATACATGATACAACCACGAAGCTCGTAGAAATCGTAGCTGTAGCATGGGCCCGTACCAGCGGAGGAAACGAATTTCAGAGTTTCGGCGCTGAACAACGGTCCTGATAAACCTAAAATAACTACAGCAATACCAACAACAGTGCGAAATTGACAGCTTATACGTAGCGATTCTTGATACAAGCACGCATAACTCTGTTTATAACCATCGGCTCTGCATAGTCTCACATAATGGTGGAAAATGAACATCCTAGTGGAAGGACCGACACACAGCAAATAATAACAATCCACTTATAATACTGCGCAAATAAAATTAACTGACACAAGTGTACACATACGTTCAAAAAATTTTAAAATTAATTTCGCTAGGACACATGGTTCTACTAATGCATTCATTTCCTTGTAAATTAAAAATTACAAAAGGTGAGGTTAAAAGCGAAAGCGAGATGATATTAATCTCTTTGAAGTTTAATGACAATGGTGAGTTCATGTTATTATGATAGTCTATTGCCGACCATGACGAAGGTCACAGATTCCAGGCCCCGAAACGTCGTGGTCGGCAATGGACATAGTCCAATCAAACGATCATAAAAAGATGTTAATCTCGATAATAAAAAATAGCTACTGATGAGGGCTATATAAAAACTATTGTTTGTGAAAATTGCAACACTCAGAAAGAATGGCCCGGATGAATCCATACTCGGAGGATGTATAGAATAGTGTACCAGCAATAAGTGATTACGATTGCAGAGAAAAGGCGTATACGTAGGGCCCAACAGCGCCCTCGCTTATGTGACCAGAAAAGTCAGCGTTACGCCAAGCTCAGTCAGCGAAGAGCTGCCAAACGAAGCGAAAACAAGTGTCAATATCCCTCGTCGACGTCAAAGGGCGCCATATCAGCACACGAGTGATTTCAAACGGGACAGAATGATAGGTCTCCGGGAAACGGGTTTGTCATACAGTGACATTTCGGCTCGTACAGAGTATGCTGCTACGACCGTGATGCGTATGTAGAACTAGTAGATATAAGAGAGTTGTACGCAGAGACGAGCGGGTATGTACTGGATCAGACAATGTGACCACAGCACGGGATGACCGCCATCTCGTTCGCGTGGCCGTAACGGATCGTACAGCATCGCGCACAGTGTTGGCTCGACACTGGAGCACTGCAACGGGTGTGGACCTGTCTGCGTCGATTGTTCGACGCCGTCTGCTGCGGGCTGGACTGGTTGCACGCATTCCATTGCGTCAGCTTCCATTTTCCAGAAACCACAATCGCCTCAGACTAAATGGGCACATGAACGCCGTCGCTGGCATGCTGAGCGGCAAAATGTAATGTTTTCGGACGAGTCCCGCTTCAACCTGTCCTACAATGATGGCCGTATACGTGTTAGACGCTACCGTGGTGGCCACAATCTAGCAGCCTGCATTGTGGAGAGGCATAGCGGACAAATGCCAAGTGTGGTGGTTTGGGGCGCCATTGGATATAAAATGCGATCTCGAATCCTACGTATCGAGGACAATCTGAACAGCAACCACTGCATCAGGCAGGTTTTAGAGCACGAGGTACTCCCTCATTATCATATTTCAGCAGGATAGTTCATACCCGGCCACATGTGGCAAGGAATGTGAAAGCCTTAGCCTGCACGTTCGCCTGGCATGTCGCCCATGGAGCATGTCTGGGATATGGTAGGTCGGCGACTTGTTCGTCATGGTCCTCTAGCAACCACTGTTGATGCTTTGTGGACTCGTATACGAACTGAATGGAGGGAGATTCCCCAGGAACATATAAACCCCCTTCTTGATTCCATGCCACTACACTTAAGGGCTCTGAGTGCAGCTCGTGGGGGCTTCACACCATACTGAATTCTCGAGGGCAGAGATAGTGTAGAGTTCTGTAATTCTAATCAATTGTGTATTTTCATGTACCTAAACTGTGGTATAAAGTTAATTTCAATCACATGTATCCTTCTTGGTGTCGGATTTTTCACAAATGATATTGTATTTTAACTTAACCAATTTAAAAACCCACCCTCTAAGAATTCTTGTACTGATGTGAAATCTGAATGGGGTAGAAATGTAAACACCCAGCTACTTTAAGTCAATAGTAACAATGATTTGATGTTATGGCAGTGGCATTCTAATTGTGGTTGTGATTATTGCTGTTTGAACTCTAGAATCACCGTAAAGCTATGTTACTAATATAACTGTCAAGTCCACACGATTTGAACACATGATTTCCATAATGTTTCATAAATATGCACTTTTAAGTTTCCGTGCACTTTCTTTAACAGTTTTTTTTAATGGAACTGGGATACATTAAAGTTACTAGTGTGTGTACAGTAACATAAGTTTCTCGTGTCCGTGAGGTCGTAACTTCGATTTCGGCTGATTGCATTAGAGTAATAATAATTAGATTAATTTATAAGTCGTTTTTTATTACTAATCAAGTTTAATTATTTACAAGCGGCGGGTAACCCCGCAAATAGACTCTGCTTATAAATGGTAAGCATGTTCACAGTTACAGCCTTAGTAAATGGCTCTCCCCGTGAAATGAAGACTGAAGACGAAAAGAAAGGCGGCGCACTGGATTGTAACAGAGAAAAGAGATGATAGTAAAAAAAAGAACATATGTTTAAAAACCCCGAAAGTATTGGATTGGTTTTTTTAAAAATATTTTCTTTCGTCATTGCAATCAAACGTTGTATTGGTCCTCACGATATGTTTTCCTAATTTTTCACTCGCGACTAGCTTTCTGATTAGTGTCTGCATATAAACGGAACCAAATAATATATCTATTTTATAAAAGCTCGACTCAGCTGGGAAATCGCACGTAAACGAGCGTACACGCCATTATTTAAACCACGTGATCTTTACAGTTCTGCTAACAGTTTCAAAGATGTCGTCGGAGGACATGCGAAGAAGACAAAACCAGTCAATGTGATGTTTAGCTTACGTAACGGGCCACATAAAATCCTCAAAGACGTGCGGATGAGGCGGTCGTGCCAATCAACACGCGAATGTTGGCCCTCGCGAGAACTGGCAAAATAAATTCCGCTCCGCGGAAGGTTGGTAAAGCTTCGGTTGGGGGGGGGGGGGCGTACAAACAAACCCCAGCGCACGACGGGGGCTGGCGGGGTATCGAGTGACGTCCGCCCCACAAAGAGCACCAACGACAATGTCAAGGCGCCTCGTCGGGGTTCTTCATCTTCGTCAGTCGACCGGGCGTGACGCAGTCAGGGACTCCTCCTTCAACAGCCATCTCCCAGAGCACACAAGCTACTGCCGCCGGCCATAGGCTGGAGATAACCTACACTGTTTGCATTTGTTCAGGCTATTCACGATAAAGTGAACACTTCTGAAAGACCTCTCATTTGGAATAATAGTCAATAAATATTTTTTATTGTAGCCTTAGACGTTAACTTCAGAGTGCTGTGAAATCTACACACTGTTTATTGCTAACATGACAATATTTATTTTAAAAAGTAGTTAGAAGATAAAAAAATGATGAAATAGAAAAGTAACTAGGACCTCAGAAGTGCTCACTTTACTATGAAAAGCCTATAGAAGGAATTATTTGCAAACTAAATTTCGACTCCCCTGGTTAAATCACTGTTAACCCGTTTAGTCACCGTGTCCACAATCGTGGACATGTTGCACGTGAAGTATATTTATGGTCAGTAGTGTACACAGCGAGGAGTAAGGACCCAACGCCTTGAGAGTTTGGTACTCTGATCTGTGAACGTTGCCACACCTCTCGTTTACGAATGGCCGATGGTGACGTCTTTTAACACGTAGTACATTGTTTACTGGTTGCAATAAGTACTCTTTAACACAAGTACAGTGCACACCAAAATATGACTTGATTGCAACACCTTGGTTTACAAATTAATTCGTGACCGAACGGGACACGAATTTCATGCCCGATGTAGACAATCATCAACTTGTTGCGCAGTAAGATTACTTTTGACAGGTGCTGTACTGTGCAAGGTTCAGTGCCCAATGATCTTCCTTGCGGGTAACTGATTCCTAAACCATGTCACTACGCTACGTTACGACTGGTCCATATCACTGATCACCGAGCACAAATACTGTAGCTTATTGGAGGGGATAAACATCAAAACATTTCTAATTTTCAATACCATAAATTATAAATTAATGTTGGAATGAAAGGGTTGATAGCAAGCAGCGATGCGAACAACACACATTGTTTTGTAGGACTATTCAGTTGTAATCTGCTTATACATTACAGTGGCATTGATATACTAAATAGAGTGGCAATGTGGTTCAGCTTGTCTTTTTCGCGAGGCAGTGCGTTACGTAAAAATATGTTTAGAAAAGAGCTGTCCCACACGCACAACCTCATACCAAGTGATCACCTGGAAAAGTCAAATACAAGCTAAGTACAATAATAATGACAGCTGTTTGTAATAACAAAATATACTATTTAAACTTCTCGTACTAGAAAGATTTTTTTAATGACGTGTTTTAACTTACTAATTAATACAAATAAATGTCATATATTACAAACAATTAGTTGGAAAGGCCAAAGATTTTCTTGTAAATCTACGTCTGATGTTTTGATTTACATTCACGTAACATTATTTAATAAAACAAACTAGATTGCTTATGCCATTGAATGTTTATAATAAAATTGAAGTTTATAACACTTGCTTGTTAAAAATTCAACATTAGTTTTACACATTCCGTACTAAAGTATGTGAATAATATTCTGATTTGTTTTAGTGTTACAAAAACATATTTGACAACACGCTTCCAAAGAATCCCTTGTACAGATAAAAAAATAAATTACAGTATATTTGCCAAAGATATTTTTGTAATACAACACATAAATTAGACGAATTTTCACACAACTTTAGTGTGAAATGTGTAAAACTAGTGACGAATTTTAACAACCAGGTGTTATAGTTGTAGACTTCATGTTCATTATAAACATATAGCTACATAAACAATTTTGTACGTTTTCTAAAATTGTGTGTTGGATATACACTTTATTTAAGCTGTAGAGTTATAAGAAAACATTTGGCAATCAGTAACTAATATTTGTTTGTAACAAGTACAGAACATTTTTACTGTGTAGGCCTAGACTGAGTTCCGTCTTCTGTGCACATTCCCAACACTCTGTAATTTTTCAATACTCGCCTTACTTAGTATATCCAAAAATACTTTAATGTTACACGCCTTGGTACAATAATCAAATTAGTATGTTGCTCCGGTTAATCAATCAGCTTAACGCGAAATTATATACAGCACTGACGGACCCTGGGATGGGACAAATCAAACACAGGAATTCTAAAGACAAACTTCATTACCTGACACTGATGTTGTACCATAGGATACGCATGTTTCCAAAAAAATTACAAGGGATGTTACGTGTTAAAAATTTCACCAGTCACCTAATTTAGTAACTAGAAGTCAACTGCGAAAATTTAAACCTATTTTCTCACTGTTTTTGTTCACATTAATTATAAAAGAAATAATATAATTTTTTGAAAAAAAAAATCGATTTTACGAAGAACAAGTAACATTAACATTCTTTTGTGCTAACAACAGTACAAAACCCATGTGATATATAACAAAACTATAAAAAAAAAAAGCAAACACGTTATACATAAGGTGATTTTTCAAACGTTTGATTTAAAAAGTGCGAAGAAACCGCTAATAGACTATAAACACGTTGTATTAGCATAGAACACTTTAACTTTTTGTTTGAACTCTTCCAGCGTGGCAGAGAACTAAGATTTTGTTTGTAACTGTCTGTATCAGTATAACGCACTGCCATATGTCAGAACCAACGAAAACACATCTGTATTTGATGCTGTTGGCAGTAGCTGTTTACGCGACTGAAGAATATAATCTCAACAAAGAATGATGTCTCCCAAACGTGAGCGACTTTTATTTTTGTGCGCTATTTGCTTTTGTGCTATAGTCCGTTCACGGTTACTTCCAACTTTTCTGAAGTCCTGCTAAAGCTCTACTTCCAGGATATTTTTCCGCCTCATGCAAACAGAGCTTAACCAAGTCTAGGGAATTACACCAAAGAGACTACGCCCCGCATTCGTGAGCACTCAGCGTGACCATATTTTACATAAGATATATTTCTCGCTAGGAATTACCAACTCGCCTATTTTATCACTGTTTTTATTCATATTAATCATTAATGAGGTATAGTGATTTATAAGTACATAAAATATTAATAAAAATACCATTTAACCAAGAATGAGGGACTTTTATGACAACAGAAGCATAAAACGCTTGTGATACATGACACATTTAAGAAATAGCCAAACACGTTATTTTTCAAAGGTTTGATTCAAAAAATGTGAAGAAACTGCGAATTAAATCCACTTCATGGCAATGTTGAACATATACCAGAATACAATTTCTCTGACTTCCCCGAGTTTTATAGCCAACAATAAGGAAATCGCCAGTCTTTTTCGGCATTAATGTTAAAATAGATATACCATAAAAACTACATTATGAAATGAGATTGAAATTAAATTTACGCAACTTGCAGTTTCTGAACATCGCCCACACTAAAAAAGAGTAAAATATTTTTTCTTGCGAATTTGTTTATAACATAACGCAAATTACGTTTCTGTGCCCATCAATTTTAAGGCCTGTTCATCAGGCTGCTACTGAGAATGTTTGACCTCACAGAAAATATATTAAATTATATTTTATGACAGGTTTGGATGTCCAGGATCTGTCACCTGTTTCATTGACTTTCCCAGGTTTTCACTGATGATTTCAGATTCCCTAAATTGTTCTGCGGCAATCTTGGCCTTCCTTGAAAGGGTTGAACTATAGGCTGTTCACGGTGAATTGAGAACTAGTAAATTAAAGATTGGAAAAATGTCACTGTCCCTATACCAGTATGTACCTACACTATCTACCAAAAAGTAATTGGGCACCTGTCCAAAATGTTTGCTTGGTGGTTGTCACCCTGTTAGAATCTCGTAGGGCCACCTCTTGCGTTTATAACAGCAGCCACCCTGTCTGGCATGCTCTCTACGAGTGTATGCACGACATCCACGGGGATTCGCTGCCATTCCTCTTGCAACCATTCCATGAGTTGGGCAATGGATTTTTGCCGCACCTGACGAGCCCTCACCCGGCGATCCAATTCGTCCCAAAGATGTTATATAGGGTTGAGGTCGGGGCTCTGGGCAGGCCAATCCAATCGGCGAACATTTTTGTCGGTGTACCACTGCATAGTAGCCCTTGAAACATGGCTTCTGGCATTGTCATCCTGGAAGTAACACGGGTCCATTCCGTAAAAACGCCACAATGTTGGGAGAATTTCATTATCCAGAATATTACAATAGGCCTCTGTGTTCATGCTACCATGGACAAACACCAACGGTCCTACGCCGAAGGCCGTGAAACACAAGTCAACTGAAGTACTGAATTGCCTATCTTCACGGGTGCCCAATTACTTTTTGGGAGATAGTGTATTTTAACGTGTGCACTGACCAGCATGCGCCCGGTAGAGTTGGCAACGACTGGTGGGAAGTAGTTCCATGTCTTAACGTTGAGTTTAAAGTGACAAGTACAGGAAAGTATTTGCGAATACAGAAATGCTTTATTTCGCTTCCTATTTTCTTTAAACTCATATAAGTGTAAGAATTAGCAAAACTGTGAAGTATTTACTTTTATAACAATTCCAGAGTTCTACTTGACCGATGAACGAATAAAGTGGCCAAGCCCGCGGCAATATTAATTTTACATATGGCGGAAGAAAGCACAACGTCTATGCAAGTAGATCTTGAGCAAGGCTTCCGAAATTACTCAGTTTACAGCGAACAGCCTGTAGGAACCCTCAACATCGGCATTCCTCGAAAGGAAATTTCGTATCCCCTATTCACGCTGCAATGGCGTGCAGTTTGGACCGCTCCCTATCGCACCGGAAATCACGTCGTCATCACGTCGTGTATGTACACACGCTGCCCCTTCCAGCCATTGCCGACGTGTGTATCAATACAGTAATCCAGTTACACACCCTCCCCAACATATCCCCCACCCAAGGGGTGTGTGTGCCATCGCAGCTGCCTTCGTCTTAACGCTGGCAGAAACTGTGAAGGCTGTTTGAGTACCAACGGGGTGCAGGTTGCGACAGTGTGTGTGTGTGTGAGAGAGAGAGAGAGAGAGAGAGAGAGAGAGAGAGAGAGAGAGAGAGAGAGAGACTGGGACGTACTATCACTCCTGCAATGAACCACCACTTAGTGACTTTGTTGGGACGGAAGGCACAGCGTTACTAGATTGTTTGCTCAACGCGAGGGAAAAGCAGTAAAGTCAACCTATGCCATTGAATCGAATTAATACTCGCCTTTGGGAGCACAGCGCCGGAAGTGAAGGTGGCAACTAAGGACACTTCAACATAGACTGTAAGTTTTTAAAGGAATGATTGAAGAAATATTTGGAGCAAAGAACAACCCCGACGCTTTATGTTAATGCACTAACCACATCGCCAACGTAATTATACGAATAATAATTTACAATTCTGAGGTAGAAAATACTATGATTTAAATTTTGGTCACAGGTTAGTACTTTGTTTGAGAGGGTATCTCAGGAAGGCACCTATAACGAACTGCATATAACACTTCCTTGGGAAAAACAACCTTCCAGTGCAGTTGGTAGCACTCGGTAGCACGACGTTCCAAATGCGAGTCAGTCAAGCTATACCTCACCACGGGTTTAAATTACAATAGTTACTACGAGGGGAAAAAAATACAATAATATGAGAATTTCTAGCATGGATGCGTCGTCAGACGTTAATCCAGCTAAGCATAGGCTTTCGCTGAAGTTTCTGTCCTTGTCCATTCTTAGACCGCATCGTTGCGTCGAAAAATAAAATCCTTCTTATCTCGTCGTGATATAAGAAATAAAATAAAAATTCCTAACCGTAACAGCACACAAAATTTTATTCGCGCCGAGAAATGCATTTTCTTTTACCGACAATCGTTTATTTTTCAATTTAGAGTTTATTCGTCATATGTTTTTCCTGAAATGTGGTAATGCATTTTCACCCTCTCTTTCTGTACCGATAATTGCGAGCGTGTGAAAGTACTTCTGCCACAGAATCCTGCGAACGAAAGTCCATCGTAGCTTAAGTTTCGAGTGAAATACGAAAGTCTGCAGAGAATTATGAATAGTGAGCAACGAGCTTTGTTCGTGCTGTATTACGTGTTCAACCATGGAACTGTTCTTGTTGAACCACCCGACTGCCAAGTCGCGGTAAAGTGAAGACTCTTGAAGCCAACCTCTGGAAAAAGTTCCACTCCCCGTCATCTACATATACGCTACAATACATATTTGCATGTAGTCTCCGAGTTAACTTGGCACTGAATGTAGTATAGATATGGCGTAGCACTAAACATTTTACAAATATATAAAACCTTATATTACCTAACTTAATAAGTAATTAATTCTTTCACCGTAAGTGGGTGTACTTTATGGTAAGGTGGGTGACATATTGACACTTATGTTTATCACAATTATTCAAATTTTCTTCAATTTCATATAGGTTGTTTCAAATGTTCAGTTGTTAAATTGGCACCACTGAATGTCTGAAACATGCACCTTAAATAGCGGGATATTTAAACACTATTTTATGTTTCAAAAACTCACCCCACTTTGTCACAAAGTGACCCCCCGCGTAGGGTAATAAATAAAAAAAATTATTTAAAAATTTTAATGAAAATAAATTAGTGAACTAAAATGAATAAAAAAGAAGTATCCGTTGACTTTTTAAATTTTAAAATTTAGGTTTTTAAAATAATTTTTGAATTAATAAAAGTAGTCCCCTTAAATTTTTCAAAATTAAGATTGTAATTATCACTTTAAATTCACACTAATTTAAAAAAAATTTAATAAATTGTTTAATTTATTAATAAAAACAATTTACAGTAGTTGACATGTTAATTGAAGAAGGTATTAATTATGTGTAAAATGATCCGTGCTATAATATATATACGACTACGGAATGAAGTAAAATAGTTCTGTCTTCACATTGTAATTCGAGTAAACTATTTAAATTTATAGCAAATCAACTTTTTTAAATTCATTACAGTAGGCCTACGCATTCGCATATAATCAACAAATTTAATATCCTAACAATTTCACGTTTTAATTTGACTGAAGCATGAATTAAGCCATTAGGACCGAGGCGAAGTAAATTTTTACTCATTCTGTAAGCAGCCTTACAAAAGTGATTAACTGTGGATAGTTCATAGTCCGTAAACGGCACATATTCGCTAAAGAGTGAATTATTTTTTAACCTCTTAACATATTACCCCAAGTATACTAGTTTAAGTCTGAATAGTTTCAGAATAGGTGAAGTTATAACCGGAGCAGCGCCAAGTCCATAAGCTGGCACCAATATGGACATCGCGTCTCCCTGGACAGTGCCATTGGTTGCTGTTGGCACACCAAATATTTTACAATTGGTTGCTTCTTGTGCCATGGATCTACTAAACACTTTCCATTGGTTCCAAGGCGTCAGTTGTTACAACAAATTCGAAAGTACTTTCCGCACCAAAAATTTATTCTTTTGCAACACGCGAAACGAAAAATTAAAGTGTACGTTAAGGGCTTAAATTATTTCAACGCCATTAAAATTATTGTATTTCTGTGAAATTTTCGCAAGAAGTAAATAACACTGGCATCTCACAGCGGTAAATTACCTTACGACCGGTTAGTGAGGATTTACTTTATGCGAATGGCATGTCAGCACGGCACGGTCAACAACGAACCAACCACGACCGCAAGGTCGTAGGCGCTCTGCACAATAAACGTCCCAGGCTCACGAAACAAGGCAATTAGAAAAGCAATTTACAACTGGTTACGAAGGAGGTCCGAGGAAAATACGCGGGAAGAGAGGGAGTATGGGTAGTATAAAAAGGCATTACGAAACCGGAAAAAAGCCGTCCGAAAAACCGGAGCAGCCTTCTGTGCCCCAGTTAGGAGCGTCGGGAGTCCCGCGTTAGGGTTGGTAAGGGGGCGGGGAGGGACTAAAATGGGCCAAGCGCCTAGAAATGTCAGGTCGCATCGATCGCAGGCGCAGAATTGCCATTTGTGGCGCCAAAATTGAAAACCATCCATCCAGCCCTGCTTGTACAGCTTTACCCACCCTTCACCCCTCCTCCCAACCCGCCAACCTCGCACAAGACAGGCAAACGGCGATCTTGAACTTAATCCTCGGGCGCCGTGACTGCCGGGGGGGTCGTGGAGTCCTTTTCATTACCGAGGTTATAGATCTCTCCGAGGCGCCTCTCACGTCAGTGCTGACGTCACAACTCGAGCATTCTCTTCCCCGCACCGTAGCTCTTCAGGCAGCTACGGCGGGGCCGCCGGTACCTTGCACACGGATGTTTCGACCTATCGCTCGCGACACGATAACGTAACATCGTCGATGCGATGCCAGTAACATTGTGACATTCATGATCTTGCACTACTGCCAATTTACGACATATTAAATTATTGAATCATCGGAAAGCGTTATCCAAATATCCGAAAGAGTAAAATCGCCACGGATTTTCCAGTATTTTATCTGATCGATGTGTGTGTGTGTGTGTATATATATATATATATATATATATATATATATATATATATATATATATATATATATAGTATTTCTGTAAACTCCCAAAGTGTCGTTCGGCAACTGCTTAATAATAAACGCAATATAGAGACTACACTATGCAACACAAAACCACTGATCTCTTGCTGTGACAACAAAACAGCCACCTGGGAACTTAAGTGGCATATTGAGGCTGAATGTGAATAATTTGAGTGACAAAACTCAGTTGTGGATTCATAACGAGGGAAAAACATTGAAAACAAATGTATGACTCGTTGTGTGAAGCAATTATTCAGTATTACTAAGTATATATTTATCAATTTGAGAACTGAATGATTACTTAATTGCAAAGACGGTGAAACACTAGGCATCTAGACAGAACGAAACTGTATAAAGGTCTGAACCAATGCAAAACTGGTCACCGTCAAAAATTGACAGGGACGAATGGGGTCCACGGTATTATTTCGAATTAACTGTCGTGACTCAGAAGAATAAGCAGTCTTAAAACTTTGATTTGCACTAAAAAATGTCAAAATTAACGAAAATGTTTACTTTACACGTTCATTTGGATAACAACACAATAAAATAAAAGATAAACCTTTCGGAAGATATTATTTTATTGGATCTCCAGAAAACGTAAAATAAAATAACATTATGTACTTTTTTCTGAAGACACAAACACTTATTTTCTTTTAAGAGACCGGCCGTTCATCATTTTCGTTTTTTTCTTACTTGTATATTTATCACTAATGTCTGAAAGAGTACGGTATGCCAGACACTCTTGATTACCCCGGACCCTGGGATAATATAAACAAAGGGGTGAGAGATTTGGGCGGCTTTTAACATCGATACATTTAGAGCCGATGAGGATGAAGCGAGGTGAGTGTGGAGCAGCGCGCCGGAATGCAAGGGCTGAGGAAACAGGAGATCACCGAGAAAACCCGCCGACCAGCGGTGTCGTCCGACACGATTACCACATACGAACACCCGGAGGCGACGCGCCGCCGGGAATCGAACCCGGTTCGCCGAGAAGAAATACAAGCAACACCATCAAAAGATTTTGTGACCGTGGCCACTCGACCTCTTCGCTCATAAGACTTCAGAAGAGGATGACTATTTGAGAAACCAAATTTTTCAACAAATTATCTTTTATGTCATCAATATTTTTTTCATAAGTACTCAACAGAATATTGGCATGCCTCTCAAGATGAGACAGACGGTTCTTTAACCGAGGTGAAGACTGAAGAGAGGGTGTGTCGTCTAGTCTGACCACTGCACATATAAGCAAAGGAAAAAGAAAGAAAGGTGACCCAAGTGAAAAGTAAAAAACAACTTACGTTACTGTTGTTTAACATTTAAAATAAATAACTGGTAAACATAAGTAAATATTGACAACTCTCACCCCCACGTAGTTATATGCAATTCCGGGGAGAGCCATTATCAGTCTCTTGAACATTCTTACTGTTGCTACCTGCCGCACTGGTCATATCTGCTCTTGCACCACTGGGCATATTCTCCTGAATAGGGGAAACCCGATCTCGAACAACCCCACCGGGTCTTTGTCGCCAAAGCGAACTACCTTGCAGTCGTTACAGTTCGGGGCCCTGGGCTGGAAGTTGATCGCAGGAGGATCGTCACAAGGACAGCACAACTGGATAGGCGCCCCAGATGCATACCAAACCCGATCTCGAACAACCCCACCGGGTCTTTGTCGCAAAGCGAACTACCTTGCAGTCGTTACAGTTCGGGGCCCTGGGCTGGAAGTTGATCGCAGGAGGATCGTCACAAGGACAGAACAACTGGATAGGCGCCCCAGATGAATACCAAACGCACTAGACGAGTGGGCTGAGATTCTGGACAGGGGTCAAACAAGCTCCCGGCAGTTAAATAAATATAGCATGAGAATATAAATTATGTACGCTGGCCGCAGGATCAAATAGGAAATAGAAGCGTGCAAACCCGAACGCGACAAGTTAGAGTTCGTCTCTTCTTTCTTGGGGTAACTAGAGAAACGTCAGCCATATCCGCACGCGGGCGATAAACATACTCCACAAGAAAAACTTGGCGCTAAGAAAATAAGTCCAAAGGCAGCATTACGTAAGGCATTACGTTTCCGGGCGGATCAAGATTTGTGTGCGTATGTACGTACAGTATGGGGGAAAAAATCTGGAAAACGAGACATTTCCATTGAGAAAGCGCCTGCTAACTGCGTGTATGGTCCCAACGCTAGTGTGAATTTTCAGGGAAGAATAACATTCGCGTGTTGAAAGTACCGAATGTCACTCCAATCAATCGCCTCCGAAGAGGAAATATTAACACACTAGTGATTTCATGCTACTTGCCTATTTATAAATTTACTGTAACGTTCAACCTATTCACAATCGCCCATACATTATATATTTTACTGTCATTTACTCCGATGCAAACAGTTTTACTCATTACATAGATGATACTATAAATATTTTCTGCAGAAACGGTCAATACTGCATATCAAAGAGTTTAAAATAAAGAAAATCACAGGAGATTATAATTTTAAACAAGGAAATAAATAGCAGTATGAGACTTGTGGAATTGTTTGGCAATTTCCTGGTACATGCCACGATAAATAGTATTCGGGGAACTTCATTTTTCGTAATTGTGTTTCAGTTACAAAATAATGCGCATGATACTGGTGCAGGCTGCACATTTGAAAGGTATTGCATCTGGCGTTACAGAGGTGTTTGCTAAAGATCACGTATCGTGTTTTCACAGCGTGGAGTTCCGAGCTCTTCTATTCGTTTACTGTGTACGCTCTTTTGTCCGCTCAGTGCTGTATAACCTGGCCTGGCCATAAATTATACGGCGGCTAAACGGGCGCCTGCTAAAGTATTAACACGCTTGCCCGCCTAGCAGAGGCGTACGCCGTGTTGCCGTTACGACACGTGACGTAGGGAAGCACAATGACTTTTATCCCGCGCCAACATGAAGATAAAGCACTGCAACACGAATGAAATTTCCCCCCTCCAACAAGAAACTGCAATAAATAAATAAATAAATAAATATATATATATATATACACACACACACACACACACACACACACACACATATATATATGCCCATATAAAAGGCATTTACACAGAATGTTTCGCAACTTATGTTACAGACTTTAGGAGGCGATTCCTTATGGAAAAACATTACGAGAATGCTGATTGACATATGTCCGGAAACGACGTCTGAGGGTTGAACAGACCCCCGAAAGTTGGGCTTTAAAAGTAATTTTTTTACTGAATAAAATGGCAAAAAAGTAATATTAAGTTACAAAATTTAATTATCTTAAGTTAAAAATAATTTGTTTCAACTTTATTATTTTAAAAAAGTAATTTTAAAGGCCAGCTTTTAGGGGGGTTTTCCACTTTTAGACGTCGTTTCCAGACACAAGTCAATCTGCATTTACGTAACTTTTTTTTCGTAAGCAGTCACCTCTCAAAGTCTGCAACGTAAGTTACGAAACAGCCTATATATATATATATATATATATATATATATATATATATATATATATATATATATATATATATATAATATGTGTGTGTGTGTGTGTGTGAGTGTGTGTGTGAGTGTGTGTGTGAGTGGGTGTGTGTGAGTGTGTGTGTGTGTGTGAGTGTGAGTGCGTGTGCGTGTGTCTTCATTTTTCACTACCAAAGATTTCATTCGTACATAAATTTATTTTTACGTGCACGCTTTTGTTTGCAGATAATGCTTAAGCATTTCATGTTTTATAAAAATTAATATATTGTCGTGGGTTGTCATACAGCTCACCGTATTTCTCCGTAATTTTTCGGTAAAAATTTCGAACTTGAGCTATTTGAACAAACCGATTATTTCGTGTATTAGTACGCCTGTCATCACATTCCTTTCAAGACGCAATATTCATATTTCCGCTCATCAGTTCAACCACTGGTTTATCAGTATGATACACGAAGCAAAACGCCTGATGATCCACATGCTTGAGCTAAAACACACTCCACTAAATAATCTGCACTCATACACGTAAATTTCTCACCCAGGATTCGAACCTACGCTCTCTTGCGCATTTTAGTAAGCATGTAAATAAATGCGGTGAGATGGTCAACGGTTTACAAAGCAACTTTGGCGCATTTGACCCTTTCATCGCATGTAACAGAAAAACGTGATGCCATATGCGCCAGAGGCTAGTGATAAGTAATTTTTTATGTCGGTTCGAAGTTCGGTAAAGACGTTCTGCGAAGAACTCCCACGCTATCCCATCGATTCTTCAACAAGAATGAGGTAGGGTTGGGGGGGGGGGGAGTTGTTTTCATCTGTGTACAGGATTCCCCCGAAAGGTCACTGCAAGAGCAACCGTAACAACGTGTTTAGGAGCATGTACTTGGGCGGGAAATACTGCTCCGTACGTAGCGGCCCCTGCTTCGGGGACGTAACTATTTTGATGTCATCTCCCGGGACCTTCCGACCGGAACTGTTTCGTATCAAGGGAGCCAGTTTTCTTCGCCCCGCTCAAGAGAGTGGTATATAGGGAAACTTGATGTATGTACAAAGAAAAAAAAGCGGAGCATAACGAAAACATTACGCACCATCCGATGTAACAAAAAAAAAAAAAAAACGGAATTATCAGAACCGGCAACATTGCACGCTCTGTCTCCTTTGGTACAAGTTTTTCGCGGTAATCTGAGCACCTTTGAAATCAACTTTCGAAAAATGTCACCGCCCTTTAAATACATAATATTTCAAAGAACACACTGGATGCCATGCGCCAAGTAAAATTGGTAACGAGGAATGGAAAATAGTTCCATGTCTTAACGCTGCATTATAAGTGTTAGTGCGGGGCCGCGGTGGCTGAGCGGTTAGCCTGCTCGCCTCCCACAAAGGCGATCCGGGCTTAATCCCCGGCCGGGTCACCGGATTTTCGCATGTGGGAATCGTGCCGGACGCTGCCGTTGGTCGGCGGGTTTTCTCGGGGATCTCCCGCTTCCCCCACCCTTCCATTCCGGCGCCGCTCCATACTCATCCCAATCACCCTCATAGGCTCTCAAGACCACGCCGTTAAGAGTCGCCCAAATCTCTTCACTCACTCTCTTCGCTCACTATATGTGTTAGGTAAAATGCGCGAATACTGAAAATATTTATTTTGCTTTCTGTTTTATATTTAATGCATACAAAAATAAGAATGGCCAAATTCGTAAAATATTTACTTTTCTAATAATTTCACAGTTCCACTTGATCGGCGCGTGAATAAAGTGATCAGGCCAATGGAAATATTAATTTTTCATGTAGTGTAATAACATACGATGTGCATACCAGTAGATATTAAGCACGGCTTTCAAAATTGCTCAGCTTACCGTGAACAGCCTATATTAAAGTTTCTATGTGGTAGTGCACGATCGTATGGCAAGAAGACCAGATCGGCAATGACTCACGCTTTGTACGAAATAAGCGTCATGCGGTTCGAAGATCACTGTTTGTATATTCAAGTCCCGCCGTATCTAGCCTTTCTGTGCTCAAACGGGATCAAATTTTTTTTTAATGGTACACGTACGCAGTCATGTCCGTCTGAAATACGCACTATTATATCTTCATATTTTTACCACGACCATTCGTCACGCACAAAACTGGCTAGCAGCTATCGAGAGATAAAAAATAATTAATTTAATGGGATATACGTCCTAGATCCTCGGCCGCGACACGGTGGCTAATGAGGTTCTAGGCAGCTGGAAACACGCTTGGAAACATAGGCTGCGTCCTAATTGTGTTCTTCACGATTACACGTTTTCACACATTACGCTATACTGGATGAGATTACGCATTTAAACATTTCGAACCAATAAGATACATATTACGTGCCATTTAGAGACCGTAGAATTTGTGAAAACAATCGGAACTCACTACTTGAGCCTGGCCAAAATGAAATAATAAAAGCGACAATTCTTACAGATTACCAAACAAGCTTACCTACGGGCGTAACAAGGGTAGGGCATGGAAAGACACTCATCCATTCCATAACAAAGAGAAAAATTAATTAAATAATCAAAATCATAATATAAAAATGTATGCCCGGCATGCTATACTCTATAAACTACAAATTCAAATTAGTGTTGGTTCTGCGGAAATAGAATATTGATAAAATAATAAAACCCAATACAACTGTTTACATGACAGAATTCCTCTAAATTCCCTAATTCCTGCGCACCAACGCAAAGAACAAAAATATCTTATTCTGTGATTGGCTTAATGTAGGGGAGGGGATTTCTGCAGAGGCAGCAGCAGTAATTTAACTGTGTCTGTGCAAGCGCACGTGCGGCGCAAGGAGATGGGAACAAATAAAAGGCCAGTTCCCAGAATAGCTAAGCATACAGAAGTAAAATTGTGTGGCGGTTACCCACTCGCTGATTGGTTGTGCGACGCTCTCGGTACGGACCTCGTGTCTGATTGGCTACCGCGAGCTGTGGAAGACTCCCTACTGGCTTCGGTGCCGGGTGACAAGTAGGTTACCCGGCGATGATTGGCATTTCAACTTGCTGCCGGCCAGTGGCTCCGGTTCCCTGGAGTTCGCGGTATGAGCGGATGTTACATCTCTGAAAAGGCTGTTCACAATAAAGTGAGCACTTTTGAAATCAACCTTAGAAAAAAGTCACTGCCCCTACGTGCATATATTTTAACGGGCGTAATGAGTTACATGCGTCCAGCAAAGTTGATAACGATGGAGGGGGAAGTAGTTCCCTATATTAACGTCGCACAAAAAGTGTTAGGTAGCCATTTGGGATAACTTAAATTATTTCTCTCTCTTTCTATATTTTTTAATGAATCGAAGCGTATAAATTAGCAGATTTGTGCAATAATTTCACAGTTACACTTAACCGACGTATGAATAAAGTGATGAGGCCCATGGTAACGCTACTTTTACATAAAGCGGAAGAACACACAACGTATATGCAAGTAGATCTTAATCAGGGCTTTCAGAAGTGCTCATTTTACCGTGAACAGCCTACATAAAGGCTGTTCACGGTAAAATGAGCACTTTTAAAAGCCCCTGCACATTGTGTATTCTTCCGCCTTATGTAATATTAACATTGCCATGGGCCTCATCACTTTATTCATGCGTCGGCAAAGTGAAAATGTGGAATTTTTATAAAAGTAAATATGTCACCAATCTACTCATTTTCACACTTCAATGCATTAAAAAAACAGAAAAGGATATAAATAATTTAAGTTATCTGAAATTGTTACCTAACCCTTTGTTTCGACTTTAAAATATGGAACTACTTTCCATCCATCGTTACTAACTTTAGTGAGCTTATGTCTCTCAGTGCGCTCGTTAAAATATATGTAGGTCGGGGCAGTGACTTTTTTCTAAGGTTGATTTCAAAAGTGCTCACTTTATAGTGAACAGCCTTTACTTAATATACTCTGTGGTCAGAGACAGTCAATCGTTAATGCATTTTTTTTTATTGCTGATTATGTAAACCCCATTTCTAGCTCACCTCGCCTCCGCCACATGAGGTCGCTGTACTCACCGGGGAAACCCGGGTGGGTGTCCCCGACTCACGTTCACAATCCCGCCGCCCCCTGTCAAGGTGGACTCGCGCGCCGCCCAGCCAGATCCCATCTCCGCGCACGCGGCTGTGTTTGCATTCGCCGCGCGGCGGGGCCGGCACGCGATGTGCCTGCACCAGTAATGTCGCCGGCAAAAGTCGGTTCCCTTCCGCCGAAAAGAACTCTTGGTGTTGCCTGTACCACCAGGCTTACAACACCTACCTTTTACTGCGTTTCCGCCACATCCGCTCGTCGATATCGTTTCGGTACATGGAGCCAATCGATATCGCTGTAACACACACACACACACACACACACACACACACACACACACACACACACACATATATATATATATCGCCTATTTAAAATATATGTGTAAATGGCACTGTCTACTGACTAGCAACTGAGAAATTTAAATAGGAATTCCCATGTTAAGCAAATTTCGTCTCAGTCGATAATTTTATTAAAGATATGATTTTCAAACAAAGTGTACTCGCGAGTTTTTTATTTAGGAATTTTTAAAATGTATGTTTTACAAAAAAAATATTATATACTGCCTATCTATATTGTAAATATACGCTCGTGGAGATCTTCTAAAAAATTCGTTTAAAACGCCAATTTTTAAAATTGATGCTCTAATGCGAAATTTCCTTAACATGGGATTTCCTATCAAAATGTCGCAGTTACCAGCCGGTAGGCAATGCCGTTAAGTGAAGATGTGGGTAACATACAACCTGCCAGTAGTGCCGACATCACAAACTTAGATATCGGAACTATCTCAATGGCTATCAAGACGAAACAAAACCTGTGTTGGCTTAACATTTCTTATTTGAAACACCTGGATTCATACATTAAAGCGGGTATAAAAGTATTCGAACAAAAATTAAAATTGGCAGCCCAGCGGAAAACATAAATCTAATTTTTTCGAGTTAGTGAGGAAGCGGTCTCGGTTAAATGGGCCACGTACTCGCGTGGCATCATAACGCAGCATTTAGCGTGGCGTGTTCGTTTACTACCGGGGTCACACGTTAGGATTATGTCGATGGACGTTTCAGCTGTCAACTGTCGAGCACGCCGAGATCAAAGCGCCCACGCTATCAGTCGAGCTCTGCGTGCCGCGCCACTCTGCTCTGCTGCTAAATGATGAATGACATCGTGTACGCATCAAACTTCACACCCTCACTGCTCTTCGCTGTCGCGTTTCATGTAACGCTCAAGTTCTTCCGCATACACTATGCGCGTTGGATAACAAAATAAATTAGAAAAATTATATATATAAAACTACATTTGTGACAAATATTGCTGAACATCTGACATGGCATATGAAAAAGCAGATATTATATAAACTCATTATTTTTATTATTATTATCTGGAAATAGTATTACTTGTAATGTCCAGGGCTGCAGTTAGGCTATGTTTGAAAAATAAGGTAGTTAATTTTATTTTAACATTTTGAAAAAGGAGCTGTTTTAGTGGCTTTAAGTAAAATTCAGAGCGAGTTCCCATCAAATGAAATAACTGTTATATTAAAAAAACGGTTTCACCGTGATTCATAGCAAAGATAGAGAGAGCTGTAATTTAATATGATTATGATAAAATTAATCTGGAAGTGAAGGAACTTTACAACGATCCACAAGAGTTAATTATGTTAATTGTATAAATAACCGTATTTGCGACTCCGAACGTTGACAGGATTTTCAGATTGGTCGTACAGACATCCTGTCGGTTGGTCTGGAGGGCAGGACTATACTTCAAGGTGTTATTAACACTGCGTTTTGTAGTGTCTTCATGTAGCAATGCCGCCTCAAATTCCACCCAACATGGACGCAGGAATAGTTAGCGTCTCGGCGTTTTACTTAGTAATGTATCAACAATCATGGTCCAGTGTGACTTGAAATTCTTTCGCTGGACTGAAAACCGACTTTGTCGCTACGAACACTGCAACATCAGAATTACACTTTGAACACAAAAATAAAAATAAATAAAAATAAAATACCATCCACAATCTTTACGAGCTAAAACTAAATGTTGTAATAGTAAAAATTTACGTTTTCGAAACAGTAGTATCTTTTCAGCCTTACTGCCAGGCTTTTCGTACGACTTTACAACACATTTTTTCCTTCAACATACAAAGGCAGCACTATAAATATGGACAAAGTCATCTCTTCAGATGACATTGAAAATGTTAGGCACTATCCTTGAGTGCTAAGACGCACACTATTTTTTTGTTGCACAAAAATGTTGTGACGTAACAGCAAGGGTAATTACTTAAAATTCTCCACGTGTTGCAATGTCCGTACCTGAAATATGTGCGCCTGCTTTCGTCGGGGTGTTCACGAGAGCAAAATTAATCGAAACTGCCTAATTTCACTCATAATATGCGCTGTCGCCATTATTATAAGCACGCAAAACTCGTGCATATTCGAAGAGGAGATAACCACACGCCGGTAACTTAGTTTTAGAACGTTTCCATTACAATAAGATCACAAGTGATATTCATATTGTGGTTGTGAGTTAACCTTACAAGATAATTGTTGCCGACAACAATAGTAAGTGTATCTTATCAGGCTGTACCGAATGTCATTTAGAGACACAACTCAATAAAAACAAGCTTTCTTTGCTGGAACACATAATTTGTTACCGCATCGAAGTATAAGTTATTAAAATATGAACCACTGCAATGCGGCCTTGCCACGAACATAATTATAATTTTTGTCCCATCTGTGGAGATATGACGATGACTAAATTGCATTGACGTAACAATGTCAGTTACACTGTAAAGGAAATTTGTGCTCTGAAAAACAACACTGTGACTATCAAATAAGAGAGAAGAACACATTTAAAAAAAAAAAAAAAAAAAACTACTACTACTAGGACAGCTCACATCTTTGTTTGTAATGTACGATAATGACAATCAGTTACGAAAAATGTCATATTATTTAATGAGTTTAACCCACTGACCCTAACGAGCCAACATTTGCAACGGTGAATCCGTAGCGGAATGTTGTCATGAAATAAATTAAAACAAGTAAAGCTAGCTCATGGCCAATCGAACACTTTTGAAATCAACCTTTGTGGGAAACAAAAATCCCTGCCCACAGCTGTATGTATTTCAACGTAAACACTATCTGGGATAGTTACAACAACGCTGTAAGTGTATTACGATAATCATTTCAATTTTTAAAGATCATGAATTATTGACACCTTAAATCTGTTTATTTTCTTTAATACAAATTCGAATCAAAACTGCTGCGACAGTCACATATTTATTTATTTATTTTTTTTTTTTTTTTGCATTTGTAGTTACACGCCATATTTGGATCAATGCAAAGATGCTACAAATTACGCTTACGAACATATACATTTTTTCGATATGACAGAATGCATAAGGAGCATGGTCGCGGTGGTGTAGTGGCTAGACTACTCGCCTCCCACCCTGGCGAAGCGGGTTCGATTCCGGGCAGGATCGCTCTCGGGAATCTTGCCGGACAATGCCGCTGGTCCGCGAGTTTCCTCGGGGCTCTCCCGTTTCCCCCGCCTTTGCATTCCAGCGCTGCTCCATACTCACCTCGCTTCACCATCATCGGCTCTCCAGGCCTCGATGTTAAGAGCCACGGTAAATCTAAGTATAGGCTGTTCACAGTAAACTGAGCACTTTTGAAAGCTCTGCTTAATATCTACTTGTGTACACGTTGTGTATTATTCCGGTTTATGTAAAATTAACATTGTCATGGGCCTCGTCACTTTAGTCATGCGTCGCTCAAGTGAAATGTGAAATTATTTGAAATTTAAATTTTTATAAATCTGCTCATTGTATACTTCGATGCACTAGAAAAAAACACAAAAGGCTAAATAAATTATTTACGTTATCATAAATGGTTACAGAGTGTAAAAATGAGCAGATTTGAAAAAAATTTACTTTTCTAATAATTTCACAATTTCACTGGACCGATGCATGAATAAAGTGATGAGGCCCATGGTAATGTTAATTTTACATCAAGCGTAAGACTACACAACGTGCATACAAGTAGATGTTAAGCAGGGCTTTCAAAAGTGCTCATTTTACCGTGAACAGCCTATATAAATCTGTATCTGTCACAAGTACATGAGTAGCATGTCAGTTTATCAATAAGGTGAAAGAACATGTAAGTTTTTCTTCGAGGGCCAGGGTTGGCAGGAAGTAAGCAGGACTTTCAAACGTGTTCATTTAGCCGTAAGCCAGCAGTGTTTCTCACACATCTTCAACCTGGATGAAGGCCGCCAGCCTTGCAGCAGTGCTGCAGATCACCTGCAGTAAACGATTGCCGGCGTGCGGGATGAACCTCCAGTTAATTAACTGCCTTCCCCTGCTCCCGCACCCAGTCCTACCTGCTCTTGTTTCCGTTACCTTTTGTTATCGCGCTCCCGGCAACCGCCACTGTTAATTACCACCGTGCCCCCCCCCCCCCCCATCCGCGGTCAAACTTCCTCAAGCCACGCGATCCGGCGCCGTCTTAGACCCGGACCGGAAGTTCGACGTCCTGCCCGAGGCGCTAGACTGGAGAAGACGCGAGATGTTAAGCCGTCACACTTTATCTACGTCTCTCTACGTAGTTTTGCACAAAAAAAAAAAATTTAAATTACTCGATTATGTGGCAAGCTATGGACACCCCTACGCAAAGTCACAGTTTAACTACATTTTGTGAGCGTATTTGCTATTCCGAGTGAAGTTTTTGGGGCCGGGTTCAATTCCTGGTGAGGGCACTCCCTGATTTTCGCAGGTGGGAATCGTTCTGGACGATGCCGCTGGTCGGCGGGTTTTCTTGGGGTAGGCGTCAGTCACACACACCGTACTGGTTGCCGAGTGAACAAACATTTACAATATCTTGGCCATGGTGCGTTTCATGTTGTTCTGCTCTAGAAGTCAGACTAATATAATTAATAAACTGGAGTACCACAGAATTCGTACAGGCGACTCCGCCATGTAATACTTCCTCTTGAGAGCTATACTCACTTATACTTGCTCATATACTCAGACTCTCAATACACATAATAATTCACTCTAGGACGGTAACGTGGGGGTAGCAATTACTTCTATACAATTAAGGTAGGCGACACAAGTTTTTATAAATCTGGATTTATTCAATCTATTATACACAATCTGGATACTGAATTATCGTTTGATTATCCCAGTGTAAACTCTACACAATACTTTAATTTGATCACTAATTTGATTACTGGTTCCTCTCAAAGGAGTCCCTAGCCTTAAGTGAGCTGATCGCGCTAGTGACTAAGTGCCGCCTTAATGATTCTCTCGGCCTAGACCTGCACCGTAGCGTACGAGTCGTCTTACCACTGTGTATTATGTCGAACGGGCAGGATCTCCTCTAGTCCTAGTTCTCTATAGTGGATGTCGTGCAGTCTTCAGTGGTCTCGCCCCTGGATCGCAGCCCTCTGCTGTTCTGCACCACGACACCTCCGTCGGGCGGTAGCAGCCTCGGGAGCTCGTCGTCGGTGAGAGCGACAAAGGGCCCCGGGGGGGGGGGGGTCCTGCCTGCCTCTTATATATGCGTGGTGTTTAGTAAACTACTTTGCCGCTTGTTTACTGGAGTGTCCACTACAATGTGCTACGACTTTACCCGCTGTCTACCGTAGAACTCTCCTCGTCTTCATGACAATATGCCGGTCCCCTGTTGCCGTGGTTGCTCACGGACGACCATTAATGAACCATCGTACAGTAGTTCTTGTCGTTCGAAATGCCATCCAAGCTCAGCCACTCTAGCCACACTACGGCTTCCTTCCAGCTTCCCAATAATTCGACCTAGGGCAAAGTCATCCAGATGTTGTCTACGGGGCTGTATGTGGGCCATATCAGACATCAGAACAGAATATATTAAAATGGCACCAGTAACCAGCCAAAGGACATTACTGGTCTCAGTTACTTGAATTTAAAATACATTTATAAAATTGTCGAAACATTAAATGTGTCGCGTTATAAAAATAAAAACAAATTAAATTTTAAAACAGAGACTTAAAACTATTTTGATAAAGTTTTAAAGAAAATGTTACTTTATAATTTTAAAATGTCAAAAGTTAAAATTCCTCTGCCGCCAACCTTGAACCCTTACCCCGCCATTCTCTCCGGAGACAGAGGGGCCGACGGTTGTCGTTTTGTAAGGTGTACATCGTGTGTTTGATGTTTGTGTCGGTCTTGTGTTGGTGTCAGTGTAATGTTGTTTGTGTTGGTGTTGTATAGTGTACGTGTTGTTTCTTCTGTTTATTTTTTCTTGTGTGTGTATGAATTTTTAATGTATGTGTGGGTCGTTCGACATCAATATACTGAATATCATTGTTTGTATTGATACGTGATGTATAATTTGTGAGGGCTCAAGAGAAACATTTAGGCCTTATTAATTTAGTTTCGATAATTATACTAATAAAAATTATTATTCACTCTCTATCTGCTAACTAGATCGGTAGGTTTTCTTTGCATATCAGACATCAGATAGCAACTCGACGTTGTTCAACTCGATGTGCATTCTATAATGTTGAGCGTATACCGCGCTTGTTCTTTATACTCTTCGCACACGTCTACAGTAAGTCACGCTGCGTATATCATAGACTAGAGATGTGGTAGACCGATCTCGCTGGCTGCGCGCAGCCATGCTCCGTGTCCCAACAATTAACTGCTTTACTGCCCACGCGTGTAGTGAAAACGGCATGGCTAGGATTTTAGGTTAGAATACAGATTTGTAAACAAGTGCATATAGATGTTGTTATACATCCGTTAACCAAATTGAAATGCAGTTGGATTAAATTCATTGGTAAAAATATTTTATTAATATAATAGTGCTTGTCATTTCCAAAATTAGGATACAAACGAACACGTTCATCACTGTTGACCATGTGTCTTTGACAGTTGTGTTCTTAGGTCAATGTTGGGCACTTGCGCAGATGACGAATAAACGATCTACCTTATCTTTAGTCTATGGTGTATATGCGCCATATCGACGATCACCTGATTGATCTTTCGGCCGGCCTGTTCTGCCTGTTTGTTCCGTTGTTATGATTATTTCTGGACTTTGTCCTTAATTTTTACACGTCATTGTAGTAGCCATTCTCACGGCCGTATTAACATTTTAACAACACTGTAAAAATAATGCGAAAATTACTTGACAAGCGTAGGGTAATATTCGCCAACTTGTGTGGGAAACACAGTGTTCCTTACGGGTAAGGTAAAATTACCGCACTCTGGAGTGAAATTAACTTGGTAGTGGCAAATCCTATACATGGATGGGAAAATTACCTTACGACGCGTGCTTCTCTTCGGCATTGTCTCAACGGCTAAATTGGAGGGGGCGGGGGGGGGGCGGAAGAAGCAATCCTTTAACACGGTAATAATCAGTAATACTGTCACGCAGTCGTCGTAGTGCAATGGATAGCTCATCGTCCTATCATGATAGCGGACCATGGTTCGCGGCCACCCACCAAGTGTCAGGATTTTAAGGTTGAGATTTCGGTTACTATCCGTCAAAGAATATATAAGTAATAACAAAATGAACAGTAATAATAGTCCGGCGTATTTTAATACAAATTTTTGCGTTACTCGTATGGGAATTTTCCCTTACTTGTATGGGAATTTCACTTTACTTGTATGGGATTCCCCCCACTTTTGTCAGGTATTTTTTTCCGTACGAGTAGGTAATATTACTTTACTTGTTATGTAAATTTACTCTACTTTTAAGCGGTAATTTTACCTTACATGTAGAGGTAATTAATTAGCTTCCCTTACATGTAAGGTAATTTTAGCTCAGAAATTTTTTACAGTGAATTTTAAATGCGGAGTTGAGTAAACAATAATGGGCATTGTGTGTCAGACCGGACTCACGAAGAGTTTCGCAGCGAACGTCTAAGGCCGGCCACAGAGTCCATAGTAAAGACGTCGCCTCACCCAGTCACGTTTTTGCATAGGACAGGAAAATCATAAACCCACTCGACTGCACAACAGACATGGCGAGCGTTTGAGACGCGAAAAAAAGATGAATGAAATAACTGTGAAATCAAGTCCGACGTCAGGCGATTTTGGTTTCTAATAAATAATCAGTGTATTTTTTCCACTTTTCAGCACTTTTAAATACCTTGTTTGCAGAATGAACTGAAATATCCAGTGATCAGTGGTTGCCCATGGAAAGGCTGTAGCAATAATATCAAGGCAAGACGTTCGTTGAATTTTGAGAGCTCTGTTTATTCCATAACTTAAGGGGTATGGGGAGATTGGCGCAACATGATCATAATTTTGCGGAGGGAACACTTCTCAACATATTTCCAGAAACCATAAAATGCAATACTTATGCTATCACAATATGCCAGTATGTATTTATACAATCGGAATCAATGTCATGTCCATTTTTATCCTTTCAGCCAACATGTAAATTCCCATTTTTTCCCCCAGGTTTAATATGTATGCAAACAATTCTAAAACAATCAACCTTTTCAGAATCAATGACATATGCCAATGTCACTGTTAGAAACTCTAAGGCATATATAAACAATAACTAATACATTTATAGATAAAAATGTATTATTTGAAAAAAGTTGTTTGTAGCTAATATTGTTTTTCAGAGTTGTGATAATGTTTAGACATGCACAGGCCCGAGTATCCCAGCCCCAGACATAACTGCATGTATAGGCTGTTCACGGTAAGATTAGTACTTTTGAAAGTCCTACTTAAGATCAACTTGTATGCACGTTATTTATCCTTCCACCTTATGTAAAATTAACATTTACATTGGCCTCGTCACTAATCATGCGTCGGTCAAGCCAAAAAGTGAAATTATTAAGAAAGTAAATCCTTTTCAAGTCTACACGTTTTTACAATTCGATGCATTAAAAAAACAGAAAGCGAAAGAAATAATTTTGAGTTATCACAAATGGTTACCTAACACTTTTTATTCGACGTTACCAACTTTAAGGGACGAACGTAACTCAGTGCACCCATAAAAAAAATTAATGCGGGGACAGTGACTTTTTTCTAGGGTTCTTATCGAGAACCGCCTTTATAAACAAGTATGACTCGGCGTCATCTCGGCTGACAGAAACGGTACGTCAGCAACAGCAGATACAAGACTTATTTCGCATCTGCGTAAACAATAGGTAGGACAGCGTTCGTTGCGCAACATCTTCTTTTCTCGGTCACTAGGAGGAGACAATATGCAACCCCTCCTACCGAAGGGTTGTCGCTCCAATGGCTCCCGGATAAACAAAGAAGACGGCCAGCTCCTCAGGAAGATGGCTGTCATGCACAGCTACAACGGCGCGTCATCGCCCATATCCCTGCTACAGGCCGCGGGCTACCATCCACTCCTGACGTCATCCCGCCTCCACAGCCTGTACAATGTGCGCAAATACGCTGGACCAAACACAGCTTGTTTGTCCGACGAGCCACGCGGCAAAGCAATTCTACTCACCGGCAGCTGAGAAAAAAATACATCTCATCTCAAACGTTCACTCTTCCCAATATCCATAAACAACACGTTCGGGGTTAAAGAATCCTAAAAGCCAACACTCCTCAAAACGTTGCGGAACAACGTGCAAAATCAACGAACTCGAATCAAACCTGCAGAAAGATCTTAAAATTTCTCGCGAAGGGAGTAATATTTGACTGTATGGTTCTTGATGCTGACGAAATCTAACTCGCCCTTGCAGTACCGAAAGTATTTTCCTGGCACGAAGTCGACGATAAAACTTTTAAAAAGAATTTCCCTAAAAATATTTATTCAGAACTTGAAAAAAAAAAAAAAAACTCTGCGAAGATAAATTTTTGAGAAATGAAACCGACACATGCACCAACTCTTCAACCGTTCATAATATTGTTCCTCTAGCGAGTACATGCTGTCGTAGTTAGTTGGACAACAAGTTTCAGGGTCAGAACAAATGCGTGAATTTGTATGAATTCGTGATTTAGCAGGAATTATGTGCCTTTTATAATTTAGGGTCAAGTTTTAGTGTTTAAGCCAACCCCACTCCTGGTTTACTCACAAATAGTGGAATATTTAATAAGAAACCGTCATAAGCTGTTCACGGTAAAATCAGCACTTTTGAAAACCCTTATTTAGATCTACTTGTATACACTTTGTATACTCCTCTGCCTTATGTAAAAATTAACATTACCTTGGGCCTCATCACTTTATTCATGCGTCGTTCAAATAAAACTATGTAGGCCCCTAGTTATTTAGAAAGCCAAAACTTTACAAATCTGCTTATTGTTATACTTCAATGTATTAAAAAACCGAAAGCGATAGAAATAAATGTAAGTTATCACAAATGGTTACCTAATAATTTTTATTCGACTTTAAGATATGACACTACTTTCCATCCATCGTTACCAATTTAATCGGGCCAATGTCATTCAGTGCGCCCATTGAAATATATGCTTACCGAGGAGTGACTTTTTTTTTAAGTTCAATTCTTAAGTGCTCACTTATCGTGAACAGTCATTAACAACTAATAGTCTTGTTTTTTGCTGACAAAATAGAAACCCGAAGAGATCTCTGTTGCTACAGACAACCTGCTGCCACGTTCGGCGAAGGATATGACTTAAAGTGTTTTGTCCTGGATGCTGATTAGCGTAAGTATGCTTGTCCAACGACGAATGTATAACGAAGGTCTGTACGAGACAGAAATAGTAGGACTGAATGTCAGAAGCTGAACATGGTGTCTATAGGCGGACATAATTGATGAAGTTTCTCATTCATGCAAGTAGGCGAAATTCCATTTTTCTGAAGCCATATGCGATGGTGAAACAACGTTTGGTTGTGATCACTTCATTATCCCAATAGCAGCAGATTTTTTTTTTTTTTTTTCAATAATTCAATTAAACAGGTGTAAACATGAAGTTTCATTTCCAGAGATTCATGTGCAAAACAAACAGGGTTAACTTGCTTGAAAGTAGATCTATTTAAGCTTGTGTATAAAATTTCACTTAAAATAAAAAATTTAATAATTTCTTCTTACTAATTTTTTTAAAACTTAATTCTTTAAATGTCCATCAAAATAACGTTTTCACTTAGTTGAGTGAATGCCGGAGAGAGAGAGAGAGAGAGAGAGAGAGAGAGAGAGAGAGAGAGAGAGAGACAGACAGATAAGCTCCAGTTGGCGTTGTATCCCGCTGTGATACGTCATGCAAAAATATTCTGATTTTGTACAAAGAAACACGAGCTCATTAATAAAGTATTTCAGCATTAATTCTATTCAAAAATAAAGATCTCAGGCTTTCGCGGTCGTTGTCATTACAAACAAAACTTTTGGGCTTGAGCCCAGCGGTTAAGTGACGCGGCTCAAGCCCAGAATATTGGTATGTCAAATAAAAAAATAAAGTTTGGAAAATTGATTTTTAATAACTTGCTCTGGTCATCGAGCCCCTGTTATATTTCCTTACCGTGATGTATTAAACACTGATTGTAACATTGCAGTTTTTGAGGGGTTATGTTTGCAGTTGGTCAGAGATATTTTAAGTAGATATGTTTACGGAATACTTTCTTATATTTTCACTTCATTTCATATAATTTCCAAATTACGCTTTATTATATAAGTTATGCAAAATTCAGTATAATTTTTGGTTGAATTAATAGTTTATTGACGTAGAGATATTATATTTCATTTGTTTCTAAACGATATTCAGTATTATAATTTTTTTCAGTATTATATTTTTATTTATAACCTAGAGGGTAACACGTAATGAGTATTTATTAAACAAAAGCACGAAAGAAATTAATCCTGGTTGTCTCTCGTCTCGCCATCGCTGATTGGTGGAGTGATGTGGAGTGGTCAGACGACAGCCAATCGGAGGGGAGGTAACAAAATAAGCAAGGCCGAAGGAAAATCAAACATAAATTATTCTAGCAGATATCATAAAACCACCTCCAAGGATGGACGTGTGGGCATTAAAATGATATAAGAAGTAAAAATATACATACCCTAATTATAAATATTTGAAAGAATTACTGCAAGATGTTTTTAAATATGAGTAATTAATAATTGAAGAATAATACTAAGCTATTGTGTTTGAGAAGGTGATGTAAGTAATTGTACATTTTGTTTAAGAATATGTATTGATTTTCACCCCGATAACAAGAATCGAGAGATAGTTGTATAATTTATGTAATGTGTTGAAAAAAAACGTACGAGGTAAATATAAATTGAGAAGCTGAGAATTTCAACAACTGGTTCAACTGAAATGTAACACGATATAAGGGCAATGTGAAGACTTCAATAACTCAGTGTCTGGGGTGCATAACCCCGCAATGCGCTCGCCAAATTGAAGGACGACAATAGCACATTCACCATATGCCTCGTCGCCCTTCAATGCAAGACGGAAGTACATATAGTCAATAGCGAATTTTCGTGCAGTCTCGTGTATTATTTTAACTTATATTAAAATTGTAAGGTTCATTCATCTCAATTTTATAAGTTAGTTATATTTTACTAAATTTAGGGGCTTAAAAATAGTGAACAATACAAAATACCTTGAATGCTGCCTCTCACAAAGTATACATTATTTAAATGTTTTTAAAAATGGGAAAAGTTGTGGTTTATTTAAAAACTTTTTCAAACACACTATAACATTGTTCAAGTGTCACGTTCGGAGAATGTAAAGGCTACTAATTCACGGTAGAGCGAGCTTTCCAAAAGCCCTCTCATTTGGAATACTAGCCAATAAATTTATTTTATTTTAGCCTTATACGTAAACTTTCGAGTGCGGTAACATATACACACTGTATTTATTATTCACATGCAATGTTTATAAAAAAAATATGGTTAAAGGATGAAAAATTGGCTGAAATTAAAATTAACTAGGCCGTCAAGAGTGGCCACTTTACCGCGAACAACCTATAAAATGTTTAAGTACACTGTGCAATTACTCCTTAGTATTATACAAATGTATTACGTTGTACGCAGTTTTAGTTAAAGTTCCAGGACTGTACACTGCTTCACTACGAAGCCAAGACCATGGGTCTTACATCCCAGAGTCGATAAATGGCGCACCACGTGATGCGAACGGAAATGCGATCGAGCTGAAAAAGGGGAGCGATTATGCAAATAGCTAGAGAAGCGCCGTAGGCGGGTCAGCCCGGCGCCTGATGAATTATTCAGCAAGAATGTAGGCATGCTTTCACTTTTAAGTCCGCATAACGACGTTTACGATAGAAATATTTTCTTTTCATAAAGTGGAGGAGAGGTGTATAGAGAGAGGCAATATTGTGCGAGGCAAGCGTAGTTTGCGGGGGCCGAGACGATGAGAACACTACGAATCCTGCATGAAAGCAACCGCCAAACTTTGGAAGGCTACCAATATCCGCCGATGACGCATATACTGAAATACTTATCTCACACATTTAATTTATTTGGTACTCATTATCGTCCCTGTATTCGTCTCTTAAAAACTAACCAGGAGCAAATCGCACATTAAACAAGGCATAGCCCTAAAAACGGCAAATGTGACGTCTGTGCTGAGGTCACTAAGGTATTATCATCGGTAAACGAGGTCTCGGATATGAATAAAGGTTTCCATGGATGATGATTTAGTATATATGTTTCATTTTACCTCCCCTATCTTTCCCAAATTCCCCGGGAAAAATTAAATCGCTGGCATAAAGCAACTGAAAAAAAATTATTGGTGAACCTTTGATAGTCGTAATGGCCAAGGTGTGGAAAATACGCAACAGACTGCTGTGCCATTTTTAAGTTTATGATTAATATTGTATAGTATATACTTCCCTACGGATTAGACCACTAGTATAAAGTAGGGGAGTTTATAAACAACTTTGGATTGTGTTTGTGGTCGTGGTGGTTGTGGTAGTCATGGTGGTGGTCGTGATGGTTGTAGTAGTGTTTGTGGTGGTCGGGTGGTGGTAGTGGTGGTCAGGTGGTGGTAGTGGTGGTCGGGTGGTGGTAGTGGTGGTCAGGCGGTGGTTGTGGTGATCGGGTGGTGGTTGTGGTGGTCGGATGGTGGTAGTGATGGTCGTGGCGGTGGTAGTGGTGGTCGGATGGTGGGTGTGGTGGTCGAGTGGTGGTAGTGGTGGTTTGTTGTGATCGTGGTGGTAGTGGTGGTCGGGTGGTGGTTGTGGTGGTCGGGTGGTGGTCGTAGTGGTCGGGTGGTGGTTATGGTGGTGGTCGTGGTGATTATGATGGTGGTCGTGGTGATTATGTTTATGGTCGTGATGGTAGTAGTAGTGATTGTGGTGGTGGTCGTGGTGATTATGATGGTGGTCGTGGTGATTGTGTTGGTGGTCGTGATGGTTGTAGTAGTGCTTGTGGTGGTGGTGGTCGGGTGGTGGTAGTGGTGGTGGTTGTGGTGATCGGGTGGTGGTAGTGGTGGTCGGTGGTGTGGTGGTGTGTGGTGGTCGGGTGGTGGTTGTGGTGGTCGGGCGGTGGTTGTGTGGTCGTGGTAGTGGTTGTGGTGATCGTGGTGGCGGTTGTGGTGGTCGGGTGGTGGTTATGGTGGTCGTGGTGATTATGATGGTGGTCGTGGTGATTGTGTTGGTGTTCGGGATGGTTGTAGTAGTGTTTGTGGTGGTTGTGGTGGTAGTCGTGTTGATTATGATGTTGGTCGTGGTGATTGTGTTGGTGATAGTGATGGTTGTAGTGTTTGTGCTGGTGGTTGTGGTGGTCGGGTGGTGGTTGTGGTGGTTGAGTGGTGGTAGTGGTGGTGGTTGTGGTGGTCGTGGTGGTATTGGTGGTCGGGTGGTGGTTGTGGTGGTCGGGTGGTGGTTGTGGTGGTCGGGTGGTGATTGTGGTGGTCGGGTGGTGGTTGTGGTGGCGGTTGTGGTGGTCGGGTGGTGGTTATGGTGGTCGTGGTGATTATGATGGTGGTCGTGGTGATTGTGTTGGTGGTCGTGATGGTTGTAGTAGTGTTTGTGGTTGTTGTGGTGGTGGTCGTGTTGATTATGATGGTGGTTGTGGTGATTGTGCTGGTGATCGTGATGGTTGTAGTAGTGTTTGTGATGGTGGTTGTGATGGTCGGGTGGTGGTTGTGGTGGTCGGGTGGTGGTTGTGGTGGTCGGGTGGTGGTTGTGGTGGTCGGGTGGTGGTTGTGGTGGTCATGGTGGTGGTTGAGGTGTTCGTGGTGGTGGTGGTAGTGGTGGTCGGGTGGTGGTAGTGGTGGTCGGGTGGTGGTTGTGGTGGTCGTTGGTTGTGGTGGTCGGGTGGTTGTGGTGGTCGTGGTGGTGATTGTGGAGGTTTCGGTCGTGGTTGTGGTGGTTTCGGTCGTGGTATTGGTGGTGGTTGTGGTGGTGGTCGCTATATGGCGATGTTCTTGTGGCGAATATGTAAAATCGTAAATCCTTCGAAACGAAACTCCGGAACGACGGTGGTAAAACAGTGTTTTACACTAGCGAAAAAACGCTGCTAGGGCAGTTGTTTGGGTAGGTCGTTCGTCAAGTACGACATAAACGGCGCAGCCGCCATGCTGTAGCGATATGGCGCCTTCGCACGGGCTATCAATCAGTTTCCCACGGGAAGTTTTAATTAGAACTTGCTGAACCGAGCGGAGTAAAATACGGCAGCAGAGTGCGCAGCAGTTGTCAATAGAGGCATGACGCCCGGCGCGCGCCACAAAGTTCCACTTCATAATAATACGGCGACGGGCGACCGCCTGAAGGTGCAGTGGGACGTCAGGAAATTGAGTGCGCTGTTTGCGTCAAACATGGTGATGAAAGAGGAACGCCAGAAAATTGAGGGGTGGAGGTAGCAGAACTGACGAGTGGCGGCTAATGAACTGATACAGAATGCAAAGGCACCTACCCGCCATTGCGGAGTTCATCAGGCATCATCACGGCGAACTTGGTTCCAGCAAATGAGAAGTTTCGCTGCCGGCATTGAAATTTCACGTCTTTTCTTTGTTGAGATTTGACCAACTGATATGCCACACTGCTCTAAAGCTGCCAAATAGTGAAGAAAATCAACTCAGCGCTCGTGATGACGGCAACTGTTAAAGGGATATTATTACAGGAATGACTGTCCTCGAGATTGGTCTCGTGTTGTGACGTGGATGAAGCGTAGGTGCGCCGCTAGATTCTACGAATTCCCCCGTAAATAAACATCCATGTTCCATCAAAGCCAATTATGCATTGCACTTACTTTTAAAGTTTCCTGGTGTTTCCATACAGCGTGAATATTCTTGCCAAGACAGGAATATGAGTAATCTCAACTGTTGACGAACTTATAATGATTTGAAATGCCCATTTTTTTTTTCCTTCTTGGGTGAACTAGGACACAATGGTGTACAAAGTTCCTTTAATTTTTTAACTACCTGCAAGCAAAATAAACAAGCGGTGTGATGAAAAATCGTAATTTTAAATGCAATTTCCAGATACCGTTTCACTTTGCAAGATAGCTCCGTACAGGAAACCTATGTAACTTACAGAACATAATCGATGGTTATAAAGAAAACGGCATAACACCAGACAGTGAAAAATATAAACTGCAGAACGTAAACAAACAAATCTATCAATACATGCAAAACACCTCATATAAAATTGCGCTCTTTTTATATTCATTTCATGGCAATTAAGGACTTCTACTGTATTTCCGGGAAGAGTATGAAAAGGTATTGTACATATGTGCATTAGATTACATCGATACGGCACATCGGTTACAAAAAAAATGTTCAGGAAGAAGGAAATAATTGTTTGAGTTACCATGTTAAGTGTATTTTAAATCAAGCTAGTGAGGTATGTTTTATAATATAAAATAGACTAAATTTTGCAATTCAGTCATTTTGAGTGCTGATTCCGGTAACCGCGCACGAATTAATTTCCGTCACCGATAAAGTATCAGCTTTCTCTGTAACCACCAATTCAGGAATCCTACGCTCTGTACACGCCGACATTCGCTAAAGGCTTTTCACGATAAAGTGAGCACTTTTGAAATCGCCCTTAGAAAAAAGTTACTACTCCTAACTTCATATATTTTAACAGGTACACTTAGTGGCATTTGCCCAGTACAGTTGGTTACGATGGATGGAAAGTAGTTCCATATCTTAACGTCGAGTGTAAGGTGTTAGGTAACCATTAGTGATAACTTAAATTATTTCTTTTGCTTTATTTTTTTGTAATGCATCGACGTATAAAAATTACGAGAATTATAAAATATTTTCTTTTCCAATAACTTTACAGTTTCTCGTGACCGACGCATGAATAAAATGATGAAGGCCGTGGCAGTTCTAATTTTTCTTAAGGTGGAAAAATACACGACGTGCATACAAGAAGATCTTAAGCAGGGCGTTCTAAAGTGCTCATTTTACGGTGAACGTATTTTACAAGAGGTTACATACATATTGGAGGAAATTGGCTTCCGTGCACGATCTCGGCTGACAGGTGAGGGCGGATGCCTGCACGCAATCGACCTGAATGTTCGATAGTAGAAGAAGCATGTTAGTTCTGGTTCACTTCCTCTCTCAGGTCAGAAGTAGGCCAGTCACTTTTAACTTCCCTACTCATAATCACTAACCGCCCTGAATCATCCTTTCTTTTTAAGGCGCCCGTCTAACTGGCGCTTGAAGTGCGTTACAGAGTGTTCGAAATACACGTTTTTCTACGGAACTATTAAACGTGCGTCCAGTGTACTGACCTACGTAAAGAATACACATTTCAGACGCGGGCTGCTGAGTGTTTTAAAGACCTCGTGTTAATTAGAAACACTATTTCAGAGCACACCAAAATGGTTAAAAACGGCTTTTTAAAAGCGCTGTATCTTTAAATGTGTGTGTCAGATCCATACAAAACTAGTCAAGGGGCATGCACTGAACCTTCCTACACACTTTCCATCAATAAAATAATAGGGTCGCCGCTGACTGAAAGTCCCATAGGTACACGCAGCACGACGAGAACTCTGCACGCCAGTTTAGAGCCTTGCACTTAGTGGCGATGGGGGACTTGATGCGCGTGGCAGTGTCGCCTTTATCGCTCCCTCGCCTCTCGGCTTCAAACGCCGAAAAATGCTCTAGGTAGACGGGCGTCTTAACCTATCACTATGTTGCTCCTTTTCACCTATTCCCTTCTCTGCTCCACCTTTAGAGAAATGGAATTGATGAGAGGACTTAATTAAAAAAAACAAAGGGCATTTCAAGTGGTATAACTAGTCTATCCCCGAGGCGGGTATATCAAGCAGAAAGTGGCGAAAAAAAAGAATTAAAACCATTCAGTAGGAAAACAAGCATTAGAAAAAAAATTGGCATGTGCAAAACCAAAGTGTAACTATCAGCAAAAATTTATTGATTTCAAAATTAAATGTCAAATGCTAAGTTAGTATTTACAGCAAAAATACACTCCCTTAGCGATCTTTCCTCTTCTCCTTTCATGCATGTTGGAGTTCTAAGCTTTCGACCTTTTCACATATACATGTTTCCAAAATACGGGGACAAATTTCGGCAGTGCATTTCTGACGAAAACATAATACTAAAATGTAAGTACCACTTTTCTCGTCAAGTGATTACCAAATGAGCTGTGCGCCCCCGAAAAATTTTCTTTTGAGGTGTCTTACTCTGTACGGTGGTTTGACTACCTGCTATGCAACACACGTTCTGTTTTGAATGTTAAACATGAATTATCTCACAAAAGAGTGTAACAACAAGACGACTTGTTTTGTTGATCTTAAAAACTTTTTAGAACGCAGTGTTACAAAGTTTGATGCAAACATGGGGTACCAACAACCATTTCCAAAAGGAAGGGGAAGGATATTACCGACCGCGTTTTTAGAGTTGTAAGATCTCCTTTATACAAAACACCATATACCGATTTTTTTGTTTGATCACAAGTGGTTTCTAATATTTTCAGCCAAAAGTATTTTAAAGTTCAAATTTTGAAGGTATGTATTGTTATTACTTACTTTATGGGATAAGTTGTATATATTTTTTCATCTTATATTTTCGTAAGAAATTGCCAGCCGACGTTTGTTCCCATGTTTTAGAAACACGCGGTATACGACAACAATTTTTTTTAAAGAGCTGTAGCTTCTTAAATATTTTCTGTACCCTATGAGCCTCACAACAAAGAATGAAAGAGTGTAGATAGTGAACTACTGCAGTGCCTGAAAATAGATGACCATGTCCAGTATTGTGTCTGCTGTGCATGGAGTGCTTTCCCCTTCATGCGAGTACATTTATTTTTTCACTAAGCTTATCTCAGCATGAAAGAACTATTCAGGCTCTACAACACTCCTCACCCGTACAGAAAGAAACTGACTGATGCTGAATTTGTCCCTAACTGCATTCTCATGTACTACCTATGTACGAAAAATAAATAATAAAATTGGGTTTGATATACTTTTGTATATTCAGAGATAATACAAATCGTATATGATAAAAATATTCAGCAAATGCTGTAGTAACAATTTGTTTTCCTTCACAAACCGAAAAATAAATAGTTAAAAGTTTGCAAGTACTAAAATAATATTACAATACATAACCGTCTAGCATATGGTGTGGTTTTTGTATTTATTATATACATTGAAAATAATCTGTAGTGTCGAATGCCGTGATAGCTCTAAAATATATAATTTTGAAATTATTCAACTAGACATTCGTAACTTAAATATCGCCATGAATTAGTATGTAGTTCACCATTGTAATTTGTGATAGAATTGGCATTTGTATTATTATTTTAGTGCCTGTCTATTAAGGCCATTACCATGAATAATCTGTATTTCCATTCCATAGTTAAATAAACAAAATTAGGTAATATTATTGGCTACTTACGAGGTGTAGTGGGTAAAATTGTCGCCTGCCAATTATGGATACTGGGCTCGACTGCCGGCACAGACACATTGAACTTTACAGATGTTTGATGAGTCTGACTCAACTCCATATTGCGAAAGGCGACGGCAAACCGCCGTAGAATAATCATGCCTAGTCGCGTTCAGCACGATATTACTTCTGACACCGAGCAGAAGCCTGAATGAAGTGAAGAGATTTGGGCGACTCTTAACAGCAAGGTCTTGAGAGCCGATGTGGGTGATTGAAGTGAGCATGGAGCGGGGCCGGAATGAAGAGACGGGGAAACAGTAGATCCCCGAGAAAACCCACCGACCAACGGCATCGCCCGGCACGATTGCCACTTGAGAAAATCCGGTGACCCGGCCGGGGATTGAACCCGGTTCGACTTGGTGGGAGGCGAGCATGCTAATCGCTCAGCCGCCGCAGCCCCCACAAGCCTGAAGTTTTCATCAGTCTTCGAGATGTCATGTACTATTGTTTCCATCAATCTCTCAGTCCCGACAACATGAGCTAGCCCTATTCGGAAATCGTGCTTGTTATGACAAGGTACAAAAACAGGCGTTAAAAAATGTGAAACACGGCATTCCAGCGCTCTGGTGGCTCCTCATTTAGTAACAAAATAAAAAAATTACGCTAGTTTTTACGGTCGCTGTCAGACGTTCGCTAACCGGCAAGGGCAAGCAACATTAGACTCTGGACATGCGATATAAACTGATTGCTCTCGAAAGCCAGGAAAAATCAACATTACAAATGGTGCTGAAAAAATAGCCAACTATTACAAATTACAAACAGCGATTTTCCTGAATATGCAAATGTGTAGGATTCGGTGATTTGGTATTTGCAAATGTAATGTTTATATTAAATGTTTAGTTTTTCACGTAAACGACTCAAATATTTTGAATACAATTAAGTTAACTATGTTAATGTAGTACTGTAAGAATGGTAAACCCATGATAAAGGTATTTTCCTTCTCAATACCGAAACATTTTTTGTGGACGAAAATGTGTTAAAAATTACAGCTCTAAAAATTTTACTGGCTTCTGAGATTGTTAACGTACACGGATATGGTGCGTAAATAACATTACAATTATATTACATATATTATTTCTCTCACCTGTGCAAGCATTAAAGTTAACTAACTCTTATCAGTGCTATACTAAAACGGTCAATAAGTTCATGGACTGACTCGAGTTTCGAGTGTAGGCAGCCACATATCACGGTGTCCACTAACTTATTGATTATACTACGTATATCTTCGTAGACCAGAGGGGCCGTGGTAGTTTAGTGGTAAGACAACTCGCCTTTCACCTAGGTGAATCGGGTTCGATTCCTGGCAGGATCGCTCCTGGATTTTCGCATGTGGGAATCTTGTCGGCGGGCTTTCTCGGGGATTTCCCGTTTCCCCCATCCTTGCACTCCGAAGCTGCTCTATACTCACAACTCGCTTCACCTTCATCGGCTTTTAAGACCTCGATGTTAAGAGCCTGCCAAATCTCTCCACTCCACATTCGTAAATCCTTCTTATGTAGGGGTTTGAGGCACAAAACTATCCCGTCTTGGCAAGGACACTCGACTAATGCCCGGTTGCACCAACATCTTCCCCGATCCGAGATCGAATGATCCTAGTTCCGTACCAGGATACAGTTTTGATATCGGTTCCAATGTAAAAGTGTTGCACCAACGAAATTTCATGATTTTGGATCTTCGATTCGTCGATCTTGGTTTCAAATTTTGCTATTGATTCGTAATATATGACGTCATGGAAGTAGGCGTATTTTTCACTATAGCTAGAACTAGATGAGCGATGTTTGATCTGTTTTGAGTGAATTATTGTTGTACGAATTTTCCCGAATAATATTCACGTGCGTATAATGTTGCTTTAATCTCCCAAGAAAACAATCGAACGTAGTTCTATCTGTTGGCGTATTTTCAAACTACGTTTGTCGACGATGACTGCTGATCTCGGATCGAGATTTCAAACCGCCAAATTCGGTGGTTCGAAATGAACTTCATCTCGATCTCCAGTCCAGTTCTGAACTAGAATGGTGTAACAGTTTTCTGTGTCGATCTTAAATCCAATCTCAGATAGAGTTTCGAACCACGATGGTGCAACCGGGCATAGGTGATCAAGCCGACAAGCTGGCCGCTGTTGGAGGCACGGCAAATAAACGGCGCACGCGACTATCCTCGTTGACAGAAGCCGTGGAGCGGGGAGTTGGTTCTGTGCAGGTCTTTTGTTCCTCTGCGGTTCTCGGGGAAACCAAGTCGTACCAATCACCGTGATTGCGTAGCGGGCGCGCACCAAGGGGCCAGAGGAAGGGCCGCACGGAGGCCGTGGAGCTGAGAGATGAGACGCTACGCGCCGCTGGTAAACGAACGAGCGATTGTGCGCGCAAATCGATTTTCCCATTCACTATCTTCCCCCATCGGAGCATCCTTCGCCTTTCTCTTCCGCGCGTTTAACGTTGCTGGATAAAAAAAATAATTCGTTACGTCATACTTGCACCAACGACTATTCAACTTGTAGACATTAGCTATGTCGTTGCACCAAGTAAAACTTTTTACACACTATTGTTTTTACATAATCACATTTTAAAATCACAGTTTCATTGTTTTTGAAACACAAAAACGGCATTAAAAACTAACACACAAGTGGAATTTAAAGTATTTGCAATGAAATGTAACGTCGTGAGCTAGTGTTAACATATCATTGTCATTACTTTGATAAAATTAGCACTTTTCAAAGCCCTGCTTAAGATCTACTTGTATACACGTTGTGTATTATTCCACCTTATTTAAATTAACATTGCTATGGGCCTCATCATTTTATTCGTGCGTCGGTCAAGTTAAAGTGTGAAATTATTGGAAAAGTAAATATTTTACAAATTTGTTCATTTTTACCCTTCGATGCGTTAAACAATCAGAAAGCCAAATAAATCATATAAGTTATCACAAATGGTTACCTAACACTTTTTATTCGACTTTAAGATAAGGAACTACTTCCCATCCATCGTTACCAACTATACTGGGCGCATGACACTCAGCGCGCCCGTTAAAATATATGCAGGTAAAAGCCACCGCTCCGGTGGCTTTTATCTAAGGTTGATTTCAAAAGTTCTCACTTTATCGTGAACAGCCTTTAGAAAAGTTCATGCATGTCTCTTAAATTGTTGAATTAACTGAAATAATTTTCAAATTTTTGATCGTTGCAGTTCTGCAACTTCGTAAAAAAAAATTTTTCCCGAGCAAAACTTAAACTGAATCAGGAGAGTACTTTCAAATTTTCTCTTTTAGTACTTCTTTGCTTCCACTATTTGGTTTAATACAGTGGTTCTGAGATGTGACTACATTGAAAGGATTTATTTATTTTGTAATTGGCATTACATGTCACGTTTATAAGTTACAGCTATTAAACCAAATACAAACAATGATTTTTAAGCCGTTGAAGTGCCACAAATACTTATCTATGCTTTGAAGATATTTCATGCATTTTTGTAAAAAAAAAAAAAATAATAACAATACGTTCAGTATATAGACGAATATATAAAATCAACGGAAAAATAACTTTTAACGCTTTTGACATCATAATTGCAATTTTGCCAGTGCTTCCCGTGAAGATAATGTGAAATTAGTTTGTTTATACAAAGTTTGATATCAGGTAAACGTTTCTTCATGCCATGAAGCATTTTTCTTGAACTCCATAACTTGGCTCTCTTGCAAGAAAGGGTTAGTTTCTGGCTATTTTAAATTTAAATTTTATTATACGCCCTAAGATAGAATTACAGGTGCAACACACAATTAATTACAAATAAATTCCTCTGCTGTTTTGGTGACTTCAAAAATTACGCCGAGCTGTATTAGGATATATTAATTATGCTTTTTGTTTTTTAATTTGTTTGACAAAAACTATGGATTTAAAATTCCCACATGCCAATTGATTTTGAAAACTTGTATTCCTACCTATTATGCTTTAACAATGCTACTGGTTAGTATAACATTACAAAAATTTTAAATATGATAACTTGGCTATGTATAAAATAATTCTGAGTAGCTCTACTCTCTTTCACTTTCACTGGCTCAGTGGTGATTATGACTGAATCATACCGAGCGAGTTGGCGCAGTGGCAAATCACTGACCTATCATTCGGGAAGACCCGGGTTAGATTCCCGGCCCGGATATCATGATTTCGGGTTTTTTTTTTTTCTTCCTTCGAAATTATTCCAGAAGACTAGTGGGGAAGTTCGTCAATTAAGAACATGACCAATCCCTTCTTCGTCCCAACTTGTCGGAGCAACTCGTTCCGTCTGTAACGACTGCGTCGTAGACGAGATGTTGGGTCCTTTCTTCTTGAGTACGACAGACTGGTGGGCGAGATATCATATGTTCAACTCACGGCCCAGTTGGAGATTTTTTTTTAACGTGTGTGAAAACGTTCTTTACGGGTTCACGGATGGGCGCTGGGTTGCCCCTGCATCCTCATTCTACTGGGGGCAACGGCAAACCATAACGACAACTCCCTGCTTAGCATACTCAAGGTCTGAGTACTGTGTTCGGTGGCCGGTGGCCCCGCCTGCTCTCTGAAGCCTCACGCTCATGTGAAGAGGAGACTGAATAGGTAAAGGCGAATCCCCATCATCTGGCATGACCATACACTAAAGATGAGCCGAACGAATTTTCGCCTTCTGCGCACATGCCCCCAACATTGGCTGCCCTTAACTGCTAGTCAAACTCATGTGTTCTAACAATGATGTTCCAATTGTTTACATTTCGTTTTACTGCAAACCCTCGCTTTCACAAAAAGAAATCTCGCGTCCCTTGAGTACATCGCAATTGCATTACAGGTTTGTGGAAAGAAGTGTAATGGCATGTAAAAGCGTTTGCTTAGTCGAACCTAGGTGCCTTTGAAAGTTCTGCAGTGCCAAGTTAGAACACGGAGATTAGTTACTGCGCAGTGGAATGCGCACTCTATTTAACGCAAGTAACAAGCGATTCGGAGAACACGTTTGATCAAAGTGTGCCATCGCCTTTAGCATTCCGGCATAACCGCGCGGCGTTGAAAAGAATTTTCAAGGCCGATCATAACCAGATGCCCGAAATTTTCGCGAATTTATTTGAAACAAACCTAAACTTCTCAGGCCTTTACAAATACTAATGCTACAGTCGTTTGTTCACTATTACGGCCATTGTGCGTCGTATGATTTGGCCCCTTCTTTAAGTCGGTTGCGCGTGATAGAGTCACGATATTTCTCCCTACTTTCGTTACTGGTTGAAAGTCTTGCAGGGTGTGCCGAAACACCTGCTAGCCAATAGTAAGTGTAATAAAGCGAACGTATACGAACTTGAACCCTAACCTGACACGGAATTAATTATAAAAGTCCATCACGACCTAGTGACACTTATCGACTATCGGCAGCTTACCATGCAGTACGGCAGATGCCAGCTCACACGCGTCACAAATCTGCTCATTTTAATACACCGATGCATAAAAAAATACAGAAACCGAAAGAAATAATTTAAGTTTTCACAAATGGTTACCTAACAATTTTTATTCGACGTTAAGTTATGGAAGTATTTTCCACCCATCGTTACCAACTTTACTGGGCGTATGTCACTCAGCGTGTCCGTTTAAATATATGCATGCAGGGGCAGTGACTTTTTTTCTATGGTTGATTTCAAAAGTACTCACTTTATCGTGAACAGCCTTTAACGTAGAAATGTCTATTTGTGGTTAAACTAAACATTTTTTTCAATTTTATGTATTAATTATAATACTGCATTTATAATTAATACGAATTAAAACACACGGATTATAGGTGTATTGATAATGCCTACTAAGAAATATTTGTTACGGAGAATATTGTTAAATTAAGTGTGCACAAATGCGGTGTGATGTCCCTTTGGTGAAATTTCTTAGTCTTGATCAAGCTTTGTTTGCATGAGGCAGAATATCCTGAAAGTAGAACTCTCGCTGGGCTTCAGAAAAGGTGGAAGTAACCATTATATAATAACTGCGCCAAGACGAGCTTACTGCGACGGACGCATTACGACTTCTGCATCAGTTTGCATGCGAAGGAAAACGCAACCAATCAAAGAACAGAAAGTTTCAGACAATCTGAGTAATTTTTTAATACCGCACGGTAAAATAAACGCACTAACACTGCATACGTTCAGCACAGTAAAATATATAACTTTGTGAGCGACGCCTGGATATTAAGCGTGAACACATACATATTGATACCGGACTTCAGTATCGTTTGGAAGATGCCCAGTGGAGGTAATTTCAAACGTGATATACGGTTATTAGAAGTTATAATTTTAGGTTCACACGCAGCGCGTGTTGGAGAGAAATAAGTTATTTATATTAGATGGGGAAAAGTATCTAAGGGGATTGAAAATCTCCCTTATATAATGTATCTAACATTAAATAGGGTGTAAGTCTGTAATCAGGGCAGCAAGAGAAAACTTCAATGCCGCTGTGCTATTAAAGCTCACCACATAGCATTTGGCATCATCACAAACACGTCTGCGGATACTAAGGCAAGTCATGAATCGAACGGGGTACTCGTGAATGGGGATGCACTAATTGCGCCTTGCTCTAATGGCGTCGCTCATTTAGAGCATGAGTAACAGAAATGGGGGTTACGTAGCAGGAAAATATGGGGATATTTATCATTCATTAATTTTCCTACATAGTAACTCGCTTCGTTCAGTTTGGAGAGAGATGGAAATAGTTTCGCCACCAGACTCTCCCATTTGCCTAGGGCATGCATCATTCTAGTTTTGTTTCCACAAAGAACACAAAATATATTACATGAGTAACTAAATGGGTTTTAACCAGATAGCTTTATCTATGGTTTTTCTAATATACAGCCAAGACGAGAAAATTTTAAGTTTTTTTTTGTTCCCCACTTAATGTTATTGATTGATGATGCCATTAAGGGAGATTTAAAACGAGAACATTAAAATGAATAATCCGGTCATTCTGCCATACTATAATCGTGATTTGAAGTTTAAATTTCGTATCGAAATTATTACTACAATAAGGGCGTATGCAGTGGATACCACTGCAGTGTGTTTGGAACGTGGCTATTGCTGACAGCAATAAAATTTGTTATTTATGCTCCCACACCGAGAGTCTTCATTTCAGAATCGGATGGTCAGGTTCTGGTGCTAACACCTCCAAGTGTTTTTTATTGCTATCGATTTCTGATATTTGTACCAAGGTTTTATTTCCCTCGGTCAGATATTTCCAACACCCACAATCCGCTTTCAACCGAGCGTGCCATATGTTTTAAATAACACCCCATCCTTACACAAACGTATAACGGGTAATGGTCAAGAGCAGCGCGGATGAAATGCTAACGTGTCGTACTCATTACGATGTCAGCCAAACGAGCAGCAATGATCTTGAACTCAGCGTTTTCTTGAATCTGATCTATGAATGACGTCACACAGCTGCTGTGCCAAGGAAACATACTTAAACTCGTTCAAATAATGACGAAAAAATTGTCAAAACAGTTAGTTTTTTTATAAATTAATTGAGTGATCAAAATGTGAAAGGCACGTGTCACCACGCGACAACCGAAAAAAATTAACCTTATCAGATGTTTTACGAAATTAAGAGAGTTTTCCAAGGACAAACATAAATCTATAGACTGTTCATAGTCTACTGTGCACTTTTTATAAAGTCATATGCTTAAGAATTGCATTCCTACACTTTATATCCTTTTTTCCATGCCATATTTAAAATTAACATTGCCATGGACCTGGTCACTTTTATTCATGCACCATCCGATTAAATCCGCGCAACTGTTAAGAATTTAAGAGTTTTTCCAAGAAAGCAAATTCGTATGCTAATATTGTGAGATAAGAGTAACTATCTTCAGTAGCGATAAATGTAAAAAATTGCACATGCTGTCAACTTAACTACAGGTCTGCGCGCAATTATGTAGTGTAGTATGTATGCAGTTATAAGCAGTAACTATGCAGTGTAGTATGTATGTAGTTATAAGCAGTAATTATGTAGTGTAGTATGTATAAAGTTATTGGCAGTAATTGCGTAGTGTAGTATGTATGCAGTTATAAGCAGTAACTATGCAGTGTAGTATGTATGTAGTTATAAGCAGTAATTATGTAGTGTAGTATGTATAAAGTTATTGGCAGTAATTACGTAGTGTAGAATGTATGTAGTTATAGGCAGTAATTAAATAGTGTAGTATGTAGTTAAAGGCAGTAATTATGTAGTATAGTATGTTTGCAGTTATAGGCAGTAATTATTTTTTCTCGGAGATTTTTTAAAAATAAACTTTACAAGAAATTATTGCGCATTGTCGCAAATGCAACCAACACTTATTTTTTATAAGAACGGACAAGTACCAAAACCAAAACAAATACCAAAAATTAAGGGCAAGCGATTGGGTCGCTAATTAGTTGCAAGATTCCAACTGCTACGATCTCCAACACGGTCCCAGGCTCCCAACGGGTGGAGATTTCTGGACGCAGATACTCAGGAAGAAAGTGTCTCAGACAACCATGCTGTGGGGATTTTCCCGGGGTACTCCCAATTCATACATCGTCCTCATTCCAATGTTGTTTCACCCCCATCTCAACTTATCGAGTCTTCGGGTTGATCGTAACGACAGGTCTGCTCCTCAGGTAGGGTAGTCTCCTCCAATCAAAGCCAGCCTCCTCTTATCAATGTTGTTTGTCTTGCCTGATCGCGAGGACGAGCAGATATTCGTCACTGAAAACTACGAAAATCTTCAACTTCTTGCTATTATATGATTTCAACAAAAAAAGTTTCAATTTGATACGAATTACTATACCGAATAAAACTATTGTTTCCACAGAAATTTCAAGCATTTCATGTGAAAAACGGACTAAGATCTCGCCAATGTCCATTCCCAAGAGAAAAATATACATCTACTGAAAACTGAACAACGAAATAAAGTTTTCGCGTTATCTCGGAGTTGAAAGATCTAGTACAATACTGGTTATTTCAACCTTATAATCAAGTAAAAGATATTGTGATAACTGACTCGCGGGAAATATTCTTAGACTCAATTTTGGGAAGCACTCCATAGAATTAAGCGCATTTCCGTTTTGTATGCTTCGGAGAGGAGAATTTACAAGAAAACCTTCTTCGAGCAAGATCGTCACATTATTTACTGTGATCGTGTGTAATGAAATCACAGTATTAATGTATTCATATGTAATATATAATTAACTAATTTGCTTCAGATTCAGCCGCAAATGTTTGTAACAAATGGACGTACATAAAATAAATTATAAGAATGATTTCCTACATTATTATTACAGTTTCTTATATACGATCATAGTAAATACTATGATATTCCATGACGAAGATTTTCCTGCAAATTCTGCTTTTTGAAGTATCCAGAATGGAAATGCGCTCACATTTTGTTAAAGATACACACTATTTTAACCGATTTTTTTTAAATTAAAAAAGTATATTTTATAATATTCTTGTTTCATATACAGCATAAATAGCACTTTTCGTTGTATAGTCGGGTGCAGTGCTCCATAGACGGTTGATTTACTTCAACCTTATTATAGGCTGTTCACGGCAAAATGAGCACTTTAGAAAGCCCTGCTTATGATCTACTTATATTTATGTTGTGTATTCTTCCGCCCTATGTAAAATTAAGATTGCCATAGGCCTCATCACTTTATTCGTGCGTCGGTCTAGTTAAACTGTGAAATTTAAAAACATGCTCATTTTTCCACCTTGATGCATTAAAAAAAAAAAAAAAAACAGAAAGCGAAATAAATAATTTGAGTTATCACGAATGGCTACCTAACACTTTTTATTCGACGTTAAGATACGAAAATACTTCCCATCCATCGTTTCCAACTTTACTGGGCGCATGTGACTCAGAGAGCCGATTAAAATACACGCAGGCAGGGCCGGCCCAGTGGTATTTTTATAAAGTTGATTTCAAAAGTGCTCACTTTATCGTGAACAGTCTTTATCTAAGTGTATACGCTGTTTGAGAGCATGAAAAATGCGTATCTTGATCTCCCCTGTCGCTAAGACAGTTCATCAAGGGCACAAGGCAAAATCACTCTTGCTGAGAAAAGAAACCGTACTGTGGTAGCCCACGCTGGGCCAGTGGCGAAGAGAACATCGGAGCATGAGGTCTCGGGGAGCGACGAAGACATACAAAAGAGCAGCGGGGTATGAGGAAGAGAGTCTTAATCATCCTCCCGCGGAATTCCTGGTCCTTTTTACGCGGTGCCCCGACATCGCCAGAAATTAAATTACTTTCGCCTTGGTTCTGCCGACGACGTTCGTCCGGTGAGATTTGTTTTCCCTTCCGCACCGAAATGCTGGTTATTTCCCTAGTTCCCCCACGCACCTCCGCCATCAACCCATTCGGCTGTTTTTTTCGTGAGCTCTGCCGCAGTCTCGTTCGCTGGGAACCGCACATAACTTGGAGAATCACAACTTGAAACAGTCGCAACTTATAATTCTTAAAAAAAAAAAATTCCTATGGGTTACAACTATCATGACTTATGCCCGGTTGCACCAACATCTTCCCCGATCCGAGATCGAATGATGCTAGTTCCGTACCAGGATCCAGTTTTGATATCGGTTCCAATGTAAAAGTGTTGCACCAACGAAATTTCATGATTTTGGATCTTCGATTCGTCGATCTTGGTTTCAAATTTTGCTATTGATTCGTAATATATGACGTCATGGAAGTAGGCGTATTTTTCACTATAGCTAGAACTAGATGAGCGATGTTTTATCTGTTTTGAGTGAATTATTGTTGTACGAATTTTCCCGAATAATATTCACGTGCGTATAATGTTGCTTTAATTTCCCAAGAAAACAATCGAACGTAGTTTTACCTGTTGGCGTATTTTCAAACTACGTTTGTCGACGATGGCTGCTGATCTCGGATCGAGATTTCAAACCGCCAAATTCGGTGGTTCGAAATGAACTTCATCTCGATCTCCAGTCCAGCTCTGAACTCGAATGGTGTAACAGTTTTCTGTGTCGATCTTAAATCCAATCTCAGATAGAGTTTCGAAGCAAGATGGTGCAACCGGTCATTAGAGAGTCATAACCTAGGACCATCGCAATTCAGAAAATCATAGCTTCGAACGCTTGTAACTTACAAAGACATAACTTACAATTGTCATTACTTAGAAAAACATAATACAAAACCCCGTAGGTAACTTACAAATAGCCTGGGCGTAGCGTTGAAAAATTTATCTTATATGTCTCTAAGTCATGCGTTTTTAAGTTGGCTATTTCTGAATTATGACAGCGCGTCTATTGGAATCTCTACACTGTCATGTGGATTCTCTGGTGCACACAATAGAGACGGGGCAAATTTTCTCGAAAGATTCGCACGAGGACATATTACCTATCTTCATATCTGGTAGACAAAATAAGTAACAGTACATGCATTCTAAGGCACGGAAAGCGGGAATGGCTAAAATATAATCGCGTTTTAGTCAAGTGCATAATGTAAAAAAAAAAGAAACTTAAATTAAAATAGTATCGAAAAACTGCGTAATTTATGTTTTATTTCAAGCATATACTGTCATACGTTATGTTATCTAATTATTGTACTAATAAAACTTCTGTAAAAAAATTTAATGGTTTTCAACATATAATACCAATCGCATTGGAAACCTTTATTAAAGTAGACTACTCTTTATAAAAATGTCCTTTTAACTACAAAAAATTGCTGATTAACACTACCTAGAAATCTTCGTAAAATTCCACATATAGTCTTTTCACCGTTACTTCCAGGATATTCCTCCGCGTCATGCAAACAGAGCTTAACCGAGTCTAAACAACAAATATTTCATTAATTTTATATATCTTCCCGTGAATTAACGAAACGTTTAGAAAAGTATTTTTTCTGCATTTGTTGTATATGAAGTGGAGTTAATATTTTTAAAAAAATCATTTTCCTCATGTGGGTGTTTTATTGCGCACAGAAAAGTAAACAAGTTAAATTATATATATATATATATATATATATATATATATATATATATATATATATATATATATATATATATATATATATATATATATATATATATAGACACACACACATACGAGACGTAATTTAAACATGGACCGAAAAAATTATCGACCAACCAACCCATCAGATTTAAAAATAGGGAGGTGTAAACGATTATTTACTTCCTAGCCATGCGACCGCTGTTGTTACTGAGCTTCGGAAAACTGAGCGTTTTCTGAAATGTTGCCGCCTGTTTCAGATTATTTATGCTTAGAGATCTGCAAAATTTGAGTAATTATTTGTGGCAGGCTTGACTTCTCTGCCCTATACATACCTGAGAGCAATCCTTGAGTTCATTGGCATATTACTCTTACATGACGTCATTCACTTTTGTGGCCGCGTTATATGAGATTGGCCACTCTACCGTTGATCACTTATTATTATTGGCTCATGAGTTATTCCGAGTGAACCATGACACAAATCAAATGAACATGTAAAAACTTGTAGTTCATTCTGAGTCATAAAATAATGCGAATTATGCATATCCTTATTTACTCTACCACTGGATGTTTAAGATAAATAATTCATTCATGGCTACTTCCAGCTTTTCTAAAGCCCTGCGAAAGCTCTGCTTTCAGGATATTCCTCCTCCTCATGCCAACTAAGCTTAACTAAATATAGAAAATTACACCAAAGGGGCAGCGCACCGCATCCGTGCATACTTAGTTGAACATTTTGCATGAGAACTATTTCTTACAAGGCATTACCAACACACCTGTTTTCTCTCTGCTTTTATTCTTATTGATTATAAATGCAGAAGTTCAATTTAACTAAAAGTAAAATACGTTTAGTTTAACACAAGCGTTATACGCCTTTAGAAAAATATCGAACACGCCAAAAAAATGTTGATTTTTCAAAGGTTTGACTTAAAAAGTGTGAAGATATCGATTATGGTATACGTGTCAGTAACATGAAAATTGTAACTACTGCAGGAACAATGCTTTTCTGGCTACAGCATCGAACAATGCTTCGTGTAGCCTCGAGCTAGTTCGTCCCCCAAAACGCGAATGTCTAGGGAATACGGAGAAGTCCCGTATTTTATATGTACACAACTCAATTACGCTAAACTTCATTACGGACTGCGTTTCGGTATATTAACTGTACCTCACCGTAAACATTTCCCCTGGATACACGGGAAATTTTTATCTATCAATGTCTACTTTCGCAAAAAAGTATACATACTTTAATTCCCATTGATAGTTATGTTAAACGGCATAATTTTCCATAAGTGCGAGTACATGGAAACAAATTACTCTCTGGAGAGGATTAGCCACTCTATTGCCACGTAACTTCTCTGGAAGTTAACAGCACTTTGCCGGGGGTAATAATAGAGTGTTCGCGAGAGATAAGACACGACGAAGAAAGTGTGCTTCTGCAGTTCCCAGCAGCTTCTTTTGTGCTGGTTTAGTAGCGCTCGGAGCGGAACATTATCGCCGTTAATAACTGAGCAGCCGGAGAGAGGAGCGTTTCAATTGTCGCAGCGCAGCGCCAGGAGAAAGGCCTTTGAAAGCCAGGAATTTCTGGAGCCTAAAGCTTCTCACACAATAGAAAACTTTAGCATTTGACATTACGTTTCCGTTCCTCCGACGAAACCACCAATACACAATACAATTGTAAAGTCAGAGTTTAGACAATTGAACATCGGTTCTGCCAGTTTCGTAAAAATGTGTATCTTGCTATGTAAATAATTATTATATTATCTAGGAATGTATTTTACGTGCCTTTTATAACTATAGGCTTAAAATTTATGTTAAAAGTTTATTTCAAAACAAAAAACTTATTTGTTTACTTTATTAAAATACGTCAATTCATATATTTCCTCTTCACATTATATTTGTTTGCCATTTATTTTATATATGACGAGCTTTGTTTAATATACCGAGATTAAAATCGCCCTACAATAAGATAACGCACTTTCCACATAACCTCTGTTAGATTCTCGGCAAAATGGCTGCTTGACTTTGACTTTAAGTTTCAACGTTTTGAAATCGTAAAGTCAAGAGTGCTTGACTTTGCCTTTGACAGTTCCATTGTGACAAGCTACATAAGAAACAACATGTCGGAAAGCAAACGTAAAGTCAAATGGTAAAGTCAAATGATAAAGTTTTTAGTTGTGTAAAGACCTTAAGAAGCGAGTAAGAACCATCTCTCTCTCTCCCTTTCTCTCTCTCTCTCTCTCTCGCTCTCTCTCTTTCTATCTCTGTTGTGACTAGGTCGCAAAGTTGTCGATAATGGCAGAGACTGGAAGTTCTTGAGCGACCATTCGCAGCACGTCCTTGGGGACAAAGGCAAACTCGACAGCCGTGAAACGGTAAGCCTCTACGCTCTTGTATAGACTTGTATAATTACTTTTGAAAGCCCCGCTTAATTTCTACTTGTATGCATGTTGTGTAATCTGCCGACTTATGTAAAATCAACATTGCCATGGGCCTCATCACTTTATTTATGCATCGGTCAAGTTGAAACTGTGAAATTATTAAGAAAGTAAATTTTTCACAAATCTTAATATTTTTAAACTTCGTTGAATTAAAAAAAAAAACAGGAAGTGAAATAAATAATTTAAGTCAACACAAATAGTTACCTAACACTTTTTATTCAACGTTTATATTTGGAACTTCTTTCCAGACATCTTTACCAACTTTGCTAGGCGAATGTCATTTCAAAAGTGCTCACTTTATCGTGAACAGACTTTAGCGACAAGACAGATCCATGGTTCCTTAACAGTAAAAAAAGGCATTCATTCAATTTATTCTACCGAGAATAGTGATTATCCTAATTTAACATGTAAGGATTTTGAGGATTATATTCACCCTTTAATTTTCTCAATAATTTTTCTGTTCAGTTGGTGCAATAGAATGAATATTTCATTTGACGAGTATTTACAAGTCCCTAATAATTAAACACAATGATTTATTATCGCTAACTTCCGATTTGCGTATTGCGTAAAAGCGTGACGTCAGCCTTTCCTTACTATCTAACGCTTTTTTATGAAGATGTCCCCCCACCCCTTCCCTAAAGTTTTCATGGGGCAATAGGTAATTCTGTTTTGGAATATAAGTATGTGCGAAACATTTTCGCGATTTTAAACAGTCTCAAAGATTATTAGAATACATGGTTACAAGACGCTTCCGTGTTCGTGAGGGATGGAGGTAATAAAATAAAATAATTAAATTCGATTTTTAATTTATTCACATAGTTATTATTTACAACATTAATGATCTTGTTATTCTCAGTAAACGTAATTTTTAATGTTTGACTTAATTCTAATTTAAGTCCTTATCACTGTGTGTGTGTGTGTGTGTGTATATATATATATATATATATATATAATATATATATATATATATATATATATATATATATATATATATATATATATATATATATATAATTTTTAAGGCCATGATTTCCCATTTCTGCAGCTTTAGCGATAATTAATTTTTTGAACCCAAACGGGAGCCGATATTGTAAAATTCTCTCCCATTTTTTGTTACAAATTGTTATATTATGTAGTCTAATTTTTTCACCACAAAAAATAATTGTATAAATTTAACGTATTATTAAACAAACAAAATTTTCGTTGATTAATGGATTGGATAAAAGTATACAGTTTTTTTGTTTGAAGAAATTAAGACTACATAGTAAGAACTATTTGTAACAAAATTGTACGAGGATTTTACAATACCGGCTCCCGTTTGGGCTCAAAGAATTTATTCTCGCGAAATCTGTAGAAACGGGAGATCATCGCCTTACTGGACATTCATTATTTGCAAATATTCAATCTGTCTATTTCCCATCATTCCAAACCTTTCTCACTTACGCAACCAGTTCAATAGTCCCGCCCGTCAGTCTCGATCTCCTCTGTTACACTTTGATTCTTGACAACCCACAACATGTACGTCAGCTTACTGTCCTAGGTTCGGTGGTCCTAAGACTCCACTGCCCAAGGGGAGCAGCTTGGGTTGCAAGTCTCCACGGGCCCCAACACAGTCTCGACGATGTTCCATTAGGCGAATTGGACGTGACAGGAGTAGAAATGGAAATGAAGCCGGACTAGAAATGCGCCAGTTTCCTTGTAGCGTTCCGTTTCCAATCCGAAGAGTCAGCACGAAGGTCTGGCCGTACGGATGACGCGCCGACCAGGAGCCACAATGTTTGACCTACTTGGCGGACCGAAAACATCGCAAATACAATACGTAATTTTTTTTTTAAATCAGAAAGAGTGCATAGGAGCGACTAATGCAAAATGATGAAAATTATAAAACATAGAAATTTATACTGCAATAGCTCTGGTATATGTATTTGACAAAGTAATTGAAACTGACGATAATCTACACCATAAATAAATGACAAGTATAAACCACTAGAATTTACAACTAAAAAAAAATAAAGGCCAACTGCAAATGTAACATTCACACGGAGAATAATGTTGCAGTAGCCCAATTAAATGGAAAATAATGAACAGGAAACTAATTCAAATAAATTAATTACATAAAATGAATACACCCTTTGCTTTAGGTAACTGCCCTTAAATTTCTTACTATAGTTGGATTCAAAAGTCAACTTCTACAAATTATTAGTTGAGTTGAGAGATTTATGCGGCTCTTAACAACAAGGTTTGAGAGCCGAAGTGGGTGAAATGTGGTGAAAATGGAGCATCATGAGCATGCAAGAGCTGGGCAACGGGAGATCACCGAGAAGAACCGCCAATGTTATGCGTAACACCAACCAGCGGCATCGTCCAGCACGATCCTCACGAAAATCCGGGAGAGATCCGGCCGGGGATTGAGCCAGGTTCGCCTTGGTGGGAGGCGAGCAAGCTAACCACTTAGCCACCGCGGCCCCTAGATACTAAGCTCTCCTGGGTTACTGAGACGTTGTTTATAAAATAATTTCGAATGATCTTTTCCTCTTTTATTTAAATTTCTGGGCACTACTCCTTTGTAAGCCGGGTTACGTGTGTCTTGTGTGAATCGTCTCCGTTTAGCTAACCGGCCAAAAGAGAAAATCTTAATAAACAGTATTTTTATAAATCACTTTCCCTCCCCTTACAGAGTATTTGCTGCATGGTTTGTAGCCCTAAGGGAATAATCTATAAATTTCTAGAATGCTTTTTCTTTATGTGCTTCAACAGCCATTACTGTGCTTCACCTTAAATAGATCGGATCCAATTTATCGGTTGGTTGATCAAACATCGTGCCAAGTCAGGCAGGAAAATGGAATCCAAAGAAAGAAGTAGCCAATGAACAAATTTACGCTGCTTGACTTATTTAATAGGATTTTGTCCTCGCGTAAAAACTTTTTAATTTTTTTGTCATAATTCATTTTTAGCTTAGCAAACTGCTGGAGTATGACTTGCGTGACGGGTAAGAAAGAAAACGATTTGGCGTACGTAGGATAAGTGACAAAAGTTTCCACAAAAACATACCATGTACTAAAGTAAGTCTTCAGATTAACATGAACGCTGTTTGATATTCGTTCGGTAGCATAATTTCAAACCGAAATTCGTGGCATGAAATAAGTCCAGTTACAATCAGGCCTAATCGTGTGCTTCCTGGAATATATTATCAAGATCTATAAACACGCATTATTAAAAAATAGTTGTGTTCTAATTGTGTAATTATCGAAGCGGAGTAGCCTACCTAAGGATGGCAGTTACACTTCGTATTCTGGCAACAGAGTCTACAGTCAACAACATATTGCGCAGCGCTTATTTGTGAATTGGTTTCTCCTCTCTATTCAGCTGATTTTGATTTTCCTGTTTGACACGGCCGTGCATATTTTACCACTGGTACGAAAATTAGTTCTACCATGCTGTGCGGGCTAAACTGACTGTGGTTCAGTCACCAGTGGGCAAAAAAATACAGCCTTTGAAGTATGGTTTTGTTTTATTTACCAAACGATAATGCATATAATTATATTTGTTTATGTATTTTCGCCTCGCGTCAAACTGCGTTCGCGGCAAATTAATGCAGATAACAAACGTCAGACCCACACGTTCATATTTTATTTCAAGTTTGAATGAAATTAAAATTTTCGTAAAGTTTTTTTTGTTTTGTTTATAAATCCACGGGAGTATGTCCGTTCCCACACCACGATGATCATCGCGATAGCCTTTGCATCAAGAGATCACGGGTTCCATTCTAATGGCGGTGCAATCATTAACAACCACGCTGCAACTTCATTATGACAGGACGTTGCCTGGTGCATGCGTCACTTAGCGTCAAAAACAGGAATTTTTATAGATTTTTTCGTTCGTCGATCGGACATTCTGATCGCGTTCGGCCAGATTTGTGAAGTGTTTCTTACACTATTTTGACTACTGTGCACTTTTAATAACCGACTTACTTAATTTAAACGAAATGACACGAAGACAAATTTTGTAACGTAATGATCAATCACTTCAGTCGCGAAAATCTCGAAGATATTTTAATACAAAAATGTATTCTCAGAAACATCTCAAATTAGATTTGTTTGGTGCAACCAAATTATTTGTTTGTATAGGGGCAATGAAATATTTTTTTGCTGAAACCAAATTATTTTGTTGTTCTCAATTGGCTGTCCCAAACCGCAAGGTTTGTTTGGTGCAACTAAAGATATGTTTGGCTACCACGTACATTAAACAGTTTCAGCCGATATAAAAAAGTTTTACAAGTTCGACCAAGTTTCGGACCTGGATCACCCGCGTCCGAACGCTACGCCTCAGTAACCTCAACTAAAATGACAACTGTTAACACAGTAGAGCTTATTAATAGATATGCTGCAAATACTGGGCAACGTGTGCAAACAACTATCTCAAGTTTCACAGCTTTACTTGTCAGTTTTTTGTTGTATTGTTTTCTTAATGTGTTTATACGATTGTTAACCATCAATAAATGAACTAACAAACACGGTTACTATCCTAATTGTGACAAAAAAAATACAAACAACTCTCGAGCTGTATTTTCGAACGAAGGCAGTTAAATGAGTGGCCAATATATGTTTAATATTTATTTATATACAGTTGATTCAACAAAACGTTTAGTTATCAGTCAAATTTTTTTGGCCTGACACAGAGATTTTGTTTATTCAAACATATATTTTGTTAGGCGAACAAAAGTAATTTTGTTGCTTTTCAAATTTTGTTCGTTCAACAATATATTTTGTTAGGGCAACAAAATATATATTTGGCCATATACAAACAAATATTTTGTTCGATTTTCCCTCCGTGTAACACCAGGAAGGACTACAAGTTAATAGTAATCGCCATATTTACACGAATTTTCAATCATTACGATATTTGTTTGTATAACGTAACATTTGATCCAAGGCAACAACTTGCTGAATCACTTAAAACTTGGTTGCAGGTTCGTTGCCCAGGTTAGCAATTTTCTCCCCTACGGCTACCCCAACAGTGAGCTAGAAACTCAGTTGAGGTGACTGCGCTCCTGCCTTAGTAGTCCCTGGATTCACACCTGCAGTGTAAGAAGAGAAAGTACAGGAAGGCCTATTCAAGTGTTCATTTTGAGCATAGCTTACTTTTCAAAGTTACTTCCTTTAGTAGAAAATTTCGATTTTGCGGAAAAGAATTATTAAAAATAGTGTGATGAACATTTGCATTTGACTTTTTAATTTACAATAAAATTTGCTTATTATTGGAGGCATAACTGACCCGACTTTTTTCAAGAAATACGAGATGGTTAAATTTCTATTTAGGGCCTATTGATACGCTACCTTAAGCCACAGCAAGTCGACTAACTGGTTGAGTAGAGGATAGGGGGTCAAAACCGAATTCTTGAAAAACACATGAGTACTGTATTTCACGGGCCACAATGATGTAGTGGTTAGACTACTCGCCTCACACATAGACGAACCGGATTCGATTCCCAGGGAGATTTCTCCCGGATTTTCACACGTGGGAATCGTGCCGGACGATACCGCTGGTGGGTGGATTTCCTCGGGGATCTCCCGTTTCCCCGCCCTTGCATTCCGGCGCCTCTCCATTCTCACCACGATTCACCCACATCGACTCTCAAGGCCACCCAAATATCTTCACTCACTGTCCTTCACACAATGTAAGAAGTTGTTTAAAGATTTGTCATACCTGTCTGTATTCTTAATAAGAAGCTATGCTGCCCCACCAGACACGCTAACTACTTCCCCCATTGCCCCCCCCCCCTTTTTTTGTTTCCTCACTCTCTCTCACTCACACACACACGCGCGCGCGCGCACACACACAAGCCCTCGCCTGTTCACGAAGTAGTTTAATACAAGAGAAATTAACAAATTCGTATCGCAAGCGCGCCCAACATTTCTGTATTTCTAGTCCAAGCGCATATGAATTGTATAACTTTAAATACATGTTTAAAAATTCTAGTAAAAATTGGCAACTGGTCACGTGAGAATTTCGCAGAAAAACATTTTGTTTATTACGAACAGTAGTCATCGAGAGTGCAACTCCAAAACTTTTACACGACGACTACAGTAATCAGTAACTGTAATGAGGACCAAGCAACTCTACGTCGTTTTATTTATCAAACGAAATGACACCTCTGAGATACACTGAAAATAAGAGCGAAAATTACTATTCACGACTAAATGGAATTTTTTAATGTAAAACTATGTGAAAACCCGTTATCATCATCGAGTCCCAAGGGAACTCCCTAGTATAATACAGCATTTAAAACTAAGCGTTTTTGCGTATACGCGTATCTCAATAAATGAATATTCTCGGAATACAATTAGGAAAAAGTACAATTATCTACGGCTGCCACTTTTGATTGTATCCATTTTTTAAGGATTTCCTACACATTTCCCTTAAGGGCAAAGAGAAAAGAACAAAATAGCATATGTAATGGTTGTTCACGATAAAATGAACGCTTTTGAAATCAACGTCTGACAAACCTTACTGCTCCTATAGGCTGTTCACGGTAAAATGAGCACTTTTGAAAGCCCTGCTTAAGATTTACTTGTATGCACGTTGTGTATTCTTCCGCCTTGTGTAAATTTGACATTGCAATGGGCCTCATCAATTTGTTCATGTGTTGGTCATAAATGAAACTATGAAATTATTAGTAAAGTATTTTACAAATCTGCTCATATTTACACGTCAATGCATTACAAAACAGAAAACGAAATAAATAATTTAAGGTCTCACAAATGGTTACCTAACACTTTTTATTCGACGTTAAGTTATGGAACTACTTTCCATCTATCGTCACCCCCTTTCTTACTTGGGATACCCCTGAAACAAACAACTTGAAGCCGCGTAATACTCAAGCCAACTTGTCACTACAACGTTGCCCACTGACATAGCACAAGTACACGCACTCCCTGAAACTAGTGACGTACACATTCTTAAATATCTCATTATCGTTAGAGTGCAACAAACTGAGCAGTGCTGTCACTGTGGAGATCACCTTTCACGCAAGATAAATTCCAGTAAGCAGTTTTAATTTCCTCAGAGCCGTCGGCTCTCGCCCCGCGGCCGACCTTGCAACGCGTAATTAGAAACTTATGACTGGGGGGAGGGGGGCGAAGATTGCGTCCCACCTTCTCCAACGAGGAGGAGAAAGAAGAGATTAAGTTAACAACGTTGCGAGTAGCGGGGGATTCGCAAATTAAAAACGACGCTGCACGGGCTACTCACTAACTCGCACACAAAGACACTTTTTCTTTTCCGAGCAGCGAGGGGAAAAAAAAATTACGTCCCGCGGAATTGCGTTTTACTGGGGAGACGAGGAAGCACTGCTCCAGGGTAGAAGTTCGCTGTCCCGCTTCCAAGGATACAAAACAAATATCCACTACACAATTTGAGAGTTTTCTGAGTCTGCAATCCAACGCAGGTAGTTTCTTAGTTAGAACTCTGGCCTTCGTTTGTCCCCAACAAATGCAACCATAGACACAATCTGTCCTTTTTAGTTAAAGTACACTTTTATTTATATTCTATGAATAACTTATAATATTTCATTTTTAATTAATATGAATAAAGGTAGAGAGAAAATAGGTACGTTAGTAATATCTAGTTAGAAATAGTTCTTATGCAGAATGTTATAAAACTAAGTGCACACGAATGCGGTGCGTTGCCCCTTTGGTGTAATTTTCTAGACTCGGTTAAGCATTGTTTGCACGAGGCAGATGAATATCCCGACAGTAGAAATTTACCAGGGCTTCAGAAAAGTTGGAAGTAACCTTGTACGGACTATACCACAAGATCAGTTAAATTGTTTGCATCACGACATGATATTCCTCCTGGTTCGTGCGCTACTGCCAACACTCCTGCCCCAGAAATTACTGGGTCGACACTAGAACTGAAGGCAAAACGACAGTCATCAACTGTTCCTGATAGAGTTCATTTGCAGTCTGCTGGCAGGTATTAACCAGAGACTAAAGACAGGAACGAATCGAGACTGTCGGTTTGTGGGAACAAGGCAGGGGGGAGGTTTTTATCCGATTGTGTAGGTGGAGGTCTAGACTTTTGATTCGAAGCATGGGAGGGGAACACTCTCTCATCGTGATTTTAAGGAACGATATAAAATTATTCAAATAAAAACAGTATTTAAAGCAATTGCGATATTATTTATTTCAGTTTTAAAACATTTACAGGAGGATTTTGTGGTGGGGAATAATGACACATGTGAACCCCTTCCACCCTTTGTGGGTTCGAGCCTTAGAGGTGGACTGATCTTCCTAGTTACAAGCACTAGCTCGCTCTTCGACAGCAAAAACTGTCAAAACCACGTGGTCGTACATGCTCGCTTGTTTACTTTTAGTTTAACACAGAACCGTGGTTATACTCAATGGGAGTGGGAGATGCGCTAGGATTCAATATACTCCGATTGCATCAGAACTGCAAGATGAAGTGAAATTACATTTCTAGTCTCGGAATCCAATCCACGCAGTTCTGGTGGCGCTATTGGCAGAAGATCACTCCAAAGCTAGAGTACGGGTACTGCGCAGTTTGGTATGCGCACTCTACCCTGCACTCCCTCTACGGTATTATAACAATGATATGTAAAGAATTACGCCCATAGCCAAGTAGTTGCAATCACGAAGAAAACATCACTTGTTTTAATAATGAGTTATTTAAATGCATAACCTTGCATCTTCGAAGTACAAATAATATAAAAATTTACTTAAAAAAATAAACGATTTAACATAATGATAAATCAAACTCGGGATGTATAAAGAACAAATCTATCCGAGTAACAGGTCACTGAAGCATACTCCGATCCAACAAACGGGTCTTCCATATAGGACGCAAGACTTAAAAATTATTCTTTGCTATGCTGTATAGACAAATGCACGTCATATTTACCCCTGAATTTATAAATATCCCCCAACAGGTAAATTTAAGTTATCCCCGCTTTCCGGGGTGCATTTATACCATGTGATACTAACCCCGGACTAGGAAAATTAATTTTTTGGATGCATTCACGTTTTAATGGCGTAATATAAATCATCGGTGTATTAAAAATTATTTCAACAATACAATTCTGTCTTAGCTATGGTCGGAAGAATTCTTTCGACTACGTAAACATAAGGGTCCTTTCTTAGGTTCTTCGATAAAAAAATATATATAAAAATAAGAAAGCATGATTAAATAAAAACCTGGCTGTTAGACATTTTGGTATCATCCTAACCAACTTCGTGTTTCCTTTTAGCAAAATTCCCATCGTTGAATACGTGACTGCGTAAAAATAAACAACTACGCCACCACATTGATAAAAAGTGCTCGAACACAAATTACAACAAACAAAGTCACTGTCAATAATATTCCAGTGGCATTACGAAAGAGCTTGAAAGTAAGATAATCACCCTGGACCTCTTATTCAGTAGCGGATTAAACAAGCCATAATTACACAATATAAAGAAAATTCCTTAACTTTCACATAGAACTAGAGTGATAATCCGATGAAAAGTGCTCGTGTAAGTTAACACGATATTTTATTTCACCTCCCAGCATCTCCAGCATCTGTCGTGACGCCATATCACAAAATTGAGGGTGAAAGGGCGGTGGAGAAGAGAATCTTTTATGAGAAATTCGCCAACACGACCTTCAGTGCTTCACAACGGAGCCAACGAGGTACAAGAAGAAAATATAACGAAAAGTTCTTTTACCGGAACATATCTAGTAACTGGGCACTTCCGCACAAGAAATTCTTCTCAGTGAAATGGAAGGAAAGGGAGATAGATTCTTTCAGTTACATTCCGCACCTCCCAGAATACAAGGCGAGACTGCCCAGGAAGTTTTCAACGCCAGCGACGTGTGCATAGGAAGCAGTGGCAGTGTACATTCTTCACAGCACTTCGCTGAAAGGCACTGCAATGAAATATTGTAACAAAGAACTCTCTTCACTTTCCGCCATAACCCACGACCGGAAAGCTTACAAACAGATCTCCAGAAACTTAAGATTGAGTCAGAAAAGAACGTCTTATAATTGAATATTTCACCCATCAAAATCAAATAATTGTTATGACGCTGGTATGTTCCAAAATTCATACTTAAATGGAAACTGGCAGATTAATTATAGCTGAACGTCTCGTCGACAGTCAGGTCATTAAAAGAAGCAACTTCTTTAGATAGAAAGATCTAACCATAAACTATACAAAAGATAATAAAAGATATAGCTGAAAAAATATGTGACCTACTGAAGCAATAAAAACCTATCGGAAAAATAATTTTGTTTATCTGAGAAAATGAAGTTAGGAGAGGAACATTCTCTCAGCGGTTGCTGCCGCTACTAGTTCAGCCGTTAACATAAGGTCTTGCACAAATGCTCGCTGGTAATAAATACAAATTTACTGACCGGAAAATTTTCTATTTTGATTGAGGTGCCGAATCCAGAAACCATATTGCCGGCACACTTAGATCAGTTCGTCTCTTGCTGCACTAACGCAATAATGCGCTTACGTGAAAATACTCCGAGACGCAGTGCAAAAATTAGTATCTGTTGAACCTCCCCCCCCCCCCAAATAAAACTTAATTCCTACATGAGCGACGACTGCGTATAACTGGGTTCTCAACTTCCTTCTTCCCACAGGAGAAGACCAGCCGAACATTAAATGTGTGACCTAGCGGCACGGGTTCAGCGAGCGCCACAGTCAAACACAAACTCCCGAAATCGGAAATTAAACCAAATTTAAATAAAGCTAAATCGTCTACAACATTCACAAACTCACCAAACAGGAATATGTCGCAGATTACTCGTGGATGCCACGGCACAGAGTATCTGTCTGCAACAGAAAAATAGTATATACAGTTCAATTACAAAGATAACGCATAACTATACCTTGAGGTTCGGGCACCGCTTACGAGCATTGATAGCCTTAAACTGAAGAGTGTAGAGATTTAGGCGACTCCTAACATTGAGATCTTGAGAGCCGATGAGGGTGAAGCGAGGTAAATATGGAGCACAGCCGGAATGTAAGAGCGGGGGAAACGAGAGACCCCGAGAAAACCCACCGACCAGCGGCATCGTCCAGTAGATACCCATACGCGAGGATGCTGGGGTAGCCCCCACGGGAATCAAACCCGGTTCGCCTTGGTGGGAGGCGAGTACTCTAACCACGACACCACCGCGGCCCACCTTAAACTAAATAAAACACTGTAGCAGATGTTCTGAGTGTTCAGATCATGTTCATCAAGGTCCATACTACAACAAGTATGATACAACGACTTCACGTTTGGGCAAGAGGTAGGACATCAACATTCCACTTCAAATTATTTCTCTAGGGGGAGAAAGTCTTAATAAATGATTTGAGGAAATGAATTATGTACTTTGATTATGCTGGTGTTCACTTTGAAGGAAGTTACATATTACAATTTTCCTTTAATCTTTCTAATATGAAAAATATTCCTTCCTGTGATATATTAAGTGAAATCCTTTTATATCATGAATATGTATGGATTTTATTTTAAATAACCATCGCTTAAGTTCACAACTCACAGAACATTTTTTTTAAGTGTTGCTAAACCTTTTTATAGCTGTAGATTTCTTTTTCTGTAATATAAGCATCATTTTTAAAAGTCTTAAAACACAGTACTTCAACGACGCAAGGCGTGTCTTTGGATGCGGCAGAAGGTGTTTTCGACACAAAATTACCAAATAGGCCTATGTTTTGATTTATAAAAAAATTGTTAATACTTATAAACACCCATATCTTTGACATCCGTTAGTGTCTTAATATTAAATTTAAATTCGTTATAGCTAGACAGCACGAAAAACTCTCTGCAACGGAGACAAATGTTTCCTCAGATAGAAGTTACACAACCGAAAACAAAATACGGAAATTTGTGAATTAGTGTCGCCACCAAAATCTTTGGTAATTGTACATAACTAAGCATATTACTTTGTTGACAAATTGTAACGATATGTTTTCTCACACTAAATATTTGTTGAACATAATTAAACAAGAAAAAAAATTGTTTGGCAAAAACAAAAATCGTTTTCAAAAAATTATTTGGCTTTGTAAACAAATCAATTTTATTTTGAGGAACTGAGGCTTGGTTGTACCTACAAAATATCGTTTAGCTAAAACTAACGCCACGCAAACAAATATATTTGGTAAACTGAAACGATTGTTTTTCTCAGTGTAAGGTCCTCGAGTATAATTTCGCGGTTATGAACGAAGGAAGCGTAAGATGCATACGCATGTCTGCACACGCACAGCTGGTCCTCCCACGCACACGCACAGACTGCACTCAAGTTACCACGTGAATACTCAATAACACGGTTCCAAGTACAAACTGTAGAACCAACTCTATTGTTACGACTGCGGATTCTCTTCCGGAGACAAGCGCTCTCTATTTTCACGTATTCTGCATGACGCACTCCATCTTCAGGTATTCTGAGGAGGCCACGATAATTAGGGAAGACGGATTACCCGCAGCGAATCAACCACAAGCTCCCAGACACTTCATCAATGTCGGACGTCCGCCTAGCAACATTACTCAGGCACATCGACATTTCGAAGTTCATCGGGTCAGCGACCGAGTTCATGGGAATTACGAGCAATTGAGTTGAACTAACGAGGTTATAAAGAGCCACGTTTCATGCGTTTTATTGCACAAAAACCACACTATATGATCCCAAAGTAACTTTATTTCAAAGGACGAAACGAATAAAAACTAGAAATTCCGACGTTTGTAGATATGAGAATAATCAAAAATAAACGTCTCACTGGGATAATGAATAGTATATAACGGAAGTCATAAAATCATAAATACTTTAAAGCTAAATATAATTTGCTGTAAGAGGGTTCGCGACAGGCAAATTTTTATATTACCAGAAAACGACGAGGATGTAGTTTCATCAAATTTGAGAGAACGGCTGTTTAGTACGACATATGTCATCAAACGTAAAAGATCAATGTTAATTAACGGTAAAGACCGCGGTGTCAATCACTAGTAAGTTGTCTGAATACAAAATCGCAATTCACTATAGGCTACATAAATAATTTAGTAAATAAGGTAAAAAATCAATCCGACTGCACATCTTTTGAAATAGCTCCACCTGAATAAGTGGAGCTATTGTTGATCAATTAGTTATTGGTATTTACTGATCAAACAGCGACGGATTATATTTCTAGAAGAAATAATGACCATAATTAACGTAGGGAACCGATACTTAGTGTTTAACTCGGAACTAAAACGGAATACGTAGTTGGAACAAAAACGCAGTTATGGTATCCAGGAGCTACTCCCGGCTTGGGACTAGTTCATTCATTTGAAGTGTCTAGTTACACTGCGCATGTACCTTGCGTAGTCGTGTCGACATATTGCCATCAGTTGTGAGGAATGTGTGGAAGGAAGTTAAGTGCGAACTCGACATTGGTTCTGCTCTCGCGCCGTATTTCCTGAGGTGAGAGTGTATACTGCAGCTCAAAAGTATCCTTTAGTTAAACTTGAATTCCGTCAAAATTGAGTTGTAGATCTGGAACGATTTCATGTTTCTCTATCATGGCTTTCTTTGGTGTGTGAAATAGTGTGGGCAGGAACCTACCCTGTTCCGCATAATATTTGCCACATAGTTCCGAGTGGCTGCAGGGTAGCCAATTTATGACAAAATAATGTTTGGGACTATTCATTGATAGTGTGGTAAAGACACTCATGTTGAAGCTCACTATTAAGTTCTGCATCGTGTACGAATCCAAGTAGCATATGTCCTATTGTGTTAAATGCGCTGTATTATTTTTTGTTGGGCAACATATTTTCTATTGCAAAAACTTCTCTTTCTTTCCTACAGTCTCGTGAAAATTCTTTATCAGACTTCAGGTGTCGTGATCATGGTTTATTTCTTGGCTGTTTTCTTGTCTCACTTTTCTGATGAGTTGGGATTGCAAAACTGGAGTAACTGGAATACAGCGGAAATAATCACTAAATCTGTTCAAGGCCACCATTGTATTTATAACTAAGCTGCCAGTGATCAGGGTCATTCGCACACCGCAGAGGTAACTTAACCGAAATCACGTAGCGCAAAAGTGTGGCATCATAAAAACCCCCAAGTGTCTACAGTTCCTTTGCTGAATTTCTACACTACCATTTTCAATTGCATGCCACGTGTTAACTTTCTCCACATACTATGCTTGGCGCAGAACACCAGCAGACGAGCCTCCCTTACACGCCCGCTTTTCTATTCTTTGGGCATTTCCCGATCCTGAACAAGATGCCCATCCAGGCTGGCGTTCAGTCGGAGAAACAGCTGTGTGATTTGGGAAGCGGGTAGGGGACAACGTGCGCACAATAATCTATCTCTTCGCTGTTTATATGCGCATGACGCCAGCGTACACTAAAATAGCAAGAGGGTCGTCGCCTCTCCTTGCATTTCAGTACGAGAGAAAGGCTATCTTGACGAGAATTTTGGTTTCCTGATATTGTAGTGTCAGAAAAGTCGTCACAGTAGTAGTATGTGAACAACCCGAAAATGTATTGTAACGGTGTACCTAAAGGATGTTCACGGCAATGTGAGCACTTCTGTGATCCTGGTTATTTTTTTATTTCAGCTATTTTATTATCTTTTAACTACATTTCAAAATAAATGTTGCTATGTAAGTAATAAACACAGTGTGTAGATTTCATCGCACTCGTAATTTAACGTCTAAGGCGAAAAAATAATATATATTTATTGACTATTATTCCAAACGACAGTGTTTTCAAAAATGCTCACTGTTCCGTGAACAGCCTAAATACTTCAGCACTGTTATATAGCCGCAGGGCGCAATTGTGAAAGACACTAACAGAAAAATACAGATAAAACTTTTGCACTGAAGTTCATATATATGTGTGTATGTATGTGTGTGTATATATATATGTGTGTATACATACATACATATATATATGTGTGTATATATAAAAAGCTTGCTATGTAGTTGCGTCGCTGGGTGTTCCCAAATCAAAATCTTTCGCTACACCGCTGCCGTATTGTGAGCGATATACGGAAGTACCGCATGTTCCTTCAACATTTCCCGCATACGCTGCCCTTCCTGTGCCAGCCCAGTTGAGAAGCGCGCGTGGCAAGCACGCGTCGTGTACGTGAGAGGATCCCCGCCGCAGACAGCAGCCCGCACCGACACAGGGGAGAGCGAGATCGCAGGCCGCGCCAGTTTATTCTGGTCGGTTTGCCGCCGGTCGTGACAGGACTGCCGACGTCGCGCGCTGTTCGGCGACGACGACGACGACGACCCCTCCCGGGGGTGACGGCCGGGTAGAAGTAGGGGTAGACCTCGGGGGGGGGGGGCATCAGTATTCGCGCGGGGTCAGCGGCGTGCTCGTGCCACGGGTGCCGGCCAACGGCACGCGTCCTCGGCAAACACTGTCTTTGGCTTAACAACTAGTTGCCCGGGGCAGCCCTGGTGTACATCTACCCTCCTTAAATTTAGGAAAGGGTGCTAGAATGACAGTAAACTCTTTATGTTCACCGAGAAGTACTTTTACTGTTGTACATGCCCAGTCGCAGGTTGGACCACGCATGGGTGACTTTCCACCCCCACAGCTGTAACCTGTCTAGAAAATGGAGAAGTATAACTTATCCTTTACTTTTATTTATTATTATTTTCTACCGGCCTATAACTTTCTGTCCAACCACATTATTTGAAATTTTTTCATTTGATTTTTTACATGCATTTCAACACTTAGGTGGGCTGTAATTTCTATTTCCGCCTTTTAGTGGTTGCCCTTGGTACCTGGAGTATGGAGGTACCAAGATGCGCTGGTCTCTACTGTTATAATATACACTGCCGGAGAGTAAACATATCACACACAGAAAGGTTCATTGGGTGGTACTGAAACTTTATACAGGTAGTGATACAAATGCGTAAGACACATGATTACAAAAACACAGCAGCAGGACAATCACATATGGATTTGCGGTAGGCCATCCGGTCGTCTTCATAACGCGTCGCACCCCCTCGCACTGCGACACATGTTGCAACATGGTCTGAAATGAAGTCTGGCCGGATGTTGTCCCGAGGCAGACGGGCCACAATCGGACAGTGTGTTCCAAATCCGGGATACTGTGGCACGGCGGCAACTGGTTCCACACATGCTGAATTGGGGACACGTTAGAGGAGCGGGCAGGTCACAGTGCTGGTACATGACGGAGGCAGCCTTGGACGACCTGTGCTGTGTGCGGTCGGGTGTTTTCCTGCTGAAATATCGCACTTGGAAACCCGGCCAGAAATGGGAGCGCAGGTGGGGACGTAGGATCTCATACACATCCCTATGGGTCATCAAAGCTCCATGTAACATGACGAAAGACGATAGGATGTAGTAGGCTATGGCTCCCCGGATCGTTATGCATGCCACGGGGGATGTGCCACCCGATAACAAAATTGGGATTGTGGCGTTCACCAGGGGCCCTCCACACCCGAGCGCGACTATCATCAATCCCCATTACAAAGCGGTATTAATCACTTAACACCAAACATCGCCAGTCTGTGGTGTTTTCCATTGTTCGCTACAAACGGAGTCGTCGCTGTTGCAGAGTTAATGGCAGCACACCTAATGGGCACTGAATCTCGGATTCGCCTCCGCAAGGCGTCGGGAAATGGTTCGTGGATACGCGGGAGCCCCAACACTGACCAGTATCGCGGACCGGATCGCCGTAGGATCCCTCCAAGTCTAGGGCCCAATCCGTAGAATCTATTCACTGGTAGTCGACCTCGTCCGTCCTGAGCTGATCCTCTGTGTGTGGGTGCCTTCACGTACCCACTGTTTCCGTCAGCATCGGGCCGCGAGTTCTGAGCGATCCACATGGTGATCTATACAGCTATACGAAGACCCTTCGGTTTTCAGCGTGATTATGAGTTCTCTCTCGAAGTCGGTCAGTCGCGTAAATCGTCATATCTGGCGTCATCCCGCAATTCTACTTCACTCTGTACGCTTACCTGGTATCGCCTGGTGTTTCTCACTTTAATTTAACTTCGACTACATGTAAGCGTCTACTACCGCTGCTCGGTGCTTGCAGCGCCCCTGTGCGGTCAAGTGCAAACGCACCAACATGGGACTATGTGCATATCAGCCCATACTCTTGTCATTTACATCATTTCGCCGTTGTCTCATGGTTTCTTCATCGTGTGCAATTTTCACTGTCCGGCCGTGTACGTCTGATACTTATATACAGGTGGCAGTAGACAGGCTCGTCGGACTCCCCGGCGGGCCTACCAACCGAAAGAGACGCACTCCTGAGCTTGGGCAGAAAGTGCTACTGGCGAAGAGGTGAAAGATTCTCAGAGTCAGAGACCTTCAAGGATGCCGTCCGTACATACGGGAGGCGTACCTTTGACTATAGTAAACCCTTCACGGGGTACACTGTGGTGCGGTATTAGTTCTTCTTTCCGGTCAGTACACTAAACTAACCAAAGCCAGTCCCGACAAGAATATCAGTTTTCCTCTGTGGGAAACCAGTCCGAGGGAGGGATTCTGCGAGAGGAGGGGGATATAAAAGGGGTCCACAGGCCCCCCTCCAGGCTGCACCTGACTAAGAATTGGAAGAACAAGAAAGGGGAGAGTTACCGCCAAAACAAGATCCACCCCCCCCCCCCACCCAATCCCTTCTACACCGATCACGACAATACCCGTATATGTCCCCTTTCTCTTGATGGGACTTAGTCTTGTTCAGGGAATAACCTATGACGACCAGGCAGACGGCAGCGGAACGTGAGAACGGAAGGACAACCCACGGAATGGAGGACCGGACCTCAACGAGGTCTCCAGCAGATTGTATTGAATGGATGTGTGTGTAAATGAGAACCGTAACGAAAGACTGCAGTGTGGTTTTACTACGACCTTTGCGCCCCGGGGGCGAGGTGACGGGGAATGACTCTGGTTACCTGTCATTACTCAAAACTAAGTCCATACACACTCGAGCGCACTGGGCCGCGAATGCAGTTAATGGGGCACCGTCATGCTTAGAGTGTAACGTAAAAGAAGGACAAGCGCGGATGCGGTAGTTAGTTGTGTGGATGAGTAGTTTAGTGTTGTGTTTCTTTAAATTTTTCGGACAGCATGACGGTTTCAAAAATTGCAAAGTTCCCGGTGGACCCTGAAGATCAAAGAACTGACTTAGCTTTTGCTTTGCGGGGGTTAAAGTAAAAATTAGAAAGTAGTGCTCTAGGTATGACCTTATAATAGGTATCGGCCACCTAGAGGGGAGGATGGAGAGGCCAGCGCCGGTTCCATGAGGAGCTTTGACACTTATATACATCTTCGCTTCTACTCTGTCTGTTATGTAGCATGTGATTTAGGTTTCTATCGCACGAAAAATAAATTTATAAGAGAAGCAAAAATTGTTTACGAGGGGCGCCTATCGACGTGCCCCCTACTAAGTTTGAGACGTTGTTACGCCAGAGGCTTCGTGACAATAACCTTCTGCGTCCGGAATTGTAAAGACCCGAGCGAGGTGGCGCAGTGGTTAAAGCACTCACTACGAGCCATGGCCTATCCCTTCCCCGCCCCTGCTTCTCTGAGCAACTTGCTCCTTATCTGATGAACTCGCGGTCGACGAGGCGTTAAGAGTGGGAAGGACCCCCGTGGGAACCCCACGTCGTAGATCAAGAAACAAGGGGGGGGGGGGGTACGGGCGACACTAACACGCACGCCTAGTGCCTCATCGCTCCTACGCGCAAGGCGTGCAGTGTTTCCGCCGTGACGCTGTACTGTGTAAATTAGATCTGTAACAGTGGGACTTTATTACACGCGATGAAAGACCAAAGATTAAAATACGCCCGCAGGGGCGTAGGAACTAATATATTCCTGGGAGGGGGGGGGGGGAAGACGACTGTAACGGTGTCATTGATTCCGTGTAAAAATAAAACATAAATGTTACATTCTCCTCAGGTTCTTTTAATTAAGCGCAATGCTAATGTTTGTTAGAATAAGAGACTATATACTTTTCAAGCAATAGGTCTACATATACGACAAGAATAAACGTCTACTCTTATATAAATCAAATTTTGATACTTTAATAATATCAAAATTCGAAAACTTCGTGTGATTATTTTCTTGTAATACACATATTTAAATACATAAATGCATAATGTACGTAAAAGTCTAAATTATATTACATAGGCATATAATTAAAAAATGATTTGCTTCCCATTAGGCAGAGCAGATGTGTAATATTATTGATGCTATTTTGTATGGTATATATTTTACTTTTGTTAAGCTGACAAAAATGTTGAACGCGCATAATTCAAACGTGCCCATTTATAAACCACACCAACATGCAAAAACACTACGAAGAAACACTCAAATTACGTTTTTGGTGGTTTCAGATTAACATCGACAAATTACAAAATCGTTTTACGCTTGCGCAAATCTGCGATTATGAGTTTATGTCTTACGTTTGATAATATTATTTCCATGCATAATGGATTCATGTCAAATTTAACGTATTTGAATAAAAATCATGTGTAGTTAAAGATACTACTGCCTTGCTTGGCAAGTAGATTACTGTTAAGGCATTTAAAAACTTGGCGCTATACACATATTAAAGTACAACACGTAAAAAAAATCCATAACAAAACAAATGCGACGGATGACTGAAAAAGGACGAAAAATATTTAAACACGCGAATATAAAACAGAACTTTGTTTTACTGGTATATTATTAGAAATGTATTGCATGGAACAATGTTTCTCAACAATCGTGATTTACTTCAGCTAAAATCTGAGTTTTTTCCTTGAAGTTTACTTTTGTTTGATAAACAATCACGAAAATAGGAAACTCCATTAAAAAATTTAAACAACCAGACTGTATTCTTCAGGCCAAAAACAGTTATCCGAGAGCAATAAAAAAAACACTTGTATTTACTTACCAAGCTACATCATATTTTCAAAACACTCACTACACTCCACTAAGGGCCGTACTAATAGTCGTTTCTCAGATCTCGTCTTGAGACCGTATCACGCGATACAGTCTTGAGATGAGTTTCTTTCTAGTCTTGAGACGCTTGCGAATTAATAGTCAGTTCTTGAGCCGCACTCAGCTGAAATATGTTTCAAGATTCTGTTCTCAAGTGATATTAGATTGTGACATACTGTTTTTTTTATCTAGCCTCGCAAAGGACCCATGGAAGCAAAATTGAGGCATTTTTTGTTGTCGATGCGCATTTGTCTGCAGTTACATTCGAGTGTTTCTTAGTTATATTTTCTCCTGTTTCTTGTGTGGAAACTCATTTTAAAAGTACTAAAAATTACACCGGACTGAATAAACTTTATAAATTCTACTTGTAAAGTTCAAATACAATGGAAAAATAATGTTTTATAACAAACAGGGTGAAATATCGCCGTATTATCGCGTAATAGTCTTCAGAGATTGCCTTTACCTATTTGAAATATGAAACTTATTGTAAAATAAACGTAGTTTAAAAATTTATCGTTAGGTAGCGATAGGTATTATAATAAGACACGTAAAAAATATTAAAGGAACAGTTCTACCCGTTACTTCAGATAGGCGTAACAGGCCTACACGGGAGTAGAACTAATCTTGTCATAAGTTATGCTTCCAACCAATAACCAAACCAAGATAATTTATTGCTGTTATGCGGTGTGATATTTTTTAAATAAATATAAAACGTACGCAATTATTGCTATTATATTAATCGCAAAAACATGTTTTATTCTTTCACGCACATTACAATCCTTGAGTTCGAATAAATGGCTTCTATAATCATATAGATCGTTTATTTATTTATTTTTCGTGTCCAGAACATAGAAATACAAAGTTTATGATAAATTACATGAGAATCTAAGTTATTTCAGTGAATTGAATTGAACGTGCATGCAGCCCAGAATTCAGCCATCTATACAGCCCTGCCATTTGCTGCATACAAATCTTCCATTGTGCATGGATCCTTGAGGTTCTTACAGACCAGAAGATGTTGAGGGTCCTGACACTCGCCATACTCTCAAAGTTCGTCGCCAGTAATGTAACCAAACTTTTTAATATTTACTTTGCATCGCAACACACCAATCCTAAGTCTGTTCAGGGCCTTCCATGTGGTATAGGGCAGACGGTAACCAGCAGCAGGCTCCTCCTTGATACGCTCGCTAAGATCTTCAGTTATCGAATTACACCACAGTGTTATTCTGCGATTTTTAAGAGAAGATTGAATTGGCTCAGTTGTCTGCTAGAAGCTCTTTCTTGGCCTCAATCTCGATCGTTGAGGTACATAGCCAAACATAGGGTGTCTCGGATCATATTCCTGTTTCATATTTTAATTTTCCGCAATTGATCTGCGTCTGATATCTGGAGGTGATATGCCCATGAGTTGATATATTTTTCCGACAGGAGTAGGTCGTAGGCAGCCTGTCACGATGCGCCTAGTCTCATTTAAAGCAGTTTCAACCTTTATGGGGTGAGCTGAGCTGCGCCAAACAGGGGCAGAGTATTCTGCAGCAGAGAAACACACAGCATTGGCAGGTGTGCGGAGCACGTTTGGCTGCGCTTCCCATGTGCTATTGGTCAGTTTCCGGATGATATGATTCCGGGTGCATACCTTAAGCTTCGTGTCCTCACAGTGATCTTTGTACGTTAGGGTCCGATCCAATTTTACTCCTAGATATTTTGGAGTATCGCAATGAGATAGTTGTTGGCCCCTCCAGGTTATGTTTAGTTTCCTCTTTGAGTCCTTATTTCTTAAATGGAACGCACAAACCTGAGTTTTTCCAGTGTTAGGTACCAAGTGGTTTTTATTATAATATTATGATAGATCCTCCAGAGCTATTGTCAGCTTTCTTTTCACTTCCTCAAAGGTTTTGCCCTGGGAAGCAGTCGCTGTGTCATCTGCATATATAAATGTCTTTGTATCCATACCAATTGGTTGGTCATTCGTGTAGATGTTATATAACGTTAGCGCCAGGACACTACCGTAAGAAAGGCCGTTTTTCTGGTTCCTCCATCGTATTTTCTTGTTATACAGGGTAACAAAGTATCGTCTATTTTGTAGTAAACACTGAATGAACTGTGTCAAGTGATAGTCTCTCGTGATGTTATGTACATCGCACATTACGAAACAAATCATATTTTCGCAATCAAATATATAAAATATAACCAAATAGTGCACAAATTCGAGTTTCGAGTGACCTACAATACGACTCTTGTCTATTTTCTTAACATGCCCTTATGTTGTTATAATTTTGTTTTAGTATGGTTACAGCACTTCTTTAAACATATCTATTACTTTTGCGCTGGAAACAGTACACAACATATAAATTGCAAATTTATCAAAAACGACACACTAGTTTTATATTTATTTATTTTTCACTGTCCTGTTGATCCCATATGGAGTAAAACCAAATAAAATAAATACGTTTTCGTACTTAGATGTGCACATCCCACACAACACACAATGTTTCAGTTATGTTTCAGACACGTCACCGTCATTCATCTACATAACATAACTTCTCAAGCTTTCATATACATAACTGAAATATATCTAAGTTTCATTGTCTTTTGGCTATATCGCGTTACGTTTTGTTATATTTCAGTTATGTAACTTTAGTTGTGTTCCCAGAATGCACTGTCCTATCGACATTGTCTATGGATAATTTACAAATGGCGACGACAACTCGTGGATGCTGTGTGGATGTTTGTTTAATTGTAATTTAATTTGTTACGAATTTCATACATGTAAAGGAAGGAGATATTTTATTATGTTTTGTTCCCAAAATATTTTGGGAGGCAAGTAAATGGTTTATTTCGTAATATGTGCATTATATGTTTCCCTGAAGATACAGTCCTGGCTTGTTTATATATTGCTTCGTAATGAAAATACGATATGTGACAAAACAATATCTTTGTAGGGTTGTACAAATATTCGGTAGGCCCTACAGTGAAACTAAAATTTAAAATGCCAGCTTTCTCTTTCGTTTCGGTAAGAAATCTTTTCATCGATAGTGGTGACGAAATGAAAATTCCCAATTTCGGCCAATATTCGTGTGCTTATTGAATATTCGCTGAATAAACTTTGAAAGAAAATTTAAATTTATGTGTCAGATTCTTTGTTTAGAGTATTATATAACACAAATAACTACTTAAACCTGAAGTGGAAATGCTAGGAATAACCTCTGTGTTAGTAATATGATTATGTGTGTTTGAAAATTCATAAGTACTGGTATCTTGAAATAATTTCAAGAATTTCGTTTAATTTTCGCTAAGATAAAATTCTCATCGAATTATTATTAGTTTTTGCTTCATTTTCGCGAATGTTCGTATGGTATTTCTCGTTTTATTTTCATTGGAATAAAAGTCAGATTGGCACAACCCCATGAGTTTGTACTGGCACCTCTGAAGTAATTTCGTTCTCGATACCTAAGCTGTGTTGAAATAGGTCTTCTATTTGCGATATCTCATATTTTGCTACTAAAGTGTTTGGCATTAAAAAATATATGCAATGTTGTGTTTTCGAATGAGTAAACTTTGTTAAGTGTATATTAATACCATTACAACGTAGGTCGACTGTCCAATGCGGAAGGGACGCGAAGGCGAGGCTGAGGAATGCTGGTGGGGTGGTTGGCCCTAGCGGACTTCAAGGCCGCCACACGCCACCCTATTCTCTGTTGTCCAAACTATCAATACTAAAACTACTGGTTCGCGAGGGTTTTTCCTTTATACAAAACGCATACAAAGTTACAATCTCATGTCTCCATTACTAATTATTAAGAACGGAATTCTTATATCTAGTGTACGCAGTGACAAAGATTTTTAGCTAAAATTTCTTTATACAAAGACGTAAATATGAAACGAATCGTTAGACACTATTTAAAATGGAACATGAGTTTGAGACTACAATGTACTTTTCGTTTGTCGCTTAAGGAATCTGCACAGGTAAACTTTAAAAATGCGATATTTGACCATTTTCGCTAATTTTTTTTCTCCAAGAATACATTAAATATGACAAAAGTAAAAAAATTGGGGCATAGATAATTATCTTTTTTATTTTCTGATAAGAAGTCGTATTTGCAGGACACTTATTTGCCGAAATACGCGTATTCGCGCAAACAACTATTTCACAAAAAATACGGGGTCCATCCCACTCTTAAGCCCTATCGAAGTTGCCGCTGGGGGCCAAAGAAACGTATGTCGTCCGGCGGCCCAGTTCGTTTCGCCCATCACAGTAGAGTACTCAACATTCACGATCATGTTTAAACGATTTCTATTTGTAATAGAGAAAACCCAATATTTGCTGTTGCGTGCATCGTCTGTTCTGTTCGTGGTGTCGTACACAGTGGCGTAGCAACGCAAGACCTCGAGAAGCTTGAAGTACACTGACAAAATGGAATTTGAAAAACATATTTTAATTTTCATTTCTCAAGGTGCAAGCCTTGTGTGAACTTCTGCCACATGCAGGGTATCCACATATATTTGAGGCTACACCACCAAATCATGCATGACGTATAGCCAAAAGTAGCCAAAACTTGCTGCAATAACATAAAACGAATTTTCATGCTAAATAAAAAGCTGATGCGTACTTATAATTAGTATAAACAGTGTTTTATCTTCACTAACCGTTTATCATAATGTTCTCTGGAATATTCTGGCTTTAAAAAACTGCGTTGCATGACTCTTTACAGCTATGCCATCCACTATGCACAAAGCTCCATAAACGTTAAATAATTATCGACCCCACCCATCTCTCCTTATTTTTCCACGGACCAACAAAAGACCGCAATAGCATCTCTAGACAAGTCACTCTTTCCAGACTGTGCATGCGGGTGAAAGTAGAGAAAAATAAAATAGTCTCTGATGTTCTTTGTTCTCCCGCTCAGCTTGGTAGCATCTGACTACCCTAAATTATAAGAAACGCCAGGTGCCAAAATTCCCCCCCCCCCCCTAATTCCTTGTGCCTCTCCCATTCCCGAGTGAAACGCTCGACCCCCAGCTGGGTATAGTTCAGTCGTGATTTCTTCCGACTTTTATAAAGCCCTGCTAAAGTTCTACTTACATTCTGTTCCTCTCCCTCATGCAAACAAAGCTTAACTAAATCGGGGAGATTAAATTACACCAAAGTAACAACGCGCCATATTTGTGTGTGTTCAATTTAATCATATTTTGCATGAGAAATATTTCTTACTGCGCATAACCAACAGACCTGCTATATAACGTTTGAATTCATATCAATTATTCACGAAGTATTGCAATATCAAAAAATAAGTAAAAGTTCCATTTTACCAAAAAATAAAATACTTTTATGTTAACAGAAATGTAAAACGCTTTTAATACGTGACGTATTTAGGAAACAACCCAACACGTCATACATGGGGTGATATAGGGTGATTTTTCAAAGGTCTGGTTCAGAAAGTAAGAAGACGCCGCGACCCGACTACATATACGTTACGGGCAGCAAGATGGGCGACAATAGGCTTGATTCCCCCCTGTAAAAGTAATACGGCCACAAGGAAAAATAAGTTATTCAGGAGAGCGTTCCTAAAGTTTAAACACAGTTTTCAACATTCATCCTTGAAGGAAGTAAAAGTTTTTTTTTTTTTTATTGACCTCTCCCGTCACTATTCTGTTTACACTGTTATTGAAAATATAAACACATTATATAATTACACCTGATAAGTACGGGTAAATTTGGGACTTGCGTGCCTCAAAACATCATTATTCGAAATAGAGTTGTGGCTTTTCTTTTACTTTTGAAATACTGGAATACGCTTCTTCCAATGATCGCCTTAACTCAATTTCGCATATTTTAGTTGTGGCAGTATTACTTTGAGAAGCTTGCATACGGAGGGATGAAGGTATCTCTTAGAGCGAACAAAGCGTTTTGGCAGCACCTTTGTGGTAATATTAAGACTATGATGAATCGGTTTCCTCATATACGTATTTTACTATTAATCGGTAATCAACCTGATAATGCGCCGACATTATAGAGCACACGATTCCACATTGTTACAACCGCAAATATACGCCCATGTACAACAATATTGCTTGAACAGCAAGTTTTTTAACATTGAATTTTTACTTCCATTTTGACCCTGGGCGATGGGAGGGTTGTGTGAAGGGTAAAACATCAATCTCACATTTTGCTAATTTAGTAAAACATCAAGCAGTTATTTGCATGCGTCTTTATTTACTATCCTCGTTGTTCGTTCGTTAACTTAATAGTTGAGTTTTTTTATATTTTGTTTAGTTTTCAATCACTGACTTCATTCTTTGTTCGTAATTATAATGCATAGGCTTGTTATATGTCTATATATATATATATATATATATATATATATATATATATATATATAGACACACACATGACTTAAAATCAATCGCATATGAAAATTTATTTTCTATGTTTTCAACAGTTTAAATTGAATACACTAAGCCAACAGAAAGAAGAGCCTGCCCGGGGCTTTCAGAATTGTGCAGTTACCAAATAACCACCCGTACGAAAATTTTAGTGTCTTAAACGTAACAATTTAAGAAATCATGCCCAATTCCTTTTCTAACGTCTCGTCTGCTCTCTGTTCACACCTGGAATTGCACTTCGTCCCCTGCAATATAAGTGCCCTGACTTCGCAGAATTTTCGTATCCTCGGACGGGCAAAAAGGCGACGACACAAAGGGAGCGTCCGTGTTGGTTTCGCCTCGCTCTTCTCCATCACCACACGAATCCAGTTACCGCTGCTGGAAATAGCCGACGAGAGTGGCTCCTGAGCCGCCATCGTCGCAGAAATGTCAGACGTCAAACGTGCGAGCGGAATGCTGTCGGGGCAACGACGCGAATCCTCTCCGAATTCGCGCAGGATTTAATTACAGAGCTCGCGGGGGACGAAAAGCGAAGAGGGCGCGGGCGATGATTTCCGCTGCGTCTTGTCGGGGGTGACGAAAATCAACAATCGTTCCCCTGCGCGAGTGGCGTCATTATGATTATGTCGGCGTCCCGGCAGCCTCTCGCCTCATTCCTCTGCGACATCAAAGCAGCCGCAATTCTCTCCTCCTTTCCCCAACTCCGTTCGCATTTTTTTTAGCGAGATCGTTGCCGGCATTAATCGAAATCTCTTCGGAGCTCAAACCATAGACTAAAGATGAGGTAGACCGGTCCCGCTGGCTGCGCACAACCAATCTACGTGTCCCAAGATTGAACTGCTTTTCTGCCAACACGTCTAGCGAAAACGGCATGGTTTGGATTTTAGGTTAGAAAACTGATTTGTAAACAAATGCTTTGACATGTATTTATAAGTCCACTAACCAATTTGTAATGCAGTTTGATTAAATTCAAATTGGTAAGAGTATTTTATTAGTATAATAGTACTTTTCATTTTAAAAATAAAATATAAACACACACTTTCATCACTGTTGACCATGTGACTTTGACAGTTGTGTTCGTTTAAGGTAGGTCTATGTTGGGTACATGCGCAGAAGGCGAATAAGCGGTCTGCCTCATCTTTGGTCCATGGCTGAAAAGAGGAGCCGCAGGAGCGACGACGAAACATCAACGGTGACAAACTATTTTTCACTCGAACCAGAAACCACAACGGCTCGAGAAGTTGGTGATGAAATAACGCGTAATGCAATGGCGCCTGCGATGGATAAAAGTTACGTTCATCATCCTAAGAGGAGAGCGACGAACCCTTGTAACTTAATTATGCCCAATGAACGCTCTATAGTCCATTCACGGTTTCTTGCTACCTTTCAGAAAACCCTGCTAAAGTTCTACTCGCAAGCTATTCCTCCGCTTCATGCAAACAAAGCTTAGCCGAGTCTAGAAAATTACACCTGAGGGACAGCGCACCGCATTCTTGCGCACCCAGTGTGATAATATTTTGCCTAAGAAATTTTTCTTACTAGGCATTACCGATACACCTAATTTCTCACTGTTTATATTCCTGATGATTGTAATTGCAATCTTATAATTTATAAATAAAATAACACAGTACAAAACGCTCGTGATACACGGCAAATTTAAGAAATACCAAAAATGTCATATAAAGGGTAATTTTTCAAACGTTTGATTCAAGAAATGAAAAGAAGCCGCGAACATACTCTAGTACTGAAGGTCGCACGTGTAAATACACTACAAATACATGCATTTTTTTCAATGCAAAAAAGTAGTAAGAGACTGAATCAATAGTTTGACCCTGCGACGTCGTGGTTTCTGCAAATACAAACAGTTTGTATCTGTAGACTGGTGAATTTGTACACAGCGCTTTCAATCATCAGTGATTTGGAACAGTCTAATTCACTGTAATTCGATACTGTCACTTATTCAGGTCCAGATCAAAGAAGGGTCTGCAGAGAAAAATGCTGTACAGAAAAACTGTTTACAGGAGCATCACGACGAGTACCGAGATGCTATCGAGGATTATTGTCAAGCACACGGTCAGTCATTTCCTTTACAAGAACGCGTCCCAAAAAACTGATCTAGGCTACAATCGCAATTCACAAAGAAAAATGTACTTCAGAAAAGGACCTAAATAAACGTTCGTTAGCAAACCATTATTCCACTTCCTTAGTGCACCTTAAGTCTCTCCTTTAAAACAGGGCCTTCAATGCTTTTCTGCACATACAAAATAATACATAAAAACTGCGATAAACGTGCACCTTTTGAGAATAAACGTCTCTTCAAATACAAGAAAGACGCGCTGAAGATTTCGGATTGCTAAACTACGACGGAAATATGAATTCAATATGGGATTTGCTAGTTTTCTTTTACTGAAAGGCCAATTTTCAAAGTATTTATGGTGAATCAGTTTACCGTTGTTATTCTCGGTTGCAAGAATCCTTACATTTTTAAAACTGTAATCGTTTTCAGAAGAAAAAAATGCGTTTCATTTTTTTTCTTTAGGGAAAAATTTATAAAATCAGTTAATTGCTAACAATTTCAGCCAGTTTATTAACTAAGCCAAATTCCTCAATAAACCTATATGTTTTTTAATAATGCCTAAACTAAAGTTTGGCGCTCAAAAGCTGCTAATTAAAAGATCTCCACAATAAGTACCGCCATTATTTCTACAACAAATATAACGACAGGTTTGTAATTAACTTGCAGTACACGATAGACGAAATACCTAACCTATGTCATAGTTCTAACTTGACATAGTTCGCGCAAACCGTAAACCAACACACATAATTAAAACTAAACTGTATAATTTGTGCGTAGAACTGTGATCCAAGTCTCTCATATTTATTTGGACGACTAGTACTAGTCGCATTTGAAATTTTATAGTTCTAAATCAGTAGGGTCGTTTGCAATATAGTGTGACCTTAGTCGAGGACATGCGGGTTGAAGTTTTCTTTGATTGTGCAAGCTAGACTTCGCAGAAGTATATACAGTTACAAAAAGTACTGTGTTCCATGTTTCTTGATTTTTTATACCTAATTTGCAGTTTCAAAAGAGCCCGATTACGTGTACTTGGAATAATTTTCTCACGAAACATTTTCATAGAGCATATAATTTAATCGTCTTTGTCACGCTTGTATACTCCTTTCGAAAGCGGTCCTTATTGTTTACTACTCTCTTCTATTTAATATTTATCGTCTAATGTCAAACTGAGTGTCCAAGACTAGCTTAATCTAAAATTCAATCTCCCTCCGGAAGTTCTCGCATCAAAGGTTATCTCTTATGAACATTCATTATAGAATTATACGGCTAATAAGGTAGCGATATAGTGCCGCGATAATCACTTACATTTTCTTCCTGAGACCATGAAACCTTTGTTAGAATAGCGGAAACAGTAGATTAAGATTAAGCAGTGGTATAACATTGCGTCAGCTAATTAGAATAGTCCCATTATGTTTCCTGTATTTCACCCACGCAATCACAAAGAAAAAAGTAAATCGCATTTCGTAAGATAACTAAGTTAATATCTGTTGTACGCTAATACGCATAGAAAAAATGCAACACTTTCTCTCCCACTCCATTTAATTGATACTTTTTAAAAAAACTGTACCTAATACTATATCAGCTACAAATAGTTACGTTTAAGGTGTTAGAACAGCTGAGAAATTTCATATTACTATTTTCAGAATTTAATAGGCAAATATAAAATGAGTAAGCTGACTCGCGTGTAAAAGAAAAGAACAAAGTTATATATATATATATATATATATATATATATATATATATATATAAAATTTCTAACTTTGCGTTAAATTTTGTAACAAATTTCGAGACATTTTTAATGTAGTCCCTACAGTATTAGGTTTTGCTTTGAAAAATAAATTACTTCTTCCAAACTTGAATATCAAATTTTTTTTACGATCGTCGAAATCAATATCTTGAAATTGAAAAATTCGCCCAATTTATATTTGAAAGTTATTTCTTTGAGGTATTCCTAATTGGAATTACTCAAGACACGTTTGAAAAGGAAAGAAATTAAGATGATAATATACTCTTTCAGACCCAAGTTAATTTATAGTTTGAGGTGATGCAAACAAGCGTGCTGTACTAATGCCAACACAGCAAATATCAGTTATCACAAACAATATGAACCATTCGCAACCAAGAACGTTAGCGTGGTTTACGAATTAGTTGGCCACAGGAAATACCATTTGGAACCCAGACTCGCACCGACAAAATATAACCTCCTTGTGCGTGATATGCACAATTTTGTGCACTGGGTCTGAATGACTCAATGCATCCACATTTTTGGCCGTCTTTCTCCTTTTATTTAGAAGCAACTTCGCAATATTTCCGTTTAACCCACAGCAACATGGCTTGAACTCTGTCTCAAGAGGAGGGTCATTACAGTGCTCACTGTGTGTGGCATTTATGTTGTTACGGACACTGTTCTTTTTCTCAAAGGTTAATTTCAAAAGTTCTCACTTTGCCCTGAACATCCTATGATAGTATGTTATCATTTTTCGCTCCACCCTTCGTGACGCAGCTAAGAGTGAGTTAAGAGATTTGGACAACTGTTAACATCGGGGCCTTGAGAGTGAAGCGAGATGAGAATGGGGCAGCGCCGGAACGAAAGGGCGTGGGAAACGGGAGATCCCCGAGAAAACACGCCGACCAGCGGCATCGTCCGGCACGATTCCCACGTGCGAAAATCCGGGGGCACCCCGCCGGGGATCGAACCTGGTTCGCCTAGGTGGGAAGCGAGTAGTCTAACCACTACACCACCGCGGTCCCAACGCACCTAAGAGTGTCGCCGTATTTGAGCGCGAGAGGTTCCAAACTAGAAGCTAGCGCCCGACAGCGAGGGGCACAGTGTCTGCTTGTCCATCGAAAGACGTATCTTCGAGTCCCATCCTGGTCAAGAGTTGCCAACCACACCTCACGGCAAGTCCACTTAACAGAAATTAGGACGAATAGCTTAAATAAATAGCACATCTTATTTTTATAAAGAGCGACAGAGAATCTTTCTGGTGCATTTGTGTGGTGCTTAGAAAAAGAAATCACGATGCTAATCTCAAAACACTGTAACTCTAGTGTTTTTTTTTATAAAGTCATACGTCAGTTTATCATCTGCAATTCGATTACATATTCCGATAGTTAGCGTATAAATATGTTTAATAACTTATTTGGCTCAAGTTAAGATTAAACGTTATCATTAAGTCCGGCAATATTTTTTATGGTTCGGCAATTTTTAAATTATTAAAATGTTTTAAATTATCACACAAAGAGTATTAACTATTAAGCCTCTTCCAGACTCGTAACTTGGACATCTTTGCTAAATCTGTTGGGATTCAAGACATTAAATGACTTTAGGCGATGTCCGTGCGATAATTGGTCAAGGCCGTCGCTGAAACTCATGCAAACTAGAGAAATCTCCAGAGAGGTCGATGTCACCTTGTCCAAGAGGGCAATGCACGAGTTCATTGTTCTAAACAGGCATTCTTGAATAATTATCACATTTTAAGTTATTATGTTTCCAGTCCTTTACCGAAGTCGCGGGATTACTACCTAGCATTTCCATAAAACGCGAATTTTCGTCACGGAGTCGGCAGCGATGAAACGCGCAAACATTGTGGATAATAGGTACGTGCTGGTAATTTCACGTGGAATATTCCCACTTCCAGGTGAGGTTCCAGGAAAAAAAAATATCAGGAAAAAAAAGGGGGGTTATGGGAGTTCGTGAATACACGAAGGGCGCTCTAAGAACTGCGCTGGATTTACGAAAATAACACACCTTTCATGGGCGCGGTGTCATTAAAACTTAAAGAGTTGACGCTAAGCTGTTGCGTAACTACGCAAGAGGGCGAACTTGACGTGAAAGTGAATAACCGAGAACGGGGAGGTGCCGAGAGAATGAGAAGGGACGCCAGGGTTGCTCTTGTAGAAGAGAGCAATGGAGGACGAAGAAACGTGCAACTTGCTCGTTATTCGTCACGTGAATGCCGCATAAGCATCACGCGAAATTCATTTCACATTTCATTACAAAGAAAGTGCCACAGCTGAGAGAATAAAAAAAACCGCGGTGGCTTCTTCCTCGTGCCAAAAATTATTGTGAACAAATAGTTTCGACACGGTTATTTACGGAATCATGGGATGAAGACCGTGATTACAAACTCGTCAATTGTTCGAAAAGCTAATACACGCCATAATATTATTGGCGCTACAACTTTGTTGTAGTTTCTTTTAATCAACCCCCCGTCTTACAAAATAAATCAAAGAGACAGTTTAAAAAGGAACTTGACCTACTTTGATTTAACAGATTTGTCAAAGACACGAATCTAATCAGTGACATGAAAATATTTTTCTTCGGTGCATTAACCTTGTTTACACGTGTAAACAAAGGTTTCTGCAGCCAAGATTTTAAGCTGGTATAAAATGCATATGCTTTAGCGCAAGGACTATGTAAGAGTCACACAGTACTGTCGGGAGATTTCCTCTTAGATTTTTCTGATCGTGTAATCCAGACCAGTCACCATTCCGAAGATGTGTTAGAGACCATTAACACGACAATGCTTCAAAGCTGTGTTTTTATAAACACATACGACTGTTTATAAAAAAAAAAAAAACACTAATAAGGAGTCGATTTACATTTTCTATTTCCACACAGTATTTAAGCTGCGTAGTACTGAAGAAATGTAGACATTTAGTTGTCAAACAAGCATTCTGGATCAAATGAGCTGAATAATTAGCGCGACCATCTCGGCTCTTCGTAACTTACTCACCCAGCTGGGCATCTAAACAAATAACGCTCAATTTAGCTGGGTCCTGAGTAGTAGCCATCAAGGTATCACTAGCCGGTGTTATGAGTTCATCAACAATGTTTGATGCAATGTACTGCTGCACTCTTCGTTGCAGCACGTGCCACAAATTTTCAGTACGTTACAAATCCAACGATCTAGCGGGTCAGGGTAGAATATAGAAAATCCGCGTGCGAAGCGCTCGCTGGTATACGCTGTTCACGGTAAAGTGAGCACTTTTTAAGGCCCTTCTTGGCTTTTTCTTACATCATATCTCCATCTTCCTGCTGCTATTAATATAAGCATGGCAATGTGACGAATAAACACAGTGTATATATTTCACCACCCTCGACATTTAATAATGCCTGATGCTGCAATAAGATATATTTATTAGCTGTTAAAGAATTTTGGAAGGGCCCTAAAAAGTGCTTACTTTACCGTGAACAGCTTTTAACAGCGGTACCGACACGCAATAGAGGAGATTTGCATCCACACCTAATAGAACCCCAGACCACACTGCCTTAACTGATGTGGCGAACCTGATACTAACGAAATCAACGTGGAATCTCTCGCCAGATCTTTGTCGGATACGAGTGCGGTCATCATTTCCTTCTAATGAGATATGCGATCAGTTCCGGAGACACGTAATCGTTTCAATTGTTACTGAATGCACGTTGCCGATGTACCACTGTAGTCAGCCACTCCTGCGATTATTCAGCGAAGGACGCCTCAAGAGTGGCCAAACTAGCATTCAAACCAAACTGTTATAAAGAGAAAAGAACCGTTACGGCACATCTTGGATGATACCCAACAGTTAGCCACTGTTATCACCAAATCCGATGATGAAGCAGATCCATTAACCATAGAAATCCATGAGAAGACTTTTTCTGGGGCAGTACCTTCTTCATATCGATTTCTGTGTACACTCTGCACTACAGAAACCCATTACCTTAAAGAACCAGCTATTTCCCGTAATCCTCTCAAACCAATAATGCGATTTGTCAACATTGCTTGCATGCCGATGCCTCATAATCACCTAAAATTGAATGGGCATTACAGCTTGACCTACGAAATCGGTAACTTTTTTTTAAAACAGAGAGTTTACATTATGTAGTGTTGCGATAGCTGAAACGTCTGAAGCCAGTAACCTGGACCAACGACAGCGAAATTCTCTGAATTTATTTACCACTACTTGATGAAAATATTCTGCGATAATCAACTGCTTATTTCGACTCGACAGTTTTATTTCCGCACTAAACAATAATATAACTAGTTTATTATTCGTTAAATACTGAAAATATTTATGATTGGGAAGATGTTCCTCCTTAATTATATGACGACTGTAACCCATGTTAATAGAATTTTTTTAAAACTAGCATTATTCTTTTGTCAACTTAAACATAGTGGTTATTGTACATCTAGGTAAATAAAACGATAACTCCGTAATTATTTATTGTATTGTTTGAGCACAACATATTCTCAAATCTGCTAAAGGAATAAATAACAATTTTTATAAGATGCAGGTTTCTAGGAAATCAGACGCAATTCCGTTTCACCGATATTTGATTCAACGTCAGTCGACAATAATAAGAGTGACTGAAAACTGTGGTTATTTTCCATTCCTTAAGCCGACCGTGCAATACCAAGAGGTGACTAGGGGGGAACCCGAATTCATTGTAAAACCCTAAAAGTTACTCTGGTTCGCCACTATCTGTATACAGCCGTTTTCGCTTATCCTCAGGTAAATGGCACACCAGTCACTTTGAAATCATTATAAACGTATTAATATTTGTTTTTACTGACTAATAAGCCAATGTACTGTTCTCGTAAAAGTTAAAACTTCGATTTTAACCTCATATGGTTATGCCAAAAATACTCAAGATAACTGAATTTATCAAGATCATAATAAACTCTAACCACTTGAATACATAGCTGGTGTTCACAGATTCCGAATCATGCTGAAATCTGTATTGATAGTTTACTGTCGTATGAATCTGTCCAGCTCTCCTTCCTCGATTTTAAAGTTCTGTCTTGAAATCCACAGTACACAACGAAAACAGATAAAACATTTTCATGAAAACAAGATCATCACATCAAGTACGAGTTTATACGCTCTTGAGAGTTAGCCAGAAAAACACTCTGTTAAATAGGCCTAAAGTATCCAAAAACTGTGATTGTATCCGATATCAGAAGCATGCCAGCTTTGTACCATCAGTGAAAGCATTTGCGTTAAAAATACAGTAGCCTTCAATGGCGCACAAAAAATAATTCCTATATATACAGAATATAAGAAATTCATTTCCATACCAGCACATCGTTTGCACGCCAGTACGGGGAAAAATTCCCTCTCGAAAGCAGTGTAGCGTTAAACTAATTCAGCAGAACTGGAAATCTGTTTTAGAAATTCGAAGTAATGTAACTATGAAATGTCAGTCACACAAAGTACTGTTAGGTTTCGGGGATTTTTTTTACAGCCCTACGGCTGTCATGTGAAAAAAAAAACCACCTCCAGATGAGGAGTAAAAGTCATTTAAAATTTACATTATATATATATGTGTGTGTGTGTGTGCGTGTGTGTGTGTGTGCGTGTGTGTGTGTACAGGTGTGCGTGCGTACCTATGTGCGTCAGCGGGGGCATGAAATACGCGTGCAGACTAAATAAGATAATAGGCTGTTCACTATTGACATGGCTCTTCTGAAAGCCCTGCTTGAGAACTATTTTTCACCTCTTCCTGTATCCTTCCTCTATATGTAAAATTTACATAGCCATGAGCCTAATGACTTTATTCATGCGCCGGTCAAGGCAACCTAAATGTGTTAAATTCGTAGGCCTACTGATGTGTGCAAAAAAAAAAAAAAAAAAAAAAATTGATTTGCCCTGAAGTAAAATATTACACTCGCAGAACGTCAAGACTTGGAACTTTTTTTTTTTAATTTATTGGCAACTTAACTAGCAACCAACACACCAGTGTTATCATTTATGCAGTTAAAAAGCAGTAATTTTCTTTCGAAGGTTCATTTCGTAAATGCTCAAATTACCGTGAATAGCATGTACCTACGTAAGTTCAATGTAATGTCCAAGGTATGGCAGGAACTCGTGAACTTTCCTTGTTTCGTAAGTGGAGAATATTTCGATGATAGGGGAGAAAATTTTCTTGGTTAAGCGGCGGGGGAAGGGAACTAATTAACTAATTTTGTTATTTTGTTATAACTCGCGTTCTTTCAACTTTCATAACAATAAGTTTACGTAGCCCGAAACAGTTCTGTTTTTTTTTATAAACCTTTTCTAGCTAACAGCAACAAGTGTAAAATGCCTGTGAAAAACAAACAATAAAAGTAGTTTACGAACTAAGAAACCAATATGAAACGTTCCGGCGTAATTAAAACCAACATTCCCAAACATTACCTCCCAATTCAAAAGATAGCTCAGCTGCACCAAATTGTCAGTATTATTACCAGCTAGATTATATAGTGACAGTGTCATATAGATGATAATAAGCAACATACTGTAGTCAAATCACGATTAAGGAAACAATTTTTAAATCAACCTTTGAAAAAAAAATATCTTGCGCATTCAAAGTGTAGTGCTTAAGTTGGTGGCCAGTAAAAATTGACATGCGCATGAAACACACATATTTCAAACGATTTCTCGTCACTTTCTCGACGTATGGATTTTAATCTTTTAATCCATGCCAACGTTAAATTTAAGTATAGTGAAATTATACAAAATGCACAGACTAACAATTCTCCAGGGGAATGATTATGAACACTGCCACTCAATTATAATTGAATGAACAAGACATTGTAATCCATTTTACATTTAATATCCTCGGCGCCATAGTGAGAAATTACTTCCACTCTGTGGTGTGACAGTTTCCGCCTATAGTCTATTCGTAGTATCTTCACACTTTTTAATCAAACCTTTGAAAAATCACCCCATTCATGATATGTTTTTGTTCATATTTTAAATGTTTCGTGTATCTCATGTATTCATATTTATGTCAAGATAAAAATTTCTTCGTTTTTGTTACGTTGGAATTTTACTTACATTTTATCTGTAAATTGTAAAATTTTATCTATAGTGAAAATGGATAACAACGGTGACAAAATGCGTATGTTGGTAATGCCTAGTAAGAACTAGTTGTTTTGCTAAGTATTATTACACTGAGTGGGCACGAACACGGTTCGCTGTCCTTTGGTGTAATTTTCTAGAATTGTTTAAGCTTTATTTCTATAAGGCTTAGGAATTGGAAGTAACCGTGAATGGGCTATAACAGATTAAGTATAATTTCCGTTCCAAGAAAAATCGCACACGAAATTTTTATTGCTAGAAGTTAGTCACCCTTTGTTGACATTCAGGCATTCAATGAAGAGACGTTGAGACCATTTGTACACAAATCTCTCGAATTGTGAGCAAAATCTCTGAAACTAAAATTATTAATGAAGAGCTCTTAACCTGCTCAGGAAACTAACGTAGCATGGTTTAGTAACAGCTGTGCCCAGGCAAAAACCAAGGATTAACTCTAATTAGAATAGCGAAATAGTAAAATTGTAGTTTCCTATTATGGCGTTCAAGTCCGAATAAAGGATACGAAACAATGCGGTCTTCACAAGTCCATTTTTCTGGATGCTTTAGTTACAGTCTAATACCACATAGTATATCTGTCACATTCACCCCCCCCCCCCTTTTTTTCTCTCTATCTCTCATCTCTCTTTCTCTCTCACACTATAATTTCTTGTTAGTGGCAACGGAGATTATCCACAATTAAATACACAATTTTCCAGCGTTGGCTAGTCTTCAAAACAGCAATCTTGCGTGACACGTCAGCGCAATATGGCTCCAGGTGGCGGTCTGGGGGAGGTTAATCTGTGGGGACTAGGTGCAAAGGGTATATCAACATCCCCATTACATCATGTCATTAGGGAAATGAAAAAAAAATCGTTATTTTGGTATTTTCATTAAACAGTCTGCATATTTGAAACTACCACAAAATTAAAAATAGTTTTTACGTACTGTAGGCTGTTCGTAGAGCCTGTCATTTTCCGCGAAATAATCGGAGGACACAGTAGACTTAAACACTGTGTATACACCTCAGCTGTTGTACCTCCATTGGCTGCTGGTGCCGTTACCGCTTTTGTCCGAGCCACTCAAGATTACGTAACTCCGACACAGAACACATACGTGATTCGTGCGCCCACAGTTAATACAGACCATAATATGTTTCAGCCAATCAAAAAAACTGGTATTTTGAACTGTATCTTGTCCCAAAATATCTTCGCGAGTTATCACTGCCCCTAACTATTCGTGATGAATAGCGGTAGTGATATTTCGCGAAAAGATTTCAAGCCAAGTTATATTTCAAAACATTGTAAGGTCGTATACCTATCTTGATTGACTGGATTACTTTCTAACACATGTTAACTGTCAGCACACGAATAACGCAGGAGACGTGCCGATGTTGGCGAATTCTGAGTGGCCCGGTCAAATATGAAAACGCTTTTTCAAGCAGACAGTAACCAATGGCAATAGACAAACTGCTGTCGGGTGCTTATAGTATTGAAGTCTACCGTGTACTTATATTTTGCCGCGAAAAATCACTAGCCCTAGATGAATGTGTTTAAATATATTCTTACTCTGCATGAGGCGGAGGAAAATCCTGAAAATAGAACTAATGCAGGGCTTCAGAAAAGTTGGACACTCAATTACCTAACTCTGCACACACGTAAGCACGTCAGTCTGTGCGAGTCTCGCACCATCCCTTTTGGCTGCTGTTGCCAGAAGCGAAGCTCCAGTTCTACGTCCAGATGGCTGGCAGGTTTCCTGCTGGGGATACACCGCGCTTTTGATCACTCGTGAACGAGGAAGGAAAAGAGGGGGATGTGATGAAGGAGGAAACAAAACGAAACACTGGAAATGAGTGCAACCGCGGGAAATACCTCGTCCCCTCCTTTCCAAGAAGCTAATATTAGCGAACACGTTATAAAGAAATCGGGATATTTATTTCCGGGGGCGCTTTTTTTCTTTGATTGTTTTGTTAACGTCACTAATGCGACATCTATAAGGAACTCTAGCAAGTTATTTATAACGCTGACGGAAGATTAACACAAATGTTAGGCCTAAGACTCGGCCCGCCGCCCGGTGCACAGCTTGCAGCCCCGTGATCCGTATCCAAGTCTATATTTACGATGACTGGTTCAAAGACCGTCGCGTCGTTCGTTAAGTTGGCCGGTTAAGCAGCTAGCCGCAGGCCTGTGACATCCGGAGTGCGTGGTTCGAAACCCGGTCACAGAGGATCCGAAAATGCCCAAACCGGCATTAACTGCATAAGGAGCCCACTTGCCCGGCATTTTAACTGCATTGCAGAGCATTTGAAATAACGATTTTATTCCATGAGATAGGGATAGGAAAATTTCGCGAATTCATTTCGGGACAAGATAGCCGTCAAACGCATATCGAGTGAAGTCACCTTTGCAATTGGCTCACAGTGCAGTATACACGTCTTTGACGCGTCCGAACCAATAGCAGACTTGCAAGGAAACAAGTAGAGAAGTCCACACTCCCAGGTGTGAAGTAACACTGGATACTCTCTGGAGCAGCAACCAATGAACAAACAGCTTAATCTCGAGTATACATAGGACTGTGGAGTCTAGCCTACAGGTCACTGAACTCACAAAATTTTCCTATCCCTACCACGAGACTATAAGCATGCGTCCACAGTATTTATGTAAAAAACAAAGAACACACTTCAGACGAAGCTTATATCTAGTACATTATAAAGACAATCTGAGACTACTCCAACATAGCTATAGGTTGTTCACAGTAAAATGAGCACTTTTAAAAGCCCTGCTTGAGATCTACTTGTATACACGTTGTGTATTCCTTCGCCTTATGTAAAATTAACATTGCTATGGCCTCGTCACTTTATTCATGCGTCGGCCAAATGAAACTGTGAAAATATTAAGAAAGTAAAGACTTTAAAAATCTGCTCATTTTTACATTGCGAAGCATTTAAAAACAGAAAGCGAAAGTAATAATTTTAAGTTATTACAAATGGACACCTAACATTTTTTATTCGACGTTTAGATATGGAACTACTTTCCATCCATCGTTACCAACTTTACCGGGCGAATGTCACTCAGTGCGTCCATTAAAAAATATATGCATGTAGGGGCAGTGACTTTTTTCTAAAGTGCTCACTTTATCGTGAACAGCCTTTAAATGTTTTTTCAAAGTATTGTAGCTACCTACTTCAAAATACACGCGTCAGATACATACAAAACAACTCAAGTTCCCTGCATTGAACCCTGCAATAGACTCTCCCCCAATTAAATAATAGGATCACCGCTTAAAGTCTCATAGGTATACGCACCACGACGACAACACCTCGCTAGTTCAGAGCCTTGCGCCTACTGACGATGGCGCACTTGATACGCATAAAAGTGTAGACCTTATTGTTCCCGCGCTTCTCGGATTCAAACGGGGAGAATAGCTCAAGATAGACGGCTTTCTTAACAGATGTTCTTGTTTTTGTGCGTGTCCTGAAGGTATAATCCATACTGCAGTCCTGGCGCACAGTTTTTCTTCCCACAGACCCCGGATATTACTATCCAGAATTTAAAGCCAATTTGCTTATTATCCGAAGTTTCACGAGTATGATTTTAAAATTGAAAAACATAAAATGTTTCAGAAATCTCGACAAATAACAAACCAGAGTTACGTATGAACTTTTCTATTAAGCGTGAACTTTTCGGGAAACGCATGTTTGTATTTTAGCTAACAACAGTAGGAAGGTATTATACACAATAATTGTTATTTAAAGTCATAAGAAATAATTTTTATATTCTCCTTGAAAATAAAGCCCTAGTTACGCAGTGTGAAGTTCACGCCTTTCAAAAGTGTCACACATATTAACGGTTAGTGTTTAGTGCCTTTTTTAGGCGCTAAAATTTATAACGAATATTTAAAAGCTACAACGCCTTAATTAGAACCGGTTATACGATCACATGTGTTGACTGTTGACCTTTACGACTTATTATTGACCTGTAAAATTACGTAACCTTACGCGGTACGCAGACGATAACATATTACATTGCCATAGCAAAAATATTTGCGACAGGTAAGCAGATGGAGGAACAAGGAACTTATGAAATTGAAAAACACAGACGCATTCAAGTGAAACTAATAGTTTTTATATAATGAATTTATATGATGTGGAAATTTAATTGCGATACTAAACATTCTCAGGCACACATACTAAAGCACAGACATTTTTATACAAGAACGTTTAAAATGTTTAAAATGTAGCCGAGTTTCAGCCCACATTGACTCTAAGGAAACATGACTATAGGCTGTTCATGTTAAAATAAGCACTTTTGAAAGCCCTGCTTATGATCTACTTGCATGAACGTTGTGTATTCCCCCACCTTATGTAAAATTAACATTGCCGTAGGCAATTAACTTTGTCTTCACTTTATTCATGCGTCGGTCAAGTGAAATGTGGAATTATTAGAAAAGTAAATATGTTAGATATCTGCTAATTCTTATACTTAGAAGCATTAAAAAAATAAGGAAAAGAAATAATTTTAGTTTGCAAAAATTGTTACCTATGCAGTGACTTTTTCTAAGGTGAACAGCCATTATGTGAATTATCTGCACATAGTTTTTTTAAGTTTAATGTTTGCACTTTACGCACGTGTACAGACTATTATTTTCTCTAGTAGGCCGCTTGGGGAGAGAAGATATTTGGACGGCTCCTAACATCGAGGTCTTGAGAGCCGTTGCGGGTGATTGAGGTATGGAGGAGCACCGGAATGAGGGGGCGGGGGAAACGAGAGATCCCCGGGAAGACCCGCCGACCAACGGCATCGTCCAGCACGGTTCCCACATGCGAAAATCCGGAATGGCCCGGCCGGGAATTGAGCCCGGATCGCCTTGGAGGGAGACGAGCAGTCTAACCGCTCAGCCACCGTGGCCCCGCCGTATAGGGGTTCTGTTGTTGGCCAATCACCGTTTACTGTAATAATACGGTAGGCTTACCTAACCTAAATAACAAGTACTATCTGAAGTACAAACGTTAAATCCTTACTCATTTTATCGGCCAAATATGATGAGGGGAGGCCTATGTTCGCTATTTCACCAGACACTAACTATCGAGCTACCTTGTCCACAAACTATGTTAATAGGTGATCCATTGCAACAGTAAATATAGTGTTTTCGACCAATATTCCAAAAAAACAGACACATAATTTAACTACATAAATTGATAGCTAAACTTTACACTCGACCGAATTAATCGTTTTGTGTCAAATGAAAAATATTAAATAGTCATTTAAAGCAGAAAGTATTTTACAAAAAAATTTTTTAATAACAGCTCAGTTGTTATAAATAATATCTTCAACTTGGCTGAGTATTTGCGCAAAGCTATGGACCAACTTGACATCAGTATACGTAAACGCACTTCAGGTCCATTAACCCATGGGCTTCCGAAGCGTTTTTACTCGTAGGTCTAGGTTGGAGTAATTTTCAATCCTAGCCCAGATCACTAAAAGTAAACTGAAAAAAAGTAGTGCGGTATCAGTGTTTTCGCGGGGTGCTTCCTCTTATTTCTCGCGCCTTGATTCCACCACTTCTCCCAAGCGTATCCCCCCCCCCCTTCCCAGGTTGGCCTGACCTCGCAGGAAAGGCGGTCCCGCGCAGGGCAATTTACGTTGACCCTGCCACAGGCGCAAATTTCCAGCAACACAGGGAGTGACAAATAGCGGCTCGATGACCCGGAAAACTGGCGAGGTTGCCGTAACGTCACGAGAGGGTTGAAGGCTGTTCACGATAAAGTGAGCACTTTTGAAATTAACCATAGAAAAAAGTCACTGCGTGCATTTATTGTAGCGGGCGCACTTGGTGACATACGCCCAGTAAAGTTGGTAACAATAGATGGAGAATAGTTCCATTATTGTTCAGCGAATTTCACTGAAGAAATGTGGATGTATATCTCACTCACTCATTGGGTCACTTTTATTGCTCAATTCACAATATAAAATACATACAATAAGGATCAATAGTTACACATATTTCTCCTCAGAGGACAACAGCATCCATAGACCTAGGCACAAGACATTTCACTTGAACTGTAGACATTGAATAGGACACAAGTTTAATGGTCATCATTTAGTAGGTCACAGTTACTCTATGACAGAAAAAAATGCAATAAAAAACGTAAATAAGCTTGAGTCTATAACCTAAAAAACATCGACAAGCTGTTTAACGTTCCCAACACATATCTTAAAGTCGAATTAAAAGTCTTAGAAAACCACTAGTAACAACTTTAATTATTTCTTTCGCGTTGTCCTTTTTTAATGTATGGAAATGTAAGAACGAACATATTTGTGAAATATTTGCTTTGTTTAATAAATTCAAATTTTCACTTGACCGACGCATGAATAAAGTGATAAGGCCCATAGAGTGTTAATGTTGCATAAGGCGGATGAATACACAACTTGCATAGAAGTAGACCTTAAGCAGGGCTTTGGGAAGTGCACATTTGACCGTTAACAGCCTTTAGCTGGCGCTGCGAGGTTGGCCTGATCCACGCCTTGTGGTCCCGCGGGGGGAGGGGGGTAGCTGTTTCCTGGTTTTCTTCTGCGTTCGAGACCGCGAAATTACCGCGCGCATCAAATGCGCCATCGCCGCGAAGCGCCAGGCTCTGGTCCTTCCTAACCTACCCTAATTATGAGTGTTAGATGGCCGTCCGAGGTAAGATCGGGAGCTAATTGCGTCTCAGGGCGAGCCCCTTACGCTTATAGGCTGTTCACGATAAAGTGAGTACTTTTTAAGACCCTTCCAAAAGGCATTAACCTGTAATAAACATATCTTATTGCAGACTCAGACATTACATTTTGGTGGTGGTGAAAAACACTGTGTTTATTGGTCACATTGCAATGTTTATAGTAAAAAGCAGCAGGAAAATGAAATTGGATGAGAGGAAAAATTTATTGGGGTCTTAAAAAGTGCTCACTTTACCGTGAACAGCCTATACAAAGGAAATGCGCCATGCAAGGAGACATGCATCGCGGCAAAGAGGGATTGGGCAGCCATGGCCACCGATTGGGGCCATTACTACCTCCCTAAGTGTAACTATAGTTAACCGATATAGATTGAGAAAAACCGGGACGGACCGTAAAAACCCAATCGACAGAATATAATTCACAATCATTCATGCTTTGAAACAGAGTGTGTGGAAACATGCTCTTCTATAATAGAGATGAAAAACTAGTAGGAGAGGGGACAGGAACATTATTTCTTTATTTTCTTTTGTAGGAGGGGGCGCTGAGCAAGGCGTGCAATGTTCTCGTCGCACTGCGTGTACCTATGGGATTTTCAGCGGTGACCCTACTATTTTATTGGTGGAAAGTCTGCTGTAGCAGGAGAGTGTCACTAGATAAGGCCTACAGAGTTCTTACTGAGTAGTAACGATTGTCTCTCACCAACACTGGAATAACGTATACGCCGACTCTATTTACACATTCCATTAATGTTCTGCCAAAATATATATATTTACTATTATTTAAACAATACTGGCTTCACTTACGCAAGTTAAATCCACCAGGAAAATGTTACGGTAAGCAATTATGAGTTTACGAAACATGGTGTCGTAGTTTGGTATGTTTTGGTGGTATTTCTGCTCTTTAAACTTGCTTGACCGTTACTAGCAGATATTCCGTTTCGTGCTTTTCGAAGTTGTTATAGAAAATTTGTTGACAGAATTTAACTATTTTTAGTGCGCAACGAATACATTTTTACATGTGAACTGTATACACATTTGTGCGCATTAAAATACGAGTGTAAGATTTTTGAATAATTCGTTACGAGAATTCTAACATCGAATGAAGAACAAAAATTTACCGCCCCCAGCAATTTCTCTTACAAATTCTTGGTTTCTTGGTGATTTATTTACATTTATTACTGTTCACAATACATCAATAATTTGCATATTTTTACCACTATTGCATACTTTTATCGCCATGAAAACATGCTGCAAGGAAAAAATAATTTCCATTTAAAATAAAAATAAATAAATAAATACAACTGATAATGCAACACATTGGAATCAGCGCATAAAGTTTTATTAAAAAACTTTTCTTAAATTCCACATGTTATATATAAAATTTCGTTCGTTTATGAAGAAACAGAGTTAATGCAGTGTGGGTGGCAACAAATCATCGTTTACGCCCCAAATCCGGCCAGCAAATATGACTCGAAGTCTAACCTGGCAGTGCCAATACTTTCTCATTCCATGCTCCTTGGTAAAGGCTGTTCAGGATAAAGTGAGCACTTTTAAAATCAACCTTGGAAAAATAAGTCACTGCTCCTACCTGCATGTATTTTAACGGGTGCAATGAGTCACATGTGACCAGTAAAGTTTGTAACGATGGAGGGGAAAGTAGTTCTACATATTAACGTCGAACAAAAAGTGTTAGATAACCTTTTGTGATAACTTAAATTATTGCTTACGCTTTTTTTTTTTTTATGCATCGAAGTATAAAAATGAGCAGATTTGTACAATATTTACTTTTATAATAATTTCACAGTTTCACTTGACCCCCGCATGATTAAAGTGATAAGGCGCGTCTCAATGTTAGTTTTACATAAGGCGGAAGAACACACAACGTGTATTCAGATAGATCTAAAGCAGGCCTTTCAAAAGTGCTCATTTTACCGTAAACAGCCTAAATGCAGGAAGGTGCAGTGCAGGGACTTTCAGAAGTTCTGAATGGATATGACACTTAGAATTTGAGATGCAGTGCTTTGAAAAAGCCGTTTTTAGCCATTGTGGAGTATTCTGGAATTGTGTTTCTAATGTGTGTGACTTCTTGAAAGCTCGCCTGAAGTGTGTGTGTTCTTCTCGAAGATCAGCACACTGGACGCAAGTTTAATAGTTTCGTCGAAAAACGAGTTCTTCCCCCACTCTGCAACGCAGTCCGAGCACCAGTTCACCCACAGCTATTCTCCGTACCTGAGGCCCGGAAGCGAGGCAGCAGTAATGGCGAAAATATCAAGCGCGTCAAATGCCTCATCATCCTTTTATACAAAAAAAAATGAAATTGCGGACAGTCTTTCTTCGGTAACACGCCTCTATGAGTCATTCGTAGCATCTTCAAAATTTTAAATTCACACGTTTGATAAAATCGCCCCCATGCATAACGTTCCCTAGGCATGTCTTCTATCACAAGAGTTTTGTACTTTTGCTACCGTAAAATTATTTTATTTGTGATTAAATTGATCATTTACTTTTATTATACCTATGGATTTATATATTTAATTCATAATTCACGTAAATAAGAACTGGAATAAAATAGGTCTTTTGGTTACGTAGTAATGAGCACTTTTGAAAGCCCTGCTTAAGATCTACTTGTATGCGCGTTGTGTCTTATTCCACCTTATGTAAAATTAGCCTAACATTGCCACGGGCCTCAGCACTTTATTCACGCGTCGGTCAAGTGAAAGTGTAAAATTATTAGGAAAGTAAATATTTAAAAAAATCTGCTTGTGTGTACATTTCCGTGCATTAAAAAAGCAGAAAAGGAAAGAAATAATTTTTAAGTTATTACAAATGGTTGCCTAACACTTTTTATTCGACGTTAAGCTATGGAACTACATTCCCCTCCATCGTTACCAACTTTACTGGGCGCATGTCATTTAATGTGCCCGTTCAAATGTATGTGTAGGCAGGGCCAGTGACATTTTTCTAAGATTGAATTCCAAAGTGCTCACTTTCTCGTGAACAGGCTTCACTAAACTGAGCGCGCACACATACGGGCCGTTGTGCCTTCGGTGTAATTTTTCTATACTTGTTTCAGTTTTGTTACCACGAAGCGGAAGAACAACCCTCGGGAGCAGAACTTTAACAGCACTGCAGGGAAGTTGGAAGCGACTGTGAATTGACTATACCAGTATTTCGGCATAAAACTGAAGAAAAAAGTGCGTTGGGTATCCCCGAATCACTTAAATATATTGTTCAGGAGTTTACAGCCCCGTTACCGTCTCATACACAAACGTTTGAATTCGAAATCAGCACTGTTAGAGAATATTTTTAAATCCCACAGAATACATCCTGAATGCTTCCCTGTCGTCATATAACGCTATTCATTGATTTTTTTTTTTACAAGAGGGGCTTTATCCTACGTGCCTGGCCTGGGTAGGCAGGCACCTTTATCGGATGGCAGGGTGTCTTGGCGTGTTCAAAGCGGTGTAAAAAAGAGGTGGGAAGGGAGGGGGTGCCCACGGGAAAGTAACATCGCGTGACGTCAGGCCGAGCAGCGGTCCGCACGCCACTTGAGTGCCGCGTACCCGGACCTTGCACGACAACGCCCCAAGGGGTGCAAATCCCTCCATTCCTTGCCAGTCCCTCTGCCGCCACACTATGTCCTTCCCTTCCACGCGCTCAGATCTCGGCCGAGGTGAGCGCTTCTGCAGGAACGAGAACCTCGCTTCATTTTATAAGCTCTTCACGGTAAAATGAGCACTTTTGAAGGTCCTGCTTAGCATCTACTTACATACACGATGTGTAATCTTCCGCTTTGTCAAATTAACATTGCCATGGGCCTCGTCACTTTATTCATGCGTCGGTCAGGTGAAACTGAAATTTTTGGAAGAGAAAATATTTTACAAATCTTGTCATTTTTATACTTTGTTGCATAAAAATAACAGAAAACGAAATGAATAACTTAAGTTGGTTACCTAATAACTTTTATTCAAACACTAATATAATTGAACTACTTTCCATCCATCGTTACCAACTTTACTGGGCGCATGTCACTCAGTGCACCCGTTTAAATATATGAAATTAGGAACAGTGACTTTTTTCTAAGGTTGATTTCAAAAGTACTCATTTTATCATGAACAGCCTTTAATATATCTGACGGGGCCGGCCTACGTAACACCTGAACTGCATTGCAGTGTGTTCGGAATACACTTCCACCAAGAAACTACTCAACATGCGTCCAATATCTAAGAAAAACACACACACATTTCAGACGAGGTCTGTTGAATGCTTTTCCAGGACGTCACACGATAGGAAAGCTCTGCATCTCAAAATACATGCGGGGCCGAGGTGGCTGAGCGGTTAGACTACTCACATCCCACCAAGGCGAACCAGTTTCAATCCCCGGTGGGGTCACTCCCGGATTTTCGCAAGCGGAAATCCTGCCGGATGATGCCACTGATCAGCAGATTTTCTCGGGAATCTCCCGTTTCCCCCGCCCTTGCATTCCGCCGCTGCTCCATTCTCACCTCATTTCACCCTCCTCGGCTATCAATACCTCGTTGTTAGGAGCCGCCCACATCTCTCAATTCAACTCGAAATAAATGCGTCAGATACATGCAGAAATATTAAAGGGTCCTGCACTGAACTTTACTACAGACAAATAGCTCCGGGTAGACGGTTCGCTTATGTCTTATGTTCTATGTTCTGTGCTGGCCCACACAGATCTAGGCTGATTACAGGTCAACACCTTTGCTTACTGAAAAATTATAAACCTGCAAGTTAAGCCTCAGCGTCGACCACGATAAATCGGATTATTTCATTTACTGCTGATAAAAGTTTTTAAAAAATAAAATTTTTATAAAGTAAACATTTTTTAATGCCACTATCGAAGTTTAGCTATTTGCCTTATCTGCAGTAAAAACGTGAAATCCAAACTATCTTCGTAGAATTTTGTTACTAATAGCATAATATAAACTTTGACATATCAGTAAGTTTGTGCTTTTTTTTACGACTGCCAAATAAAACTTAGAAAAAATTAAGTACAGGCATCTTAAACAACTCATAAAATGTAAATTTTCTACAGTCTAAAATGTGTAATAATCATTCTGTAACTGAAATTATGACACGAAAACGAAGAACTTCTATGTAAGACGTGGAGTCGAGCTGTGCAAGTATTTATTTGCGTGGAACAGGAGGACGGAAAAGTACGGAAATGTCTAACCCAGCAACGACCTCCGGAACGCGATTCAGGCACGTTTCTAGTCGACTAAAGAACGGTCGTTACCACTCACTCTTCTTTTACACAAACGAAATGAATGTAGCTCACAGCTGGCCCATGAGATACTTATCTCGCCCAGCCACAGTATAGGTCTCACGAAGCTGTGGCCGAATCCGAGATGTTTACACTCAAAGATTTTCACTGTATTATATTTATTTTATTGCAATTTATTATATTGTTACGGACTGTAGCTGGCACCGGCGTCGAGCTCTCGCAATACGTGGTCCCGGGTGATCCACCTCGTCCCTCCCCTCCACAGGATGATGCGGTCACCGCCTCGTTGCACCCCCCCCCCCTCTGGGGAAGCCCGAGAATGATTGACAGCGGCGAGACATGACTGGCGTCACGGCCCCTCCTCCTTCCCATCCTGAGGAGCCAACAAATATACAGGAGGCGCAAGAATATTCTGGAAATTAGGACAATAGGCGCAACTAGGGAATTAGCGAAATTTCTGGATGAAGGCCTACGACCCTATAAATACTGCAACGGTCCAGCGACCAGCAGTCTTGGTAGAAGCCTTAGGGCTGAGTGCAGTAGCTGGGACATTGTTGAAGAAGACGGACGGTGACGGGGGACTACGAAGCGGCGGCGACGGCGGCGGACGAGATGTTTGTGGTGTGAATGGACGAGAGGGCGTGGAACCCGACGAGTGATGCATACTGTGCATGAGGGCGCTCGGAGAACTTTAGAACATTGCGGGCTAGTGGAATATGGACTAAACTTAGATGGGACTGAATGGACATGTAATACGGATTTTATTGTAAATATTAGAACTGTCGAATATGGATACATAATTTATAAAATAATTGAATAGGTTTTGATACACTGTCTATTGAAGTAATTAATTGTAAACAGTAAGCTGTATTAATTTTTTTTTTGTGAGATGTTGAGTCGAGGGAATTGTGTTTGTAGTTATTGTAAATAAAATTAGGAAATTACGATTAACTCTTTTATTTAATTAGGACCTCCATCTCTTAACTAACTTGATTTAGCCCACTGAATTTCGAGAGAGGAATTGAAACAATATAATTATATTTTTTAAGTTGTACCTTCTAGCTGAGTTTAAATGTGTAATTTTTATCTTCAACAGGAAAATAAGAAATTATTTATAAAATTACTTATTAATAAAAAATCGAATGTTGTCTGGCTTATCAGCCCTCATTTCACATTGAAAAATTAAAGGTGATTTCCTTCTGCTATGAAAAATTTTAGAACTACCTTTTATGAAAAGAATGACACAAGCAAAATAAAAAGAACAATCTTGTGGGCTGTTCCTTTCTGAATAACTACGTATAATGATCAACGTAGTGTCTGATGACTTAAAATTGTTCATTGAACTCCTAAATCAATATCTGCTATCCACCTTGCTTACACTGTGAACTCGGAATTGCAGTTCCGAGTGAGGGAAAGCAGTTCACTTGTTCGGACATCGAGTCGGCGCAGGTCAAGCCAGAACGAAACTGCTTCGACTTATCCCCACTTTACTTCTAACTGCAATCCGATCGACTTGGCAGGATCAGTTCCTCGATTGGGGAGTGGGTCGGAGGGAGAAGTAGAAAGAAGGGGGGAGGAGGTAGAGGCAAGAGAAGCCCCACGACGACGACATGCATCTCCGTTCGACCGCGAGCACAAATCTCTCCTCTCGCGAGTACGATTACACGTTCCTCCGGTATCGATCTGGGACGTTCGCGCGGGGTCCCTAAGCACGTGTCCTTCAAATCTGGCATTTGGAACAGCGGCGAGGCCAGAATCTCGATTCGTAGCATGGAAGGCAGGGGAGTTAAGGCACATCCCTTCTTAGTCGTCATATAGATCTCACTGTAAGCAGTTGCACCTATACTAATATAGGATATTTCAAAGTGAATCTAGATTAATGACAGAAAATATTTTGTTTCCAATTCATAAATTTAGCTATTGAAACACATATGTGGTTGTTCAAATTTGTCACACTCAGCAAAATTCGCTGTGAGTTGTGTGTCTACGGTAGTTAAAGGCTGTTCACGATAATGTGAGCACTTTTAAAACCAGCCTTAGAAAAAAGTCACTGCTCCTACCTGCATACATTTCTCGGGCGCACTGAGTGACATGCGGCCGGTAAAGTTGGTAACGATGGAGGGAAAATAGTTCCATATCTTAACGTCGAATAGAAACGGTTAGCTGACCATTTGTGATAATCTACATTATTTCTTTCGCGTTCTGTTTTTTTTTATGCAACGAAATGTGAAAATGAGTAGATTTTAAAAATACTTACTTTTTAAACAATTTCACATTTTCTACTAGGCCGACACGTGAATAAAGTGATGAGGCCTATGACAATGTTAATTTTACATAAGACGGAACAATACACAACGTGCATATAAGTAGAACTTAAGCAGGGCTATCAATGGTGCTCATTTTAATGTGAACAGCCTATATTCTTCTGTAAAACAGTGTTTGAAACTACAGCGACAATGCCGTATATTTGCTAAACAAATAACTACACTAAATCTGCAGTCACCATTTAAAATTTTGAGGGAACAGAACAAACGCGAAGCTTGTGTCTGATATTTTCCATCGCCGTACCAATATTTGCTTACGGTTGATCGTGAAACTGAGGCTTTCAGCTTATTTCAATTGTTTAGGGACACGTATTTTGAAATCAGAACTCAACATCTCTGGCGATATCCTATACGCTACAGAAAAAACATCAGTTGTGAACTTTTGTCAAGTAATTACGACGTAATTAGGGAAGCATAAATTTTAAAGTACCAATAGACATCTTGCCGTTTCACATTCGCCAGATAAAGGCTGGATGAAATTCGGCGACTATATATGGAGGCATTTGTAAAATGTGAAAGCGCTGTATTAAAAAAGTTTAGTGATTTCATGAAAGAAGAATGAGGTCGAATCATAAAGCTATACATTTATATCGCGCAACTGTTCACTAGAAATTAAATTAAGCCGGTAGAACCTCCTGTGGGGCGTCGTCGACATTGTTGGAGAGTAGGGGAGGGGGTGGATACTGACTACCCCAAGCGAACTGCTGTAGTGAGCAAGGAGGGAGAATATTCTTCCTTAGTATAGAGACAAATCCGTATACCCAGAAACACGGTCAGATACGCACAACCTGTGCGGCGCTTAAACACAGTTCGTCTTCAGCGCCGAGAAGTGTGAAGTGAAATGGAGGCTCAACAGCGGCTGATATATCGAGTTTTCATTTGTCTACAAACGTTATTTCCTAATTAATCCAGTGGGGCCACGGCTGCTGAGAGGTTAGACTGCTCGCCTCCTACCAAGGCGTTCCGGGTTCAATCCCCGGCCGGGTCACTCCGGATTTTCCCATGTGGGAATCGTTCCGGACGATGCCGTTAGTCGGTGGGTCTTCTCGGGGATCTCCCGTCGTCCCCCCCTTTTTTCATTCCGGCGCTGCTCCATACTCGCCTCAATCACCCTCATCGGCTCTCAAGACAACGATGTTAAGAGCCACTCAGATCTCTTCACTCACTCACACTCACTCTAGATAATCCACAGTCTTTTTGCTGTGGTAAGCCAGGGAGTATATTCGCTCAATATCGTCGCTCAAGTTTATTACGTTCAGTAAAAACTATGTGTCGATGTACCCTGGTCTCTTAAAGACATCAGCATCTACTCTTCTCTTTTCATCCTTATCTTCTTTCTCTGTGTGCAGCCATTAACCAAATCGTAGTACCTTAAGGCTATAATACATGGTACGAAACTCCGTACAAGTTTGTGCCCGGTCTGCCATAGCAGCGATTACACAAGCTAGTACGGCACCCGTCATGGCAATTGTCGCCTTGTACGGCCAGATTCCATACCAGGTTTGGTAATAGGACCTATCCAATTTTCCGTGGCAAGTTCCACGCCAACTTTCTTAACTGGGCGTTGCGGTTTTCGAGCGTAGGGCGTTTCACGTGAACACCACTTGAAACGAGTTGATCAAGAAACACAAAGGAAACCTTTGCCCTGATTTTACGTGCGTGAGGTTTAAAGTATTTCAAATGGATTTAAAATTCGACAAAGACTAATAATATCGGCAGAGAACACTTTTAATCATTGTTAGAAACCGTGCTAAATGAAACATTTCCTACACAAAGCAAATTTAATACGAGCGAATTCACAGGTATACTTAAACGTATCTGCCATACATATGTAATTAAGTATCGCAATAGGAAAGTCGCGTAACTCGGGATCAAGCGATAATCCTGGCCGTGAGTTCAAAACTACTTCCGACACTTTTTTTTTCTCCCGAAACTGTTGAATGCCAATAATAACTTGCCTAGTTAAGTACAAAACTATATTTTTCGCACTGTTGAAAATATTTCGTCAATATTAAAAAGTAGATATATCGAACTCTTGTGGGTACACATTATCATTTTTCAAGCAATAATAAAACCATAGTAAGGTAATTTTTTTAATAGACTTACGCAAGTGATTGGCTATAATCCATTCACGGTTACTTCACACTTTTCTGAAGCCCTGCTACAATTCTACTTCCAGTATATTCCTCCGCTTCATGCAAACTAAGCTTAACTAAGTCTTGAAAATTACACCAAAGGACAACGCACCGAATTCGTACGCACTCAGTTGTAATAGTACTTTACGTCAGAACTATTTATTACTAAGCGCTACCAACACATATGTTTTCTCACTATGTTTTAATTCATATTTATTATCAATTAAATAATATAATTTATAAACAAAATATAGGTAAAACTTCAATTTAATGAAATATGAGTAAAAGAAGTATAAAACGCTTGTGATATATAACAGTTTTAGGAAATAACTAAACACGTCAAACATGAAGTGATTTTCCGAAGGCTTGATTCAAAAAGCACGAAGAAACCGTGTACAGACTACAGCAGCAGTTCTACATAATTCTATGAATCATACGCTGCGCACCCACCGAGTGTATTAAATGCTAGTACGTCAATAGCTGTCGCGTAATAGCGATTTTCCATGCTGCCCTGCAATGGCGGTTGGTGTACCAGCTCGTACACCAGGCCTTCTAGAAGCTTTTACAAGACCAAGTATGGCAGTAGGTAACGTGTAATATCGGATTTACGCTTGGTCTACCGAGCACTGGGTGTTGATGTAACGAGAGACGACTTGCAAACTATGTTACAACGTAAAAGTTTAATTTAGTCAGATGGGAAGCGCCATTTGGGTGTTCGTTTTATTTTTTAACGTTTTTCGTAAATCTATAATAAAATATAGTGATAATAGGTACGTACTTTCGATTAATCGGATTATCGATTGGATATCGAATTGATTGACCCAATTAATCCGGTAATTAATCCGATAAAAGCTGGATAATCATTACTCCGCTAATCTTAATCCGATAATATTAATGTGATTGATTGATGAATTTTTTAAAAAATTACTAGGCAAAATAAATACATTAAAATTTTTTTAAAATTATTAAAAACACTTTTTTGTGATTGTGCATATTTGGTATGTGTGATAAGGGTTCTTTATTTTTATTTTTTAAATCAATCAATCACATTAATTTTATAGGATTAAGATTAGCGAATTAACGATTATCCAATTTACATCCGATTAATTACCAGATTAATTGGGTCAATCGATTTGATATCATATCGATAATTCGATTAATCAAAAGTGAAGTGGAACCCCCACACCCCTACAACTTATAGTTATATTCCCTCTGAAATTTACCCGTCTATATTTTGCCCCTACTTGCCGCTGAAGCAGGTCGACAACCCTCATGATAACCAATAAATGGTACGTGGGGCCTCGATGGTGTAGACCAAGGCGAACCGGATTCGATTCCTGACGGAGTCGCACCCGGATTTTCGCATGTGGGAATCTCCTTTTACCCCGGCTCGCTTCACCCTCATCGGCTCTCAAGACCTCGTTGTTGAGGGCCGCCCAAATCTGTTCACTCACGTGGTACATGACGCCATATAAGACGAGTTGTGCATCTGTGTCGTCATCCTCAGTATGTGGCAGTAAATTATAATATCGAAACTTCTTCGTTAGATGCTGTAGCTTGTTCTTCCAAACAGCAATGATCATATACGTGCGCTGTGTGTCTACATCATGCCCGCGATAGTGTCGCCAAAATCTATTTACTTTATGTCTGGCTTTAATAATACCACGAATACTAATCGAAAACGACAATAATACTAAAATTACGTTTTTATCCCACTGCACGCAAGGCCTGTGTAACATCATTCCGGCAAAAAAAGTTCCAACCATTTACCATTTCCAGATTTAAAAAAAGGTATTGTTTTATTACACATAACACGTGTACTTCAAATATAACTAGACTAACACTAACCGTGATTTCAAACTACGATGATTTTGAATAAAAGGAAAATCAACAATAATAAAAAGTGTTCTAAAAGTCACAAACGAATCATCTATATTTCCGATTATATTCCATTTTTATTGGAACATGTATCTACGAAACATTACTCAGTTTACTGAAGGTTCTGTGCTGTATATTTGCAATGTGCCCTGACAAAGTTGAAGGCAAAAGCTAGTGAAGCGGAAAACATTCGTATTTTATTTTCCTCTTCCAGACTTGTGAGTCTGGCTGTTAAATTTGGAAACATAATTACGTCAAATCGAGTTTGATATGGGTACGTACAGTTAGACGAGGGCAGAAATTATAGGACTACACCCGCCAGATCCCAAAGTCTCTTCTCTTCTTTGACATTCCTACGGCCTTCTAGCACTACCCCGAGGACATGCGCGTTTCTAACGCGAGTGTAACTGTCCACAATTAGATACAACCGACTTTTTCACACCCGGACGCTGATGTCTTCTGAACGTATCGCACCTCATTCCCAGCCACCAGTCATATTTCTCACAGAAATATCAGAGTTCGTAATTGCAATTTATCTCCTCTCTCACTACATTACCCATACCCTCTCACGGCCCCGCTAAATTAAAAGAGACTGGATGTTGCAGTTTTTTAACTTCAGCGTTAATGAAAAACAGTCTTGTCGATTTGGCTGAACGCCAATCTCCCCAAAATAACTCCCCTGCGCAATTTGATTTGCAATTTTTCAACTGACAATCATTTACGTCCCACGCAACGGAACTGTAGGTCAAAGGGCAAAGGATCTCCCAGACTAAAAGTGGAAGCAGCTACGATCATAAAAACCCAAAACCCAAAGTCGGAGTGATTTTAAGCTGTGACGCATATCAGATAGTATAGACTATTCGTGGTAAAGTGAGCACTTTTGAAAGCTCTCTCATTTGGAATAATAGTCAATAAATATACCTTATTTTAGCCTTAGATGTTAACTTCTAAGTGCGGTGGAATACATAAACTGTGTTTATTACTTACATTGTAATATTTATTTTAAAATTTTGTTAAAGGATAAAAAATGACTGAAAGGAAAAAAATAACTAGGGCCACAAAAGTGCATACTTTACCGTGAACAGCCTATAGTTGAAGTCAGCTACTATTTAGACTGACAGTAAAACATCCAGCACGATTTGTAGCAGGAATTCTTACTCTGGAAATGAAAAATGTTGAGTTCGATCCAGATAAAAGTTTATTACAGTTCCAGTCTGAAGCAATCCTTCGCGTTCCGAAAGTTAACATTGCCACATAAAAAAAATTATTTAAAATTAAGAAATTTAACACAACAGTGATTTTGTTAACTATTCTTCTTTAGAAGACAAGAAGTGGGATCTGAAAAATTTAAATCCAAAGTTTTTATATCATTACTTAACGTCTGAATAAAATAAGACTAATACTTGTCCCTTAACTTTCATGTGTACAGGAAAAAATATGATACAACTGCTAATAAAACTACGACAATGTTTATTCTGGGAAAGAACAAAATAAATGTTTTACTAGAATAAAAATGTATGAAACGTAACTAACTGTGTTTAATAATTCTAAAAATTGTTAAGATGTTACATATACCCTGCTACAGTTATAAATATGTATTTAGTATACGACGGTAATGAATATTCTAGCTTCACACGACAGTAATAAATATTTAAAGCACGTTTCGGTGATAAATGTTCCAAGTAAATATGACGGTAATAAATATTCCAAATGCGTAAAACAGTACTTAATATTATAAGTCTGTGAGACGGTAATAAATATACCAACTAAATATGAAGGTAATAAATATTCCACTTAAATATAACAACAAAAACTGCAATGACAATACATAAACTTAGAAAAGTTGTTGATTGTGGCAGTTTTCAATAAAAATAGATGGAGAGTTCGGTGGGACAGTACTGATAAACATACAGAATTTATTATATAAGTGCGCAAAACATTGAGCTGAGACTATGCCAGAATTTTACTAAGTACACCGGCTTCCAAACTTATTCTCGGTTGTGACAAAATTCAATTTATGCTATTAGACTTACACTATAAATACACTTTCTTTGTGGGGCCGCAGTGACTGAGCGGTTAGCATGCTCGCATCCCAGCAAGACGAATCGTGTTCAATCCCCGGCCGAGCCACTCCCGGATTTTCGGATGTGGGAATCGTGCCGGGCGATGCCGATGGTCGGCGGGTTTCCTCGGGGATCTCCCGTTTTCCCCGCCACCTCCTTCCGGCACTGCTCCATACTCATCGGCTCTCAAGATATCGCTGTTAAGAGCCGCCAAAATCTCTCCACACTTCACTCACTCACTTCCTTTGTTGTAACACATGATTATTGCCCCAAATAAATCGTTGGTTAAATATGAACCACTGCGAAGTAAATTAGCCACAAACAAAATTTTCCTTTGATATTAATATTAAAGGCGATAATGACCTCGCATTGTCTGTACAATAGCTCAGAAGTATTATTTGTGGTGTAATTCGTTACTGCATTTCCCAGGTTAAAACATCATGTCTACTATCGAAGAAATGCATTATTTGACAATTTAGCATTTGGTGAATTACATTGATACTAAAAACTGCACTGTACAGAAAAACATTTAATATTACTTAACATTTTCTTTTCGTACAAACCAAGAAGACTTTACTGGAAATAATATAGGTCCAGCGAATATTTCTCTTTGCTATAAAGAAAAGTAATATCACCATAAAACACAAATGTACATAGAAAGCATTTGAAAACAATACACGCAAGTTTCTTTAACCTCCCCATTTAATCAAAGGCGAGATTTTGGTTCTTTAAACAAATCACCTTGAAAGAAACATTTTACTTTGCTTTATAGAAAGTTTTTCAGGCATTTAAAATTACGGTGCATCATTTTTGCTTTACTACTCTGAAGTAGTGATGAACTTGTAGCTGTCATCATATTTGGTTTGATGCTTACTTCAGTTTCCTGCACAGGTCAAAAAATTAAATTGCATTAGTTCGTGCATATAATTTACCTGTAAGTACGAGTATATGCTCCAAATTTCTTATTTATGCTATCTCCTATTTTATTCCGTGAGTCTGACCACTCGAGTAACTCATCATGGTCCGGAAAATGATAATGTAACACTCGAAAAGTGGATGTTATTTATTCTATGTGGTACTTTTGCTGTAAAATAAATCAGATTTATACAGTCGTTTATGTGAACTTAATGATACGGGCTAGAGGAAAGATGATCTTCATAATAGCGCCGACTGAATATGACTTAGGAAAGTTTGATTTTGGTTTTAATAAACAACAAAACTAAATTTTATTTGCAACATCTCCATAGCAAATGCAATTTACGAAGACGCCCTTAACTTGTGGCATATTTTTATCCCAATATTTCAGACATTAATGTGGACGTAACCACACGGAATGACAGCGCTACTGAGGACATTGCTATCGGATGAAACTGCGAAGCAATAATAACAATGTGCAAACTTTTTATGCTGCAACTTAACGAAAAAAAAAAAAAAGACATTTCCCCGTACGTTTCTCTGAAATGCGGGATTTGAGTTACGACACGGATTTATATCTTGTTTTCCTTCCGGGATAAGGAACTTCTTAAGAGCAATGGGAAAGGAGGCCAGAAGAAGATACTACATTTTGCTCGGTATGGCAAAACCGAAGCATCTATGAAAGAAATGTTTTCCGCCACCACGACAGGATTCGCACTTTAGACGGACAGAATTACATTAAAATTTCTGTAATTCTCCACCTACACGTGGCGCAACTCGTAATTGAAGAACAATAACCAATTATTTTTAACAATTTAGAACTGACGTCACCTGCTAAACCCGAGTTCGGAAAACTGCCTGAAAGCAATATTTGAAAAGTATAAAAGGATTCAGTAACTTTAGTTATCTCAAAATGGCGTCTGTCGTCCATGTCGGAAACCTTAATTTTCATATTTTCGGATTATATAACTCAGGATACATTTCTCGTCAAAAAGACGTAATATAATTAAGCCTGAATGAAATGTTGGTGCTCTTGAAGAAGTGTTTCTAAATTAGGCATATGAAACTATAGGCTAGTGTTAACATTCTGATTCCAATATCGCAGTATTCAGATCCTCTCCCCTATTAACTGGCAACATTATCCTGCATATATATTTCTTAAAGACTGCAAATAGCATCTGTGATCAGCCTTTTACTCTCCTTCTGATATAAAGAGATGATTCCCGAAAACTGCCAGATAGAGAAAACAAATAAAGCCAGCATTTGAGAAGTTGTAGCAGTATACAAGATATACTAATAAACTTTTACAATATCGCACAGTAGCCTTGCCTATAAAATCCTATTGTCGTTCTAGCACAACTAACCATTGTACACGAATTGAATCTATTCTCCAGTATATCGTTATCCAGTACCAAGATTCTTGGCTTACAGGTTTCGCATACCACAGTCAATATCCTTAACTACTTTCAGTAATGTCGGATGTGTGAATCGAACCCAAAGCTTCTACATCACTTGTTACACAAATATTATCATCACGCTTACGAAGAGCTAACCGCTCAACAAGTACAATTACGCTGGGTACCTACAGCGTTAAATAAAACAGTCTGCCACTATTATTAATTCGTGACGAGAGGAGGGAGTGGGTACAAATACCGTACAAAAATGCAAGACTGGTAGGCTCCATCGTGTATTTTTCCATATGTCATTTATTATTCGGGAGTAACCTTGTTTCCGATGTCGACTGCTAGAGCGTGCCACTGGTGTCGATTTGGTCGCCGATCGCTCCGCCTTCTTCGTTTCCGATGTTCTCTGCTAGGCGAAGCTAATATGTGTATTTATTTTTCCACCCTGATTTTAAGGTCGAAGTGTTATTTGCCATAGATAAGACTTTAACAAATATCGTCACAATGTATTTTAGTGTAACTTAAAAATGCTTTAGATAGGAAGAGCCTCGAACTGCTGGACCATGTGTTGATATAGGCTGTTCACAGTAAAATAAGCACTTTTGAAAGACCTGCTTAAGATCAACTTGTATGAACGTTGTGTATTGTTCCGCATTATGTAAAATTAACATTGTCATGGGACTCATCACTGTATTCATGCTTCGGTCAAGGGCAAATGTAAAATTTTTATAAAAGTAAATATTTTACAAATCTGCTTGTTTTTACACATCGATACATTAAAAATACAAAAATTATTTAAGGTGTCACAAATAGCTACCTGACACTTTCAATTCGGCGTTAAGATATGGAACTACTTTCCCTCCATCGTTACCAACTTTGCTGGGCGCATGTCACTCAGTGTACAAGTGAAAATATATGCAGGTTAAGAGCAGTGGCTTTTTTCTAAGGTAGATTTCGAAAGTGCTAACTTAATCGTGAACAGCCTTTAGACATATGACTTCTCAAATCACACGAATATTATTTTAATTGCATGTTTGCAGCTTTACAGTGGTGACTACAGAGCCTAAGCTGCGCTGTACTTCCTTGTGAGTTTTCATCGGCTCCTTGCCACACTGTTAAAAATTTCCGTATATTTACGGAAAGATTTACGGAAATGTACAGTATATATAGGAAAGGCAATCCGTAATGAGGAAAAGGCGGAGTTAAGTACGTAAATACAAAATACGGAAAGTCTCCGTATTCCCTTTGGCTTCGAGTTACGGGGACGAACAATGCCGATTCTACACGAAGCTTTCTTCGCCACTGTAACAAGAAAATTATCGTTTCTGCGGCAGTTTAGGTTATCCACGCGACTATGGCCTATTCTTTCAAACATTAAAAAATAGCATCAGGCGTCTGTAACCTTTGGCAACACTAAAAATACACTAACTTTAATTGAAACTGAATTTTTGCTTTTGTCTTTCGAATATAAATATGAAAGTTATACCACAACTTTCAAGTGAGAGTTGTGGGTGAATGGTAGATTTTTTGACTCGGGTTCAAACATCGCTTTAGTACAAAATATTTTAACTTTTTTAATATAACTTTTTATACACGGTAGAAGACCCACATAACGAAAATTAAAGACATTTTCGCTATCTCTTTTTTATTTTATACGGAAAGTACAGAAAACTAACTAGGAAATTAACGGAGTGGTTCCGTGAAATTTACGGCAAGTCCGTTTCTGAAAATCAATGTGTCCCTAATTTTAAGGGAGAGTTTACGGACACTTCTGGATAAATTTTTACCAGCACTTTTCCATAAAATGAAGGAAAATTTTTTTAACAATGTACAGCTGCAACACTAATCTGTTTGCGTGCAAGCTGCTGGCATGGCACGTAGCCACAATATCTTTTCACAAATTGGGGCTTCCGTGCTCGAAGAACGTTCAGACAAGACTTGCGCTTTCCACGCATGCATCTGGGTCAGGGCAGCTATCAGTTATCTAGACGTCCACGTGATAAATGCTTCCAGCAGCACTAGGGAAGGAGAGAAGGAGAGCGGTGGAAAATATGTAAAATAGTCAAGAAAAAACTTATTGTCCTTCAAATAATTCTGCACCTCCACAGCAAGATCATATTCTCGAAATCTGCTATATTTACTGCGGAAACCGGGTAACTGTAGGTTCCCCTGTAGCAAAATGCGTAGTAGGGCCAACATTGAAAAATGGTTGACAATACGATTTGTAGGAATCCAACATAAAATTAAACTTTGGGCCAACGTTGGAAATTGGTTGGCAAATTTTGTGTAGGAATCCAACATGAAAGTGACTGGGCCAATGTTGTTTGCCAACCAAAATCCAACCTCATATATTCAATGAAAATTATGTTAAAACATACGATAAAATACATATACATTAAAAATAATGGCAAAAAACTGTTAAAAAAGAGAATGTGGTGATTTTGAATTCGTTGTTGGAACGTTGGATAAATGTGTGAAAGACAACGGTTGATGTTTTGTAAATGTGTGCAGTTTGGGCCAACGTAGTTTTCCAAGCAAACCCCAACCAAATCTCTTTAATGACAACTCTGTTAAAAGATATTATAATAACATAAACATATTAATGTATTAATGTAAAAAATTGTTAAAATAGAGAAAGTGGTGATTTTTTATTTGCTTGTGGAGCATTGGATAAACATGCTAAAGACAACGGTTGGGATCTTGTAAACGTGCGCGCGTTGGGCCAGCGTTGCTTACCCATCAAAATCTAACGTAATATGTTAAATGAAAATAGCAACCTACGTTGACGCTTGCTTGGTAAGGTTGGCTATACGTTGGGTTGGAACACACACATTAATACAACGTTGGGCGAACAGAAAATGCCAACAGAAATTTGCTACACATTGGCAATTACCAAATATCTGAAGAAATAAAATCGCAATGTTGCATTTTTGTATAAAAGCTATGTTTTTAATAAACAACGCATGTTTTATTCTTAAATTGACATCTTTCGTGGTGTGTTGGTCACTTGTTGGAAAACATTGTTGGCATTTGGTATGTAAACATATGTTGGGCCAACATTGTGTAACCAACATTATACCAAAAAAGTTAATTGCCATATTTCGAATGGAATAATGCTACAATTTTGTATGAGTGTTTAAAAGCAACATCTTTAGCACACAAACAATTTCTTATTTAAAATTGATATATTTTGTGATGTGTTGGTTACTTGTCGGAAAACATACTGTTGTCATTTGGTAAGTAATTTTCGTTGGACCAACGTTGTGTAACCAATATTATGCCAACAAAGGAAATTGACATATTTCTATTAAATAACATTATATTTTCGTACGATTGTTTAAAAACAGTGGTTTTAACATACAAACTATATCTTCTTTAAAATTGACCTCGTTGGTTATGTGTCAGAATTCATACAGTCGGCATTTGGTATGTATTGTATACCTTTGTTGGACCAACATTGTACTACGACCGATAGAAATTCACTAATAGAAAATAATCGTTTTAATTGGAAAAAACATTAATTTTCACAGCATATAAAGAATTACCAAATGTCATTTTTCATTAAATTTCGTTTTGTTCATCACGTGTTGAGACACTGTTGTGAAAATAAGAGTTGGTGATTGGTTATTTTTATTATGTTGGGATAACTTTGTATCACATAGATTATGCCATCATAGGATATTATTAATTTTTTATAAATAAAAACATAAAATTCATTTTGTTTGCTTAAAGGTTCAAGATTTTTTAGCATAGAGATTTTTTAAAAATAAACTGGCTATCGTAAGTTGTGAAATGGGTTTTGGTTGGTAAATATATTCTTGTAACTGATAGGTTTTAAATTCAGTTTTAAAGTAGTAAAATCTGACATAAATGGCTATTTCTTCACCTTTAAGTTAATACAGCATTCACCTGACAGCTGACCCTACATGCCCGCTGTGTGGCAACACCGACACGGCCCTTCATAGGGTAATTTCTTGTGTTTATGCAGCTCCCATCTGGCAGTGGTGTCGCGTACGAGTCGAAAAATAATTCGCGATGAACGTGGAGATGTCAGCAACACGCGCATGTTTCATTGGGGATTTCTTCACCTTCCCCTCAGTTCGACGAAGAGCTGCGGCCTGGTATATACTTCATGCGATCGGTTTTTTGGTAGACCATTCGAAACCGGTGACAGTTCAAGACTTTGTCCAGCTTCTTCGTCAAGATAGGTGGAACATGGCGCAGCGTGGCACATTGCGTCAGCGGTACGGCAATTTTCTTATTTTCATTCTGACGTTCACGCCTACAGGAAGTGCGTGAATATTACCGAGGTTGGGTGTACGCCGTGCGCTGCCCACCCCTCAGTCCTTACAAGTGTACAATTTACTGTTCCAGTAGTAATCGTCGATAGGTGGTAGTGTTATAAGTCAGTGTCACGTGTCGGGGTGTACGCCGTGCGCTGCCCCTCACGTTAAATCATTTTTTATGTGTTCATCGACTTTGTCAGTAAAACCAATTCACCAAATGTTCATATCGTTTTGTGCCCCTATGTAAGAATTGTGTAGATATTTTATTGACTATTTTGTTATTGTTTATATTGTGGGTTGAATGTGTACTGTGTGTATATATATAATAGGTTACGGGTAAACGCCTCTGTATATCGTGTGTGATAATAAATCTATTTTTATAAAAAAAAAAAGTGGATAATGTCTCAGGCTGATAATCTAAAGAGTGCAAGTTCGAATCCGACATCCGGAAAGGAAATTTACAATTTACAAGTCGTAATATGAAGCGAAATGTGACGAAAAGTGAGAGATTTAAAATGTTTGAGTAACATTTATTTTAATCACTGGTAAACAAAGTAGGTAGAACGTTGTTTATTGGTTGGCACTGCGTATACAATAAATAGAGACCTAGAAATCTCGCGGATTCATTTGGCAACAAGCTAGACTTCACAATCCTTTGTGTACCTGAGCCTCAGTTAGACCAGGTAGAAAGGTATTCGGTCCTAGTTTTCTTGCAGGTCAGTTATTGGTTCAAATTCGACCCAGGGCGTGTCTTACAAGCTGCGATTCAATGGAGACAGAAAGTCAAATGTAAATGTGTTTAAAGTCTAGCTTGTCGCAAAATAAAATCGCGAAATTTACGGGGGTCTAACAATAACACGTCTTGCCAATACTTTACCAACTGTAGGGAAATTACTGTGTAAATGCCTTTCTGAAAGAAAAACCCAGTGCGCTTAAAAATTTGCATATAATTACTTTGGGCCAACGTTGTATTTCAGTTGGCAACCAACATAAAAGCCATGTTGGGGCAACGTAAGCCCGCGGACATTTCGACGTTGAGCCAACGTAATATGCCAAACGTCGGCCCAACAAACTTTTGCTACTGGGGCTAATTCGGAGGTGACGAACGTAGCCCATTGATTCACAGTGTTCACCATCATTTGTCTATCACACAGAAAAGAAATTTGTAACTGGAACTATACACTGCAAATAAAAATTAATGTCAGAAATATCCGAAGTATTATTCCCCGTGGGTAACGTAATTTGTGCAAGTGCTAGCGTTTCTGAAATAGGAACAAGCTCGCACCAGCATATTTTTACTACAACAACACACAACTCATGTATCATTCTAGGACTAGTCCAGAGCTGTCAATATGTTTTCCAGTTGATCTCCAGCGAAATATGTTTTTAAAAATCTATTGTTTATTTAGAAAAGTCCTTGGGAACCCTACTGAAAAAAATTGCAGGACTACAAGAAATTTGAATGTGAAAAATACAATACGTGTATTTCAATATTATAACAAATGGGAAATAAAGTTTTTTTTTTTTTGCACTCCGAGAAAGATCTGTGAAGAATAAACACAACAGAGTTAGAAAAAAATTTCGTATTATACTCACGAAATAAAATCAGCATTATAGCGGCTTAGGTATCGTATCAGCATTCCTTGTCTTGCAGTCACAAGCATTTTACCACTCAACCACTTTATCTTACAACGTTTAACGTACTTTCAAAGGTGTGATACGGTTACGTATAAACTTGAGCAAAAATATAACTATTTATCCGTTGGGAAGAATTGAGGTAAGTGATTCCGATGATTACTACACTTCACAATGACATCAAAAGTGTGCATGAGGACTGTATATTTTCACGTTAGCAGTTTTACAATTCTAGAATTTATTGTTTTATGAATTTCGACGTCGAAACGACAGTTATTGGCACTACATACTTGAAAATATGCTACAGCTGTGCGGTTGGAGTCAAAAATTACAGAGCAGGAGAATCACACATATCTGCATGATCGCATGAGGCTATCATTCATAGATAATTAAGCAAGAAGACAATGTATTTTATACACTTAAAAGAACGTTAAAAGAAAACATCAACTTTTGATAAAAGTAACTGCCCCTACCTGCATATGTATTTAATGAGCGCACTCAGTGATATTCGCCCAGTAAAGTTGGTGACGATGGATGGAAAGTAGTTCCATATCTTAACGTCCAATAAAAAGTGGTAGGTAACCATTTGTGATAACTTAGAATTATTTCTTTGTCTTTCTGTTTTTTTTTATGCATCGAGGTGTAAAAATTAGCAGATTTGTAAAGTATTTACTTTCTTAATAATCTTACAGTTTAATTTGACCGACACATGGACAAAGTGATGAGGCATATGGAAATGTTAATTTTACATAAGGCGGACGAACACACAACATGTAAACAAGCAGATGTTAAAGCAGGGCTTTGAAAAGTGCTCATTTAACCGTGAACAGCCTACAATGACGAAGGTAAAGTAGTTCGACGTATTAACGTTGAATACTGTGAATACTGGAATGTGTTTAATATAGATTTCTGTTATTTAAATTAACATTGAACAAATTTGTAAAACATTTTCTTTTCTTATAATTTCAGTTTCACTTGACCGACGTATGAGTAAAGTGACCAGGCTCACAGCAGTGCTAATTCAACATACAGTGGAAGCATACAGTGTGCATACACATAGTCCTTGAGCAGGGCTTTCAACAGGGCTAATTTTACCGTAACCTTAACTTCGATTCTATTTCCATGTAAATCCGATGACACGAGGGGATGTAATCGGCTGGCGGGGACGCCACATCCTGTTATCACGACGTCCAACCCAGTTAACGCGCGCCGGTGCGTCGGCTCGTGCCCGCCCGGCAGAACTCAGCCGACCGTGAACGAACAAACCCGATGGCGCACGAAGCCGAGGGGGCAGCTACAACGCAGCCCCGTGAAGTCTGTTTACGATGAAATTACTTCTGACTCGTGATCTCTCAACTTCGACGTGTAGTATGTCTGGCGAGGTGGTTTGCGTGGAACTGTACAAAGCTACATGTAGGCATGAGGTCGGTTTGGTTTTATGTCCAATCTGCAACGAAGGGCTGGCCTCCTGTGGCGCAGTCGGTTGGTGCGCCGCCGATCTTGGGTGCGGGAGGCTCTGGGTTCGAATCCCGGGCAAGACATGGGTGTTAATTTAAGTTAGGTTATAAGTTAGTCTGTAAGCCGTCCCCTGCTTAGCTTTCAAGCATTACAATACAATGCAAGGAAGATGCGTAAATATTTTAAACAATACAGGACAAAAGGAGTATATAACAACGTGTACGTTAAAGTTTCCAATCTCACCGCTTGTCAAAGCTATAGTCTGTACACGGTTTCTTTGTAATTTACCTTTGCGTCATTCTTTCTAAAATAAATATGAATTAATCACTCAGTTTCAGTTTATATACTGAACAACAAATTTAATGGGAGTTCCATTTGTCAGACGTAAAGTCAGGCCACAAGTTAAGTTTCAAGCATCTCACTGTGCTAAGCCCTCGCTCCCTTCCTTGCCGTCGTATTGGAAGGTTTTATTTTAGTACGTGAAAGGTAATGTAGGAATCAGCAGCTTGTCTATTAATCTGCAAAGACATCCTAGATTTATTTCGAAAAGTACACAAAATTGAACACCTGCATGCAGTAAACACAGTGACTACATAGATTTGCAGGCGACTTGAACACTCATTGAAGATATGTTTGGTAACAGATTCAAACCAACAAAGATCGTTAGTTTTTTCAGTGTTACCGCAGGCGATTCGTATTAATACGCAATATTTAAAATGCGTGTTCGCCACCACAAATTCAAACCTCAGTTGTTTACTTTCTTTTTTGTATTTCACGATCTCTTATCTATATGCGCGTGTTGCTTTCAGAGGGACACCGTTGATGGCTTTACGAACATTAACATCCTACCTTGAATCTTCAAGGTGTTATTGAAAATAGTTCAACGTTTTTGAAACTTGCCCGTACGCCGTACAGACCTGCCTGTGTATTCAAGTTTGTTCTTTAGTCTGGTAAATAAGGATCATGCGATAAAAATCACGCCCTTCAAAAAATATCGCTCGTCCGTTGGCCAAACACAACCCAATAAATATCACTAGAGTTTTAGGCACAGGTGACGAAGGCCACAGCCACGAATATAAACAGGCCGTCGATCTTCATTTGTCGGTATACGGGTGAAGTCTGTGAGGACAACTGAAATAATGACACGAAGAAAACTGAATGTATCAGCGAATGAAACGTTCAGTTAATCACAAACACACATTGCCATTTTGTCTCTCGCATGTTAGAAACTATGATACAGCTACATAATTTCGCAGCGTGTCAAAAGAGTTCGCTATAATGCATCACGCTGTAAAAAAAAAACATAACTGAGCCCCAGACAGTTAAAAATGTTACTTGTTATAATGGAATTTTATGTGATAGAGGTGCAAACGTTGAAACATATTTTCTGAAACCGCGTAAACTTCCATAGCTAAGACATAGTTTTTCGTAAAGTGTTTTTATACTTATGTATGATTTCGTACGGAAATGTCTTGTAAAATAGATCTGTGCGTAAGCTTGATTTTAAAAGAACGCCCCAACACCGCAAACACTTGATTAATTGGCTTTCATAAAACACGTCCAAATATTACAGTGGTGTGAAAAATTTCATTATAGCCCAATAATGGTTATTTCAAAACTTTCTGCAGCTTTACTAAAGTTCGACTTTCTAAATATTCCTCCGCCTCTTGAAAAAAAAAAATAGCTTAACCAAGTCTATAAAATTACACAGAAGGGACAGCACACCATATTCGTTCGCATTCAGTTTTGTAATATTTTTCATGGGAGCTATTTCATACTAGGCATTACCGACATATCTATTTCCTCTGTGATTTCATTAATATCAATTAAAATAAAATATTATAATGTATAGATAAAATATAGACAAAAGTTACATTCAACAAAAATACGATACTTTTATGTTAATAGAAGTACAAACACTTATAACATATTTAGGAAACATACAAACACGTCATACATGGGGCAATTTCTGATTCAAAATCTGTGAAGATTCCGCAAATAGATAATATGGTTTTCGGAAACTTCATTTATGTTATTTTGTTTGGACTGCCTTGTAACGAAACAGCACGTGCAGTGGGAAGAAGGGAGGGGAAGGGAGGGTAGGAGTCAACATGGAGGCCAAGTTGAAAATCAACTTAAGTTTCCCCTCACGAGTTGTCGGCCGTTCGCGCGCGCCTGCCGTTATTCGTTTTACGCAAAAACACCGAGGCGAGGCGAGCGGAACAGTCATAAACGTCTCTGAAACGACTTCTCCGCATTGACAGCCAATAGTTTATAGTTATGGCGGCAGCGTTTACGGCACGAGATATTCACACGCATACGTGCACCTCCTCGTAAACCAGAAGTGTTGGGGTGGCGTCTCCACACAGCCTCCCCCCCCCCCCCGGCTATCACATGGCGAAATGTCCCCCCCCCCCGCGTAAAGCGACAGTAAACGCGTGCTCGGTCCGGTAACGGTTTCCATACACGCTGTTCCGCTCGATCACTCTAAATTATCACGTGTGCCACAAATTTTACGGCCAGCGTTAAATAATTTCCGGCCGTGGTTGCTTCAATGGTTTAGAACTACCAGCCTGCCAGCTTGTTTTCCTTGCTCGTTGCAATGACAACCTTCACCATGATCACATAATATTAAAGAAAATAGGATGAGAGTGATTCGCGAATCGCAGCCGCACTGGCCAGCAACATGGCGGACTTCAGTTCGCCAATCAGCGCCTGGCGGCAGCAAAACGAACATGGAATCTTCAGCAAACCCGCAACAGCCAATCAGACTCACTGTACCGAACCCAGAGCATCGCACAGCCGACAAACTACTGAGAACGCTTACGTCAGCAGAAAAGCCACGTCACTTCGCATCTGTGTAATTGCGTATTCTTTGCCAAATTCTCAGTCCGGTCTTCTGGTGTAAATGTGACCGTACCTGCAGTACTGTTAAATAAATGATTTTGAGAGTTACTGTATGGGCATATGTGATTAGACAGTAGAAATACTATGCCCGTGTTCTTTAATTCAATTTGTACCGGCGCTAATTGTGGATTGATTTAGCCGAAATAGAGAGTTTATAAGAACACGTTAGAGCCACCTGTTTTTCGCGAAAAGATTTGCGCGAAGGCTAGACTCAAATGTTCTATGGTATGCGTACGGTTTTTCTTTGATTATTGTCCACGTGTCTTTGTCGGGGGACAGTTCCTTACCTGACTATGCCAATGAGAATTAAGGAACTCCGACAATGAGTGTCCGTGATTCGCGGGCAGACACCTACAACGCGTGACAGAATCATCCGATCGCGAAAGTGGATCTAAGCTCTGGTGTTATGGAGTATGAGTCCTGAAATCTTTTCGCGAAAAACAGGTGGCCCTAGTTACAGTTGAACAGCGAAGGCTGGGAAATGTTGTGGCGTTAATTTGTCTCATTTCTGCTTGAAGCAATACGCAAAGGGATCAAAGGGATTTCCGACAGTGTTATAGCATCGTGCCAGTGGAGACGAGCATTAGGGATCGTCGCCAAATGTAGACCTAAGTTTCAGAATACGGTAAATGCAAGTCTCTTGGCTGTAGAGTGTGCAGCGAGTGGTGTTACCGGATAAAAGGCGCTGGAGCGTGCTCGGCTGCCGGAATAGGAATTTTGTTAGTAGTGGGAGAAGTGAGTTTCTGACCCACTTCAACTAAGCACTCCTTTTTTTCTTATAACTGTGCCCTAGTGATTTAGGAGCGTTCTGTGGCCCGCGTGGGATTTAAAACCAGTGGTGTACCGAGTCGTACGAGGTGAGGGGAAAGGTAGTTCGACTAGTCTATACACCCAGTACTCTAATTTAGTTAAGACATTGAAATAGTTCTTAGAACTGCAGAAATAACTCCTACGGCAGCATTACATTTTTGGCACTAAGAAGAAAAGCACATTGTTGTACGGTACTTGTAAATCAATCCGCTTGTACTGTGTGTATGTGGTGACGAGTGATTGAGTTGTTAATTTCGCTACCCAAAGATCAAATATATGTGCACCACTGATTTCAAACAATTATCTTCTTTAAACGAAACTGTTATAGACCCCTGTGATATACATTAGTCTTGGACATTTAACTTCTTTTCGCACATGAGATTTTTGGTGTCATTGATGATAAATCAACTTGTAAAATTTATTAATAAGATTTACCTTTTGTATTTGATTTAAATGGAGGTGTCGTAAAGTTGTCACATTGTTGGAAACTCGAGCAGGGTTTCATACGATATGCTACTACAGCTTGTTAAATAGTTGTTTTTAAAACATGAGTATGTGATGTAGTGTTTCTTATTGAACATAGACTACAAGTGAAGCATATTTCATTATTTATATCCATTGTTCAACCTGATGTTTAATATTAAATTCAATAATGTTCACGTTTAGATACGTCTAAAATGAATCAATAAGCCTACAACTCGTGGACGTATGTTGATATTTACTGCTGTATTGGCGTTTCAAGTTTTTTATGTAAATGTATAATGTGATTATGGTTAGCGGCATTTACAGTTTTGTTGTAAAGTAGGCCTATCAATGATTATTCTAAAATAAGTTCATCTTTGAAGTAAAGCAAACGTGGGTCTGTTCTGAGAATTTTTTTTTTTATTCATGGTTCCCATAATCCAGAAAATTGTTGATTAACAGTGTTTTCGGGCATCCAAAAGTAAATTACAAAATAAATAGTGCATTGAAAGTTTTTTCTTACTTTTAAATGTATACAAAAAATGTAATTTCATCATCTATGACTTCGATGTTATATTTGCTTGTATTTAACCTTGCGAAACATCAAAACAACGTCAGTTTGGCTCTGTACACTGCCAAAAGTGAGGCTGGGTTAAACATGTAAAACTACCATTATGGAGAAGCGTTTTCTCCTTCAGTGAATTGATGTAAGACGGAATATTTACCAAGCAAACAATGTGCTTCTTATTTTTGGCTAGTGTATTTACAAAAATGTATTAGGCTTAACTTAAAAAAACCTTTTTCATAAGAAAATAAATTATTACGTAGGACAATCAAGTCGTGGTCCACTTAACACTCTTTTTTCCGATAGGCAGTACAATTTTCACGAGTGAAAGAGTAATCAATTTTGCACTTGGCCAGATAGCCGTTGTTAAAGATCGTGCAGAACGGTTAGAATTCCACTTAATCGGCACTTGCAGCGGAATGCTATGAGAAAACAAACACCTGGCTGCTCCCAGTTTATCTTGCAGTGTTTGCACAGCGATAACACTTGTGATCTTGCGAGCAGCTTTCGCAGTTGCGCGTCGCGTATCTTCCGCTGGGCGAAATTCGCTTTAGCTGGAATCACAAACACTTCATAGGTTCGCTGGTGCCGACGAACGCAACGTGATCGCGGGTTAGAATGTATGTGAACTATTTGTTAACGCGTCAACGCATTCGTTTATAATCATTTATAATCCATTCATAGCTACTTTACAATTTTCTGACGCCCTGTCAAAGTTCTACTTCCAGGATATTCCTCCGCCTCATGCAACCAAAGTCTATAAAATCACACCAAAGGACAACGCACCGAATTCGTGCGCACTCAGCTGTAATGAAAGCATGAGAACTATTTTTTACTAGGCGCTACCAACACGCATGTTTTCTCACTGTTTTTATTAATATTTATTATAATGTACAAATAACATATAGGAAAAACTTCAACTTAACGAAAAATAATACACTTTTACGTTAACAGTGGTATGAAACTTGTGATGCACGACATATTTAGAAAATAACTAAACACGTCATACACGAGGTGATTTTTCAAAGGTTTGATTCAAAACGTGGGAAGAGATCGCGAATAGTCTATATCCGATATCCCAGACGTATGACTACATATACTAAATACAAACTGTACCGAAAATGTACGTGCAAAGGAGCATTACCTTGGGGCATGACTGTCCTTGCGGCTGTGGACTTGAATCAAATGGGGAAGAGGTTCAGCCTTTTCTTTTTAGCAGGGTGAATGGATTATAGAGATATTCAGGAAAACGGACGTGCAGAAATTTAATCACAAAAAGCGAAAATAGAAAACATGCACACAATTGAGACTTGCGGAATACATGTGGACACATGGACGTTGACTGGAAGTAATGCCTCCATTCAAAGGATTTCAAAACAACAAACACAAACTTCGCGCAAAATTTTCTTATAAAATTACCAAGTACTACGTTTCTGGGCGGGGAAGGGTGGAGAAGGCGTCTTAAGGAGATCAAAATGGTACATCATTAAACGAAGTGTGCTGAAATTTAATAAATCCTCCTTAGCTCAACTAAAGTGTACTTTACAAATTTGATGCATATGTAATAATTCTAACTATACGCTGTTCGCAGTAAAATGAGCACTTCTGAAAGCCTTGCTTAAGATCAAATTGTATTTTTCCGCCGTATGTGAAATTAAAATTGGCATGGACCTCATCACTTTATCCATGCGTCGGTCAAGTGAAACTGTTAAATTATTAGAAAATTTTTATTTTCTTCAAATATGGTTATTTTTACATTTCGATGCATAAAAAATAACAGAAAGCGAAAGCAATTAATTAAGTTATCACAAATGGTTACCTAGCACTTTATATTCGACGTTAAGCTATGGAACTACTATCCATCCTTCGTTACCAACTTCACTGGGCGCATGTCGCTCAGTGCGCCCGTTAAAATATATGCAAGCAGAAGTAGTGACTTTTTTCTAAAATTGATTTGGAAAATGCTCACTTTATCGTTAACAGTTCTTAGTCATTGTTTAAAACTGTATTCTATGGAATAAGATAACTGCAATGCCGATTTTTCCGTAGGGAATCGTTATGTTACTAGTTCCATACTCGCATATCAAGTTCCTATCGTGTAGACGTTCTCATCCTCTAGAGGCTGCCCCGTCGCGATTATTAAATTAAACTCCGTCACATTCCCCTGGGGATAATTTTAACATGTGCGAAAAGCAATTACGTCTATTCTCGCCACAAGTTTGCGTCAGCTGCCAGCTGACGTCAGCGTCAGCGCTCGCCAGGCGTCTTTGGAAGAACTCATTCGCACAGGATGCAGACACGCTAGATACCTCTAGTTAGTTCCTTTAGCGGCGGTAGCCAAGGCTATTTTATGTAAAACCTTGTGCAAGGTTTGCTATAGCAGCTGTGATACCAGCTAGTACGGCCCCCCCTCATGGCATTTGTGGTTTTGAACAGTCAGATTTCGTAACTAGGTTCGGTAACAGAACCTGTCCAATTTTCCGTGGCAGCTTCCGTACCTTATCAATCACATTACAATGTCAAAGCACTACCCGTTTCAACTACTTGAAACGGATTGATGAAGAAACTGAAATAAATGCCTCCATATTGATTATACGTCCATGAGGTTGACACTCGTTCAGTTGGCCTAAAAATATAACAAAGACAAATTATATTAAAGGCTGTTCACGATAAAGTGAGCGCTTTTGAAATCTACCTTAGAAAAATGTCACTGTTCCTGCCTGTATATATTTTAACGGGCTCACCGAGTGATATGCGCCCAGTAAAGTTAGTAACGAGGGATGGAAAGTAGTTCCATATCTTAACGTCGAATTAAAAGTGTTAGGTAAACAATTGTGATAACTTACATAAATGTTTTCACTTTCTGGTTTTTTTTTTTTTTTATGAATCGAAGTGTAAAAATGAGCAAATTTGCTAAGTATTTACTTTCCTAATAATATGATGAGGCCAATGGCAATGTTAATTTTACATTAGGCGGAAGAATGCACAACGTGTATACAAGTAGATCTTAAGCAGGGGTTTCTAAAGTGCTCATTTTGCCGTCGTACTTAATATTTTTGAAGTATTGGCAATATAATAACAATAATAATAACGGCAATTTAATACAAGGCTTATATTAAGTTTACTGCATTTACATAATTTAAATTTCACAAAATCACACTTTTATGATAAAGCAATGGGCAAGAATGTATTTAGGAACTGAATTGAAAATTCCGACAGGCGCTTTTTTTTATTAGCGAATGCGGATAACAACTTCACGTTTGGAAATAACGACACCTTGCAAATAGCTTAAAATTACGCGAATACTTGAATACTTGACTTCACTTTATTACTGTGCAGAAATAAAGCAAAGTTAAAATGTGATAGTTTTTTAATAGAATTAAACTGTTTACTTGTTAGTTGTTCTACGAAGAGGTCCATATTTACTCAGAACGAATGTATATCTGCGCCATAGCCGAGTGTCTCTTGAGCTTGCACGCCAACTACTGTCATGTAATGTAACTCTTCCATGGAAGGTCACATAGCAGCTGGCATACCGGCTCGTGCACCAGCCCTTACAGACGCGTGCACAAGAACCTGAACTGCAGCAGGCATACCACCCAGTTTCCGAGTAAACTCTGAATTAAACCAAGTTAGGGAATCTCTTAAAACTACGAGCACTTTTGGTATAGGCTGTTCACGGCAAACTGTGCACTTTTGAAAGTCCTGTTTAGGATTTCCTTCTCCGAATACGTTCTATCCTTCCACCATATATAACATTGACATGTGCTTGATCACTTTATTCATGCGTCATCCAAGTGAAATGGTGTAATTGATACGCATGTGAATGTGTTACATATACGCGGATTCTCACTATAATGTGATAAGAACAAAAAAACAGTAACCTTCCTGTAGATCAATTTAAACGTGCTCGCAATACAACGCTGATACTTAGGACTGTTTTTACTTTTCCGCTGCCACCTTGATTGGGAACCTGTATTCCAATGTGCACTAAATATCACATACTGTATGTAATTAAGAGTAGTGATTTGTTTTCAAAGGTTGATTTAAAAAGTGCTCATTTTACCGTGAACAGCCTATATTTATGAACATCCGTGCCCCGATGACACTATGGCTTCAATGCACAGTACATTTAAAATTTGGAGTGTCAATATCACCGCGTTTTCATCAAGCGTATACTACAGTGTACTGCATTATGTCGGTTGGTCAAGACTGTAATTTATTTTATCTTCGTTCACATTACATTATCACCGTTCTTAAAACGAAATATGGAAGTTTGTGATATAGTTGTCGAAATTAAAGATTATAGGCCCTGATTACGTGTCTGAAGAATCTGTTGTCAACATGGAAATTGTTAATTTAGCCCAAGTAACCCATAGATTTAAAGTAAGAATAAATTTCAGTAGGACACGCAATTTCGTCGGTGTGCGTTAATACTTAAAGGTTGATTTTGGTTTGTTTTACTTATTTTAAGATTTAAGGGGTTTTCTATATTTTCTCTCGCTAGTAACGATAGTAAATATGTTAAGGGCTTGAACCGACAATCGGGAAACACGTAAAATAGTTGCTACAATAAACTTCCATTAATACCAGCATTGATTACTCTTGGTGCCATGTTTTAACGGACATAGGAAAGTACGCTGTAACTTCTGTTGGCCTCGGCAGTTTTAAATTGAGCATGACGTCCAGTTGACTGAGATTCAAAAAGCAAAATAACCGGCGGACAGTCCGTGATGAAACGGCACATAAAAATTTGCTGGGTGCAATAAATGAGCAAAAATAAAAGCCGTAGGAGTCGCAATATTGCGAGCATAACGGGGACTGTAACCATCTCCGTGACGAGCCGTGTACGACTCTGACCCAGATGCCCGTTTCCTCCACGACACGAAAACTACGCGGCCAGCGTGGGCGTATCGAGGAAGCAAGTAGCAGTTCACTCCACGTCATCCATGGGCTGACCTGTGGCGAACACTCTGTGTTGCCAACCCTGCGAAAGAGAATTCCACTGAGCCACAAGTGAAAATCCACCAGCATCCACAATAATATGAAAATATACATAATCATACTTCGAATAAAACCAATAGCCGTACTTTTCGTTAAACTTAAAATAATAGGCCAAATATTTCTTAATTAATTTTTTGTAACAATATTCAATTTTCATAATTGGACATGTTGAGCAACTAAATGTTCTTCCCGCAATTGCCCATGGTTTCCCCACAATGTAAACGTATGTTCAAAATTCCACAAATAAACATAAGCTCACATGTTACTAGATTAAATGCATTTCAAAATAAAGTCGATAAATAAGATTTAAGTGCACCGATTAGAGATTTTCAAAAACTTAGCATAGTTCTTCAATTTGAGGATGTGCAGAGAATGTTTCTCCTTCGGAAAGGAGATACGTTCATGGTGCTACACTATTGTAGAATCTTTTGAAATATTAGAGTGTACAATACTAGAAAAGTATGGTAGAAATGTTTACTACCTTAACACGTAAATATTTACATTAAAGTTTTGGGCGCCCCAGTTAGCAATATATATTATTTTTTTCCTTCCAGAGAACTGGCCTATCACATTTAACCACTAGGTATAGTATGTTCGCAGCATGGAGGTAGGAGTAAACAATCTACCAAAACGCCGTACACAACACTTCCATGAAATGCACATAATTCATAACTTTACATATTTAATGGAAAAATTTATAATTAGTTCACTGAGACAAATACTACACATACGCTGTATGTATATATATATATATATATATATATATATATATATATATATATATATATAATCGTTATGGTCAAAAAGGGATGTATGTTAATTCATGTCGATTTTAATACACTTCAAAAAGCGTAAAAAATCAGCTGATATAATGTTTTGGGCTAGTGATGATCAAGTGACCTTTACGCCAGAAAACAACCATCAAACTCCACAATAAAAACTGGCTTCACTTCATTTCACTGCCCGGTATAGGACATAGCCACCCCCTGGTTCACAGTATCTTCAAAATTTTTTAATCAAACTTTTGAAAAATCACATCATGTATAACATGTTTAGTTGTTTCCAAAATATGGCATATATCATGAGCATTTTTACACGTGTTGATATACAAGTAACTTATTTATGATTAAATTAAAACCTTTACTTATATTTTATATATAAATAGTAATATTTAATTTATAATTATTATGAATTAAAACCGGTGTAAAACAGGTCTGTTGGTAATGCCTAGTAAGAAATGGTTACTATGAAAAATATTATTACATTTAATGCGCACGAATGCGGTGCGTTGTCCCTCTGGTATAATTTCTAGACTCTGTTAAGCTTTGTTTGCATGAGGCGGAAGAATATCCAGGAAGTAGAACTTTAGCAGGGCTTCAGAAAAGTTGTAAGTAACAGTGAATGGACTACAAGAATTGTGCCCACCAATTACATTTGAAATGCACGACATCTGGTGATAAATTCACATAGTTGGCACCGCTGCCTGTGTGAGGGTCGGGATAGGAGAAACGACACCCCCTAGCACGAAGTGGAGAGCCAGGGGGGTGATTGGTGGCCAATATCCGCCCGCCGCCGCGCGGAGGGCAATATCGCCGCCGGTGAAGAGGTCGCCCGCCGCCAAGACGCATCGCGTCGTCGACCCTCGCAGTAGGTCAAAGCCGCCATCTCTTCCTCAACAGCGCCTGCCCCGACCCAGGCCCTCTCTCGGGTATATAGATTGCCCAAGCTTAATTCACCACTCTTGTAGGCCTTGGTGAGTTGTTATTTCTACTACGCACGATAAAATAAACTTCCTAAACTGTAACGGAAGTTTTCAACCTATACAGTGTATGGCAATTGTAGTACGTATCAAGCTGAATTACATGGGGAAGTTTAGCATCGCTACTATACAAAGTTGGGGACTTCCCTGCGCATTTGACTCTTTACTGAGCAACTGAAGGAACGTTACCATGGATGTATGAAAAATATTTTTTCCATTCGCGTTTTGTCACTGTACAGTACATACACACTGATATAGTAAATTTACAAATAATTTCTTAGAGTGTATGTTCAGAAGATCAATATAAAAGCTTGTCAACCAAAAATTTTCGCCGTTAGGTAAGAGCTATTGTCGGCAATTTACCAGTTTTACTCTATTTTCTACGTTGAAAAAAAATCAGGAAAGTTGTAATAAACGTAAATCAAATATAAAATTTCTTTGTGACTCTTTCTCTCTTATTATTTACAAAGCATACATTTTTAATTTATTTTTTAATTTACCTTTTGGAACACTGCGCACCTAGCGGCGGGAATTCTCCCTATGCCAAATACCTGCGTAATAAATCTCGTTTTATTTCTAACCCGAGTAGAATAAACCTTAGACCTGCTTATGGACTAATTTTTTTCTCATTTTGTATGCTTCCGCTGCGTGGGACGTCACACTTCATTCACGCGTCATCCAAGCGAAACCGTGGAATGTTTAGGAAAGTAAATGTGTTTTTGGTAACATTAACACGCTGATTTACGCTTTCAAGTGTACGAAACAAGAAACACTGACACCATTAAAGGCTGTTCGCAATAAAGTGAGTACTTTAGAAATGAACCTCAGAAAAAAGTCACGGCCAACTGCATGCATATATTTTAACGAGCGCACTGAGTGACATTCGCCCAGTAAAGTTGGTAACGATGGATGGAAAGTAGTTCCATTTCTTAACGTCAATTAAAAAGTGCCATGTAACCATTTGTGGTAACTTACATTATTTTTTTCGCTTTCTGTTTTTTTAATGCATCGAAGTGTAAAAATGAGCAGATTTGCAAATAATTTTATTTTGTGATAATTCCACGGTTGCACTTGACCAACACACGAATAAAGTGATGAGACCCATGGCAATGATAATTTCGCATAAGGCGGAAGAATACACGATGTGCATATAAGTATATCTTAAACAGGGCTTTCAAAAGTGCTCATTTTACCGTGAACAGCCTATACCGAACATTGCAATCGCAATACAGCGTCAAGAAGTCTTACGGTGGGTTTACGATTGACTTTACAGAATCCGTAAGCACTGTGCTTAGACTATAAACCAATGTTTTCAAGGGCATTGGTTTATGGTTGCTGTGCGCGGGTCGTGTGCGTTCTTGTCTTGACTTCTGATATCGTTATATTTCATATCTTAAGTACGAGTCAAGGTGAAGTAGCCAATCATAGCACAGCAGCAGTTGGACGGGAAACTGTATTTACATCTTGGAATTATGTTATGTCGTATCGTGAAATCGTATGCAATTAATTATTTTAATCTAGAGACAGTATCCTGTTTATTTAAAGAACTGTTCATCGTCATGTTAGTAAATTCGCTTTATTTAATTTTTTTTTCAGATTTATTGACGCAAATGCCCAATGTTGGCATCAGCACCTCCTTCTGCAAAATATCACAAGTTTTTCAAAACGATTACACAAACAGTAGTCACAAATAATTAAATAGACCTAAATAATCTTCACGCTTGTCTAATTTTCCAGGTTATGTCGGCTGCTTTGGTCTCCTACGATTCTAATTGGCTAGACTTAATAGTTGCCAGATAAATCGTAAACTACAGAACTTATTTTCCGTGTACTTAACGAGCCAAAAGTACAAGTCATAATTTTTCAGTATATGATCGTAAACCCACCTTTAGAACTATTTTCATTGTGAGCAGTGATATTTTACAAAGGTTTATTTGTAAAGTAGCGAAGCTGAAGAAACACGCAGCAAAAAAAAAGAAAACTACTTTTAATGAGAGTATTAGTTCTCAATCAAAGTGCCCAGTTAAATAAACGAAGGTTCACGAAAAGAATTCCAAACTGAATCACACTCTACCCCTGTGGTAAGAGCCGCCAAAACCGCTCTACGCCCCAATTATTTGAAAACAAAAACGTCTCCAGTTGCCGACAAACGAATTAACAATTCCGTTTGTTCCATGCTGTCAGTATAATCATATCTAGAGGAAACACCGTAGAGTACGTTTATGCATGACAGATAATAAATAACTTCACTCAATGATGCAACACCTCATCCGAGACTCTGAGCTTGAAACTCGGCACCTCACCAAAACTATTTCACTAAGGAAGGTTGCCAACGCAAATCCTTTGACGCAAAGAGTCCTTGGAAGACCACGAATGCTTCCTGAATGTCGAATTCAACGTCAAGTACAAGGCGAGGAAATTATGTTTCTTTCATCAGCGTAGAGAATCTTGGTCTGTGGGTCTTGATGTTACAAGTGCGAGTTTAAATCTCTCCGCAACGAACCGCTCTCTTTTTTTTGGAAGGCCTGAGAAAGAGGGATGGTGATGGGTAGGCATAAAATTTGTTATTGGCGTGTACTATAATAAACTAGGGGGGTTTCGTGCTCCACTCTCGTATAATCCTACTGTATACTAACTACGGCCTTCGAATAAATACACAAGCATGCGTGTTAATATGACAGAAGGGTCGTAAATACGTTGGTGGTAATATCTTTCTGGTTAACATACAGTGTTTCGTGGCTTATGGCTAACCTTGCTCCAAGTATAATCCAGAAAATCTACGCCAGCAAGCTAACTACAAAGTTTTCAAAGGTGTTTAAACCCTCCGTTCTCGGATTACAAAGCTTGATGTTTTGGACACACATCTCTGGATGCACCTTTGTGCATCACTTAGACATATGTTGGTGCTATATTTCCAAGATACTTTAAGACATTTTATAGATGTGATAAGTACCGAAAACGCCAAGCTGAGACTTGGAAGGATTGAAAAGTTTATGACCGTGCAACCCGGAAATTGGATCTTTCTTATACACACGCAGTGAGAATTCTCCGACAACGCGAAACTTTTAAATTTTAGGGCTTCTTCTTAGGCAAAACAATGAAGCCAAATTAAATTGCGACTGACGATGTGGAAATATCAAAACCGGTTGCTTCGTTAAATTGTAAATAAACAAAAATTACTATAAAATGAATTAATTAACATTAACATATGCCCACCCAAACTGAAACACTCCTGTGTTTTATCCCATTTCACCGCTTTTTCGTTCACTTTACCGAACGAAATGACATTGGTAACAAACTGATCTTTAATTCCGAATTACGAGGTTTCGATTCTACGTCCGGCGGTTTTACACTGTGTTCAGAATCACTGAAACGATGGTTCGTTATCACATGACTTAACCCATCCTTTCCACGTTTATGATTATTCGTGCAAGTCACTCCGTCTCTAATGTACCAGCTGGCGACAATACGTTTAGTCATAAAAAACTGAATGACTCGCCTGTCGTCTCACTGCTCAAAAGAACTCACACAGCTGGTTGGACGAACCGCTTTCAGATAGTAAACCCTACCTACATAACTAGTCCTGCATAAGTGGTTTTTAACAAATGAAACTCTACTCACCGAAGACTCAGTAAACACACTGCTGACAACTGGCATGTAACCTCAAAGCAGAATAATTAAATGGAAATCAGCGTAATCCAACCACTGTAACAATCAGCGAGATTGGTTTATATCATTGCAGTGGGGTAGGTTTTCATGTGTAGTAAAATTCCACTTAAACATATATACCCATTTTTCCTGCCTCAGTTTGAGAAAGCAGATATCTACTATTACAATCTCGAACACCCTGCCTCAGCCAAGGACACCACATCCGTTATGGCAATTAATAGGGAAATGTTCTTCATAAAATTTCTGGAAGTGTTATTTTACCAACTAATCTAGATCAAGAGAATGCTGAATTAAGTCGATAAAAACAGGATATGAAATATCATGAAAAATGAATCATTACACAGGAACCTACCTATATTGGGCAAAATTTAAGACAAATATAACAAGTAGACGTTTTCAATGCTGGAGGGAAGAACAGGAATAAGTATACGACAATATATTCCTTACAGCTGCGTTACTTGTAGGTTAAGAAGCTACCCAGTCTAATCAGAAACAAAATCTGCAACTAAATTGAATTCTAACATACTTGTGATTGTTTCGTGATCGTCTGTTCATAACCTGATATAATTTTAAGTCATCGTCTGACAATATTATTGACAGACTATTTTTTAAAAGTCAGTATTCTTTATACAATCACTGTTACCTGAACGATTCCTCTTGCCGGTGGAGTTTCTCGGGGTATTCCCGCTTCCCCCGCCCTTTAATTCCAGCGCCGCTTCAGCCTAGGTTCCGTCATCAGAAAGGCGTTCCTTGCCCCGGGTGATTCACTCCCCACACGATGTATTTCTTTACTGTTACCAGAAATACCACGAATCCTCCCTACTAGTTATTCGGAAATTATTTTCTTAACAATCCACAATATATTAAATAAAAGGCTGAGTGTCCGGTAAGGAAACAGGTTCTGGCGCGCCGAGAAAATTTCGGGCAGAGAATCCCACAGTGGCTCATGGTACCATGGTGCAGGACTTTCTCGGGGCATTCCTGTTTTCTCGCCGTCTTCATCGCCAATGTTCCGGACCCACTACATCGCACAAAATGCGTTCTGTCCAGGAACGACTTCGCCTGTCCATCGGGTAGGACAGCTGCTTCACACATTGCCAGCCTCCTTCCTGTATTCTTATCCTCTCTTTGACCCTGTCCCAGACGGGAACATCCTTTTTAATTAAATTAGTTATGTGTTCGGTCATTCATGCGCGTCCCTGTACGTCCGAAGATAGCCTGCGTCTATTACGGAGAGGTCCATAAATAACAGCTCACGCCCCGACTACGATATCTGCGCAGGGGAGACTGCAACATGGGAACGACGATCAGATAATTGACCCGCAGCGAACGATGACTGACAAATGACCTTGATGTGAGCTGGGTCGCGTCGCGTGGTCCCGACGGAACTTCATCGAAGGTCATCCGTCGGCTGCTTCCAGAGAGACAGCATTTTCGCTCCGGCAGAATCTCTGCCGTCACTGACGCAGCTATTGCGTTTGCGAGGCTGGTTGATTGTGAAGTTACGTGATTCGTAGACGTCGCCTCACGTTAAAGTCGAGATGATTCCAAACTGGTGGGTCAACAGTGACCCGCTTGCGCCGTCAGTTAACTAGAAGATACGCCGCAGTTGACGTCATTGTGATGGCATGTTATATATGTATATAAATATAAATATATATATTATTATATATATAAGAAATACTAGCTACCAGCTGAAGAATTGATCACTTTAATAATTATCATTGAAGCAGGGGCGTATCCAGAAATTATTTTCGGGGGGGTTTACGAGTATTAGTATTGTCACTAGTAGTACATCGTTCACAAGTCACAGTGGAAGGATAGAAAAGGAAAGGAGGATAGAAAACATTTTTGCAAACAAGCTCACATTTTTAGGAACTATGTACTTGACTATCCCCCCCCCCCCCTTTTTTCTGCTGTTTATTCCGAAAACGAAGTTTTGACGTATAAGATGTAATTATATGTGTGGTTAAAAACCAATAAATAAACACGATTGCCATTTTAATATAGGGTGTATAACATGTGTGTCTTGTGGGTAGTAACAAATATATAATTATAATAATGATTGACATTTTGATAATAGGGTTTTAAAAAATGTGCCATTTCGGGGGGGGGGGGGCTGCAGCCCCCTTAGCTCCCTACCCCTGGACACGCCCCAGCATTGAAGTATAGTTTGTGAAACAGCACACACGGTGGTAAAACAATAATACGTCTGGTAATAAAGTCATATAAAGTTTATGTTATTTACATTTTCCTTACGCTTTCAGTCACGTTTCTTTTGTACGCATGCACTCCGAAAATATCTTATTTTTGAGTTTATACGTTTCAGTTGGCGCTTAGCAACCACGTCTTAACGCTGGTGAAGGTAAAGATTGAGCCGCGGCGAAGTGCAAAGACGACGGGGAAGCGGAAGTACCCCGAGAAAACTCGTCGTCCGTCAACAGCAACGTCCCTCACGTCACCCAGAGCAAAAACTCCGGGTGACCCCGCCGGGACTCTAACCCAGTTCGCCTAGGCGAGAGGCGAGTAGTCTGACCACTACACAACCACGGCCCCTCTTAAAAAATAAATACGTTATGATCTTCCAAATTTTCAGAAGTGGTTGTCAGTTTCTAAAAACGCTATTTCTGCGGAAACACCCGACGACGGAGACACGGTGAATACTTGGTGTGTGGAACATAATTTGAACCGCCGCGGGAAGCCACGATAGGTATAGTCTGTTCATGGTAAAGTGAGCACTTTTGAAAGCCCTCTCATTTGGAATAATAATCAATAAATATATGTTATTTTAGTTTTAGAAGTTAACTTCAGAGTACGGCGGAATAAACACACTGTGTTTATTACTTACATGGCGTTATTTATTTAAAAAGATGGTTCAAGGATGAGAAATGGCTGAAAGAAAAAAGTAACTAGGACCTCAAAAGTACTCACTTTACCGTGAACAGCCTATACCGCCGGGCCGGCACAATGTTTCTCTCGCACGCGAAGGTTACGCTTCCGGAAAGTCGATAAGGTGGAGTGCGAACGCGTAGATCGCGCGTAATTCATCCTTGTGAACTTCGTAATCGGCGAAGTAATCAGCTTACCTCGCCGGCTGCCTTCAGCCCTCCCGGGGAAGTACCCGTATGTCTCTAAAGCATGTTTTCGTGATAGTGATAGTGAAAATGGCTAAAATGGGTGTTTTTCCGGTCATTTTTAGGTATGAACATTCAGGTACAAAACCTAGAAAAGGTATAGGGAATTGTTCGCTGAAAGTTTCATAGAGGCGCGTTATCGCTCGGACGTGGACATAGGTATACTTTTCACACTGTTTATAAAAAATTATTATTCGGAAGAGTCGAAATAAATGTTTCTTGATGTGGTGATGCAGTAAATAAGACAAATTACAAGTTCAGGTAGATATAGCTTGACCCTTAGTTTCAGACGTTGCGGGATAAGTTTATATTTAAAACATTTTTATTTTCAATTTACTGCTTCGGGCATCTTGAACAGCTGTGCCCTCGTGGTCAGCGGTACCACGCAGTGTTCATGTGTCCACACTTGTTCAGCCACAAACACAACTTACTACAAAAATTTGGAGAAAAAAAAAATGAGATAGCGACCTTCATCTTCTCTCTATCATGACTGGACCAAAAATCTTTCTTCTCGCTCCGTCAGTTAAAACGCCTCAGCCTCGCTTACGGATCTTCAAACATTCATATTCCCTATACCAATACATATCTAATAAACAAAACGCTTCTCCTAATTCATCGAAATTCAAAATAAACAATATTCAAATTTACTTGTGCCTTCTCAAAAATAAAATATGCATTCCCTTATATATATATATATATATATATATATATATATATATATATATATATATATATATATATATATATATATATGGTGGCTCGAATATTAACTGCATTAAAGTCTCTAAACTTTCAAACAAAAATATTAACGTAGTGTAATTTAACAAGTGAAACGATGCTGATGAGAATTTAAAAACCTAAAATTCACAAAATAGGTATAACACCTTCTAAGCAATCTCACTGTCAAAAATATCAACAAAATAATAGGTAAATTTACAGAATTATATCTCTAACTTGAATCTATGAACGGTCTATGTAACACACGTACTAAAACAGTATTAAGATACTTGGAATGGCTCTAGCAATAAACAGAAGTAATATTTACGGATCAATTCTCATTGACATTTCTGCCTCGTCTATACGTCCTGAATTCGTATCCATAATTTTGACGTATATTTTATATAATTCCTGTATACATATATAGAGTGAGTAGTAAAGAGATTTGGGCGGCTCTTAACAGCGAGGTCTTGAGAGCCGATGTGGGTGATGATAGTGAGTTTGTAGCGGCGCCGTAATGAAGAGGGGGGGGGGGGGGGGTCCCCGAGAAAACCTGCCGACCGACGACATCGTCCGGCACGATATCCACTTGCGAAAATCCGCTGGCCCGGCAGGGGATTGAATCCGGTTCGCATTGGTGGGAGGCGAGCGTGCTAATCGCTCAGTCACCGTGGCTCGCTAGGTATTTCTCCTCCTAGCATCGTGATGTCAAACAAATCATTTCATATAAAATCTCCAGGTATTCTTAATGCATTATTCGCATAAAAAAAATGAAACGAATAAAACTTTATGTCGTAATCACACACAATTATGTGTGTTGTATCTCTAAACTAAAGGAATCTATAAATTGCTAAAGAGCTGCAAGTAAGATTTCGAAAGATTCCTGTTGAACAAAATGAAATACGCAGAAAAAAAAATCGTTAATGACGAATTGTAAGAGTTTTATGAAGCGCAGAATGAATATGTGATCGAACATACATGACAGCTGCCCAATAACAAGTTTCCGAACTCCAACATTTGGCTGCTTTTCTTCCTGCATCTAAACAGGTGCCTTTGGCAAAGGTTAGAGCAATGTTAACGTAAATAAATATGTTGATATTGATATGGTAGTAAAACTATCTTCCTTCACTAAGTTTTAAAGGAAATAAGGTGTGTGAGTTATGGAAAGTGAATTTTTCTCTTAAAAGCGCGAGTTTGTCATAAAACTAAATGTAAAGAAACGTTACAACACTGTTGAAACACATGAATTTGAAAATTGTTTTGAAAATTCTTGAACCAGCGTTCGGGTCATGAATATCGGTCGACTTAATCTTTAGTCTGTCCTCAGAAGTGTTACCAGATGGAAAATCGATGAAGCTATTTTAAAGACTAAGTTTCCAACAGCTACAAGACGGGAAGTAATTTAAGCCCCAGGCACCAACGTATCGGAGTTGAAAGTTGTTAACGACCCCAGCGAACGGTTAGGGGGGGGGGGGGGGGGGGGTACGGATAAAAAAAAAACTGTTAAAGTGGATGAGAACCACGGAATGTATGGAACATCGTAAGGTCGGAGACCTTCATAGGGGAATACACGCCCTCGTGGTAACCCCAGGGCGACCGCTGGTAGAGAGGTTGGTAAATAAGGAGGGGGATACGATTTGCAATCTACGGCGCGCAGCTTCGTCTTCCGATAACCCACTTGGGCGTGGAAGTTGCAACCATTGTCGCCGTTTCCGCCCGCAGAGATGAGCTGCGGTGGCTGTTACCTCGCGCCTCGTGTACAACCACGACAAACAAGTTCGCCGTACGAAAGGGAAACTTATAAATGAGAACCATCCCCCTACTACCATGCTGGATTGGTTTTTACAGATTATTCATATTTTGGAAAAGAAAATTCCCAAAGTGCCCCTATTCTCAAGTATAGTTTATTCGCGGCTTCTTCGCATTTTTAAAATCAAAACTATGAAAAATCACCCTAGCTATAACGTGTTTAGTTATTTACTAAATACGCCATGTATCACAAGCGTCTTATACTCCCATTAACGTAAAAATACGTTATTTTTGGTTAATTAAAATGTTTACTTATATTTAATCTGTATGTTATAATATTTAGTATATATCAATGAACCGCAAGCTCGTGTTTTGTTACAGAAATAAAAACCATTTGCATCCTATTACACTATGGGCTATTCACGGTAAAGTGAGCTCTTTTGAAAGCCCTCCCATTTGGAATATTTGTCAATAATTTTATTTTATTTTAGCATCAAACGTTAACTCCCGAGTGCGGTGGAATAAATACAGTACGTTTATTACTTACGTGGCAATATTTATTTTAAAATGTGTTTAAACGATAAGAAATTGCCGAACGGAAAAAATAATTAGGGCTTCAAAAGTGCTCATTTTACCGTGAACAGCCTACAACACGGTTTACGAATCAGTTATTCACAGCGAATCTCATTGGTACTGAGCCTCACAGTGTACAGCAGGAGTCACAAAATAACCATCTTGTGAGTTACGCAATTTGGATATGAATGGGTTAGTTGTGCCTCATGCTACCCGAAGTTGGGTAAAAATCAAATGGAAATGGTGCACAAAAGTCGTATATTAACAAAATCTTGTCATAAGTTTTTTTTTTTTTTTTTTTTTCACTGCAGGATTTTAATAATTATTTCGAACACTTTATTACATTGTTAGATAGTATGTGCCTTCATTATTCTCGGAACATTAATAGAATATAATAAAGTGATATCAATGGCAGAAAGTGTTGGCAATGTATACCAGTTTACGTATTGCCGTTGCAAAGGGTTTTCATAAACCCTCCGAAAAAACAACTTTCGTGCACCATTCCCATTGATGGTTGAAGTAAAGCAACTGCGTATGGAGCACTATACCCGACTATACAATGTGAAGATCTCGTTAAAAAAAAAGTAGTCCATTAAAATTGTCAGAAAAGTACGATTTATGCTGTATATGAAAGAAGAATGTATATATTTTGCAACATTGTAAAATATTTCACTAAAATACACTTTTTAAATATAAAAAAAAAATTGATTAAAATATTCTGTATTTGTAACGAAATTTTAGCTCATTTCCATTCTGGATGCTTCAGAAAGGAGACTTAGCAAGAAAATCTTCGTAATGGAATATCGTCATTATGTTTACTACGATTGGGTGTAAGAAAATTGTAATAATAATGTAGGAAACAATTGTTATAATTATTTTTATGTACGTCCATTTGTCGCAAATATTTATGGATGAAAGTGACGTAAATAAAGTTAATTGTAAAATTGATATGATTTATTATTACCTACTACGATTTTACTACACATGATCACAGTAAATACAATGGCGATCTTTTTCGAAGAATATTTTCTTGCAAATTGCGCTTTCCGAAGTATCCAGAATGGAAATACGCTTAAATTTGGTGAGAAATACATTTGATAAGTGTGTTTTAATAATATATTTTATAATGTTTCAAAATATATACATTCGTCTTTCATATAAAGCATAAACTGCATTTTTCTGACAATTTTTATTGTGTCTGTACTACTTTATTTTATGAGCTCTTCACATTGTATAGTCGGTTGCAGTGCTCCATACGCAGTTGCTTTACTTCAGCCTTAAGATCCTTGGGCAATACAACCTTCGCCTGCAGTAAGTTCTGAGTCGATCCTATGGGGCAATAAGAAAAGCGGCGTCAGTAGATACACACGTGTCCTCGTGTTCTCTCCGCGCCTGGCCGTCTGCCTTGGCGCGCGCGGTCTCGCTTACGTTGGCAACGGATCAGCGATCGCGCGCTGGATGAAGCGGAAGTGGGGGAACTGCCTCACGTGACCGGCACGGCTGCCAACTGTGTGACCGGACTGCCCCGGAGCAGCTGCACGCTTGAAAGGCTGAACCACAGGGATAGAGGCGTAACACCTGCGGATCCCCCGAACTCCAACCGCACGCCTCTGCAAAATGGCGTTACTAACCAATAATAATGCCGGAACGGCGTTCTTCAATCAGTCTGGCGACCTATTCACAAAGCCGGTAGTAGCCAGTCATTCACAAGGCCCATTTCCAGAGACAAGCGTAGCCATGACATCTTCGTCTCTGTGTATTTCTTTATTCTGTTATTGGACAGTGCCGGTATGAAGAAATTGTTTAACCCTTTCATTTTCACATTAATTTAATGTCGATGGTGTTGCAAATAATATATTTTTTATGCTTGCTGTACTGAAGTTGGCATAGTACATGTTTCGTTAATACAACCAATGAGCTGCAGATGTTATGTTTAGTGATCGTAGATATAAACCACCCATAATGAAGAGAAGTAGCGCGATTTACGGATCACTTACCGTCAAAGGATTGAGTGAAGAGATTTGGACGGCTCTTAACATCGAGGTCTTGAGAGCCGATGAGGGTGATTGAGGTGAGTATGGAGTAGCGCCGGAATGAAAGAGCGGGGGAAACGGGAGATCCCCGAGAAAACCCGCCGACCAACGGCATTGTCCGGCACGATTCCTACATAGGAAAATCCGGATTGACCCGGCCGGGGATTGAACCCGAACCGCCTTGCTGAGAGGCGAGCAGGCTAACCGCTCAGTCACCGTGGCCCCCACCTTCAGAGATCATTTAGCACTGAGCCTTATAGTATACAGTACTAGTCAAATATAACTATCCTGTGAAAAATGTAGACAATTGTTTACGCTGGGAATGAAAGGGTTAACGGTCTGAAATCAGTGTTCCAGGTCCAGAGCGCATCGTTTATGGTGTACGCGGTCAGCGAGCGAACGACGGGCGGCTACAGTGGCCGCTTCTCCGGAAGGCTGACTCGCCACGGGGATGCTGCGTGTTATCAGCGCTACGTGATCGTCCACATCCTCTCGGCACGCCGCTCTCCTTGGGGCACGTCGCGGAGTAAGCTTACCCGGTGTAGCCCCGGCGCAGATACGATGCCACGGTATTACGGGTTGCACGCAACCTGAGCCCTACATCGCCCATCCATCCGATCGGCGAGGTGGCTGACCTACATCAAGGGGCGAGCACGATCCAACCGGGCCCCTTCGCCGCTCTCTGAAGACGTCCTGGATTTTAAGAGACCCACCTGATGGTACTTCGACCCCTTTTAAACTAAACAAGCGTTAAAGGCAACACTGACGTCAGTACCAGAAGACCCGTAACCCCAATGTACTAAACTGGCTGTCAGGTTATCTAGGGGCCGCGGTGGTGAGGTGGCTAGCTAACCGCCTTCCACCTAGGCGGGCGGGGTTCGATTCCCGGTAGTTGTAATAGGCCGACTCTAGCTCAGGGGCTTGAGGATGGGGTGCCGGGGCCCAGGGCACCCAGCCGCCATCTTAGATGACGCCACGGCAGCGGCCATATAGTGGGTCAGTACACCAGCGGCCATCTTGTGGGTCAGTATGCCAGCGGCCATCTTGTCAGCCTCTGCCTGCTCTCGCGTTGATCTCCGCCGGCGTCCACTTGGATTCCGTCGTCGAGGGTTTCCTCGGAGTCCTCCCAAGTTATATTTCTATCACATCCCGTCTTTTTTCCTTCGCTCTTTCTCTCTCTCTTCCTTCGTTCTCTCTCTCTCTGTTCCTTCATTCTCTCTCTTCCCCCCTCTCTCTCCTATTCCTTCCATCACCATCTCGTCTGCTGGATGGGGCAATCTTGTTTGATGTCGCAGGCCGCCATCTTGTTTATCGTCGTCTGCTGGAGGCGGCCATCTTGTTTGCCGTCAATCTTTCATACCCGCACTCGCCACATTTCCGTGGTGGCTAGGAGCGCTGGCGTCCATATTTGATTTCTACATCGGCCGATAGTGTGTTCGCTTGTTTCGTTGTTCCTAACACAACGTAGATAAGAACACAGAGATGAAACGGCGTGTCGGTACTTTCGATGTGGGCGTGCCCATTCTTTGATAGCCTGCGCGAGGCTCTGCGAACGGGTCGCCTTGTGTCTGATTGGCTACTGCGCGCCACGAAAGATTCCCTATCGGCCGAGCTGCCAGCTGGCGAATAGGTTAGCAGACGCTGATTGGCAAAGACGTTCCTACATTTTATTGGCCAATTCCGCCATTTTTCTGCCGTGTGCGTATTTAGTTCGCGGTATAAAAGGTTAATTCGCCAATGTTTTCTCAAGTATTCTTTGTCATTAAAAGCCGTTCACGATAAAGTGAGCACTTTTAGAATCAACCTTAGAAATAAGTCACTGCTCCTACCTGCATATATTTTAACGGACGCACTTAGTGCCATGCGCCCAGTAAAGTTGGTAACGATGGAGGTAAAGTAGTTACGTGTCTGAACGTCGAATTAAAAGTGTTAGACAAACATTTGTGATAACTTATATTATTTATTTCACGTTCTGTATGTTTTAATGCATCTAAGTGTTAGAATTAGCGAATTTGTAAAATACTTACTTTTCTCGTAATTTCATGGTTTCATTTGACCGACGCAAGAATAAAGTGATGAGACCATGGCATTGTTAATTTTACATAAGGCGCGATAATACACAGCGTGCATACAAGCAGATTTTAAGCAGGGCTTTCAAAAGTGCTCATTTTACCATGAAAAGCCTATACCGATGAGATGTAGGCTCGGTGTTCGGATATAACTAATTTATATCCTAGAACAACAACACACAACTTTTGTCACAACACAGTTTAAAGGTGTTAAAGAGTCTAAAACGATTTCGTCGATTTTTAACATTTACAACATGTTCGTTGTAATATTAAATGATCCCCTTAAAAGAAGTATAACATAAATAATACCCTGAAAAAAGGATAACAAAGGAGTATAACTACTTTTAAAATAAATAATGGAAAGAGTTACAAGAATTTTCGTACACATTCCAAAACTGAGCAAAATCAATGTGATAGGGTACGTAAGATAGCTATTTGTATTATACCGGCACGGTGAACATTTCTTAAAGGGTTGTTACGCGGTTCTTCCATATTTCAATTTTAACTTTTTAATTTAATGCCAAAATTGTTAAAATTGATTCTAACATGGCATTCTCGTGACTTCAATTAGCAATTGACATTAAACCCAACTTTGTCTTTAAATAATTGTTTTAAATTTGTGCGAATCAGGATTTTAACATAATGCTCGTATATTTATGTTATATCAATGTTATCTGTACTATATATTTACATTCAATTAATGTAATTTTTTCAAATAATTGGAATTTTTTTACGGTATAATCTACAACCATGAAATAAAATCAGAAACTAGAAAAGAATGTATGATCTTGAACAGCCTGTTGAGTCCTACTAAGTGGGTAGCCAGTTGGTTCGGAGTCAATTTAAATCATTGATTTTAAGCGTTCCTGTGCACAGCAGTTCGACGAAAATCCCAAGTAACTTTTTTTTTATCTTGTATATATATGTGCGTACTGTATAGATCCACACATATATGCAACATGGGTATTTACTATGCCGTACACGTATTCATACATTTATTTTTCCTCAAGTAGCAGGTGCAAAACGTTATAAATTTGTTGGCTGCAATATAATTCATTGTAAAAGAGAAATATTGCTGGCACCTTTTTATTTACATATGGAGTTTACAGTGAGTCACCTATGAAAATATAAACGTAATAGACATCAATACTTTACTTCTTCATATATTTTGCAGAAATGGAAATTGCTTGAATGAGTACAGCAATAGATTTTTTACTTCTTCATATATTTTGCAGAAATGGAAATTTCGTGATTGAGTACAGCAATAATTTCCATTATAATGTAAATTTCACGTCTGCAAATTATCCAAGAATTAATTACTACACCTGGAAAACGGTTATTACGGGAAACTAGAAACGATTCACGCATTGTTCCACAATCACCAAAGGAATTTTTTACCTTGCTGAGCGATTTCTCGCCGTAATGTCACCAGCTGGATGCAAATGCGATTACACACGTGAGTGACTGGTACAATGGAGCACAGGATGTGAAACTATATTTGTAAACATGATTTAACGCCGGAGCGTAAAATTTCATTTCGTGCACAGCGAAATCCCAGAAATAATACATACATCTGGTCCAACCAACCATCGCCGTTAACTGAATTTTTTAAGCCACGAAGTACGGTTGAATTGGATTTTCAGTGCTCTCTATGGAACAAAGTCGTATCGAAACACACAAGAGAATTTATATGTACGCTCTTTTTAAGAGAGGTAGGGATATATACAAACTCAACGTCACTGATGAAATTTCAATTTCGAATAGCCATGAATTCTAATTTTGAGAAAAATTTTGCTGTCAAATGAAGATATTTGTAAGGTGGGTTTTTCGTCCGAAAAAAAAAAAAAACTTAAAAATTAGTGGAAATCTCTGGCCAAAAAAAAAATATTGCATCGTGCGAGACGTAAAAATAAGTAATTTTCTGCACGCACTGACAGCGGTGAATATAAGATATGTGTAATAAACTTGATAGGGCCTATAACTATTGTGTCCGCTCAGTACCAATGAAAGGAACAACACATAATAAATGACCTTCCCAGGAAGGTTACATGCAGTGTTTGTACATACGGCAATATCTGGTAGAAACAAAGAGATACAAGCATAACTTTCAGTCTGTCTGCCGCTATTTGATGGCCGACATGCTCAAAGCTCAAGAATAGCAGTAACCCTAATATCACAGATTGTATTCCCGACAGTATTAAAAGATCTGTGCCACAATACTGATGAATTTATTTAATGGCCTAGTCTAAATTGGTATGCGAGTCTAGGCCGTTCACGTGATCACTTTAAATGCCAAAAACTGAGGATAATAGTACATATTTAGTATACATGAACGATTTCAACATAATTTATAAGTTTTTACTTTATTCGAAATTGGAGGAAAACCAATTTGTATTATTAGTCACGGGAGTTTATATGCCTTTGTAATATGGTTATTTTTTTACCTGGAACACTGACGTGAAAATAAGTGCGTGAAGAGAGTTGGGCGGCTCTTTACATCGAGGACTTAGAGCCGATGAGGGTGAGGCGACATGAGTATGGAGCAGCGCTGGAATTAAAGGGTGGGGGAAACGGGAGATTTTCGAGAAAACCCGCCGACCAGCGGCATCGTCCGGCACGATTCCCACATGCAAGAGTCTGGGAGCGAACGCAGCGGGAACCGAACCAGGTTCGTCTAGGTGGGAGGCGAGTAACCTAACCACTAAACCACCGCGGCCCCTTACAGAATTAACGTGTAATCACACTAGTATGTTCATCAGACGTCACTTGGCGCACAGGCTCTCTGTAAAAGTCCAGATACGGTTCCACAGCCACGCACAGTGTGCCGACGCCCACCTCGGTGAACACAAGATAACGACTTCCCGTCTTACCTTTGCTGAAGGACGTCTGCAAGGTGTCTGGGCAATGACCCGCTGGAATGGAGGCGTGCGTCTGGTTCAGCGGGTACAGATACACTGTGCGGGGGCGACGTGGACCACTGGTTATGACCCTTCCCCTCCCTATCACCCACCCTCCTTCCTACTTGGCCCTTTGCTGATTCTCCTGTAAGTCTAAGCCCTGATTATTATATCTTTTCTGCGTATTGTGAATCCTCCCATAGCGACAAGCAATATTCCCCAGGACGTAACTACTATTATCTACGCGTTGACAAGGTGAATGCGTGATATAGGCTGTTCACGGTAAAGTGAGCACTTTTGAGGCCCTAGTTACTTTACTCTTTCAGTCACCTTTTTTCCTTCAACCACATTTATGAAAAATATTGCCATGTAAATAATAAGCATAGTGTGTATATTCCAACGCACTCGGAAGTTAACGTCTAGGGCTAAAATAAAACACATTATTGACAATTATTCCAAATGAGAAAGCTTTTAAAAGTGCTCAATTTATCGTGAATAGCCTATAACTACTTCCACTACGATCTAAATACAACGAAATGAAACTAACTTCAGCGGCCACCTACTTTTATTTTATATTCCCAATTAAATTATATGCTGACGTACAAGACGGCATGCCATCAGTTTTCGCGTTAAAATAAGTGCAGCTACGAACAGCGCTATTTTCCCAAAGGTGATACTGCTACACATGTGAAACAGTTTGCACTTAATTACAATATAACTTTAACTGGAAAATCAACAAGAGTTGGGGGGGCTAATACCCGAGAGACACGACTGTCGTTCCGGCAAGCACAATATCGACGAGGCGGGATGAGATACGGCTGGAGCAACAGCGAAATGGAGACGGGAGAGAAAACGGGAGTGTTCCGAGAAAACCCTTAACATCACGACATAGTCCTGCAGTACTCCCTACAGAAACGGAAGGCCATTGTCTGACCACTGAACCAGTATAGGTATTCGTGTGTTGGTAAATTGGCTAAATATTATTGAGAGGAAATCAAATACACTCCGCCGTTTATTGTTTTAAATATTAGAGCTATGGTGCGTGCCAAATAAGTTTTATGTGTTTGTAATTGTAAACTTTGTGGATACCGGATGTCTTCATGGAATTTTTCTCACGTGGTACCGTCTTCTTTACGACCTCGTCCTTGTAACAATGTGCTGGGCTATAATGCAACAATACCAGTGGAATTAAATTTTTTCCCCATAATTCGCTTGGTGTATGGCATACGTTGCAACGTATTTGAAACACACAATTATGAGCGAAAATCACACACAAATAACTATTTGGTACCGGAACTTTCCGACATCTCGGATATCGTAATGAAAATTTCAAAACCCTTCGACATAGCCGAAAATGGTTATTTCCGATTGCTGTACATTAAAAACGCTCGGCATAAATAACTGCGAAACTTCTTGCTAAAGAATAGCAATGAACTTTGCTATAAACTTTGCACCAGCAAATGATAAGATCCATGGTTACACCAGCCCAACAGTAATAACTGTAGGTCAGCCCAGTACTTTACTCGAAGGGGCTACGTGACACTAGAATAGTGTAGCAGCGTCACCCTTGTCGCTACCTTATGCGCCTGAAACGCGCAAAACAATTCCAGGTAGGTGGGCGGCTCAATTGATATCAGTCAGTGCTTTAAATATGCAGTGACGAGTATTTTTTTCCCCCATAAAACGACACTGCTAATGGCAGTAAAGGAGATTCTGGGAACCATAAAAATTTGATATTTATCAGCTTTGCCATACCGAAAATGCGAATATCAATAATTTCAACTTCTATCTTTTTTTTTAATTTGTCAAGCTAATGGTAATTTATAGTTATTTATGCACATGAGTAATACGGTGAATACTTATGATTATATATATATATATGAATATATGAATCTCGAGTTAATGACCTCCAGCATCATAAAGTACCGCGTATTAATCCCGACACATAATAGGTGCGTACAGTACACAGAAGCCAAATGGCGTGTCGGGTTCTTGGTGTAAGCGAACTATGTCGCTTATTGGAAGCGAAAGTGTCTAGTTATAGTTATTCGTGGCTTCTTCACACTTTTTAAATATAACATTTGAAAAATCACCGTAGGAATAAGGTGTTTGGTTGATTCCTAAAATCTCATGTATGGCATGTATGTTATAATTCTGTTAACATAGAAGTGTCTTATTTTTAGTTAAATTTAACTTTTACTTATATTATAACTTTGAACTTCTACCTATATATTAAGTATACCTCACAATAATTAATTTCATTTTAACAGGACTATAACTAGAGAGAAAATAGGCGTGTTGGTAATGCCTAGTAAGAAATAGTTCTCATGCAAAACAGTATCAAACTGAGTGCGCACGAATATTGAGCGTGGTCCCTTTGGTGCAATTGTCAAGATTTAGTTAAGAATTGTTTGCATGAAGCGGAGGAATATCCTGAAAGTATAACCTCAGCATGGCTTCAGAAATGTTGGGAGTAACCGTGAATGGACTACGGAAGGGTATTCAGTTAGTTTTCCCACGGGTAACTTACAAATAATTACCAATCTTGATGGGCCACGCTCATTTATAAAGTCGTGATTCTCTTACACGTAGTACAAATTATTCACGTGATGACTTAATAAATTAAATTATATTGAACTTTATTATAGGCTGTTCACGGTAAAATGAGCACTTTTGAAAACCCTGCTTAGTATCTACTTGCATGCACGTTGTGTATTCTTCCGCCTTATGTAAAATTAACATTGCCATGGGCCTCATCCTTTTTCCATGCGTCGGCCAAGTGAAACTGTAAAATTATTAGAAAACTAAGTATTTTTTAATGTGCTCATTTTTACACTTAGATGTTAAAAAAATAGGAAACGAAATAAATAAATTAACTTAGCAGAAATGTTAACCTAACACTTTTTATTCAACGTTAAGATATGGAACTACTTTCGCTCCATTCTTACCAACTTTACTGGGCTAATGTTACTCAGTGCGCCCGTTAAAATATATGTAAGCAGAGGCAGTGACTTTGTTCAAAGGTTGATTTAAAAAGTGCTCCCTTTATCGTGAACAGGTTTTTACAAGTTTTACGCTAGCGATAGTTAAAGTTGATGTTAAATTAGGTACCTGTATTTAAAAGTATATATTTTTAAAAAAATGCTGATAAAATATTTTGTCCCCGGGTCAGTGTGTCAAGTTTGGCGCTCCGCTAACAGAATAGCCCTGTAGTATGTATGACTAGTAGTACGTGCCGTCGAATATCTCCTATTGGTTGGGCCACTGTCTAGTTAGTTGATATCCAACTGCTGATTAGTTAGTGTCGTTCCGCCTTGCTGCTGGCAAGTGCGGCTGGGGTTCGTGATGGTGATTTCCGTTATGGATTCTTAGTTACTCTGTAATCCAGAAATGATTGAACTCCTAGAAGACGGAGGGATTTGAAGAAATTCCACATCGAACGGAGCAGCCCTCGGCATGTTTTACAGAGGAGCGCATATGTTAGCAACATCGCATACATGTATATACCGCACCTGGCTCACGTTCGAGGGTTCGCTTCTGGTTATCTGCGATAGAGGATGGTGTAGCGGGGGGTGAGGCGACTGTTTGTCCGTCCTAATTGGTAGGGCCACCTGTTTTTCGCGATAAGTTTTCAGAACTACATGTACTCCAAAACGCTAGAGCTCAGATCCACTTTGGTGATTGGATGATCTAACTGTTACATGTCTTAGGTGTCTGCCTGCCAATCACAGACGTACAGTATTAGGGTAACCTAATTATGATTGGCCAGTCAAGTAAGGAAATGTCTTGCAACAAAGACACGCCGCCAATAAGCAAAAGAAAACAGTTTGTTTGGCCATAGCTTATTGAAATCTAGCATGTGCGGAAATCTTTTCGCGAAATTCAGGTGCCCCTACTAATTGGTTATCCATCCCCTTTCAAGTCAAATACCAACACACTAAGTTCTTATTCGGAAATTTACCATACCAGTTTATAGCCTAAGTAAGAGTCTATTTTAACCAAAAATTCAGTAAGTACTTTTATTTTAACGCGTGTATTAAGCGTTTGGGATACACGGCATATTTAGAAAACAACCAAACGTGACGTGACAGATTATCAAAGGTTTGATTAAGTGTGTAGTATACCCGCGAATAAATCATGCGAAAGAACTGCGTGGATAATATTTGACCGGACGGGTTAGTTATTGGCTGCAGTTAGAAACCTGCGAAGCTACCAGAATGCCCCAAAATTATTTCACGAAAATACATTTAAGGTTTTTTGATACTTAGGCTTATAGAAAAGAAATGGGCTACATAAATATAAAAAAAATATAAAAAAAAAAATTTCAATCCAGCAGGATTTTGAACATGGTACATTATCGTATCGTATTCGTTTCACCAATAAAACTTTTTAACAAAAGTCGACCGTATTAATGAATGAGTGAGAGGCACCCGTCAACGAACTCTGTCCCGTCTGCTGCAGGTCCATTTCGCATCTCGCAGTCCGCCGAGGGGCGGTCGGACACCGTACGTCCGCAATGGTTCGTTGACTGCAGACGCTGTCGACGTCGAAGCGGCCTAGTCGAACGCGCATCGATCCCACCGCACCATTCATCATGAACCAGTCGTACGGATCGACCGCAAATCGACGGCAGACTAAAGAGGAGGCAGAAGGATCTTCGACTTCTGTGCATGTATCCGACGTTGACACGCCTATCCCTGGTACAATTGACAAAGTCAAACGGTCCATGAAAAAATTATGTTTACGATTTAATTTACAAGAGACCCGCCAGCTTACATTACTAAAATACTATGACCAATTAGAATATAATCTATCTCCATTAAGGGCAACCCTCCCCGCCAAATTGGATGGTTGTTTTTTCAAGCTTGTTTACAATTTTAATAAAGACAATTCCAAGCGGAGTGTAGTGACGAGATTAGGACTGTTCTTAATGCCGAGGTTTCGAGGGACGATGATGGTGAAGCGAGATGAGTATGGACCAGCGCCGGAATGTAAGAACGGGGGAAACGGGAGATCCCGAGAAAACTCGCCGACCAGCAGCATCGTCCGGCACGATTCCCACATGCGAAAATCCTTGCTTGTTAGCATAGGATGCAACATCCACATTCCGTGACAAGAAATAAAATACCAATAATAGAGTGACATGAAGTGCATAATTCGACTGCAGGATACGCTCCAGTTTTACCCGAAATACGTATTACATATTGGTTAGTTCATTGCGCTTATAAACGCCTCACTTTTACGCTAGAAGGATAGTACGGGAACATAGTAAGTTCCGCTCTCCCCAGTAATTTTACTGAAACACAGCTTTTCAACAGTACTGCACGAGCAAGCCAAGCGTGCCCGAAAACTATTTTAACGCAGCCTCTTTATGTGAAATGGAACGATGAGCTCTTACAAAGCCTGGCGAAATATTTAAGAAACTAGCACGGTTTCACAGCGCCAGGTTTGCGTTAACGGTGCTGTAGGAATCCAACCGCCACTGCAAAGGTTTCTGTCCGGTGAGAAAACTAAGGTTCACCCCCACAGAAGGGGAGGGAAATACAGCCAACCCCGATTACACCCTTGAACTCGCGTGAAATGTCCCCGGCGAATCCTCCCCTCCCCCTACTTCCGCCACCCAGGGGTTGGCTAACCTGTGCGACGCGCTGGAAACAGCTCTCCTGAAAGTCAAATAGCGCCGTTCATTCTCCCCACCTCAGCCCTTTTCGAAACGATTCCGAGGTGCCAGCTCAGCGGAAGAAATTGCGGCAAATGGCTCCGGAGCAGATTAAATTGTAGCTCCTCGTTTCAAGGACACTAACCGAGCGTTTTTTTCTTGCGGTGACGTACCTGGTACACATTAAAGGTCATGGCTAGAGGAACGGAAATATCCCGTGTTCGTTTGATGGCTGAATAAAAGTTGGCGGTTCTGTATACAGCCCCAGAGAGTATCATTCAACCGGCTCGTGCCTTCATAACGAGTGAGTGAGTGAGAGATTTGGGCGGCTTTTAAAAAGCGAGGTCTTGAGAGCCGATGAGGGTGAAGTGAGGTGGGTATGGAGCAGCGGCGGAATGAAACAAATATTTTGAAGGAAACCACAAAATGTTTTGTGAGTCTTCACCTTGCAAAATAATATTTGTGGTGTACATTAAATTATTTACTTGTCGCCACTTAACCTTCGTGGCCAGCTAAAAAAAATTTTTGTAGTAACTACAACATAATTTGGCAAGGTGGCCGCTTTACAACATATTTTTCTCTGTGCGGAATGATAAGGCGGGGAAAATGGGATATCCCGGAGAAAACACATCGACCAGCGGCATCGTCCGGGAGCAGCACCGCCGGGAATCGAGCGGAAGGCGAGGAGTCTAACCACTAAACCACCCCCTTTTTTTTTTGTACTCCTTGTGGATTGGATCCCGACCCACTGCCCGAGGGTGAAGGTGAGCAGAGGAAGTGCTTTTTTTCTCGGCTGTTACACCACCCTCGTTTCAATAAAATGCCGTAACTTAAAGATTCCCCGAAAAATACACCTGGAGCTTACAGCTTCTGTGCGTTAAATGAATCAATCCTGTTATTCAGTACAGGCAACCTACATTCGCTGAGTAGCCAACGTGCCTTCTGGTATGAGGTTCCGCGTTTAAGTCCTGGGGCAGCAATGGATGTTTGGGATGTTTTAATACGTGATTTTATATTAATACAGTTAAGTACGCTAATTCCAGAAAAACCTCCAAACGTAAAAGCGGAATGTTAAAAAAAAAAAAAAAAAAGCAACGTTAGGAGTGTCCGAGATATGAATTAATGATAAGTTTGTTGATTGCAGCCACCGAGGTTTGGAAGATAAAATAAGAAACGACAATATTAAATAAAAGATTTCGCCAAATTTCGAGCAAAAATTTTTCTAAAAGTGGTGCTTTTCTTTCAGCACAATAAATTGTGCTGAAAACCAATTTAAAAAAAATTTACAGTGGAAGAAATATCTCGACACAAATGCATCATTGCGGCAAAACAATTGCACACGAAGTTGGTAAATACTGCTCCCGGGCGTCGTCCTTTTATGGATTTGTTTATACCGTGTGCCAGAAACAACGTAAATTTCCGTAGACCTCATTAGAATTAATTTAGGTCGCACGTAATCTTAACCCATTCAGTCCCCGTGACCACGATCGCGGACGTGATGCAAATGATGGATATTAAATATACAATGTAATAACATTTTATGACCGGTGCTGTACACAGCTAGGCAGGCAGCAGGACGCGATGTGTTGGGATTCTTCCTCGTGAGTAATGTAATTTGCCAAAGCTACTCTAACTCTCGTTTACGAATGGTTAATGTCGGTAAAGGTCGTTCACGGTAAAATGAGCACTTTTGAAAGCTCTGCTTAAGGGGACTATGTAGCTGCTCGTCTAATGTCAAGAAGCGAGAGAGCGATACGGGCGACAATTGCACGCGCGCCTAGCGCCTCATCGCTCCTACGCGCAAGACGTGCAGTGTTTCCGTCGTGACGCTGTAATGTGCAAATTAGATCTGTAACATAGGGGTCCCATTACACGCGATGAAAGCCCACAGATCAAACTACGCCCGCGGATCTTTGTACTTTTCTCTTGGCGTTTAGGGAAACTGCATAGGCAAGCTTTGAAAATGAGATATTTGACCATTTTCACGAATTTTTTCTCCAAGAATACACTCAATATGACAAAAGTAAAAATACAGGGCCATAAATATATATATATATTTTTTTTTTCAATATTTTCTGACAAAAAGTCATAGTTCAAGAACTCTTATTTGCCGAGATACACGTTTACACGAAAACTACGATTTCACGGAATACGTTTTAGTACATAGGACTCTTAACCTCTTAACATATCATCCCGAGTATACTCGTTCACGTCTCACTTGTTTCAGAACAGGCGAAGTCATGCTCGGAGCTGCGCAAGTCCAGAAACTGGCACCAATATGGACATCGCGTCTCCCTGGACAGTGCCGCCATTGGTTGCTGTTGGCACACCAAATATTTTACAATTGGTTGCTTCTTGTGCCATGGTTCTACTAAACACTTTCCATTGGTTGCAAAGCGTCACTTTTCACACCAAGAGTGTATTCTTTTAGAAATTTTTACGTACTTTTCGCACCAAAAAAAGTATTCTTTTACAACTCGCGAAACGAAAAATTAATGTGTACGTTAATGGGTTGATATCTACTTGCTAAGTCAAGTGACTGATTTACCTACGTCGTTACCAACTTAACTATGCGCTTGCCAGTCAGTCTGCCCGCTACTATATACGCAGGTAAAGACTGTTCACGGCAAAATGAGCACTTTTGAAAGCCCTGCCTACGATCTACTTGTATGCAGGTTGTGTATTCTTCCGCTTTATGTAGTATCCAATTAACAGTACCGCGGGTATAATCACTTTATTCGTACGTCGGTAAAGTAAAACTGTGAAATTAATATGAAAGTAAATATTTAACAAATCTGCTAATTTTTATACTTCGATGAGTAAAAAAAAAAAACAGAAAGGAAATAAAATAATTTAAGTTATCAGGAATAGTTACCTAAACTTCATATCCAGCGTTAAGAAATGGAACTACCTTTACTCCATCGTTATCAACTTGACCCGGCGAATGTCACTCAGTGCGCCCGTTAAAATATATGTAAGCAGGTCAGTGACTTTTTTTTTTCTTTCAAATTATCATTTCAAAAGTGCTCACTTTATCGTGAACAGCATATAGGTGCAGTGACCTTTTTCGAAGGTTGATGATCCAAACGTGCTCACTTCACGGTGAATCGCCTATAAAGTACACGGAAATAGATTGCGACTTGCATTTGAAAGACAGCAAAATTTATGCAAGTGGTCCAGGAAAACGCGCGTCCAGAGTGATGTTTTTCCGGCACCTGTAGCACATGAAAGTTGTTTGTCAAGGTACTTACACTTAGCGCCTCGTATTTACGACGACACGACCTCGACGGCGAAACTCACGTGGATGCAAGCAAATGAACCAGCGACGAAGATAGAGCGAGGGGTTTGTTTACACGTCCAGTTCTTGAAATTAATCAGCGCGCCGCGAGGTGAGTGCCTTCCTTTTGCTGAGTGCGATTCTCAGAACTGTCTCTCCCCGGGCGGTCGGTCCGACTTGCGTGCGAGCTGCCGCAGCTGCCATATGATTCTCACTCCAGGCGAGAGTGTCTCTGACGGGCTCTTTGATCCGGCCACGTGTAGACCAACTGACCCACTGCCCTTTTGCTAAAATTAGCCTTCCGCAAAAACAACCTCTGCTTATAGCCGTTAAATTGGAAGAAAAAAACACTTAATGAAATAAATGTGAATCGGAATGGCACATGATTATACAGGATGATTCTCAATTAGACCGACAAACGTCGGGAGGCGATTCTTCACGAAAAAATAAAAAGGAAAACATATGTGACACATTATGCCTTAACCGAATATTAAGGGAGGTATGATCCCTTTAAAAAAAGAGATTTTAAGCCACGTCTGTGTAAAATATCGGCTCTTACGTTGAAGGTCCCAATAAAATACAATAATGTTCCGAGAGTTGTCATTGTATTTTACTTCGTTACCTTTTACTTTTTCAAGAAGAATCATCTCCCGAAGTTTGTCGGTCTAATTGCGAATCATCCTGCATAGTTCACTTATTGTTACTTCCAACTTTCCTTAAGCCCTGCTAAAGTTCTACTTGAACTATATTTCTTCGCATCATGCAAAAAAAACTTAACCGAGTCTAGAAAACTGCACCAAAGGGGCGACGCACCGGATTCGTGAGCACTCAGGTTAGTGATATTTCTCACAATAACAATTTCTTACTAGGCATTACGAATACACCTGTTTCCTTCGTGTTTTATTCATGCTATCTATAAATGAAATATTATGACTTTGCCTACACATAGAATGTAAGTAAAAAAAGTTCAATTTAACCAAAAATTTAACATTCTCATGATAATAGAAGTATACAAGTATAAAAGCTTGTGATGTATGCCGAATTTAAGAAAAATCCAAGCATGTGTTACACGGTGTGATTTTTCAAAGGTTTCATTCACAAACTGTAAAGACACCGCGAGTACACTACAACTGTCAAACATACAGGGTGTATCTCACATAGAGCGATAAATTCTACTGCAGGTTAACTACGAATAAAGAAGGTGAAAACATGCATTTATACTATGTATGGTCTAAAGAGCATCCTAAGGGACCTTAACCTTGAGTGTGTTACAATTACTGAAGACACTCAGTGATTGGATCACGTGTAAAGCTAATTGCGATATATGTGTTAATAATCCGTCTTTTAAATCCAAACACGCTGCAACGCGTTTCAACTGTTAGGTAGGCAACCGTCTCGAGGATCGCAACGTTAAATAATACTACATTCTGTAATGTGTCACAGACTAAAGATCAGGTAGACCGATCTCGCTGGCTACTACGCACAACCAATCTCCGTGTCCCAACAACACTGAACTGCTTTTCTGCCAACACGTCTAGCGGAAACGGCATGACTGGATTTTAGGTTAGAAAACTAATTTGTAAACAAATGCTTTGAGGTATATGTATAAATCAACTCACCAATTTATAATGAATTTTGAGTAAATTCAAATTGGTAAAAGTATTTCATTTATAAAATATTTCTTGTCGTTTAAAAATTAAGGTATGAACAAAAACTGTAATCAATGTTGACCATGTGACTCTCGCAGTAACGTACGATTGGGGTAGGTCAATGTTGGGTACATACCTCATCTTTAGTCTGTAGTCAAAGTTACGTCAGCGAGTTTAAGTGTTTCCAAGTGATAAGAGGAGATTTCCAGTCACATGAAAAACTAAGCGAGATTTTGTACTCCAGTATGTAATTGTTTACGTGCTAACGAAAATAAAACAATTATTGGTCTACACATTGCATGGCAGATTTATTGGGTCGATAGTAGCGGATTTCGTAATTTCAGTAATACAACGGAGTATGGATTTTAATTTAGGTTCTTGTGAGCTAAAAATAAAATTCCACGCAACTACCTGAGATCGCAACTGCAGTTAGACACATTTAAAATCATCATTTCTTTGAATTTTGTTGCAATTTTCACAACTAGTACTTTTTTTTTAATTTTTTTTAAACCCAAAGCACGAAACCTATCAGCAATTTATCAAAAGAATGAAGCTGTAACTGATATTTGTTTAACACTGTTAATGTATGATATTTAATTTTATGTGCACCCGATTTTTCTTTTTTTCTTGTTTAGCTTTATGTTTTTGTAGCCATTATTACTTTTAATTTGATTGTTTTTAACGTGTCGGTATTTATAGCGTGCGCTAATAAACTTTTTTGCCCAACTAGCCTACCCCTCATTCATCATTCGCACGCCCACCCACTCCCTCACTGTTGATGAGATCGGAAAGTGCGAAGCCTGCTAGATATAACGATCATGACTGAAACCACAGCGAATGTGTAAACGCAGTTATAAAACACGAGGTATTTTCGCGCCTCGTAAATGCCGGACTTCCAAGTAGTATACAAAAGGCTTAAATGTACTCCCTCCGAATGCAGACGGAGCACACTAGTTTCTGCGAAAATGTTGTGGAGCTCCCTTCGAATTTTGCACCGACATTGGGGAAGCTAGAGATCTGTAAAATTCGCGTTATTATTCGAGGACAGAAAATACTTTAAAACGTTATATATTTCTATTGGTTTTATTACTGGGTTACAGCATTCCTGGTACCTCCCCGACGTATTTCAACCAATAAGAAACAACTAACGACATCATGGGACAATCAGGTACAAACAAGTCGAAAGGGAAAATGGCACCTGACTTCTGCGGAAGCCGATAAACAAATGACCCTGTCCCGAGTTTACATAGGACGGTGAAGTTCATCGTGCAGTCAGAAGATAACGCGAATTCTGCAGGTCTCTACCTATCGTTGTCAAAAAGCACAAGGCAGAGGGCGAGAGCAGAAACACTAGTTTATTCTGTCGTTGCCTCTTGCTGGTACGTTTATAAACTTATGCCACGCAATTTTACAAGGTTTACCGAGACGGTTAAATTCAAGAAAGGTAAAAATTACACGAATACGAGTTAAGGGCTATGGAAAGGTCTGGCTGTGCAGGAATTCGCAAAGTATAAAATCCAGAAGTCTATCAGGACTACTTAATACATTTCGATGGGGTTTGTTTTATCGACTACACATTCGAAGTAACAAAACCACCACATACAGAAATATGAGTAAATGAATTTCGCGAGTACATTTGACAGCAGTCTGGACATGTCAATACTTTACATACTGGGCCACAATTGTTCATTAGTTGGCTAGTATATTCTGCTCGATTGGATTGGACCTGATACGATCAAATTAGCTCTTTACTGCCTAAAGAGTTGACCAGGGTGTGTCAAAAACACTACGGTATAATCACGAAGTATTGGTATATCATACCGTAGACTGGCGTTTCTCTGCACCTGCTGGGGAAATTTGAACCACTCAAAATTCTGTTTTACTGCTACGTGGCAAAGGGATAGCTCACTATGGCTGTATATTTCAAATTTTGAATATTTCCTGCATAGGTCATGTAATGACACAAGAACGAACATTTTGAGAGGTTCAAAGTTATGTCAGCAACTGTGCATAGTAACCCCCCGTTTACGGTACTTGTTAGAAGTCCGGGCTGCTGCCTAAATAATTTGCAAAATTCACATACATTAAGCAATAGTTGATACAGTATAAAATTTTCGAATAAAAAGTTGCTGTCTTTCGAATGTTAACGAATAGATACAACAAATCTAGTACACCATACGAAAATTAATGTTTTCGAATTCATAAAATTTTGTTGTTTAGAACTTTATAGTACCAAAATTAAAACAAATAATTATTTCTTAATTTTTAAGGGAATTTCATCTTCTTAAAAACTCCTGTTAAAATATTTTGTTAAAAAAACTATTTTAGTATCACAGTGTTGTAGGTAATATTATTTTGTCAATTTTGAGATAAATAGTTTAGTAAATGTGCTGATTTTGTGGTCTATACCACTATTTGTTTTTTTTTTTCAAGGTTGGCAATTTTCAAATGATTGAAAACTATATATTGTACCTACTATTGCTGCATGTGATAGTTACAGTATTTCAAATATATTTTCAATAAATCTAAACCTGCCAGATTTTTATAAATAGTTCTGCTCTTGATTTCATGTTTCGGTAACAGGCACACTGTCGATTTACAGCATGCGCGAGGTAGCAAAATGGAATCTTCGCCTGACTCGCACAAACACAAAACGAGTTGCGAGAAAGCACTGCAAAGTGTAGCCTATCAGTATCGAGCCAGAGATCTAACAAAGGCGAAATCATCACGCACGTTAACCACATCACAAAACATTTTCAGGTCAGTGAATCTGAAGTTATCTCACGGAATGCGAAACTGTGCCCCGTTTAACTCGGAATTTTTACATGTCGAACGTACTCAATGCACACCGTCGCGCTGGTGCGCTTAAAAGCAGTGAGCTACGGAAGCGACTCTGTGAAACTTTTGCTAGCACGAATGTGTTCCGCTTCTGCGCACCTCGTTCTTCCGCCAAGAATTCTAATACTTCACTCCGGAATTCGATATTCGCGAATAAAAAGGCATTTCGGAAAAGAAACAGCCGGAGAAAAAAAACGAAAGAAGGGTTAACAAAATATTCCAGGTAGGATCCAACGACAGCGCTCAATTTGCGTCCAGCAAGCTAAGGCCAATGGAAATTCTGGGGAGAAAAATGTCCGAGATCGACAAACCCACATGTACTACCTTACATGCTGTATTTCTTCCGCAATGTTGCTAAACTCCCTTCACGGTCACTTCCAACCTTTCTTAAGCCCTCCTAAAGTTCTACTTCCAGGATATTCCTCCGCCTCGTGCAAACAAAGTTTAACCAAGTCTGCAATATTGCACCAAAGCGACAGAGCACCGCGTTCGAGCACACTCGGTGTATGTGCTCTTCACGGTAAGATGAGCACTTTTGAAAGCCCTGCTTATGATCTACTTGTATGCACGTTGTGTGTTCTTCCGCCTTACGTAAAATTAACATTACCATGTGCCTCATCACTTTATTCATGCGTCGGTCAAGTGAAACTGTGGGATTATTAGAAAAGTAAACATTGACAAATCTGCACATTTTTACACATAAATGCATTAAAAAATACAGAAAGCGAGAGAAATAATAAGTTATCACATATGGTTAACTAATACTTTTTGTTCGACGTTAAAATATGGAACTACTTTCTCCTCCGTCGTACTTTACTGGCCGCATGTCACTCATTGGGCCCGTTAATATATGTATATGCAGTGACTTTTTTCTAAGGTTGATTTCAAAAGTGCTCACTTTATCGTGAACAGTCTTTAACAATATTTGTATAAGAACTATTCTTTTCTACGCATTACCAACACATTATTTTCTCACTGTTAATATTATTAATTATAAATAATTTATTATAATTTATAGGTAAAATAGATATAAAATTTCAATTGAACCAAAAACCGTATTTTTATGTCAACACAAGCATAAAACGCTTGTGATACATGGCATATTACAAAAAAAAAACAACAAAACACGTCATACATGAGGTTATTTTTCAAAGGTTTGATTCAAAAAGTGTGATGAATCCAAGAATAGACTACAGTTGTCACCGACAGTGCCTTTTCAAAAATTGTCTTTACTCACGAAAAATTGTACACAAATAAATAGTTAATGTGCAGGAACGCTTTCTATTACGACGAAACACGAGAGTTAGCTCCATAGTATAAAATACAGAACATCTCTGTATTCTCTACAGATTCGGGTTTCAGGTTCGAAAACTGCCAAGGCTATACGATAAGTTTTTACCCCGCTGTAACCAGAAAAATAGAATTCCTACGGCAGGTAGAATATACATACTAGTTACACTTACACATTAAAACATTAAAAAGTAGCACAAGCCACCTGTTAACAGATCCCAATATTTTAAATATTCCAACACTGATAAAAACTGAAAAGCCACGTGCGTCATTCTTGCGAGAGTTGAGCTGAGAGATTTGGGCGGCTCGTAACAACGAGGTCTTAAGAGCCGATGAAGGTAAAATGAGGTGAGAATGGAGCAGCGTCAAAATGCAAAAGCGAAAATCTGCGAGTGACCCGGCCGGGGAGGGAACTCGGTTTTGATTGCGAGAATGCGTTAGGTAAGCGGTTAGAATTATGCGGCTAAGTATTTCTGCTTCGTGTTCAAAGTCTGGTCAAAATAAATTATTTTAACATGTTATTCTTTATATAAATGAATATACATATATACATTTATTTATATTTATAAACACACACACTCACACTTAAACGCTCGCATTTTAAAATCTCAACTTTAGTTACGTAAACATACGTTAAAAAACTAAAATGAAAAATGGTCTAGAAAATATATGACGAGTTTTCAAGAATACCAGAAAGGTATGTGAAATTTACTCAAATTTCATCACGAAAAGTAAAGGGAATTGTCCGCAATTTTATGCAGGTTTCGTGGCGATTATATGATTACTACTTTCTCGTAATTTTACGGATTTATTGTACTTTTTTTTTTTCCATGCAGTAACGTGCTGCAATAGACATGGTTTTTCACAAGTTGTTTTACTTCTTCATTTTTGGTTTTTCGCACCATCCAAACTTCTTATCCATTCCGTCAGGACCATGCTCATCATATTCAAGCAAGATAAGATAAACCGCTGTCGCGGCAGACGTTTTCTAAAAAGTATGAATGGAGAGTGGAGAGAGATTTGGGCGTCTCGTAACATCGAGGTTTTGAGAGCCGATGAGGATGAAGTGGTGAGGCTGGAGCAGCGCCGGAATGAAAGGGCGGGGGAAACGGGAGAACCGCGAGAAAACACGCCGACCAGCGGCATAGTCCAGCACGATTCCCCCCATGTGAAAATCCGGGAGCGACCTTCCCGAGATAGAATCTGGTGTGCCTAGGTGGAAGGCGAGTAGTCTAACCACTACACCCCCACGGCCCCTCACAAAGCATGAATTTCGCGAATACATTTTGCAGTAGGTCGTCACAATTCTCTATGTACCATGGATGTCATTTTTCGTCGCTTGGGCCGTTATTTATGGGGCCAGCCCTCCAATGGGCAAGGGGTTCGAGAAACATACTCCCAATAACCGTAAGTCAATATAGGCTAACACAGCAGTTGGCCAGCCCAAACCTGTAAATATGATACTCCCGTATGCCTTCTTCCACCCTGCAACACTCAGGAGACCCTCGCAATCAGAGTGGGGCCGCGGTGGTTTAGTGGTCAGACTACTCGCCTCCCACCTAGGCGAACCGAATCCAATTCCCGGCGGTTTCGCTCCCGGATTTTCGCATGTGGGAATCGCGCCGGGCGATGCCGCTGGTCTGCGGGTTTTCTCGACGATCTACCAATTTCCCCCGCCTCTTTATTCCGGCGCTGCTCCATACTCACCTCTCTTCAGTCACATCGGCTCTCAAGACCTCAATGTTAAGAGTCGCCCAAATCTCTTCACTCACTCAATCACTCGCACTCTGAGCATCTTAATCCGGACAGATTGCACAATCCTTAGAGCTCTTGACCCCACCACTGATGACTAATCCTCTATGTACTGAAGACAAAATGCTTGCTCATCACATGGTGTCAACGAAATAAACATTACTTTATGCAGATCGTGGGTGATTTGGCTACCCTACCTGCAACACTAAAGGGTGCGACAAATTGTAATTGTAATTGCAAAGGACTTTTTAACGTCCCCCGGTTTTATGCTTCAAAGCTTAGCAGGGGGGATAGCTTCCAGACAAACTTATAACCTAACTTAAATTAACACCCATGCCTTACCCGAGATTCTAACCCAGAGCCTCCCGTACCTCAGATCGATGGCCACGGGATGACTGCGCCACGGGAGGTCGCCGTGTGCGGCAAATGAAATACTGTCCAGTGAAAAAAGGAAAATATGCAAGTATTTGAAATCTAGTATACGCCCACACGAATTTGCGAAATTCGCTGGTCTCTACTAAACGGCGTGTGCAACATGTCGCGTAAACTATTTCTCACTTTCCTCTTGTTCGGCTCTCACTTCGGCAAGATGGAATACAAATAATGTATCTGACAATCACGGCAGGGGAGATGGCAGCAGGAGATACACAAATGTAACACAGCGTCATCTCTTGACACATTTTCCATTCGCAGCAAGAATAGCGCCTGGAAGTCGCTTCAAAACTACTTTCTTCCCGAGTTTTTGTGGAAGCATTTGTACATCTTATACTCTACGCGGTTCACTCAGGGTGACAGCAAATATTCCATAAAACACCAACTGAAAGATTTCGAAATATGCTTAATAAGGCGATTGCACTGTTCAAGATGCAGAATCTTCAGCTTGATTACCTGTTATATCAAAACAATTATTGATATTTTCCTATATGTTATATGCCTATGGGTAGATAAATTAAAAGATATTTCAATATTCCCAGGGCGGCTGGACAGCTTAAAAGGCTCAACGAATACCTTGCATCCAAATGTTTAGGCTCTTTGTGTTTCCAACATGATCTGGTTGTGACGACGCGTAATCAAAATAGCAACAAGAACGCTCCCTAATACAATGGTAACACTAGAAAAAAACCTTAAATCGCACACGATATACGCGTCAGTGGTGTAAAAAAAATTGTGTTCATGAAACAGCAATGCTATATGCCGTCATGTTGCCCTTGAAACGTTGACCTGGTCCATCCTCATTCTTGACCTCGTACTTATTCGCCGGCGTCTTTGTGGGAAGCTTTCCGTAGTACGATGTTGATGAACATGTTTCATTCTTTTGCGAATAGTGTCGGCCAGGCCTTCTTCTCTAAGCCATCGATTGAAGCGCGCTTCCATTTCGCCTCTCCAGCAAGCCGACGAACGGGGGAAGTTCTTTGTACGGACAAAATACTCTATCTCTCTTCTGCCGGGATTTTACGTGACCTTAAGCCTAGGAAAGGGACGAGGAGCAGAGGAAGGAAGGAAGGAAGGAAGAGAAACACTTCGGGCTATCCTGCAGCGGCGCGTCCTTCAAACGTGCGAGGCTGCCAGAGGAATGGGTACTTTCGGCGTGTGTAACCACGTTTGATAGATCTTCCTTTCCAGGAACCCCACGACGGACCTGTCGACGGGATAAAAAAAAATCTGTTCAGTGTCGAACGGTTTCCTGAATAAGAGACTGCCAAGGAAACCAAATACGGAGTCCGTTTTCCGACAGAGGCCACGCCCACTGCTCTATCTTCGATTACAGGCGTCCCCAAGAAAGCTGTGTGACAGTGACTCGAAACACGCAGCGATCCCGTCAGCTACGAGTTCCTATCAAATAGAAAATGTTCTTGAAATATTGTGACCTTCGGAAAATTGTTGTAGTTGGGGCAAATATCAATTGAATCATAAATTTGGATACATACAATTAAAAAAATGTTTGTTGTCGGTCAAAGAAAACCTACAACGTGACAACAATTTTGATACAAAAACATTTTTTAAAAAGAAAAAAACGGCTAGTATTGGCTGGTAACAACAAATATAAGAGTAACGTAGAGCTCATTCCATAGAAAGAATCTAGTCAGTTCTCACAAGAGAAACGACACATGAACTTAGCGCCACTTCCCTCACCAGAGCGGTGTGGAAGCACCGCTCTCGTTAAGCCAGCATCAACTCCAAATTATGACAGCGAAATAAAGCTTCTGTCCCCTCTCTATCAGTTTTTTCATCTCTACTAACAAAGAGCATGTTACAACACACACTGTTTCCTGTAGCATTTCTGATTAATACATGTAACAATTTTGAATTCTTTCCTGTCGACTGGGTTTATACGGTGTCTATGCCGGTTTTCTCTTCATAGTTATAGCTTAGCTATAAGTACACTCAGGGAGGTAGCCATGGCTGCCCAATCCCTCTCTGAAACGATGCACGTCTCCTTGCATGATTTCCTTCCTTTGTAGGCGTAAGAGGTTCGCCCTGACAAGCAATTAGCTCCTGTCCTATACCTTCGGGTCCCCACTTAACACTTAGAATTAAGGTAAAGTAGAAAAGAAATTGACACAAGAACACCGTAATGAGTAACCAACAAAGACAAGTAAGGACATAAGGTTCTGCCACCGTGTTCGTCTGTATTACCTTTGTTCTGTCTTCTTAGTACACATCTGCTCCAACAATTGCTTTCGTCTGTGTCGCACTCGTTTTGTCGTCTGTGTAAACATTTGTTTTAACCATTGTGTTCGTCGCGTCGCCCTCGCCGTGTCGTATGCATGCATCTGTTATAGCCAATGCGTTCGTCATGCGTTCCCTTAATACTGTTTCGTCAATTTATGTTTTTTTTTTTCCTGTAATTTTATAGATATAACCAGCTTCATTGTCTCTTAGTTACTCGGTCTTTTGTTCTTCTGCCAGTTTACTTTAAATAATCGACTAGATTCCTTCTATGGAATTATTTCCATGTTACTCACGCATTTGCTGGCGGTAGTCAAAACAGGAACGGTTCATTTATTTGCTATTTTTTTTAAATATATTTTTGTCCCAATTTTTAAGTTTTATCGTGGATATCTTGCGAGTAACCACAACGTTTCAAAGAAGTACGTCCAAACTAATGGTTCAATGAACGGTTATATTACCCAGATGAGTCAACTTACACAGCACGACATTTGTACAGACAACCTATCTCGTATTGTTATCACATTACGTGAAAGAAAATAAACAATTACTCCACTCAGTTTATTTGTTTACATCTTTGTCCATCTCATCAGGTGGTTGACAAACGTATACAGAATAAAACAGCAAGAAATATAGTCGCGCTTAGTTTTTTAAGAGGAATTCGTTACGAAAATAGCCATGTTTAATATATAGTTTCATTTGACCATCCGACGAACACAAATTACTTGATGAAATAGCATTTGACGATACTGTTAAATTGAGCTTATTCGTATTTTCGGGCATAGTGTCCAATGTTCAGAGTAAACATATTTTGTACGTTTTACATACAAAGTTTTAGAAACTAATTACTAGTGCAAGAACTGCGGTGAAGAGTGGACACTCGAAGGCACTTTGATTTACATTTCATACTAGCGCATTCAAAAACTTTGCTACTAGAGTCTGGTCAACGTGTGTGTTTAATTTTCATGCAAATATCTGCGTATGGTACACCTCCCGTGGTCCACTGAAGCAGCGAGATGAAAGGATAATTGTGAGCCAGTAATTTTCCTCAAACGAATGCAAACGCAGGTAAATTAGAAGTCGGCTGTATAGCAGCCTGCAATGAGACCTACAAACACACAACAGCCCTCACACTGCGTCCTACGGCTTTTGTTTATTTCTGTTCACGGCAATACTGAACAGCCCTTTCATCTTTTTTCATGCCTTCAATTACTCCCATTTTATGTTTCTTAATCAGCTTACTAGCATCTTAATTTTTAGCAGTGACCGGAAAATTTCCTCTAATTCCCTCGGGGATACGGTGGACTTCAAACATGTGTGCGATTAACTTATTTTGCAAATGTTTCACAGTTTGTTAAGCTTCAAAAAAGTCAGTAATCTCCCTAACTTACAATCGAAGTTTTTTACCCATACACAGTACGGAAAATTTACCATGAAAAAAGGCTGCAAAGTAGGTACGATACTATATAAATTTGGACATTTCAATTTGTATTTGATTCGTTCATGGAAAAAAAAAAAAAAAAGCTATCATGGATTCTAGTGACAATATGGCTTAAAGGGAGCATGCCACTTGCGCAGGAACCATCTCTGTGTCGAGCAATGAACTAAGTTCTCACTACAGAACTGTCAAGATCGTGCACTGTTCGATTACATAATGCTTTAACTACGCTGCTTTTGGCGAGTTTTTATGCAAATCAATAATCAAGTGATACAATTTTTTTTGAGAAATTTACGTTTGTTCAGTTTGTTGTAAAGCCAAATATAAAAGCACGTCACATCATTGTTAACATGTGAATGTGACAGCTATGTCGGTAATTCTTAAGCGAGTGTTAGAGTCATGCGCAGAAGATGAAAAATCATTCTAGCTCGTATTTAGTTTATGGCTTATACGATACCTATATGGTAAATTTGCGAACAATTTATTGAGTCTATACGCCACGATGGTTTTCGTTATTGTTCGTTAGCAATTTTCGATGGAAGGTTTCCTACAACGCTGACATTTTGGCAAATCAGAGAAAGGGCTGTATAGTCATTTTCTTTATTTTGTTTCGAGAAAGAGTGTAAGCGTTTTAAAAAAAAATTATGGTAAGTATTTGTGTTTATTTAAAACTAAAGTTCCAGCTATAACAACAAAACTATTAGGCTCTGTACATAAACGCATAATGCTGAAGCCGTGAGTGAAGATAGTTCCTGAGTCATAGTTGCAGTAGTACAATTATTTAAAAAAAAAACGCACTCGTCTTTTTACTTGTGCGGCAAGTATCGTTGGGTAGGTTTTTTCCAAAGAACCCTCCATAACTGCTTGCATGCAGGTTCGGGTAGTTTGGTCACATGGAAGATTCCGCCCGAGCCTGTACGAAAAATTTTTATCGTGGCATACACACTATAGTGCGGACGCTCCTTTGAAGGGCTGAATACGTCAAAACAATGCCTGCAAGGCAAAACTATATATACCGTCCATTTACGGTTACTTACAACTTTTACAAAAGGCCTGATGAAGTTATACTTACAAGCTGTTCCTCTACCTCGTGCAAACATAGCTTAACCGAGCCTAGGAAATAACACCAAAGGGACAACGCACCATATTCGTGCGCACTCAGTTCAACATAATTTTGCATGAGAACTTTTTATTACTAGGCTGTTCACGATAAAGTGAGCATTTTTTAAATGAACCGTAGAAAAAAGTCACTGCCCCTACCTGCATTATACTTTAACGGGCGAAGTGAGTGACATGTGCCCAGTAAATCTGGTAACGAAGAATGAAAAATTGTTCCATATCTTAGCGTCAAATAGAGTGTCACGTAACCATTTGTAATAAGTCAAATTATTTCTTTCAGTTTTTTTTTATTGTCAAGCATTGAAGTATAAAAATGAACAGATTTGCAAATAATAAGGTTTGTAATAATTTCAGTTTCTCTTGACCGACGTAAGAAAAAAGTTAAGAGGTCCATGATAATGTTAATTTTACATACGGTGGAACCAGACACAATGTTCATGTAAGTAGATCTTAAGCGGGGCTTTCAAAAGTGCTCATTTTACCGTAAACAGCCTATAATAGGCATTACCAGCACAACTATTCAATAAAAAAAAAGGTTAGTTTTATGCTAACAAAGTATGTACGAAAAGTCTTTGATAAATCATATATTTGAGAAACAACCAAACACGTCCTATATGGGACGATTTTTTAAAGGTTTGATTTAAAAAGTGTGAAGAAACTGCGAATAGACTATATTCGCCGGGGCAGAAGCGAATGAACGAACAGCCCAATCTTGAGTATGCAGACGACTTTGGTGTCTAACCTTGATGCCATTCCGATTAAAAAATTTTTTACAGTCTCCGGTAATAAATCACACTGTGCTTGAAGTCTGCGACACAGCCTTGATTTCACGGGAATCTGAAAACAAAGTCCTGCGCGCATCTGGAAATCGCGTGAATCCAGCGCGGACGAAGAAGATACAGCGAAACGAATCGTTCACAAAGCGGGCGAAGTTAGATGGATTGGGGGGGGGGGGGGGGTAAAATAAATAATCCCACGCACAAACACGAGACGCAGTTTGGCCCGGTGGCTCGATACCGCCAGAAACGAAGCTTTGTTCGGCTGCAGCTGTGGACCGGCCGTGTGTGAATACGACAAATAAAGCCAATGTCGACCTTCACCAGGAGTCGTCTGTAGAGGCAAACTGCAGACAAATCGGTCAAGGCCGCCGCCGAAGTTACAGTGTTCACTGAAGCCTTATAAAAAAATTGCATAACTTCTTCTTTTACATCATCGTCCTTCCAGGGTTTCTTCCAACTTTTCTGAAGCCCTGTTAAAATTCTTCTTCCAGGATATTTCTCCGCCTCATGCAAATAAAGCTTAACCAAGTCTATAAACACAATCCAAAAGGACAGCGTACCGAATTCCTGCGCACTCAGTGTAATAATATTTTGCATAAGAACTATTTCTTACTAGCCATAACTAACACACCTATTATCTCACTATTAAATTTCACGTTAACTATAAATTAAACATTATAATTTATAAATAAAGTGTGAATACATATTTGAATTTAAATATAAATACGGTATTCTAATTCTAACACGAGTATAATAAGCTTGTGATATATAACGTCACTAGGAAACAAATAATCACGTCATATATGGTGTCATTTTTCAAAGGTTTAATTAAAAACGTGTGAATAAAACGCGAATTGACTATAACCGGTACGCATGTATAGCAACACTTCCATATTTCTGAACTACGTCTTCCCTGGATTCACAACCGGAACCTCACGGTCTGAGGATAGTTTCTTTCAGACATCGGCCGCGTGTTAGAGATACTAAACAAGTCTGAAAAAAAAAAAACTACGTATTGAATTTACTAGGTGTAAATGAATAGCAATACCGACAAACCCGCACCAGCGAGTCATTTCCGTACAACTTATTCTGTTACACTCTCTACTGCCCATCGTGTACATACCTATAGGCTGTTCACGATAAAATGAGCACTTTTGGAAGCGCTGCTTAAGGTCTACTTGTATATACGTTACGTGTTCTTCCGGCTTATGTAAAATTAACATTGCCATGGGCCTCATCATTTTATTCATGCGTCGGTCAAGTGAAACTGCGAAATTATTAGAAAAATAAATAATTCACCAATGTGGTAGTTTTTACACCCCTGTGCACTGAAAAAAAAAAAACAGAAACTGAAAAAAATAACTTAAGTTATCACAAATGGACACCTAACACTTTTATTCGACGTGAAGATATGGAACTACTTTCCACCCATTGTTACCAACTTTACTGGGCACATGTCACTCAGTGCGCCAGTTGAAATATATGCAGGCAGGGGCAGTGACTTTTTCTAAGGTTGATTTCAAAAGTGCTCAATTTATAGTCAACAGCCTTTAAACAGAGAATGCAAAATTCATACATCTGAAATGTTTTTTAAAAATTGAAATTTACAGTATATTTAAATTATTGTTTCCAACTTTCGTTTCCTTGTATCTGACTCAATTCATTCATTCCTTCCCCCCCCCCCCCTTTTTTATCAGTTAGTTGTTCTATTGTATTTTTATTTATCTATCGTTTCATTAATGGCTTCCTGGTGCCGCGGTGGCAGAGCGGGTAGACAGCTCGCCTCTCTCCACGGCGAACAGGGATATAATTCCCGGCCGGATCACTCTCGGATATTCGAAAGTGTAAATCGTGCCGGGCGATATCACTGGTCGGCGGGTTTTCTCGGAGATCTCTCGTTTCCCTCGCACTTGCACTCCGACCTCGTTGTTAAGAGCCACCCAAATCTCTCTACTCATCAATGACGTCACTCACGATGACGTGTCCCCAGCAGGGGCAAGTGTCACTCTCCAGAGTGCACGCAGCCAAGTGGCGTGGCTCGGTCGATGGTTTCCACATTAGTTATTACTTGTCCCGTCCCTGACGAACACCATGTTAATAATTTTTACTAGTATAATTTTTAAAACTAAATTAATAAATGTTCCTCTTTGCCTTCACTAACAATACATCACATATAATTATAAACAATAACATAATCTCGTATATTAATGTCGTCCGACTCACAAAGACATCAATATTACAGATACACGCAAGAACAAATACAGTAAAGGAACAACACCTACACTGCACAACACCCTACACAAACAACATTACACCGGCAACATCACAATACAGACACAAACATGAAACACACGACGGACACCTCACGATAACGACAACAACCGTCGGCCCCTCTGTCTGCGGAGAGAATGGCGGGGCGAGGGTTCAAGGGTGGAGGCAGAGGAATTTTAACTTTTGACATTTTTTAATTGTAAAGTAAACTTTTTCTTTAAGATTATAACAAAATATAATTTTAAGCCTCTGTAATTTTAAAATTTAACTTGTTTTTTATTTTTTATAACGCGACTGTTTCGACTATTTTCCAAATTAATTCTAAATTCTATTAACTAAGACCAGTTATGGCCTTCAGCTGGGTACTGGTGCCATTTTAATATGTTCCACAGCCGCCAAACAATCGGGGGGAAAGTTCGAGGAGAAGAAACCCGTTATTAAATATTAACTTATTGAACCGGAAGGCTTGATAGCGTGTAACAGGAACGTGGAACCCCTCCCTCGAATTAATGAGGCCCGCGAAGATGGATATCATCGAAGGTAGGTGATTTTTTAGCGCGACGACGTGACAAGATTTTGGGGGAGAAAAAGTCTTTTATTCTCACCGACGTTGAAGGGCGTTTGTCTTTATTCCGCCCTCTTTATTTTCTGGGGCCGGGAATAATAAAACACCACTAGAGCTGATGTGAAAATAGTTGTCACTTCGATGAGCAAGAAAGCGTCGATCTTCTGAGTTGATAAATTACGGAAGTAGTTCGCTTGGACAAGGCAGTGTTAACGAGTATGAGACGAAAGTAAATGCAGAACGCACTAACTTCGTGGCACCATTAAGCCACTACTCAATAAAATTCCTTTATTTACTGTTAGTATCTATTATTATTTCCAACATTTTTCGGTTAAATACAAACAAGTAATTTTTTTTAAGGGCACTGTCTACCTGGCAGAGGCGAAATTTTAATAGTAAATCACATGTTAAGGAAATTTTGCCTCAGTGGGTTAGTTTTAAAGGCAGGCGTTTCAAACAATTTATTTTTCTTGAATTTTTAGGAAAAGGCCAGAGTATGTTTTCAGTATAGACAGGCAGTATATAGGCTACTATTTTTGTAAAACATAGATTATAAAAATTCCTTTCAAGAGGCTATACATGTTATGGAAACATATCCAAACATCTTCTCTGTAGGTAACTTCTCTTACAAAAATTTGCGAAGAATACATTTTGTTTGAAACGCCTATCTTTAAATCAACGGGTTGGGCGAAATTTCGCAGCTGCCAGCCGGTAGGCAGTGCCCTTAAGGGCATAACAAAGGGAAGGTAAACACAGAGGGACAAGACCGGCATTTCCATACAAAATGCGCGGAAAACCACGCACAGTGTAGACGGCCGGAAATGAACTCACGGCCTCCTGAATGCGAGTCACGTATGGAAAACTCGCCTGATACATACTCGAGAAATGGGGTTTCACGCGAATATGCTGCTGTACAGTAGACGTATTCCGTTGTCTTTTTCAGTTTCCGCTATAGCATCAACGTGTGTAATACCTACTTCTTTGGAAAGCAGGGGCCACGATGGCTGAGCGGTTAGCCTGCTCGCCTCCTACCAAGGCGACCTGGGTTCAATCACCGGCCGGGTCACTCCAGATTTTCACATTTGGGAATCGTGCTGGACGATGTCGTTGGTCGCGTGTTTTCTCGGGGATCTCCCGTGTCCCCAGTCCTTTCATTCCGGCGCTGCTCCATACTCACTTCAATCACCCTCATCGTCTTTCAAGACCTCGATGTTAAGACCCGGCCAAATCTCTTCACTCACTCTTTGGGAAACCACACACTGAAATTCTAAAACTATAACCGATGCGCCATGGCACTCTAGTGGCGGTAGTAAAGAAGATAACACTTTTGTTAAACTAATTATTCATTTTCAAGAAATACATGTTATTTATAGTATTGGTTTGCAGGATATGTCTCCTAACCCACATAATGGACTTCAGAATATTTTTTCGAACTCTACTATGGTAAATAGTAAAATTTTGATATTAGAGATTTCATTTGTTGGGAGACTTTCACTGTTCAATGCAGTATATTTAAACAAAGTCCTGTCACAAAAAAATTAAATATGATTTTAACGATGAAACCTGGACGTTTCGTAAACTAATTGATACTACTGACGATATGCATATTCTCGATCATGCACAGCATTAAAATAAAAAATTCAATATTATTCGAATCCTACTTACGTCAGTAAGAATTTTCGGCGTTGGACAACATAAAATTAAGTGCTACGATTAGTCTTTCTAGCGTTAAAGCCGAGTTACGATTTGCATGTTCACATATTCTACCCTGGTTTCACAATATTTGCGAGCTGCACCAGTTCATAGTGTCGTTTTAATGGAACAATTTCTATTTCCAAATAATGTCCTCAAATGTTTTGTTTGATATGTGATTTAAAGTTTAGTTTTGTAATAAGGTTCTGTTTCTGTTAGCTAAATTTCGACACTGGTAATTTCAATTCTAATTTAACTTCAATGTAGGCACTAATGAGAGTTCATCATAACGGTTTTATATTTATATATATATATATATATATATATATATATGTGTGTGTGTGTGTGTGTGTGTGTGTGTGTGTGTGTGTGTGTGTGTTACTCAATCTTCTCCACTTCGCGGAGCATTTAGTTCAAACTACAATTTTCGCGATACTAGTTTAAGGACTGTTAAATCGAGCCGTTGTGATGAACTCTAATTAGGGCCTACATTGAAGTTAAATTTTAATTGAAATTACCAGTTTTATATATATATGTATATATATTACGGAAACAAACAGGGTTAAAAAATAAATTGTTCTTCCGGAACTGTAAAAAAATCAGTCTCCTCGAGAAAATCCTTTTTTTTTTTTTTTTTTTTTCCGGCAAGAGTCACTCAGTAAACCATTTTGCGGCACACAAAGTTAAGAAAACCAAGAACAAAGCCACTGACAATTTGGGATTCTACATGTGCGTCCTTCTTGGTGACGCTGTTCTAATGGCTAGCGTTGTAATACAGCATGGTATAGCGAATAGTGCTGAAGGTAACAAACTCCTCTTCACGAGTCACAAGTTCAAAAGACACTAGTTCCTAAAGTCACTATCCCTGAAGATACTGGACCCTGTCACTGGTCCTAAAATATCAAACCCTGAAGCCATTAACCGTAGAGTCACTAGCCCTAAAGTCACAAACACTAAAGTCAGTAATTCTGAAATTATTTTGGCGTGAATGACTTCCGGACTAGGGAAGTTAGTTACTTGTTACAAGAGACCTGAATAATTCGCAAGTTCAATGACCTGCAGTATTATGTACAAATATGCCTATGTCAACTGCACGTTGGTTGTCTGCTGTCACAGTGGAAGGCGACGATTGGGACACCGTTTTCCAGGTGGTGTCAAACACCGTGTGGTCCAATGGCTGAAATTATATAAACACGTGTGTTTTGAATTCTAGCTTGTCCGAAAATGAATCCGCAAATTTTTCAGGTCTATACTTGTTACAAATTTTTGCATTGTCTCAAAATAAAAGAATTTTAATAGGGGCTTATAAGAAAGGAAAATAATAAGCTCCCAATCCTTCTCCTTTCTCGCGGCTTCATTCACCAAAGCGAATTATTTTTTCTAAGGTATTCTATTTCCCTGTTACATTTCTCCTGCGGGGTGAGGATCTGCTAGCCTGGTCGAAACACTCGCCGTCACTCTCCGCCGAACTCCAATCTCGCCAGACGTCCGCGGCACCGGATGCGACGCCCTGGAGCAAATGCCAGCGCCGAACGAGAGAACTCGTGGGCGCGAGTTAATTCGACAGGGCGACAAGTCGATTATTGGCCATTAGGCGTCGAGTTGCAGCGGCAGTCACGTTGCCGCGCCAGGCAGGGTGGTTGGTCGGGGCGGAGGACGGAGGGTGCGCAAATAAAATACCAAAACCTAGCGGCAAACGAGGAGAAAAGTTAGGAGGGGGAGGAGGGAGTGAAATTAAATGAAAAAAAAAGCCCCCCGTCGACAAGTTAGCCGTCCGCTAGCGGCGCTCAGAGGGAGACGTGATTTTACATTTTGACGACATAACGAAGCTGGCAGGATGTTAACGTTCGGTGGGAGCCCACCGCTGAAAATTGGGGCTGCAGTTAACGTTTGCAAAAATAATCCATAACCAGCATGTTTGACTTCCAGCTAGCCAAGCTAATGTTATTAGCAAGTACGCGTTGAAAGGATTTTAAATCAACGCTATGAAATAAACGCAGATTTTAAATGCAACACTGAAGAGGCGCATGTTAAGATTCGTTTCTTGAAGCACGCTCGTACAAACAATTACATTTATTTTTTTCATGGGTCTTCGTCTATAGAACAGATCAGACGCCCAAGCATTAGTGTCTTTCATAGTATTATTTACCGTTATATGGACGTATCGGCCATATAGAAGACGTCACATAATTAACCCTTTCAGACCTAGTGTACACAGTTGTGTACATTACGCAAGTGTAGGTAATTTGTTGTATGTACTGCACACTGCGAATATCAGTGACCAATGATCTTACCTGTGGGTAAATGATTCGCAAACCGTCATACTCGTCTAGGTCGTAAGTGGTTCATATAACTGTAGCAAAACATATAGCCGGTAGTTCATTGGTTGTGACAACGAAAAAACGTGTTGCGTCGACTTAAGTACAGAAGTCACCATAAATTCTCTTGATTGAAACAGTTGGAACCGTAGATTGAAGTGGGCCTGAAAGGGTTAAACCCACTGTTAGGAAGGATTTGCCACTCAATATCCAAGAGGTATAAACTACACTTTAGCGTTTACACTGAAGCACAGAATAGTAACGTATACAGAAATCGAATGGCGTGGTGAATCCTTTGACGAGGGTAAAATTCATTCGTTGATTGGCTACACGAAGCTATGAGAACGGGTCTCCTGTCGGACGGCGACTGTGGCTGCGGGAGATTTGCTATTGGCTGGGCTGCTTGCTGACAAGTAAATCGCTGGGCGCTGATTGGCGAACGGCTTTTCGATACGTTGCTGTCTAGCAGCGCCATCTTGCTGGCGTGTGCGACTGGAGTTCGCGTTGCAAGCGGCTGGCTGTGTCACCTCTGCATTCTTAAGAATTATTTCACCGAACTGTAAGCGGATGCGCCAGTATATCGGCCTCAGTAGCCACCGCCATGTTTAGGGCGCCATCAGCCGATCAGTGCCGACAAACTAAAGACTGTTCACGATAAAGTGAGCACTTTTGAAATCAATCTTAGAAAAACGTCACTGCCCCTGCCTGCATATATTTTAACGGACACACTGGGTGGCATGCGCCCATTGAAGTTGGTAATGATAAATAGAAAATAGTTCCATAACTTAACGTCGAATAAAAAGTGTTAGGTAACCATTTATGATAACGTAAATTAATCAGTTCGCTTTCTGTTTTCTTTTTTTTTTTTTTATGTATCGAAGTGTAAAATTGACCAGATTTGTAAAATATTTTCTTATTTTATAATTCCACAGTTTCACCTGACCGACGCGGGAATAAAGTGATGAGGCCCATGACAATGTTAATCTTACACAAGGCGGAGGAATGCACAACGTGCATACAAGTAGATCTTACAGAGGTCTCTCTAAAGTGCTCATTTTACCGTGAACAGTCTATAGCTTAACATATTCTGGCCGAACTAACAGGGAATGGATCGCGCCTCCCACAACGGCGAACCGGGTTCAACTTCCAGCCGGTTCACTCCGGATTTCCGCAAGTCGGAGATCTCCCCCACCCCTTCATCGCGGCGCTGCTCCATACTCGCCACAGTTCACCCTCATCAGCTCTCAAGACCTCGATGTTAAAAGCCGCCCAAATCTCTTCGCTCACCACTAGCTCGAACATATTGGGGAATGCCTTGCTTACGACACAAAGGTTGTTCATTAACCCCACAGACGTTCAGGCGGCCACTGAATAAACGCATTAGCAATCTCGACCAAATAAATAACTTTGCTTAGGTTCTCGTGTAGGCTATATGTTCCACTTGAAATGTTACCTTAATGCCAGCCACGCAACGTCTTTCCTATTACGCCAGCAGAGAAATGTATCGGACCAATGCGGTTAGCTGGATTTCCCTGAGATACAGTCCAATGTCATTTGTAGAAATTAGTCACTGGGCGCCCGAAGCTGTAGTCTAACAGTGCTTAAGCGAGAGCATCCGATTAGTCCTCAAAACACAGAATATAACATAGCTCGGCCTATCTAAAGACAGGCCTCAAACTTCTTAGAGCAAAAATTAATGTTTAAGCAGATTAACAGAACAATAAAATATTTACTTTAAAACTAAGTCTCGCTGGTTTTAACGTTTTATTTTTAGTCAATCTGAACAGTGAAAAAGGTTCAATTAAAACCGAACTTGTATCTACAACTGCCACCAAACTTCACAAATTTATAAATAGTTCCCTGCGATGCACAATAATTCGTTTGCGTTTAATTATCAACTTAATGTAAAGAGGACATGTTAACGGCGAGTTTTCATTAAGTCGTGAAGTACAGGTTCGGAGGTCTTGGTTCCGACTGTGTGGTTGAAACTTGAGTCACATCGGTTAACCACGCTAAGTCACAACGCATAACTCTCTGATTGTAAACCCACAGTACACTTGGCACACGGTTAACTAGACATAGACTGTTCGCGGCTAATTTAGCACTTTTAAAATCAAAATTTGAAGTATGTCACTGCCCCTATACCTGCATGCGCCCAGTAAAGTTGCTAACAACAAAGTGGAAGACATTACATGACTTGACGTTGAATTAAAAGCATTAGATATATAGTTGTGAATACTAAAATGATTTCTTTTTCTTTCTGGTTTTCAAATGCATATAAGTGTAGGAATTAACAAATCCCTAAATATCTTCTTTTGCAATAATTTTACAGTTTAACTTGACCGACGCGCCAATAAAGTGACCTGGCCCACGGCAGAGTTAAATTTACATAAATGTTGGAAGACTACACAATGAGCAAACAAGCCGATCTTATCGGGCTTTCAAAAGTGCTCAGTTAACCATGAACAGCCTGTGCTTTAGTTGCCCTCTCCAGTGAACAACGAATTTTTCCGCTACATGTAGCAATCATTATTGACATGGACCTGATGACGAATACAAGCGCAATTCATATAGCACTGCGAACTTGTTAAAAACGTAACTACGTTATTATTTACGTCGCTTTACACTAATTTCAATGTCACAATTTTAAAACACATTAATACATGGAAGTACTTTTCTTCAAATCGTTATCATTCCCAACCCTAATTGCAAATACTACGCTATCGTTTACTTTGAGCTGGTTGTTTTCTTTATCGCCAATTGCTAAACAATCTTCAGGAAAAATAGTTTTACATTTAAAACGTAGCTCATAAACTTAATTGATGTCTTGTGTCTGCTCACAAACAGTGTTCACGAAAGACTACACGCACGTACTAAAAAGCAATCTCCCGGCACTTCTATAAAGCTTATTTCCCTCGAAAGCAAAGTGGCTGAAACGTCGAAATGTTCTCACAGCCATTCTAAACACCAAAACTACCCTGCACAAGCTTTAAAAGTATAATAGAGAAACGCGGTACAAATTTGTCATGTATTTTCATGCCGTGAAGTGAAGGGACCGCCAACCCAACACGTTGCACGTCAACTCAGGTGTTTTTCGCGTTAAGGCCATGTGGAATTCGGTGCGAATGCCTGCGTCTCCCTTAGTTATTACGTACTTATAGTCTAGGCATCGAACATTCACAACACAACACCTCTAGCCGGACAGCAAAAGTGTTAAATCGACCATGAACCGTGAAACGAACGCAACTAGAGACAGCGAAATGACGCTCCACCAAATCCCCCCCCCCCCCTTCTTTTCCGTGAACCAATCGTTTGTGTGTGTGTGTGGCTTGGCTGGTACTCACAGGCTTTCCAGATTGTATATTTATGAACGAAATCGGTATCGTCTTTGTACAATACAAAGAACTGTACAATATTATACAAATTATCCCTTTTAATCAATTTATCTACGTAACGTATAAGGACCGTGCGTTAAAAAATGAGGTGAGTGTAAGAATATGTAACCATGTGTGTGTGTGTGTGTGTTGTGTGCATTATTGGTGCCATCTATCTCTGACATTCGTAACCCGCGTCGCATACTGTTTTTTGTGAATGCACTGCGCTGATATTGATCAATGCTTGATACACTCAGTCCGAGTTGTAAAAACAGTCTAATCCGTGTTTTACGTACGGTACTCCTTTAATTTAGTTGTTCTGTACAATGTAATCATACAAGCTTCAGTATAATTCCAGGCTCCGTGTTGTATAATGTAAAATAAATGGCCGGCAGGCGTGGGTTACTCACCGCCTGTAGAGGGTTGCGGGACATCAGCCATAGCGGAGACGAGGTAGCAGCCACGGTGCCATCTCGCTGACGGGCAGTTGCCTCGGGTCCCTGGAGCCTGCAACAAACGAAAAATTCACCACAATCACGAGGTGGATAGATTTTCTTCTTCTGTATTGTTAGATCCCTTCTGCTTTCACTACAAAGCAGCGATTTTATTATAATATACTTCTAACTATTATATTTTAGTTCTGCTTACAGAATATTCCTCCGCCGTTTGCAAACAAAACTTAACTTATTCTAGAAAAATACACAAAAAGGACAAAGTACCGAATTCTTGCATATTGAGTTTAATATTTTGAATGAGAACTACTTTCCATTGGGCATTACCAACCCATTTATTTTCTCTGCATTTCAATTGCAAAATTATATATTGTAATTTATAGATAAATATAAGCAAAAGTTGTATTTATGTTAACAGAGGAATAAAACACTTGAGATAAACGGCATAGTTAGGAAACAACCTTGAACGTCATACACAATGTAATTTTTCAAAGGTTTGATTAAAGAAAGCGTGGAGATACTACGGACAGGCTATATACTGAAGTTTCAAGGTATACAGTATGCTTACGTAAACAACGCGCAGAACGCGCAAGTCATGGCTCTGGGCTGCGTGGTTCCGACACTTCCGCTGGAAACTGTTAGGTGTTGTTTACCGCGCAGTTAGCACGTGCTCTCTACCGCCAACAAACAAGCCCGCAATCAGTTCATGCAAGCCTCCTCCGAAACACTCAAGCTGTTATCGGTCGGCCGATTATTGGAAGGGAAAAGGCCGACAAAAATAACAACAAAGGGCGAGCTTCTCAACTTTCTGTGTCCCGAAACAGCGTGAACTCGAGGTCTCGAAGGAGAAATGACACTCTCAATTCGAATCAGCGGAAAACCACTGATTCGCAGTAAAATCCTAACTACTCGAATGAGTTAAAATGGCTCCACTCGGAAGGGATGGAAAACCACTGATTGTTACAGTGAAACAATTTTTCTGATTAAATAAGTGACAGCCAACAGGGTACGGTGAATGAAGTATTATTGTAAGTTAGCCAAATCATTACGAGAAGCAAACATAGTTCTGATAGTCACTGTTGAAATTGTGCTTCAACGTCACATAAGAAAAGGATGAAAAAAAAAATCGGGGTGTCCACGATTTGAACTCACATCGTCCCAACTCAACACCGATACCTCACCAGTCGAGCTACCAAGCTAATATCGGTTACTTAAGGGGAAATGCAACTATTATATTTCTTTATCAAAACTATGTAGCTTTAAATTGTATGCCCTTTCTTTTCGTCTTAGTTTGAATGGTAACAGTAGGATTGTAAAAACAAATAATACGTATGAATGCACTCGCTTCGCCACATTTAAACCTTCAAACTGAGCGCCACGATGATTACGTGAAAACGAAATGAAAGACGTAAAAACGGAATGAAAGACTGCGTGTTTATATGCCTCGTAAAATTGTATTATCAAATACGAAACTCACAATTAAAATATGTTTTTATTGGTTTAATACGTTTATGCGTTATTATTTCATTTGATTCACCTCGTTATCTGTCATTTGATACACGTTGTTTAACTGGTCCATCAGTCCAAAAACAAATCACTGGAAAACACCGAATATAATGGTTGATGAATCAGATGAAAATGTCACTGAAACAATAAGCGAAGGTAATTTTGCATTTCTTCACTGATTCATACGTTTAATTGAGTGAAGTGGCTGTTGAATATGTCAGGTACTGTTATATGATTTAAACATTTAAAATCTCACTGATTCTTATTTAGAGGAAAGGGAAGCTACACACTTGGCTCATAACTTCCAAATTCTACGACAATGCAAGAATATATGAGTAGTACATTTGCATACCTCCAAATTGTTTCTAAAGCTGTTATTATATATATATATATATATATATATATATATATATATATATATATATATATATGCATCGTACACTTGGTGAGATTAATGCATGACGTGATAATAGTATCGTGTACAGATCTTTGAGATATTTTACTATGGTATTTGTAGGAATAGATACATGTGAATTGGATTGTTTGATATAGATATTTAGGTGTATGAGAAAAACACTAGGTAGCAATGAGCAAGCAAATGGTACAACGTATTACTAGTGCGTGACAACTCTGTTGAGTGATAGCATAGTACGGTTCATTATTACACATAACAGGTATAACAGTACAATACAAAATAAATCAGTCTAAGTGTACTGCAAATTAAATAGTAGTACAGCTTATTTAAAATCATTAAAATAACAACTTAATATTTGAGAAGAATTTATTTGTTTTCTTTTTCTTTCCATGGTCCATATTAATACAATTACTGACTGAAAAAAATGCGTGTGTACACACACACACACACACACACACACACACACACACACACACACACACACACATATATATATATATATATATATATATATATATATATATATATATATATATATATATATATATATATATAATATGGTATTTATATCTGAGCCAACCTGTGCATAAATAGTGAGTGAATGAAAACATTAAAATAATTATTGGGAAATGTTTCAAATAGTTACTACGACCAATTTTAACTTTAAAATTATTCACACTCTTAACTCGCCGTTAGTTCAAGATAGTCTACTGAGGGTCTTATGCGGTGGGCAAACTATCGGCTTGGAATGTTTATTTTATTATAAAACTGGAGGTAAAAATTAGAAACATTCAATTTGATTGATTTTCAGCAGGATTTTGGCACAAGGTAACGGGATATTTTTTAATTAAACACGTGTTTCAGGTAGGTCTTAACGAGAGCGCGGCGTAACATTTATTACAGTACAAACATAACAACATGCCATATTTATCTCTATTCTCATACATTAACCAGCGTGGCTTGCCTTTCCACGCAAAATTTGAGTACCTTTTACCATTTTGTATTCAAAAACCACAAAGTTATTATAAATCATGAGCGGCACTTAAAGCTCGCTGAAGCATTTGCAATAGCATAAAAAAAACTGTTTTAATATGTTTTACAACTCTAAAAAATTAAAAAAAAAAAACCCTAACGGCTATAGTTGCAAACGAAGAACAAAAAAATATATAAGCAAATAAATTCCGAAAAGTGAGAAAATACAAAGAAATTCAAAATCACAAAATAAAATATACGCAAAACTCAAACATATAGGAAACTAATTAAAACATGGTGGCTTCGAAATTAATATTATCGTTATCAAGGTCTCTATTTGTATTTAACTTAAAATTAAAAATTAAAAAATCATTCAAATAAACAAACACATTTGGACTTCACGAAATATTAAAATAATTTCCAATTAATGTGTCCATTTCACACTCACGTCTCTTTCTTTTGTATAGTGCAAAAACCGTGTACGTCTCAAAAAGTCTATTGATGTGGAAAACATTATATATATAATGTTTATATATATAATATATATATAATGTATATATATATATATATATATATATATATATATATATATATATATATATATATTTATTTATTTATATATTGTTTTCCACATCAATATATATATATATATATATATATATATATATATATATATGTGTGTGTGTGTGGGTGTGTGTGTTTATGAAAAATATTAAGTAAGTCAACAAAAGTGTGTAAGAGTATACAGCAACCATATGCTGCACACCAAAGGCTGATGTTCTAGCACACGTCACAGAACAGGTTAAGTAACTGCACTTTTTTTTTCTCACTCCGTTTAAAGTGCAAAATGATTTTAATTAGCATAGGCATATTTTTTTTACCGAAATAAAAAAGACTATGTTCGAAAAAAAAATAGCGTGGTGGTTGCGATCATTTGTAGTGGGATTTGCGGTCGTAAACATAAATGTCTTTTATATTTTAATTGTTAGGTTGGATCGGGTTACGACAGGATAGGTTACGTCATGATATATTAGGTCACGTTAACATTCCTAACAAAATATAAATAACTTTTCAACTACAGAGTCAAACTGCATGCCCAAACACAGCACAGGCGTTAAAAACACCTGGGAGAGTTGAGGGGCGGACGTGTGCTGCCGTGGTGACCGCGAAAACTGCTACGTTTATTTTTGTGAAAGCAAATACCACGACCACAAGTCCCACGTAGCCGAAACGAATCCGCTCACAACTACACTGCGCCAAAGGAAAGCAAAACGGCAGCAATGGACCACTGTGGGTAACCGTATTTTTCTTTAACAGTATACGACTGTACGTAATCGTTACGGCAACGTGTTGACGAAACAACGTGGATGCCATAAAGGATAATCAACGTGGTAACTCTTGCCAGAGGTACTTAGCTGTATGGCAAAAGCTTTTTTTCCTACATGTATATAATAAGATGTTGTACTTGTTTGAAAGCGGAAATATACGTCATTTTGGCTTTGAATGCCAGAGCTCGTGTTTATAATTAACTTCGTAGACTTTGATAGCGGAATTTTCGCCTCACAGACTGCGTCCTTACTAACTTTATTTTAGGTAGAGTCAAGGTAACGACTGTTTAGAATGACTTTGAAGAACAAATGAGAATCACTGATTTTAGTTGCTGCTGAAATTGTTTCATCTTCCATTGATAATCCTGTTTGACACATACACCCAACAGTTCTCGATATGTTTTTTTTTTAATTGCTAGAGCGCATACCTATAAAGCAAAAGTTAAAAGGCCAGGCATCAACAAAAACTGACGTTATTTACCTACATACGCAAGGCCCAGTGCGGAGGAAGCAAAAACTCACAAACGTCCCAGTAAATGATTTGTCAATCTGCGGTACGACACATAATCAAATACAAAAACAACAGACATTACATTCGCAACGACCACAAATATTGACACAAAATCATGAATTCGTACTTTTCCTCTACTCTGTTTCAATTTCACCGTAACTAGCAGCAAGACTGTGTAAACAAAAAAGAACGAATATTCACTACTGCTGACAAAAGAGGTTAAATATGACTGTGATCAACCACCATCATATTGTATTCGGATGGATGCCACGTATTAACACATATCTTCTTAAATATGGGAAGATTAACCTCTTTACTTCAAAGGTAAAGCAAAAATAATATTGATATTGATCCTTCACGTGTGGCTACTGGGAATGTTTTGACAGCATAGAGTTGTGCTTTTGGGGTGTTTTTTCGTCACTTTGGCAAACTTAACGTAAAAATCAACCTTACATGATTCTGTTAAATGAGTAATTCAATAAGCGATGAGTCATTCAACAAGCATGAATGGGTGCTCAACATCAGAAATAACCGTCTGGTTTTCTTATCACAAGTACTGCGCATAATATCTGGAGGGCTATCAGATACCGGTTTTTGGTGGAAATCTGTTTTCCGATGTGACTGCAGCATTTAGCACAGTATTTATATTCAGCCGAGCAGTAATAGTTACTTCTCGAATCTGAATGCTTTTTTGAAGAGAAACTTTTAAAAAAAAAAAAGCCTACATAACGAATACTGTCCACCACAGCAAACCAAACAGCTCCATAGATACTTTTGAATGGAAGCAGCACCCATACGTCACTCGGTGCTGTGTAGCTATGTCGGAAGACCCGACATCGGCGTGGAAGGCAGTTGCTCCGCTGATAAAGGCTGTTCACGATAAAGCGAAAACTTTTGAAAACAACCTTAGAAAAAAGTCACTGATCCTACCTGCATATATTATTTTAACGGGTGCCCTGAGTGACATGCACCCGGTAAAGTTGGTAACGATGGATGGGAAGTAGTTCCGTATCTTAACGTCGAATAAATAGTGTCATGTAACCATTTCTGATAATTTAAATTATTTATTTCGCTTCCTGGTTTTTTTTAATCCATCGAAGTGTAAAAATGAGAAGATTTGTAAAATATTTACTTTTATAATCATTTCACAGTTTTACTTGACCGACGCATGAATAAAGTGATGAGACCCATGACAATGTTAATCTTACATAAGGGGGAAGAATACACAACGTGCATGCAAGTAGATCTTAAGCAGGGCTTTCAAAAGTGCTCACTTTACCGTGAATAGCCTATACTGCGAGGAGTCGAATGTCGGAGACGGCGCTCGCATCGTGTGCCGTCATATTTGTTAGTTTTTCGAGCCCATGAGCGTACGAAGGGTACGTTTTGAAATGAAACGCTATATGGCTGTTACGTAAACATTTGCGACCTAGCAGTTATCTGATTTGTCTAATGTTCAGCCGCATTCAAATTACTCTAAGGTCACCGACTGTTTATAACTGAATCCTATTTGTCCATTATGGTATTCCTGTTTGGGAAATGTGGACTTTTTAGACGCCGCTTGATTTGGGTCCCGTGTTTGATCTTCGTTGGGGTCCATATTCGTTCCATGAAATCTACTGAAATCTTTCCAGAAAACGCAGTCTGTTACACATGCGTAATGTTTAGAAACTTAGTAACGCCAGTATCATTTCACCCTTGTAAGATATAATCGCAAAGTAAAAAAAAAAGAATTGGTTTCTAAATTGCCTTTAACCAATCATGATCACTAAATAGAAAGCTGAAGAACACGTATTTTGATTATTTACATACGATAACCTGTTTTCTTGTTTGCCACTTAACGTAATAACAACGTTCTGCAATGTTGCTTTGCAATTCTTTAATGATATTTCTAAGGTAACATTAGATTTGTTTTCCAGCTCTGCTCCATGATGTTGACTATAGTTTGGCAAAAGAATTAAGCCCACTGTATTTGATGTGTAATAAATCCAGCTATAAAGGTCATGCCGGTTTATAAAAAGATTGTTATACATTGTATTTGTGTAATTTTTATCACAGCCACGGGACAGCGAAGTAACACAGAATAAAAAAAAAGTTCTAATCGTGAATGCGCAACACCTCACATATTTGTTATACAAATTTGCATCAGTACGGCACTGATACACACGGCGATGTATCTGTTTATTATATAGACCTACGTGTTTCACTTATTTTTTACATGCAGACAGGCAAACTGAAGCCACTACAAATGAAGCAAAAACTTGTCTAAAATGCATTATATAGTAGGGTTAATAGGATTTTAATATCCAGCATTATTTTAATGAATCCATTAATTTAAAACTTGACATAATTTTGCCAACAGCATAGTAAAAACAAACTGCAGACAAACAACTAAGTGTGTGTTTGTACACACACACAAAAGCTTAACACAAACACGATACACGGTTTAGCAAACATAGAGCCACAGCATTTTTTTATAGCTCTGCACATAAATATGTTATCCTGAATAACAAGTTACGCTGTTGCAGTGGGGCATTTGATTAAAACTTAAACACTGCTTGGTTGTGTATTTTTACACACACACACACAAATATATATATATATATATATATATATATATATATATATATATATATATATATATATAGTTTCATTTACATATAAATGACGATTTTTTCGATTTCTGTTTCAGTCGAATACATTTTTTAATACACAAGTGTTAATCGTTACGTAACCAGATGTGACCCATTCACGTGACAAGAGATATTAACGTAAGTTTATTCAGAGTAAATCGCGTGTTGAATATGTTACGAACAGAAACCGATCCAATAATGTTAGCCATCTAAAAATAAATCGTGCAGAAACAAGTCGCAAACTGAATAAATATTTCCGAATTATTCCAGTTTTTGTTGGTGGCCATAGACCGAATAGCTTCAAGGGAAACATTTTAATGGGAAACAAAGGTATAAAACAAAAAACCGTAGTTACGGTATTAAAATTAAACATGTCAATGGAGGCACGCCTATAGGAATTATTTTTGTTTAATTTTACGAATAACATAGCGCATTAAAAGGGCCAATTCTAGTCGTATGGTGTTCATCGTTTCCAGTGGGTGTACACACAGGCATTGAGATATGTAAACACGTGAACACGAGAAAACATGCGCCAAAGAAAGAACGTAATAAAATGTTTTATCTAGCCAACTGTCTTTTTGGAAGTTTGAAAACCTCAGTTATGCGTTACAAGGACAGTGCTGTAACTACGCATTAAAAAAAAAAAAAACAAGTATCAAAAGCATGTTTTATTGTGAACTTGAGCTGTCAAAGTTTAATGTTCATGAATGAAAAATAAACAAAACGCACTACGAGCCTTGATAACAAATCTGAATGTAGAGGCACTTATTCCTCACGAAAGCTGTAATATTTTTCATATTTCAAGGAATTTTAAACCCGCTTATTTAAAGTAGCAAGTTATTACTAATAATTGGAACTCTGTTTATTCTTTATCCCACTCGTCCGCTTAGCTCAACTCTGTTGGTTTTCTTTACTGTTTTAAATATGCAGAGCAATTTTATTCGAAGCTCTCAGAGTTCGATTCCCACCAGGGTCACTACAATTCCCGCATAAGGGAACGTTGTTGTTAACCGGCGGGATTTTCTCGGAGTAGGAACTACTTTAATTCCCGCTCTTGCATTCCGTCTCTACTATAGCTGCATTTCAATTTACCCCACTGACTCGTAAGACCTTGTCTAACTCTTCAAATCGCCATATTATTTGCCACCAAACACATTAACAATAAGACAACCTTAAAATTGTGGATGCCAGGAAATTTTATATTGTGAGTAAATGTTTGTGTATCCATATCCATATATTCTATCGCAAGTGAGGCCCCGATATAATAGTGCATGCTTTGTTCGTATTCAACTTTTCGCTCAAAACAACTACACGCAGTTTTTTTTGTCTATTTAAGTACAACTTAATATATGGATAAGGAAACTATAACTTTATCCTTTATAAGCCCACTTCAAAAACCAATTCATAAGGAATTTCGTAAGTTCACATAAATCATACACGAAACAGCAAAAGGATTTTGAAATGATTCACAGATTCGATAGGAGGTTTACAGTAAATCACTGGATGTTTTTTTTTTTTGCCTAATCTTTTCAGTACCACTAAGAAAGTATTTTTAAAACAATGAAGGTTAATGCAAGTTGAAAAAAAGAACGGGGGAATTCTTGTGGGGGATGCTATTTGTAGGCAATAAAATTTTTCATTTGCCGGACATGTCACTGTTTGTATCAACAAGAACTGTTACAAATTTCAAGCACCGTTTCGTATTACCTACCCCTCCAGAAGCCCAGTCCGTGTTCGGAACATCACGAAATTTTTTGGGAAGCGGAAATGTGTCACGCAAGTAGGGTGGAGGGTAGAGAGAAGGGAAGGTGGGGAGACGGAGGGGTCACCGAGCTAGAGTGGAGAGCATGCTATATTGCATGTTAACCAGGGTCAGTGGGTGGGCTCGTATCAATATTGACACAGCTGGCGATAGGCCGCTAGGTCAGTTTGCACAGGGGGGGGGGGGGCAAGGCAGAAACGGTATACACCAAACACCGCCTCTAGGATCTGGAAACAGTGTATTCGCACTGCAGAGAGAGACAGACAGTCATTGCACTGACCCCAATATCCGGCCGAAATGTTTCAATAAACATAGATGGACAATGTTTTCTACCTCCACAAAACCCCGAGAAATATTTAAAACCTACATTTGCAGATAACTCGTAATCACTGCTCCGAAGTATCAAATTATATATTACTATTTAATAATTTCTCAGTTTGCACGACCGACAGAAGATTGCCATTTTGTTTAAAACATTTACCACTAAAATTAAAATATATCTTTAATATTCTTTAAACTAACTACACAATATCTATTAATCGACACATAAAAGCCTTCGGAAAGCAATATATTTTAATGGCTACGTTTGCAGGCCCCATTATATAACTGATGAATACCAAACGTGTAATTTATAAAGGTACTGGAGCAGGTGTGATTGTCACCACTTGCAAGTGATTCATCGTACCTGAATGCGCCAGAAGTAGGTAGAACTCATGCGACTGGATGTGTACACGACCTGGGAAGAAATTCATGTCTTATACATTTCGCTGTTGAAGAAGACAGCTTGATGGCTAGTTGAAACACACTGGGGACAAACCGAATGCAGCAATGTGGTCACGATCCAGAAGCCTCAAAATTTGCGAATAAGAGATTTAACGTCCTCATATGACACCAAACAATAACGCTGAGTCAGCTTTAGTCATATAACACACTAGTGTTGTAGTACGCGCTCTGATTTGGCATTCTTGTAAAAGGCCTTTAGGGAAAGAGGACTTGAAATCAACACAATTCAAGTAAAAGTAAATACAAGTGCCAATTTCGCTTTAAAACCGAACTGATACAAACGAGTTGAGGAGGGCAACGAGCAGGCTGAAATTATATTAACTAAAGGCTGTTCACAATAAAGTGAGCACTTTTCAAATGAACCATAGAAAAAAGTCACTGCCTCTGCCTGCATATATTTCAATGGGCGCACCGAGTGGCATTCACCCAGTAAAGTTGGTAACGGTGGAATGGAAAGTAGTTCCATATCTTAACGTCGAATAAAAAGTGTTACGTAACCATTCGCAATAGCAAAAATTGTTTATTTCTCTTTCTGTTTTCTAATGCATCGAAGTGTAAAAATTAGCAGATTTGTAAAATATTTACTTTCCTAATAATTGCACAGTTTTACTTGACCGACGCATGAATAAAATTATGACGTCTATGGTAATGTTAAATTTACATAAGGCGGAAGAATACATAATGTGTATACAAGTAGATCGTATGCAGGGCTTTCAAAGTGGTCATTTTACTGTGAACAACGTTTTCATTTTACTGTGAACTAGAAAACATTAATTAAATTTCGTATATATCTCCCCCCACCCCCCTCAAAAACCTTACTTTATGATGGCTGTATCATTGTACAAATACCTTAAGAATGAAAGTTTCCCATTGTAATAAAAGAGTAACTGTAAACTCCAGTTTTCAATTCCGGTATTTAAACGTTTCTTAATGATTCAACTTCCATTTTCCGTTTTAAAGGAAAACTTGCTAAAAGTAAGGGAAGAAGATGAAGGATCTGAATAGAGTACTTGATAACGAATATCTTGTTTTACCGTACGTGACGCACTTCAACGCAATGGAAGATACTGGTGATGAGTATAATATATTATCGGGATAGCGTCCATATAATCACACAGTGAAATACGACAGGTCCTGTAATTGCATCAAGTTACGTATCTGAAAACCACAGATGGGTAAGAAATAACTGCAGAAAATACATTGATCAATTCCAACGTATAACTTGTAGTTACTTCTCACCTGTATCAAAACACCAATGATATTCATATTCCACAGACTGTGCTCTGCAAAACAAGTGTAAGGAGGTGGGGGAATTTTGCAGCGAATGGTGAAATAAACAGTGTTTTCATACTTTCCATTATACCATTAACATTTCTCATTGTTTAAACGAAATATTTTAGCTAAACTTATTACATAAACATTACCCATCACTAAATATGGCCGAAAAAACGGTGTCCCAATATCCTTTGAACGAAGCTTACATTGTCTGAATACTGGGAAAACTAATATGTAGTAAATAACGTCATAATATATGACCTTATAGGAGAAATTGTGTTATATGGTGACAGTGTCAGCAAGTGAGAAATTGCGAAGACTGATACTAGTGAAGCGTTGCTACCTGAATAACCGCCACACAATTTACTGCGGTGTTCTAGAAGTGGCCTACGCTGCAGGGACTCCTCGCGTATCTACCCGTACAACTAGAGGAAATTATCAGATCGCCTTTGTTCTTCATAGCATCGTAACTTCAAAATGGCTTCCTGTAAAACTGCCTATTCAGTTATTATAAATATATCACTCTCTACAACCGCTAGACGTTGTCGGTGCAGATCCTTGACAGCAGTGGGGTCGCGGTGGGAAGTGGTTGGACTGCTCACCTCCCCCCAAGGCGAACCGGGTCTGATTACCAGCAGGGTAGTTCAATATTAAAGTTCAAGAATTACATACTACTTTATTTATAACACTTAATTAAATTATAATATGTATTGTATTATATGATGTATTACATCACATAACTTCGTCACATTACGTTATCATACGTTTCATTGTAGATTTCAATTGATTATGAGCACATATTTAATGTCTCAGTAGAGTTAATCCCAAAGAAATGTATTAACAATGTCTAGGCACGGGACGACGAGAATGGAATGTATATAGGTACTGTATAGTTCATTACGACGATGTTAGAACAATCGTGAACAACGAAACAACACGCGCAATGTCGCCATATAGCGCAAAACTAACTCGTCGTTCATTTGTCTGTTTAGTCGATATGGCGGACAAAATGGTGCCTGCAAAGAGTGGGCGGAGAGAACAAATTAAAAAAATTGTCTACAATGCACACCACGCGAAATACGCATGTCTAAACAAATGTAAACAATATGAAAAGATTATAAAAAATATTAACTCGGGGTAACAGCTAATTTCTCTTCTGGTGGTTTTGCCTTTCGCATTGTAGAGTCAACCTTGAGGATCTTATTTTGTATACAAATTAGGAGTTCGTCAAAAGACAACTTCGACATTCTGAAGCATCTGAAACATTTCTGTTCATCCAAGCGCAGGTATTCGTAATTTGAGTGGGAAAATACATTTTCGAGCCTCTCACTTAAATAAGGGTGCACGTGTATTGCGCGCTAACTTTGCTTGTATTTCCTTTTTTTATTTTCTACTAAGAATAAGCATCAACAGAACATCATAATCTCATTCCGTTTCACAACTGTACGTTCTATGTATGTTGGCATCCCTTGTATTGGTGCCTCCAGTTGCCGGCGAGTTGTTCTACGAGCGACAGTTGCCCTTAGACACGCATTATTACCGTGCCATAAAAAAAAAATACAGGATCAACGTTTAAAGCCACGTCTAGGCGAGCCGTCGACGGAAAGACTGCAAGCCGGTGAGTAAGCGAGTGAGGAGATTTGGGCTGCGCGTTCAAGGTCAAGAAGCGAGGGAACGATACGGGCGACACTAACACGCACGCCTAGTTTCTCATCACTCCTACGCGCAAGGCGTGCAGCGTTTCCGTCGTGACGCTGTACTGTGCAAATAAGATCTGTAACGGAGGAACTTTACTACACGCTATGGAAGCCCGCATATTGAACTGCGTGTGTATAATCGTATTTGTCTGTTACTGCTTACGGAACTTGCATATGCAGGCTTTGAAAATGCGATATTGAACCATTTTCACGATTTTCCCCCGTGAATACACTTAATATAATAAAAGAAAAAAGATAAGAACATACAAAATAGTTTTCTTTTTTTTCGGCAAAGCGTCGTATTTCCATAACTTTAATTTATCGAGATGCGCATTCTCGCACAAACAACTATTTCACAGAAAATGTTTCAGTACATACTCCTTTCAACATCGAGGTCTTGAGAGCCGATGAGGGTGATGTGAGGTGAGAATGGAGCAGCTAGGAATGCAAGGGTGGGGGAGATAACCGGGAAAAAAAACCCGCCGCCCAGCGGCGGCGTCCGGCGCGATTCCCACACGCGAAAATCCGGAGGCGATCCCGCCGGGAATCGAACTCGGTTCGCCTTGATGGGAGGCAAGTAGACTAACCACTTCACCACCGCAGCTCCCTTGCAAGCCAGTCAAGCGCCTTGCATAAGGGCGTGTGGGAAAGATTCGGCGTTAAACCTCACGCGTTTAAAGGCATGGGAGGCGCAATATGGCTGCGGGCAGGCGGAACGCTCAACGAGGCGGGAACAGCTGTTCTGAGCTAAAAGGTGTTTTGAAAATAACGCCGTTTGCGTAAAGCGCGTAAACTTAAGATGAGGTAGAACGTTCTCACTGGCTGCGCACAACCAGTCTCCGTGACCCAACGTTGAATTGCTTTTCTGCCTACACGTCTAGCGAAAACGGCGTGCTTTGGATTTTAGGTTAGAAAACTGATTTGTAAACAAGTGCTTAAGATATGTTTTTATACTTCCTATTTCCAGTTTGTAATGCTTTTCTTATTGAATTCAAAATGTGTAAAGGTATTTTATTAATGTAATAGTGCTTGTCATTTAAAAATTAAGATATAAACAAACACGTTCATCACTGTGGACCATGTGACTTTGACAGTTGTGCAGTATTGGGGTAAGTCAATGTTGGGTACAAGCGCAGAAGACTAATAAGCGGTCTACCTCATCTTTAGTCTATTGTAAAGCATCGACGAGGGGGTTCTCTGTGATAGGGGGAGGAAAGGCGGTCTGCGATGAACGCAGGAGTGCATCAGAGCGTAGTGGAATGATCCGCAGATTCGTCACAGGCGTGTTAGCGCCGAAGAGATGCAATAACGAGCGCTCCAATTACCTGCTGGAGTCGAGCCAGATCCACTCCAGCCGATGTACGCCCCCGCTCGACAGCCGTCGCGAGTAACACGTCTCCTTAACGCGTTAATTGACGAGAAATAATAGGCTTACAACGTAGCCACTTCTGCCCATGACCTAGTAAGATGAGGAGTTGACACGGTGAGCGTCAGCCGTTTACAACGAAGTAAAAATAATTAAAAGAACGCACGTAAATATAGGCCGTTCACGGTAAAGTGAGCAATTTTTAAGGCCCTTATAAATTTTTCCTTTCATCCAATTTCCATCTTCCTGCTACTTTTTAATATGAACATTGCAATGTGATCAATAAACACAGTGTATACATTTCACCACTATCAAAATTCAATAACTGAAGCTGCAATAAGATATATTTATAAACGGTTAATGCCTGTTGGGAGGGCCTTAAAAGTGCTCACTTTATCGTACACAGCCTCTAGGCACGTTATATAATTAAATATTAATGTAACAAGCATTAAATAACTGCCGAGTAAAATATAATTAATCGATAAAGCTGTATAAGGCCTGCAATTGTTATTAAGTTAACGAATCTTACTTAAGGCTGTTGTCTGTTTGAGAATTTGGTGTAAGGAAATAAATGAAATTAGGGTTGTTGGCGTTCGTGTTGAATATAGATATATATCACCAGGGACTTTTTCGGACAGAAGAATACATGCTTCTTTGCTATCGAAGCCTTTTGTAACATTAATACACAGGATGTTTCCTGGAAATATCCGAAAACTTAAAAATAAAATAAAATATTACTGAATAACAAACTGTTATATTTGCGTCCATACAGAGCTTGAGAGTATCATTTGTTACACTTAAGTTTTGTTCCTAGTTTAGACCTACATCTTCGAAATCGGCTTTAAAAAAAACCCAATTTCATTAACATGTATTTCCCTACACCATATGATTCGACACAAGGGACTAATTTCGTTCCGGATTTTCGCAAGTAGGAATCGTACCGGACGATGCCGTTTGTCGGCGGATTTTCTCGGGGATTTCCCGTTTCCCCACCCCTTCATTCCGGCGCCGCTCCATATTCACTTCAATCACCCTCATCGGCTCTCAATACCTTGCTGTTAAGAGCCAACCAAATATTTTCACTCACTAATTTCGTTTGGTTCCGGGTGGATCTGTCAGAATAAATAGTTATTTAATAAGAATTCTACGGTAGTCGTAGTAGAAGCAACTGTAGTCTAATATACCTAATTTTTCTGACAAAATATCACGTAATCGAAAATAAATATGGAACTGAAGTTCCGCAAAAAGTTTTATCACTAAAATAGTTTCCATTCTTCACATAGATTTTTTTAACTAGTTAATGAGGAGTCCTTAAAGAGTTAATGTACGTAATCACTAAGAAGGTTGGCGAGAGAACAAGGTAAAATGTAAGCATTCTAGGTACACTTTTTTGTCTGTTCAGTCCTTAGAAATAAGGCCATTTAAATATTCTGGTTGAAAAAAAAATGGGCTAATCAATAGGCCTGCACAACTTTTGGGTTTCCGTAGACTTTCCAAAAACATTTTGAAGCCATCTCTATTTTCAGTACTTGTACTGTTTTCTTAAGTTACGTTTTCTTGGGCCGTCGTAAAATGCATGAGCGTATTATACTTCTTGAACTGTAATAAAACACGCCTCTTCCCAGAAAATCTGGGAGAAGCAAATCACTCCTACTTCGTGTGAAAAAATGCTCCAAGGCAGTAGAGGAGCGAAATAGATACTTGTCCTACCTGGTTTCACGTCCAGCCCGTAAACACTTCAATTTTTGTAATTAATAGATACACTCTTGCCGCAACTTCAAAACACGAAAATTAGAATAGGTAACACATTCTTAATGCAGAACCAGTTATACAAAACTTAAGTAGATTTTAAAATCCAAGGGTACGATGTTATTTACATGAATATCAAGTCCCTCTTTCAGCTGAATCGATATGCAAAGATAAGGAGTACGATTCTGGTTATGTCTACTACTTCCGTTATCATTTTCACTGTAGCTTCGGCGGAAACAGAATTAAGACAATACATTCGGTGAACTGTATTTCTAAAATCTGGAAAGTTAAGGGGCATTAAGTTGTCTAAAATAAATTTTTATGCCGCCTTACCGTACAGAGTGGGGTAGTTAGTTATATGCCATGATACAATTCGAGAGATTCTGGGTTCCAATGTCAGGCAAGACATGGGCTTGCGTGTATGTTAGGGCTGATAACCCGAAAGACATACAAGTGCAAACATCCACAAGATAATTAAAAATATTTACTATCCGAAATCACGTCAGATTACTCGTACAGGTAAGATACAAACAATATTGTGTTGGTAAAGGCAATTAATGTATAGTTATTCGAGGTTTCTTCCCAGTTTTTGAGTCAAACTTTTGAAAATCTCCCCATGTATGAAGTGTTTGGTCGTTTATTAGAAATGTAACGTATGACAAAGTATTTTTGTTAAATTCAACTTTAACTTATATTTTCTGTCTATAAATAATAATATTCAATTTATAATTAACATGAATAAAAACCTAGAGAAAATATGTGAGTTGACAATGCCTAGCGAAAAATTGTTTTTATGCAAACTATTGTTTCACACTATCTGCGTAGAATTGCGGTACGTTGTCACTTTGGTGTAATTTTCTAGACTCCGGTAAGCTTTGTTTGCATGGGGCGGAGGAATATCCTGGAAGTAGGACTTTAGCAGGGATTCAGAAAAGTTGGAAGTAATCGAAAAATTACTACAAGTTTCCGTTAAATGAGTTCCTAAAGTAGAGTATGCGACAGTCGATATTTCAATGAGCCTGTGCGTGCGACTTGGTGTACCGAACACCGCTGACATTGATAAGTCGCGCGGGTAAAGGCTATTCACGATAAAGTGAGCACTTATGAAATCAACGTTGGAAAAAAGTCACTGCCCCTGAATGCATATATTTTAACGGGCGCACTGAGTGGCATGCGCCCGGTAAAGTTGGTAACGATGGAGGGAAAGTAGTTTCATATCTTAACATCGAATAAAAAGTGTTAGGTATACATTTCTGACAAGTTAGATTATTTATTTCGCTTTCTGTTTTTTTTAAGCATCAAAGTGTAAAAATGAACACATTTTAAAATACTTAGTTTCATAATAATTGCACAGTTTCATTTGATCGACGCATAAATAAAGTGATGAAGCCCACGACAAAGTTAATTATACATAAGGCGGAAAAATACACAACTGGTATACAAGTAGATTTTAAGCAGTGTTTACTAAAGTGCTCATTTTACCGTGAACAGCCTATAACCTACAGTATTTCGAGCCAGATAGGCCCCGGCACGAAGTCCCACTCGTGGGCAGAGCCGTTCCAGTAGGTCGACTACGCCAGGCGGGACGCATTGTCCGAGGCGTAATGGCTGGCTTCCTCCCAAATGACACTTCTTTTGTGCGTTGCCGTTCATCACACAACGTCTCCCCCCTTCCCACTTTTGACCACACTCTTTCGCGGGCGACGAGGCCATTATCTCATCGCTATCTCGACCTGGTGAGGTCATCGGCGAAGACGGCAGGAGCAGTGCCCTCGACCAACAACGTCTGTCGCGGCCGGGCGCGGACGTGGTGGCCGCCTAACCTAGTTCACTTCCTCGGGGGAAGCCCACCTACCATCAATTAACCGCAGGCCTTTTCACGGCAAGACCTCACTAGTCTAAAAGAACAAATTAAGGGTGTTCGAGCGTGCACTAAAGAAGAGGTAGGTCGCATATTCGTCTTCTGCGCATGTACCCAACATTTACCTCCCTCAAAGGAACACAACTGTTAAAGTCACATAGTCAACAGTGATGAAAGTGTTTATATATTAATTTTTTTAATAACAAGCACTATTTTATAGGTATAACACTGCTACCTATTTGAATTTAATAGACGACGAAAAATACACTAATTTATAATTTGTATGCATTGGGATAAAAATTTTACAATTTTCCATAACTACCATGTTTGGCTAACAGTTCAAATTATTTGTTAATGTCATTAGAATAAGATGAAGAAATGTAATCGAGTTTATTCAAGTAGTTCGGCCATAATTTATTTTTTAAGTTATACAATAAAATTGAAATCCAAAATAGCTATTAGTTAAGCCCTAATCGCAAGCGAATAAGAAAAAAAAAAAGAAAATTAACTGAAATCAATCATTGTGCTCGTATAACTTTTTGAAATTTATTTGCCACATATTTTAGGGTTAAACTGCTGATAATCCTACTAAAAAAGTGTGCAAGAGTTAGTTTTAAACTTATTCGGTATTTCTATCCAATAGTTACTGACATTGCATAGCAAAACTTCAAACTATGTCAAAAATGCAGAAAAAAATTTTACGAACTTAAACAGCCTTAAGAGCGTCGCGACCCGTGAAGGAAAAAAAACAGATTTTCCCATGAAAAAGCACTAGACAAAACACCAGCACGTAGAATGTTTATGGAAAGGTTTATAATCACTACAATAATACAAAGTGGCTGTGGTCGTCGCGAAATATTTTGTGAGGGTAGGCCCTGCCAAGAGTTCTGCTGGAGTTGATACAAAACTGTTTGTTCGTGATTATAAAATAACACTTTTTTTTACACTCAGCACAAAAAATAGTAGGACTTGCAAAAAAAATCATACAAAATTTGGCGAGGGGTATGCTTTACCAAATACACTAAAGTGACCAAAACATTTATTCTGTGTTAGCGTTTTGTATTGGCCAGGCAGTCTGCCACGTTTTAAGCAGAACAGCGTAAATATCTGAGAGATAGAATAAACTACTACTTTGTAAATATATAATTTTTTCAGTTTTGTAAAATGTAGTTCATACGCTTCTTTCAGCCCCGCCATCAAGGATACCTCTCGGCACAGCACGCAATTAGACGATTCCATGCTGCAAATATTTCCGGAGATAATATCGCTTTACAGTTCATATGACACAAATTCTAAACTAATATTAACCGTTTAATTAACATCACGTGAGCTAGCCAAAGCGTTATGATTAGAGACAAGTGTTTGTTCGCCCTTTCATTCCCACATTAATTTGATATTTCATCGTGCTACAAATAAAAAGTTCTTTGATGCGTATTGTAGTTAAGTTGACAAAGAACTTGTATCGCTAACACAACCAATGAATAGAGCCACGCGTATTTCGCGAATTCATTCGGAGGCGAGATAGATTCCAAAAACACCTGTTATTTTATCCTACACTCTAAATCGGAATCAGTTATTTTTTTACTGATTGTCAGTTGGAACTGCTCCGTCCGGAATCAGTAGAAAAAGAAAACTACTATCATCTTCAGTTAAATTAAATCCACTAATACAATCAGTAGAAAATCAGTTATTTATAGTCAATTAATAAAAAGCACAAGGATTGAAAACCGTGCATTACGGTTTGAAATAAATTAGGTATACAATTATTTTGTCGCAAAAGAAAATTATGACATGTACAAGGAAATTTTGGAAGTGGTTGGTATCGAACAGCCACCCAAAGGCGCAGCACATTCTCTTGTTTTTTTTTTGGCTGACGTTCTGTCAACTCTGCTATTTGCCACTGAGAGAAACGATCTCGCATTTGCGTAGTAACATAAATTTACAATGTCGAACGGCTGAAGTTTCGTAATGTGAAAGTACTTCATGTGGTCGAAATATAGGCCTACGCATATTATGCGTATGTAGGTACATGTCTTTGTAAGGCTCGAAAGTCATTCTAAGTTGAGTTTAGTTCAGAATGTGTACTTTAAAAGAGAAATATAGTGGTTTTAACGGTGTTGTCGGTGTTTTCTATGTATCTGCTATTTTTTTACAATCCAACATTTTAAGAATAAAATTGTTATTTTGAAGAGACCGGTTGACTAGTGATAACTGTGCTAATTATACAGTGGAACGTTAGAAACAATGCAATATTTTATAAAATTTGTCGTTCCCTCGTTATTTGATCTGTTAATTTGCAGACCACAAAATTTTGTTGGTGAAAATCCACCTTTCTTAATGAATCACCGCACTATCGATCAGCAAAATTACCACTGATCTATCTGTCATTAAAAATAACAGCTTAAATCTGTAGTGTCTCGTTGAATTGTAAAATGGCGTATACTGGTGGACATCGATAACCTCGTACATTGTAATCACTATATTTATATTTTAAAGTACAGAATCAGAACTAAACTAAAGATAGATTGACTTTCGAACTTTGCAAAGACATGTACTTGCCCAGAAAATCAGTACATTTCGACAACAAGAAATACTTTCACATCACGAAACTTACAATAATATTTTATATTACATTTTGTGTTTCAGCACCTATAATACAAGCACACATTTGGCAATGGTAAAGTAGGGTAGTGGATATGGCTGATCATGAAAGCCTCAGCATGCTTTGCTTTATGGATGGAGGTTCTAGCCCAACCACCTTCAAAACATTTTTGTGTAGACAATATTTGTGTTCTGTGACAAAATAAATCGTACCTAACTTACATCACATAGGAATGCTCTGTGCTTATTTATTAATAACAACTATAAATAAGTAGTTTTCTACTGCTTGAATTAGTAGATTTCTTTTAACTGATGAATTAGTGGTATTTTTTCTACGGATTCCGGATGGAGCAGTTTCAACTGACAATCAGTAAAAAATAACTGATTCCGATTTAGAGTGTACTGTTGTGATTGGACGACAGTTGTTGTAGACACGCCCTGTTTAACTGCGAGCCAGTAACAAGCAGGAAGCAGTAGTGTGCGTGAGTGTTTAAAAGTCCTGTACAGAGGCCTCACTTTATCGCAGCAACCAATATGCAAACGGTAACGTCTCGATTGTATAGAGAGCTGTACAGCCTAGCTTACTGCCTACTCAATCCACGAAATACTCGGGGCTCTACCAATGAGCTGCAGACATGTTTGTTGGTCGCAGGTATGAACCAGTCATTCCGTAGAGAAGTGATACTGTTTACTAATCTGTAGGCAACTTGTTTTTCGCGAAAATATCCACGCGAAGGTTATACTTTCATTTCCTATGCGCACACTTGCAGTATTCATTTGCCTATTGGCCACTTGTCTTTGTGCGAAGACAGTCTTCTTCTACATGAGTGAGGCTGTCAGTCAGGTTTCTCTGAGACTCACCGACGTCCATGATTCGCGGGCAGTAAGATAAGACACGCGACAATTCGAATGATCCAATCAAGAAAGTGGTTCTGAACTAAAGTGCTTTGGAATGCAACTCGTCCTGAAATATTTTCGCGAAAAACAGGTGCCCTTACTATATAAGCAGTTATCTCCGAGGAAGACCACAAACATTGAGCCTCGCAGTCTACAGTAATGGTGAAATATAACCTTCCCGTGCTACTTGTAGACAACTGTCTATAGGCTGTTCACGGTAAAATGAGCACTTTTGAAAGAACTGTTAAGATCTACTTGTAAACCCGTTGTGTATTCTTCCGTCCTATGTGAAATTAATATTGACATAGGCCTCATCACTTTATTCATACGTCGGTCAAATGAAACTGTGAAAATACTAAGAAAGTAAATACTTAACAAATCTGCTCATTTTTACACTTCGATGCATTAAAAAAAAAAAGAGAAAAGAATAGTTTTAAGCTATCACAAATGGTTACCGAACACTTTTTACTCGACGTTAAGCAATAAAACTACTTTCTATCCATCGTTACCAAATTTACTGGGAGAATGTCACTCATTGCGCTAATTAAAATACATGAATGCAGGGTCAGTGACTTTTTTTCTATGGTTCATTTCTAAAGGGTTGAAATTGCGCTCTTAGCTCCCAGCACTTACGCAAGGGATATGTGACGTGAACTACCAAATCCAAACTATGACCAGCTAGACCTAATATATTTTGAGAGGGGAAGGAGTCAACAGATTCTGCCAGACGAGGTTTGTTAAAGTCTCGCTTTTCAACCGACAGACGGCGACTGTTCAGCGCAAGAAAGTAAGGAATTTCCTGTGGCTTGTATGCCTCGGCAGCTGTAACGATTTCTTGGCCAATAACAAGTAGTAGTATTTTGGTAAACGTTGGAACAACCTCTAAGCAGCTATCTGAAATATGTCGATCCAAAATAACTTAATAATAACACGCCAAAAAAGATTCGGAAACATGGAACGGATTACGCAGAGGCATCAATCTCAAAAACTAAACACAGATATTATAAAAAAAAAAAAAAAAACTATACAGAATATGTTATACAAGCATTCGATTGTCGGTTAAAGTTAGGTTTAGACTTGTGGCACACGTGAAGATTAGATTGCGAAATTTAAAACATTTCCGTGTTTACTGAGCACAAATGTACATTCCGAAGCAATTTCTAACGTAGTGATTTCCACACACTTTGGTTTGAGGCGCAGCACTGAACGACGTAGGAAATGCGTATAGTCTATTCGCGGTTTCTTCACGCTTTTTGAATCAAACATTTTAAAAATCTAGTTATTTCCTAAATACGCCATGTATCACAACCGTTGTATACATCTGTTAACAAAAAGGTATCTTATTTTACGTTAAATTGAAGTTTCACCTGTATTTTTTTATAAATTGTAATATTTCATTTATAATAAATATGAATAAACCAGTGAGAATACATGTGTGTTGGTAGCGCCTGGTAAGAAATAGTTCTCATGCAAAACATTATTACTACTGAGTGCGCACGACTTTGGTGCCTTGTCGCCCTGGTGTAATTTTACAGACTTAGTTAACCCTAGTTTGCACGAGGCAGAGGAATATCCTGAAAGTAGAACTTTTGCAGGGCTTCAGAAAAGCGTGAAGTAACCGTGGAATAATTATGCCGTGAAATCATGAACAAATCATTTTTTCGGTATTAAACCAGCAAAAACCGGTTCCCAAAACGCGAAAACTAGAATAAGACCAGCCGACCAACACAGGTTTGTGACCAATAACGAAGGGAAACATTACTTTTCCACTTCCTTCCATTTGTTCAGTCCGGGCGTTTCAGTGCTCGCGAGTAGTTTTAAGTCGTTCCACAGTCCCCGTCATATCACCGTAATTTTTTTTATTTGACATCCAATCACTCTGGCGAAAGTTAATTTAGCTTTCGCCAATATTCATGTGTACATTTTCTGCCGAACGGATGAAAGACAAAATTAAATTTACTTTGTGCCAGCGATGTCCTTGCTTGGTTGCCTGTGTGTATAGCGATTTTAGAACATAATATCACGATTTAATTTTTCAAGCTTCTTTTTTAATGGGGAGTTGCACATTTCTGTTATCCAATCTGATACAAAATTACATATAAAACTAAATTTACACAAAATACCATAAGACATCTATGAATGACCATAGTATTGTATTTCTGTGTGTTGCCAATTAGTACTAAGTCTTCAAAACATATATAAGAGAATCACGAATTAACACAGTGAATGAAAAGAGTTATGTATTTCAGCAACTGTTTTCCTGCCCAGTGGCCTGAATTGTAGAAGACACGAACATCTTGTACTGCAGTTTCTTTTTGAAGCTACAAAAATCGTCTTGCTTTATCGAGTTACACGCAAGCACAGTTGCCAATCTCTTGTTTCCAGAAGGACAGAAAATTTCTAACGATCTGTGGCCACATTCAAGTTCATTTTGATCCTAATTTAAAATTATTAATCTTGAAAGTTTAAATAAAATATATTTTAAAAATAATGAGACAAGTAGTTTACGGTAAGTTGTAGATACTTATTACAAACTGAAGTAGTGATCGACCACTGTCTATCAACCTTGCAGCGTGGTGGGGGGGGGGGGGAGCTCCTACTGACTGAAAACTGGAGGGGCGACTGAACTCCTTACCCCTTGTACTCGACGTCAGTGCATGTAAGTCTTTCCCGGCCAGCTTGCGCATGCGCGGCGATCATCCCCACCACTCCTAAAAGACACACGCACCAAGGTGGGAATCCTGGTCCGAAAAATTAAGACCCACCTGGGCTTGACGTTGAAGCGTATCTTTAAACTGATCCATTTATTAGTAGATTATGTTTATATCTATGGTGAACAAACATAAATTGAACTGTAAATTAATTACAGAAAATAAAGCAGCAAATCAATGTGTTTAACATATTTTGTACTAATTTTTGTGAACCAATTGTCAGTGAAGATATAAACCACTTATATCTTCACAACTGGTTCACAAAAATGGATACTAAGTATGTTAAACACACTGACTTACTGTTTTAATTTCTGAAATGATTTTACAGTTCTTTAGCTTGACGGTTGATTATTAAGATGTAGAGATTTCGGCGGTATTCACAAGATTTAGTCACTTACAACGCTAGCATATTTATTTGTGTGCCCCCCCCCCCTAATACAAACTCCACAGCTGAAGCTGCCAAGAAGTTACTTTCGCACCATGCGGCATTACGGGTTCGAATTTTAATACCAAAATTTTTTAGCCGTTTATATAAACGAGTTTATGCAAGTTTAATACGAAGGCTTCGCCTCTCCTGTCCCCCTCATTCACCAAATTAGCCAACCGATATGAATGTCCATCTATCTATTGGTGGTAGGTTCAAGTTTCGCTGTTGATACGAGTGTTAATTTGCACGTTAAACACGTCAAAGGCTACATTTAATGCCATAACGTGAACGTTTGTGTTCATGGACTTCTATTCGTGATGCAACAGCCTACAAGCCAGTGTAAAAATGCGAACAGCTGGTAGACGTACTTAATTTTACTACGCGGGGAGTAAATATGGGGAGGAGAATAAAACACTGTATAGCCTCATCAACGGCGGTTTAACAAGCTTAAGTTTTACGAAGTTAGTTTCCGGAGCAGGCCGCCCTCCGTGGTACTTATTACTCGCGTGGGTGCTGATGAACGCCGACGTTAATATTAATTTCGCTTCTATCCTGCAGCGAGCGAGAATTTTCAAGAGCGGAGAGCCCCATTGCCATGAAGGAAAATACGTGAACCGAAAACTACATGCATGGCCACGCGGGGTCAAACTAAAAATATTGCCACGTGCCTGTCGATCGCGTATTAGTTGTTAAAGGCTGTTCACGATGAAGTGAGCACTTTTGAAATCAACCTTAGAAAATGTCACTGCTCCTACCTGCATATCTTTTAACGGGCGCACCGAGTGACACATCTTAACGTCGAACAAAAGAGAGTTAGGTGACCAATTGTGAAAACTTAAATTATGTCTTTCACTTTCTGTTTTTTTTTTTTTTTATGTATCGAGGTATAAAAACCGAGCATGTTTGTAAAATATTTACTTTTCCTATGATTTCACAGTTTCACTGGACCGACTAATGGATAAAGTGATGAGGCCCTTGCCAGTGTTAATCTTACATAAGGCGGAAGAATACGCAACGTGCATACAAGTGGGTCATAAGCAGGGCTTCCAAATGTGCTCATTTTACAGTGAACAACCTATTCTTAACATTGAAGTCTGAAGGTGGGACCGTAACAAATTTCGTTAACACAAACCGTGTTAAAAAAAATCTGCGTTAGTATGACTAGCACCAATGTTGAGTTTATATTCTTTCCCTACGTAAATTTATACTATTATCATTAGTGTCATGTAATTTTCGCAAAAGATTCATGCTCATGATATACTTCAATATCCTACGTCTTCAACACAACTTCCTTTGGTTACTGGCCGCGCGTCTACATGAGAAGACATGTTCTTATTTGACTGGGCCAATCAGGATAATGTTGGTACCCCGATAGTGAACGCCCATGATCCGCCGACAGACACTTGAGTCACGTGACATTTAAAAACATCCAACCACCAGAGTGCATATGAACTAAAGCGGAGCAAGTACAACTGGTCTTGAAATCTTTTCGCGAAAAACAAGTGCCCCTACTTTCATAAACCATGGTTTCAAACCACTGTATAAAACTTAACGCCAGTGAGATTTGTATACAACACAAGTACAGCAACAGCAGCAATGATTAATGTTACTGCTTACCCTGTAGCCGCTACATGGCACAGCGTGCGAGCACAGTTCAAATTTAGTTGGTATTAAAAACAAGAAAAAGAAACTTGGTTGTTTCTGTGAGGCGAAGAGCAGTAACATGTATACTCATTAATGTCTTTTTTTCTTCCCAAAAAATATAGTTTTTTGCTTCGTTTCAGCTTACGATTCAAATCTTACCGCATTACGCTCGAGAGTAAAATCAGCATAAACGGCACTGCAGAAAATAACCGAACACATGCCCTCTATAAGCGCCTCGGAAGCAATAGTTGATACACGGAAAGCGAATTCTAGGTGGATTATCTTCATACGCTGAAGAAATTACACGGTTTTAACGGAAAAGCTGCGTTTCCTTTTCTTCCTTTTACTATAGTATAAAGGCTTTTCTCAACAAGATAGGTATCGTTATATTCCAGGATAAAATGTGTAATCACTGTACTCACTCTCATACTCACACTTCATCTTAAAAAGGGTACATGCGTCGTAATTAATTTTCTTTTTACAGACACCATAGGGCAGAGTGAGTTGGATATGTTTTGTACACTTCTCTGAGTTTGGCTGCCAAGAATGAATTAATGAATGAATGAATATATAAATATATTATATATGCATACATATATATATATTCCCATTAATAACTGTAACAAAAATATAGCGAAAAGCTTTCTGATTAAGTTTAATCATAACAGTAAAAGTTTATAGACGCATTAGGCTACAACACTAAAACCTGTCGTTCTCAGAACATTAATTTACTGAGATACTCTTACACGCGCAAACACTGATTTTACAAAAGAAAAAACTGCTTTACTAGGGAGCGCCCTTAAAGGCCACCAAGCAGTCTTCTGATAATTTGCACAACACTTAAAGAGTTCGTCTTATCAGTCATGTCGAGGATTGTGCGTGCACACAAGCATGATGTCATAGATATCACTGCCACCGGTGAAAATGTTTTAAATTGTTCCGTGCTTTAAATTCTACCCACAAAACGTCTAAACAGTGACACAGCTGCTATCATAGACGTGGGCTCGCGAGCTGGGAGACTGCACTTGAAAAACAGCGCGCTGTTACTTAGCGTTGTCGGTGCCCCATTGCCAAGGTGGTACCTTCAAGGTCGTCTGCCGATATCTCCGTTGTGCCAGCAACTAACAACTGGACTGTGAGGCTAAGTTATTGCCGGCAACTCAACAAGAAGACGAATAATGCGCAACGAAACACGACCGCGACATATAATGGCTGTAAACAACTTTTGCCCTTAGGCACGATTTCACTTCTTTTGCAGAAATTCTTCATTTTCGTGTCATGATTTCAGATTTAGAGCAATTACTGACAATGTACGATTATAGAGAACTTACATTTTACGAATTATTTAATACTCTTTTGTTTAGTTTTCATTGTGTGTTATCTGCGTGTTACAAAATGTCAGGAACATATTTAGGTTTCATTAATAAGTTTCTGCCTTTTTGCGAGCAGGAAATAAAACACAGTGAAAATCAGATACAGTAATAGTAATAGTAAATTTTCTATAAGTAAACGTTTCTGATAATAGCTCTGAGATTGAAAATTATGACACTAAAACAAAGCATTTGTGCATAATAATTGAAACTGAGTCTTAAATATTAATTTTCTGTAAGCTAAATATTGTTACAACTACAAACAGAACGTTGAATACTGCGTTACCGGCAGAAGTAAGGAGAAATCGTGTTGCTATAAAATTATTCAGAATATTGTACTGTGTTTTATTTCGTTATCCTCGCGCGTTTCGTTGAGTACACGTTCAAAATCATCAAAGACGAAAATATTTTATATCAAAAAGGGAACGTACACACGTCACAGAAGGTTTTATGTCCGTGTCCTTGTTATTAAATGTTATTTTTTTGTAATACGCTACAGAATTGCTTAAAATTCTTACGCTTCGATCATTGTTATTGATTTTCACGAGCAGATACGTGCGTATTTTACTTTGGGCTCTTTCGAGTCCCAGGTAGTTCAACAATTTAAAAAACAAAACATGCGCGGAACACAACAAATTCAGTCAGTGGTTTTCGACTCCTTGACCAGCTAAATTTTTCCCGCAGCTTACAGCGAATTTTTCGGACTCGTCCGACGCATGAATAAAGCGACGAGGCCTATGACCGTGATAATTTTACATAACGCGGAAGAATACACAAAGTGAATACGAGGAGATCAAGGGCTTTCAAAAGTGCTCAGTTTACCGTGAACAGCCTATAGCAGATCGGCACTCCGACTCATACACCAGAAGCCACCACAGCACTGCCTCACAGTTATTAACTGCGTGTTCCCACGACAGAAGAGACTCGACGCTTTATGACTGGTGACCCGGAAACTCCACACGGATGATATATGTTGGTAGTACGCCAGACTCCCGAGCAGCTGCCCAATCACGCAAGCAAAATAAACGCACCACAGTTTATTTATTTAGACTCACCGTGGGACGTCCCTGATACAATAACTCTAGCTAAGGTGGCCGACATTTTTATAACCGAGTCCTAACGTGTGACGGCTGAAGCAGACAACGCAAAAATAAACACAAATATAAATTTTACGGTCTTCCTGACTTCTACACTACGTTGCAGCATGTTGAATAACCAGAAAATTCCCGTTTACCCTACTTACATTTTTATGTATTTTATGACTTCGTGGTAACAACTCTGAAGTATCTTTTGCTATAGACTGTTCATGGTAAACTGAACACTTTCAAAAGCCCTGCTTTAAGCTCTACTTGTATGCGCGCAGTGTATTCTTCCGCCTTGTGTAAAATTAACACTGACATTGGCTTCATCACTTTATTTATGCACCAGTCAATTATAACTGTGAAATAATTAATTAGAAAAATAAATACTTTACAAATCTGCTAATTCGTACACTTTGATGCATTAAAAAAAGGAAGTGAAAGAAATTATTTCATTTTTAACAAATGTTTACTTAACACTTTTAATTTGATGTTAAGGCACGGAACTACTTTCCCTCCATCGTTACCAACTTTACTGGGTGCATACTAATCAGCACAACCGTACAAATATATTCAGCTAGGAGCAGTCACATTTTTCTGAGGATGATTTCAAAAATGCTCACTTTATCGTGAACAGACTATACTTAAAAACTTACTCTGGAGCACTTGGGGATAACAGAAACTGGCACAGTCAAACTAATTTACAGGCAAACACGCACATTTCCATAATGCCATGGAAAATACAATGATTAGATACGCTGATAAATCCCAGAAATATACTGAGCCAACAAATATTTGAAAACACTGAATCGTCTTTATCCTTTTCTCCAGGCTCTGACCGGCGAATGTCATTCCGTCATGCCAGTGGCTAGTAAGACCATTATATTATTATACAGCGGCGCATGTGGCTATAGTTCGCGAAACGCTGTAGTTTCGCCTAGCGAACTGCCTAGATATTCACTACAGTGCACTGGAGGACTATATAGATGTTGTACTGGTGTGGACTGTGAAACAGACAGGATTGCTCGGTGAGACAATTGTAATCAAGCTATGAACATCAAATTAAACACACGTTTCATATGTCTGTAACAACACCACCGCCATGAACAAACAACATTTCGCTTGCGTTCGATACCTGTGTTACTTAGCGTGACACTAGCGCATGCAGGGCCCTGGTGGCTGAGAGGTTAGCCTGCTCGCCTCACACCAAGGCGATCCCCGGCCGGGTCACTCCGGATTTTCGCACGTGGGAACCGTGGTGGACGATGCCGTTGATCGGCGGGTTTCCTCTGGGATCTCCCGTTTCCCCGCCCCTTTATTCCGGCGTTGCTCCATACTCACCTCACTTCACCCTCATCGGCTCTCAAGACCCCGATGTTAAGAGCCACTCAAATCTCTTCACTCACAATTTAAGGTGTACAAATGAAAAAAAAAATTACAACGTAAACTATTGGCGTGGGCTACAGCGCGATACATATATAATCACAAAAGCCATATATACTGTATATGTATGTATGTATGTAGGAAAATGTTAAATAAAAAAATTGTACAGATTTTACATTTTATTAGAAACGCATGAACTGTTATTTGGTGATTGCTTGTATGTCAAGCGGTAGCCTACTGCATTATTTTACGTTGTAAATTTTTTCATTAGTACTAGTTTCTGTTGTTGCAGCTGCAGCAGAATATAATTTTTTTTTTAGATTTTACATTAAAATTATTTTAAAAAAAAATATATGACGTGTCAAAGTTGTTAATACGTGGAAAATGTCGTCCCATAGGCAATTAACTGTATGGTATCCAACAGCGTTAAAGGGGTTTGTGCTCGCCACCTCTGCCGATGGTGCAGTGTTGTCGCTCGCCGCATCGACCCTCCCCAGGGACTGTGGACTGGACACTCGCCGGAAGGACCATCTGCGAGCGGATCTGCCACGCAATGAGAGCCAGACTCACTGACAGTCCCTAATTACCGGCTGTAATTACTGAGGCGCTGCGAGCCGGATTGTTTCCCGGTCGCCTCACATGGTGAAGGTGCATGGAGGTGTCTAGGGGGGCGAAGAGGGGGCGGAGCCACGAATTAATTGCGAGCTTTCGCGCGGGCTTGGCCTACACTCGGTCCGTGGCGTTGGCGCTGCGAGGGGGTTTGGTCTATCGCCCGCTGTTCAACCCCCACAGTGCAAACGTTTCTGACGACAAATGTTGGTATAGGCTGTTCACGGTAAAGTGAGCAATTTTTAAGGCCCTTACAACAGGCATTAAACACTAATAAATATATCTTATTGCAGACTCAGGCAATACATTTCGCGGGTAGTGATATATACATATAGTGTTTATTGGTCACATTGCAATGTTTGTATTAAAAGCAGCAGGAAGATGGAAATTAGACGAGAGGCAAAATTTATCAGGGCCTTAAAAAGTGCTCACTTTACCGTGAACAGCCTATACAGTATATTCGCGGTTTTTTCTCAGTTTTTGAATCAATCTTTTGAAAAATCACCCCACGTTTGACGTGTTTGGTTGTATCCTAAATGCTATGTCATAGCCACAAGCTTTTTGTACTTCGCAAAAATATAATTATATTATTTTTGGGGGACCGCGGTGGCGGAGCGGTTGACACGCTCGCCTCCCATCAAGGCGAACGTGGTTCAATTCCCGGCCGGGTCACAGGATTTTCGCATGTAGGAATCGTGGTGGACGATGCCATTGGTCGGTTGGTAGGTGGGTTTTCTCGGAGATCTCCCGTTTCCCCCGCCCTTTCATTCCGGCGCCACTCCATACTCACCTCAATCACCTTCATCGGCTCTAGAAATCACGCTGTTAAGAGCCGCCCAAATCTCTTCACTTCAATTTTAGAATTTGTCAAAATAAAATTATATTATTTCTGGGTGAATTGAAGTTTTGCGTAAATTTTATATGTAAGTTGTAATATTTTATTCATAATTAATACGAATAAAACCGGGGATAAAATATGTGTGTTGGTAATGCCAAGTAAGAAATAGTTCTTATGCAAATTATTATTACACTAAGTGCGCACGAATACGATGCGCTGTCCCTTTGGTGTAATTTTCTAGACCTGTTAAGCTTTATTGCATGAGGCGGAGGAATATCGTGGAAGTATAACTTAAACAGGGCTTCAGAAAAATTAGAAGTAACCGCGAATGAACTATACGCGGAGAGAGAGAAGGTTTTAGAACTAACAAGAGTGAAGCGAGATGATAATGAAGGAGCGTCGGAATGCAAGAGCGGGGGAAACGGGAGATCCTAGAGGAAACCCTCCGAACAACAGCATCGTACAGCACACGATTCCCAGACGGGAGCGAATCCGCCGGGAATCGAACCCGGTCTGCCTTGGTGGGTGGGCGAGCGTTCTAGCCGCTGAGCCACCACGGCCCGTGCAGCTGATCCACGACTACAGTTTTGAGCAGGAGCGTATTGAGGAGAGAGGACTCAGCCCTTCCGTGTCCAATGTAGGCAATTGTTCATATGTTGCGCAGGGAGATTATATTTGGCAGGTACTGTACATGCATTGCGAGGCTAAGTGATCAGTGATCTTCCCTGCAGGTATAACTAATCTGTAAACGATGCTTCTGCTCTAAGTAATCACTGGTTCATATCATCACTATTACCGAACAAGTTGTGATAAAAAAATATCTTATTTGCGAAATCTGAAACAGTAAATTAATGTGGGAATGAAAGGGTTGACCATTTCGGTAGTGTGTGGATGTTATGCAAACTTGTTATTGTTTATACTCACATATGATAGTACTGATAGTGCATTGTACTGATATTTGTACAGTTCCAAGCAAAATACTTCTTCACCGGAAAGCCTAAAAGAATATATTATCCGTGAAAGAAAATTAATGATTATAAAACTTCACCCACCGAAATGAACGTGACATTAAAATGTTTTACTTTCATGCTATCATTAAGCCGTCCACTTACACATTAATCAGCTGATGCCTTACGATCACTTAATATTTTCGTGTGAGCTGTATTCGTGTCGAGAATGCTTCTTGCTATTAATGAACAACGTGCTGCGTGCTTTGAGTTATCAGCATTAACTATTAATAAAGATGTAGAGGAACATCACAAATCAAATCATCCACTAGAAAAGTATTTTAAGTTCTAGGCACGATTGCTTGTTGTGCACAGTACCGACCATATGTATGCAGAATTAATAGTTATTGCAACATCTTAAATGTGAATTAGCATAACCCTTAAGTATATAGTCAATTGCCAATATTTAGAGAGGGCAAGACTAGGCGCCATAACAGAGGCCATAATTCAGTCTATTACATATGTATGTTTCATTTGTAACATGCTTACAATTGTAGAAACGGTAAATGCAAGAGTAGATAGATGAGAGAGCTGGCACAGGGGTGTGGGGTGTAGGACGGTAGGATATACATGGCATAATACGGCAGTGGCATCTGGCAGAGGGTCAGAGGTGACCTTGAATTTTGACCATGACTTTGGAAAAACACTCAAAATTTTCTGAATTTCACTCCAATTCTGCAAAATCCCCTGTAAAAAGTTTCCTTGCCCAAACTTTCATGAGTCACTCGGGATAAAAATAGCATTCCATTGTTTGAAGAATGTTCCAGTTGATGCTCTGTCATTCTGCCTTGGTGGGACAGGGGTGAGGGATATAGGAAGGTAGGATGGACTTGATATTGGATGACCTTGAACTCAAAGTTTCCTTGGGAAACACTCAAGATTCCAGAAAAACTCAAAATTCCTAGGATTTCCTGCACAAACTTCCCCTGCCCAAAATTTTATGAGTCAGTTAGTCTAAAAATAGCATGAACTCGTTTCAATAATGTTCCAATTCTTGCACTGTCATTCAATCTTGATACTTCATGCTCTGTCATTTCATGCTGCCATCATGTTTCTAGAATTTTCCCGCTTATGCTCTGTCATTTCACGTCAATATCGGCCAACTTGTTTTTTTAATTGGCCATATTGTTTCAACAGTGTTCCAGTTTATGCTCTATCATTCCATGTAAACTCCAACAATTTTGTTTCAGGAATGTTCTAGTTCATCGCCCTCTCATACTACATCACGATGCCACTCCACCTTGTTACAAGCATATGCTATGACCTTTGTCTATGCTAATCGCACCCATGCTAATTATTTTATGCACAGTATGTCTATAACCGACTCCCACATATTATAAGCATAGTTAGCCATAATTTCCGAACTGTTCCAAATTAGTCGCCAAATTCATATCAGGAATAGTCCCTAACTTCGATGAGCGTTGTTACATCAACTATGCCTTAAGCCCTCTTGTAAGCATAATTAAGCATAATTTTCTAACTGTTTTAGATATGACCAAATTCATATCATAGGCATCGCCTCTGAAATCTATGAGGGTGGTATGGGCCATTATGCCTTATGCTTTCTTATAAGCATAGTAAGCCATAATTTCGGAACTGTTTAAGATATAGCCACTAAATTCATAACAGAGCCATCATCCCCGACGACGAACAGAGATGTGGGGTTAAGTATACCTTAAGCCCTCTTATATTTTCACACTTAGGCGAGATTAGAGGTGTTAAACTGGGAGAAATTGGGCAGTTAATATTTAATCTCGCTAAACTCGAAAAAAAATTGGGTTTACGTGCATGGTGGAATGCACATTGTACTTAATCGATATTAAATCATTTAAACTTCGTTGGTGAAACTGGTCCTACAACTGTATCTGAACGACGACACATTCTGAACTGCCAAACCGGCTTGTCGTCGGCTATTGACATCCTGCTCGCGAGGCGGTCGACGTGGAACGACAATAAATTAACCCCCCCCCCCCTCAACCCGCGCTATCCATCCCCAGCGATCGTAAACAACGTCAGTTGGGTTCCGCGAAACCATGGGAAGATACGCCCACCCAGTCTGACTGGCAGCTAAACGATGCCCGCCGAGGAAATAATCGCTTCTTCTCCATGTTTCTTTCAAACTTAGGTCATATTTTCAGCAAACAAAAATACTTCTTCGCTCAATAGCTTTTATGAAAGTTCTTCGCCCAGATCACTATCTTATAGGCTTATACAGTGGCAGTTAACATTCTGCTTTGAAGGCTGCGGTGAATCATGTAGGGAGTAAAAGCGATGACCTGCCTAGAGGAATAACATGCAATTTATGAAATAATTTAAAATGTCCTAATATAAAATGTTGTCTCTTTTTCTGGGGAGTATTTTCGGCCTATGAATATCGTCAAATTCTAAAGTAATAAACGAAATGGCTAGCTACACTTTAAAACAGTAAAAACCATATATTTATTTTCTGTTTTACTCTAATATTTTATTAAATATTCTTAATGGAAAAAAGTTTAATTCCCACGCCTCAATAAACAATTAAATAATTTTTTTTTTAGTTTCACTCTAGTATGTTATTAATAGGGATAAGAAAATTTCTCGAATTCATTTCAGGACAAGATATATTTCAAAAGCGTGTACACTGAAGTCATCTTTGCTACTGGATGTGAGTTTATTAAGCACACCCTAGACGACTCTTGCTTGAGCCAATAACAGACTTGCACGGGAGCAAGAAGCGAATCCCATACTGCCAGGCGTGGGGAAACAATGGGGCAACAGCCAATTAACAAACATCTCAGGCTTGACTGTACAAAGGATTGTGGATTCTAGCCTACAGGTCAGTGAACTCGCGAAATTTTCCTCTCTCCAGTTATTAAATATTTTTGATGCAAAAACGTAAAATCGCTGCACCTCATTAAACAAGTACATCGCCTATTCATTTGGTTCCTCGCTTAAGGTGATCGCTAAGTAATCACGCACGAACCATCAAGTTTTTGTTTTGATAATACCTTTTACTGCCATGTATAAATTATTGTGCGTGTACATTACTTTGTTAGATGAAACTTTACTTCGTTTAACATGAAATCCGTCCCCCAATTGGCGTCGCATACGTAGGAATCCAGAAATTCCGCGAATCCATATGAGGAAAAGCTAGACGTCAAACACATATACATTTTACTTCCTTCTCGAATCGGATCTCAGTTTGTGATCCTCGCTCTGGACGCATTAGGGCTAGTCAATGGCGTAACAACAAAGTGTTTTGTTCATCGAAATGCGTCGATATACTGTAAAAAATATCTAGTGACATGCTATAATTAGGGACCTGCAAAATTCGCGTTATTTTGGAGATGCAGACTAAACTCCACGATGTTGTAGGCTCGTGTGACTTCTACCATTGGCCAACAACTTGTGTGGCACGGGTTGAGCGACCGATCTCCAGCTAAGCGGTCACACAGGTAAACGACGTCGTTGCCAGTAGCCGATGAAATCACGAACTGCGCTCAAGCAAGTATAGAACAGTGAAGTTTGGCATGGTACCAAAGAATATCGCGAATTTTTTTTGTTTTTGGGTTAAGATAGGGCCAGCTATTTCTCACGAAAAATTTCCACGACTAGCTGTACTGAACAGCATGTTAGTTCAGAACCTATTTAGTTGTTGGATGATTTCAACTCACACGCGTTTCATAAGTCTGTCAGAAAATCACTGACGTTCATTGTCGGGACGACTTAATTATGATTGACTCATTCGAGTAGAAAATGTCTTCTCGCACAGACACGAAGGGAATTTGCAAATGTGTACATACGAAGTTGAAATCTAGCTTGCGTATAAATATTTTCGTAAATAACAGGTGGCCCTAGTTATAGACTTTGTTTATATATGAAGCAGCATGAAATCTCGGTTTCGAATGCAGCAAAAAGAAGTTCATAAGCGAGCAGCATTAAGACTTGTCTCTTGCCCTCTAAAGAGGTGCCTAGAAGCCTGCCCCATCTTAAATTAGAGGACTTTGTTTCGCTACTAGAGCCAGCTACAAATCTTCAAGAAAACGAGAACCGACTGCAAAAAACTTCCGGATATATCCTTATACGGAATTTTTCAAATGACTGGCGCTTATTAACGCTCGGCTTCGCTCCCATTTGCAGAAAATCTTCGTTTTCGCGACTTTATTTCGGATGCACAGTAATTACTGAAAATGTACGATTGTAGAGAATTTACATATTACGAGTTGTGTAATGTTTTTGTGAGTAATTTTAATTGTGCGTTTTCTGCTTGTTGTAAAAAGTCGAGACCATATGTATATTTTATTGATAGGTTCTAGACTTTTTATAACAAGCAGATGACACACAATTAAAATTACGCACAAAAATATTACACAACTTGTAAAGCGTAAATTTTCTACAATCATACATTGCCAGTCATTCCTGGAGAACTGAAAAATTCGCGTTATTATTTCAAGACTGGCTAGACTTCAAACACGCGTGCCTTTCATTGCGTTTGTCATTGGACCACGGTTTGTACGGACACGCCCTGGACGGTTTTGGACCAATAGGAATACACTAACGAGAGGCTGGCCCAATCACACCCAACCAAGTTGAAATAGAAAATGGAATCTCACTGTTGTAGAAGACAATTAATAAATGGCACCTATAGCCCGTCCACGGTAAAGTGAGCACTTTTGAAGCCCTAGTTACTTTTTATTTTAACCAATTTATATCCTTCCATCACATGTTAATGTAAACCCTGCCATGTTAGTAGTAAACATAATGTATACATTCACGAAACCCAAAACCAAAAGTCTGAGGCCACAATGAAATGTGTTTATTGGTTATTTTGTCTGATGAAACAGCTTTCAAAAGTGCTAACATTACCGTGAACGGCCTATACTCGAATATGTATAGGACGGTGAATTATAGTGTGCTGTCAGAAAATAACGCGAATTTTGCAGGTCACTAGTAATTACTAGGGCCACCTGTTTTTCGCGAAAAGATTTCAGGACGACTAGTACTTCAAAACACTAGAGCTCAAATCCACTTTCCTGATCGGATGATTTTAACTGTCTCACGCCACCAAAATGGCGTCACTAGTCAGCAACACGTCGGAACACCGTTCGCCAATCAGCGGTTGATATTCTACTTGCCAGCCGGCAGTACAACCAATAGGTGATCTTTCGCAGCACACAGTGGCCAATCAGAAGCCAAGCCAGTTCCCGCAGCCTCGCGCGCAAAATCAGATGATGGGTAAGTGCTACGTCAAAGGAACTGGCACACCATTCCGTTTCTGTCTTATCTGCTCTGTGCCTGCGAATCGCTGCCGCGCGTCGTAATTTCCGCCCGGTCGTTAGGAAACGGACGCGCGCGCCTCGACCTGTCGCGCGGCGAATTCATAGCAGCGTTTGTAGCCTTCGTTCGTACGAGAGGTCAAACATGTCTGATTAACAAACACATTTAAATCCACCATATTACAATATGAAGCGACTGATATTCAGAAATGTTCATATTATTACCTGTATTTTCCTACTTTATGAACATTTTTAAGCGATTTGCCCTCTTTTGTACTTAAACTATAGATACATTGAGTTGACTTGAGTTGAGAGATTTGGGCGGCTCTTAACAACGAGATCTTGAGAGCAGATGAGGGTGAAATGGGGGTGAGAATGGAGGAGCGCCGGAATGCAAGGACGGGGGAAACGGGAAATCCCAGAGAAAACCCACCGACCAGAGGCATCGTCCGGCACGTTGCAAAAATCCAGGAGTTGCTCGAACGAGGATTGAACCCAGTTCGCCCTGGTGGGAGACGAGCAGTCTAACCGCTCAGCCACCGAGGCCCCCACTACAAATTGAGTAAACTTAAAAACGTGTTTCTTCCTGTTTGATTTTTATATAATAGCCGATATATTAAATCAATTGCAGTCATACAATTCGATTCGCCCTTTCCACGTAACGTTCTACGTTATTAAACTAACCTCAGGAAAACTGCTACTGCTGTGAAAATAGTGCCAAATTGTATCATGTAAACTGGCTGATACGCGGTAAATGTATCGCGCGATAATGTTTGCTCGTATGAAGCGGGCCTGTCTAAACTAACCTGACTTGCATCTAAGACCGACAACAACAACAACAAAGAAATACAAATTTGATAAATGCTCCCCCATTGGCCATAACTGAACTCTATTATATTTTAAAAATTAAAGTTAATTAATGTACTTCCTACATAACGTTATTAATTTCTCTTATCGGGTAGTACCCGAAAAGGAGATTGTTGGACATCCTTTAATCCCCCCTCCCCCACGTTGGCCCCAATTAAAAGTCGTGAACGCTGTTACATAATCAGTTAAATTAAATCAAAATTTTGTTTTATTTGGTGGGAGGGGGTTTTATTTTAAAGGAAGTTAATAAAAATATTTTTTTTTTAAAGAGATATGAAAGAAAATACATTCTTGATATAATTAAAATGAATGAGAAACCACTGTCAAGAGAATATTACTACAGAGGGTATTGAGATGATTATTGATGGGTTAACATATAAATGGGATACTATCGTTTGTATGGGCTTCCAATAAGTCCTGAAGGCTGATGTGAATTCAGGAAGGCGTCTGTTCGTCTAAGAACGACACACAGTCGTTGTTAGCCGGGCTTCGAACACGGAACATTCTCTTCCGAAAGGTAAAGCCCCAGTAAACTCTAAGTTAGCGGTCTTCGCCGACATAAAAGCACAGCAAATTAAAGTCCATCATAAAAATATTGTCACATTCAAATGAACTCCCTCTTAAAACGAGACCTTCGTTAACGTCATCGCGCAGTTATTTCCTTCATCCCAAGATAGGATCATAAATAAAAACCTTTTGTTGTGGGGCCGCGGGAGTCGTGTTTGTTCCTTGGCTCGCAGTAAGCCAGATAAATTGGCGCCATTAAAAGTTAACCGCTGCGGCCAAGGGTATCTAACAGCCGCCATTAACCGATAGCAAATAAAAGTTGGCCAATGGAGGGGAAAGAAAAAGTGGCTTTAAAAATAAGCCACAAAGCCAATATAAAGCTCAGAGTTGAGTGAATCGGTTAGTTTCGAGCCAATCCTATCGAAAGTTGTAATCCGTTGTTGTGACGTGAAGCCCCACAACTTCGGAGAAAACGAATCTTCGCATAGTTCGTATCTCTGTGGATAGTGTGCTGTATGATATCAGTTGTAATGGGTCACTAATATGTACGATCCAAATAATTAATGCACGTGGTTTAGAGAGCCAGTTTACCTCAACTGTTATTTTCAGAAGAAGAAAAACACTAAAACGAACAACGATTACATTCTGTAGAAACAAATGTTTTAATTATACGGTGAAATTTGAACTACTGAAATTAATTAGTCTAGAAACCACCGACAACGTTGCACATTTGTGACCAGTTTCCCGTCATATATCTTGGTATAAGCTGATGTATTCTTGTGCACAGTAACTGAACTGACAAATATGATCTTTACGTACCTTAAATAAGTTAAACTGTATTAAATAGCGCACTGCTCATTGGATAACGGCAAAAACATACTCAAAAACCATTACCTGAAAGTGGCCTTTCCGTTAATACATTTAAAATATTTACATTTATAACATGTAAAATTTACTCGAATAAATGTAAACTGTCCTCTTGTTTGTAAAACTGCATGACAAAAGTTTTAATTCCTCTTGAATGTGATGTAAGAAATAATCAATAATATGTTAGAGACGGACCAAAAAAAAATATCACTTTCTGTAAACTGCCATGCGCCGAAAAACCTGGTTCGATTCCTGGCGAGATCGCTCTCGATTTTCGCACGTAGAAAATGTGGTGGACGCTGCTGTTGGCTGATAGCTTTTCACAGGGTACTCCACAGACGTCCATCAATAACATTACAGGATCCCACAGTTGCATGCAACACGACGGAGCAGCAAACTGGCGCGACTGCCGCTGTCGACCTCAGGAATTCCTTCTTATGTGCTTCATACTCTTGGACCAAAACAATTGTTCAACTTGTACAAATTGCGCATCCTGTCACATGCAAAAAAAAATTCACATCTCAATTTTATTCATGAGCACATGTTTAAATACCAATTTTTACTGTTTACGTTTTTTTTGTTTTTTTTTACAAACAACAAAAATTGATTGACTGCGAGAATGAGGTAATTTACATTAGGCTAAATAAAGAATGTCACAGAAGGCATCAAAATACATTTATTGCAAGGAGAAACATTTTCGCATTAAAAAAATGTTTAATGTCATATAGTGTTATGTTGTTTTTAATCAGTGACTGTTCCTGAATTTCCGCACAGTTACGTTTGAAAGGCACATCTTGGAACATTTTAAAATTAATGAAGATAACACTCTTTGGCTTCCCTTGTTACATTTCTGTAAATGGTTTGGTTTATTTTACTTGCACTGTAAAAACACTTTCTTTGCTGCGACACATAATTTTTTTGCCGCAAAGAGAAATTTGTTTAAATATGAACCACAGTAAAGTATGCTTGCCACAAACATAATTTTTGTTTGATCTATATATTGATGACTATGATAACCTTGCATTGTCGTCACAATAGTTCACCAGAAGTCTCTGATGTAGTAATATAAGTTACAATATAAAGAAAATTTGGCTTGTAAAAAAATCATGATTAGTAAATAAGGGAGAAGTAACATCCTCCATAATTATATTCACTGAGAAACAAAATTATTACGACGGATCCGAAACTCGAAACAGTACCGCCCCCCACCCCTTCACCCCACCAATCCTCCCTCCTTGTTGATAGTGGAACACTCTTTCCCAAACGACGATTTTTCCTTATTATGTTTCGACTTCTGAGAGGATGGTTGTGCAAGGTAGTAACGTGGGCCAGAATATGTCACAACTGGCGAGGAATTGAGGTTAGTGATTTGGAGACTCAAAGCACTTCAACCGTGATAAAATTCGTTTCGAGTTTCATTCGTCGTAATTTGTATTTAGAATTCTGTAAGGTTTATTCGGAATATCTCGACATTCAACTGTCTAGCATACCATAACACTACGAGTATTATTTTCGTGTTATCGTTATTCTACAATTAAAAGTCCACGAAGTCATATCATAAATAGTATTTATTCCCGAAACTATTTAGAGCTACGTTTAAAATTTAAAATAAATAATATAAAACAAATATAATTTCTAACAGTTATTTAACAAACATAGTGCCATGATAAAATACCTATTTCATGACTATTTCAGCAACTTTCTTTGTGAAATAATTATTGAGTGTGTAATATACAATTGTTTAGTCCATTAACCTCGCCTGTATGTGCGTTTTAACGTTTCAAACTGGCAAAAATAGTATGGCATTGATTTGGTAATTTGTATTGAGTAATTTGTCAGCTTCGAAGTTGACAGAACGCAAAACGCTAATTACAAAAATACGTCATATATTTTGTAGACAAAAGGGTCACGTGGTAATTTTGTTAACAAAACATTTCAGTTGGAACACGACCTCAAAATGGCATTAAACGTCTGCAGGAGGACTGTAGGCCTACATTTGATCAGCTGCAGTTCAGTGACTGCAGAATATATTGATTTAGAATGTTTGCCTCGGGACAACAGTTACGCAGTGAAGATTACAACGAACGACAGGACACCGTAAATATCGCTTAAACGTTACTTTTCTTAAGAAGTAATATTTATTTGCTGAAAACAAAAGCAGTTCAACGAATACTGATTTCTTTACTACGAAGGAAGGTAATGTCTCCATAAAACAAAAACGTACAAAGAAAACATTTATTATTAGCAAACATATGTTTCTGTAACCTGCCCTTTGAATTAAAGCAATATTGTGTTACTGTCAACCTAACAGCATCAAATAAGTGGTTTGATTCACCATACAGAAAAGTTTGTAAGGCTTTTTTAAAGTGTTGGCAACACAAAAACAGTCCGTGTAGAATTATTACTGTGGCCAGTAATAACTGGAAAACTGCAGACCCGGAAGTTTTTTATCTTCTAAGCGTGACATTATGACATCCCAACGTGTTGCAGTGTATTGGAGATGTATTTGAATAAAATATTGAGTTTTCAGCCATACCCTCTGCAAAATTCGCCGGTTCGCGCAAGGAAACACGGGTATAGTCCATTCACAGTAAAGTGAGAACTTTTGAAAGACCTCTGATTTGGAATAATAGTCAATAAATATATTTAATTCTAACCTTAGACGTTACCTTCCGAGAGCGGTGGAATATAAACAATCTGTTTATTACTTGCACGGAAGTATTTATTTATAAAAGGGGGTTAAAGGATAAAAAATGGCTGAAAGGAAAAGTAACTACGGCCTCAAAAGTGCTCACTTTACCGTGAACAACCTATACATAGTTGTGATGCCATATTGTTATGAATAACCTTTTAAGCCAACTAATACCTAATACGCTATGGGCGTATTAAATAATGAGTCACGAATAGGTATAGCACAACAGTATAAGATGGGGTTTATTGAACATAACGATTATACAATAACTATTTACGTGACTATTGATCTGGGGAGCTTAAATGGAATACCAAAACGTTAATTAATCATAATAAGTTTTATTACAGCACGCCACTACTATTATAATATAATCGGAAAGTCTCCACCTTGTTCATGTTGCCGGAGACTGATTCTAGGAAGTGGTTACCGAAGGTCGAACATACCCATCTCCACGTATTCTTGGTCCGCTGCCCCGATGACAAAATACCCCGCTCCCAGCGTTACGTTTGCCTAAATCGGGCGCGTTTTTTTAAATATTTTTATATGTTTATTTATATGTTTACTAACCGATGAAGGGGGATTCTGCAATGTGTCATTGCAATCACGCGTGTGCCCTGGTTCAATGTTTGGAGGTGGGATTAGGCAGGCCAGGCCGTTCAGCTAAGGCCTGATCACTTCATAACAATATTCACAGAGAATATAATTACAGAGATGAAATGGCGTGGTGGTTGCTTTGATGTGGCGCTTCCTTCGAAATTCGCGGTCTAAACGGCTGTTTCAGCTCTGTATTCTTAGATGATCTGTGCCACGAGCTTCTCTTCCCGCGAGGAAGCTGGGTGGAGCACAAGATCCAGGCAAACGGGTCTCTGTCGCATTGAATATACATTAATCTAGTTCTCTTGCCGAGTTTACGAGAGCGAGCGTTCATGTCTACCCCGAGACGTGCCAAGAATGATAACGACCGCTGAATTTTCGGTAACCATTAATATTTTATTGGTGGAGGATCATGAAATTGGCGAATTCGTTTATCAGCAGCTCCTTCACACATTCGGACCGCAGTTGTTTTTTTATTGGAGAATGAATACGGGTTAGAGTTAGCACGCTAGCTGCGCAAGACCACTGCCCGTGTCCCAACGCTGAACCTCTTCCCTAATGCTAATACGACTACCATAAACGGTGTGGGTAGGATTTGAGGGTATAACACTATTTACGAAAACGAAAGCTTCGAGATGTCTGTACTTATACTTCCTACAGCCAGTTTTTAAATCAATTCGATTAAATTCAAATTGGTAAAAGTATATTACTCATACAATTATGCCTGTATTTTGAAAATTAAGATATGAACAAACACGTTCATCACTGTTGACCATGTGACTTTTACAGTTATTTTGATGTAGGGTACATGCACAAAAGACAAAAAAATCAGTCTACCTCGTCTCTAATCTACGCTATAAAGTTGCAAGACTTTTTTTTTTTTGGTCACTCAACTAGGCCGCATCCAATAAGATCACATTATTTCTTATTCTTTATTATTGACTAAGAGTTTTCAAGGTCACGCAAGCACCAATGTTGCCCACTCGTAAAACACAGGAAAAATAGTATAATGTTGCTGCAACCAAAAAAAAAATTCTATTGATGCCTTTCTTTAAACGTTTATGATGCAGAATTAATAATATTCTGACAAAGTTAATAACGTAAATAAAGTCGTTAAGCAATGTTGCCACAATCAAATGTTGTATTACGCTAACAAGAACAGGAAGAACAAAATATTTTGTGTTACTGCGACATTAAAGTAATGTCCAACTAACACAAGTCTACACTGACTTTTCGTTGTAAAATGGCGGATAGTAATGAACAATGATCACCTCCTGAAATGAAACGATTACATTTTTATTTAACAGCATAGTTTGAGAACCAGCTATAGCTTAGACAAGCTCTCAAGCCTTGCAAAGTAGTTTACGTGCGTGCCAATTATTAGTGACACCTGTTCTTCGCGAAAATATTTCAGATTATGTTGTGTTCCGAAACGCTTTAGTTCAGAACCACTTTCGTGATCGGGTCATTTGAATTATTACGCATCTTATATTACTGCCCGCAAATCGCGGACGGTCAGTATCGGAGGAACTTAATTCTGATTGGCTGACTCATGTAGCAGACATCTTAACACAAAGATAGGCGGCCAAAAGCCAAAGGATGAACGCAAACGTGCACACAGGCTATTGAGTTCTAACCTCCCCGTAAATATTTTCGTGAACAACGGGTCACCCTACCAATTATGCATATATATATATATATATATATATATGCATAATTGGTATATATATACAATATATATATATAGAGAGAGAGAGAGAGAAAGAGAGAGAGAGAGAGAGAGAAAGAGAGAGAGAGAGAGAGAGAGCGTAAATTATTTCCACGTAACGAAAGAGAAATGCAGTTTGTCGTTATTTTGTATTCAATACTCGTAATGAGACTTAGCTAGACATGTTACGATAGTGCAGTTGGTAAGACGTCGGGTTCCAAGTAAACAACAACAAGCACTTACGGCCTGGGTTATATCATCCTGTCATCTATAAATTTTTGCGTTGGTAATATTTATTTTTGTGATTAAATAATAGTACTTAATTTATTTTAAATCGGAATGTTATTTTAAAGCAAATAAAATACAAGAAAACATTTAACACGAATGTTAACACAAGTTCAACACAACATTCTTTTTTGCCGGAACATAAACATCACCTTAATGTTGACAGTACGGTAAGGAGGTAATGATGTTACACTAGTACTTTATGGGACATTAACATTAATACCTTAACATCTTATTACATAAAAAGCGACATTAGTTACTGACGGCTCACGGATAACAAAAAAAAAAAAAACACTGTTGTAGAAACATTAACACTGTTGTTACATAACTAGACTTCTTTTTCTGTGCACTAGAGTATGCATGATTGAAGTTTACCCTGTCACTTAAAGAATTTGTGAAATTAAAGCACCTTTACTTATTAGCAATAGATAGGGACACCCTACAAGCTAGATTTCTGTACCTACCTTAAAGACATTTCATCAGGTTTACTTTTCCTTATTGGCCGCAATTCATTGTGGCTGGACCTTTCCTTTTCTGCAGTCATGACTGCCCAACAACGAAAGTGGTTTTTAAATAGAATTAGTCAGGAAATCTTCCCGCGAAAATCGGGTGTCCCTAGTGACAGCACAAGGAAAATAAGCAGGCTTCACAGCCACGCTGCCGCCGCGCCTCGACGATGGGGGGTAGGGGGTAGGGGTTGAAAGGCCCCCCAGTTGGACGACGGCCAAGGGGCCACGGCTTCGGCGGCGTCGGCGACCGTCTGCAAATAGCCGTCGACGGCGGGCATCGCCTCGTGCACGACCCGGCCAGAGGACTTCCTCGACGCAGACGTCCTCTTCGATGAATGCTACCGACCTACATCCTTCATGCGCAAGCGCATAAATTCCATACTTCAACACGGAGAGCAGCTTGGGCCCTTTATGCCGAAGCTATGTTAAAGCCTGCGACGATACATATCGCCTCTGCCGAAAGGAACTTCCGAGTTAGAGATATCGAACTTGTATAGTCCACTCACGGTTGCTTCCGACTTTTATGAAGCCCTGCTGATGTTCTACTTCACGATATTCATCCGCCTTGCGCGAACAAAGCTTAACTAAATCTACAAAATTACACCAAAGAGACAACGCGCCACATTCGTGCACACTCGCTATAATAATACTTTGCATACGAACTATTTCTTAGTAGATATTACCAACACACCTATTTTATCACTGATTTTATTCATATTGATTATAAATGAAATATTGTAATTTATAAATGAAATTTAAGTAAAATATTAATTTAACCAAAATTAAGATACTGTAGCCTACCTACTTTTATTTCAACGTCTAAAACGTTTGTGATGCATCACATATTTAAGAAATAAACACGTTATACATGGGATGATTTTTCAGAGTTTTCATTCAAAAAGTGCGAAGAAACTATGAATAGATTATAAGCCTGTTGTTTACGTGTATTTAATGGCAACTAAAAGCCACTTCTTAATGTAAATATCAATTTTTTATTTTTTTTTATTTTTTAAAAACCTCGCACTCCTCAGTTCGGTGTGTTAGTGTTTAATCTATGACATGTAAAAATTGGATAACCTGAAAAACAGTTTGATTAGCACTATGCCTGTCTTCAAAAGTTTGAGAAGTAAGCACACAAATGCAAAATAAAATAGCTATGTTGCTAGCGAATTAACGACATCATTGTATACGCGAGTACGCGGCAATGGTGACATTTTTTTATACATCCATGGCGAGTTTTCTGCATTTGTTCACGAAAGAGCCAGATGCGCGGTGAAAATCCAACTTTCATAGTAGCATTTCTATACGTGATCAAATTTTCATTCTATTTATAGAGAATGCAAGGGCGGGAGAAGCGGGAGATCCTCGAGAAAACCCGTCCACCAGCGGCATCGTCCGGCACGATTCTCAGTTGCGAAAATCCAGGAGTTACCTGGCCGGGGATTCAACGCGGTTTGCCTAGGTGGGAAGCGCTCAGTCTAACCGCTCAGCCACCACGGCCCCAGTTTACCTAGGGGTCAATAGAAAAGGACAAGTGGCATCTTTAGCTTAAGCCATTGCCTTACATAGAGAAAGTAATATCCTGCTGTTACAGATGTAATTTTCGAGGAAGTCAGCTGCGTGTCCTGGGAATGCACGGCGCAGTCTTGGACTTGGCTTCCTTACTCCAAACGTGACCTCGAGGCGCTTACGTTTTGTTTTACTAGGGATTCCCCTGACATTCTTCATTTTCCTCATTTGCATAATTTCTTCTTAGTGCACTTTTATAGTACGTTCACAGTTATTTCACACTTCTCTGAAGCCCTTTTAAAGTTCTACTTCCAGAATATTCCTCCACTTGATGCTCACTAAGCTTAACAAGTCTAGAAAATTACACCAAAGGGACAGCGCGCCGTATTCGTGCGCAATCGGTATGATATAATTTTGTATAAGAACTATTTCTTACTAGGCATTGCCAACAAACCTATTTTCTCTCTGTTTTATTCATATTAATTGCATATGACGTATATTATAAGTTATAGCAAAAATTTAGTAAACGTTCAATTTTAACACAAAAAAAAAAAGTACTTTTATGTTAACACAAGTATAAAGAACTTGTGATATAGTCAATTCTCGGGTGCTTCAGCCTTTTCTGAAGCCCTGCTGAAGTTCTATTTCCAGGATATTCCTCCGCCTCGTGCAAACTGAGCTTAACTAAGACTGGAGATTACACCTGAGGACAGCGCACCGCGTTCGTGCACACTATGTGAAACAGTATTTTGAATAAGGACTATTTCTCACCAGGCACTACCAACATACCTATTTTCTCCCTGTTTTTTATTCAAATTATGTATAAATGAAGCATTATAATTCATAGATAAAATATAACATTTCACTTTAACAGAGGAATAAATTACTTTTATAAACAAATGTATAAAACACTTGTGATAGTCTACAGGGCGTATTTAGGCAATAACTAAACACGTCATACATGGAGTGATTTTTCAAAGGTTTGATTAAATAAGTGTGAAGAAACCGCGGACAGACTATAGCTAAGAAGACGTTCAGCAGCGGCTAGGAACACTTGGTTCAGCTCGGAGACCGTCGCCCCAGTGAAAGATGGGTTTATTTCCTAGCTGCTTCTCGTCCGGGAATACGAGAACAACAAGGGTGTCCTCCGAGGACACACAAACCGTCTAACCCCGTCGCAGTGGCTTACGGCAAACCACTCCACCCCCGCGTTGTCTGCATACGACGGGTTCAATTCCTCACCCCTCTAACCCTCTATCGAACCCTCCACACACACACACACACAGCGCCTCGTCCGGATACTCTCGTATTTTCACAGCGTTCACGAAACACATCCCCTGGGACACCGTACAATTTTTTTTTCGTAATTTTACAAACAATATTCTTTGTAAAATAGGTGCCAAGATTAATTTCGTACTGTCACAAGTGAAATATAGAAAAATTTACTGGTTACTGTGTCATGTGTAAAACTAAAGTTAAAATTTTTCCAAACACTGGAGTCTTCAAATTTACTAGGTATTAACATAAAGAAATACAAAGAATTTTGTAAGTTTCATAAAGCTGTGTGTGTGTGTGTGTGTGTGTGTGTGTGAGTGAGTGTGTGTGTGTGTGTGTGAAGGCGCAATATTGTACTTGTAGTGGTATAGGCCGTTCACAGTAAAGTGATCACTTTTTGAAGCAGTTTCATTAGACATAATAACCAATAAATACATTTCATTGTGGCCTCGGACTTTTGGTTTTGGGCACGGTGAATGTATACACTGTGTTTATTATTCACATGGCAGGGTTTACATTAACAAGTGGAGGAAGGATATAAATTGGTTGAAAGAATAAAGGAACTAGGGCTTCAAAAGTGCTCACTTTATCGTGAACGGCCTATACCAGAAAATGTCTTGGCAACTAATTTCCAAATAACCGTTCGTAAAATGTACAAAAAGTTTTTTACTGTATGCACGGTAAAAAATTTGCAGAGAAGGTATCTGACAAAACTTTTGTATAAATGCAGACGTATGTGAACTCAGAGAAAGAAGTTTTCGTACTCCTATAACGATTGCAAATTTAAAATAAATCTTGACCTTGGTCACAAGGGCGGAGTGCCTGAACCCCTATTCAAATTTATTTGGGGCTGCACAAAAGTTTTAAAACAGTGTTACCTGGAATAAGTTGCAAGGTGACTCTAGTAGTCTATATGCTTATAGAAGTTACTTAAATTAAATTTTTAGCACAAAAACCAAGCAGTTTTTTATATTTTTCAAGACAAAATTCTACTAACACCCTTGGCATGGGATCCCTCTAGGTCACTAAAGATGATGTCTTTGCAACAAGAAGAATGTTATCGCTGCAGAAGAATACTGAAATTAATGCTGACATCCAGGAAACTTCCGACGGCATGTTAGAAGTCCAAGAAAAGGTGGTTGTAACGCCTTGCGAATGTCACTACGGGACATTCCATCTGTTCGGATATGGCTACTTTTGATCGTGGACGACAGGGCAAATTACATCTTGACGTGCCGCTTGGAAGGACTGAAATGAGTTTCCTGATTTAAAGTTCTCCATGACAGCCAGAAAATCGTCGCACAGGCCCAATCCAAGCTCAGCAGATTTCAATCGTTGCAACTGCCTTACAAAAAAGTTATAAGAAACACATTTTGCTTGCAGTAGGTATTACCGGAATTCGGCGATATCGCCCGGGCAAGAACAGGTTTTCACCACTGTCAGGTGAATTTAAAGTTAAAAATTAACCTCTAAATAGCGTTGCATTCCAAAAGATAACAACTAAAATGTGGAACCTGGCCATGATTGTAACGACAGGCCTCTAGCTTCTCAAGGCAAATTTCACGATTCTTGGTTCAGTGTGAGTGAAGTATTAAAATAATACAGTGGACTAAAACTAATTTGTGAAGGATGTTTCAACATCAGTTAAAACTTAGAAATATACATTTTGGAAAGGTATCAGTCGGTATGTTATTAGGCCTATCACCTCAGTATGGCTATTAACTACTGCTTTAAACTCGAGTCTACTTATCCGGAATATTAACTGACAGTTACTTAACCATTAGTTACAAAGAGAGAGAGAGAGAGAGAGAGACGCGGTTGCTTATGTCAAAATCTTGGCCAGAGTTACAGTAGCAATTGATAACAGCCGGGAAATATCGGCTGCAGCACACGAGGACAAATAATTATCGAACAACATTGGTCACATTCCATCGCTGCCGAATAGAGTATTTTTGTGGTTTGACAATGGGTACCTCGAATTTCACATAGTTATTCCACGTTTTGGTAGACCGTGCTGCTAACTGTGGGATAATTCTAGCTGCAAACACACACACGTTTGTAGGCGTATACTGTATGTTCACGATAAACAAATATCGCATACTACATTGTGTTCCTTGAGCAATATTACTCTCTACTTTTAATATAAGACGCATGACACCATTTTTTTAAGACTCAAAATTTCTTATTTAAAAGTAATTAATTAAATGTGAGTAGGCATATTTTAAAAAAGCACTGAAAATTTTTTTAACGAAATTTAATATGTATTAAATATTAGTTTCTAGAGATAGAAATAACTATAGTTTCATTTCAGTAACGCATAGGGTTGAGTAATCTGTTATTTTTCTTCTGAAGACGTTGAATTCGCAGGCCTTTTGAGTGAAGCTTAACATGTTCGTAGATTCGCATAGGTAATGTTTCACTTTGCACCAGCAGTTATTTTTCAGAATCTAATTTTGTGTCATGATTAACTCTCTTTCATAATTAACCTGGAAGATGAAGTTTAAAAGAACTTTTTATTACTGGAGACGCCAAGAAAGTATAAAAACAGCATCTAATTGTGCTGAAAAAATACTCTGCTTTAATTTACAGTCTACTGCCTCCAAATTACTCTGTAAAAGTGATGTATAAGGATGCCAGTAATTTGCTCTGCAAACTTGAAGAAAAATCGTGACCAATAAAGGCACCAGGAAGCCCAAATATTTATATTATAAACTGAGACGATAAAATTCGCGGATCCATTTTGTTACAGGTTAGATTTTAAAATGTGTACTTTCGTGCTACTGTTGTGACTGACTCAAAGAGTATCGGTCACGCGCTGAAGGAGTCATAACGTACACAATGGAAGGGACAAGTCACGTCCAGATAAACCACGAACAAACCTGGTTTTCCGCAAAGTCAGTGGCCAACAAGAAAGTTACAACGGCACTATGTACAATATATATCATATATGTCAGCGAATTCACCAACATTTTCAGCAGTATATTACAAATCTTCTCCATTTTGGAGTTTCGGCGAATTTCGCGCATACGAACATTACTCAGCCTGCTGTTTTAGATGTATGTACATAGAAAGAATTGAAAGATTAGACAGTTAACCATCGAATATCCTCTAAGCAGTAAGTCATTTCTTACATAAAATGTAGTAAATGTTTGATCTTTTCCAAATTTCAATCCGATAAAGTTGAGCTTGTATTCTGTAACGGTGAACATTCCAGAGTTAAACACGCACTTCCTGTTTAATTTTTCCCAAATAAAGAAAGCTTCAACTAACCCAAACTTTTAGAAGGGTTCCCGCGAAAACGCAACACTGAAATCAAAGAAATATACAAAATGTTCCTAAATATGTATAAAGTAATCGGGGAGTGGATAGTACACCGCAAAACAAAACAAGATGTTCCTATGAACATATGCCCTAAAATTCGATAATTTGCCGAGTTACAAGCCTTCCAATGTTGCACTGGATGTATTCGTAATCAATCACTGAGATAAAAGGTTTTGTTGAATCAAACAAGATTTTTTTGGTGCAACCAAATTATTTGTTTGTATAGGGGCAATGAAATATTTTGTTGCTGAAGCCAAATTATTTTGTTGTTCTCATTTGGTTGCCCAAACTGTAAGATTTGTTTGGTGCAACTAAAGATTTGTTTGGCTACACGTACATTAAACAGTTCGGTCCGATATAAAAAAAAATTTCAAGTTCGACCGTGTTCCGAACATAAGTCACCTGCGTCTCAGCGCTACGCCTTAATAAACTCAGCTAAAGTGACAACTAATTACGCAGGAAAGGTTTTAATATATATACTCAAAATATTGGGCAAGGAGTGCAAACAAATATTTCAAGTTTTACAGCTTTATTTGTCAGTTTATTGTTGCATTGTTTCATTAATGTCTTTATACGATTGTTAGGCATCAATAAATGCACTAACAAACACGGTTACTATCCTAAGTGTCACAAAAAAACCAACCAACTCGACAGTTGGTTGGTATTTTTGTGACACTTATTTTCGAACGAAGGCAGTCAAATGAGTGGCCAAACAAATATATACAGTTGATTCAACAAAATATATAGTTGACAGTCTAATTTTTTTGTCCCACCATAGAGATTTTGTTTATTCAAATATATATTTTGTTAGACGAACAAAAGTAATTTTGTTGCTTTTAAAATTTTGTTTGCTCAACAATATATATTGTTAGGGCAACTAAATATATATTTGGCCCTATACAAACAAATATTTTGATCGATTTTCTCTCAGTGATAGTATTCTGACGCATTCCACTTCAAGTAGCTGTAGCCATGTTCGTGTGCCAGCAGTGATAAGTTACCCTACAAGAAGTGCTCAAAATGTCCACCTTGTGCTTAAATGCACGCCTGAAAACGCTACGTCAATGACTGTCTGACGCAACCTTGTTACGCTCCCTGGCGAAGCACTGTTATGTCCGGAACTGCAGTTGCACAAACAATCGTCTTTAGATACCCCCACAGGTAATAATCCTAGTGTATTGAGATTCGGGAAGCGTGCAGGCCAGGCGATTGGTCCTACATGGCCTATCCACCGCGCGAGACAGGTAATAACATACACGCCATTCCAGCTGATCACATCAACAAGAATACATCGTAAAAGATTGACTATTATCAATACGTGTAGTACAATGTTGGAAAATCTGTAACTCGATAACTATAAACTTTAGGACATATGTACATAGGGACATTTTGTGTTGTTTTGGGATATATTGCTCACTCCTCATATTACATATTACTTCTCACATATTTGGGAACATCCTGTGCATGTAATATGCAACGATACATGGCATATTTGCATTACTAGAACAGAACATTCTAGCTTTATTTACAGTGTTTAGTGCCAAAATATGCAACTACCTTACCGAAATCTAAGACATTTTTCTCAAATTTGCCACATCACTGTTTACGTGTACTTGGAATGAGCGAATCATAATTATAAATTTAAAAAAACATATCTATGGTAGGTTTCCTATGTGTGTTCAGGAAAGCGTGGGAAATGCGAGGTAAAGTTTCCAACTGTTTATAGTGGAGTGGAGAGATTTGGGAGTCTCTTAACATCGAGGTCTTGAGAGCCGATGAGGGTGAAGTGAGTTGAGTAAATGCAAGGGCGGGGGGAAACGGGAGAACCCGGTTTGCCTAGGTGGGAGGTGTTTATAATAATTTTGCTATTCCAGCCTGATGTAAGGTAAATTTTCCGTGTCATGTATAGGTAAAATAGTTATATTAGAGTTGATGAAATTAATTTAAAAAAAAAATTACGTATGAGGTTTCTATATAGTTTTCCCCACAGTCGGTAATTTGTTGTGTGTTTTTGTCGGGTAAGATTGCACTGAGTCGCCGGACTTACCATGTCATTTATTTTATCAGGTGGTAGGCATAACAGTGCAATTTATTGTAACTTCCCGTGTATGTACACAACATGTGTTATTCGTTATGAGATTCGTCGAAAGACGAGGAAATTAATAATCACGTGCAAATGTTCAAATCAGTAACTTTACACGTAATACATATATCGCCAATGATCACTCAACTATACCTTCCTCGGTGGTACAGTAGCTGTACACATGCACACTACTCCGTATAGCTAACGGTGCTAGTAACGTCACAAAAACCGAGCGAGGTGGCGCAGTGGTTACTCACTGGACTCTTATTCGGGAGGACCCGGTTACGATTCCCGGTCCCGCCATCATGATTTCAGTTTTCCGAATCACTCCAGACAAATGCTGGGATGGGTCCTTAACAAAAGGCCATGCCCGATTCCTTCCCAATCCTTCTCCAGTCCCTCTTCCCTGCGCAACTTACACCGTCTCTAAGTCAACGAGGCGTTAAGCCCGACTACAATAAAAATGTTGGTACGCCCCTTTAGGGCGTAGCAAGGCTAAATGAAGGCAAGGAGAAGGACGCTCAATAAAAAAAAAAAAAAAAACACGAAAGCGTGAATACAAAAATTCCAAAATCAATACAAATATATTGAAGCCCATCTATACATTATCACCAAGAACAACAACTTTGAAACTCGATTTTAAAAAATATATATTGCAGCTGTAAATTTCTGTTGCTTGCTACCAATCGGTGAACAAGGAGAAGGAGAGAACACACATGCACAGGAACAAACAGAAAAACATCAATATTAATATATATCCTGAGAAATCACCGAACCTGAATAAAAACTTGTGAGATCCCACTAAAATAGGTAAAATGACTTCCTGAGTAAAGCGAGCACCATTACAACTTTAAAAGTAAAGTACGCCTGAGGATTCACTAAAAAGTATAACATGGAATACTAATTTCAAGAATACCACTGGGAAGGAGCAAAAACCCTCATTACACTTAACCATGAGCATAAAGGCACTCCATAAAATATCCAATAAACTCCTTGGCACTACAATTCTTTTGGCAAATCGTAGTCCAGGAGACCATTCCTACAGCACGCCAAAAAAAGGAAGAATCCTCCTCTTAAAAACATTCCCATAAAAAATACCACATTGAAAATCCACACATCAAAACAGTGAAGAAACGCTTCCCTACAAAATTCCATTAAAAAAAAAAAAAAAAAAAATAGGAAGCTCTAACCCCAGCATAACAACTAATATTTGACTTGTGTACTCATATTACGCGAAAACGCGTCTAGCATGCTGAAGCCCCGAATTACGAAGTGGTGTATACATGATCTATCGTCGGCCAGCCCACGCAACTCGAAGAGGAACACTGCACACTCGCTCAGGGCTGGAGACGAACATTTATACGCGAAAACGCGGCTCGGGAAGGTTGAGACGGCGGGAATAGCGGAGAGACGTATGGAAGGTGCCAGAGTGTGCGAGGCTGATCTCGTTGCCAGTAGTAGCCACCAGACAGCGCTCGGCAGCGCCAAGGAGCGCCGCGCACCTCTCTTCAGTATAGCTCAGCGCTTGGAAGCGTTCAGACGTGCGCCACCCTGGGGGGGGGGGGGGGAGGGGCGAAGAAAAACAAGGTATCTTTTTCTGCAGCAGAAATATTGCCTCTTCAAATAGTAACCCTTCTTCAAACTAAATAACAGTTTATTAATCTGAGCTACAAATACAGACGTGGCAAATAACCAAGCAGACTTGTTAACCAAGTTTATTACCGTCATGTATTTCTGTAAACACATTAAACCCATAATAGCAGCATTTAATCGTATTCCAGAAAATTGTAGGCATCACACATTTCACCAGTTGGCGGGAAGAAAAATAAATCGTTCAGGCAGGATAGTCTTTGGCAGGACAGGAGTACTCGCATAACATTGCTTGAGTTTGCTGACTGAAACGCGTGTCAGACTTGAAGCAGGGCTTCAATGTCACAGAATATTTAAAAACCTAGAAGAAACACAGCAGCGTGGATGGTGAACTCCAGCCGCATACGTGCCTTCAGTATGTCCTCACCAGTCAATCTGCGCCTGGGGACTACCTAGCGGGAAGGCAGCTAAACCAATAGCAAATCTTCAGCAGCATGCGGCAGCCAATCAGACGCAATGCCCGACCCCACAGTCCAATCGACACGCCACTTTGCTTCTGTGTAATAATTAGAGATGGAAAATTTCGCGAATTCATTTTAGGACAAGCTAGACTTCAAACATAATGCACATTTATGTTATATTTTCAACTGAATCACTGCTCATTATTAGCGACACCCGAAATTCGCGAAAAGATTTCATGACCAGTTGTATTTCATTAACACTTTAGCCCGGATCCACTTTTGTGATTGGATGATCTAGATGTTACACATCTTAAGTGTCCGCCCAAGAATCAGAGACGTACAGTATCGGAGTAACTTAATTCTGATTGGCCAGTCAACTAAGATAATGTCTTCTCATAGATACAGGCTGCCAATATGCAAAAGGAAATTGCTGGTACGCTCGTAGGGTATTAAAATCTAGGATCTGCGGAAATCTTTTCGTGAAATTCGGGTGTTCCTATTTACTAGACACGCCCAGGTGAACTCTAAGCCAATAACAGAGTAAGAAAACAAGTATGGAATCCCGTGCCACCTCTTCTAAGGTAAAACTGGCTACACAATAGAGCAGCAGCAGATAGTGAAATAGGCGTAATGGACGAGGGACTAAAATACGCAGTACAGTGTATTATAGTACGCATGTCGTTTAAAACGGGAAATTTCCCTGTCTCTATAGTAATTATTTATCCTGTGGGCGTATGGTGGGTAGCGTTATTGACTTCTATAATGTTGACAAAACTAGGGAAGGGGAGGAGCAGGATTAAGATCCCATCACCCGCAACTTGGAATTTCTCAAGTGGTTGGCGAGTTTGGGCTAACCTTAATAATGAGAAAAGCAGTATAGCTGTGGACTGCCTCATCATCACTCTGGGGTTCAAGCTTAAATTTATGCAGGGCACGACACTATGGCTTTTTAACCGTTGAGTTAGTTCTGAAGCTGACCCCGGATGCTTCGCAGATAAAAAAATTGTTTGCCTCTAATAATAAATACGTAATAAGCAACAGTAAATAAATTCTATACAACTAGTGTACACAACTCACACCAGAGAAACTTGAGTACAGAAAAATTTCGCATACAAGAAATAATTTTTTGAATCAGCAGCAAATGTATTAACATTTAATAAGCAAATAGACGTAAAGTTTTTCGTGGAACATTTTGTATTTTAAAACTAAAAGTTTTTGCCTACTTTTCTGGATAACAAGGCGTCGTTTAGATTAGAAGGGTAAGTTTTAATTTAGCTCTCGGAAATGCGGAGGCATTTGTGTTCAAATAATCCATAAACACAGACTGAGAAACAAATCACCGACTGGAACGACCTTATAGACTCCGCCTGGCTCGAGGGTTCTCGGAGGAGAGAATAACGACTGGCAGCGTCGTTCGTGAAACTAACTCCGAAAACTAACGGCCCAGCCGGCGTGGACACGTAATAAATGTTTCTGTTATTACGATCATGCAGAAAACTGAACTACTCGACCAGTATTGACCAGAAATGTTCACTTCATAAACACGTAACATAATAGTGGCAATTAATGTCCCTTATTGCTTGCCGCTAGGTAATCTAATCGGTGCAAGGGCGAAAACTAAAGTTTCTAATACGTCCAGAAATTTAGCAAGAGATAGATGTCCAATCCTTCGTTTAGTCACTAGTTTTATTTCTAAACTATATTTGACATGTGGGCTTTTTAGAGTTTCGGGTTAACAAATTACAACCGCAGTTACGATAACTACACGAGGTTTCTAATTATATATATATATATAATTCAAATCAGTTTGATGGTCCAATATTTAAGACTAGTTTCGATGCGATAGATTCTGGATTCGAACCACTGACCAGAGTTATTTATAATCTTTCCCTTTCATATTCTGCAGGTTTTGAGGAGGGGAGGAAGTTAATATCAACCAAAATCCTATTCGCGTTAATTTTCGTAGCAGCCATTCATTCACCTGTGATTACTTCTCACATTCAAAGAATTACAAAAAATAGTTTTTTAAATATATCTTTGTGTTCTGGATTTAACATAGTGAAAGCCACAGAAAATATTACGATTGCTTGTGAAATACTTTTGCACTATGTGAAAAAATTGGCTCTCAAAAATATTGGCCTTTATAAGCAAGGGTTACTATACAAGCCCTTACAAGCAGTATCCCAAATCTTAAGAATCACACATTTACGTGCGCGCTAATTCACTTCGATTCTTCAACTGCTGAAACCTCGCTATAAGCAACGCCGCACCAAATATCTTTAAAAAAAATCATTTTGGAAGTTATTAAATGCTCAATAGTCCGTATGCAACACAGGTGTGATGTATCCATAGATACGACTTACCAGTAGAAAATTTCTACCTCAGCATCATACGTAGATGTCGTAAAACTTCGCTACTCCTATGGCCCTAGAGCATACTTCACATTCCGCAGTTATTTCTCACTGACGGCTGAGTTTGTGAGAAAACACTTTGAGACTCGTTTTCGTTGTAAATTATTCGCTTATTTGTTTACTGCTCGATTATGAATCGGACTGTGATGTCTGCTACGGCACTTCGTCATCCCTTTCAGTCATAGTGTCACGTCGCACAGACGGTGGATTTAATTATCTATACGCTGTTCATGGTAAAGTGAGCACTTTTGAAAGCCCTCTCATTTGAAAAAAAAGCAGTTAATAAATATGTTTCATTTTAGCCTCAAAAATGCTTGAGTGCGGTGGAATATACACACTATGTGGAATATACACACAGAAGAAACGAACGGCCAATAAAGGGAGTACCACATGTATGAAAGACATAATTCGTTACGGGGGTTATATATATCCCGTAGTATCGTAAACAACTGCTGCCAATATCATACAAAATAAAATATTTATTGACGATGTATGACGGAACGTTATACTTACAGCCACCTGTTTTTCGCGAAAAGATCTATGCGCAGGTTATATTTTCAACTATTTACGTCCATGCTTACAAATTTCTTTTGGGTATTGGCAGGGTGTCTGTGCGAGGAGACATTTTCTACTTGACTGCGCCAATCAGAATTAAGTTATCCCGACGCTGAACGTTGTGATTGGCTGGTAGATAGAGACAGGTGTTTTTCGCGAAATGATTTCAGGACCAGTTGTACTCCAAAACACTTTCGTTCATATGCACTTTCGTGGTTGGATGATTTTAAATGTCACGTGCACCAAGTGTCCGTCCGCCAATCACAGACGTTCTGTATCGGAGTACTTTATTTACGATTGACTCAGTCAAATAAGATTATATCTTCTCACGTCGATACCTGGTCAATAACCAAAGGAAGTGATGGTTGTGGAAGTAGGATATTGACGTCTAGCATGACCATAAATATTTTCCCGAAAAACACCTGTCCTTACTGATAGACAACTAATGCGCGTGAGAGATTATATTATGCAACCACGAAACAGGTTCTGAAATGACGTATTTTAAAGTACAACTAGTCGAAGAATATTTTCGCGAAAAACAGGTGGCCCTAGTTATACTGTTACGTGTACAGTTCAAACAAAAAAAATAGTTCATTGCAAAAGCAGGAATTATATATAATATCTGTGTCTGAATGGCCACATGCGATGGTTGTCTTCGGGGACCGATCGTTTCTTAATCTATTTTTAATGCATACCATTTTGTTGTACAAAATTTATTTTCAGTCACAATATATTCTATCTTCCCAGGTAATGTTTCAAGACGGGTTTGACTTTTCCATTTGAGTCATGTTTCCCATTTTGCACTAAGTATGGCTAAGGTAGCCAATTGAAGAATCAAATCGATTCCAAGTGTTACACACACTGAATCATACTACAGACGCGATAAAATATTCTGGGCACTACTTCCAGTAAAAGTAAATTCCACGTGCAAATTGTCCAAGACCACCTGCAGACTGTTAACACACGGTTCATCTTGAAAGCTGTGGTCAGGCCAGACACTTATGAAATAGTCTGGTACGCGTTCCAGATCATCTGTTAAAAGATGTTCTCTTGCAGGAGGTAGATGGGTTCGTCTAGAGCATCAATAAATCACATATACCTGCCAGTTGCACTGCACTGCTGGGCTGTTTACTCTTGTTCAATTACTGTTCCCAAACAGAAACTGGAACAGCAGGCAGCTATGTACAGAAAGCTGGGAGTTCGCCAGGTACAAGTAGATTTCATGTAAACTTCTCTGTGAAAGTACTCCCGCAATAGTTAACGTAAGAGGGTTATACTCAGGTTGATTTTAGTAAACAGGCCACAATTTTGCACTATGGTCGATTTTATACAGAATTACTTGAAACTTGAGCATTTTATTTATTTTTATTTTACAGAAAATCTTGGAGATGGGATGTCAAAGATTTTCGGTGAGCTACTATCAAAAAACTTTTGCAAAACCTTGAATTTTATTAATTAAAGATATTAAGGGTCTATTCACGTACGTATTAATAACGAAGGGTTTTCTATAACGGTAACCATAAAATCAACTTCAACGTCCAATATCGCGCATTTCTTTTCTATTAACAAAAAACTACCGACATTCTATGAATCATTCTACTGAACTATAAGGAAATATTTTAGCGTGAATAAAGGATTAAAAATTACTGAAAAAGTAACTAGGGTCTCACAAGTGCTCACTTTACCGTGAACAGCCTATACATAAATATTGTCATGTAAGTAATAAACACAATGTGTATATTCCACCGCACTCGAAAGTTAACTTCCACGGTTAAAATAAAATACATTTATTGAGTATTATTCCAAATGAGAGCGCTTTCAAAAGTTCTCACTTTACCTTGAATAGCCTGTATGGATAACACAGATTCATATACAAACTATTTCACCAGGAAATCCCGATAATGTGTATAATGTTAAGAATAACCACAAAATTTACTAACTAAAATCTAATGACGACGAGATGTACGAGAATGGACCCATCAAGGTTTACGTACAAACAATTACGAAGAGGAGTAATTTTATTAATTATCACGGAATAATTTTTCTTCATTGGATTTTTCTGATCTGTTCACGCATGCTAACGCCTGCAGTCCAAACTGCATCACTGTGACCTTCTACTGGTAGGTATTACTCCTCTTAACCCTGTTCAGATATTTCTATTTATTACGGTAGTTTTATAAACACCGGGAGTTCATATCATATGGGCTCATTATTAAGTATTAAATAACAATTCTAAGGAAATAAATCAAAATGTTAAAAATCCCAATTACTAGAAGATTTTATTACACTTTATTGCGATGCAATCATACGAATACCAAAAAGCACTGTACACCAATAGAGATTCCGTTTGTGGATCTACTCTTCTACTCAGCTTCAGTCTCCTCTTATATTCGTAATATTTTGTTATGGGAGAGGTTGAAACTCGATTTGTAATGTAACAACTTTGCAAAAGAAAAACACCTTTTCGCAATGCGAAAAAAAAAAATTAATTTCAAGTGCACATTCAAGGGAATACGCGCCAAAATTGTTTATTTCCATTTTTGGTACATAATGTTCAGTTAGATTTCCAAAATTTATTTTCATTTTGACTATTTTGGGAAGGGATGTGGCCCTTACGCCCTGCGGGAACAACGTACTGGAATTTGTTTCTGTCGACCTCGAAACAGATTCGCTTGAAGTTCGACGACATAGACTAAAGATGAGGTAGACCGATCTCTCTGGCTGAGCACAACCAATCTCCGTGTCCCAACAGTGAACTGCTTTTCTGCCAACACGTCTAGCAAAAATGGTGTGGATTGGGTTTGAGGTTAGAAGACTGTTTAGTAAACAAGTGCTTTTGAGACTTTTTTTTATACTTCCTCTAATCAATTTGTAATGCTTTTTGATTACATTCAAACTGGTAAAAGTATTATTCTAATATAATAGTGCTTGTCACTTAAAAATTAAGATGTAAACAAACACGTTCGTCACTGTTTACCATCGATTTACACTGTTTACGAATAAGAGGTCCACCTCATCTTTAGTCTATGTTTGGCGTGATGTAACCAGGGCGTGGTGAGTACATTCCTACGGCAGAATTATCCCCGCCCAGGGACGAGCTCCTTTGCCGTCTCGCGATTGTAACGTGGTATAGGGAAGACGGGCCGGCGCGGCGATAGTGCTAGCAGCTCCATTAATGCGGCTTCCATCAGCGCGCGGGAACAGATCGCTCTCCTTGCAACCCAGCAGCCCAGCCCCCCCCCCCCCCCCCCCCCCCCGCGGAGCCAGAATGCAACTGGAAAAGAGGCCACGCAGAGGTCGCCCTGCCTGCAACGGGGATAAAGGCTCGTGGCCTCGTCTCTGACGCTCGTACATTTCAATACAGATTCGCCACCTTCCTCCAGGTATTACTGCACCTTTCGAGGCCTACACGCTAAGTATTTTCTGTATTCTATACACGCAATATTTCGATATTTTTGTAAACTAGCTGCCAGAGTTTTCCTTGTAGCACTACAGCCGAAAAATTGCAGCTTTACAATACAATGTTTAAGAAAACATACAGAATTGTTTATGCAGGTAAATGTTCATAATAAACATTAGTTTTACACATTCCATAGTCAGATTTTGTGAAATTTACTCTAACTTATCTGTAGTGTTACAAAAATAATCTTTGGCAACTAGTTTCCGAAAATTCCTAGTAAAATTTAAAATTAAAAAAAATGGGGTGTGGCTGTGTTGGGGACACGAACGTTTGTTTTGCGTGGCTACGTCTACGTTGACGCACTCGGACGCCTTGATGTTTATTTTACGTTCTCGGCATCGCTTCACTCGATCACATGGGTTTTTATGGGTATCGCAGGATTGATTTCGAGATGCTTTTTCCAACCGTATACGATTTCTGTATATCGAATTGGCTTTTTGACGAGTATACGCCGACATAGCGTTAAGTTGTCTTCATTTTTTACATTTAACTCATGCAATTCCACTATAACCACGCCACACAAATGTTTTTAAACATGCAATCGATTGACCTTGATGAGAGCTGTCTAATTAAACTCAAACGAGTGTCGTAGCTTCTCCTAGTCAAAAGTTATACTACGCGGTGAAACGAACTCAAAATTGTGGCACACCCCTCCCCTTCTGCCACACAGGATACTTCGCAATCCTCACTCTACGTAACATATTCTTTGATCCTTTGGTTGGCAATTGAATGCTGTAATTGGATTTTGAATGTAGACGATAGATTCGGAGCTGTAATGCCAAACTCTATCCCCCGTTTTTGTTATCATCGGATTTCTGGATTGCATCCTACTATGGTTGCACATTTAAAGACTTCAAAAATTTAAACGATGTAGAAGCAACGTAACCCAGAAGGCCTATCCACGATGTGGACCTGAAATATTGAGAACTGAGCCCATACAGCGAGAACCAGAGAAAAAGGCGTGGCTGACAATAAGTGCCAGATAACTAATTAATATGATCACAGAATTTCACTGATTTATTAATGATTCCTACTTGTCAAGAATTCTACTGCCACTTGTTCCCAGATTATTTGCTTGATTCGCCAGTCCGCAGTAGCTTATCATATGACTTCCAGTGAATGTTATTTCACTGATTGATAGCACTGAATCGGGCTTAGAGTTAAGTTAACATGGAGATCGTTTTTTTTTTCTTCCCCTTCGCGCAACTGTTATGATCAGGTATATATTGCAGAGAACTGTACCCACATAAATTTTACACACTAAAAACTACGCTCGAACTAGCTCAAGTAAAATTTGTTTGCCCTTAGAAACAAAACTCGCAGATATGTAGTTATCGCGTTCCGCTAGTATTTGATAGGATCTTACAGGAACACTACAGCCCGGCAGTAATAATTGTCCTGTGTGTGTATATATATATGTGTGTGTGTGTGTGTGTGTGTGTGTGTGTTATTCACCACCACAAAAGGACATGATTTATTGCAAATCCTTTAGACACAATAATACCTACTGTTACGTGCCACAGGTCAGTACCAGTGATGTTGGCCCTCCGCGCGTGAGCAAGCAAAGAGGACAGAGAGTCGTTATATGATAGCGGCGGCAGCGCGAGCGATAGGCAAGTGGCCGCCGCCTATCAGTTACAAAAAACGAGCCGACACGATGGTCTCTTTTTATCGGCGCACACTGCTGACCCTGGTTGTATTGATTTCTGCGTTTATCTGAAGAATGCTCTACATTACAGACCTCGTTCTCTCAGTGTGACTCGGGGTGCGTTGAACCTTCCAGATGGTCAGGGCGAACGGTATAAATATTGCGGCAGGCTCCCGGGACGGAAGTTGATGAGTGAATGAACGGCTGAGTTCCGAGCGATAGAAGAAAGAGCGGCGAGAGAAGTGACCCAGCAGAAGGGGAGTCTGCGACTGTGAGTATCAAGCAGTGAAGAGTGCAGCTGGCAGGCTGGACTAGTGGATTTGATACGTGAGTGGAAAGCATTATAAATGATGGTAACAGATAGACAGAGCATGTTTTAATGAGTATGAGTTAATTGACTGTAACCAACAGAGACAATTAAGAAGGACGTTAATTAGAGTTGAAATATACATGAAATATTGGCTCACTGTTAAATAAAAATACTAAAAGTATATACAGATAATTTAATGTAAATAATAGCGGAGTGAATACATTACAAATCAAATTTAGTTTTTTTATTTTTTTGTTAAGATCTCCATTCCTCACGAACTCAGATACGCCCCTCAGGCGTCCCATGTAATACTGGTATCCAAAGTGTGATAAAAGCATTAATTTATTAATTAATTGTAAATAATGTTAGAATGTTAGAATTGTAAATAATGTTAGCAAGTAGTAAGAGGTATCAAACAAATTAATTAATTGTAATAGTTGTGGGTGAAAATAAATAAGACAGTGTTGCACAGCTGCCATAGTGAATGTTAAGAAGGAACATTTCGGCAGAACTGGAAACACTGCCAGTTTCGATTGAGGGGCTGAGTAACCAAGAGAACGGAAGTGCGTGTGAAAGAAAATATAGATTATGTAAACGAGAATTTAAATAGTCAGATAATTAGTGTAAGTTATTTAGTAGATAGTAAAATTGATAACGTAGATAGGAAAATAGACACTGTAAATGAGAATGTAGACAGGAAAATAGACTGTGTGAATGAAAGAATCGACAGCGTAAAGGAATTTTGGACATTGTCGAGACTGAAGTGAAACAGGGAATAATTGCGATGAAGAAGGAATGGCAAGAATTTCTCCAGCAGCGGCGTTTATCTATCACCACATCGACAGTCGACAAAGGTGAAGAGGCAGTAGAAGTCGTAACCAATGCAGCAGTCTCGGAGGAGAGAACGAAGATCTACGGCTTTGGTGTCTCGCAGCCAGCAGTGGGAAAGAAGGGGGTTTCAATTAAACACTGGAGGAATTTCAGATGGCTGTGAAGGACATCACTTCCAGGGTCCGCGCTACATAGCTTCGCCGTCCCCTCACCCAAACTGACTGAGTGTTGGTCTTGGACAGCCGAGGCACCTGAGAGCCTACTGCCCATAACAGCTACAGCAGAAGCAGCAGAGAAAAAACAGGCAGCGAGAGGTAGGTGAGAACACAGCTCATTCGGAAAACTTGTAAACACCGATCTTAGGTGGCGAAGGTCGGTGAGTGCTGGAGGGAAGGCCCAATGTTCTTACATGTACGGGAGGTACAACCGGATTGGGATGCATTAGTTGTGGAGGGGCGACTGAATGATGTTCCTTGCCAGATGGTCATCGGCACTGGGGTGACCTTATAACCGTAGTAAGACCAGACATCCTCGGTCTTACCCCCCACCCCCGTCATCGCTCGACAACAACATAAAACGATGTAGAAACTTGGTGACCTTAGCATAGAGAACGATGTTTACATAGCAGAAATGGAGGATGACTGTCTTTTGGGGCTTGATGTATTACGTAAGCTGGGGTGTTGTACCGATACTCAACTTGGTGTGCTACGGGTAGGCAGTACAGAGTTGGTGGTGTCGAAACGGCATGATTTGTCCTCCCCAGTTAGCTGGCCAGAGGCATGTGGTTAACCAACTATGCTGCCCGCTTCTAGATAAATTACAATTTAAGGCAGATAGATGTCAAGGAGAATTTGTCAGGCATTCGGGTCTAATTGAGCCAGCAGAGAAGATTGGTATCCTGTCAGGTAAAGTTGTTGTAGCAATAAATTTTGGTCTCTTCTAATTCTGACAGTTTTCTAGTTAGAAGGATACCAGTCAACCTGAATGTTAGCACAAAACACTGTAAGCTGACGCACATTATCACTTCAAACGCCACAACACAAAGAACAAGTTATAGTGTGAATACATGACCATGTAAATTTTAATTGTTCATTCCCGTTTTACACGAGCAGAGTGGAAAAGATGGAAGTCTGTATGTACGTGGTTAATGTTAAATCCCCAAAAGGCATGTTTTGTCACGTGATGTGTTTTTTTGCATTTAACATGCCTGCCAAGAAGTTAATTTTTGTTTAAATATGACTTGAATAGTTAAACAGTGAAATCAAAAAATAATTTTATCTAATAACAAGTAAATATTTACAGACATTTTCGTAAACCCCTATGCCATGCAGTTGCAATATTTCCGTTATATAACATATTATAGGTGGGGACACCCGAATTTCGCAAAATAGTTCAAATCTCCTTTCTTGATTGGATGATCTAGGTGTTACAAGTCTTTGGTGTCTGGCCGCGAATCACAGACGTACATTATCAGAGTTGCCAAACTCTGATTGGCCAGTCAAATAAGAGAAGTATTTTCACAATGACACGCCACCAAAGCAAACGAAAACTGCTGGTATGCCCTTAGGGTATTGAAATCTTGCATGTGCGGAAATAGTTTCGCGAAATTCGGGTGTCCCTAATTATAGGCTATTCATGGAAAAGTGAGCACTTTTCAAAAACCTCTCATTTGGAATAATAATCAATAAATATATTGTATTTTAGCCTTAGTTATTAACTTCTGAGTTCGGTGGAATATACACACTCAGTTTATTTCTTACATGGTAATATTTCTTCAGAAAGGTGGTTAAAGGATAAAAAGTAGCTGAAAGAAAAAAAGTAACCAGGGCCTCAAAAGTGCTCACTTTACCGTGAACAGCCAATGTAGCCAGCAGGTAGTTGGAACTTTTTTTCTCTAAAGACGCCGTTGTTCCAGTTTAGGAGTAGTACGAAGTTTAATTGTTCTTATAGGAATTCCACTTCAACGTCACATGAAATTCGCGGAGCACATTTTCTCATTTCCTAGTGTCAGACGGACAGATGTTGCCACGCATAAAAAAAAATAACTAGTTTAAAGCGAAATTTCTTACACGCGAAAAAAGAACGAGGTTATACGTCCTAAGAATTGCGACATTTATATCAATGACGTTTAGGATCTCGGTATTCTCAAACATAATAAAGCGGCCACGAAGAGACGTCATTATTAATGTCTTATTATTTAGGTTCCCAGGATCACAATATGGATGCATAATATAACCGAAAGCGCGGGAATATTTCTGGAGGAATTCTGTTTCGTCAGTCGAAGTTTAGTGAGGCTCAGCGATACTGAATATTCCTAAGGTCAACAGCCTTCATTCTGGCAGTTCAGTAATTCGGTAATCTGACACGCAGATATCAGTAGCCGGCAAACAGCACTATGCAAATGTAGTTGACAAAGCTGTGCACTTTTCACACGATGGACTAAGACAGGAAAGAAAAAATAAAATATGGCGCAACGTTCACGACGGATGTGTTTGGGACTCTCGCCAAGTCTTCCGGACAACAGATAAGGATGACTTCAGTTACGTTTTAAAGAGGTTTGTAGCATGAGAAATTTCAACTTATTACACATGTCGCATTGTACAACTGTGTTAGGGTACCGAATGTGATGTTCTCGACATGTAATACGTATAACTCAAATCCAGGAGATCATCGGTTCAATACCATAGGATCTAAACAAGTTAATTATATTTTTTTGTTTATGATATGGTATCCAGTTCCCATTAGTTACTCAGTTACACCCCTACTTTCTGGCCGACTAGAAATAGCTAAGTCTTTAATTTCCAACTGCTTCACTTACTGAAGTAATATTCGACCCACCTTACCTTCTGAGACAAATTTCTTGACAACACGTTATTTTTTGTAAAGAAGCATGCGAAAAAAACTACCAACTAAGGACAGCATATACCGAAAGGTTTATGTGATAAAAATAACTATTTTAACAAATATTCATAACAATATGAGCTAACTAACACTATACCATGTTTCTCTCGCCACAGAATTTAAGAGCGTGCATCACAAGCCAGTCAAATCACTGATGCAGTCTGTCAGGTCTCGAGGGTTATGCATTAATTATTACTCGTGAATAATTTCTGATCGAACAGTAAAAGAGGGAAAGTGTTAATGTAGGGTCCTAGTGTTCGACATTGTTGGAAATTTAATTGATATTTCTATAAAAACTGCATTAAAAATGCCGTTTTCCTACTATTTTGAAATGACTTCAAAGTGAAGTGAAGAGATCTGGGCGGATCTTAACATCTATGTCTTCAGAGCCGACGAGGCGATTAAAGTGAACATGGAGCGACGCCGGAATGAAGGGGCGGGGTAAACGGGAGATCCCCGAGAAAACCCGCTGACCAACTGCATCGTCCGGCACGATTCCCATTTGCGAAAATCCGGTGACCCAGCCGGGGATTGAACCTGGTTCGCCTTGTTGAGAGGCGAGCGTGCTAATCGCTAAGCCTCCCGTGGCCCCGAAATAGCTTTAAAGATAATCATTGTGAATAAATCTCGATTCCGTTCTAATAGGACCAACCTTCCGTTATTAACAAGAAACTTTGTCGCTTTGTCCTTCGACGTCGCCGCGGGAAATTTCGAGTAATCATTTTAGAACGAGCGCACTGCACGCACACACTTCTAGCATATCGAGGTGCAGAGAAATGTTGGAAGCCTATGACTCGAAGCGAATTACCGCTTGTTTCATAAACTGCAGTGCTAAACTGATAAAGTTCTTCCCGTTCAACTCCCATTTACGGCGTGAGTGCGCGCACACACATAAACGCAGATGTTATACGGCAGCTGAGTTAGACCTGCTGCGATGCATGCTCTTACTGTCCCCCTTTAAGATAAAACGCACATGCATACATTTTGAAATAGGATACGTGAACATCCGTGGATTTACAGACAATACTTATTTCCACTTATTGTAACGCGGAGATAACAAAACGTACAGAACTAATCACGAAAGTCTCCCATTCATATTTTAGGAAATGATGTATTTTACTGAATAACACCTAGCCCACGCCATACACTTCTAATTCTATTTTTTTAATGCTACTTGTAAATTCGCTTCATGTTTTAAAAACTAATTATGGAAAATGATTCACATTTGCACCCATTACACTCAACTTAGGCATATAAATGACTCAACGGGATCTCAATGAGCAAAAATAGATTTTAATCCATTGACAAAAAATGGAAACAGTAATGTCATTTTTGTAACTACCATCAGAAATAACATTTTCGAAGACAGGCTACGGCACATTGACTATTTAAGCCACCATTCTATGGGATAAAGAATCTCGGCTGGTTAAATGTACAGGAAGATACACAGCGCTGTAGGCTGTTCACGGTAGAATGAGCACTTTTAAAAGCACTGCTTAAGATCTACTTATATGAGTGTTGTGTATTCTTCCGCCTTATGGAAAATTAACATTTCCAAGGGCCTCGTCACCTTATCCATGCGTCGGTTAAGTGAAACTGTGAAATTATTAGAAAAGAAAATATTTTACAAATCTGCTCATTTTTACTCTTCGATGCATTGAAAAAACAGAAAGCGAATGAAATAATTTAAATTATCAGACATGGTTACCTAATAATTTTATTCGACGTTAAGATATGGAACTACTTCCCATTCATCGTTACCAACTATACTGAGCGCATTTCACTCAGGGCGCCCGTTAAAATATATGCAGGTAAGGACAGTGATATTTTTCCTAAGGTTGATTTCAAAAGTGCTCACTTTATTGTGAATAGCCTTTGCCTGTAGAACATACATCACTGAACCTGCCAGCGAGCTGCGACTCGCCAAGGTTGCGTCACTCATTTAATTTTTTAAAATCAATTGACATTATTTATATTTCCAATTGAAAAGTAAATGTATTAACAGTTTGAATGCTTCAAAAAACACATTAAAAAAAAACAATACCTTTTATCAAGCAAGAAATTACTCTGGTTGTATGTAACAGAAAATTAGTTTAAATGCTTAAAGGCTGTTCACGATAAAGTGAGCACTTTTGAAATCAACCTTAGAAAAAAGTCAGTGCCCCTACATGCAGATATTTTAACAGGCGCCATGAGTGACATGCGCCCAATAAAGTTGGTAACGATGAAATGGCAGTAGTTCCGTATATTAATGTCGAATAAAAGTGGCTAGGTAACCATTTCTGATAACTTGTATTATTACTTTCTGTTTTTTTGTGTTTTTTTTTAATGCATCGAAGTGTAAAAATGAGAAGATTTTTTAAATATTTACTTTTCTAATAGTTTCACAAAACTTGACCGATGCATGAATAAAGTGATGAGACCCTTGGTGATGTTAATTTTACATAATTATTTACACAACGTGCATACAAGTAGATCTTAAGCAGGGCTTTCAAAAGTGCTCATTTTACCGTGAATAGCTCATGCCAACATTTCTTATTATTGGTTTTACTTGCATACATTTCAACCCCGAAAGTTATTGTTTTTTTTTAATTAAAATGGATGCACGGTTTAGCATCAATGACGTTTTCTTCCTACATGCCAGCACAGTAATTATTATGATTGCCCTATTTGACTCAGAAATAAAAAAAAAATGAAATGCTGCGCGCAGGACTTCTCAAAGCATTGCCGCACATTAGTGTTGAAACTATAGTTTAGCGGGTGGAATAAAAAAACCTGTTAGAATTTCCGCTAAGCCAGCTAATAAGCTAATATCTAGAGGGAAGATATTTCACCCGCTAGTTGCCTTCCCGAGAGAAGTCAGGTCTTATGGGGAAACCGCTAAGAAGGGCAGCAGTTTCTGGCGGGAGAGGAGTGCTGAATAAATTAGAGCGCCAGACAGAGGTAGTGATAGCCCTCCAAAGGGCGCGTCAAGCGCAAATTTGCCATTCCACGAGGGACGTATACACACACGAAAGCTCTCTCCTTGCTGGGTCCGGCGAATATTTTTGCAACTTACTGAAAATTACGTAGGCCTAAGTAAAGTACATTCTTGCAGCAACATAACTAACCCATCCGGTTAAAAAGAACGAGGTTGAAGGTTCCAACAAAACAAGCTAACCAAAACTCAGGTTCCACGACAAAATATTTTAAACTGATATAGACCTCCATTTTCCTTTCAAAATGCGGTTCTCTCATGTAGCTTGGGAGAAGTTTAACAGAGAGCCAGGTCACAAAACCAAAATACGAACACCTTGTTTTACTTAGTTCCACATAACACGAACCTATGAATTAGTACTCCCCATTATTTATAAACAGCGAAGGAAAAAAAATGTGTTGTACGTTTTACAAACGGTTCTTTAAAAAGTACTGGCTAAATATTTTCCTGTATCCCTACATGGAAAATACTGCATCTTTACAACACACTGTTTTTTTTTTAAACATACAAAAACGTTTGCGTATCTCCAAGCTTAGAATACATTTGAAGACTACAGTATTTTCTTTTTAAAATTCATTTTTAGTTTTAAAAATCTCACGATATAACTTTTTGTGAACCCTACAATAATTTACTCGTAGTATTACAAAAACAATCTTGGCACCTATTTTCCTAAAAAAAAAAAATAGTTTGTAAAAATACAGGAAAATTTTACAGTGTATGGCGAAAACTCGGAAGGTCTCCGGTTCGACTTCAAGCCTCTTCTTTGTGGATAGTTTCCATTACTTTTCCTGGAAACGACAATGAATTCCCCGCTCATCAATAAATGATGGATTTATATTTGAGCGACGGGCGTGAAATGACAGAACATAAGAGCTCAAATGAAAACACTATGTCGTGACAGATGAGAAGTGACATGAAAACCGATATCAATGCAGCTCAAAGCTGCACCAAAAGTATGATGCAGAAGGCTACCTGTTTTTTATGTTTTTGAAGAAAAACAATTAAAAGTTAATTATTTTTAAATACTGGTTTTAGTTATGAGTATCATAGAGACTCGGTGACACAAACAAACTAACGATTAATCTATTCTGAGAAATTTATTCCACACGAATGCAGTGGCTAAGGCTCACAATATACGATAAGAACACAGGTCTACGACTAGTGTACACAGAACCACAACACAAGTTGAAACTGAGTATTTTAAAATTGAATATACGAGAATGAGTTAACACAGTTGCATACGTAACTGGATTTTACTGACGATAAGCTTTTCACGATTTTGCCAAGAGAAGAGATAAGTCCAAGAGAAAGTATTCCAACGAGATTGCAAAAGCAAAATAGCACTAGCTGAATTTATCCTTGGAACACAACTAATTTTATACAATTGACATTTCAAAAGATATCAACAAATGTGTACGAGCTATTTAACATATATTCAAAGCAGTCTCCGAGGTTGTCCACGGTTCGTTGCCTGCGATGAGGCAGATATCGCCACAGCACTTCGATGACTGCATACAAAACATTAATTCTGTCGACATGTACAAATTTGGAGACAGTTGACGAACGAATGTAATTTCTATTATACATATGGGTGGGGGACAAACTGGACGATTGATCTAAGGATTGATCGAAGGATTGGGATTGATAGTAGGATTGGGATTGATCGAAGGATTGGGATTGATTTAAGGATTAGAGTTGATCCAAAGATTGGGATTGCGGTACTGACTGCGGTGCTTATTGCTGATTGATGGAAATGTTGTGAAAGATTGATGGAAAGAATGTAAGATTAATGGATTAATCCAAATATTGATGGAATTATTGGATGGTTGGCGGATTGATGGTTAAGAAGAGCACGAAAGTTAAGACAGTTTATCAATCTCGTACATTCCAAGTCTCCAGGACCTAGCAGTATTGGCAATTAAACTAACGCCAACGAAGCCTATAAATGTGTTGGTAGAGTCTTATTTATACCATGATTATAACATACTCTTACATGTGGTCGCAATTAGTATGATGGGCTTGGTTTATTCATATATACATACATAAAAGAATATCTGAGTAGCACACTTATACCTACAAAACAGGCGAGGTACAGAATAATTTGCAGATTCTGGCATCGTGTTTTAAACCAGTCTTCAAGAGAGGGGACTGGAAATGTAGTAATTGAATGAATGGCTTTTGCATGCTTCCTCAATACCCTATGTATAATTTCGACACAATATAATAAAAACATTATTTATGATTGAAAATAATTTTTTAAAATCGGATAATAAATAAAGATTTACAAATTGACATATCCTATGTCTATAAAACCAATATGGCTACCCTACCAGAAACAAACATATTGTTGAGGAATTAGTGGGAGTAACTGCCGAGCACCTTCGGCTGCGTTCGACAAACCCGAGTCAACGGCTTCCAATCACCCCCTGAGTAGAGCCGAAGATGGCCGAGCTCATCCGTGTGGAACCGAAGACTGCCTGCCACATCCAAACAGCTACCATTTAAAATACAATGTGCCATGCTTCCCTTTTTCCTTCTACTACCTCGAAGTAGCGAAAAAAAAAATTATATTAACATTTTTAGTTTGTCAGAGCGCCAAATATATAATGATCTCAAAAGAAGTTCAAAGTTTCAATTATTACAATATCACTGGCCGGTAACAAAACAGACACCACAAAACAACGATAACATTTCTGGTGGGCGGGCGAGCACAATAGACTTTATTGCCTCGCAGTAGAATTCCTAACATTGCAGTGCAAATATTTATCGACAGGAATCTGGCATGTGTGATAGCTGTTTGAGTCGAGCGTGCACGACAATAAAATTTTTGCCAGGAATTCAACCTTGTAAATTGTTCGTATTATTTATCCAGGGGGAATACACCTACGTCACAAAGCAGATTTGAAAGCTTACTAAATCCATTCTTTATTGGAAAAACTGCAGGGCGCTAGAGTCCGGCTATCAGTACCACTTGAATATACTCGGAAAAACAAAATCACATTTGTACTTAACACGTCTTAACCTGTAGGCACCACGTGAGATAATATATCTCTCAAATAAAATCTTGTCATGCTTCAAAATTGTTTGCATAATCAATTCGTTGAATCGTAGCTGAACTGTTTTTAGAACAAAGCTTTAAAGTAAATCTAAATTTTAATAAAACAAAAAACAAAAGTATTATTAAAGCAACAGTTTTTAAAATGCAATTATGTTTCTCTTTTATATTAGGAGAATTAATTTTAATACCTTATGCTATAGTCTTCCAATGTACATTATGTAATTTCTGTACAATTCTTATGTTCCAAAAATGCATAAATCTGTAAATCGGTCTTGTAGATATACCCAAAAAATTTTAGCTAAAAAAATTTTATTTGGGAGTAATGTCATCGCATGTATCTATAACGCGAACATTGTCCCAAATATGAAATCGTGAATATTTTGCCTAAAACACTCATTAAAGGGCTGTTATTTGTGTGACATTTTCCAATGCTCCATGATGTGTATTTTTTCGAAAGTAAAAAAAAAAAAAATTGAAAATAGGTTTTTTTCACGATGACTTGTAACTAAAAAGTTATGGTAGGTAAAATATACACAATAGAGCAACATACAGGCTACATTTTTTTTTTTCGTTTAATTAAATAATATGTTTACGATAAAGGTCCCACTGTTAGATAAGGAACTACGAAACAACGGCACGGCCGTTCATTGATACGCCTATGGAGACAATGACGCATTTGATGCGCGTGCTAGTGCCGCCCTTATGCTGCAGTCAATACTCCTACGAACCCGACACGACAACTCCGACACGACGAAATCTGAGTAGCAGTCAATGAAAAGCAAAGTCACAGTGACGTCCGTCCGACAAAATCGCAGCCCCGACAACCTGACATAAGTAGGTTCAATTAAGCCTGACACGACGAAAAGTAGAAATTCTATACTTTTCGTCGTGTCGGGCTCGTCTGGGCGCGCAAAAAATGTAAATAAAACATTAGAAAACAAAATTTCGTTCGTATTTCACTACTGTAGAAAAAAAAATAACGTTCTGGTTTGTTTTTAAATACTTTTTTTCTCTTGCAATAAATTCAAATATTGTGAAAAGGAAAATAAATCATTCACTGTATTGTGAGTTCTAAAAATTATATCTTGTAAAGTACAAGGATAACTTGCCCTTTTAGGATTTTCAAACAACCAACTAACACACTTGTCGGACATATTTCGTCGGGGTATAGTGAATACTAAATAAAATATAATATGAAATTCCGTCAAGCTCTGGCGTCGTGTCGGTCTGACGTAAGCGTTTCTTTGTTGTGTTGTCCTATTTTGTTCTTGCTTATTTTGTCAGTGTCGTCCTAACTTTTTCAAGTATGTTTCTTGCCTGTGTTTATTACTATATGTTATCTGTAGGTCATGTATATATACATATATCTTTCGTAATTAGTTGCTGTTCTGTTATTGGACTCTGTTCCCTCTTGGAATTTTCCAGTGTCGTATATTATTATATAAATTTTCTCCGTCCATAAGTTGCTTGCCTTTTTTAATTATTTTTTTCGTGCTCAGTCTTTTTTTTTTCCATGACAGACATCTGCATCGTAATTGCGAATGTCCAAAAAGCTCCATCTAGTCATGTCGTACGCACTCGTGCGACCATTGCATTATTAAAACGTTGTCCTTGCCTTATGTTCCAGGAACCTGCAGCCCTCACATTGAATGTCAGCAGCGCTGTGCACTCGTAGCAATATTTGAAGAAGTTGCCATGGGTCCACGTACATTTTCTAACGAATAGATGGTCGACATCCATGTATGGACGTGCTAATGGCAACGTGTGGGACGCAGCACTATTGTGCCACGAAGAGTTCCTTCACAGAAGACACAGACAAGTAATCAATTAACAGTTTATGCATTAAAAATTAAAATTTAATATGAAAAAATGTATTTATATTGAACATTTTTTTTTATGTATAGCTTGCTATTTAGTGATTATAGATGTGTAACGCGTTAGCTCACGGAAACTGAAAATTTTTAATTTGCACAATTTAGTTAGTATTTGTAAGTATGGCTGCAGTGAAACAGGAACATTTTTAATTTGACGTCCTATTATTCAAAAAATATCAAGTGTGCATTTTTGTTCGAGGAAAATACGCACAAATTTTATTCACGAATTGTTTAGGAGTAAATCCCTACTAGCGTATATGTTTAATATTGATAGGCAGTATGTGCTTTTTTTTTTTTTTTTTTTTATATAAAAAAACAAATTTTAAAAATTACTTGCAAACAGGCTAAACGTGCTATGGAAACACATCCGCTGTTGGGAAATTCTAAAAAATCCGAGAAGAGTTTGTTTTGAAACGCCTACTTTTAAAATGAACGTACTGAGGTGAAATTTCCGTAGCATGGGATTTCCCATTTCAATTTCGCAGCTGCCAGCGGGTGGACGTTCGCAGCGTAGGACACGGGCGTCGTCGACGTCGCTTCCTGGTTCGCGTTAAGGCAGGCAACTCGGCGGGGGAAAGAGTAAGGGGGAGGGCGAGAAATCTCGTTAACGCGGAATCGCATGCAATGGCAGAGCGACGCAGGACGGGGCTGGCTCTGCTTCGAGCGTCGTTTCCGACACGCCTCAAATTGGCCGTCAAGAGGAGGCTGCTGTCTGCCCGACACCGCTGTCTCCTCGTTACGTCCTCGATTTCGCCGCAGTTAAGGTGGCCGCCTGGTCGAAGGGATTTTGCACGTCCGAGGCCTAAGAGCGTGAGAGCGCTAGGGGCGACCGAGACATGCGCATCCACTCTCTCATCGCCTCTACGCGCAAAGCACTGAACTGGCGTGCATTCTTGTCGTCGATAACGCGTTTCTATGAGACTTTCAGCGGAGAACGTACCATTTTATGAGGTAATAATAAAAATAAAGGTTTGATGCACGTCCCTTTTCTTTTTTAATGTTTTACACCGGAGTGTTTGTACCTAAAAATGTCCGTGAAAACACTATTTCGAGCCATTTTCACGATCACAAAAACATGCTTTAGAGAGAAATGGAAGAACTGAAAAACGTATTCAGACGCGTAATGTTTCTTAAATGATATTCGTAAGCAGACCTCGCTCAGACACGTTGGGCGGTTTTGACGTGACGTCTTACAACTCAGCCACTTATTATCAGAAAGTGAACGTTACGAAAGTTGGCTAGCGGGTCCGTGGCAATTACTCGTTGAGAATTAGCACTACTTTAAATGTAAATGTAAGAAAGTATAGGTCGGTCCTTCGGCTTCATGCTTCACACTAAAACGTATCGTTCTGACGTCATAAGGCCGCGCTGCGACCCTCTGATTTCGAGTGGTTTAGTATGCTTTAAAACAGCTGTAGCGACCGAACGGCTCATCCGATAGGAGAAATTCTGGTGAAAGTTTGTGCGTGAAAAACAAAAACAGTAACTAAAAGCATTACCAAGATCCATAAATAATAAACACACATAGTGACATTTTAACAAATAATCATTTTCTTTGCAATTACAAAAAAAAATAGTTAAAAATTACGAGTTAGGCGAAAAGGACACTAATGATATTAACACCATGAATAGTGCTCAACAAGACAGTTCTAATACTGAAAGGATAACTCAGCTATCTGAATCCATTCCGGAGTTATATGGAAAAGAAGTAGACAATTCTACGCAGCAGTGAAATGCGGACGTGGCGATCGAGTCATCGCATGCCACATTGACGAGACTAAGCGTAAACAACAACACAATCAGCGCAATCGCAAAAAGCACCAAGATAAATTACAAAAACCCAGAGAATCAAATGCAAAACGAAGGAAGACGTCAATAGATACGTCTCCAGCAAATACATTAATGACGTTTCAACCAGACACGACTCCCGTTGCGTGCTAATAACAAATAAATTGATTTTAACAAACCAGCACAGTCTTATCATTTGTTTACCTCTCACCACCCATAGACGTCACGTAAAAGTACTTACGGCCGTGTAGACAACACAGCCCAACCCCAAACGGGCTACCCAGGCGGGGGCCCTTCTTAAGGGTGAAAGAGGGTCGTAAGATGCAAATAAAAATGTCCCTTCCACACGTCCATAGTGGTTATAGTCTATTCCCGGTTTATTCACACCGTTTGAATCAAATCTTTGAAAATTTACCCCATGTATGACGTATTTGGTCGTTTCCTAAATATGCCATGTATCACAAGCGTCTGGTAGGCCTACTTGTTTTAACGTAAAAGTAGCTTATTCGTTATAAATGAAAAAATAAAGAAAGTAATGCTGAATAAATACTTTTAGTCGAATTCCATTACACGAGTTTATTTGCAACATTTGCTTAGAATGATTATGTGGATTTTTTAAAATTTTGAATGCTTTTTTTTTTTTTTTTGCTACATATGTTGAGTATGGTAAATTATCCGTGTGTGTACAAGAACGCGCGTTTTTGATTCATTTGAAATTTTTTTTTTCAAACTTTTTCTCTAGGACCGTGCAGCGAATGTTTTCCGTCTTGCTCATACGAGCAAGAAGGCCGGCGCGTGACTGTCGTCGCACATCCGTTAACCCCTTTGAGGACGGCAGAAATTTATTGGCACTGAAGACAAGGTTGAAGTGAGCTGCCTATATTCTGCACTACAGCAACATCAGTTGTGTTGGCCTCTGTATTTCCACTTACTCCCGTTGTATTGGTACTGGCTACACCGGATATAGATACTGTTCTCTGCAACGTTTATTATTGGCTGGCCGTTGACCAATCAAGTCGTGCTTGTCTACAAATGAAAGTCTTGCGACAGGGTTAACCGGTTTTGCAAGTACATCGATTTCATTTGAGTAGTTATTGAAAGGAACAGTTTTATCGCCACGATCTTAATTGTAGACTAGTTGTAATGTTTTACTTCGGTTTTGATAAGTTCAGAGAAACTGTAAAAATATAAGAGCGTGAGCCTTGTCTTCAAGTGCAAAGAAAATTCCACATAAACGTAGCCACGAGTATATACGTGCATACTCCTCAACGGGTTAACCTCTCTGTACCGGATACCCCTCAAAACAGGACTAGGGAGCTCGCACGCCCAGATAACTGCCAGCCACGGTTACGAGACCATGATTTAGGTTACTAAATCTACCACGTGACCAATTTTAGGCCCTAAATATTTGGGGATTTAGGGTTTAAATTTACTGAGTTGGAGTAGCGCACTAAGACCCCAAATAGGTCCGTAAAATCGTCTGCTGTTGTTTATTTACGTTTTATTTCCCGTGTTGTGGCGGAAACGTCGGTATTTTATGGTCATGAAACGCTGCACAAAACACGCACGTGAAAAATAGAGAATCAGGGATCTATATGAAGTAATTTTAAAATGAAAGTTCGTATGTTGTATTACAATAACGAAAAAAAAAAAAGTGATCGGTTATTTGAAATTGAATATTAATTGCAGGGAGCGAAGAAATAACGAGAAGATTGATATTGGCTAGAAAGAAATATGATCAGTTATTCACAAGACGTGAAAAATGCTTGGAGTAAGTTATTTATTGATAGTGTGACAAACAAAATAACGTCGAAATTCCGCAAGCCTGTAGTTTCCAACTATGTCACATGTAGCCCTGTTACCAGCCGTTCGAAACCACCACCCTAAATTCCTAAAACCTAATTCCCCAGATTTGCAATTTCGGACACGGGTAATAACCCGTGTATTATCAGGACACGCAGGTGCTTAAGCCAACCCTACACGATGCCCATTTCCATAGCAGTTTTCATACCCATTCTCTGCTAGCATTTCTGCTCCCGTGTAGTTTACAATCCAGCCTCCTCCGGAGCGGTCTGGCTCCGGGTATAACAGTTCTCGTACCCATGGGCATGCCCGAAAAGGCAATAGAACGTCTTCTAATTTTCTGCTATACCCACGGAGCTGCGACAGACAAGATGGCGGACGTCCGAAAAGCAACTTCCAGGCGTATACATCAGTTTACGAAAAAATGACGGGTTCTGTAAAACGTGTTTATGTACCAAATGAAACGGAATGTAGGCGTAAGTAACGGGAAACGTTTCAGTTTACTCCCACCGTCTAATAATACAATAAACACGACTTCGAAAATACGTGATAACTATGGACTTTTATTGTATATATAACCTCTTACACGAATATCTAGGAAGTTGTGTCCGTAGCTCAGCGGGTAGGTGCGCGGGTTCGCGCTGCAAGATTTTGGGTTTTAGAGTTCAAATCTTCGTCTAGAATAAACTAAAGCTAAATCAATAAACCACAGTCAGCCGATTGCACTGTGCAGTTACTTGTGTATTATTGTTTTTATCCAAAGAAATTCTTGAAATTAACGTTTACCCAAAAATAACATAAATTATAAACGACAATAATGTATCACATAAAATAACTAAAAATATTGTTACATGACGGAGATTTGAACTCTAAAACCAAAAGCTTTGAGTTTCAAACCCCTGCACTAACCCACTGTGCTACACACAAAATTTAGAATAGTATTGTGTAAATGCGTATTTTCAAGACATGTAACAGGAGTGATGACCCCCCACACACAAAAGCTCTATTATGGGAATTGTGATATTTTCCCCTTCTTTTAGTCTCCTAACGTATAAGCTTGTTTAATTACGGAAAGCAAAATATTGATTATTATGGTTGTTAAAGATTAATATTTAACTAACTTTCTAATGTTTTAACTATTGGCGTAAACGTCCGTTGTACATAAATGTGAAAACAGTACCTTGTTTTTTATACATAAGCACTGCCGTTGCTAACATTATTTTGCATACATTAATAGCCTAGTACTTGTACTCAGAAACTTAAATAAATACAGTCTTCAGGAAAAAAAGTTGTCTTCGTACTTTTTGGATGTATCACAAAGCTCCTACATATAACATTTGATCGTATTTGTAGCCCTGCCAACTGCGGAATGTCTGCCATTTGCGAGTTGTTTTTGCCTGCCATTTACAATTTTCTGTTAGTACTTTAGGTAACGTGTGGGTATGAACTGATACATTCTTTCTTCTATTCTGCTACAGAAACTTTTATGCCTTCTGTTGTAGCCGTTGGTATAACAGAAGGTAGCAGAAATTGGGTATCGTGTAGGGACGGCTTTACCAATGGGCGAGTCAGTCAAGTTCTCACACACACTTATGTAAAGTGGTGTCTCCAAAAACAAAAAAAAAAAAAAAAAAACCTTAGAAAGCTATTTAAAAGGAAAGGCGTTTTGGACATCCAATCTTCTTACCTCCCAAGAGTCCAGTATCTTGCAGTAGGTATAAACTAAAGTAGTTAATAAAGATTGTCACAAATATAACTCAAGAATAACCTGTTTCTTGCGAAAAGAATTCAGGACAAGTTGTGATCCAAAACACGTAAGATCAAAACCACTTTGGTGATTGGATCATTGAATTGTTACGCGTCTTATCGTTTTGTCCCCGAATCACGGAACGTCAGTTTCGGAGAAACTTATCTGGTGATTGGCTCACTCATTTAACAGACTCTCTTCACACAAAAACAATTGACCATTAGTCAAATATGAAGACTGCTAGTGTGCACATAGGATATTGAAGTCTAGCCTCCGCGTAAATCTTTTCGCGAAAATCAGGTGGTCCTACTCAAGAAGAAAGCGACATGATGAAATGTAAGGTGAAGGAGACGGAATGGAATATGGCTTTTGCCCTTCATGCAAAACTCTAGGGCGCGAGAAATATGTTATGCATAGGGCCACCTGTTTTTCGCGATAAGTTTTCAGAACTACGTGAACTCCAAAACGCTAGAGCTCAGATCCACTTTGGTGATTGGATGATCTAGCTGTTACACGTCTTAGGTGTCTGCCCGCCAATCACAGACGTACCGTATTAGGGTAACCTAATTATGATTGGCCAGTCAAGTAAGGAAATGTCGTACAACAAAGATACGCCGCCAATAAGCAAGAGAAAACAGTTTGTTTGGCCGTAGCGTATTGAAATCTAGCATGTGCGGAAATCTTTTCGCGACATTCAGGTGCCCTCAGTTATGCATAAAAAAAGCCTTTGAATGAAGTGCCTCTTTAAAAACGGGATTTTAAAAACATGCACTACTTGACAGCTATATATAAGTCATACGAACTTTTAAGTGAAATTACGATCGGTGAAATGGGAGACTGGAATTTACGACTTCCTCCCACGCTACAGAAAGCGAGCTAACTCTACATTCAATTTTTCATTTCATTCTGAAGGAGAAAATGTGAGGTGGAACGATTTATTCAGAGGCGCGAGGCAGTCGGGAGTATGTTTGCCGGTCGCCACGTGGATGTTATTTTTGGAGAATTCAGAACTGTGTCACGACGTCGAAATCGTTTCGACACGGAGAAATGGTTTCAATATAACTGACCGACATCCGTCACTGTGGAAGATCGCGTCCAGTCGGATACAAATGGTCGGAGGAGGCGCATCTAATGGAGTAGCAAGGTGCGGTTATAGAAACTTGTATCCAGCAGGAAAAATACAATTCACGCATGCGCAAAATTAAAACGGCAAAGATTTTTTTTTGCGTTGACATGTTCGTGAAGGGTTGGAGGTCTTAATTAAGTAAAATAACTCAATTTAATTTCCCAATTTACTTACAATACCACCATATATATGTGTATGTATATATATATATATATATATATATAGTAAATAACCTTACATCTTGAAAGATATATATATATAGTATATATATATATCTTTCAAGATGTAAGGTTATTTACTATAGGCCTATTTGTTTTCAGTGAAAATAATAAACCACTATCCTATCAATTAATCAATATGACGAATTAAAAATTGTACAAAACAAACAAAACGCTGCATACATCAGATTGTGCCAATTGTATCTGTTTCTCTTTAGTTCCTCCAACCTAAGATCCGTCGCCTTTGTTAATAACATACACTCCGCGCAGCACATAACCACCAGAGCTCGCCATACGATGGGGCCGCGGTGGCTGAGAGGTTAGCCTGCTCGCCTCCCACCAAGGCGAACCGGGCTCAATTCCCGGCCGGCTCACCGTATTTTCGCAAGCTGGAATCGTGCCGGGCGATGCTTTGCAGATGACTTTCATTTTCTCCGCGTGGTCTTCTGTCTCAGTTACGGGGCGCATGGCTTCGTAGCAGTAGAGGGAGCGTGGCATAGGGCGATCATGTATGTACAGGCTGTTCACGTTAAACTGAACACTTTGAAAGTCCAGCTTAAGGTAGACCTATATGTATGTTGTGTATTATTCCGCCTTATGTAAAATTAACGTTGCCTTGGGTCTCATCACATTAGTATGCATTCAGGTGAACCTGTGGAATTATTAGAAAAGTAAATATTAAATCAATCTCTTAATTTTTACACTGCGATGCATTAAAAAAAACGGAAAGCGAATGGAATTATTTACATTAGTACAAATGGTTACCTAACAACTTTTATTCGACGTTAAGATAATGGAACTATTTTCCATTCATCGTTACCAACTTCACTGGGCGCATCTTCACCCAATGCTTCCGTTAAAATATATGCAGGCAGGGACAGTGACTTTTTTCCCAGGTTGATTTCAAAAGTGCTCACTTAATCGTGAACAGCCTTTAGTTGTGCAATGTCCGCTTCCCGTGTTCAAACATTGAACTACTTTTCTGCCAAGAGTACTATCAATCCAAACGTGGTTATAATTTTAGGTTAAGAGCTGTGGAACGTTGGTACGTTTACTCAGAATTAGTTATATTGCACTGCAACTCAGTGGCGTATCTAGAAACCTATTAAGGAGGGGGGCTACTCGAGGAGTGGGGCACTGTGCGTTACGTCCAAATCACATGCTTACCAGCTATCAGTACACGTTAAATGTTAATGCTTCATATAAATGCCAGTACTGAGTGGAAAGGCTTTCCACGTGCTTTTTAAAAATTTCATGTTAATACAGTGAGTGTATGTATTAATAATGAAACTTTGGTTTCAAGAATAATCTCATTATATCCAGTGTAGAATCACGATAAAAGGGAGGGGCTCAAGCTCCCTACTCCCCCACCCTCCACAAATTCCTGGATCCGCCCCTGGAACTAGAATACACACAATCACGTTCATCACTGCTGATCAGGTACTGTTGCCAGTTCTTTTGGAGCTGAGTGAGTCAATGTTGGAGACACACGCATAAGACTAACATCGGACTGAGTTCGCAAGGTGATAGCTGTATTTCCGGCGGGCTCACGATCGGAATTTCTCTTCCAAAGAAAAGGCGTCCGATAATGTCGTTGGGTAAGGTGTTTTCTCTGGGTATTCCCGTTTCCCTAGTCCTTACATCTCGTCGCTGTTACATAGTCCCTCCCCGTCACCACAAATATTTCAACTTTACTTTACTGGAGTGATCATTGCAATATTGGGAACAATGGCGTCAGACTAAAAGCATGAGTTTTATAAAGAAGGCAATTCAAATTATTTTCTTTCCGTTTTGTACACTTCAGAAAGCTACATAGTTACTATAGCAAACTTAACTGTGTTTTGAATAAGTTCAGCGTGATATATGTTCGCCGTAGAAATATTGGTCACTAAATTCTCATAGTAATAGTAATGACGTTTACGTTAGCTATAAGGTACACAAAGTGCGGCGTATGTTCTGGCTACAGCGAACTGTTGTGGGACTGCGAAAAAATTATACCTTGTTTCGTAACAGTCGTAATATCATCTGAATTGCTACGTGAATTAAACTTGCATTCCAGAGTAAGTGTTGACAATCATGTCGTTGGTGAATTTGAAAAAAATATATTGTACCGTAATAAGTTGAGTTGGGGAAGGGGGGGAGAATTAATAATTTAAGAATTGGCGGAATACATCAATGCTCATTAAATCTAATGATTCATTAATGCACATGCATAAAAAGAGATGGCCGCAATCCACACAAAAGCGTAGTACGTTTTGATGTCACATACCAGTGGTGAACAAAGGCCTATACATTATTAAACAGAAACCCTGGGAAAACCGAATCGGCCACAGGCCGTATTTCAGCTCTTCTAGAAGCCACGAGAATAAGATAAGTAAATATCAGCTGCAGAAAAATGTATAGCATTTCATAACTCGCGGAAAGAGATTGATACTAATATACCTGCGCAAAAGTGGTCTTCGGTTGACTAAAGTTTGTCAGCTTGACAACGAAAATTCCATGTTTCGTACATACAGGAGAAATTTTACATTTCAAGTACGCTTGGTGCGTCTCTGTACAGTGACTCTTAAGTCAGACGATTATAATGGGAGAGTCGACTTCCCGTAGCGCAGTCGGTTGATGCGCCGCTGGTCTGGGGTGCGGGAGGTCCTGGGTGCGAATCCTAAGTAAGGCGTGGGTGTTTAAGTTAGGTTATAAGTTAGTTTCTAAGCCGTCCCCTAATAAACCTTCAGACATAACACTGGGGTAAATTAATATAACTTTTTCCAATTCCAAAGTTATCATGGAAAAAATTACTGTAATTTATTAACACTCCCGCGTTATGAAAGAAGTCGTATACAGAATATTACAAAATAAAGTTATTCACGAACAACCTATTATCCACGCCTTCGAAAGGATTCGAAACAGTTCAAGCTCATTAACGCGTTTATATTAAGGTATAAAAATATGTATAAATTTAATTTTATGAGAGTCTAGGCTACTTTTTTTTCTCAGAAATAAAAAAATTATATTTACGGGCAATGTTTTCACCCCAGAGAAATTTTTGAAGATATGTAACTGAGGATAATTTTTTCTTCTCCAACCACTAATCAAAAAATGTTTAATAATTACATGCCACCTTAATTATACTTTCACTAACTGCAGGCTACCACAGTCAAGAACAAACAGAAGAGCGTTTACTGTAACATAAGAGAGCATAAAAGCACTACTTTCTAAATCGTTCTTGGCAGCAAAACTAAGCAAGGAAAAAAATACTGTCTGTTGAAGGTGACAAGACACACAATGAAGTAGATAAATGGAACTCGTCAGCTTGCCACAGTCGTTCATGTTTCTTTTCAGGACTGCGAACAAATGTACCGTCGCTTGGAGCAGGGCTGACATGCATACATCTTCCGAAACCATGTGACCCACCTTCCTAGGCGGGAAATGTGTCAAGCTCGTCAACATTCTCTTGCACGCGCGCGTACACACACACATTCGGACACGCTCGCGCTGCGGAGTTTATTTCAAAACGAAACGAGAGGCAGCTCTGTGGCGCTGTAAATAGAAAACAGGGAACGCTGTTTGTAACGCGTCTTTTTACTGCAGACAGCTGTATTGCCAGCGCGCCCGATGGCGGTGACCTTGGTGTGTGGGAAGAAACAGCTGGCGCGTGTTCAAAAGGTCTGACAGGCAACGCAAACGAATGATGTAAAAGTGGTATTGCAAAGGAGTTGGGGGGAGGGGGGAGGAAGAATTATTCGAGCGGCTGTACCGACTTTTAAATGACTTGGTCGGTCATGAGGCGAGGAGACACAGACGTTGATGGTTCCTAAATCCAAAACCTGCCTGACTCACATCGTTACTCAGGGGGCCGCGGTTGTGCAGCGGCTAGGGCGCTCACCTCCCACCGAGGCGAACCGGGTTTGATTCCCGACGGGGCCTTTTCGCACGTGGAAATCGTGCTGGACGATACCGCTGGTCGGCAGGTTTTCTCGGTGATCTCCTGTTTCTCCCACCCTTGCGTTCCGACGCTACTCCATATTCACTTCGCTTCACCCACTCCACATAGTTGACTCACGGGTCGATCTGTAGTGGTTCGCAATCTGCTGTAATCAGGAGGACCTGTCGTACTATGCATAATCGTGTGACGTAAAACCATTGCCAGTAAAATACTATCGTTTAAAGACGCATTTTTCCCTGTGAGTTTTTGCTTAACGTATACTCGCACACAGTATCTACATGTGTGTGTAGTACAAATACACACAAATATAGGATGATCCAAAATTATCTGGTGCTGCTGATAGTGTAGCTAGTACATTAAAAAGATGACAGAAAAGTGAATATAGTCCATTCGCGGTTTCTTCACACTTCTTAAATCTAACCTGTGAAAATCACCTCATGTAAGACATGTTAGGTTCTGTTGACATAAAAGTACCATATTTTTGGTTAAATTGAACATTTACTAATATTTTATCTCTAAATAATTTAGATGATTATTATAAGTTAAATAATTATTATAATTCATCGTTCATTATAAATATGAATAAAATACAGTGAGAAAACAAGCGTGTCGGTAATGCCTAGTAATAAATAGTTCTTATGCAAAATATTATTACACAGAGTGCACATGAATGTGGTACATTGTCCCTTTGGTGTAATTTTCTATACTTGGTTAAGCTTTATTTGCACGAGGCGAAAGGATATCATATAAGTAGAAGTTTAGCAGGGCTTCGGAAAAGTTGGAAGTAACCGTGAATTGACTATATGTACACATACATCCATTTCGGGCTTGGTAGTATGCACGGCGGCCGTGCGGCCCTACCGAAGAGTGGGTGACATCTTACAGCAGACAGAGCATAGATGCAACGTGTTCGTAGGAAGTTGCAGTAGACAGTCAACGTGAATGTTCGCAGTGACACAAGTGTATGGCGCCTACACTCTGACGGGGCATCTACGTTTTGTCCACTGTAAGACTCCACCCCATGCACAGCAGAACCATGCTCGCTATCAAGCCCCGAAAGGGACGTATGTACACTTACTTTTCTGCCGTATTTTGCTATGTGCTACCCACGTTGTAGGCAGCGCTATTTAATTTTGTGACATCTTGTATGTGTGTAAAAGGTTATGTACTTATAGGCCTAAACATTTTTCAGTTTTGTGGAAGAACGGATGAACTTGTGCGTATTAAATTTTGACCTTCGTTCTCCGTAATTAACCCGAAAGTTATAACATGGAAGGTATCACAGATACATATTTTTCTACAGGGAGAAGATAAATTAGTCCCATTTCGGTGCATATTTGGACGTTAAATAATGCAAAGCAGAAGTCATTCTTGTGCGCAAGTCCTCAATATGGCTCCCGAATTTCCTCAAGAAAGGTCAAAATCACATGTCCAAACAGTCACGTGGCGTTTTTTTTAAACGAACCCACTCTTCAATAAAACAATTATTATTATTATGTAGAGCGAACTTTATTTTATTATATTTTCATTACAGCGTGATCAGACTAAATGCACTAACACATGTTAAGTGCTAGCCTTAGTCGAAGACACGTGGTTTTTACTTTGTAATGGAAAATCAGCCGTTCAGTATTGTGACGAGGTGATTACTTCGCAACTTGGGGGCCGCGGTGATGTAGTGGTTAGACTACTGCCTCTCACGAAGGCGAACCGGGTTCTATTGCCGGCAATGTCGCTCCCGGATCTTTGCATGTGGGAATCGTGCCGGACGGATGCCGCTGGTCAGCGGGTTTTCTCGGCGATCTCCCGTATTCTCCGCCCCTTAATTCCGGCGCTACTACGTACTCACCTCACTTCACACTCATTGGTGCTCAAAACCTCGATGTTAAGAGCCGCCCAAATCTCTTCACTTCACTTCTGCAATTGACTTTATGATTAGACTTTATGTTTGCATTCCGACGTGTTGTTTCCTATGGAGCTTGGCACAACGGAACTTTCAAAGATTAAGTCAAGCACTCTTGCCATTATGATTTCTAAAATTTCAAAATTGAAATCATAGTCGATCAGCCATTTTGCCGAGAACCTATCAGAGGTTATGTGGAATGAATTTTAGTTTACTGTAGGGCGATTTTCAATTATGTATATTAAACCAAGCTCGTCTAAATGAAAGAACTGGCAAACGAAAATTATCTGAAAAAAGAAACAAATGAATTAATAACTTGAAGAGTTTTCTTGCAGAAAAGACTGATAATCTAAAAGCAGTTTACACTTCAGTAGTGCTGCATAACTATATGTGTTATTCACATTCCTTCTTGTTCTGTAACATCTGCTTATGAATAAAGTACCCAAGCGCGTTTTTATTTCTTAGACATGAAATTTTGGTATATATGATAATGGTTATTTAAAAAAAAACACAAGTAAAATGTATCACTAGGAGATTTTACATAACAAGAAAGGTCCTAAACATTTTTACAAAGACTGTAGAACCGATTTTCAATTCTCTGAACTCAGACTTTACAAATGTATTGTGTATCGGTGGTTTCGTCAAAGGAAAGGAGACGTAACGTCAAATGCTAAAGTTTACAAGTTTTCTGTTCTGTAATGGCCTTTACTTGCCACGCGTCAACCCAACCAACAGAGAAAGTTTTCGCAGCACGCACTAGCCAATCAGCCCAAAGACCGACTTCCTGAGCCGCACGCAGCCAGAGTAGGTATAATCCCTTCACGGTCTAGAAAATTACACCAAAGAGATAACCGTACTCGTGCGCACTATGTGTAATAATATTTTGCAAAAGAACTATTTCTTACCAGGTATGGCCAACGGTGTGTTGGCCATACCTGGTAAGCTCTATTAATATTAATTATTAACTCAATATTATAATTTAGAGATAAAATATACGTAAAAGTTCAATTTAAGCAAAAATAAGAATGAGTGAAGAGATTTGGGCGGCTCTTAACAGCAAGGTATTGAGAGCCGATGGGGGTGACTGAATTAAATATGGAGCGGCGCCGGAATGAAGGGACGGGGGAAACGGGAGATACCAGAGAAAACACGCCGACCAACGGCATCGTCCGGCACGATTCCCACTTGCGAAAATCCGGTGACCCGGCCGGGGATTGAACCCGGTTCGCCTTGGTGGGAGGCGAGCGTGATAATAATCGCTCAGGTAGTGTCGACCTTGCGTGGCCGGTGCGTGCCCTCCTCTGGGTGCGAGCATTTGGGTTTGTCCCACCAGGAGGAGGATGGGGGGGAATCCTCTCTTCCTGGCGGGCTGGTCTGGCCGTCAGAGGCGGCGCGGCGCGGCGCGGCGGTCCCCCCCCCCCCCTGGTGACCTTGAGGGAGGTCGTCGCCAACTGTCCCGTCCTCGTCGAGGTCCTCCTGCCGGGGTGACCAAGGCTGGAGGATATTTCCCTCGGGGGGTGGGGAGCCGCGGCGAGACTTCGCGGCTACCTGGAGGGGAGGGTTGGCGTCGTGCACCAGCGAACGTTCCGCAGAGGAAGCTGTATTTTAACCCCTCAACACATCATCCCAAGTGCCTATAAAGGTGGGTTTACGATTATAGATTGAAGAATTAAGAATTGTACTTAATGACTCGATAAGCACCCGCAAAATGAACAATAACCAGATTTGAGTTTATGGTTGAATTGGCAACTGTTAAGTATAGCCAATCAGAATCGTAGGAGACTTAAGTAACCCAAATAACCTGTAAAAATTGACAATTTACATATATTGAATTATTTGTGGTTACTGCTTGTGTAATCATTAAAAAAAAACTCGTAAAATCTTATAGAAGGGGAAGCCAATGCCAACATTAGGCATTTACATCAATAAATCTGAAAAGGTTAATTAAAGCGAATTCAACAACTTCTTCCACGAAAGAAAACATGACCATGAACTATTCTTTAAATTAAGAGGATACTGTATCTCGATTAAAATAATCACTTTCATACGATTTCACAATACGGCATAACCTCAATACAAGTTGAAAATAATGCTTCGCACCAGCCACTGTCGCTGTGCTCTGATTGGCTAGTTTGCCTTCACTTGTATCTACATAAGATATAAAAAATAACGATCTCTTAAGTCACGCCAAGAATGCACACGATCCATCACAACCTGCACATGACAGTCATAAACTAATACCCTTAAACACAATGTTTCCTATCTTAAGCACACGGCACACTTATTTTCTCAAGTCAATTGTGAACCCCCCTTAACCGTTCATATCTGACCTCTTGTTAACTAGGTGAAATCATTGACTACTGGTTGCTTCTTGTGCTACGGATCTATTGAAACCATTTACTTGGGTTCCAAAATGCCAGTTGATACAAAAGAATTCCTCACTACTTTCCAGCCCATTATTTATTTTCTTTCTCGACATCTGAAACGAAAAATTATTGTATTCGTAAAGGAGTTAAGGTCTTTTTTTTTTTTTTTGGAAAGGGTTCGAGTAGTATAAGGGTGAGGAATAAGCAATTTGTTATATAGTAAATAATTAAATTATTAAGTCTTATATTAAACACCATTTGTCATTAATGATTTTATTATTTAAATTTTAGACTTTTAATCAAAAAGAAAGGTAATGGTGACTATAAAATTTACAATATAAATTTAAACATTAAAACATGGCAGCATCTCTCCCTCGTCCTCCTTCGATTATTTTAACACAAAAGAAAAGAAAATTATAAAAATCTAAAGCTTAAAATCTTTATTAAAAACTATTAATGAGAAAAAAATCTTAATTTCAAAATGCATTATTAAATGATTTACTATATAAAGAGGTTTATTTCTCACCCTCCTTATACTACTGTCTCGCTCTGCGTAAATGTCTAAAATACTTATAAACTTAAAAACTAAATTTGAACTACTTAATACTTTCTGTGGGTTTTATACGTAATGGTCGTACTGGTGCTGGAAATTTCGCGGTATCTTTTTTGGTACAAGCTAGACTCCACGATACGTTGTGTATTCGAACATCAGTTAAATGTTCATTGGATGATACCCCAATTTTACCCTAGGTGAAATAGCATCAAATCCAGTTTTCGTTTACGGGCATATTATCTATTGGTTTAAAACTCGTCCAGGGCATGACTTACAAACTACGATCCAATTGAAAAAAAAACTGAAATGAAGTCTATCTTATCCCCAAATGAATTAGCAAAATTTCTGGATTTACAATTACAGTTTAGCTCAGGTTACAACACGTTATGATAGGTCAGTTTAAGAAGCAAGAGAACAATATTTTCTAAATTACATCAGGGAGTAGTTTTTTCTTTTTTATAAATTGTAGCCCCTGGCTCAGTCATAACGGAAAAACTAATGTCGATGGAAAACGTAAAAGTTATGGCTTGTAGTAATTTACCGGACCCGTGGAGTTTTGTACAAGAGGTTCTGATCATGCCAAATCAACTAGCAGTGGTGAAACAAATTACTGTTTGGAACAATAATTCAAGATAGATTACAAATCAAGAAATTACGTTAAATGCTATGTTACTATTATAAAATTAAACAACAAATACAAATTGCACCCGTCACGCAATTTTGGTAGCATGTGCACCTGGGGTTTGCTATAAAATCGAACGGCTATTTCGCCTCTGTGTTCCTATGTGCTCTGTGGCCGAGAGTTTCGAAACTATCAACATATTGAATACCAGAACTAGGTACTGGTTATTGAGAACTGTTCCAGGGATATTAGTGAGTGAAGAGATTTGGCCGCCTGGTTGCAGGAATTTTACACGTCTCAGGCCTAAAAGCGTGGGAGCGCTTAGGACGACCGAGATATGCGCATCAACTCTTCCAACGCCTCTGCGCGCAAAGCACTGAACTGGCGTGCGGTCTTGCCGTCGATAAAGCGTCTCCATGAGACTTTCAGCAGAGACCCTACCATTTTATGACGTAATAGTAAAAATAAAAATTTGATGCTCGTCTCTAATCTTTTTTTAGTGTTTTGCACCGGAATACTCATACCTAAAAATAAAGGAACTTAGAAATGTGTACATACGCGCAACTTTTCTTAAGTGCTACTCGTAAGCATAACTCACTCAGACACGTTGAACGGTTTTTTTCATAAAACGTTTTCTGCTGGAGCTCTGCACACCATCCGGCGGCCTACCCAAGCAGCCACCTTAACATCGAGGTCTAGCGAGCCGATGAGTGAGAAGCGAGGTGAGCATGGAGCAGCGCTAGAAAGCAAGAGCGGAGGGAAACTGGAGATCCCTGAGAAAACCCGCGGACTAGCGACATCGTCCGGTACGTTTCCCATGTGCAAAAACCAGGGATCGACCCCGCCGCGTATGTAACCTGGTTTTCATTGGTGCGAGGCGACTAGTCTAATCACTATACCACCGCGGCCGCACTCATACAGGCTGTTCACGGTAAAGTGAGCACTTTTTAAGGCACTCCCAACAAGCATTAACAAATTATAAATATATCTTATTGCAGCATCAGGCATTAAATTTTGAGGGCGGGGAAATGTATTACTGTGTTCATTGGTCACATAGCAATGTTTGCAGCAGGAAGATGGAAGTTGGATGAAAGGAAAAATTTAGAAACCCCAAACCAATACAGTTATCAAGGTCACATGGTCAACAGTGATGAACGTGTTTGTATCTTAATTTTCAAAGAGAAATCCTTTTATACGAAAAGTATACTTGAAAGAACATACATTTAATCGAAAAACACTAGAAATTGGTTAGAGGAAGTATAGAAATATCTCATAGAAGCGTTTGTTTCCGTCAACAGTGTTCTAAACTCAAATCCTATCCATGTCGTTTATGACAGCCGTGTTGACACAAAAGTAGTTTAGTGTCGGGTCGCGGGGAGTGGTTTTGCGCAGCTAGTGTGTGCACTCCACGCCATATTCATTCTACGGCGACCACAGTTGTTAACAAACAATAACACGTTACAACCAAGCAGCAGGTAGTAATGGGTCGTTCGCGAACGAGTCGTTCAAAACGAACGACTCGCGAGTCGCTCTTCTTTAACGAGTCGAATCATTCTAGATGATGATGAGAGCTACTGCTTGGCGATTCGCTCCTCTCAGTCAGTCCGAAAGGCGACAGCGCGTCGGCTTGCGAGAGAAAACAAAACTGCCAGTGTAGCTTTTTAACAATCGTGTTCAAAGGGCCTATCTCCTCTTTTCACGAGCACGCAAGTTGTAAAACAGGAGATATGGATACCATGAATGTGGCCATGTATTTCTAAGCGTGGACAAACACACCGAAGCATAATTATTTATATATTTTTCTAATATTGCGACATCAAAATAGGCTGGGAAGATTAAATAAATATCATTCACTGCGCGCTCTCATGTATTCTATAAATTTCAATTCACCAAGACTTTTTTTCACTCTAGTGATAATTTTAAAATTAATGTACGTAATAATTATGCTATATTTAACATTTTGTATGAATTCAAAAACAACGATAATGTTACGAATATAATTACAACGCCTTAAACTGTCTTTACATCAGCGCAGTGATGCCAGCCACTCTGCACATTTATACTCTCGACTCTTTGATACCCGACTGACTCGCGAACAAGATTACGCTTTTGAACCACTCTTAAGAACGACTCTCCACCCAGAGCGAGAGCGAGTGAACTAGCTCTTTGGACTGAACTGGTTCAACACATCACTAACAGCAGGCACCAGCGGGTGGCCAGCTATAACTTTTGACTAGGAGAAGTTACGACGCTCTTTTAAGATTCAATCGACATACTCCGTACTTGCTTGTATAATTTCATCCATGCCATTTGGAATACCAAGTACATTATGCTACCCATGACTGCATTTATTGATGACATGGCCGTCTGCGTGTTGAATATAGCAAATTAAAATGTCACATTATCTACAGAAGTTCAATACCAGCTTTATTGCCGCAGTTTCATAGTTTCCGTGCGCACCTCGCGGTTATTACGCGAAACAAAAAAATAAATATCAGGTCAAAAAGAACATATTTATTTAGGTTATAAATAGAAATCTGAAAAATTGGCGTATTCGTTTTGGGGTAAGCTATAATTCACAACACGCGTGTTCATGTAACTTTAGTCACTGGCCCACACGGTGTTTGACACCTCCTGGAGAACGGTGGGCCAATCGTCGTCTCCCACTGTGACAGAAGACAATCAATGCACAGTTGACATTGGCATATATGTATATACATAAGACTGTAGGATCAAGCGTTCTCCGCTGAAAGCCTCATAGAAGCGCGTTATCGACGGCATGAATGCACGCCAGTTTAGTGCTTTGCGCGTAAAGGCTATGAGAGAGTCGATGACGATGATTGGGCACATTTTTTGTTGTAAGTTAGTTATTGGCCCAGAGGTCTCAAGAAGGTGTCAAATAACCCGTGGACCAATTGCAAAAATGACACGTGCGTACACGTTCATGATTTCTAGCTTGTCCCCGAGACGAATCTGCGAATTTTTCAGGTCTCTGTATATAACGCACAAAAAGCAAGTAAAGACCCTGAGGAAAAGTAGGTCACTTGAGAACCGCAAGACCGGAACGGTGTCGCGTCTAAGGTTAACAAGCACTATCATTAATACTGATGCCAAGGGAAATTAATTACGGAAGATAAATGGATCCCTTCAAAGCCTCGTACGGTACATACAGCGGTTCGACGAACAAATGAAGGCGTGCACATAAAACCCGCATGTACTGGTGGTAAATAGGGCACTGGAGCAACGACAATGTTACTGACACAGGAGAATCTCACTCCTCCGTTAGAATCTGCCCCCATCGGTTACATCCACGGAAGCTTCCTTGTGCTCGAACATGTCGAATCTAGAAAAGGCCATTCCCTCTTTTTGCTTAAAACACATGTCCAAACTTTAGTCGAAGCCGCAAATACTTCTACGTATTCTTTCCAGATCATGTATCTTAGAAACGCACGTGTCCAGCAACAATCCACCTATAGGCTGTTCACGGTAAAATGAGCACTTTTGAAAGCACCGCTTAAGATCTACTTGTATGCACGTTGTGTATTATTCCGCCTTATGTAAAATTAACATTGCCACGGGCCTCGTCACTTTATTCATGCGTCGGCCAAGCGAAACTGTGAAATTATTAGGAAAGTTATAAGTATTTTACGAATTTGCTAACTCTAACACGCAAATGCTATAAAAAACAGAATACAAAAGAAATAATTTTATTATTTACAAAATATGTTTACCTAACAAGTATACGTAAAGACATGGAAGTTCGTTCTCTCCATCGTTACCAACCTCATTGAAAGTATGCCATTCATAGAAATGATGGAAAATCGCAAAAAATATTTGAGTTAACATATCTTCTATGACATTCTAACTAGTTCATTATTTCATGATTGGGTGAACAAGGTTTTGACTCGGCTAAGTTGTCTGCAGGCCAATCACGTTCTGCCTTAAAGTAACAGATTCCTCATTGGCCCAGTGAAATAGGGTAGTAGCTTCATACATGCACGACAGCCAATAAGTAAATAAAACTGTCGGACATGTGTACAGTACGTGGGATCCTAGCAAACAGTCCACTTTTCCCGCGATAAACTATTATCTCTAGATTCAGTCTGCCCATTAAAATAATTGCAGATAGGGGCAGTGACATTTTTTAAAGGTTGGTTTCAGTCTGCCCATTAAAATAATTGCAGATAGGGGCAGTGACATTTTTTAAAGGTTGGTTTCAAAGTGCTCAGATAACCATGATCAGCCTATAATGTAACACATACCCCGTCCATTGCTTGACGGAGCTCATGGAGGCAATTCGAGGTTACTCTCGTGCGTGTAATCTTCGGGGTGTGAGTCGCAATCTGCATTTGGTTTTGAGATTCCGCGTAGGTTAACACAGCAGTGTTTGTTTGTGGAAGTAAGTGCACTGAAACAGAAAACTAGGGAACTGGTTCAAGGTTCACCTGAAGCTTGTTAATGTTTCTGGCACGGGGATGCAGCGTAGAGGAGAAGCAAATAAAACACTACCTACAGCTGATTCAAGGTTAACGCCGGATAGTGCACTCAAGTTTATCTCGAGCAACGGTAGTACGAAAATTTCCCTGCCGTTGAAAAAGATACTTGTACGGGTATTATTCCACTATGTTGCTCGTATTTATCAAGTTCCTACAAAAACACTGCGCCCCACAATAATAATTTTCTAGACTAAGAAAATACTGCTGAGACGAACACGGTAGGTAGGGACAACCGATTTTAACGTAAAGATTTCACGACCAGTTGTATTACATAACACTACAGCTCGGATGCACTTTCGTGATTGGATGGTTTCCATGTTACATGTCTTCGGTGTCTGCGCGCGAATCATTGGCGTACAGTATTCACGTTACCTCATTCTGAGTGGCCAATCGGTGGTGTTGCGTTTGCCCTAAAGTTAGGCTAAACTGAATTAGGGTCAACGCAGTTAGGCCAAACGAAATTAGTATAAACGCAGTTAGAATATTCGCAATTAGGTCAAACGAAGTTAGGACAAACGCAGTTACGCGAAATGCCGGTTTCGGATTTTAGGACAAACGCAGTTAGGCTAATCGAAGTTAGGCGAAACGAAATTAGGCCAAACGCCGTTAGGACAAACGCAGTTTCTATCAAAAATATTTAAAAAATTGACATTTCAGAGTAAACGAAGTTAGGATGAACGCAGTTAGGACAAACGCAGTTACGCTAAACGAAATTAGGATACTCTGAGTTAGGCCAAATGAAATTAGGTTAAACGAAGTTAGACTAAACGCATTTAGGATAAACGCAGTACGACAAACGACACTAGGTCATTCGCTTTTAGGGTAAACGAAGTGTACTCGGCCAATTGAGTATGAAAATGTCTTCACAAAAAGAAACGCCAGCAATAAGCACAAAAAAACTTGTGATACATCCGCACTGTATTTAAATCGAGCGCATGCGAAAATATTTTCGCGAAATTCAGGTGTCCGAAGCGACATGATTTTATAACTTCCAGTGCTGCCTATATACGTAATATTATGTTGCCTGAATTTAACGGAGCTGTATGGAGTTTGCCGTGTATCGCTACGACATCCGCATTCTTTGAAGACACGGGCGAATAAATATTAATTCACCAGCAGTTTCATACTACCCTCTGCAACACAGTGTTACGTCAGCAACACCCAAGCAGTGTACATTACTTGAATGAACAGGGTGGATTGTATGTTATGTACCTCCTTTGCGACTGAAACATGGGCACCTATAGGTACCCTCGTCTTAACACAAAATGGCACATAAATGTAAGGTGGGAATTAGGATCCTCGGTAGAATACAGTGTACTACAGAAAGCAAATCATAAGGGTGTACTACTGTTTTATTAATACATTAACGTAAGAAATAGGCAATAGGTACACTCATGGTGTAAATCAAATTTTATCAATCACAACTCGACAGTTAGAAAATTCACTATATTATCAGGGCATTTGCAAGGGACGCAAGAAACCAGCAAAAAAAAAAGTATATTTTCTTTTGAACACCTTTATAGATGTATTTAAACATTTTTCGCCATAAGAGTATTATTTCTTTATCTTCATATATAGTATATATACATATAATATTAAAATCTGCTATAGCGTGAGTATATTAAAGTTTTTTTAGTATTATTTTACTTACTTTTGTTTAAATTTTGACAAAAAATAATTTTTACTTTTATTTTGGCCAATGAATAGGTCATAGGGTACCCGCGATCACCTCTTTTGAAATATACATTATAAAAAACATTTTCAATGTACTTATTTATTTTCTCTTTTTCTTGCCAATGTTGTTGAAAACAAAACAATTTCGCTCTTGAAGTGTCCAAAATCTGTTTCACATTTCACGTGATGTCGCGTCAGTCAACACAAAAGGCTAGAGCACACGCATACCCAATGCAGCAGGCAAAACTACAGGAATTTAAAAGAAAAAGTTACGTCATTCCATAAGAGATTCTGACTGCGATGTGATTGGAGAAAGAAGTTGGATCATGGTCAAAACGGCCATCCCACGAATGGGTGTACGGCTCGCATCACGTCACAGGGGGATAAATGGCTCGCCACGAGATCATCGGCCCACGCCGCAAACCGCTGCTAAAAGACAAAAACATTATTGAAAAGGACCGGAATCGCAAAATATTATTACCACTTCGGGAAATAAAATATCCGCAGTGAAACTTACCCAAAGCGGAGGATAAAAGTTAAATCATCCTAAGATGATGAAGGATTAAAAAATAAGAAGATCCAAGGCGACTACACGCTGTATGGCGAGATACGACGAAGAAGAAAGTTACACGAGCGGAAACCTATGTATAAGGATAGGAAAAATTCGCGAATTCAATGACCTGTAGGCTAGACTCCACAGTCCTGTGTACATTCGAGCCTCAGATGTTTGTTCAATGGCTGCTGCCCCATAGGGCAGCCAGTGTTACTTCACACCTGGCAGTATGGCCCTCGCTACTTGTTTCCATGCAAGTCTGCTATTGGCTCAGAGTCGTCCAGGGCGTGTCTACTAAACTGCGATCCAATTGCAAACTCAACTTCAGTGTATACGTGTTTGACGTCTATCTTATCCTGAAATGAACTCGCGAAATGTTCCCAACCCTAGCTATATACGAGGAGAGTCGCCCGCGCCTATTTATCCGTACCTAAGCAACCCGCAAACACTACCCAGTACAGTACGCGATGAATGGATGGTGTTGAGTCAGCAATGCGTAGAGAAGCAGTCACTTACCAAAGAATGAACATCCGTTTATTGTGTTGAAACAGATTATTGCGATGTTTGCCGAATACGTTTGTACGTGACGTTTGCGTCCTTAGTAACACACATCTGCCTCGTTTCGAGCCATTGCGTTTCTTCATGTGACACACTAATACAGTCACCGCTTACTCTAGTGACGAAAAGAAATTAACGCACTCGTGCTGTTTCGTAGCGATTTCCTATGGTCGCACCGCTGATTGGTGCAGGCTGTCAACGGTGTCGAATGTTCAGCTAACAGACGAGGCGCCATAAATAATACGTAGAGCCCCGAGTATTTCGCGGGTTGAGTTGGCAGCGAGATAGGCTTGACAGCCCTCTATACACTCGAGAGATTATCGTTTGCTTATTGGTTGCTGTGATCAAGTGAGGCCTCTGTACAGGACTGTTAAACACTCACTCACAGAACTGCTTCCTGCTTATTACTGGCCCACAGTTAAACGGGGCGTGTCTAAACAACTGTCTTCCAATCACAACAGTAGGAGAAAAAAGCAAGGTGTTTGTAGTCTACCTCGCATCCGAATGAATTCGCGGAATTCTTGTGGCTCTACTAACGTACACGGTATGATACTCGGCTACACATGAAACATTAATTTTACAGAGGAGATGATTTGTAGATTGATTGTGTTGTGTGCGGGTTGCATAGATACGGAAAAATAGGCGCGGGTGACTCACCCGGTATATTAAGGCATGCTCCGGACTTCGTGGTCTCACGCGACTAATCGATACATAAATCGAAAACCTAGAAAGAAGTATAATTACAGACCTGCAAAATTCGCGTTATTATTTGAGGGCATTTTAAACTTGAAACTCGTTTACTTCTGCAATGCGTTTGTCATTGGACCATTCTTTAGTTGACACGCCCCAGGTAACTCTTCGCCAATAAAAGAACACATCACAATATCAAGTGCAGATTACTGAGGACGGGAGTGAGTTCTACATATGTCCGGTAGCCATTTTTATAATTGAAAATTTAGATTTCACCCACAATATTCCGTTACATAAACTATTAATCGGCATAAAAAATATTTTTAAACAAGAAACATAAAAAATGACGATATAAATGTTTAAAAATTACAATATTTCCATATGACAGTGTTAGTTTTACAACTTCACAGTGAATAAATAATCAATATTAAGCAGAACTAGAGCACGTTTCAATAGTAAAAAAAAAAAAATTGGCGAAACACTAAATACATAAGAATAGAATTAACAGAATTACATATGACTTGAAACAAGTGCCAACACAAACGACACTAGAGGCCTGACGGATTCGCGTATTCAACTGGCGACAAGCTAACTTTAAAAATTTCGACATTGAGCCAATTAATGTAATGAAATCATTATTTCCAACAGGCTTGGTGCGAATCATCTATATGTGCTTGTGAAGGCACGAACACTTCATTGGCTGTTGCAATTTGCTTAAGTCACGTCTCCATTCTTCTCGCCCACTCAGAACCTAACAGCTGTACTGACGAAAGTATGTTACTGGTTCGTTGTGTTGGAGGGTGTTGTCAGTTTCACGTGCACGTGTAACACTGGGCGTAGTATACTTGTGACCAGTGTTTATAAAGGCGGTTCACGATGGAGTGAGAACTCTTAAAATCAACACAAGAAAAAAGTCACTGCCCTTGCCTGCATATATTTTAATGGGTGCTCTGAGTGACATGCGCCCAGTAAAGTTGGTAATGATGGATGGAAAGTAGTTACATAACTTAACATCGAATATAAAGTGTAGGGTAAACAGTTGTGAAAAATTAAAGTATTTATTTCGCTTCCTGTTTTTTTCTAATGCATCGAAGTGTAAAAATGACCAGATTTGTAACATATTTTCCTTTCCTTATAACTCCACAGTTTCACCTCACAGACGCATAAATATAGTGATGAGGGCCAGGATAATGGTAAGTTTACATAAGGCACAAAAATGCACAAATTACATACATGTAGATCTTAAGCAGGGTTTTGAAGAGTGCTCATTTTACCGTGAACAGCCTATACGTTCGTCGTGTTCAAGGATGTATTTTATAGCTGAGCGGTTTTATTCGGCCGAGAAATATTTCTGGTCAGATATTTTATTTTAATTAATCTTGTTTACCAAAGTAAAGAATTAAACTGAAGAGGCAGGTGCACGATTTTTTTGGAACTCGGTGATTACTAACCCCTTAACGTACACGTCAATTTTTCATTTCAGGTGTTGCAAAAGAGGAAATTTGAGTTGCAGATAGTACTTGCGAATCTCTTATGATAAATGACACTTGGACGCCTTTGGAAAGAGTTTCATTATATCCACGGTACAAGAAGCAACAAATTATAAAATAGTTGTTGTGTCAGTAGAAACCAATAACAAAGGCAGTGCCAGTATTGGTGCTAGCTTCTGACACTGTACAGCACCGACCATGATCTTGCCTGGTCTGCAACGAGTGAGTCGTGATCGAGTATGAGATGTTCACAGTAAACAGAGCACTATTGAAAGCCCTGCTTAAGATATACTTATATGCATGTTGTGTATTCTTCCGCTTTATGTAATATTAACATTGACATTTGCCAGCACTCTCAAAGTTACGAGAGTCCTTGTATTCGTTAAAATGGCGTACGCCTTACATCGCTTCGATAATTGAGATACAATGCCCTAACAGATACAATTATTTTTAAGTAGTAACAAACTGTTATTGAGTTACGCTCATGGAGATGGATATATATACAGAAAATTAAAAAAAACTTACCTCAAAAACAGATGTATTATATACGATTATATATATATATATATATATATATATATATATATATATATATCTGTTACTCACTCATCTTATCATAGTTTCATGCAGCATAAGTATTATTTTTAATGGCCACCAAGTAAATATGTTTAAAAAGTATTGGGTAAATTAGGAATAGAACTAGTATCATACATATTTATATGTTTATGAGTATGTTTTTTTCTAGGAAATGAATTTTTCACGAATTCCATTAAACCATCTGTAAAATCTCTAATTGATTTTCGTTGTTTGTGATGCTAATAAAGTGTTTTGGAGGAAAATAATATAAGTTCCGTAGAGTTAGAGTTGCAAGGAGAATAATACTAAAAATTAAAAAAATATATATATCTGGATTGGGATTTGAACATAAGTTACATCAAAATATCAGAAGTTTGCTACCAAATCTCTGCTATCAAAATAACACCAATACCAATAGCAGAATTTCCGCTAATAATGCCTCAGCAGAATATATAGAACAAATTACGAAATATTTGAAATTTCATAAACACATTTATATTTCATTTTCCGTTAGTACCGACTTTATTAACATACACATTTATTTTCAAATGTTTTTAACCACATATGTGCTCTACAGCGAAGCCATTTCAGTTAAAACCTTGTTGCTAACTACCGATTATCGGACTCTCAAACGCCTCGCGAAAGAGGGACACACAGACTTCGATCATGAATTCAATCTCGGTTCACAGCATATTTATGAGACCCTTAAGAGAAAGTCCCCTCTTATACGCGAGAATCTTGCGGGACCGCAAACGAAATGTTAAAGGATGCCATCCTGAGAGATTTATTTAAGCTTTCTTTTGTTTTCGAACAAAAAATTATATAATGTGGAAAGTAGCAAATATCCAGCATTCGATTTGTTGCCACGTTGCCTTCTTGTGCACTTGTTCCACTTATGCATAACACTGAGGACGCTGTCACCAAAGGAAACATTGCTTAACGACCCGAAGAACGGAGAACATAGGAATTGCTACGTCCATGCCGTCATTTTTATGGAGCAATTTCTCCGGAAGAGAAATCCAGGGGGGGGGGAGAGAGAGAGAGAAAAACATATATACCTTAGAATAAAGTCTGTATCATAGGAACGATGTTCACTACTGTGCTATCTTAACTGAAACCCCATCCTGCCACAACAAAGACTTCTTCCCACCTAGTCTGTGAATTCGCGCGGGGCGTAATCCTACCTACGTGTAGGTCTTCCTTAAGCTTATTTTCCAAACCATTTACCCTTTGGCTGACTTCCCACGAGTTGCTTCTAGACTGCCAGTAACCATTTTACTAGGCCCCTATTTTTTTTCATAGGAATGCCGGTTAAACGATCATGCAAAAAAAACCCCCTTCATTTTTCACTTTGAAGATGTATTAAAATATAGAACATTTGTTGGAGCATCTGCTGTTCCCTAGGCCGTGACCGCTAAAACGTTAAGGTCATGTGGCAAGAAGAATCAGTTGCTGAATATTCAAGATCTATTTGCGACAGGGCTTAGAAATGTAACATGTAGCTTATAAATAGGGGCACCCGTTTTTGTAAAAAGATTCCCCGACCAGTTGAATTTCTTAACACTTTGGATCAGGGGGCCACGGTGGCTGAGCGGTTAGCCTGCCGGCCGGATCACTCCGGATTTTCGCATGTGGGAACCGTGACGGATGATGCCGTTGGTCGGTGGGGTTTTACTGTGATATTCCGTTTCCCCCGCCCTTCCATTCCGGCGCCGCTCCATACTCACTTCAATCACCCCCATTGGCTCTCAAGACCTCGATGTTAAGAGCCGCCCAAGTCTCCTCACTCACTCACTCTATCGATATCCATAAGGTAATTGCGGAGCGTAAACCTATAACATTACACTTACAACAGAATAACAGTAATGTTTTACCCGGAATTCCAACCCAGGATCCTTCGTAGTAGGCTATATTTCCCACGTCGGAAAGCCCAGACGTAAAACAGCGAGAGACGGCAGGAGTTCCTCGTAAGTCGTGGGTGTCTGGCAGCTGAAAAGCGCGGGCTCTAGATATAAAGCCAGAGTGATTGACGAAGGAAACGTGCCAGCTTGGAGGTGGCACAGGCCGTGGTAACGCGAGTGCTGTTAAACACATTCAGCTAAATACATTCGGTAGCCATGTCTGAACAAGTTTGAAAACAGAACGTGTTTGCGCGGTTACACACTCAAATCAGAATGAAATCAATAGAAATTCTAACCTCAACAACCATGGAACTTAAAATGTATGATATTTAGTTATAATAGCCTTCAATATTTATCACTATTGATATTTTTCATTGTTATGAAACCTACACTTTTACTGTAATGACATAATGGGCGGGTATTAGTGCATTCAACCATAAACTTAAGTTAATTCAACAAGTGCAGGAATCCCCGCCAGATTCAGCAATATTTATTACACTGCTTGTTTACTTCGAAGAAGCCAATAGGAGCGAAGCAAAGAAGAGAAGTCGTTCGAAACGACTTATGAAAACTATTCACTTTAAACAAGAAACAACTGCGATCGGAACTCGTTCGAAGGTAATGTAACGTCTTCAATAGCTGAATTTGTTTTAGTGAAGTAGTTCTGCATCCCGTGTAACCGCGGCTATAGGCACGCGCTTCCAATGTGTGGCATCTCCGAGCCGTCTTCTGTTGCTGCGGGAATGGGAGGCTGCAGCTCTAGTCTGTTCACAACAACAGCAAGGTTATACGTGGCCACAGACGTAAAACAACTGTAATCAGGTATAAGCCCTTCAGCAAGTCGTTTGTTATCAAGAGGAGGTTCTTCAAGACCGCCAACAACAGAACACATTGTAATAGTTTCACTTACTAATGTTGGGGGATAGGAAAAGTGTACGTGTAATAATTCACCTCGACGTGTGTGTATTAGTGGCTACCTCTCGCAGTCAATCACAGAATGGATACGTCCATATAAAGGAACGCCACGCCATTTTTTTCTCTGCGGTATTTCCTAGCCTTGTGGGGCCGTGGTGGTGCAGTAGTTAGACCACTAGGCTCTCACCTACGCGAACCGGGTTCGATTCCCGGCTGGGTCGCTACCGGATTTTCGCATATGGGAATCGTGCCGGACGATGCCGCTGGTCGGCGGGCTTTCTCGGGAGTCTCCCATTTCCCCTGTCCTTTCATCCCGGCGTTTATCCGTACTCACCTCGCTTCACCCTCATCGGCTCTCAAGATCTTCACTCACTCACCCTTGCGTTGTGTTTCAGAACAAGGAGTGTAGCGGGAACTTCGTGGCAAGCTATTGTCCGTAATAAGTATATTCGTTTTCTGATATGGTAGTGTCTCAATAAGGCTTTGCGTTGATGTGTAAACAACTCGATAATGCAACATAACAGTATAGCCCTCGGCACTGTGTAAGACCCAAACACAATTGCGTACAGAGTAAGCTCTTCGTCCTCCCCCCCCCCCCCCCCGGGAAAACTTAGGAATCCAGTTTAATTTGATTTGAGCATGGACGTGAGATAGTGGCCGTTTCCAAGTCAAAGTTTGCGCTTCATTAATTGGTTTGATTTCTATCAGCTGATTTCTGAGGTTGTGAAATCCAAATAGGTCTCCATCACCGTTACAGGGAAAGGCTTCAATATCGTCCCTAAAACTTCAACCCAGTTGATTTTATAATGTATATTGCTCGATTTCACTAGCTTTGTTCATACATTGTCATAATATTACCGTAATAATCTCTACTTAAAACTTAAAATGTTGCATTTAATGATTCAAAATAAAAGGTAGTGAGCCATTTTGGTGTATAAAATTATAAAAATTGCTTACTGGTACTACAATATGTGATATAAATTATCGCCGGTCTACTTGACATGCCATACAACGATAATGTTAAAATACATCAATAACACGCAAATACATTTCTTGTGAACTTAATGTTTAGATTTACCTTAGCATGCCGAACACCGCGTACAGGTACGGCATTGCTTAATAAATCATCACTTGTGTAATAAATAAAGCTTTGAAAAACTTTTTTATAAACGATAACAGAGAGTAGTTATCTTTTTCTTGTTCGTATTATAGAAACTACCCAGTAAGTAGAAATTACACTAATGCCGGTTTACTAGTTTTCTGTCATTACTGAAACATAATTTTGTTCCCAATCAAACCAGCGCACATCTCCAACAGACCATAAATCAGCATGGAATGATCGTCTGCAAATCGCGTGACGTCACGGACAGGCTACGTCGAAAGAGCGCATTACTGAATTTCACTTCTGAAAATAAGCTGTTGCCGTGTCTCCCGCGACGGGAACTAGGTCAGCCATTTGCACATCCACACCGAGCTTACACCAGCGACTGCCAATACCACACACGCCGTGTGCACGCACCGACACTTAACACTGTTTGTTTCCATTACGAAAGTTTACCTGGCGAAATTAGGCGAGGCACTTGAAATTCCCGTCTATTTTACCACAGGCTATTCGTGGATGAGTCAACATTTCTGAAAGCCCTGCTCAGGAAATGCTTTTCTGGACGGTTATGTACCCTTCCGCCAAACGTGAAATGAAGATTGTCATAGACCCTCTCACTTTATTAAAGCGTCGACTAAGTGTAGACGTGAGATGGAGAGGAACATAGGCATGGTATGTTACTAGTTTGCTAATTCTTACTCTGGTGTGCGTAAAACAAACACAAACTGAATTAAATATTTCAAGAGCCCACAAATGTAAATGTCACACTTCTGATGCGACGTTAATACCAAACACACAGTATGTCCATTAAAATGCAGGCAGTTCGGTGCAGGATATTTTCTATGGTATGATTAGAAAAGTGCTTATTTAAACACGAGCAAGATGTAGATAAAATTAGTTTGGCGGTTATTAATAACTTAATCGACGAAGTGCGGGGAAAAAGTGTACATGTCAGGGTTTGGGCTTACATGACTTGGTAACCCATAGCGGCTAAAGAGGGCGGAACCTCGTGAGCATAACGAATTTCGAACCACAGAAATGTATAAGTCATTCCCGGAGTTGAGCTTGAACTAACGCCGATTGGAAATCCTCTCCAAGTGAACATGTCGCCTTCGCAACCAATGCCACTTTTTTAAAAAATATTGCTTCCTCGTAGGCCTTCGCCTGACAGCGTGGACTTGTGACACATACAGTTTGTAGTCCAGCTGACCGGATACAAATCCACACCCGTGCCTTACCCGGAACTCGAAACTAAGACCGCTCGAAGCGAAAGACAAGGTGATACAGAAGTTAATTAAATAAAAATTACTTCCAACATACTGTTGTGGCGTGAGCGACCCCTTAATTGACGCAACTAGTAAACAGCATGGCGACGCATCACACAACGCGCCGATATAGGGCAGGCGAGGTTCGTCACGGGGCCAGACGCCAGCGAGACGCCATTGGGACGTCAGCCAATGGTGGACCTCTCAAGAAGGGCCACGGGAGGGGTGTACCTGGGACCGTCGCTGCCGATACGCGAAGAGACGCAGCCTTCGGCAACAAGGATTATGGTTAGAGATGATGGTTTATCACGGGAAAAGTTGACTGTTTGCTAGGATTCAACGTACTGTGCACATATCCGACAGTTTTCTTTCCTTATTGGCTGTCATGCATGTATGAAGCTACTATCCCATTTCACTGGGCCAATGAGCATTCTGATACTACAAGGCAGAACGCTCGTGATTGGTCTGCAAACACCTTAGCCGAGTCAAAACCGCATTCATCCAATCATGAAAGAACAAACTAGTTCGAGTGTTATAGAAAATATGTTGGTTAAAAAGTTTTTCGCGATTTTCCATCATCTCTAATTATGGTGAACTGGTTCCAAAGGTTTACGTCGGCAAGACATTATATTGCTATTTAACAAAGTGGCTTTTGCATAAATAAACAGCAGTAAACATAATTACTCTCCCATTTGATATAACGTAATGAATGTAAAGTGTTGTACTCTTGTGAGTTACTGACTTTTATATAAAGACGATTAACGAGAAACCCGTCATTGTCTTGAGTACGCCACCCATTCTTAAGATGCTCATACTGCACAGAAGGAGTCGCCTGTACTTGCAAACAGAATATTTATATTGTCTGCCCGATCCTGCAGCCATGACGGGAGAGAACAATACGGAAAACAGAGAGGATGGCATTTTTACGACAAAACGAAGACAACTTAGGAGGACACGCGGAAACTGACATATGTTCGTCTTCAGGCTTCCTTGGCGCAATATCTGTGCAGTGGCGTACATCCCAAGTATTTTTCCATTCAATCACTTATCACCATTGCAAGAAACATTCAAAAAACTACTTAAGTTGACACCACACACAGGACCTTCATTTCTAGAGACCTGCAAGATCCGCGTTATTATTTGTTACCATACTAGACTTCACTGCCCTATTCCCACATGAGAACAATTCATATGTTCATTGACTACTGCCAAATGTGCGGCGTCATCAACCTCCGTGTTCTCTCCGCTGTGGATTGGTTGTTCAACCGTCGAGCCGTAACTACTGGTTGAAAGCGTCGATGAGTCACCCCACACAAGTTTCGCGACCAATGGCAGAAGACTAGCAAGCATACGACGACTTGGAGATTAGTCTGCCGCTAAAAAAAAAAAAAAAAAAAAAAAAAATAACGCGAATTTTGCAGGTCCCCATTCGTTTCTTGTTTCGCATGTTTCAAAACAAGACATTTTTGGTGTGAAAATTACCTACGAATTTTTTGTAAGAACTGGCGCTATGGAACCTATGTAAAGTGTTGTGTATATCCATGGCACAAGAAGCAACCAATTATAAAATATTTGGTGTACCAACAGCAACCAATGGCACTGTCCAGGGAGACGCGATGTCCATATTGGTGCCAGCTTCTGGACTTGCGCAGCTCCAATCATGATCGCCTGTTCTGAAACTAGTCAGACGTGAACGAGTACTCGGGATGACATGTTAAGACGTTAAAAAAAAAGTTTGATCGACATTTACACCACGGTTAGAGGTGATAACACTATGGCTAGTTTATTCTTTCATGATTGCTTTGAACAAGGTTTTGACTCGGCTGTTGTTCGCATACCAATCACGAACGTTGCGTCTTGTAGTATCAGAATCCTCATTGGGGCAGTGAAATGGGGAAGTAGCTTCATACATGCATGACTGCCAGTAAGGAAAGAGAACTGCCGGACATGAGTACAAAACGTTGAATCCTAGCAAAATGTCAACTTTTCCCGCGATAAACCATCATCTCTAACCACGGTATGAATATCAGGCCTCCGGACATTTCCCGACGGGTTTCCTGAGGATATCCATTCACCCCCGGCGTGGAAAATACGCTGGCCGCGGTGGACGCGCAGTGCAGATATTTTCGTCGTCCGGGTGGGAACCGCCTACCCCTGTCCCCACCCCCCCTCACCCACAACTACTCTCACCCGGCGACAAACAGGGGTCAACGTGTGGACACCGCTTCCGCTCGCCAGCGGCACACAATGGCAGCATCCGTGGTCAAGGCCAGAGTGGGCCGGTTACCCTACGCCCGTGTCGATATAGGCTGTTCACGGTAAAATGAGCACTTTTGAAAGCCCTGCTTAAGATCTACTTGTATACACGATCGTGTATTTTTCCGCCTGATGTAAAATTAACATCGCCGTGTGCCTCACCACTTTATTCATGCGTCGGTAAAGCGAAACTGTGGAATTATCGGAAAATAAAATATTTTACAAATCTGGTTATTTTCATACTTCGATGAATTAAAAAAAAAAAAAGGCGAAAGAAATAATTTAATTTATCACGAATGGTTACCTAACACTTTTCATTCGACGTTAAGATATGGAACTACTTTCTCACCAACGTTGCCAACTTTACTTGGCACATGTCACGCAGTGCGCCAGTTGAACACATGAAGGTGGGAGCAGTGACTTTTTTTAAAGGTTAATTTCAAAAGTGCTTACTTTATCGCAAACAGCCTTTAACACTTTAAATTCAATGTTAAGATATGGAGATACTTTCCCTTGGTTGTTAGCAATTATACTGGTCACATGCCTCTTAACGTGCCCCTTGAAATTTATGCAGGTGGGGCAGAGAAATATTTTAAATGTTGAATTTAAAATTGCTCAATTAATCGTGAGCAGCCTTTGCATAGTTTTCCCATGTCAGCATCCTGGCCTAAAACGCTGTTCGGAAGGAAGCCCGAGTTTGAACCATTTATAGCGTTAGCGCACATTTATAAAATATCATACTGATTCATGGAAACAAAGTTATACTTATTATTAGGGACAGGTGTTATTCGCGAAAATATTTATGGTCACGCTAGACTTCAAAATCCTACGCCCACAACTTCCTTTGGTTACTGGCCAGGTGTCTACGTGAGAAGACATGTTCTTGCTTGACTGGACCAATCGTAATAAGATACTCCGATAAACGTTCGTGATTCGCGGACAGACACTTGAGGCACGTGACATCCAACCACGAAAGTGCATATAAACAAAAGTGTTTTGGAGTATAACTGGTCCTGAAATATTTTCACGAAAAACACCTGTCTCTACTTATAATATAATTTTTACGCTTCGCACTATTTGTATATTTTAAAGTACCTAGTCACTACATTCACGACACACGAAATAAAACGTTCTTCCCATACGGACTATTATGTGTTTTCACCGTAGTATCAATAATGCCATGTGTTGTAACGGACATTCCGTCAGTAGAGCTATTATTGAAAGAACTGGAGGGGAAAAATTTTCCTGTGAATTGGGGAGAGATTCTTTATTGAATAGGAAGGGAACTGGAGATAACGCGTATTTACACTCCACCCTACCTATCTATTAATACTGTTATCTATGAATTATGAACGCCATTGCTTGTTTGCTGTGAGCCTGATTAAATGATTCTTATGGAAAGGTATATTGGGTTTTTTTCTCATGTGGCTTTGGTGTGTTTAGTGATTTCTTAACCAGTTTAAACAATTCTTTGCTTTCGGATAAGCAATTAAACTACGAAGAAATCCTAGAAGCTTACAGATAGTTTTGCTTAATCTATTATGACAAAGTGGTTACAGTATTCTCTAAAATGAATAGAAAGAGTTTTGAAACCCTGATACGCGCAAATTGACAAAAGGGTTCTTTTTTATTTGCCGTATAATTTTTTACCTAATGACGCACTTCCACAACATGTTCAGAAATTAACAGTATCATATGCAAAAATACTTCATTTCGGGCCGCAGTCCTGAAATCATTCGCATGATTTTACAAAAAGATTCGCGATGCAATTTCGTGTTACAGCAAAGAAAAAGATAGCAAATAAGATAGTTTGCGATTGCCTGTTCTTCAAATTACGCTAAAACCACTTCGCTATTAAACACACCAACATACTTAAACAAGACAGCGTTCTAATGTGTCAGCATCGCGTTCATGACTTATTAAAACCCATTGAAGTAAACGTAAATTTTAGTTGTGAATAGTAATTGCAAATCTCTTATAATAACTGACACTTGGAAGGCTACGGAAAGGATTTCAAAAGATCCACGGTACAAGAAGCAATCAATTATAGAATAGTAGGTGTGTGTCAGTAGAAATCAATAGCATCGCCCAGGGAAAGGCAGTCCCCGTACTGGTGATATAGCTCCAGCTCCTGACACGGTACACAACACCGACCATGATCTTGCCTAGTCTGCAACGAGTGAGTCGTGATCGAGTATGCTCGGGGTAAATGTGTTGTAAATTTATGGTGCGAACACAGAGTACATAATTACACAGAGGAGAAATGGCGTGGTGGTTGTTTTCGTGTGGCCGAATACGTCCTCACAGTGACTGCATGGTGCTATGGAAGTTAAGGCGGACTCGCAACCATCCGTTTCATCCGTCATTCGCCCGTTCGTGCGGCGGTCACGTGATCTTCAACCAAATGCAGGACAGATTTTTTTCTATGCGTCAATCCGTCAAATATTTCTCAAACTCTAACTTTCGACGGACCGACGGATGGGCCAACGCCTTGTGACGATATTCCGTAGACGCGAAAATGTACTTTAAAATAAAATGCAAGGCGGTGATGCTGTGTATATTATATTTGGTGGTTTAATTCAGAAATACGAAATTTAAACAATAATTCAATATAAATCTTTATCGGGTAAAGATTTCTCTTTTGAAAATGTATTTCCAACCAAAATGTACCTCCAACTAAAGAAGGATCACAATGTTAAGTTGTCAAATTGGAATTTTGCCGTGCAGAAGGCTTAGCGGACGAAGGATTTTTGTGAATCGCTTTCAACTGACGGACGAAAAAATAGACGGATGACTAACTGACGGACGGGCGAATGACGGGTGCGAGGGATGGTTGTGAGCTCACATTAAGGCCAATGTCCAATCTAGAGCCACGAGTATATCGCGAATTCATTCGGTGGCGAGGTAGACTTCAAACACTTTTTCTTTTCTTCTAGTGTTCTGATTGGACGACCGTTGTTTAGACACGCCCAGTTTAACTGTGGTTCAATAATAAGCAGGAAGCAGTAGTGTGAGTGAGTGTTTAACAGTCCCGTACAGAGGCCTCGCTTGATCACAGCAACCAATAAATAAACGATAATATCTCGAGTGTATAGAGGGCTGCCCAGCCTAGCTTGCTGCCAACTCAATTAGCGAAATACTCGGGGCTCTACTTATTGGTTACTGCGTGCTGCATAAGATTCCCTATTGGCTGTGTTGCAGTTCATCAAGTAGGTTACCAGTCGCTGATTGGCGAAAGGTGCTGCGACATACTGGTGTTAGGTAACGCCATTCTGTTGGCGCGTGCAATTGGAGTTCGCTGAATAAGCGGTCGTTTTACCTCTGTACGCTCAAGTACTCTGTGGTACAAGAGAACTACAACTATCGTACGCTCACACACGCTCATGTACAGGAATAAAACAAACTCAATTTTTTTTTTCAGAATACTTGGTTTTACACAAGACTTGGCACGATGTTACAACACCTCATGGAGGAATGGCGCTCTATTGTTCTGTTTTTTTTTTTTTTTTTTTTTGCGGCCAGAGATAGCAGCGAAGGGAGTTTTTGCGTGGGAGAGAGTCGTGTCTGCTGGGATAACAGTTTTGCTGTGACGAAGTGACTGAGGCAGGCAACTAGCTCGAAACAGCCTGGAGTGGCACTTACTTGTCTTGGGTCTGTAGACGCTCCATGTTACGAGATTTCACGACTTACAGCTAGAGCCACGAGTATTTCACGAAATCATTCGGTGGCGAGGTAGACTCCAAACACTTGTTCTTTTCTTCTACTGTTCTGATTGGACGGCCGTTGTTTATACACGCCCCGTTTAACTGTGGTCCAGTAATAAGCGGGAAGCAGTAGTGAGAGTGAGTGTTTAACAGTCCTGTACAGAGGCCTCACTTTATCACAGCAACCAATAAGCAAATGATAATGTTTCGAGTGTATAGAGGGCTGTCCAGCCTAGCTCGCGAAATACTCGGGGTTCTACTCATATCCCCTGAAATAAATACCTTTCACATTTTTCCCCGTACGCCATTCTGTCCGAATGTTTTACGTTTACCTGGAATCTGCAATAAGGAAACGTTTGTTATACTTACGTATTCCTTAATTCCCGGCGTATTTTTTATTTAATGGTAAAGTTTGTGAGGAAATTTTGAGATCAAGGTTTATTTTGCGTTGTTTTGTTGTTCGTCATTATTTAAGAATGTTAATTCAGCATTTATCAAAGATACATTAACCCCTTAAGATATTATCGCGAGTATACTCGTTCACGTACGACGTGTTGCAAAATAGGTTAAAGTCATGGGTGGCGGATTCGGATTCGGGAACCGGATTCACTCCCCGGATGGGTCACTCTCGGATTTTCGCATGTGGGAATCGCGCCGGACGATGCCACTGGTCGGCGGGTTTTCTCGGGAATCTCCCGTTTCCTTCGTCCTTTCATTCTGGCGCCGCTCCTTACTCAACTCACTTCACCATCATCGGCTCCCATGACCTCGCTTTTAAGAGCCACCGAAATCTCTTCACTCACTTCTCCTATTTAAGCTGGACACGCGGAACGAAGCTGCCGGAGCGTTGAGTGTTTACTTGGAACCTGCAGGGATAAAGTGTCGTATGAGCGGAGGTGCAAATACTTGTACGCACTATGCCTTGGTACTGAATTATAATGCAAAATTATAGGGCCTCTATCGACTGATAACTTCAAATACGTTATTTTTTGTTCCTCTGTGTCTTCTTATAGTCTGACTCACATTATAGTCTATTCACGGTAAAGTGAGCACTTTTGGAAGCTCTCTCTTTCGGGATAGTAGTCAATAAATAGGGCCAACGGTTTTTCGTGAATTTATTTCAGCGGAGACTAGAAATCAATAGCCTGTGTGCACATTTGCGTCCTTCCTTTCAATGTTGGCCGCCTATATTTGTGTCTCTGTCTGCTATATGAGTGAGCCAATCAGAATCAAGTTTCTCCGATACTGGCCGTCCGTGATTTGCGGGCAGAAATACAAAATGCGTAACAATTCATTATCCAATCACGAAAGTGGTCCTGAATTAAATTGTTTTGGAACACAACTTAACCTTAAATCTTTTCACGAAAAACAGGTGCCCTTATCAATAAATATACTTTATTTTAGCCTTAGACGTTAACTTTCGAGTCCGGTGAAATATACACACTGTGTTTATTACTTACATGGCAATATCTATTTTGTGGTAACAGAATTTAAAAAAAATAGGAAAAAAGGGCCTCAAAAGTGCTCACTTTACCGTGAACAGGTTATAAAAAGGCTGATGTCTCAGACCAAAGGAGTTTCAGCCAGTCCCAGAGCTGAGAGGATCATATTTAGTCGTTTCTCATCCCTGATCCAGACGAATGACAATGTGTCAGACTCACTTCCTCGCGCTTTATGTTTAACATCCAAGCTATCTACTGTGCGTAGTGTGTAAATCACCTTCGTGTTGTGTGGCTGATTGAAAAAAAAAATCTGTTACGGCACCTGCGAAAAATGTTTTTGTCTTCTATTTTTGTATTTTTGTTTTTGCTGGAACGCTCGCCCTCCATCAAAAATAATTACATTCCAAGCTTTCTTCAGCTTCGCTTATTGGTCATCTGTTCGAATACTTTGATTGACGAGACATAAACTCTGTCCGTTATTACAAAACCGACGGAAGTTGTAGTGATATGCTATCGGAGGAATGCATATAGAGAAAGTTATTTTTTAATCTCAGCAGTTACTTTAGTGCACTTGAAACTTCTACTGAATTAAAAAAAGTTGAGCCCAACCTAACATCAATGTATTCATCGAACACAATTTTTTTATTCACGGTAAAATTATTTCCTCTGTTGTGCTCTACACCTTGCTGCTTTTTAAATTTTTCTTGGCGGGTGAAATACTCAGTGACTTGAAACGTTTGGCTCCGTGTAGTTCACGTTGCTGTTTTATTTCTCGTCCGTGAAATATAAACCAAAGAGGTGATAGTTTACGGACGACAGGTATATAAGAACAAAGAAGTTCTGGCTCCAGAGAAACTGGCAAAGATCCAAATTCCGGAGGAATTTGATCAGGGAAAGAGATTCGATTTACACAAATTAATGCAGAGCGCTATTCATTAGATTCAGAAATTTACATTTAAAGATAATTTCAGAGACCGAGAACTGTATCGCCACTTCCCTTAAACACAATGTAGTTGATCTTTGCTTGAAGTTAAATCTGGCGGTAGAACCTGTCAGCTAATTTTAGAACTATGCTGTGCTTGGCTTGTCTGTCAGCCAAAATATCTTAGAATTTGACTCTTATCTCAGACCTAGATGTACGTGGCACTTCAAACTGTTATTCTTACATTAAGTTAGTAAAACAGCCATTTGATATGCCGATAAAAAACCTGGAATGCCAAAATGCAGCAATAAATAAAGAGACAAATTTTCGCATATCATCCGACGTCAAAATGTTTCCGGCTATTCGCACTGTGCGTGAATTCAGAGTGCAAAGTATTCCAAATGTAGTTTATTCCCGGTTCCTTCGCAGTTTTTGAATTAAACCTTTGTAAAATTCACCCTAGTGTGAAGTATTTGGTTTTTTTTCCTAAAAACGTCAAGTATCAAAGGCGTTTTATAACTGTGTAAATAGAAACCCCCTTTGTATTCAGTTAGATTTAACTCTAACTTATATTCTGTCTATAAAATATATTTCATTAATAATTCATATGAATTAATGTAAGGAGAAAAACGATGTGTTGGCAATACCTAGTAAAAGTATTTCACGTGGAAAATAATATTAAAGTGAGTGAGCACGAATCCCTCTGGTTTAATTGTCTAGACATAGTTTAACTCTGTTTACACGAGGTAGTGGGCTATCCTGGAAGTATAACTTTAGCAGGGCTTCAGACAAGTTTGGAGGAACCGTGAACAGCTTATGTCAATATTTTGTGAAAGCTCAAGCTGGTGTAATTAATGCTGACTCTTGTCTGCATTGTGAGGGCACTTGACGTCAAGTATTCTGTACTCCTTGATAAAGACTGGGGATGTGTGTTCTGTTCACACTCTTTAAAAATCACAGTGGTTTGCGGTATCTCCCGCTCAATATGTAGACTAGTGAACAACACGACCCCCAGCCCTGAGTCCAAGAATATAGTTTTTACACCTGAAAAATCCTGACACATCCGGAAATGAAACTCCGGGAAATCTGACTCAATAGTCATACAGATGATATAAGAGCTCGCATGCACACTTGAGAACGTACAGTACATTTCTCATCAAGATGTTCTGGCAGCACTATGTTAAATATTCACCATTATTGTTGTGTTGGTTGTAATTTCCACCTTTACTACTTTAAAAAGACAGTTTCAAGGATTTAAAAAGATTTCCGGAAGTACTGCAAGGCCTGTTGAATTTTTTGTATCATTCGCATCTTGTCTGTAGTATGCTATAGGCTGTTCACGGTAAAATGGGCACTTTTGGAAGCCTGTCTAAGTTCTACTTTTACGTTGTATATTCTTCCGCCTTATATGAAATTCACATTGCCAAGAGTCTCATCACTCTATTCATGCGCCGGCCAAATGAAACTGTGAAATTATAAGAGAACTAATTAATTTGCAAATTATGTCATATTTACACCTTAACGCATTTTAAAAAAAACCGAAATAAATAATTGAAGTTATCAGACATTTTAACCCAAAACTTTTTATTCGATGTTAAGAAATGAAACTACTTTTCATCCATCGTTACCAGCTTAACTAGGCGCACATCCCTCAGTGAACATGTTAAAATATATGCAGTGACTTTTTCTAAGGTTGATTTCAAAAGTGCTCACATTATTGTAAACAGCCTTTGATCGTACTTCACAGTCTGCTGAGGTAGTTGTTTTATTCTGTTTGGAATAGCGCATACAGTGAAAGTTGGTCGAAGAAGTAACAAACTCTCTTAACCACGCATTTAAAGTCTCGAAGTTTGGCAATTATGGTCCGTGAGTTTATCGAGACGGATCGTGAATTTTCGGGAAAGTGCTTTGTGGGGGTGTGGAAAGTGCACAAATTTTGTCTTCGATGTCGGAGTACCTTGAAGTTTAGCAGCCGACGGTTGTTCGACTCTTCAGTGCTGTTCACAGCTTGAGTCATTATCGAATAATTTTCCGGCGATAAGACGGCATTGTCCGAATACGCCAATGTCATCAGAAGTTCTTGCCTCTTTGACTGACGTCTTACATCAGCGCGACGAGGTTACTTGCTTCAGTCATGGGCATTACCCTTTTTATTATTGTTTTGTGAAGTTCCCCTCTCGTCACAAAGTCAGAGATGTTACACTTTTACAGGCAATGAAGACAAGTTATATGTAGGGATAGGAAAAACTCTTCGAGTTCAATAACCTGTAAGCTAGACTCCACAGTCATGTGTATACTCGTGCCTAAGGTGTTTGTTCATTGGCTGCTGCCCCATAGAGTATCTAGTGTTACTTCACACCTGGCAGTATGGCACAAGCTACTTGTTCCCATTTCAAGTCTGCTATTGGCTCAGAGTCGTCCAGGTGTGGCTAATAAACTGCGATCCAATCTATCTTGTCCTGAAATGAACTCGCGAAATGTTCCTATCCGTAGTTATATGAGTATCCCACATACGCCAGTACAAGACGGCCAATTCTGTTTGCCTCTATCATCCAACTCGCAACCATTTAATTAGTTCACACTAAGCCGCACACGCCTACAGTGCTGCACAACGTTTATTATTAGCTGGCCCCTCAGACAAGGTAGTTTTCAGTTGGGCAATCAAATGCCGTATTTCGTATGTTGGGAGCAGTAACTGCGGTTTCATAGCAATCACATGATACAACGCGTTCATTTCAATAATTAAGTATACAAAATTATATTTTTTATTCGTGAAAATTATTGCTGTCGTGATGAAGTGTTTCTGCTAGATCCTTAAAGTATTTGTAATTTTGCTAAACGAATTTATTTTATCCTCTACTAGTGTAATTGATTTTTGGTAGAGCTAAGTCTGTCTTAGTACTGAAAGTGTTTATTATTAATCATGTACTTAAGTGCAATAAAACGCGATACTTCTTAACTTCGCCACATAAATAAATATGATTTATCATTTATATCAATATTATATTTGTGCAAGATTTCCCTTCAATTGCAAATAAAATTATTAATTCCCGTGGTCTAATATACACATGAGCGTAATTCTCAAAGTCTTAAAATTAGCTTCAGTTTTAATCTTGTGTGAAATTTTTGAATTTTGAGACATGCAGTATTAATGTTCAATTGAAACTGCTTGACTGCATACATCAAAAGTTCCTGCAAAACTGGAAATAAAACGAATTTCACAGCCGTAGGGATGACTAAAGTGACTCGTAAACGGAAACGGAACTGAAACTTGACGTAAACAGCATTTGAAAACCGGGAAAGGCACACGTGATATGAGATAATTCTACTAGAATGAACTACTGCACGGCTGGAAGCATACATATAAGTCGTTAAACCACCTGCGGCAGACCAGGAGGTTATGGGTCTGAATCCTGGATGAACCATCCGTGTGTGTGTTTTTTTTATGACAAATTAGCGAAAGCATTAAAAAGCAATAATTTAAAAAATTATAAGAAATTACAAGACAGGCACTCTCCCTTTTCCAGAGTGTTGATAACTTTACAATACCAACCATGACTGACGATGAAAAGTTGCAACTTAGTAAGAGAAAAATATATTTCAGATTGTTGTTTATCATGCACATAACAATAGATACTAAATGTAGACTATCAGGTGTCTAAGGGCCTACTTGAAGTAATTACGGCGAGTGTTTCAAACCCCTTCAAGTGAAAGATATCCAAGCTGTTAATGTCCTACTGTATTCACGCCGAAGAATAGATCACAGCACACAAGGCCACTTGCGTGACTTGGCTGGAGTGCCAGCTCCCGGTCGGGAGAGGTTCTGGGTTTGAGTCCCGGGTAAAACATGGATGTTTAAATAAAACTTAGCAGCAGGAATGTTTGGTTCAACGTGTAAACCGTCTCCAATAAGCATAAAAGCACAAAGCAAGGGTGTTTAAAAGCAAACAAAAACAGCGTATATGAAATTTCACGCTCGCATGGATTCAGTTAAGTACAACTAACTGCTAGAGCTCGAGTATTGGAGTAAGCGTGTTGGAGATAAGCCCTGCAATATATCTAGCTACGGTGTTCTGGCCCTATTAGAATTTACTTCGCGGATGGAAACATTTGGTATGGATGTATGTGCAGTTCCATTGGGACTTGTGGACATATATTAACAATTAATAATATTTTTCCTCTCAGCCGAATTCTTTTGTACGTCGCGTCGTTTGTTTTAATTCAAACATTTCCATAAATTCTGTTACTTGCTTTGCATGTTTGCCATATAATCTATCTGTACATAAATAAGACCAGTGGTATTGGTGTCGGTATTTTTCAGCGTGATTTATTTTGTGTCGCAAAGCGTAATACGGAAAACAGATGTGGAGACATATTTACTGACTGCCTCTTAAGTAAAATTGTGAACACAAGTGCTTTATAAATAACAAACGGTTTGAACAAAAAACTTGCACACGCAGCGTAATCGTCAGCTGGATTAGTGTTACCTTTTCATATGCCTTCTGCCGAAGCGAACTTTAAGTCACTGAAAACCACGAAAATAAAGCTCACACAAACACGTGTTTTGATTGACACGTCAGCTGTTAAATTATCGACTGCTTAAAAATTAAGCTTAGTTCATTGTCCTTCCGGTGATAGCAGCAACTGTATTTTCCATCCTTTATCTCACTAGTTCTGTCAACAGCAGTCTTTCCGGCGGACTGTGAAAGCATGAGTGGTAATTTTTCTCGTTACGTCTATGGTAGCTTTCCTACGTATTTCCAGGAGTCAGATGCAAAGTGGATTTTCCAATTTTGTACAGTAGCAACTTTTAACATTTCTATAAGTGGTAAATTTTCCGTAATGTATGTAGGCTAAAAATTTCTATCGCTACTTAAACATTTTACTGAACCGTGTTTTTTTTTTTGGGGGGGGGGGGGAGTGGTTTTATACGCAATTTTGATCATCCGTTGAGTCGTCCATTCCCTTGATTTGCATGAAGCGGAGGAATATACCGAAAGTATAACTTTATCGGTAGGGACAGGTGTTTTTCACGAAAAGATTTCAAGCCCAGTTGTACTCCAAAACACTTCTGTTCATATGCACTTTAGTGGTTGGATGATTTTAAATGTCCCGTGCCTAAAATCCCTGTCCACGAATCATTGACGTTAGGTATCGGAATACTTTAGTACGATCGGCCCAGCCAAATAAGACATTTTTCTCACGTAGACACGAGGCGAATAACCAAACGAAGTTGTGGTTGCGGACGTACGCTATTGAACTCTAGCATGGCAATCAATATTTTCGCAAAAAAAAAAAGGGCCGTGGCTGTGTTGGGGACACGGCCGTTTGTTTTGCGTGAATACGTCTACGTTGACGCGCTCGGAAGCCTTGATGTTTGCTTTACGTTCCCGGCACCGGTTCACTCGATCATATGGGGTTTTATGGGTATCACCGGATTGTTTTTGACATGCTATTTCCAACCGTATACGATTTCTGTATTTCTACTTGGCTTTTTGACGAGTATGGGCCGAAATTGTGTTAAGTTTTCTTAATCTTTTACATTAAACTCATACAATTTCACCATAACCACGCCACACAAATGTTTTTAAACACGCAATCTATAGATCTTGACGAGAGCTGTCGACTGAAATTTAAACGAGCATCATGTATTCTCCTAATCAAAAGTTAGACTACGCGGAAGTTATGAGACGCTGCGAAACGAACTAAAAACTCAACGTAACATATTCTTTGATCCTTTGTAAATCGAGTGGTGTGATTTAATTTTGAATGTATACGATAGATTCGGAGTTGCAATGCCAAACTGTATCTCCCGATTTTGTAATCGTCGGATTTTCTGGATTGCCTCCCACTATGGTTGTAAATTTTAAGACATATTCACGTCAATAACACGTGTCCCTAGTTATCAGTGTTCCAGATAAATTGGAAGCATCAATTAATGGCCTATATCAGATACTGAAGACTCCCTGACTGCATGGGGTGCCGACTAGCAAGTACGTTACCACGCGCTGATTGGCGAACATGTTTCCTACATGTTGCTGGCCATTGGCGCCATTCTTAATTATTCCATGGCGATATCCTACTGACTCTGCTGTCCCCGTGATCTGATATTGCAATAAACTGGCGTGACATTTCAACATATGGAGCTTCGCTTTTTAACTTCCACACATAATCTCGGAGCTTAAATCTTATTGTCCGTGAGTGCAGTTTCCGTAAACCTTCGTCAACAATACCTTTTAGTACTCAAGGCTGTGGTTGCTTTCAAATAAGGAGACGCAGTCCCGAATTACATTACTTTCCCAAAGTTCGATTAAAATTAAAAAAAAAAAAAAAAAAAAAAAACAGTTGTTCAACGAACCGTGGACCAGTATAATAAACCTGAGTGGCTGTTATTAGCGGAACGGCCTCGCGGATGAGGTTGTGAAAGCACGTCATAATCTACGCCACGGGACGTGAACGTTTTCGTTGGCGCGGGAACCCGGAAGAGAAGCACTTGCATTGGAAAGTGCGTCTGCTCGCACTATCGCTATTGTCTCCTCCCGGCGAGGCATGTTGCTTTCTCGCACTTCCACGTCCAGGTCTCGTTCGCTGTGACAAGTTGAGTTGAGTTGAGAGATTTGACGCGGTTCTTAAGAGCGGGATGGAACCCCCGTGGGAACACCGTGTTCCAGGTCAAGAAGCGAGGGAGCCATACGGGCGACACTAACACGCACTTCTAGAGCCTCATCGCTCCTACACGCAAGGCGTGCAGTGTTTCCATCGTGACACTGTACTGTGCAAATTAGATCTGTAACATAGGGCTTTTATTACACGCGATGAAAGACCACAGCTTTAACTACGCTCGTATCTTTGTACTTTCCTCTTGCCGCTTAAAGAAACTGCAAACCCAAGTTTTAAAATTGCGGTATTTGACCATTTTTACGATTTTTTCACCAAGAATGCACTTAATATGACGAAAGTAAAAAAGAATAGGGGGATAGATGATTTATTTACCGAGATACGCGTATTCGCGCAAACAACTATTTCACAGAAAATGTGGCAGTCCATCCCACTCTTAACAACAAAGTCTTGAGAGCCGATGAGGGTGAAACGAGGTGAGAATGGAGCAGCGCCGGAATGAAAGGGCGGGTAAACGGAAGATCCCCAAGAAAACCCGCCGACCAGCGGCATAGTCCGGCACAATTTCCACTTGCGAAAATCCGGGAGTAACCCGGCCGGGGATTGAACCCGGTTCGCCTTGGTGGGAGGCGAGCAGTCTAACCGCTCACCCACCGCGGACCCGACCGTGACGAAAAATATACCTATAGTCTATTCACAGTTTCTTCACACTGTTTTGAACCAAACATTTGAAAAATCACCCTATATATGACGTGCTTGGTCGGTTCCTAAATATGAGGCATGGCGGCTTTTATTAATCACGAACAGGCCTCCTGTAGTTAACATAATAGATAGAAAAATTACTGGAGGCAATGATATAACATTTATTTAGCCCTCCTTTGGCATTCAACCGATAACGGATGAATATCACTTGAAAAATTAAAGACTAACCTTTTTTTAATTGTCCTTTTTCCACGAGTACTCCTGCAAACGATAAGGTCGAGGGTAAATATGAGTTCGTTTACCTAAGAAAATCAAGTCTCTAAATTAAAACTCATAATGCATAACCTGGAAACCACTTCGCTATAGCGCCCGTTTCATAACATTCGTGTACAATTTGACACAATCCCAGTTTTGCACAGCAGTTTCCAGACATCGCCCCGTCCCTGTTATCCCCCTGGAATGCTGTCGAGCACATAGACTTAAGATGGCGGTAGACCAATCTCGCTGGCTGCGCACAACCAGTCTCCGTGTCCCAACATTGAACTGCTTTTCTGCCAACACGACCAGCAAAAACGGCGTGGATTGGATTTGAGGTTAGAATACTGTTCAGTAAACAAGTGCTTTAAGATGTTTTTGTACTTCCTCTAACCAATTTGCAATGCAGTTCAGTTAAATTCTAATTCGAAAAGTATTATGTTAATATAAAAGAGCTTGCATTTAAAGATTAAGATATAAACAAAGACGTTCATCACTGTTGACCATGTGACTTTGTCACTTGTGTTCCTTTTGGGTAGGTCAATGCTGGGTACATGCGCAGAAGGCGAATAAGCAGTCGACCTCATCTTTAGTCTGTGGTCGAGCAAACCACCCCACCGAATCCTTGTGGTGATCGCGCCTGTCATTGGGAGAAAACGAATGAGTCACACGACCAGAGAACGAGGCCAACAGCCCGTACGCATGAGGACTTTCCTGAGCTCTAGCGCACAAGAAACGAACGGGAACAGCACAGAAAAAAAAAACGGCAACGTCCGTTAAATGAAGTTCCCGCGACAAGATATAAAAAAAAACGGGAACCTGTTTGGCCGGCATCTCAGCGAGGGAGAACGTGTCTGGTCCTCGCGGTATTTCTCGCTCCTCCTACTTCTTCAGTTGCCAACTTATGTCACGAGATCTTTACGGTTAACCTTGGAAAAGTTCCAAAGATCACGGAATCACGGAAAACACGTCTTCCGTCGGCGGCGTTGAAAGATACGTTACGCAAAACTTCGCCTGTTCTTCCGTAGCGCCTTTACGACGTGTTGCTCAAGCTATGTTCACCGTAAGTAAAAATTTTAAAAGTCAACCTCTGAAAAAAAATCCTGCCTGTAACTAAAAAGTGTTAAAAACGTCCATTATAATTACAGACTAACATTTCGCATTATAATGCAGTAACAGTGTCGACGTCATACGAGTATACAGAATGTTGGGAAATTAAACGCCCAAACTGCGGGAGGTGATTCCTTATGAAAAATAAAGTCGAAAATATACAGAACACCGTACACCTAAACAGAAGATTAAAGGAGATATGAATCTGTGAAAGTTGGGTTTTGAAAACGTATTTTTGCCGAATGCCTTGTACAATGCCTACCATGTTGCAAAGACACATGCGTAATGCTGGCCATCCTCGATCTGTGCGCACTGTTCGACTAGAGGAAATGATACGACAGGCCCTCCACTATTTCACGCTCTATAGCGCGGCAAATGGGTATGTTCCATTCAACCATGTGGGAAATACTATGGGTAAGTCGCCGCCATCCCTACCGCTGGCAGAAAGTACTACGCATTCAGCGAAAATAAGTTTTCAAAAGCCAAATTTCACAGACTCATATCTCCTTTAATCTTCTGTTTAGGTATATGGTGTCCTGTATATTTTCGACTTTATTTTTCATAAGTAATCACCTCTCGCAGTTTGGGCGTTTAATTTCCGAAACATCCTAAAAGTAAGTTTTAAGTGTGTCATTGGAGTTACACTCAACTGACAAGCCCTGCGGGACTTAGAACCAATAGTAAATATTCGGCACTCTGGTAGCTTCATTCCATGTAACCAGATCAAATAGTGGAATGATCCCTTCCCGTGTAGGCAGCCAGTGAACAAGTGACTTCTACCCGAGTATGTAGAGGAATTTGTAATCTAGCTTGGTGGCGTTTTATAATGCGAATTGGCAAGATCTATAATTATAGTACTGTTGGCATACAATTGAGTCAAAAATTATTTTCTACATTTTTATCCTAAAACTTAATGTTTTTTTTTTTTGGAACATGAAATAATAGTTTAGGAACAGTATGACGGAAATGGTAGGACATTACTTTAAAAAGAATAATGAAAGGAACTATATGGATTCTATACTTATATATCTGTTCTCGTACAAATGGTAAAGATTAAACAAAATTGATACACCAGGTTACGGCTCAAAATAACAGCCCGTGTCCTCAGAGAGTCTCATGGAAATATTTTTTCTTCGCCATTTTGTATGCGGTTCGCCCGTATTTTAATGTAAGATTTTAAGATAATATTTTAAGGCAAGATAGTTAAAAGTTAAAACATTATCGCAGGTAAAATAACTGTCGTGTTATACAATAAATTGCCAACATGACATTCCTGTGGCTTCAAGAAAGCTGGAACGAAACTTCGCGTCAAAATATCTTCTTTAAACTTCTAGGAATCAATATTTTAAGTTTACAGTCTCATATTTATGCTTTAAAAAACACATATTTATGTAATTTGTCAAGTTATTTAGCATTTTTATCAAGTTTTCACTGATATATCACAAAGCCTTAAAATATCCTCAAAATGTAGGAAAAAAAGTAGTTTTAAATCTGTGGCCAGAGAAATTGATCTTTATTTATTTCAAGATATAAGATAAGGTATGGAAATTTTCATATTTTGCTCACGTCGGCAGCGTTGGCTGAATATCTGCCATAGCAACTATCAAAATCACGTGTTGAAACAATAATGTTCCATTTTGGTTTTACATTTGTTCTCACAACATACATGTTCTTTTACTTTTATAAAGAAAATTATACCATAATTACGTTGTACCTGCTTTAAAACTTTGTCATAATTAGTGAACTACCATATCAAAGATTAATTTCGGAGGACAGAGAGTGTTTACTGCGCAGCTGGCTAACGCACCTACTTCATATTCAATTTACGATTTGTTTTATACATATTATGGTAAAAAAATGTCATCACTGTAACACACTACATGTATATAATATTATCTCCGTGTCACGTGATCAACGCATGCCTAAGTACTAATCTTAACCACGAACATTCAAATAATCACATGTGGCGGATGAATACACAAAGGGCAAGAAAATAACAAAATTAGGGCTTTCAAATATGTTCGCTCAGTCGAAAACCAACTGCGCTTTCAGCAGGCACAGTATTCCAAAGGCGCTGCTGGTTCTGCTGACTAAACTGCTACTGCTGACAGTAGTATCTTTACGTGGATTGTTTATTTTCTTCTAAATAGTTTTTATAATACTAGAAATGAATATTTTCTCACTTGTTTCAAGTAGCAAAATTCATTATTGAAAAAATATATATACAGGAAGTATCTGAATTCGACCGACTAACTTCATCTGTAGGTTAGTCACGAAAAAATAAGTTTAAAACATATATACAACCTATAGTCTAAAGTGAATACTAATAGTGGTACACATCTTTGAAGTTGGACCTGGAACACTTGTTTATTGCAAATAATGGAGATAATATTTAAGATGGAACACCGATTGTCTGGATAATGGTTAACTGAACACAGATCTTCATACACAACACTTGTCGCTGTCATCAAATCATTTCGCGTAAATAATCAGTATTACTACCCCTATTTCCAACTAACATCCATGTCGCGGTAGCATATTCGGGATTTAAAGGATGGATTATTAATCTTCATGTCACAATTAACAAAAATGTCACCTTGTGTAAATACCCTAAATCTCACCGTTTTCGAGTAATTCGTGTTTTACTTTCAAAATAATATTTACCAATACCTGGCAGGTGGGGCACGCACAATATCCAATAACATACTTTCGCAGCTATTAAGGGGGGGGGGTGTTCCATAGAGAGGTACATTACAGTGGTACTGTAATAAATTTCTTCTTCTTCTTCTTCTACGATTTCAAACATGTGTATCTCCCTTCGAATTAATTTTAGACCATATGTCGTATATATGTTTTCAACTTCTTTTTTCGTGATTAAACTTCACCCGAAGTTTGTCGGTTGAATTTAGGTACATTCTGTATAAACGCCGTTAGTGGGTAAAAAAAAAAAATTGCCATATTTCATTATCATTATTCAATCTACCGTGTGAACCTCACGCTCCTAACTACACTGTGCGTAATTCCGCCAATAACATAACATCAACTTGTTATGAAGTTATTTTGTCACTTAAGCATAGTATGTCGTCTGCTAGCTGCGGAGTTGCATCAAGAATTTTTACTTTGACCCTTTGAAGAGTATACACGTATATAGGCCCTATACATGGCGTTATGTTTATGTGAGAATCTCTGTGTTATCGGAGACAAAACTCACCCTTTTATTAGTTCGCCAATAGACTGGACTATATCGGAATCTAAGTAACAAAAAAAAATTACAATTAGTCAACATTTCAGTTCGTAAGAACAAAACTGATATTTTTGATAGTTTCTCAGATGAACACGACAGACTGTACAACATGTCAACTCCGTCGCGACACATTAATTGGAACAAAATCAACGCGCGACTTCACTGGCCGACGACCAGCCAGGGCACGGTAAGCACTCCCGGTGTAGCCAGGACCAATAGGACGATGGTACGTGAAAATACACTGACCAACATAATTGATATTGCTGAAGTGGAAAATATAAGCAGTTCACTTCAATCTTGTCCTCAGTACCAGTAAATTTGTGCAGTCCTTAAAGGGTTATAATCTATGCACTGGCCGCTTAACACGTATGATGAACAAACAGTGAGCAAAGAAACAACCCGGAATTCCTTAAGTTCAAGGACGACAGAAAAGACTGGCTATCGGTACCAAGATGATTGGGAGAAATGGCAGAGCAATTGAGTGATTCTATTTCTGCTGTACACTTACTGGTAATAACCCAATTTCATTGCTGCGGTAGAATAAAATGGATGGCAACTTTACGAAGGCCCTGTCTGGCTCGCCTCTGGAGAAATTCGCATCAAATCCCGTGGTTCAGACGTCAATCGGCTCGGAACATGTTCCCACCAAAACCGAGACAAGTTCGCTGAAGATACAAAACTGAATTATTTTAAGTCGAAATGAATGTATCCTGTATGACAAAAACTCTGGGATAATTTTGCTATAGTACGTATATTACATATTACAAATGCGGTAGAAATGTGTTACTGACAATATACAATTCACGAAATACACATAGATGGATTTGTTTCGAACTTTTTAGTAATGTGACACAAAACTGAGATATAAATTCAACTACATTAAAACACCTTTTCCTTCAAATGCTCTGTTCTTTGGAAATAAACATGTTGTACAGTCTAAACCTGAATCACTGATATAGGCTGTTCACGGTTAAATGAGCACTTTTGAAAGCCCTGCTTAAGATTTACTTGTATACACGTTTTGTGTTATTCCGCCTTATGTAGAATTAACATTGCAATGGACCTCATCACTTTAATCATGGGTCGGTCAAGTGAAACTGTGAAATTATTAGAAAAGTAAATATTGTACAAATCTGCTCATTTTTACACTTCCATGCATTGAAAAAAAAAACAGAAAGAGAGTGAAATGATTTAAGTAATCACAAATAATTACCTAACACTTTTTATTCGACGTTAATATATGGAACTATTTTCTTCTCCATCGTTACCAACTTTACTGAGCGAATGTTACTCAATGCGTCCATTAAAATATATGCACGCAGGGGTAGTGACTTTAATCTAAGGTACATTTCTAAAGTGCTCACTTTATCGTGAACAGCCTTTATCAATCAGTAGACTTATTTAACAAAAACTTCAGTTAATGCCTTTTTATCTAGACGCGAATAGGCCAGTGCAATTCACTAGGAATCAGTAGAAATCGGTGTGTTATCAGTGAATACCTACCAGCAACTAAAATGATAAGTAGAATTAAACTGATGAAAGTGGTTGAGCAGTTTCAACAGATCTGCAATAGAATTCGCTGATTTGAAGCAGTTTCACCTTTTCCGATTTTAGAGTTAAAAATACTATTAGGCCTTAGTTTTACTACGCATCTTATTTTAATATCTCTTCTGCACCACACTGCGTAACTTACTGCTCTTTTAACTTTTTTTGGCCCTTTCGAATTTTCTGATTCAATCATTTTCATGGCTGACTGAATTTGCATACGCGTCATAGAAAACATAAATGTGAGACCGCATTAGGTATTGCTCAAAATGTATGTTTTTCTATAGTGTATTTGCTATTTAAAGAAACACTTAATGCGCAAATATTCAAATATAGGTTATTCACGGTATAATGAGCACGTTTTGAAGCCCGCTCAAACGGAATATATACTTTATTGTAGCCTTTGACGTTAACTTTCGGGTTCGATGAAATATGTACACTATATTTATTACTTACATGGCAATATTTATTTTAAAAAGTGGCGGAAGGTTAAAAAAGAGTTTATAGGGAAAAAATAACCAGGGCTTTAAAAGTGCTCACTTTACTTTGAACAGCCTATAATCGTACTCCTATGCAAACAAAAGTTTCCAGTACAGATGAACTATTTCCACTGTGTTACTTGCTCAGAATACCGTTTAAAAATATAACTTGTTACGCTGTTTACTGACTTCACGACTGATATATTTTAACGTCTATAATCTGAAGATAGTAAATCACATAATCTGGCATAAATCTACATGCAAAGTACTTTCCTAAATACTTGGCTGGTTTACCTGTCTCACTTTTTCATCCAAGCTAGAAGTCTTCTGCGAACGTCGTATTTTGAATAAACTTTCCACTTTGGAATTCTTACTAGATCTTGGAAATGATACACTGCAGTCGAAACGAGGTAAATACTAAATGAGCTGCACAGGACTGGCGAAGAGATGGCGCGGATGTTCGAAGTCGAGATTCATTCTCATGATCGAATTCAGGACAGTGTTTTTATTCTCCTTTCGAGTCGAGCAACAGCACAATTCACAGTGCTCACTGCTTCGTCGAGGCGATGCCTCAGACAATTTCGCAGTTGCGTGAATTTTTAAATACGTACAAAAAATAAAGCCCAGCGCTGATGTTTGCTCGCTCAAATATTGACTTGCACTGACGAAACAATTGTACAAAATCCTACGCTATTCAATCAATGGTCAAATGTACGCGTGCGAATAATTTACATTTCGTATGTGAATAATTTTTTATTTCTTCCTGATTGTTTATAAGACAACGCCGTTTTATTGCCGGTTGGGTGTTAGATGGTTAGGAGGGTTATTTATACTCTAAACTAATACTAGCTTATATTTAAATAGCTGCAATCACATTCAAGACCTACTCGGGATTCGAATCCGGAACATTGTGTTCCAGATGTAATGTTTCAGCTACCTCGCACACGGAGATGACCACAAAAGGATCCAAAATTTTATAACTGGCACGCACATCTTTGATTCGTGCATTAAGGCTGTTTATGTGGCAAATGATTTCCTATATTTTCAGGATATTTTATTTCTTTGTAATTCAACACTTTGTTCACACCTGCTGTAGGGATTAACTTGTTGTTTTTTTACTTTAAATTGTATCCCTAAAGTTAAAATTGAAATACTGGTGAAGCAAATAACTGACTTTTAATAAAATGTTCTAATGACATTCCGATAACATGAACCCATTACTTTGAGCTGCGGCCTATCCAGTGGCAGAGGAAGGGGGTGTGGTCCACCCTGGGTGTCATCACCAAGGGGGTGACAAGATTGGAAAAATTATTATTTTTTTGGACTAAAAAACTTTATTTGATGTCTGAAATTGACTCTGGAGCCCAGGCGAGGATTCGTAAACTTAATCCTTGGCATTATTTGTTCCTTATACAAATTTTCTCGTAATCTGTGTGGAATGCATTCTTTTGCAATTGTTTCACAATGTGTAACATTTTTTGGGACCTTAGAAAGGCTGTACTGATTTTTCTGTTTCCACATACATATGGACGATCCTTGTAACTAACGTTGGAGTTATAGTGAAGAGACTTTCCGATAAATGATGGAATGCTCACTATGAAGCTGTAAAAGTTGTACATGCTAATTTCAAGAAGATCCTTGATGCCATAGAAAAACTATGTGATCCCACAGAAACTGTCGAATCCAGAGCAGCAGTGCAAACACTTTTGACAGCAATATGTGATTTTTTTTCATTTTTATGCGTTTTGTATTTGTGGGGTAATGTTTTAGAATGAGTAAATCACACTCAAAAATACGTACAGAATGTTGGAATCAGTTTTGAGAAGTATGTTATAAAAATGAGAAGTCTGAGGATCTTTTTGAAAGACAAAATAAATGAGATTGTGAAGCTAGCACTGCAGTTTGCAACGAACACTTGTGAAGAGATGGGCATTAACTTAGTGAAAAGAGCCGTCAAAGAGAATAAAATTATCTCTGGAGAAAAGGCTCAAAATGTACCACTCACATTGAATGAAGAATTGAAAAGTTCAATGTTGTAGTTCGTTGATACGTTTTTCAAGAAATCGACACTTGTTGCAAGGACATGGAAAGTGTATCAGCTCAGTTTGCAGTTCTTGAGCCATGAATCTGATCACAACTTCAGAAGACGAACTTCCACAGTTAGTAAAAAACTTAGTCGTAAAATATCGTTACGCACTCGCTGCTTAGCATCCCGCGCGAGCGAGTGGAGGTGAAGGACAGTAGTTATATGATATCGGCGGCAGCAAGTCACACAGAATTGTTTTGAATGAGCAAGCGTTCTATAGGCCAGTGGCCGCGTGTCTGTTACATAAAGCGAGCCGACACGATACTCCTTTTGCGGTGTACGCTGCTGACCCGGGTTGAATTGATATCTGCGTTTATCTGAAGAATGCCTGGATTACTGACCTCGTTCGCTCAGCGTGACTCGGCGTGTGTTGAACCTTCCAGATGGTCAGGGCGGCGAATGGTATACATGTGAGAGAGGCCTCCGAGCGTAGGAGTTGAGTGAATGAGTGGCCGAGTTACGAGCGATAGAATACGAGCAGCGAGAGAAGTGACCAGCGTAAGGGAAATCTGCAACTGCCAGTATCTAGCAGTGAAGGGTGCGGCTGGCAGGCTGGACTATTGGACTAGATGCGTGAGTGAAATACACTACAAATGGCGGCAACAGATAGACTGAACACGTGTTAATAATATGAGTTGATAGATTGTAACCAAACAAAGACAATTTAGAAGGACTTTAACTAGAGTAGAAATAGATATTAAATATTGCGCTCACTGCTAATAAAAATAGTAATAGTGAAGACAGATAGTTTAATGCTGTAAATAATAGCTGTATGATTAAATTAGAAATATAATATAGTTATTTAATTTTTATTACGACCTCCATCCCTCTTGAACTCAGATACACCCCTCAGGCATCCCATAACATTATGATGAACATTCTGAAGATGGCCTCCTTAGAGAGATTCCACGACTAAGAAGACATCTACAAGCTGCCAAAGTTACAAAATAATATTCTCTGGAATGGTTTTCTAAGATTTCTAGAGTTTATTGTTGAATATGAGCTTTCAGATTCTGTACCACAACTGACTTCGGCCTTAAGGGGCCCGCCTGCCTGCCACCCGAACTGCGTTGCAGTGGATTTGAAACCCGGGTTTTTTTTTTTACAAAACTATAAAACGCGCGTCCAATGCGCTAAGCTACAAAAAGAACCTACACTTCAGACTGTGCCTGTCGATTATTTAAGACATCACGCACACTGGTAACACAATTTTAAAGCACTTCATCGTAATTAAAAACGACTTTTTCAAAGCTCTGTATCTCAAAATATACGCGCTTTATACAAACAAATATTTTCTAGGGAAATGCACTGAACCTTGCCTACAAACTTTCTAGCACAGTTCTTCTTGTAGTGAGAATAAACAAATTTTTTGATCTCGAGAGTGTCCATTCTGTTATGCTTCCTGGGAGAGAATAAACCTTATATATATGTTGAGCGCCCTCTGCGTAGAGGCGATGGCGCACTTGTAGCGCGTGTCAGAGTAGTCCTTGGAGCTCTTGCGCTTCTCGACCTAAAACACGGAAATAGCTCCAAGCAGACGGACATGCCCTTAAGATTCTTGTTAACAATAGCATCATGTGAAAGAAGTTTTTCTAAACTTAAATTAATCAAGAGTTATCTTAAGTCCACTATAAGTCACGCAAGGCTCTCTGGCCTAGCCATTTTGTCAGTTGGAAACAAAGTAGCGAAAGGAGTTGATATTTATGATGTGATTTCAAAATTTGCAGAGAACGAAGTTAGGAAGCATAGGCTGTATATGACAAGAAATTTCCCGCACCGGGTGCCACCTGACCTTGCTACGCCACTGGGCCTAACAAATTAATATAACTCTCTTTTGAGATTTGTACGAAAATAAAGATATATAATCTTAACATTCCGATAGTTTCTTTAACGTTTATTTTAACTTTTATTTTCCAACATTGTAATATAACTATTCCAGACTATTTCATACAACGAAAAAATACGTAATACGCTAAACATTTAGGAAACAATTTCCTACTCTTAAACTCTCTTAACAAAAAATATAGTCCATTCACGACTGGAACAGACTTATGAAAATCAATCTTTGAAAAAACACTCTAGCCATTAACTCCATGCATAGCTAGTAAAAAAAAAATGGCGGGTGTGGGTACTGTACCCACACCCGCCATTTTTTTTGCTAGTTGTGCATGCAGCTAATGGCTAGGGTATTTTTTCAAAGATTGATTTTCATTAAGTCTGTTCCAGTCGTGAATGGCCTATAGATTAAGAGCGACGTTCACTATAATTACTACTTCATAAGGAACATCATCAGAAAAGATCTCTGTATTTGTGTCGGTAGGATGTATCTGAAATTACTTTCGTTTTCTTTTGATCTCATGTCTTCCTCCCTCCCCTTAGAACACCCTAACAGTGCAAATCACTAACTCAGAATGAGAAAGGACGATTTCGTCGCAACGTGGCGGGCACCGCAAGCACGCGGAAACGGAAACGATTTTTACGCTACCTTGTTGCGGAACAGGAAACTAGACACAAAGAGCGAAACAATTCTGTTTTGGCTTCAGTCTGTAGTGCCGGCTTGTTAGTGCGCATGATCAAGCCGGTTCAAGGTGAAATCAGCACTTATAAATCAACCTATGAAAAAAATAAAAATTCCAGCCATAACTACACACATGCTACAGTAATGCAGGCTCCCAGTTGGTTTGGCGGCGAATTAAGTAAAATAGTTCCGATTCTTGACGTATTGAGTGTATCTGTAATGTTTGAATTTAAGGCGAACAAAGTAAAGTCGGACTTTCAAAAGTGCTCAATTAAACACGAAAAACAAAAAGCTCTCGCATACACGCTGTGTATAAATTGCGTTTCGTCGTGTTCGATGCACACGTTGTGTGGGGGGGGGGGGGGTGGAGAGATCTGACCGGGGAAAACGGGAGATGCCCGTTAAAAACCGCCGACCAGCGGCATTGTCCGGCACGATTCCCACACGAGAAAATCTGGGAGCGACCCTGCCGGGAATAGAACCCGGTTCGCTCTGATCCGAGGCGAGTAGTCTGACCACTACATAACCGCTACACCCCATACACGTTGAAAGATAAATACTCTGCGGATTCATAATACGCGAATTTGCTGCAGACTTGCTCTCAATGAAATTACAGGGACACCCGTTAAATTCCATGGCTGTAGATAGTACGATGAAACGACTAGACCTGCATCCTAATTCAGTGCCTTGCGCATAGCGGCGATTCAATATTTTATCTTAATTCCGATATAGGCCTTAGCGCTCTCTTGTGCCTGTGCTTCAAATTCGCAAGCTATATATCTATAAGCATGCGTGTTAATGATATAATGCCTTTAAATAGACACTTATTGTTTTCAATACGTTGAGGCATGGAAAGGAACACAATTGCACTGCCATGTTATGTAAACATTACAAATTACTGGTTACGTAGGAAAGCTTGCCTGTCACTTCTGCAGTGAAAATTCTACAAATTCGTAGATATGTCACCGAGTGATTACACTTGTCTGTTTCATAAAACAGTCTGTAGTGTGATATTTGACACATTTGTTGGATTTTTAACTGTGAGCTCAAAACTTTTGTGAAACAACTATTTGCCAAATTGTCATAAAATTCTATAAATTTTTCATGACAAATTTGTAAATTTGTCAGCTTTTATGAAACACACATTTGTCGGAGTGTAAACCTGTATGACAATTCGTGTCACCTGTCGAATTGTAACTTTTATGAAATTGGCCCCTGTTCTGAAACATGCCAGACACGAACGTGTATAAAGGCTGTTCACGATAAAGTGAGCACTTTTGAAATTAACCTTAGAAAAAAGTCACTGCCCCTACCTGCGTAGGGGCCATGGTGGCTGAGAGATTAGCACGCTCGCCTCCCAGCAAGGCGAACCGGGTTCATTCCCCGGCCGGGTCACCGTATTTTCGCAAGTGGGTATCGTGCCGGACAATGCCGTTGGTCGGCGAGATTTCTCGGGGATCTCCCGTTTCCCCCGCCCCTTCATTCCAGTGCCGCTCTATATTCACTTCAATCACCCTGATTGGCTATCAAGACCTCGCTGTTAAAGCCGCCCAAATCTCTTCACCTCACCCTACCTGCGTATATTTCAGCGGGTGCACTGACTGACATATGCCCAGTACAGTGCATTCGTATAACGTGCATACACGTAGAGCTTAAGCAGGGCTTCCAAAAGTGCTAATTTTACAGTGAACAGCCTATACTAGGCATAACATGCTAGGGTTTAAACTAAAACTATATATATATATATATATATGAAATTCCCCTTTCATTTAGTTGAAGTTGTATAAAAATTAAATTTTTTAATTAGGTCAACTGTAATACCAGTAAACAGTAGGAGTTAAGACGTTGTGTATGTATCAAATGACCACATAATTCATTTTTCTAAGTTTTACTTCATAAAAGTTTAAATCTGTAAGAAATCAAAGAATCCAAAGTGGCAAATGGGGTCGGGGCAGCATATATTACCTCTAAGACGAAAATTTCAATTTCCTTGAATATCTATCTTTTGATTTCCCACTGCAGTTTCTTAATATGTTTTACTGTAACCAAAAGTAAAGCGTTAAGTTTAATTTGTTTACGAGGACAAAGTTATTATTACTAGTTCCAAAACTGTACTGTTATTGGCTCAAATTTCTTTAAGTGCGATGTAGGCCTATATGAAGTTAGTTGTCCTTCTTGGCGAACTTCATGATCTAATTCGCAAATATGACTTCCGATGACGAGGCTTCTGGCTCAAGTCCAGTCTGGGCCACGGCTGTAATTCTAGGTTAGATAAGTACGTAATCCATCTCCCGGATTAGTTTTCCGCAATGAAGCGGGGGGTCTTGAAAAGCAGTAATTTTAAATAATAGTTTGAAAGAAATTACAGCTTAAAGAGCTGTTGGACTGTGCACTCGTTGTCTTCGCTTGTAAATAAAATTAAGTACAAAAAATTACCTTAAATGTTAAACGGCGTGAGTTTGATTACACGTGTAGCAATTTCCCCCCCCCCCCCAACGGTATTGGTGTAACTCACCTACAGTTCCCCATATAAAACAGATTTATTTTTAGTGTACGTGTAACGAGGTTTGCGGTGTGCTGCAAAGAGGCGCGAGTGGACCTCTTTGTGAACAAGAAAGGCCGAACAAAAGAAAAAGGGGGCGCTATTGTATCGCCGAAGTAAAGCACGGCACGCATTATCCCTCAAGCCTTTACACTTCATTCATAATACAATTTTAATCGTCTAATTTACAGCGAAACTACGATCATGCATACGCAAAGTCAAGTCTCGGTTCATAAAGAAAGGGGGAAAAAATGGCTTTATCAAGGTTGGCTGCCATTCTGTAAATATATAATAACTTACGAAATAACCAGTTCTTCAAAATCAAAACGCAAGAATAATCGGTAAAAAGAAACCAGTTTTGGTCCAAATTTTTGCACCTTTTTTTTACTGCGGTCGACGAACAATTTTCTTTATTTTTAAAGCAAGATTGGCAGCGCTGCCAGCTTACTGCGCATACGCACGTAAGGAAATAACGGTGAAGAGTACGTGACGAGTTCCAACTGGAAACCAGGTACAAACGTGAAAGTTCCCGTTCATTGCTACTACGATCACTGGTACAAGATTAAAGACTCCTTCGAGAGAGGTTTCTTTCAAGGAATGAGGCACGAGACATATGAAGCAATAGGGGCAACTTCACCCGGCGCATCTAATGAATTATCATCTCTTCGAGCATGGCACTTACCGGCGTGCAGTATTTTCGTTGTACAGTGTATAACTATGTGACTTTCAAGACATACTCCACCGTTTTATTGATGGAAAATGTAGCTAATTTCACTCTCACGTTCCTAGTTTCGCATGTATCCCGTTAGCATATTTTAAAACACGACAGTCTGAAAAGTCCAGTTTTAAGCTGTATTAGAGAGATCCGAAAACATTTTTCTAATGTAGGCCTACACAATATCCTAAAAGTCTGAAAGCCTTTCGCTTCCATATAGGATTAGTTTCGTATAAAAATGTGGATTTAAAAATGACGGCACTGCAGTTTCTGCGTTCCCGCCATCTTGTGTTTACCCATTTTTCGCAATTGAGTTTTATTTCAAAAGCTTTAACGAAATCGTTTGCACGACAATGCGAAAATACGAGCTTCTCAAGCTTTACCAAACTATTTACCTTAATTAAATTTAATAGAGTTTAAAAAGTAACTGCTAGGAAAAAATAAACGTTTTTATTTTGTGGTCCATTGCGTAAATGATACTAGCAACAGTTGTCAAATAATACTGCTTTAGAAATTGTTTAAAGAAATATCCTACGTCCGGTTGATCCGTATAGAATAATAAATAATGTGCAAAGAAAATTGTGACGGAAATTCCATAAAACCAAAGCGGGAACTGATTTTCCCTTACTGGTAAAAATTAGGGTAGTTTTTTTTGTTTGCAGTTTGGCGTGGGGTGGAGTGAAGTGGAGATATTTGGGCAACTCTTAAAAAAGGTATTGAAGAGGGTGAAACAAGGTGGAAATGGAGCAGCGCCGGAATACAAGGGCGTGGAAACGGGAGATCCCCGAGAAAATTCGTCGACCAGCAGCACGACCATTAGTCTATACGATAGTTACGGTTGTCAGCTCTTCGTATTATGTAACAGGGTGGTCTTCCGCTACCTCCCTTACGCTGGAGCAAGTTTAGAACCCGAGGGAAAACAAAGGCCCTAATAACGAAAGTAAGTGTATGTGAGGATGGAATAAAAGTAAAGGATGTTTGATACCTCTTCCACATCCTTGGTTTATGCGTAATCAGAACTTAATAAGATTTGCATGTTATGTCGCTCGGTTAGATGTATGCACAAAAAGGCTGAAGACGACGGGACCGTCAAGATAACAGCGGGCTCCTAACCTACTGTGACTACTTCTAGTTTCACATCGACATAACTGTAGGTATGACAGTCATTATTAGGGCCCTGTTATTTCGCATTAAAATTTGGCGATGTACTACGTGTTGCACAAGTATATGTTAGTCTCGCGTATGTCATTAGGCCTCCGCGCATCTTGAAACATCCTGGAGAAGACTGAACCAATAGTATACACTCAGCACATTGAAGTGTGCGGTTCTAACAGTAGAATGAGTTAGGACTGTGGAAGCAGCTAATGAACAAATTACATATACTCGAGTAAATAGGGCATTGTGGAGTCTAGCTTGGTGTCGTATAACGCAATATAAGGTTTCCAGTCATTATTTGTGTTAAAATAGGTAGATATTTGAGCTTACCGTCTCGTCAACAGTGAGTTCATTAGAGACGGAACAAGCTGCGCATGTTTAATAAAACATCCCAGCATTCAGTTGGTGTGGTTCCCGGAAAACCATAGAAAGCCGAAAACAGGATGTCTGGAACGGGAGTCGAACCCATGCCCTCCCGAACGCGAGTCCTGGCGCAGAAAAGACCAGATACCAGTCAAGCAAGCAAGGGAGCATATTGAACTAACAAGGCGCATTACTGCTGATGACGCCAGCCCGTCAAAACTTAATTACACGTCAGGCTGGGCTAGCATGGACCACGGGAAGCTATTCCAAATCAATTTGCGGATGGCGACGGACATTTGGACAATTAATCATTCAGTGCTCAGCACAGATAATAGCAGTACAAAATTCGAAACCAGGGCACTAATGCACGTTAATCCTGTGATAGGTCAGACGACTAATAATGGCCAAGCTTAGTTTGGCAAGTCCATAATTTATAAGTACGGTTTAACAACAGATATCGCTCGCGACGCGTGTGAATAGAAATTAAGTAGGAATTGAATATCGTTATATTAAGTTGGTTTTAGACTCCATGTCTGTCAAATATGCCATGCTCTTAACCAGAAACGCGATTTAAATTCTCTTCGTTGGTTAAAGTAATTTTATACGAGTGTCTAAAAAATTCATAATGAGCTCTTGCAGACTCTTGAGACAGGACCAATGATTTGTATGGAAAGGAGAAAATACTAGTTGAGCAGATGCAAATAACAAATCTGACTCACGAGTGTTTGGGTTTATCTTAACGCACTATCAGACGAACTTGGTTGTCCACACTAACATTTACGTGCGGTAAGAGATAGGCCCTACGTGCAGAGCGAAAAATTACACGTCTAGATTGTTAACGACTAATACGCGATATTAACCAACTACAAAACGCAATTCACAAAGGAAATAACGTTACTGTTCGTTTACTAGGAATCTCTGGCAATATCCTAACATGAAATAGCCACGGGTTATGTACGCTTACAGACCAAGGTGAATCACAACTGGTTATGAATCGAGGGGGAAAAATCTGACGTTAATACGAGTAAGGCACCTATGGCAGGCCACGTGAATAACACCGCAAATTTCAGTGATAGAAGAAAAGGTTTCAGACAAAAGTTGCTTGGGTGCAAGACGCTAATAACTTGATAGTGTTAATTTACCCGTACGTGGAAGGGTAAAGACGATACAAATGTCAACTTCGTTAATTTAACTGGAATGATAATTCTTATTAACAACCCTCGACAGTGCGTACGAGAATGTAATGAATGTGATGACATTTGCCGGTAATTCTAGAACGCTGAAGGTGAATGACGTAGCAAACTGCGCCGCCGCACGGAACAATGGGCCGCCGTAGCGCCGTCATGTAGCGACTGTAGCCGTCCTACCGCTAGCGTTTGTTTAAACAAACTCCAGCCTCAGACTATACTTCCTTTGTTATTTTATTATGTTTTCAGGTATTCAAATTGGTGACTTTGTGCATTGATACACACTGTAAAGAGAATCTGAGCGGACATTACCGCACGTTGAATTTCATCTGAACGTGTCGCAGAACAAGCTCGTGTTATACGGCCTTTCATGTCTTCGGGAGTCGTCGATGGGTCTTTGCAGACCTGTTGCTTTGATGTTCCCCGCAGATAAAAGTCCGTAGGCGTTAAGTCTGGAGAACGTGCAGGCCATTTCGTGTTACCAGACCGACCGACCGAGAAAATAAAACTCACAAAAATACGCACAAAAACATGGAAATTTACGTGGTATGAACATTGCTGTTGAAGTAAGTAGATATTTGTTTACTTTACAAGCAATTACTGTATAGTTCTAGCTGCATTTATCAGCAGTACCTCTGAATATGAGTAACAATATAGAAGGCATAAAGCCGTAAGAGATTTTCTGTACGTTTTGAAACAATTTCCTTGGCCCCACTCAAGATAGCTGTGCAATCGCTCCCGTTTACCCGTGGCACCGTCGAACGGCAAGAAAAATAACTAACGCTTGCCAACATCCCTTATATCTCCTCCCTCCCACGTACAAATGACACACTCGCATGCACACACACGACAAACTCCAATACCAAACATATACCTTAGTGGGGCACATGTTTAATCATTTTAGAAATGTTGGAATTTCTCTAGGAAAGAGAACTTCGACATTTCAGTGTTTATTTTTTAGTTATTTTACACGTTTGTTGTTGAGTGGAAGTCATGAATGCGTAGCAATAAGATAGGCAAAATGTTCGCGTGTCCGGCAATTGCCACATGACGATGTTTAGGCTAATGTTTCGCGGAAGAATAGACGGGACATATTTATTTTTAAAAAATGCTAAATATAAAAATTGTTTGGCATATATTTAACAGTTTTTTAATGCATGAACTGTTATTTGGTGATTTCACATATCTATGTCAAGTGATTGACCACGGCATTAGTTAATGTTGTAAATTTTTTCAACTGTACAACTTAATCAGCATTTAATTTTAAGACTGCAGCAAAACAGGAGAATTTTGGATTTGACATCAAATTATACCAAAAAACATGAAGTATAAAACTAATATTCGAGGGGGATGTTATTACATACATTGCGTACAAATTGGACAATGTTCCGTGCAATTATAAAATAATTAAATTTTAATATCCAAAACCCTTAACGTGCGCAATTTTTGGTGAGCATGTATTACGGCATCAGCAATGTAGCGTGAATACACAGCGCCTCGCCAACAACATCTTGACACTTGTAGTGCCAATGATAACGTGAAGCGTTATGCAGGAAATGTAGCACGTTATGCTGCCTGCTACATCCATCCATAGTATAGTTCTGGATTCTCCTCGGCTTCGCCGCAGTATACGGCATTAATAACGCGGCCTGCGATCCCGCCGCATTTTCCCGCGAGCGATGCATCGACGGGGAACACAGTATCGGGACGTAACAGTTACCGGCAGTAGAAAACGTATGCGAAGCGGGGATATTTGCGATGTGGGATGCGCGTTGTCGAACTAAGCCACGCGTGGTATATGCCAGGTAGAGCAAGCCAGGGAGGGTTGAACAAAAAAAGAAAAGGCGTACTACCCCAACCTGCGTGGTGCAATGTGGATTGAGGAGGGGGTGGGAGGAGGGTGAGCACGTGTTTCACCCGCCGCCATCTTGCCATGCCACTACTATTACCGTCTGGACGAGACGGGAAACCTTCGTGGGAAGAGCAAAAAGGGGGGGAGGGTTGAGGGACTGTGCCCAACCCAACCCCCTCTAACGCCCTCCGAGAATCAATACCAGGGGCAGGGCCAACCTCACGAACTTCATTCTCGCGGTCTACTGTACTTCAACTTCATTTAAGTTGTTATGAAGTTCGTATTTACTTGATACAGTCATCTAAATCAGTTGTGGATGGGAGTAGATATTAGGTTTTATGTAAAGAATATGGGATGGATTTCCACTGAACTAATAAAAGTTTTTTTTTTTTAATACTTTTAATTATTTAAAAAAAAAATGAAGATGAACGAGTAACATTCTCTAACAGCTAACAGAGATCGCCACCGGTTCTAGCCCAGCCGTGAACATGCACAAATGAACAGTTAACTGTAATAAACCTCGCTATTAGCTGTCATGTGAGCGATGGGGAAGGGAGGGGGGTAGGATAAGAATGATACATCATGTTTTACGAAGACATTCCGATCAGCATATTCCATCAGTGCTGCCAACGCAGTTTCGATTTCGTTCGCAATGTTAGCACATGCAGCGTGCTCAGCAACATACATGCACTAGATATGACATGACTGAGAGTCGTCTTCTGTACGTGTCCTCGATATCAGTTCACCAACTGACATAACTGTCCAAAATAACGTGTACAAAGGCATGAACAAGGTACTGTGAAGGGGGAGGGGGTGGATGGGGGCTGTAACTCCCCGCTTTGCCAATTAAAATTATAAATATTCCTTTATGTGCTATAAAATAGTCAACTGCTGTTCACTATAACGCATTCATTACACTGTGAGGTAATTTTCTAACAGATTTGTCATAATTGTCCTCCCTCCCTTCACTACAATCAGTGTAAACACCCCTCCTCCCCTTCCCCTTGAGACCCTCCTTTGAAAAATTTCTGCCTACGCCACCAGTGAACTATCGCTGGTTTGACCTCTGTTCAGAAAACACGTGTGATTTGAGAAAAATAAAATGATAGTCTGCATAACTTCATTACTTACAATATTATTCGATCAGAAGAAGTGAACCAAGATCTTAAAGTAACTAGCTATTTATGTAAACACGGTGCTAACCTTTGTCAATCCGCATAGTTATTCCAGTTCTAAGGGGCGAAAAAAGCCTTTCAGTGTTGCAACACAGAGCTGGCCACCACCTCGCAGATTGCATGCGCACTCTACGCCTCATTCCATCAACACTCAGCACACGTAAGGATTCGCCTTGTAAATAAACATATACACAGGACATTTAGAACTGTTATAGGCTGTTCACGGTAAAATGAGCACTTTTGAAAGCCCTGTTTAAAATCTACTTGTACACACATTATGTGTTCTTCCACCTTATTTACAATTAACATTGCCATGGGTCTCATCACTTTATTCATGCGTCGGTCAAGTGAAACTGTGAAATTATTATAAAAGTAAATATTGTACAAATCTGCTCATTTTTACACTTCGATGCATTAAAAATACAGAAAGCGAGATAAATAATTTAAGTTATTACAAATGGTTACTTAACACTTTTTATTCGACGTTAATATATGGAACTACTTTCCCCTCCCCCGTCATTAACTTTACTGGATACAAATCCAACCAAACATGTATGACAGTTACGTGGCCAGTTTCGTAATGGACGGAGGAGTGTCATTTTAATTAAGTGAAATAAATAACTGTAATATAATCATCACTTTACACCAGTAAATGAAATATACAATATTTTCGTAATATCACTATCACTTTGCAGTAATTTATGCAACTGCAATGGAAATTACCACAAAAAATCATCACAAACGGATTCGATTCCCAGCGGGATCACACCCAGGTTTTCGCATGTACGAAACGTGCAGATGTTTCCGTGGGCTAGTGGGTTTTTTCGGGGTGCTGCAGTTTTCCCCGCCCTTTCATCTAGTCGCCACTGGATTTCGCCAGGGGAACACGAAGTGCTCTTCACGTGCGGAAAGATTTGGAAGGCAGGGTCTTGAGAGCCAATGAGATGAGTATGGAGCAGCGCCGGAATGCAAGGGTGGGGGGAAACCGGAAATCACCGAGAAAATCCTCCGACCAGCGACATTCCCATACGCAAAAATCCGGGGGCGACCCCGCCGGGAATCGAACCTGGTTCGCCCACGTGGAGGCGAGTACCCTGCGTAACTAGCTTGAAGGTTAACAGTTCAACGTCGCGAATAATCGTGCCGCTTAGCAATGTCCGCATGTTCACACATCACAGTCGCTGCAAACAATCGGCACTATCGCAGCAAAGTCACCAGCCTCTAACACCACTGCAGTCCAGACTCAGCACACTCGGTTCTGGACTTGTGTGTCCTCTCGTTCAACCACTGGAGACAACCTGCCACAACTCAACTCGCATGACTTGGCCACAGAGTACTTGAGAGTACAGAGGCGAGACATGTGCTAATACCACGAATTCTATCCTCACACGCCAAAGAAACAGCGTCCACTGGGTAGAAAACTGTTGGAACGTCGTTCGCCAATATTCGCCTGGTAACCTTCGTCAGCTGGCAGCCTTGCCAAGAGGGAACGTTTCGCAACATACTGAAGTCTATCGGACACAGAGCCAATGAGAGAATAGGTGTGTCCACATCACAAGGACTGCTCGCCATTTTGTCTTGGTATACTTATCGAGACTTTATGACTGGGTGGTGCGTAATCCGGAGTTTATATACGACCACCCAACCCTCTTCAGACATTTGAATCCATCACTTCTCTCCGAGATAAAACGAGACCATGTCGCGATGTTTCTGTTAACGAAACACATTAATCAACTTCTTAGCTACGGGATTACAACAAACTGTTACGACATCGTAACTAAGTCCACCTCTTGCTGCGCGTTGCCCCCTTTCTTCCCCTATCACAACTCCACTGCGACTTCCTCGAAAATTGTGACTCATATAAATATGTTGCTGTATTGTTGTTTAATTAGTAGACAAGGGGAATTTCGTTGGCTGCGGCCACGAGTGCTGGCAGCCACGCATTACGGCGACGACTATCAAGTTCGCATGGTATGCTGTGCTGCAATACAGCAAGTAGGTTGCACCCCGGGCAATTTACCAGCATGCGGTACAGTGTAACGGGAACGACGGGCTCAGTTGTGAAGAGCAATTTAATGCAAGCGGCGGAACATGAGAATGTCGCAGTTTGAGCAACGGGAAACGCAAGAATGTGCCCAAAGTTGGGCAAATCCGCCAGTGAAACGTTTCACACGATGAAACACGTGTACGGCGATGACGCCATGGACCGCACTGCTGTGATTATGGGGCACCAACACTTTGCGCACGGGAGATACGGTTTGGAGGATGATGAGCGTACTGGTCGGCCACGGCAAGATCGAAGAAGTTGCAACGTCTTGCAGCATCAATAGGGATTAACCATAGGACATGCCACAAAAATTTGTTGGGTGACATGACGCAAGACCAACGCGACGATCGCATGACCATTTGCGGTGATCTGATCAGTAGTACTGATAACCAATGGGGTGTTTCTCAACCGGATGATAACAGGGGACAAAAGTATTGTTTTCTGTTGTACGATCCTTGACCGAAGCTACAACCAACCACCTGGAAATCGCCATCATCGCCACTACGGATAAAACCGCGAAAAGACAGGTCAAAAAACAACGTGATGATTGAACCATCCTTTGACTCACTGGGCATTGCTCGCATAGAGTTAATCCCAAAGGGAGCAGCTGTAAACAAGACTCGCTACGTGGAGATCCTGCACCTTCAGCGAGATGCAATTCGTCGTAAGCGTCCTGGGATAGGCCATAGGAATATCTGGCTGCTGCTACACAACACTCTTCCACATAACTCTGTGCTTATCCAAAAGTAATTAGCAAGACAGCAACAAGTCACAGTGTTGCTACACGTTCCATACTCACCTGATCTCGCACCATGCGGTATCTTCCTCTTCTTCCGCTTGAAAGCACAGCTACGTGGGCGTAGATTTCGTTCGGCCTAGGAGATGATCACTGCGTCAAGAGAAGCCGTTTACGGGCCTCCTACCAATACCATTCAGCAGTTTTTCCGACAATTATACCATCGTTAGCAGACGTGCATAGTTACCAACGGTGAATATTTTGAGGGACGATGTGTACCTGTGTAAGTGTATGCCGTGATGCGTGGCTGCATACACTCAGGGTGCCAGTCCACGAACTTATTGGCTGTACTGCGTATTTTGTAGATGCCAACACTGCATCAGTTAAACTGCAATCAAAGTCAATTAAATATTCAGAGGCTAATGATTAGGGGCAGTGATATTTCGAGACAAGCTGCAGTTCAAAGCACTGTGGAGTCGTCCATCTTTTTTTATTTGCTGAAACATGTTCGGGTTCGTATATATATATATATATATATATATATATATATATATAAACACACACATACGAGTTGAACGAATCACGCGGGATGGGCATAGTAGGAGAGTTCTTGTGGACAGAAATGGATCGTGTGACAGACCTCCAAAGCATCATTAGTAGAGCCAATGATTATATATATATATATATATATATATGGTTGTCCCTCCAGAAGTACAATTTTATGCCATATAAACTTGATTCTCCATTACTTGAGATTCCTACCTCAGCCTTCTCGCTAATCAGTATTCTGTCACAATCGCTACGACCCTTACTATTACGCCCGCGCATAAAATACAATTTCTATCCATTAGCAAAGTACAATTTTCTTAAACGGTGCACGAGAGGAAAAAAGAATGTCGGGAAATAGCTCAAGAATTGGTGCTCCACAGAATGTATAAACCTGAGCAAGGTAAAGCGGCCAGAATGCAATTCACGGAATGGCTGAAGGTGGCCGAAGGGGTAGGCGGGGAAGGTTAAACTCGACGACGATCCATTCGAGCTATCGATCAAGACAGCCAGCCCCCGTCATCGAGCTACTCAGCATGATGTAATGGGGAAGACCGAGACTGGCGACTGGTTGTGCCGTGGTGCTACAAGGAAACCGACTCAATCACTTAGTTGCGTGTCCTCTCCCGTACCCCCGCTGGCTGCATCCACCACATCCCCCGCTTTATCTGAGTCCACCCCTCCCGAGCAGTGTTTCGCCCCTCGACACGAAGCCTCCACGACCACGCTTCCACGTGGGGTCAATACCTTCCTTCACCAGAAGAGCTTATTACTGTTCCTAAGCCTCTCTGCTTGGTTCGGCCTTTATGAAGCTGTCGCTATAAGGGCGCAGAGTCTTCTTCCGAAACCATAGGTGACTTTGGAGCTGGGTAGAGTGCGCTTGCGAGATGCGCAAATAGCCACTCTCTATGTTCCAATGTTGAACTGCTCCTTTGCCAATAGCGCTGTGCAAATGTAAACGGGGGGTACGACTTGAGGTCATAACAATGTTTATGATGTTTGTACACTTTTTCAAACACAGTTGTAATGAAATTGGAATACATTCAAGTTATTCCAAGCAATTACCCTATAGAATGGAGAGGTGGACAGGAGAAAAAAAAGTTTGATATTGGGAAATTCCACTCGATCTACATACAGATTAAGTGCATTTGCTCTTTTTCACGTATACAGAACTCATATGAAGAAAGTAGTTCCTATGACGTTCGGGATTCTGATTGGTTGGCGTTTAAATCCGTAAGAAGATCAACGATTACCATTTTAACTCCAGTTTTTACATGCTAATATTTAAAATATCGGATATTCATTTACTTTTGTGGCGCATAATGTTGACGCTATGTCGATTTCTGACGAACTCTTAGACAAACACTTCACATAAAAATTGGCTGCTGCGAGTAGACCTACAGAATATGGATATCTACCGTGCATCAGTTCTGCCTTTCATGTCGATTACTGTAAGGCAAGTATTTGATTAATTTTCAGGTCCGAGTCCCAAATGAAAATTATTCCTCTCAGGTTGCTACTTGCCAGCGGAAAAGTTCGATGACGGAACAGGAACAGCGCGTTCGGCACAAGTTTTCGAACCTTAACATTTTGAGGAGAGCACATTTTTACTAACGTTCTAAGACACGCTAGAAGTAAATCAACTACATCCACTGTACAGGAACATGAAATTGTCAGTTGGTCTCTGTATTTTCATTTATCGCCGCGTTATCGGCCTACACCACACCGTAAAACACTTACTGGGCTGTACAACGTTCAATAGCTCCTGGCCAAATATCGGCCAATAGAGAGAGCCAAGTTGATTTTGTCACGATCATAATCCTTTCACGTGTAACAGAAGATGATATCCACGGTATTCAGTTTCGTTCCATTACAGAAACGATTTTTATTATTCATTGAATTTAATGTCACTCTTATGTAATGTACTTGAAATATCCTGACAAACAGTAGCAAACAATTGGGAGTATACCTGCTCGGGTTTTGTCTCATAGGTACCGAGATATTTTCATAAGTATTTTGTTCGTGCAACACTGGACATAGTCCTCAAGAGTGTTAAGGGTGCCCAACATATGTTAACGGATTTCATCACAGGCTTTTCACGGTAAACTGAGCCCTGCTTAAGATCTGCATGTGCGGACATCGTGTATCCTTCCACCATATATAAAATTAACATAGCTACGGCCCTGATCACTTTGTGCATGCGTCGGTCAAATGAAACTGCGAAATTATTAGAAAAGTAAATATTTTACAAATCTGCTGATTATTACACTTATATGCATTAAGAAAAACAGAAAAGGGAATAAATAATCACAGTAATAAAAAACGTTTACCTAGCATTTTAAATTCAACGATGAGAAATGGAACTCCCTTCGTCTTTACCAACTTTATTGGGCGCATGACAGTCAATGTGTCAGTTAAAATGTATGCAGACGTGGGTAGTGACGTATTACAAAGGTTAATTTCAAAAAAGCTCAATTAATCGTGAACAGCCTGTAATAAAAGAGCCACAGTAACGAACGCTGGCGAAAGTTACGCCCCACTGCAGCCGACACGCGAATACAAAATTAACTTTCAAACGCTGGACTAGCAACCAAAAAACAATGGCCTAGCGTGCAACTGGAAAAAGAGACCTTGGACAAGAAGGTAAGTTAACCAATTTCAAGAATTTTTTTTTTAAATCACTGTTATATTCTTTTTGCAAGTTTCCAGCAGTATAACAAATTATGGCAACGGTGGGAATTGAAAACATAAAAAAAATCAGCAAATGCACTAACTGCCGCGTTCATTTTACGAGTTTAAAATAAATTTTCCAGCATAACTGGATTCAGACAGAGTTTGTGACACTTCAAGGAAGTTGCATTACATGACAATAACATTTGGACAGCCCTGGAACAAACACCAAAACCTCTGTGGAACTAAATTAATACGTTTAACGGCCTCGATGGTCAGAACTGGAACGTTAAAACTATATGTTACAAAACATCCTTGTGGCCCACGCTTTTCCTTCTGTGTAGTAGCGTGAATCTAGACGAGTATTTCACAAGCGTTAATTTAAGACTCGTAGGTCATTCGAGACAGGTTTCTTCTCTGGGGGCCATAGAATCGAGTAGCTGAAAGAAAGTGCCCGGCTAGACCACGACCAAAAGTCTGTTAACATCTGTTACGGTATATGAAAAGTCTACAGAACTGAGATAACGAAATTAAATGAAACGGGACACGCCTAGTGACTGGTTTAGTTTTCACATAACAAATATACCAAGTTCGTTCTTTCTTGGGTGTTAAAAAATTATGTTTATCTAACCACTCGATAAACATCGCCGTCCCTCTATACTCCTAACTGAAATTTTAACATGTCAGCTGCACGCGGTTTTCAGTTGAAGGTTCTTCCGTTCTTTACAAAATTCTTTCGCACATTTTATGTTATTTCTGGAGTCTTGCACGCCTTAACCTTACGAATTCTTGACAGTAATGTTCTGTTTATTTGCGTGCAGCAACCTTCTAACTAAAACCATACACAGTAACACTTCATCCTTGCGACTACATATAATTTTATAGCCAATATAGTTTCGTGTAGCCCCTCTCCCCTCCCGCAACGGTTTAAATGTTACGCTTCAGCTCATAAAACGTATTGGCACAGGACCAAAGTACGCATAACTTAGTGTTACCGTCACAGCTAAAAACAACACGCACGAGAACAGGACTTTTAATGTGAGGTTAACACCGTAATACTGCACTGAGTTTACATTACAAAACAAACTGTTCTGCTTTGATCCAGAAGCACTTCGTTTTGAGAGCACCAAAAATATCATTCATTGTTTTTTAGTTTCAAACTGTAAAAAATTCCTTAGCACAGTCCAATGTTATTTTTAATGTTGCTTTTGAACAACTCCACTCTACGCTGGTATTATCCAGACCAAACCAAAGCATACTTTTCGCGTCTGACATGTTCCGCAATAGATAGGGACACCCGAATTTCGCGAAAAGATATCTGCACATTTTAGTTTTAAATGCACTATCTGTACAGACAAGTTTTCTTCGCGAAAAGATTACAGGACCAGTTGTACTCCAACACTTTCGTTCCCATGCACTTTCGTGGTTGGATGATTTTTTAAATGTCACGTGCTTCAAGTGTCTGTCCGCCAATCACAGGCTTTCAGTATCGGATCACTTTATTACGATTGGCCCTGTCAAATAAGATAATGTCTTCTCGCGTAGAAACCTGGACAATAACGGAAGGAAGTTTCGGTTGTGGACGTAGAATATTGAAGTCTAGAATGGCCATAAATATTCTCGCGAAAAACTCCTGTCCCTAACTATCTGGCGTACAGCAGTTTTATTTTTCTTATTGGTGGTGTGTCTTTGTGAGAAGACCCTACTCGACTGGCCAATCAGATATTTTAGACACGTAACACGAAAGCCATCCAATCACGAAAGTGGATCTGAACTAAATTTTTGTGAAGTACAACTGGTCGTGAAATCTTTTCGCGAAGTAGGGTGTCCCCTAGCAATAGATGAACTCATGGTCGGTACTGCGCAAATACAGACGCTAACACCAATACGGACATCCATCGCCTATCCCTAAGAAAAGACATTATTTGCTGTTGACAAGTCGTGTATTTGTAATTGTTCCCTTCGTGCGCCATAGTACTACTGAAACGCCTTCCCATAGCTTCCAGAGTGTAAGTTGTTAAAGGATGTTCACGATAAAGTGAGCACTTTTGAAATCAACCTTAGAAAAGTGTCACTGCTCCTACCTGCACACATTTTAACGGGCGGATTAATGACATGCGCCCAGTTAATTAGGTAACGATAGAGGGAAAGTAGTTCCATGACTTAACGTCGAATAAAAAGTGTTAGGTTTAAGTAACAATTTGTGATAACTTAAATTATTTACTTCGTTTTATAATTTTTTTTATGCATCGAGGTGTAAAAATGAGCAGATTTGTGGATATAATATTTTCCAATAATTTCTCAGTTTCACTTGACCGACGGATGAATAAAGTGATGAGGTTCATGGAAATGTTAATTTTACATAAGGCGGAAGAGTACACAAGTGCATACAAGCAGATCTTAAAAGTGCTTTTAAAAGTTTATAAAAGGCTTTTAAAAGTGCTCATTTTACAGTGAACAGCCTATACAAGAAATTCGTAAGTAATTATATTGGAGATTTTAATACAGCAATTCGTTCGGAAAAGACAGTAAAGCCGCGATAGTTTAAAACACTGTTTTACAGGAGAATATATACCGTAAGTAGAGGCTGGCTACTTACAGCGATCTCTGCTACCTGTGAAACATTTCACAGGCCACATAAATATGTTACAACATCCAAATTCATGAATGGGCAACGAAATATCGACTTTCATTTCAGTCCTGAAAAAAGTTCTACATTAAAATATTCCAGATTTTTTAAAATTAGATAAGGCACGAATGCTTTAGAGACTCATCTGACGAGGTCCCTTAAGAGGTGAAAATGGGCACACATCCGTAGCGCATCTTAGATTCAGTCAAGAAACTCTTGCACCGTAAGCTGGCTTCACGACCTACTGACGGTGTCGTAGCGTAAAGGTTGATTATAAAGCAACTGCCTATGGAGCACTGCACCCAACTATACAACGGGAAGAACTCGTAAAAAATATAGTACAGACACCATGACAATTGTCATAAAGTGCGATTTATGCTGCATACGAAAGAAGAATGTATATATTTTGTAACATTGTAAAATATTTTACTAAAATATACTTTTTAAATGTCAAAAAATTAATCTATTAAAATAGTCTGTTTTTTTTTTCAACCAAATTTGTGCATATTTCCATTCTGGATGCTTTAGAAAGCAGTATTTGCAAGAAAATCTTCGTCATGGGCTATCGCCATAATGTTTAGAATGATTGTGTATAATAAAATTGTAATAATAATGTAGGAAATAATTTTTATAGTTATTTTTATCTGCGTTCGTGTGTCACAAACATCTATGGCTGAAACTGACGTAAATAAAGTTAATTATAAAATTGATATGATTCATTATTACAGTACTATGATTTTATTACACATGATCACAGTAAATATTATGACGATATTTCTCGAAGAAGATTTTCTTGGAAACTCTGCTTTCCGAAGAATCCGTAACGGAAATGCGCTTACATTTAGTTAAAAATGCGGATTTTATCAGTCGATTAATTTTTTACATTTAGAAAGTATATTTTAGTAAAATATTTTATAATGCTGCAAAATATATACACTTTCTCTCACATACAGCATAAATCGCACTTTTCTGACAATTTTCATGGCGTTTGTACTACTTTTTTTTTAAATGAGTTCTTCACGTTGTATAGTCGGGCGCAGTGCTCCATAGGCAGTTGCTTTACTTCAAGTTTAAGTAGATCATGTATGTATGTATCGACTGTTCACTTCAGCGCCGAACACGCGACGGCGATAACATCGCTGTGATAGACACGTCCCCGGCTGATGGCATGCGCGAAGCCCACTTGTGCATCCAGCGTCAGCGTTGTTACAACACTGGAGGACCGAGAACTAACCGTCAGCTCAGCGCAGTCGTGGTGTCGACGGACACGCTCGCCTGCCGAGAACGTGACTCAGCTAAGATTATACGTATATTCAGATCCAGAGCCGTGTTGTTCCACGACGTGCCTTTGAAGCGGCTTTACGCGCCTCTTTACAATCCATTCGCGGTTACTTACAACTTTTCTGAAGCCCTGCTAAAGTTCTATTTTCAAATTCTTCCTCCGCCTCATACAAACAAAGCTTAACCATGTCTAGAAAATTACACCAAAAGGACAACGCACCCTATTCGTGCGCACTCACTTTGATAGTAATCTGCAAAAGAACTATTTCTTACTAGGCATTACCAACCCTGTGACTATTCATAGGTAGGGATAGGAAAATTTCGCGAACTCATTTCGGGACAAGATAGACGTCAAACACATATACAGTAATGTCGCCTTTGCAATTGGATCACAGTTTAGTAAACACGTCCTGAATGTCTCTGAGCAAATAGTAGACTTGCAAGGAAACATGTATCGAATCTCATACTGCCAAGTGTGGTGTAGCACTGGCTACTCTCTGAAGCAGTAGCCAATGAACACACAGCTGAAGCTCGAGTATACAGAAGACTGTGGAGTCTAGCCTACAGGTCATTGAACTGCGAAAATTTTCCTACACGTATTCATATGCCTATTAATTACAAATGAAATAACCTTATTGTAGATCAACTATAAGTGAATGTTCAATTTGACTAAAAATAAGATACTTTTATGTAAACAGATGATTAGGAACCAACAAAAACGCGTCATTATGGGGTGTTCTTGCAAAGGTTAGATTCAAAAAGTTTGAAGAAACCGCAAATAGGCTACCTATATCTGTACAACCTACCAGCTCCGCCTGACGATATCAATGAAAAATCTTAGGCTTTGCAATGAACTAAATTTTGTTTGGAACTCTACAACTATCAGTAGAACAATCTTATCACAAAGTAGATATGTATACATACACAAAATGTGGGACGTGTTTAGGATCGCGAAAACGGTATTTATACACAGCAAAGGGGAAGAGAGATTGGCTAACCACGATAAATTAGAGAAAAAAGGATTCTCCAGTATCAAGAAATAAGTGGCCGTTATTAAATAGTACTGAAACAATATTACAGTTGAAATTTTCTTTACAAATTGCCATAACTCTTTCCAACAAGCTTAGTAATCAAATAATTCCACTTTATATTAGTAACAGCATACTTTTGTTAGCGGATACGCCGCAACATGGTATGTAACGATGATTGGCATAACCGAGCCCATGACTACTCTTCGTTTAGTGTTCATTTGTAGCCTACAATTGCAGGCAATCTGCAAGAATTTGGACGTTTCATTTCCAAATAAGTTTTATTATAAAATGTAATAACTACGTTAGCCTACATATATGCGTACACTCTAAATTTAAACCACAGGAAATTATCCCAAATAAGCGAAAACTTAGGCAGTGAATGAAATGAAAAATTTGGCGGATTAACTCAGTAACTCTATTTATAGCAGAGGATTATTGAATTACAATAATTTACAATGATCCCAATTATGCATATCCCATTAAAGGATGGCCAGAATTTTGGGCCTACCATATAAAAGGCTTGGTTGTTATTTTGCGGTATACATTCATATCATAAGACTGGTTTGCCCTACCTCTCCCTTTTTCACATCGCCAAAGATATGTAACCTTGATCTTAAAAGCGGCGAGAATATACGGTAGAGTACGCATGCCAGTTGCGCAGTAACGAATACTTGGTGGTGCCAAAACTGAAACAGCTCTTTAGCCAGTATACCTGTCACAGAAATGTGATTGGAATTCTTGTTCACTACACCTCTACACAAATGCGTGATTTGAGAGCCTATTATATTTCCTTTGCCTGAGTTTTAAAACACAGAAGTTATGTTAATCAAACTTTTATCTTCCCGATCATTTTATTTTGACATAGTACTGCCAAATCGTGTGGCAATGTCGGGGAGCCTGCAAAGAAGACAGAAATAGGCCCACTTCACCTTTACTCTATGGTCGCGAGACTGTTATAATTCGGTGACTTCAAGTGCATTTCACTGATCCGCCAAACCAGAATATGCTTACCTAATTTTCAATGTGGACAATTAAAAAAAAAAAAAGTTTCAGATTTCCAGTAAAATTAAAAATCACTCGTCTAACAGCAAAGTTAGGTAACACTATAAACCGCACAGGGAGACAAATAACATTTAAACCACCAGAAGATTTAAAAAAACATATAAAATACTGTCAATGACCTACTGAACATAACATTATCTCCAAGATCTTTCAAAATGTTGAACTTCGGAAACTTGTTATTAACTATTTTACAGTAAACGAAAGTTAGAGTTCGTGGAGGGGGAAGGAGGGGGGGGGGCGTTGCCATCCCCTCCCCATTTTAATTGATTGTTTTTGTTAAACTTTTGAAAAACTAAGCAATTTTTAAAATTAGCATGTAAACTTTTCTTATGCATCATTAGTTAAAGAGCAAGTAAGCAGAGATGTGACACTGACATTCATAGAGCCGACGAGTTATTTCAAGCAATAGAATGTAAACATGTCGCAAATACACTACAAACCTAAAAAGTTGAAATGAAAGTAGAAACCAAACATTTTATAGACGACATATATTTTGTAATTAGCACTTGTCTAGGGCGCATTTTTATTGACACTATACATATGAAAGGGGCTTACTTCATGTTCACGTGGCGTTTGCAGTAGTTTTGTGATATTGCGGTTATTTCGCAATTTTTCGCGGATGCATAGTTTTAGTATTTTCCTATGGAATTCGCGCGAATTTTCGCATCCCTAGTTGGTTTTCTGTGCAGTTGTGAAGGTGACAGTGTTTTCGTCTGCTCTTTCTGTTGTAGGCGTCACGAGCGAGGAAAATGAAGAAAGGTCTAGGGGGAAAAGACCTTTGCACCCCCACTCCCTTCCCAATTTTGGCACCCAATCGCCGCCACTTGTTAGCCATCAGTATAAACTACACGGAGTTGCAGCATTTGCAAATTATTTCCTCAAATACCTTGCCGTTAATTGAGAAGCACCTATTTTCTCCTGCTGGGCATATTTAGTTGTCATCAGACCATCAATGATGTGGGTTTTACAATGGTTCAGTAGCATAGAGTTATAGCAAACATTGCCCTCATCTTATCAGTTAGCCCCTTAACATACCCATTAATTTTTCGTTCCAGTTGTTGCAAAAGAAGAGATTTTTGGCCTGACAAGTGCCTACTGATTCTTTACGATGACTTACACGATTTAATATACGAAAACTAATTTCTATTGGTCTACGGCATCCGCAGAAAACCAATAATAACACTTTGCGCACGAGCAGCAACCAATAGATTTCACTGGGAAAAATACGCTTTCTGGGTTGGCACTACCTTCTGAATTTGTACAGAACCGACCATGACTTTACTTATTTTGCAACACGTCGTACGTAAACGATAATACTCGCGATAATGTGGCAAGGGGTTAGACTAGTTCAGATAGTGATGGAATATTTTTATGGCTAAAAATGAAACATTCGCTTGCTGTAACTGCATAGTGAAGCGTACCGCTGGCCGAAGTATTAATAGTGATTTCATCACTGAATTATCGAAAGTACCTAGTCATACATCTTAACTTAAAAAACGTAATGTTTAAATTGTCCGTCAATACAATTTTTAGACACATTAGATCGGAAACTGGAATAACTCTAGTGTGTGTGTGTGTGTGTGTGTGTGTGTGTGTGTGTGTGTGTGTGTGTGTGTGTGTGTGTTATATATATATATATATAATCCCAACAATTTCTAAAAATGAATTTAACTATAAAATCCATCGAAATATATTTATTTTTCCAGTTGCAGAAGATTATATAGTAAGAAAAAGTCAAGCAGGTATTTTCAAAGCATTTAATTAACACCTAAGCAACGTAGCTATAATTTACCAAAGTTATTAAATGTAATGACTGTGCCTAACTTACAATCAACGTACAACGTAAATTTATGTAATGTATTTACGAAAATAATTGTGTGCAGCCCACGTATTACGTTAAACACAATGGGCTGGTGGCGTATTACGATACACTATAAATATTCAAGAAATAAGTCATTAAATATGTAGGTAAGTCAGATAAGTACTACACATAACATCGGAGAAGAGATCGTTAAACAACATTGCAGATTGGGAGATATTATTCACGAGGATAAACACACTTTTTTCGTCCTCAATCTCAATATTAGTTTTATATATATATATATATATATATATATATATATATATATATATATATATATATATATATAGACACACACACATTATATATTGCAGAAGCCATTCAATGCAATTGTTTACGAGAAAAGTATGTTATTAGTATTTGTTTTTTTAATCAGGTGCCTTTAAGAGTTCTCTTAAAATACTACTTGTGTGTGTGTGTGTGTGTGTGTGTGTGTGTGTGTGTGTGTGTGTGTGTGTGTGTGATATATATATATATATATATATATATATATATATATATATATAATTTGCTAGCCTTGTGACTTTCGTTATAGCTATACCGAACGTCTGACGTTATACGCTAATTCAATTGTAGACCTACCTTTAAATTACACGCCTACTCGTAACTCTGTTTTGTGACATACAAGGACACGTTACGAAAACCTGTTAGACAAAAAAAATCCTACCAGGCCTGGTGATTAGTTTGAAACAGCGTGGTTTCCAATACCAGCTATAAAAAAAACGGGAAAAAGTCGTACAGTTAACGAAAACGGTAGTTTCAAAAAGCTATGTCTAACACAGAACACGAAAACACTATCAATATATTGCGTTTTCAAAATATTTATTTTAATAAACGAAAATTGACATCGATTACTACTTAAAATTATTTTTTACTTCTGTGGAGCTATTTTTAGAACTTCATGAGATGAACTCTTGCACGATTAAGTTCAAACACCTCATTGCCCGCATACAAATACACACGACTTTCTACTGTTTTTACAACTGAAGAACTAGAGAATACTGAATGAAATGATTCCCTTACCTTCTGTCAGCCGTCGACACGTCAAAATCCACGGCAGCTGGTATCAAAAACTCCACGCGAAACTGAGCGCAATCACGCAGAGAGTCAAAATTTTCTTTCACAAGCGTCGATCACTTCCACATCCATTTCACAACAAACACCACTGACTGACGACCGCGCGGTCTTGCCAACCTGCGGCGGCGAGCCCGAACATTGTTGTCCCCACTAGTCTCCCTCGAATCAACGCACGAAGAATATATCGCACGTACAACTACGCGCTTCACGGCAGCAACAACGCAATGTGCATTCGCAGTTCGCGAAATCACAACGGTTTTAACCGAATGTGAATCCGTTACGCGCACCGGTTCGTTGCACGGCGGACTTGGCTCCCAACCGCGTGCGTTGGCAGCTCTGCTCCGACTGTGAGACTACACCGCAGCCAAGCGAGCGCCGGGAGAAAAAGAGAGGGAAGGATAATCCAAATACAAAGCACACTCCACCAGCCAGGGCTGTACAACATTTTACTTCACTCCGCTTGAAATGAAAACGGGCTTCTTTTCTTTGTACTTTTTTTTTTACATCGTTGCCGAAAACGGGTTACATTTGATTTCTGCTTCACCGTGTCAACTTTGATGGCGCAAAGTTGGCGGGTCTGAGCACTTCAGAACGTTCCAGGTTTATTTCAGTCCCTTTGTATCCTTTCGCCACATTACTATAGGCTGTTCACGGTAAAGTGGGTCACTTTGAGGCGCTACTTACTTTTTTCCATTCAGTCTTTTTTTTTTTTTTTACCTTTAACCATCTTTTATTTTTATTTTTTTGCCTTTTAGGTAATAAACACAATGTGTATATTCCACAGTACTAGGAAGTTAACATCTAAGGCTAAAATAAAAAATATTTATTGACTATTATTCCAAATGAGAGGGCTTTCATAAGTGCTCACTTTATCGCGAATAGCTTAAATTATACATGGGTAGATAAAATTAATTAATGGAACTGTTAGAAAAATAAAATGTAGTAGTGTCTAACCAAATACTTGTTCTAATGAGTATGTAAAACGGAATTTCTTTTAGTAACTTCTCATTTTAAAATTATTCTCTCATTAATAAGGCGATATGTACTATTTGTATCACTTTGCTGGCTGCATTGCATTAAAACTTTTGTATTTAAAGTCAGGGATTATTTTTCCAGGGTTTGACTTGAGGTATGCTCAACTACTAACGGACTACAACGTGCCGTCTTCTCATCGATGTGACCCAAAGTTTCATTCCTAAGTTTCATCGGAATCCCTATTTTTTTTCCTCTGATGGTAAATGTATCGGACGTTACCAGTGGTAATCGGATTTTCTCTGGGTGCTTCCGTTTCTCACCGCCACTGCATTCCGTCACATGTCTTCCCTGACACCAGCGCGTAAAAAAGTGAAACTTTGATATATTAATAATAATTATAAATTGAACATTTTTACACAATTATATTTACACACACACATATATTATATATATATGCATAATAATAAATATGAGTGTGTACGAGGTGGGGCGGGGCGTTATGTACATGTTACCAATGACCCGGAACGTTAAGTTGGTATCGTTGGCGACAAGGGGTACAGGTTGAGACCCAATTGAAATAAACTGCGCGCCACATTATCAAACGCCTGCTAGAAATTTGTGCTGAAAGGGAAAGAGTATTCCAGAGATTTCCTTTTGTGAAAATTTTTAATTCTAATGATCAGAATTTCAATGTTCGATTATATATATTTATATCTTTTGCTTCCTCCATCTTTTACCAGCATACCACTCCAGCACGTCGAGAATGTTTACTGTAATTAATATTACTACAGCTGCATAATATATTTATTAACCGGGCGCGGAGGGTATAAATTCTATGTTGTACTCAACCCACAAAATTGGGGAATTTGTGTACCCCTGCACTTTCCTGTTCCACTGCATGATGGTGTTAATTGCAAAGCCTATTCCGACATTTCAATATCAGCAAATTCTCGTCACAAAGACAGCTATAGGTTGTTCACAATAAAGTGAGCACTTTTGAAAGCTCTCTCATTTGAAATAATTATCAAAAAATATTTTTTATTTTAGCCTTAGATGTTAAATTCCATCTGCAGTGGAATACTCACACTTTGTTTACTACTTACATGTGAATATTTATTTTAATACGTGGTTAAAGGCTAAAAAATGGCTGAAAGAAATAAGTAAATAGGGCCTCAATAGTGCTCACTTTAACCTGAACAGCCTGTACAAAGAACCCACCATTTGACTTTCTCGTACTGAGCCACAAGGAAATGTGGACATTACTAATAATTCTTTAACCTTGCTCACATTTTCTTAGTTGCGCACGATGAACGCTTCACTAAGGTGAGGTCAGTAGCTATGTAAACTTTACTTGTGACGGTTAATACATAGATGTTAGAAAAATTCCTAAGAAGGGATTTCAAAAGTGCTTGTAGCTAAGAACAGAACGGACAAAAGCCGTGTTTGAATTAGTTACCTGGTAATTTAGGGTATTGGGACTGAAGTGTATTTAATTCGAACGTCACTGAATAGCGCTCCTATAGTTCAGTTGGGGGCAAATCGTTTTACCTAAAGTAGTTTAGCCCCTAAAATGTAGGTAAACACCCCCCCCCCCCCTTAAGAAAAACGACGTAAGGCAAAACAACGCAGCCCCGTTCAGTTCTGGAACTGCATTACTGAATGTTTCGATATTTCTTTCTTACTTCGGCAATGAAAAGCATTAAATAACATGAAAATATTTTTACACGGAAAATAATAAAATCGTTTTATTTACTCGCCGTCTTCAAGAAACGAACTTTCAAAGAAATAGTGTCACAAAGTTACAATCATGTTTTTGTTTTATTTTTTACAAAATTTCTATTTTATATGATTTCCCTAAAAACAACTAAATATAGAAAAAGGCTGTTTTAAGGGCCTAGTTACTTTTCCTTTTCAGCCATTTTCTATCTTTTGAACAACATATATATAAATAAATATTGCCATGCAAGTTATAATCACAATGTGTATATCCCAACGCATTCAGAATTGAACGTCTAAGGCTAAAATAAATCATATTTTGCTGTTAGTTTTATTTCCCGTAACTTGCATGGGAAAACCATGCGAAACAAGACGTAAAAATAGCAAAGGATTTTGCGGGAGCTATTTGGGTATTGTGCTTCTCCGGAGCTTCGTGAATTCGATCCCTAAATCCTAACCTGATCACGTGGTAGATTTGTTCTCCTAAATGACGGATTAGAACTCGGGAAAAGAAGGAAGTTACAAAGAGCCTTGTGTTCTGTCTTCTGCAAGAAAGAAGACCCGCCGTATAGCCAAGTAAATGGTGCGCCAGTTTCTCACCAAGGTGGCCAGTGCTTGACTGCCAATGGCTAGGGACACCCAAATTTCGCGAAAAGATTTCTCGACTAGTTGTATTTCAAAACACTTTAGTTAAGATTCACTTTCGTGATTGGATGATTTATTTGTTTCGCGTCTTGGGTATCTGCCCGCGAATCACAGGCTTCCATTAACATAGTGACTTCATTCTCACTGGCCTGTCAAGTAAGAAATCGTCTTCTCACCTAGACATACAACCAATAGGCAAAGGAGCTCTGCTACAGTGTCAGTAAACTATTGAAATCTATCTTGGGCGGAAACCTTTTCGCGAAATTCGGGTGTCGCTACCAATGGTGGTCAGCCGATTTCCGCATGTGGGCAACGAGTCGGACGTTGCCAGTGGCTGGCGAGTTTTCCCGGGATTTCCCCCATGTTCCTCGCACTTACACTGTCAACCTCAGTTAAATTGCTGCCAGAAACCTCTCGCCAAAACCTCTATAAAACTTGAAAATATTAATGATATTATAAATGCGAGAGTTTGTATGCTTGTTTGTTACTCAATCACGTCATAACGGCTCGACGGATTTGGATGAGATTTAGTACAGGGGTAGATTATATTCTGGATTAGCGCAAAGGGTACCTTTCATCCCGGAGAAACGAACAGTTTCTTGGGGAATATATAAAATATGCCACCAACCATTTGAGTAGGCACTGGTTGGTGGTCTGTCTAGTATATTTTGCACGTGGGCGGAGCCGCAGGTAACAGCTAGTTATTTATATTTTCTTCTCTGACTGGAGATGTTTAACGGCACGAAAGCGAATTCTATAAATTTTCGTTTTACAAAAAAAAAAAAAAAAAAATTGCAAGCCTATTGTCAAAGAGCTTACAAATTTGCTGATATATCTAAGAAGAAAATATAGACTTTGAAAACTTATCCGTTTGTTATATTTTTACAATTGGCACACGACTCGTTTGCCATTTCCTGGAGAGCTATTAGCCGGTAGTAAACACGTAACAAACCGCAGGCTCAATCGCAGCTTCTTATTGTGCAGCAAAGATCCAATCAGTAGTTGGTATCTGATTGCGTAAACATGAACGCATGTAAAGGCTAGCCTACAAGTCTTTAAAATCGAGAATTTTTCCTGTATCTGCCTGTTGGACACGAATAAGGTGTAAGTCTGACTATTTTTACGCATAAAATTTCTTGGCAATGAAAATTAATTGACCACAGTCAATGCAAAACATTCTGTTTAAACGGAAACCACAAGATTCCTCGTTACAAACTATTTTTCCTAGTGACCACAAAACTGTTATCTCATTAAAAATGAAGATGTCATATTTTGTAATTATTTTTAAGCAGGCCTGTGGTCATGACAAAATAGTTTTGTGATCGTTACGGTCCATTTGGTAAAGTAAAATCTCCGCTTATTCCATGCAGTGACCAATCAAACACACGGTCCGTTCTTAGAGCCTCGCACAACCAACCATAGAACGGGTGCCCACATAAAAGGAACTGCCGTGTTAACCACTTTGGGTACTTGGTCATGCAGTTTAGTCATATGCGGGGAAGATATAATTTTGAAATCCTTTTTATTTTTATTTCGCATTTAGACGTATTTCTGTTACGTTCCCGACAAAAATTGACAGTGATTCAACTCTTTGAGCCGCCATGTCCACAATCGTGCACACGCTGCATGAGTGATATTTATGACCGGTACTATAGTATATAGTCCATTTGCGGTTTCTTCACACTTTTTTAATCAAACATTCGAAAAATCACCCCACGCATGTCGTGTTTAGTTATTTCCAACATATCCCATATATCGCGAGCGTTTTACACCTCTGTTAACATGAAAGTATCTCATTTTTCGTTAAACTGAAGTTTCGCCGATATTTTATCTATAAATTATAATAATTAATTTAAATTAAATGTGAAGAAAAACAGTGAGGTAAACGCGTGTGTTGGTAGCGCCTGGTGAGAAATAGTTCTCACGCGAAATACTATTACAACTGAGTGCGCACGAATCGGTGCATTGCCTTCCTTTGGTGTAATTTTCTAGACTTCGTTAAGCTTAGTTTGCACAAGGCGGAGGAATATCCTGGAATTAGAACTTTAGCAGGGTTTCAGAAAAAAGTGTGAAGTAACCACGAATGGAATATACACAGCAAGGCATCAGTGTCCGGTATTCCTTGTGACTAATCTGGTTTGTGGGATTATCCACAACTCTATGACATTAATGGTTGAAGGGCAAATATGTCATCGAGCACGCAGAACGTTGTTCATCTGGTTGGAATACAAGTACAGCGCACATCGAAAATTATGTGATTGCAGTACTTGAAGTCAGAAGCCAATGTCTCGTCTAACGGGTTAATCTACACACGTGATGTATTTTCAACAAGCGCTGGAACAAGCGAACACAAGGAAGTCGCGTACTGCATCTTCAAGGGCAGGGACACAAACCTCTTGAAGATCATTCTTCAAACAGAACTAGCACGAAGGATTTCTTTAATTTATACGACTTGTTGATTATTCGCATGTCTATCAAAACAAAAATTAATATATACGGCAAGCATCTGCATTTCGAGACGCCGCTTCAATTTGTATTACACAAAGAAATGGTTTATTTTTTTGTGAGATTAAGAAAAATTTCTGTTTTTTTCTTATTATTAACCATTCCTTGATTGGTACTTAATAGCCCATTCGATATGCCCTGCTGCCACAGCGGAAGTGGAGTATATATGTGAGACAAAATTAAGATAAGTTAAGTCAGAGTCTTAAAAGTCGTCCCGAAATATCCGTGTATTATATTGGCTTCCTTTTGTTCGTTCAACGCCGCTTCGCAGTTAATTATTCAACCAAGTCCACACGAACGGGCTGCAAGTTTAATGAAGTTCATGTGCGCCAAAGGATTAAAAACCATACTAGGAAGTGTTAGCTGTAGGCTAGATGGTTCTCAATGAAGACTCTACCACCAATTTGAAGTTGAATACTTTTACCAAGAAAAAGTTCCCTAAATGCAATCACATGAATAAACTTTTCAACGCCGCTGGCGAAATAATTTAATTTTTTAATTTTCATGTTTTGTTTTATTTCTTAGCATGTTGTTTTTATTTGTAAGTTCATGGCTATGAACGTAGATGTTCGTCACTTTCCTTGTGCCTCGACCTGTGTACAGCTGGCAATACTGAAGTGAAAGCAACACACTCAAGTTGATGAGTGTCAGTGTGGATCGTAATAAAATGCACATAAAATTATACAATTCCAAGGTGAATTTCTTAATATTCTCCTCAGGGGTTGGTTAGTAAAGGCTGTTGGCGATAAAGTGAGCACTTTTGAAGTTAACCTTAGAAAAAAGTCACTGCCCATGAACGCATATATTTTAATCGGCGCACTGAGTGATATTTGCCCAGTAAAGTTGGAAACGATGGATGGAAAATAGTTCCATATCTTAACGTCGAATAAAAAGTGTTAGGTAACCATTTCTGATAAATTAATTCTTTCGCTTTCTGTTTTTTATTTTTAATGCACCGTAAAATGTGCAGATTTGTATAATGTTTACTTTCCGAAAATTTCAGAGTTTTACTTGATTAGGCCCATGGAGATGTTCATTTTACATAAGGTGGAAGAATACATAATGTGCATACAAGTAGAGCTTACGCAGGACTTTCAAAAGTGTTCATTTAACCGTGAACAGTCTGTAGGAAGCGAACAACGGAATTGCGTCTGTTTTACATCACTTTAGAGGCAAACCTCCGTGAGGTAGTCCTTATATATTTACATTCCAAGTTCTTAGTTCGAACCCTGACCATAGACAAATAAGTATTTTAGAGGCCGCAGTGGCGCAGTGGCTAGATCACTCGTTTCTCACCAACGCATTACTCGCGGGGCCGCTCCCGGATTTCCGCGCGTGGGAATCGTGTGGGACGATTTCGCTGGTCAGCCGGTTTCCTCGGGGATCTCCCGTTTCCCCCCGCCCTTGCATTCTGGCGTTGCTCCATACTCACCTTACTTCGTCCTCACTGACTAGCAAGACCTCTCCACTACACTCAAATAAGTTTAGTACCTAAGCCGCTCTTTCCACTTTCTCTCGCGATAAAAGCTAAGTTAAACTGTAGCATTGAAAAATAATACTTTGCATTTTTGTAAGCGTACGCCTATAATTTCATTGAAACAAAAGTGAACAACCGTATCATTTGTCCATCACATGGAACGACAAAGTGGATTTTTCTGTGATTATGACTACAAGGCCGCTGCAGTCTTCATTCTGGCCTATTCAGTTTCGTATCCCTGCTAATGGCGATGATCAAGGTCACAATGTACTCAAAACATATATAATAGTATAACCATTTCTGGGGTGTTGTTTTGAATATTTACATCCAATGCGGACTCGAACAAACAAATTGTACCTATTCCTGCAGAATTCTATTTGGAACAAACTCTGGAATATTCTTCACTTTTGATGAAAAGTAAAAGTAATTATTGCTTTTTGTAGTTAATTCCAAACAGTTTACAGTAGCTAAGAAGTAATTAAATCACCACGGAAAATTTGCTAAAGTTGACGTTAATGAAATATTTTGCAATTTACAACGGTTTATTTTTCTGCAAGCCAGTCATTTGTAGGCAGGATAGACCACATGCGAAATATAACGACAGTTAAATGTTCGAATAAACCTGATATACCAGGCTACACTGTGATAAGTACTGTGTCATGTTGGGGTTTTCTTTCTCCTCCCTTTCTTACCCCCACCCCCTTTTTTATTTTCTCTCTTTGCCAGGTACTTGAATCCGCATATAGTCTGTTCACGGTAAAGTGAGCACTTTTGAGGCCCTAGTTACTTTTTCCGTTCAGCCATATTTTATCCTTTAACCACCTTCTCATAAAAATATTGCATGTAAGTAATAAACACAGTGCGTGTATTCCACTACACTAGGAAGTTAACGTCTAAGGCTAAAATAAAACATAATTATTGACTGTTATTCCAAATGAGGTTTTCAAACGTGCTCACTTTAGCGTGAATAGCCTATACAGGCGATTTGTTCTAGAGAAGCATAACCTCCTTGGGAAAGAATAAGTTTTCACTTCAAAATTTCTTATTCATTCATTTTGCTGCCGTCGGGAATCAATAAATATAATAAGTTCGTGGTTATTTCCAACTTTTCCGAAGCCCTGCTATAGTTGTACTTTCGGGCTACTCACTAAGTATCCTTCCGTCACATGCGAAACAAAACGTAAAAAGGTCTGGGAGTAAACACCATGGAGGAACCAACGTGCCGTATTCATGCCCTGGACAGACAATCATAAAATAAATTTACTTTATACACAACAATGAAATATGTTCCCAACAACACTGTGTTCCCGTAAACTAAAATGCGGTAGTCAGAAACTCTTACTTTACAAATAACGTTAAATTATTGATTCACTATTACTTTACACAAGAACTGTTTCCTAATATAATTACCAACAACCTCTTTTCTCTCTGTTTCTGATTCATGTTATCTACAAGTAAGTATTATAATCTATAGAGAGAACCAAAGTGAAAGTTTCATTTAACGGAAAAATAAGTTATGTAATATTGTCGTAAGTGTCGAACGGTTAAAATGTATAATATATTTAAAAAAAAATCATTGTCACACAATCTAAATCTGAAACAGTGAGAAGTGAGCCAAATTAGTGAAAATTGAGCGAGTGATATTCAGTGCATCATAACTAATTAATACGATGGCTGAATTTCACTGAATTATTTGTGATTCCCACTGAATGTAGAGAATTCCACTACCAAAAGTCACTTCTTCCCAGTTCATTTCCTTGATTTGCCAGACGGCAGTAGCTTATCAACTGACTTTCAGGGAATGTTATTTCACTGATTGATATCACTGATTCGGGTTTAGAGTGCACGTGGTACATTTCGCTTGGGCTGGGGGGGGGGGGGGATATTTTTTCAAAGGTAACTGCAAACATACTATATAATCCCTGTACTTTATTTTCATTCCAAAAAGAGAAAATCGTGTTTCTGGCACAGACAATACCTGCGCATGCGGGAGAGAGGGGTGTATTGCAGGAGAATGCACGGAATTATTCAGCAACGGGAAAGTGTCCGAACTTCCGGGAAGGTAGAGGTAGTACCCAAAACTTGTCTGTCGGCCTTCCCGCTAATTATCGGGCAGCCCATTACTCGCCACCACTCGACAAGTGCTTTAATTATACACTACTGACCTGCAGCCAGGCCACAAATCCTTTGGAAACAGAGTCCCGCGAGCTTCGGAACGGATCCTAATTAATCGATCTCCCCATATCGCGTACTCAGAAGTACCTATGCTTGGTGAGGTACCACACGGTAGTCCATCGGGCCGCGGTGGTGTAGTGGTTAGACTACCCACCTCCCACCAAGGCGAACCATAATCGATTCCCGGCGGGGTCGCCCCTTGGATTTTTGCATGTGGGGAGCGATTCCCCAGATGATGCTGCTGATCGGCGGGTTGTCTCGGGAATATCCCGTTTCCCCCGCGCTTGCATTCCTGCGATGCTCCATACTCACATACCTTCACCCTCATCGGCTCTCGAGACCTCGACGTTAAGAGCCGCCCAAATTCCTTCACTCACTCACTCACATGATATAAGCGGTACACGGTAAACTGAGCACTTTTGAAAGTCACGCTTTAGGTCTACTTGTGCGCACATTGTGTATTATTCCATCATATGTAAAATCAACATTGCCGTGGGCGGGACTGATCCCTTAATTTATGTGTCGGTAAAGTGAAGCTATGAAATTATTACAAAAATTAATATTTTACAAATTTGCTCTCATATACATGTATTAAAAAAACAAAAAGCAAAAATAATAATTTCATTATTTGCGAATATTTTACTAGTAAAGGCTGCTCATGGTAAAGTGAGCACTTTAGAAACGAACCTTAGAAAAAAGTAACTGCCCCTGAGAGTATATATTTTAATGGTCAAACTGTGTGACATTCGACCAGAAAAGTTGGTAACGTTGGATGGAAAAAAGTTCCATACCTTAATGTCGAATAAAAAGTGTTAGGTAATCGTTTATGATAAATTAAAATTATTTCTTTCGCTTTCTGTTTTTTAATGCACTTATGTGTAAAAATTAGATAATTAGTAAAGTATTTACTTCCTTAATAATTTCAGTTTCATTTGACCGACGCATGACTAAATTGATGAGGTCCATGGCAATATTAATTTTACATAAGGCGGAAGAATACGCAACGTGTATACAAGTAGATACTAAGCAGGGCTTGAGAAGTGTTCATTTTACCGTGAATAGCCTATAACACATTTAGTTGAACGTTAAAACAAATAACTAATTTCCTTGCTGTGTTACCAACTTTGCTTTGCGCATTGAAGCCGATGCAGGGACGCTATGTAGGTAAAGACAGTAATATTTTTTAAATATTGATTTCAAAATAACCAACTTTACTATGCGTATTGCAGTCGATGTATGCACGCTATGTAGGTAGAGACAGTAATAATTTTCAATGATTGATTTCAAAATTACCAACTTTACTATGTACATTGCAGTCGATGTAGGCACGCTATGTAGGTAGAGACAGAAACATTTTTCAAAGATTGATTTCAAGATTACTAACTTTACTGTGCGCATTGCAGTCGATGTAGGCACTCTATGCAGGTAAAGACAGTAACATTTTTCAAAGATTTATTTCAAAATGACTAACTTTACTATGCGCATTGCAGTAGATGTAGGCACGCTATGTAGGTAGTGACAGTAACATTTTTCAAAGATTAATTTCAAAATTGCTAACTTTACTATGCACAGCCTATATAAGCCTGAAAACACCAGGCAATGCTTTTAATGTTTTTGGTTAGATGGTTTTTTTATTAGTTCTATAACTTACATACATACACATCGTCATATATTACAATATTATAATTAGAAACTATTACACCTGTTTTGGCATGACTGACTATGCCTCTAGCTCCCAACTATTAGGAACTGCTCAGCACCAAAACCAGCCATGTGTGTCTAAATCTGAATTAGCAAATAACTGATGTATAATCACTGAAAATATAACTAAATAAGTGACAGCTGAGTCACCGAGGACAGTGAAAGTCTACGAGTTACTCCAACGACCTAATTTCATAGTTTCGTGAATAATTTATAATAATTTACAGTGATTTCGTTCGAAGTCACGGCGTTAATTAGGTGGATCGCCGACCACGACAATCAAAATATATCGATTTAAAGTAGATGTCATAGCTTATTCATATACTTACTTGACTCTTATTTAAACTGTTCACACCGTCATTTAAAACTGTCTCATACATATATATCGTTTTATATTTCCGTCTCGAATGCGTTTTCATTTTTTTTTTTTTTTAGTGAAAAGGGGTTAATAGAGGATTTCATGATAATTTTAAGGTATAATATTAAGGTATAATTATAAGGAATAGTTTGTGGTTTCTTCACACTTTTTGAATCAGGCATTAGAAAAATCATCCCATGTGAGTAGAGTTCGGTTGTTTCCTAAATATATCTCGAATCACAAGCATTTTACTCTAGTGTAAACTTATAAGTGCTTTATTTCTATTTTTTGTTTAATTTTTTACATATATTTTATAATTTTATATATAAATTACAATATTTCATTTATATCCAACGTCATTATAAACAGGGAGAAAAGAGATGTGCTGGTAATACGTAGGGATAAATAATTCTTATGTAATGTATTATTAAAGTGAGTGCGCACGAAAGCGGTGCGCTGTCCCTTTGGAGTAATTTTCTACGCCTGGTATTGCTTTGTTTGCACGAGGCGGAAGAATATCCTAGAAGTAGAACTTTAGCAGGCCTTCGGAAAATTCAGAAGTAACCGTGAACGTAATGTAGTCTATGAAACGTCTGGTTCAGGCTGTTTAATCTTTCGAAAGGACGCGCAGCACCTTTGTCTTTTACTATTACTATTTACTATTATACGGTCGCCATGGGAAGTTTTACGAGGCGGGTCGACGAGAAGGAAAAATTCATGCCAGTTAACTGCTTTTGCCTTAAGCGCTCCCACGTTTATATAGGCACTGGACACCCAAAATACCTCAATGCATAAAACTCCATAGTAAAAAATTTCCAACGTTTCAAGGCCACGACTGGCCGTATGGAATAATCACGGCTGACCCCCCCCCCCCCCCCCCCGGCACGTAGCTGAGTTCCTCGCAAATTAGATCTGTGGCAGTAGGATATTATAACACGCAATTTAAGCTACAGGCTGTTCACTATAAAGTGAGCACTTTAGCAACGACCTTTAGAAAAAAGTCACTGACCCTGCATGCATATATTTTAATGGGCGCACAGAGCGACATTCGCCCAGTAAATTTGGTAACGATGGATGGAAAGTAGTTTCATATCTTAACGCAGAATAAAAAGTGTGATAACTTAAAATTATTTCTTTAGCTTTTTGTTTTTTAATGCCCACAAGTGTAAAAATTAGAGGATTTGTTTGTAAAGTATTTCCCTTTCTAATAATTTCACAGTTTCACTTGACTGATGCACGAATAAAGTGCCCATGGTAAAGTTAATCTTACATAAGGAGGAGGAATATACAACGTGCATACAAGTAGATCTTAATCGGGGCTTTCAAAAGTGCTTATTTTACCGTGAACCTCCTATATGTTTCCTGACGGAATATTCTATACCGGAATACTTTCCATACAGGAAACTGCGCGGGGAAGCCCTAAATGTGCCACTTTTTACCATTTTCACTATATATATATATATATATATATATATATATATATATATATATATATATATATATATAAAATTGTTATTACCTCTCCTGAAAAAAATTTAGTCTTGTTCCCAAAGCACTGACTGAAATAAGCGTTTGATTGCAAACACTGATTTTATAGACGATATTTCACTAGCCAGTGCCCACGCAGCAACCCTTATAAAACTTCTGCGCTTTCTACCCGAGGCAAACACATGTCAGTCTCCAGCGTGCGGTGCAGCAACACAAAGGTGCCGGTGATTATGATTTATCGCCGGGTCTCGCATCGACGAGTCATAAAGGAAAGTTAATTTTTTTTTCTTCGTAATCTTTTACGTCTTCTACGACCGCGACACACGTTCCGTCCTCGCTTTTCGACCGCGGAGGATGCGTCCTTTCTTTGCTTTCTGACGGTACAAGACGTCAGTCTCTGAATACATGGAGATTTTTGGACATTCGCCATTGCGACGCAGATGTCCGTCATAGATAAACAGGACTGAGCACGAAAAAAATTTCTTAAATAAGACAAGTAACCATTTTGTTCCCAATTTTTTTTGTCAGTGCCGTCCTAACTTTTTCAAGCGGGTTTCTAGCCTGTGTTGTTTTCTACATGTTATCTATTAGTCATATATATATATATATATACTCGCCAGCAACAAAATAGACTCACCCATAACGCGCGTATACATACATGTTTCCCACAAAAAGGATATAACAGAGTCATTAAAAAAATATGCTGTTTTAAAGCCCAACGCTTTAGCTTTACGTTGACACCGTTCACATAAAACTCACTTCAGTACTTTTTGCAATAATGCCATTTACGTCAAAGTGTAGGACAATTGGGAATTTAGGTAATGGAAGTATGGTCACGTACTGTTCAAATGAAACAAAGAATTGCACAATAACGACAATTTATTGAATCAATACTAATGGCAGCTTGTGATCGATTGTTCATCGATCTACTCAACGTTCTTACTTGGTCTTGCGGAATTCCGTCCCACTCCTCTAGCAACGCCGTTATAAGCTCGTCGATAGTCGAAGGAACTGAATTTCTGGCCCTTCGTTTACGTTCGTCCTATACATGTTCGATCGGATTCATGCCTGGGTTGAGTGCTGGCCAGTCCATCGTCCGTATCGGTATGCACGCTTAGTGGGTGAGTCGATTTTGTTGCTCGCGAGTGTGTGTGTAAGTATATATATGTGTATATGTGAATATATATATATGTGTGTAATCAGTTGCTGTAATCAGCTGCGCGCACACACATACACACACATATATACATATATATGTGTGTGTGTGTGTGTGTGTGTGTAAAATTTCTCGTCCATGGGTTACTTGTCCTACTTAAGTATTCTTTTCGTGCTCTGTCAGGTTTTTCCATGTCGGACATCAGCATCGCAATGGCGAATGATTCCAAAAATCTCTATCTAGTCTTTCACCCCAATTGCAATATTCATTCAAAGATCATCACGCCAGTCTCTGCTTTCACGCTCTTTGCCTGGCGCCAGAAATCGGACGAAAGGATGCTACAGCCTACCTCTAGGTTCGGTGGTCCGACGTTATTTCGGCCTAAACTATTTGCGGTTATGAGCAGGAACATTTCCTTTTTATTTCGCCGAAGGCTGGTTTCAAAAAAAGTATGGTTCCGCCTGCCAGCAGCTCTTTTATTTGCTCTTTTGAGGCATCGACGCGCGTGAGCTATAAGATCGACTCTTGCCCGCTCACCACTTGCCCCATCGCCTCTACGTGCAACGCGCTCAACTGGCGACTCGCCTGGACCTGACTTTAACCGGTGACTTGATATTTTTATGGCACGCTGATAAAGATAAAAGTACGACGCGTGTCTTAAGGCGACTTTCAAATTTTATATAAAAATGTATCATCTGAACTGGATTGCGGAAACACCCGTTTATCATCTGAACTGGATTGCGGAAACACCCGTTTTCGCCATTTTAACGCAAAAAAAATAATCTTCGGAGTTTAAATAGGAGCTTGAAACTTGTTTTTGAGTAGGAAACGTTTCTTATAAATTGTTTACGGTAAAATGAGCACTTTTGAGAGCCCTTCTTAAGATCTACCCGCATACAAACTATATATTCTTCCACAATGTAATTATATAAAAATTAACAACGCGATGGTCCTCATCACTTTATTCATGCGTCGGTCAAGTAAAACTGTGAAAGGTAAATGTTTGACAAATTTGCTAATTCTTATGCTTCCATTATTTAAAAAACTATAAAAAGCAAAAATAAATAAATTCAGTATTCACTAATGTAATAACCTATTACTTTTATCTCAACGTTTAATAATTGAACTACTTTTTCTCTATCGTTACCAACTTTAATGGGTGCACGTCAGTCTGTGTGCGCGTACAGATATGTGAAGGTAGGGGCAGTGAAATTTTTCCAATGTTGATTTCAAAAGTGCTTCATCAGCCGTGGGACTCTATATAAATGCTTTTTTTTTTTTTTTCTGGCACCCTTACAAAAAATCCACCCGTTTTTCAATCTCGTGTTTTCTACCAAACCTCTTCTAGGTACTTCATACGCCTCCCAGCCGGAGAGTTTGATCCATTCACAGTGTACATGACGCACATGAAATTAATTTTTGGTTCTGTACTGTACACTGCAAAGCTTAGCGACCAATATTCTTAACTGCGAGTAAATGGTTCGTAATCGGTGTTACTGGTCAAGGCTATGAGTGAGTGAGTGAGTGAGTGAAGAGATTTGGGCGGCTCTTAACATCGAGGTCTTATGAGCCGATGAAGGTGAAGTGAGGTGAGTATGGAGCAGCGCCGGAATGAATGCGTGGGTGGAAATGGGAGACCCCCGAGAAAACCCGCCGACCAGAAGTATCGTCTGGGATGACTCCCTCTTGCGAAAATCTGGAGTGAACAGGCTGGGGATTGCACCCGGTTCGGCTTGGTAGGAGGCGAGCAGGCTAACAACTCAGCCACCGTGACCCAAAGGAAACAAGTGTTTTGCCGACTTAAGTACAGCACGCATTATAAAATGCCTTGTTTGTAACGCCTAAAACCGTAAAGTGGGGTCTCTAAGGCTTACATATACTACCTCACCATATACCAGCTGTTCTACTATCTGGTTAATTTGATACTGAGCACGGTCCTACCACTAAATAGTTATTACACTAGACATACAAAAAATTACACCTGCTTTTACATAGTACATTACTGAGTGCCTTAGACTATGATACGAAAACCAAACGAAAATTTTCTTGTGCATCGCGTTGTGCATAGCCTATATCAAACCGAGGAAAGAATACTCAATTTCTTTATCAAAACTTTAAACATTTTTTATATCAGGCCTATGCGTTCATTGTCGTAAAATAGGACTGACTTTATTTCAACGTATGACTCGCAACAAGTGTTACGTTGTTCCAAGACTCAAAACGACTAGCTTACGTATGCGATAAAACCGCATATATGAAGTTATGGCTAAGCGTAGGCTATACAAGATTTTAAAAGTTTCTGTTAAATGAATACGTCTTTGTTTATCAGAATGCTCTTGTTTCTATAATTAATGGCTGTATCGTAGTAATTAAACGGTTTCCCATAATTTAATACAGAGAGAAAAGTTTCTTATGTAGAGGGAATATTCCGTTAGGTTGTTTTCTTAAAATTCATGTGAAGCTAATTTGTTCTCTAAGTTCATACATTATATTTTTTAATTCCGTGCAATAAGTGTGTCCCTGTAAACATATATATATATATATATATATATATATATATATATATATATATACGAAAATTGTAGTAAGTATTTGCGGTAAATTTTATACTGTTTAAGATCATTGCTCTCAATAGCCGAAGTGAGCTGTCACGCAGTTAGACTTCCAAACAGCCCACGATACGTTAACAGCTCTTCGTCAGGGCTAAAGCGAATAATCGCCCCAAACTACTGTATCGTCATGTTCTAGGTATGGAAGCTACAAGAGTCGGTTAAATTACGCAGCAGACCGGTCGAACAGCAAATTGATGGGAAGTAAGGGAGTAGGAGGGTAGAGAGGGGTAAAATCCCTTGTTTAGAGGAGAGATCCCGCCGCCCTTCAGTAATGGAGCGCTGATAATGTGGCAGACTGCAGCCTGGCAACTGACCCTGCAGCGTGGACACAGCTGAGCTTACCCAGTGTGCGAGCTGGCATGTATACGTCTAGTCAATTTTACGAAATAAAAGTCATTGTTCTGGGTCATGAATTCGGTATGTATGGAGATAAAGTGCAATGGCGACATTGTTTAGAAAAATTTTTTTTATCAGTTTACGTAAAAGTGCCAGTAAAATATTCTCCAGAACTCTCTGCAGAAATTACGGATACGTTAATTTTTTTAATAACGGGCTTTGCGTAAATTTCCAAATACTTTTCCGAGAATACGCGGTACCTCTCCGTAAACTTGCCGTTCGGTTTTTATCTACCAAGATTCGCGTATTCGCGCAAACAACTAGTTCGCAAAAAACGAGACATTCAAGGGAAAAACTATACATTTTAAAGGGAAAATATGGACGGAATGATAGAGCAGGAAAATATGGTATACTGGCTACCAAGATAGTTGCCCAATATGATGGTCGTAAACAAGATGGCCGGCAGCTCATTTGCATAAACATCACAAAACCGGCCGCCATGTTGGATCTGGATCCTCGTTCCTCAAGTTCCTAGCCCTTGTGCCCAAAGGAACAATTACCTTCTACTGTCGCCCGTATTGCTCCCTCGCTGCTTGACCTTGGACGCGGGAGTCCATTCCACTCTTAAGAAAAAATGAGATTACAAAAAAAATCTTCAATGTTCGTTATGCTGGAGTTTAACTGCTTATAACAAATTCATTAAAAAGCATTGAAGTAATTATTATGGACAACATTTCACGTACGGAGGAAAAAAACCTCATATATAACATGTATTCCCATTTCTCACAAAATACTTAGGCTTAATAATGAAGTACAGCGTCCTCTGTATTAATTTAGTCACGACCGCTACTGGAAATGTTTGAATTAAAATGTTTTTAAAAAATCGTAATTTTCAGCTCGTACATGTTTTCTCTTTTCGATTTTAAGGGATTTTTCGTTTAAACCACTTGTAAATTTTCACAGCGTACTGCTTTGATGTGACAATGTAATCACACGCACAAGTATGGTTAATTTTCACTGCCAGGACATGTAAATCGCTACAAATATCTTCATCTGCAATCGCGAAGGATTTATTTTCAAGAATGTTGAATCGTGTTGAAATAAGGGCGGAAGGGGAGAGGACCTAGAGGTTGATTATTTCCTGGTCACTTACGAGTTCACGTCACGGAAAACACAGTTAAAAAGAATTTTTATTCGGACCCCGAATTTTAGCAACGAGGTAGAACGCAGTATAATAAGGAGAAACAGCCATCTTACATACATCTGCCTGCCCACCTACTCTGAGATATTTTCTTCGTTTGAGGCTGAGAAGCGCGGGAACAATAAGGGCGACATTTGCACGTGTATCAAGTGCGCCATCGCCACTAAGCGCTCGGCTCTGAGCTGCGGGTATGGTGCTTAAAGCGGTGACCCTGTGATTTCACTGGTGGAAAGTTTGTGACGAGGTTCAATGCAGTGTATTTGAATATTTTTGCATGTATCTGATGCGTATATTTTTCTATATAACGCTTTGAAAAAGCCGATTTTAGCTACGTTGGAGTGCTCTGGAATGGTATTGTATTGTAAAGGGCTTTTTAACTGTCCCCCGGTTTTATGCTTGAAAGCGTAGCAGGGGACGGCTTACACACTAACTTATAACCTAACTTAAATTAACACCCATACGCGGGATTCGAACCCGTGCCTCCCGCACCCCAGATCGGTGGCGCACCAACCTACTGCGCCACGGGAGGTCCGCCTCTGAAATGGTGTTTCTAATGTCCGTAATATCTTGTAAGCACTCGACAGGTTTAGTCTGTGGTATGTGTGTATGTGTGTGTGTGTTCTTGCCACATCACATAGTGAGAACGTTTAACAGTTTCTTGGGAAAAAACGTACATTTCAAACACTCTGCACTGCAGTTCAAGCACCAGCTATGCGGGACGCTGAAGTACAACGAAAATACAGCGCCAAACTACCCCACAGCAAAGCCAGGGCAATCTACTAAAGGTGGATTGTGGTCAGTTTATGTTTGGCACGAACAGTGAGGGAGGGGGTAGTTACATTAAGCCATTAGGTGCCGGGGTCTTTACGTAATAATGCAATTCGTTATCAAACGCCATAATTTCCGGCTATTGTTACCGCTTCGATTACTCGCTGGGTATAGAGCGTCACGTTTCATAAGCAACTTCAATAACTAGCCGGGGGGGGGGGGGTCGGAAAAAGTTATAATGCAATGGCGTCTCTTGCGAAACAAAATAATGCTTGGATTATAAATAAGGTTAGATCGAAGTTACACTGATTCTTAAAAAAATACAAAAAATTTGAGGCCATGAAGGTAATATTTAAAAAAATGCTGTGGAACTACAAGCAAAACATGTGTCATGGTGACGGAAACGACAGGTACTAAGTAATCCTCCTCCTCCCCCCCCCCCCTCTTCATCATTCCTGTCCAAGAAACTTGAGTCTACGTTAAGAGACCTGGAAATTTACCCAATTCATTTGAGGGCAAGGTAGACTTCAAACACAATTTCATATATATATATATATATATATATATATATATATATATATATATATATATATATATATATATATATAAAAAAGCACAGCAAGTGGCATACGCCCAGCAAAGTTGGTAACAACTAGAGGAAAGTAATTCAAGTTTTAACTTCGAATTAAAAGTGGCAGATAAACATTTAGGAATACTGAAATTATCTCTTTTTTTTCTTCTTGTTAATGATGATCAGTAGAGAGACATGTGTATTTCGCGAAAAAAAACTATGGCCATGCTAGGCTTCAATTTCCTACGTCGACACCCAAAACTTTCTTTGGTTATTGGCCATGTGTCTACGTGAGAAGACATATTCTTATTTGACTCGGCCAATTGTAATAAAGAACTACGGTACTGAATGTCCATGATTCGCCGACAGACACTCGAGTCACATGGCATTTGAAATCATCCAACCACGAAAAGTGCATATCAACAAAAGTACTTTGGAATTGAACTTGTCTTGAAATCTTTTCGCGAAAAACACCTGTCTCTAATGATCAGTGTAAGAGTTAGTAAATTTGTATAACGTATTAGCTTTTTTTTTTTAGTAATTTAACTGTTGCACTTGACAGACACATGGATAAAGTGATCAGGCCCATTGCAATGGTAATATTACATATGGCGGAAGAATGCAAATGTGAATACAAGTAGCCTATAACCATGTGGGACTTTTAAAAGTGCTCAGTTTATCGTGAACAGCCTTTATTATAATTTATTTTTTCGATCGATTGCAGTTTGTGAGTCACGCCCTAGACATAATAATCAGTCAACTATCTAAGTGTAAAGATAAGACTGCGAGTCCCACACTGTCTGGTCTGGGGTTTAACTGGATTATTGGCTGTTCACGGTAAAATGAGTACTTTTGAAAGCTCTGCTTAAGATCTACTTGTATGCACATTGTGTATTCTTCCGCGTTATGCAAAATTAACACTGCCATGGGCCTCATCACTTTATTCATACGCCGGTCAAATGGAACTGTGAAATTATTAGAAAAATAAATATTTTACAAATCTGCAGATTTTTATACTTCGATGCATTAAAAAAACAGAGATCGAAAGAAACTATTTAACTTATTACAAATAGTTACCTAACACTTTTTATTCGACGTTAAGCTATGGAACTACTTTCCCTTCATCGTTACCAACTTTACTGGGCGCATGTCACTCAGTGCGCTCGTTAAAGTTATATGCAGGCAGCGGCAGTGACAAGGTTGATTACAAAAGTGCTCTCTTTATCGTGAACAGATTTTATAAGCGAGTGAACAGCTTAACTGAAGCTCGGCCACACAAAGTATAGTATATTCGTGGTTTCTTCACACTTTCTGATTCAAACCTTTGAAAATTCACCCCATTTATGACGTGTTTAGTTATTTCCCAAATATGCCACGCATTACAAGCATCTTATACCTATATTAAAATTAAAAATTAATTTTTTTCCATTAAATTAAAGTTTTACCTTCATTTTATTTATAAATTATATCACATTTATAATAAATGCGAATAAAAACAGTGAGAAAACGCCTGCGTTGCTAGCGGCTAATAAGAAGTAGTTCTCGTAAAAAAATATGAATACAACTGAGCGTGAACGAATTCGGTGCGTTTTTCTTTAGTGTAAAATTCTAGACGTAGTTAATATTAGTTTGCGCGATGTGGAGGAGTATCTTGGAAGTAGAACTTTAACAGGGCTTCAGAAAAGTGTGAAGTAACTGTGAATGTACTATAGCTTGTTGCATATTTATCCACAAGATTTCCAGATTTCAAGTTTACAAGTAAAGAAGAATGCCAGAGGCCAATAAAGATTCTTCGTCTTGCAGCATAGCATACATAGCATAGCAAATTCAAATCTCGAGTATGCAATAGTTTGTACTGATATGCGCATGTTCTGCATTATTCCCCTTGAATTAATTACTGATTTTCATATCTTGTTCGGTAATATTATAGAAAAACTTAGCTGAGCTACAAGTAAGCTGAACCCTTGTTAGCCAATCTATCGCCACGGCTGCTTAGTTCACTTTGCATCTTACAGCCGCTGAACTAAACTCAAATTTAAAACTTCCATCGTTTTCAACCCTCACGGTTCTTAAGCGGAACTGCTTTAAGTTTTATCCAACAAAAGTAATCTAGATTTTCTTTTGTCACGACGTCCATTGTGAAGTTGGACGAAACCTCAGCTTTCGATGGATGGCGCTATGTGTTAAAGTCCGGGGACTACCCATTAATTCATGAGCAGTTTTTAGTGATTACTTTCGACTAGGTTCAGTTCGTGAACTCCCCAACCCCCTACAGTAGTTTAGACAGCCATCATTTCGTGGAAATCTTTATATACATAAAGAACCCTCCTAAAAATTCGACACAAAAGTGGCGTATGTAACACCAAAAAAAATTTCCATAAACGTGGGTCTGAAGTCTGAAAGGGTTGAAGGGCCGACGAAGAAATAGTTCGTGCCAACCACAATGGATTTCGGATAATGCCTACAGTCCATTCACGGTTTATTCATTCTTTTTATTCAAACCTTTGAAAAACCACCCAATGCGTGACGTGTTTGGTTGTTTTCTAAATATGTCGTGTATTACAAGTATTAAATATTTGTGTCAACATAAAAGTATTTTATTTTTGGTTTAACTAAATGTTAACTTATATTTAGTTTATAAGTTATAAGAATTCGTTTGTATATAATATGAACAAAACAGAGACAAAATAGGTGTGTTGGTATTGCCTAGTAAGAAATAGTTCTTATCGAAAATACCGTTAAATAAGTGCACACAAATGTAATACTTTGTCCTTTTGGAGTAATTTTCAAGACTTGGTTGAGCTTTGTTTGCGTAAGGCGGAAGAATATCTTGGAAGTAGGACTTAGGAGGTCCTAAAAAAAAAAGTTTGAAGCAAACGTGAATGGACTATATGCGTGCTATCCTCAGTCTACTACGCGAACTTAAACAGGCTTTCGTAGCGAGCGAAGGCGTGTTAAACAAAAAAGGGACGAATACTACCCGCTCGGGTCGCTGTTCCGCGGTTACCGTATCGAGCCGGGCATGACCCAGTTACCTGCGAGTGATCGATAATGTGTGATACCTCGACGCGTCCGTGATTCACACGAGCGCTTCCCTACTGCTCTGGCGATGCCCCCACGATCGTGATAAAACTGCATCGAGGGAGGCGGTCGGCGGAGCTTAACCGTAGAGGAAGAGTGGGGTAGAGTGCATGCTCGAGGTGCGCAGAGTCGATTCTCCATGTTCCAAATTTGAACTGCTTTTCTCCCAATACGACTATCACAAACGGCGTGGATAGGGTTTGGAGTTAGAATACTGTTTATGTAAACAAGTAGTTTGAGGTTTTTTTTTACCTGAACACGTCTGTAAATTTGCAACCATAGTGGGAGGAAATCCAGAAAATCCCATGATTACAAAATCGAGGGATACAGTTTGGCATTGCAGCTCCGAATCTATCGTCTATATTCAAAATTCAGTTACACCACTCGATTGCCATCAAAGGATCAAAGACGTTGTGTTACGTTACGTTGTGTTAGGACTGCGAAGCATCGCAGGAGGTGGTGAGAGGGTTGAGGGAGGAGGGATGCTCAATTTTGAGTTCGTTTCGCCGCGTCTCATAATTTCCTCGTAGTATAACTTTTGACTAGGAGTAGCTACGACGCTCGTTTAAGTTTCAATCAACAGCTATTGTCAAGATCAATCGATTGAGTGCATAAAAACTTTTGTGTGGGGTGGTTATGTTGAAATTGTATGCGTTCAATGTCAAAAAATTAAGAAAACTTAAGACAATTACGGCCTATACTCCTCAAAAAGCCAAACCGAAATACAGAAATCGTATACGGTTGGAAAGCACATCTCAAAAGAAAACCAGAGATACCCACAAACACCCGTATGATCCAGGTAAGCGATGCCGGGGACATAAAATAAACATCAAGGGGTCCGAGCGTGTCAACGTTGACGTATTCACACAAAACAAACGGCCGTGTCCCCAACACAGCCAAACCCAATTTTATTATACTTCCTCTGACCAATTTTTAGAGCAATTGTTCGAGCGACATGTTTTTCGCGAAATGATTTACGCGGACGCTAGACTACAATATCCTACGTGTACACTTGCAGTCTTCATTTGACTATTGGCCACTTGTCTATGTGCGAAGAGAGTCTGTTACATGAGTGAACCAATCGGAATTAAGTTTCGCCGATACTGGCCGCCCGTGGATTCGCGAGCAGGCAGACAAGACGCGTAACAATTCAAATGATCCAATCACGGAAATGGCTCTGAACTAAAGTTCGTTGGAGCAAAACTTTTCCTGAAATCTTTTCGCAAAAAACAGGTGTCCCTGGCAATTGTATTAAATTCAAATTGGTACAAGTGCTTCATTCATATAAAATGGATTGTCTATTGAAAATTAGAATATAAACAAACATGTTCATCATTCCTGACCATGCGACTTTGAAAGTTATATTGGTGTGGGTTAGGTCAATGTTGGGAACCTGCGCAGTAGACGATAATCGGCAACCTCGTCTGTCACTGTAGGTCACTTAACGCCATCTTGAATCTACAAATTTTTTGACGCAGACCTTGCTTCAGATCACTTATCAAACTTTGTGGCTCATTAACAATTCCAGGCCATATTTAATTTGTGGTTTCAGGTGTTGCAATCAAAGAAATTTTATGATCCGTGCTGTACTTGGTCGAATAACATTTGTATCGTTCTCACAATCAATGAACTTAGTTTTCCGCTACAGTGATATGAACAAACCATAACCTAGATCAGTAATACGGTTCACGGATCAATTCCTCACAGAGAAGATTATTGACCATTCAGTCTAGAAGTGCACAGTACATGCCGATAAAGACTGTTCACGATAAAGTGAGCACTTTTGAAATCAACCTTAGAAAAAAGTCACTGCGCCTGCCTACGTATATTTTAACGGGCGCCCTGAGTGACATGTAAAGTTGGTCACGATAGATGGAAAGTAGTTCCATATCTTTGCGTCGAATAAAAAGTGTTAGTTAACCATCTATGATAACTTAAATCATTTATTTCGCTTTCCGTTTTTTTTACGCATCAAATGAGTAGATTTGTTACATATTTATTTTCTAATAATTTCACAGTTTTACTTGACCGACGCATGAATAAAGTGATGAGGCCCATGCCAATGTTAATCTTACATAACGAGAAAGAATGCACAACGTGCATACAAGTAGATCTTGAGCAGGTCTTTCAAAAGTGCTCAGTTTACCGTGAATAGCCTATATACTTAAGAATACAGATGTGGAAGACGCTGCTTATCCCGCTAAGTCCAGCTGCATACGCCGGCAAGATGGCATCTCTGGCCGGCAGTGTCAGGAATTTAAAAGAAAAGGTTCCTGGATAATTTTTACTGGATAATTTCCTAACTTAACGCAATTTTTTTTCGAAAAGTGTATGTCAAAGGACGGAGGAGATAATCTGGATAGGAAATATGAGAAGTGAATTTCTGTATTTGAATTTAAATTCATGAATATAGATTAGATTGATCACTGGATGAGAAAGGAATGGTTATGGTGGGGAGCCGTGGAAGGTTTAGTGGACAGAGGAAGAGGAAGAAGAATATTTCAGACGGCGGACATCAAGATAAATGGAAGATATGTGAAAATGAAGACAGAAGATTGGAGAGATGGCATATGAAAATTTCCCAAGCGCAGAATATAAAAATAATGATAGTCTATTATGACTATGTGGAGTAGGCTAATTAAAGATAAACGTCTTTAATTTACAGAAGAGAAAATAATCAACTTAATTTTTGTTACAACGAAATTATAATGCAATATTCGAAATGTAAATCACGGACAAATCTCTCACTGAGTCGTCTTAGGACGCTTAGTATCAGACCATGTTGGCGTGAGCAGATGTGTGTGGAATTGGTCCACGGTTAACCGGAAAACTTTTGAAAACAACCTTTGAAAAGCAACTCTGCAAATACGCCAAAGTAAGTATTGGTGTCGGAATATATACAGGTAGACTGTCAGAGAATTAGGATAACTAGTTCTGTATCTTCTCGTCTAACTATAACAATATATTTTAATGTTTTGGGAACTGACGGACTTCTTTGCAAATGAAAATAATATTTTGCACAAAGTATTAAACACTGTCGCTTAATCGACACTCTGGTATTTATAATATCAATGGTAATGTTAAAAATTTAGATATGGTGAAAGGTCATCACACAGTATGCGTAATGAAAAAACTGAGAGACCATGTGGACTATGGGATTTCCATTCCACTATCACTTAAGAATTAAATAAATATTTGTCTGTGTGGAATATGCGCTCAGATCGAATATGCACTAGGAGACGGTAATCGAAGCAGCAACTATTATCTGCTTTATTTTGAACCCTTCCTAAGGTCACTGCGTAAGTCGCGACATTACGAAATGAAAATTCCCATTTGGGAGCACGATTTTACACTCCTTTCCGAAGAAACTCCTCATCTGTGAAATTTCATTCACCGAGGTTCGCTTTCTGAAACAGCGACGACTGAGTTCTCATTGCTGAATTTGAAACATTCCTTTGTCCACGAATCTCCAAACTCTGCTATATACTATTCACGGTAAAGTAAGAACTTTTGAAAGCCCCCTCATTTGAAATAATAATCAATTAATATATTTATTTTTAGCATTAGACGTTGACTTCCGAGTGCGGTGGTATATATATCCACTCTGTGTTCGTTACTGACATGGCAATATTTATTTGAAAAGGTAATTAATGGAAAAGAAAGAGTTGAAAGTTTAAAGTAACTAGGGCCTCAAAAGTGATCACTTCACCGTGAACAGCCTATAGAAATACGTGTCGAGAGCTAGCTCTCGCTACTTCCGCGTTTCTTTCAGAGCGCCAACCAGCTTCCTGGTCCTTCCAGACAAAAACTTCTCCCCGCTGTAATTGCGTTCCACCAGCGCAGTTAAAAACAATACAGAGAGAGGTTATCGAAGGCTAGAAATAGTTACACTGGCTATTTTACGCTGTGGCGCGTGCAGAGAAGGAAGTTTCTTTTAACTTCTCAACTGAAACACCTCCGCAGTATTCTGCAGTCGCTAATTGGAATCATCATGCCTTCAGAATAACTATGACGCGAAACTATTCTGGTCTGTGACGCTTTCGTTTATGAGTTCAAGTTGTGTAGTCCGTACAAAAATGATTTACTTTTGTTGCTGAATCAGATGTGCAAAAAATTCAATTAGTATATTTATTTGTGAATATTAGTGGTCATGTTTACTATCTACAATCGGAGTAAGTAGATATTATACTGGTCTTGAGTAATGACTTTTTTTTTTTTTTGTAAAATATACTTTTTGGGGCGTCAATACTGGAAATATTCACAAATTGTGGATAAGTAAACTCTTAGTAAGTGATTTTCTTTGGAACTTTTCTACAAGTGAATTCTAGCAATTTGATTTAACAACATTACACAATATTTGCATTCTTCTTTCATGTGCAATATAAATTATACTTTTCTGACGGAGATCCGATGCGGGTGAAATGAGATGAGAATGGATCAGCGCCGGAATGAAAGGGCGGGGGAAACGCCGACCAACGGCATCGCCCAGCACGATTCCCACATGCGAAAATCCAGAGTGACCCAGCCGGGGATTGAACCCGAATCGATTTGGTGGGAGGTAGCAGTCTAACCGCACAGCCATCGTGACCCCCTACAACCGTGATACATGGACACGGTAAAAGTAATCAGATTATTTGTTATTTTCTAGAACTGGTAAGGCTCAAAATATTCTCATCACAAAAAATCCTTTATTCTCGCTGAGGTTCTCAGTAAACATTTTCCTTCCTTTTTCTCCGTCTAAAGGCTGTTCACGATCAAGTGAGCACTATTGAAATCAACCTTATAAAAATGTCACTACTCCTGCCTGCATGTGTTTAACGGACTCAACGAGTTACATACGCCCAGTATTGTTGGTAATGATAGACAGAAAGTAGTCACTTCCTGTTTTTTTAAAACACACGGAAGTGTAAAAATTACCAGTTTTGTATAGTAATTACTTTTCTAATAATGCCACAGTTTTGCTTTATCGACGCACGAATCAAGTGACGAGGCCCATGGCAAAGTTAATTTTACATAAGACGAAAGAATACACAACACGCATACAAGTAGATCTTAAGAAGGGATTTCACAAGTGCTCCTTTTACCGTGAACAGCTTATCCCAGAGGAAATATGTAATGTCGCCTGAGTCTTTCCGTATCTCGTGCTTGTTTGCAAAACCCGTGACCCTGCACAGCTTCACTCTCATTAAACTTAATGAAGCGCAGGAAAATCCCACGCGGTCGTAAAGAAAGAAAAAAGTTTCTGCAACTTCCGACATGTTCAGTCACGTCAAGGATGTAGTGGAGGCAAAACAGCTTTGCAAGGATTTTTGTTTACATATTTTTTTTTTTTTTTAATGCTGCCAAAGTATCGTATATCTCCATTCAATAATTAGTGTTAAGAAAATTTTGTTAACCGAACCACAAAGACCGAAAATTTCTCATGTTTCAACATCGTGCACACTTCGTTTACAAACAAGGACACATTATTTTATGGACAGGCGGGATCAATTTGTAATTTAATTAAAGCTCTACCTCTCTTGTTGCAGTTGGCAATATTGGAGAACACCCCTCCAAAACTCCACCTCTACCACCCCACTGTCAGCTATCCCAGCGTCTGACTGCCTACAAGGTACGAGTACAAGCTAGCTTTGTTCATTTGGTGTTCAATTGCTTAGTTATTAAAGCAAAATGTGAAATGTAATATTTGTATATTTTTAATTTATTGTATCTAATATAAAAGTGCTGCAAAGTATTTATATCACTATTTTATTTTACTAAGCTTTCCGGGACTGCTTAACCTACAACTACACTCCTGGTAATGATGGTCTACACATTGGATGTTCCTATAAGGGAATTACCTCACGTGGTAGGAGATATCACTCGTTTGGAACACATTCCAGAGTTGCATAAACAGCGGTTGCCAATAGCATCACACTCAAACACGTTTCTGACACCTTAACATGCACATCATTTTTTTTTTTGTTCGAGATGTTATACAAGAACATTTTACGAATTTCTAATACCAACTGACACTTTCGAACTTACAGAAAGGGTTTCAGTAGACCCATGGCTAGAGACCCAAAAAATTCACGAGTTCAATGACCTGTAGGCTAGACTTCACAGTCTTATATACTCCCATATAGATACCAACTGTTTATCGGTTGATTATTGTGGTATTAAAAGGCGGTGGTTGGGCGCACAATTTATTGCATGTTTTTTATTGGCTCATTTATCACCAGGAGGTGTAAAACAACACGTGGACCAATAACAAACGTAACATGTACATACACGTGTGTGAATTCCAACTTGTCTAGAAATGACCCCTCGAAATTCTCGGGTCTCTACCCATGGCGCATGCAACAAACAGTTATAAATTAGTTGGAGTGTCTACAGCAACGAGTAGCATTGCCTAGCGATATGTGAGATCGACATTGGTGCTAGATTCTGGAGCGACCATGATTTCGTCTATTCTTAAACATGTCAGACGTGAACGAGTGTACTCGGGATAGCATTTTCAGGGGTTAAATTGGTGTTGACATGTGATAGAGTGTTACATCGATACTAGTTACAGTTCCGTTTGTTACGACCCGAAAAAAATTTACATACAAAACTTGGATAGTCTCCAACATAGGCGAACCGGGTTCGATTCCTGGCGGGGTCACTCCCGGGTTTTCGCATGTGGGAATCATGCCGGACGATGCCGTCTGGCCAGTGGGTTTTCTCGGGGATCGTCCGTTTCTCCCACCCTTGCATTCCGGCGCTGCTCCATATTCACCTCGCTTCACCCTTATCTGCTCTCAAAACCTCGATGTTAAGAGTCGCCCAAATCTCTCCACCCCACTTAGGTAATCCGACCAAAGAAAAAATGCCTAAAATTGTGCAAAAAGACTATCTATGTAATTTCTTGCCGTTTATGAATAATTTAACGCTGTTTGTGCACATGCCATTACCTGACCGGCATATGCTTGACTTCCCATGTATTAAGCATATGATGTAGGCCATCGTACAAAATTACGGTTCACATACATACGTACGGAACTTAGCTAATACGGTATTAAAAAAAATTAAAAACGTGTAAAAAGTGAAAACCATTGATGATTTTAAAATTTACATGAAAATTCAATGAAAATGTGCAAAAAAAAATTAATATGATATACTCATGAATTTAGCAACGTAATCATGAACGATCACACAGTTATCACTGACTAACACCAGTTAGTCTCAGTATTTAACGTACGTGAACTGACTTATGATAAACACAACTGATTTGTGTTTAAACGAATACTTTCGGAACAAACATATGAAAAAAAAAATCCTGGCGCTACTGCAGTGCATTATGAACAGGGGGTTTGAAATATTACGAAATCCTATATATTGACAAATTTGTTGTGACACACTGCCGTACTAGTAGATGAGTCGCTCATTCGTTACACTTAGCGACTATAAAATTGACGAGAGGAACTATGAGTCAGTGGTATGAATAATCTGTTTTCCCATCCCGATGGCCAGGAAAGTGATTCTAAGCTTGCAGTTGGCGTACCTATATAGCCTATTTGGGGTACCTTCACAATTTTTGAATCAAACCTTTGAAAAATCACCCCATGTAAGACATGTTCGCTTGTTTCCTTAGTACGACATGCATCACAAGCGTTTTATAATTCAGTTAACATAAAATTATATTATTTTTCGTTAACTCGAACTTTTACTTGTGTTTTATTTACTATTTCTAGCAAGTAATTTATAATTAACAGGAATAAAAACAGAGAGAAAAAGGTGTGTAGGTAATACCTAGTAATAAATTGTTCTCGTGCAAAATACTGTATTATTGAACTGAATTCGCACAATTGCGGTGCATTATCCTTTTAGTGTAAATTTCTTGGATAAGTTAAGCTTTGTTTGCACGAGGCGGAGAAATAGCCGGGAATTAGAGCTTAATCAGGGCTTCAGAAAAGTTGGAAGTAAGCGTGAAAGTACACTTTAAAAAGTTGTTGTAATTTTTACTGAGAAATTGTTTGTAATTTTACAAATGCTTGTAACAGTACAAAGGTTTCTCTTGTAAAACTACTCGTTTGTAAAACTACAAAGGCCATGTTTGCAGTAGCACTCAAGAAATGTCTGTACTATACCGAATCGTATGCACGAGTTTCAGAAAAAATGGCGGACACTCAACCAACAACGTAAAACCTTATATAGCTGTTTGTGTAAAAACTATGGGTGACGTAAAGTGTAGTTGCGTGCAAAAAAGAAATGTATTGCGAGTTTGAATAACGTAAAACACTTAAAGAACTCAAATAATCATAATAAACGACAGTTTCATTCAAACATGACCGTATTACTCATTAGCTGAATGTTTTCTAGCCACACGGAACTCTTAATATGAAATACAGTACCGGTAAATGTGTTCTTCTTAATCAAATAACTTCCGTAACATTTTGTAAGTACTTAGAGAAATATATTATATAAAAATAAGGTTTAAGTACGTAAGTCAAGTTAGTCTAGTGTCTAAGAGTGGAGATTCATATTACGAGGGTTGGTGGTTCTAGTCCCTGTGCTGTCGAACTGTAGTGTTTTTTTTATAAATTATATTTTGAAATATATTTTTTAATGTTATTCTCTTTTACTAATTCATCACATTTGTTTTTTAAAAAGAAAGAAATAATTTCTGTACAATTTTCAATACTGTAATATTACAAATATATGATTTGCAGATTTTACAAGGAAACTGTTTGTAGTTTTACAAAGGAATTTCTTGGAAACTGGGTTTCCAAGGATATTTTTTGTAAAAGTACAAACAATTTTTCAGAGTGTATTATATCGTCTTTGGTACACGTATCGATGCTCAAGAGCCTTGTAGCGATAAACATCGGTATTTTATTGCTCAATGGGAGATATAACTACCATGTACCGCAAATAAAATAATGTATTCAACCAGGTTCAACTTCCAGAATTTTTTTTTTTTTGGCGGTATGGCATTTTTAATATAAGCTTCTAGATGAGAAGAGCTGAAGATTCAGCACAGTCCCATGGGTTTGCCAACTGGTCCACAAAACTTTGTTCTTGTGCTACGCGTTAAGGTATTCTACAATGAATTTAAAGTTATTCTATCTATTATTATGCACTATATTTCTACAGAAAGTAACTTCACCAATACCGAACAAAACTTTGTCAGTTAATTTCTGTAGCCAACCCAAGTGGATGTTACTCACGGGATTTCTTTTCACTGAACTCACTTTACCTTAATTCCTTGTCTAGTCAAAATTTTCTTCGAGAAACCTAATGACCTGAAATCACATTTATACGAGTTATTGCAGTATCACCGGAGTCTTTCAAGCGAAAGATTTGCTACTTCAAGATCTGTCGTTCTTTTAAATTGCAAGACCCAACTCGTATCAATCACGGGGTCCTCGCGAGGTATTCAAATAAACGGCACCGTCACATCAATAAATATTGGTTTGTTTTTCTATTTCGCGAACACAATTGCGTAAGAAATCGGATCGTAGAAACCTTAAGTTTTAGGCGCATTAATTATGTAATTCTATGCAGTGAATTTTTATTTTTTGTATTTCTTTGCAAACAATGCTTTGATAACTAGTTACCAGGTTTATTTCTGTGAAGCTGCATGTAAGTCAGAGGAAAATGTAAAACACCTAGTATGGAGTATGCAAGTATAATATCAAGCAAGTACTGCTGACGTCGTATTTGTTATAAACGTAAATATACATAATACATTTGTATTATTTTATACAAAACTGTGATACAAATATACAGCGTCCAAAATTAACATAGACCTACAACATTTTGTAAATCGCATAAAGAATTTTACTGTAGGCTATTCACGGTAAATTAGCACTTTTTGATGCCCTCTTATTTGGAATAATAGTCAGTAAAAATATTTTATTGTATCCTTAGACGTTTAATTTCGAGTCCGATGAAATATATACACTGTGTTAATTACTTACATGGCAGTACTTGTTTTAAAAAGTGGCGGAAGGTTGAAAAATGGCTAATAGGAAAGAAGTAACTAGGTCCTCAAAAGTGCTCACTTTACTGTGAACAGTCTATATGTGTAGCTATTACGTTTTGCGAGGATTACTGTAATGTCTGTAATATTTAACGTAAACTTGTTCAGCGATACGTAGAGACCTGAAAATTTCGCGAATTCAGTGACCTGTGGGTTATATTCTATAGGCTTATGTTGAAACAATCAGATATCAACCACTCATTGGTTACTTGCTGTTAGGGTGAATGGCGTTGAATGGGCATGCATTTTGTTGCATAGGCTGTTCACGGTAAAGTGAGCACTTTTTAAAGCCCTTCCGAATTTTTCCTTTCGTCCATTTTCCATCTTCCTGCTGCTTTTTAATATAAACATTGCAATATGACTAATATACACAGTGTGTACATTTCTCCACCCTCAAAACGTAGTGCCTGAGGCTGCAATAAGATATATTTATTAGCTGCTAATGACCGTTGGGAAGGCCTTATAAAGTGCTCGCTTTACCGTGAACAGCCTATAAGTTTGTTATTGGCCCAGAAGTCTCAAGGAGGTGTCAAATAACGCGTGGACCAATTGTAAAAATGACACGTACGTGCACGTTCGTGATTTCTAGCTTGTCCCGAAATGAATTGGCTAATTTTTAAGGTCTCTATCGATACGTGAATGAGTCTAGCCCCCCCCCCCCCCCCAAAAAGCCAATACCTACACTTTGAACAAGGTTACTTCGGTAAGATATTTTTGAAATGTGAAGTGTTATCTCTGGGTACCGGAAGCTTTCAACACCCCGCAGTTCGGAGAGGAAGTTAGGCGGCCGCATCGCTCGGGCCACACTAGAGTAGCCGGGAAGTGCGTTCTCGTGTTCTCCCGGGGTGCAGAAAAAGCGGAACGAAAGATTTATCTCCCGATGCTGGTTATCGCTATTTCCTCCAGGCCGTTCGCACTTTCGTTTTGTCGTTCCGAGCAAGGCGCCCTCCGGCATAACGTTCGACGAGATCTTCTTTTCACTGGCGACCACATCGCGCAATGCTGTGGATTCCTACCTGGAACGACGATAGATATCGGACATAGTTACATCCTGGAATATAGGCTGTTCACGGTAAAGTGAGCACTTTTGAAAGCCCTCTCATTTGGAATAATGGTCAATAAATATATTTTATTGTAACTTTAGACGTTGATTTCCCAATGCAGCGGAATATATGAACACGTGTTTATTACTTACTTGAACCTTCCTAAAGGCATTCCACCAATTAATAGCATTCACTGCTGGAAGTCCCATAGGAACTCGCAGCACTACGAGACCCACTGCATGCCTTGGTCTTAGCGACGATGGCGCACTTGTAGAGCATGGCAGTGTCGCCCTTATCGCTCCTGCTTTTCTCAGCCTCGATCGCGAAGGTAAGCTCTATAAAGTAGGCGGATTAAGGTCACGATATCCCATTTCTACAGATTCTGCAAGAATTAATTTTTTGAACACAAACGAGAGCCAAAATTGTGAAATTCTCTTAAAATTTTGTTACAGGTTGTTTTTACTATGTAGTCTAATTTTTTTCAACACAAAAAAAACTGTATAATTTTAACTAATTACTAAACAAACAAAATTTTCGTTGATTAGTTAATTAGATAAAAGAATACAGTTTTTGTGTTGGAAAAATTAGACTACGCAATAAAAACAATTTGTAACAAAATTGTAGGAGGATTTTACGGTATCGGCTCCCGTATAATAAAAAAAAAATAATAATTCTCGCAAAAGCTGTACAAACGGGAGATCGCGGCCTTATCGCGAAAAGATGAAAGAACTAGACGTGGCAAGTAGGAAGAAAGAAGAGCTGGACGAGCGAAAAGGGCGCGGTCGGTCGCACAAGGAGGGATAACGGACGAGGCAAAGGAACGGAATGCGGTCCCAGAGGCCGCGATATGAGGCATTGCGCAAGAGGCCCGCGCAGACTGCGGCGTGTTTCTTCGCTGGCGTCGTGGCGCGCCGAGCTTTCAAATTGCGGCTCTCGCCGTTTAACTGCCACTGGCACCATTGAAGTTCATCGGTCGATCCGACATCATGTCCCCGAACTTGCACCAGTCTAGTTAAGAGCATGACTGGAGATCGAGATGGACTTTATTTCGAACCGTCGAATATGGTGGTTCAGGTCTTTGTCCGAGATCAAAGTACTGTCTAAAATCACTGTTACGTATATTTACTTACCAGAAATAAACCTTGTAATATTTAAATCGTTTAAATATGTATTTGGTTATTGTTTACTGTTGCAAAAAATATATCGATTCTTACAAAGGCTTAGAACTTATTCTATGTATTTTTTTACTAAAGAAATATTAATATTTGGTGAAGATATATCGACATGTATGCTTATTCCTCTGATCCGGCACAACAGGAAACTGAACAGCCATTTAGAATATCATAAATTGGTGTAACTTTTCGCACGAGCCACGTCAAAATGTGAATTTCACATCGCTAAAGAGCAACCTTCTCTGATTAATGTATAGTTAAAAATTAATTTAAAAGTAGCGCTTTTCTTAAAAGACATATGCAGTAAAACCATGTTATACACACTTAAGATTATTCAGTAAAATTCGTAGAACTAATTTACTTTTTAACAGATACTAAAACGTCGCAACTTCAGAATGTTGGTATTGACCTCCAATATGAATGCTCTTACAATACAAAAGCGAAACAGCCGCTCGAATATCGAGCTCCACAGTCACTCACGCCAGAAAAATGCTGGAACGGGCCGTTCGCCAATCAGTGACTGGTAACCTACTCGCCAACCATCAACACAGCCAACAGCAAACATTTCGCAGCGTGCAGCAGCCACTCGGGAGCAAGGCCCGTTCCCAGAGCCTAGCGAAAGGTGTATTTCGCGAAAATATTTATGGCCATTCAATATTCTACATCCCCAACCCCAACTTCCTTTGGTTATTGGCCGCGTGTCTACATGAGAAAACATGTTTCTATTTGACTGAGCCAATCGTAATAAAGTACTCCGATACCGATACTAAACGTCCATGTTTCGCGGCCAGACACTTGAGGCACGTGGCATTTGAAATCGTCCAACCACGAAAGAGCATATGAACAAAAGTGTTTTGGAGTACAACTGGTCTTGAAAAATTTTTCGCGAAAAACACCTGTCCCTAATGATGAGCCAGTGCAGACTTGCGGAAGACGAAAGATCAGTCTACCTCATAAGCCTACATGCCACGATAACATTTTCTATATAAGCTTGGGCAGAAGCTCCCACGAGACCTGCTACCCGAGCCTACATGCAAGCAGGTAAGGAGAATTCTTTGGAAAAACCTATACATGGAGCCGCGAGTATTTCGCGGACTGGGTTGGCAGCGAGCTAGGCTGGAGAGTCCTCTATACACTCGAGACATTACCGTTTGCTTATTGGTTGATGCGATCAATTGAGTCCTATGTACAGGACTGTTGAACATTCACTCGCAGTACTGCTTCCTGCCTATTACTGGCTCACAGTGAAACTGTTGTCCAATCACAAGAGTAGAAGAAAAGAACAAGTGTTGGGAGTCTATCTCGTCTTCGAATGAATTCGCGAAATACTCGTGGCTCTTTTGTTGACGTACAAGAAAAGACTAGCGCATTTTTTACATTATTTTATTTTTGCAACTGTGTTGAGCTGAGAGATTTGGGAGCTAATAACGACGAGGTCTTGATAGCCGATGAGGGTGAAATGAGGCAAGAATGGAGCAGCGCCGGAATGAAAGGGCGGGGGAAACGTGAGATCCTCCAGAAAACCGGCCGACCAGAGGCATCGTCCAGCATGATTCCCACTTGTGGAAATCCGAGAGTAACCCAGCCAAGGATTGAACCGGGTTCGTAATGGTGGGAGACGAGCAGGCTAACCGCTCAGGCACCGCGGCCCCTTTTCTGCAACTTTGGTTCGGGAACAATCTTCACTCACGACTTCAGGATTATGCATTCATGCACATTGCCTGACAGTTTTGTTGTTATAACTAAAACGTTTATGTTAATAAGAACGAATGTTTGCCATAACATTCACACATTTGCTGTTTTAGAATCAGTAAACATTTTCGTATTTTTAGTTACTGTTCATTCGTGTTTAATATTCATATGCTCTTTCTCAAAACAAAATTAAGAAAATGACTCTACCACCCTTTCTGTGTTTGTCTAAAATGCCAAGGTTGTTGAAAACCTTCGCAGATGGCCAGCTCTTCCTAAGATATCTAAATCCATACAAGCGGCAATGCATACTCGCATGAAATCGTTCAAGGAATCTTCCATCGTGGTATACAAGCTTTATAGTCTATTCACGGATTCGTCATACTTTTTGGTTGTTTCCTAAATGCGTCATGCATCACAGCCTTATTTTTGGTTAAATTTAACTTTACTTATACATTTTTTAAATTATATTTTTATAACTAATATGGATAAAGACAGTGACAAAATAGGTGTGTCGGTAATGCCTAGTAAAGGCTATTCACGTTAAAGTGAGAACTTTTGAAATAAACCTTAGAAAAAAGATACTGCCCCAACCCGCATATATTTAAACGGGCGCAATGAGCGGCATGCGTCCAGTAAAGTTGATAACGATGGAGGGGAAAGTAGTTCAACATATTAACTTCGAACCAAAAGTGTTAGGTAACCATTTGTGATAACTTAAATTATTTCTCTCTCTTTCTGTATCTTTTAATGCATCAAAGTGAAATCTGAGCATATTAGTAAAATATTTGCTTTTCTAATAATTTCACAGTTTCGCTTAACCAACGCATGAATAAAGTGATGAGACCCATGGCAACGTTAATTTTACATAAGGCGGAAGAATATACAACCTGCGTACAAGTAGATCTTAAGCAGCGCTTGCAAAAGTGCTTAGTTTACCGTGAACAGCCTGTGAGAAAAAAAACCCAGCAAAATATTGTTACACAGAACGCGCACAAATGCGGTGCACTGGGTCTCTATGGTGTAGTATTCCATTCTTAGCCTGCATGATGCAGAGTTTCAGGAGTGTTGGAAGTAATCGTGAATGGAGTTTGCGTAGTCCGTGGTTCAGACAGAGCGCGGCAGTGTTTTCATCTGCGGCAGTCGCTCGGTTGCCAACGACGCGTCGTTCAGAGGGAGTAAAAAAAGCAGTCGGTCCGGGTCTGGCTCGCGCAGGTGCGGGTATAGGCTGTTCACGGAAAAATGAGCACTTTTGAAAGCCCTTCTAAAGATGTACTTGCATGCACGTTGTGTATTATTCCACCTTACGTAAATTAATATTACCCTGGGCTTCGTCGCTTTATTCGTGCGTCGGTCTAGGGCAACTGTGAAAATATTAGAAAATAAAATATTTTACAAATCTGCCCATTTTTACACTTCGGTGAGTTAAAAAAATATCTATAAAGTGAAAGAAATAATCGAAATGATCACAAATGATTAACTGACACTTTTTATTCGAAGTTAAGATATGGAAATACTTTCCATTCATCGTTACCAACTTTACTGGGCAATGTCACTAAGTTCGCCCTTTAAAATATATGCAGGTAGGGATAGTGACATTTTTCTAAGGTTGATTTCAAAAGTACTCAATATATCGTGAAAAGCCTTTACCAACACAGAGGTCGATGAGCGGCGGGAGAGGATAGGAGAGTGTGTATACGTGCCGCGCTTGACTGATCAAGCCCGCGGAGCGAAGGCTTGCGAGAACGTGTGTACGATATGGGCCTTGACGTGACGTGGGCGCGCCGCCGCCGCGGTGTCTGGACGTAGCGCGCATGCGCAGGTGAGGGAATCTTCATACTTCAAACTTCTTCCGGGAGAGAGCGCAGCCGGGGCTCCGGCAATACATATACTGATCGTGTTACGAACCCGCAACTCGCCGATAGGCTGCGCGAGGCGTTGCCCCTGTAAATAATTTATGCAATCGTACTAGGAATTTTTTAGCAACTGGTTGTCAAATATAATTTTGTATTACTACAAATAATATAAACTAAATTTCACGAAATTCTAGCGGGTAGCGTGTAAAATTAACTCTGAGTTCTAACTAGCAGGCGAACCGGGTTCAATCCCCGGCCGGGTCACCGGATTTTCGCAAGTGGGAGTCATGTCGGACTATGCCGTTGGCCTGCGGGTTTTCTCGGGGATCTCCCGTTTCTCCAGTCCCTTCATTCCGGCGCCGTTCCATATTCGCTTCAATCACCCTCATCGGCTCTCAAGACCTCGCTGTTACGAGCCACCCAAATCTCTTCACTCACATTTTACCTAGTAAGTGATGTAGACTAATTTTTTATTATAAATATTGATATGCATACACAGTTTTGTTTGTTTTCTAAAGTTTTGTATTGTAAATATACAATAATATATCTGTGGAGTTACGAGAAAAACTTCGGAAACTAGTTTCCAATGAAATATTTATTACACTACAAATAAATTAGAGTTAATTTTGTAAAACCTAAGTGTGAAATGTGTAAGAGTAATGTTGAATTTTACAGGCCGTTCACGGTAAAGTGAGCACTGTTGAAGCCCTAAGTTACTTTTTCTTTCAACCAATTTATATCCTTCTACTACTTGTTAATGTAAATCCTGCCATGTTAGATACGAATCCAGTGTATACATTCACCATACCCAAACCAAAATTACGAAGCCACAATGAAATATATTTATTGGTTATTACGGCTGATGAAATAGCTACAAAAAGTGTTCACTTTTCCGTGAACGGCCCATAACAAGCAAATGTTGTAGACTTCGAGTTTATTGCTGTTGTAATGTAGTTGTAAAGGGCTTTTTAACGTCTCCAGGTTTTATGCTTGAAAGCTTAGCAGGGGACGGATTACAGACTAATTTAGAACTTCACTTAAATTAACACCTGTGCTTTGCCCGGGACTAGAATCCAGAGCCTCCCGCACCCCAGATCGATGGCGCACCAACCAACTGCGCCACGGGAGGTTGGCTTTCAAGTTTATTATGAACGTTGATCTACGTAGGCAATATTGTATGTTTTCTAAAATAATGTGTTGTAAATATACAAGAGTTACAGAGTTACAAGAAAGTCTTTGGCAACTATAGTTTTGAAAGAATTCTTTGTAACGAGTACAGAAAGTTTTTGCTGTGTGGGAACTGGCCTTGTATCTGACCGACTGGCTTGCATGCTACAGAAATTTCGCTATTGGGTTCGCTTCCGGTTGGCAAGTAAGTTACTATGCGATGATTGGCTAACATGGTTCCAAAATTTCGCTAACCATTGACGCCATTTTGCTGGTGTGTGCCACTGGAGATGTACAAGCGACTGTTTCACCTCTGTTTACGAATGGTAATTTAAAAAATTTTCACTCCGTTTAAAGTTCCGATTATTCGTTTTAATCTTTAACGTCTACGAATTTTTTATGAAGCTTCCCAAATGTGTTGTACACATCTAAAATATGCATATATGTATTCATGTAGTTGTGCATGTTTATAATGTTTTCCTCGTGAATGATTGGCGCTGTTTCCTGGCAGCATGCTATACTTAACAGTATTCTGCACATATTTATCGCTGTCAATTGTTCATTGGTTTCTAAAATAGGGAGCGGATTACACATGACCGGAAGAGCCCGGACACTTATGGTTTGCGACGAGCTCGGAGTTCTACAGGAAGTGCCAGATAATCTGTGGCCCAGTGGCGAAAACCGCACAAATGCACAAACGTCTCTAGTCTAGTTTATTAACAAATAGCAACGCAAATTCGATATGTTTCTACGCGAACTGTGGGAAATTTTGCAAAAGTCATTCTACAAGTAAAGAATTTTCGGGAGCGATTACCATACCGATGTGGTAAACTGTTTTCACAATTCAGGTAAAATTTTCCTGAACATGTTATGAGAACTGTCATTGGATGCAAGGGAAAACATTTTAATCCTTCCGTACGTTTTCGTGCGTCTATATGCTGGTTTACTAAATACGTACATCAATATTATAGCATAGGTTTTTTTTTTACTCTGGAAACGGTCAAGAAAAATATTTTGAAAGTGATTCATAAATTAGTATAAATGCGTACTCTTATTAGGGGATTCTCTCACTCGTTCCTATTCGTATTATATCTAACTATTTATACACAACCAAGTTATGTTCACAAACGGTGCAAGTGCAGTGTTGACTTAAAAATAGTTTATATAAATTAAGTTTCAGAAATAAATACCTCATTTTATAACTCTTTCCGTGACCAATAGATTATTAACTGAATTTAAAAATCACACTGTTGCAAATAACATATTTCTTTATTTCACCTTTGTGAAGTCCTGTGCTCAAATCATTAAACAACGTTGATCAAGGCCGTGTTGGTTCTTAACATCCCCTAAGCGTAAAACGTTTGTAAAATGAATTGAATAGCTGAAATTGACTAATCATTGGGAAATACACCTGACAGAATTAGGCTGACGTCCATAATCAAGATGTCGTCACAAGCGTAATAATCAGCCAAGCATTATATTGCAGTTTTACAAGACCTCCAGGAAATTTCGCCCCCCCCCCCAGCACGGGTTACGCAATTCCCGGCTTGTAGTTCAATTACGAATGGAGATACGTAACCGGTTAATGAGAACCTTTCGTCATCCTACTGAGTCGGGCATCTCAAGAGCATGAGGCAGTCGATCAACGTCGGCTATTAGCCACCTGGTCATGTATTCAAGTTATGAAATGGACTATAGCGTTGGTCAGGTCGCAATTCACATGTCTTGTCATGACGCAGCTGTGCGTATGAAGTAAAATAAGTTTCTGAGATCCGTTCCTCAATTTGCGCCACAAAGTTTTCCTACTCGATGCCAGTTTATAATCTGTCGGCGGTAATGTGAGCGCTTTTGAAGCCAACCTTGGGAAAAAATAATCACTGGCCACTGACTGCATAGAATTCCAGTTAAGTTGGTAGCGAATAAGGAAAAATAGTTCCAAGTTTTTAATCTGTACTGGAAGTGTAAGGTTTAATATTATGGCGAATCAAGTTAATATTAATATTTTTTCTTCTTTATACATATCAAAGTACGAAATAACGCATTAGTCAAATAGTTAGGTTCGCAAAACATTCACGTTTTCACACGACTCACGCATGAATAAAAGCACTAGGCACATAACAATGTAAATTTTACATATAGCGGAAAGATGCAATGTGGATATGAAAATTATATCTTAAGCAGGGCTTTCAAACATAAACACTCTATACCAAATACTGGCCGATATACCGTCGCGAACAAATATTTTTATAACCAGATTTCCGAATTCTGTCAAATGGGAGTGACAAAATCATCACGGACACACTTTGAGGGGAAGAGAGAATTACGATTTATCGAGCAACTACACTTATTTTTCGAAGAGCCTGTTACGGTCCATATCAGCCCATCAAAAACAAAAGTTGGCACTTCTGCTATTTATTCTCGCTCCCAGTAGATTCGCGGAATGCAACGGGAGGTATCGGAAACTGGTAACATAAACTTATTATGATTTTAAATTAAAATTGAAATGTTTACCAAAATTACGTAAACGCTCAGTTAAATTTTAATTGCGCACAGATGAAATACGAGGGACGTTTTGTGGAAATGTTGCCAGTTTATCAACTCCACTGTTCATCACCTCGTTCTTGGTAATTCCAACCAGTTGGCTGTTTTTAACGGGAATACCTTGCAAACTATATTAGAGTCTATTCACGGTAAACTGAGCACTTTTTAAGACCCCGCTAAATTTTTCCTTTTAGCCAATTTCTATATTTCCACCACATTTGAATATAAAAGTTGCCATGTGACCGATAAACATAGTGGCCGCATTACACAACTCCCAAAAGTGAACGTCTGAAGCTATCATAACATATTTTATAGTGGTTAATGCCTATTGGAAGGGCCTTAAAAAGTGCTCAGATTACCGCGAACAGCCTATATTGTTTCCTCGGAATTTCTAGAGGTGACTCCCCGGCCGGGTCACTCCGGATTTTCGCATGTGGGAATCGTGCCAGACGATGGCGTTGACCGGCGGGTTTTCTCGGGGATCTCCCGTTTTTCCCCCGCCCTTTCATTTCGGCGCTGCTCCATACTTACCTCAATCACCCTCATCGGCTTCCAAGACCCCGATGTTAAGAGCCGTCCAAATCTCTTCGTTTCACTTCAACAGGTGACTATATTGTTTTAACACAGCAATCTGTTCAGAAGAGATACAGCATTGTCGCTATAGTTTAAAACTATCTTTTACATAAGAATATATATCGCAAACAGAGGCTGGCTACTCACAGCGATTTCTGTTGACTTTGGCACTTTTCAACGACCAGAGTTACGTTTCAATTACCAAATTTATGAATGCACAAGAAAGTATCGACAATAATTTCCGTCCTCGAAAACTCTGACATTGAAATATTCCTTAACTTACCCATTAATTTTTCGTCCCAGTTGTTGCGAAACAGGTGATTTTTTGCCTGGCAAGTACCTAATGATTCCTTGTAATAACTTAAACGATTACACCTACGAAAATAATTTATATTGGTAAACGGCATCCGCAGTAAGCTTTGTGTATGAGCAGCAACCAATAACTTTCACTGGGAAAAATACTCTGTTGGTGTTGGTGCTAGCTTCTGAACTTGTACAGCGCCACCCATGACTTTACCTATTTTGCAACACGTCGTACGTGAACGAGTATACTCGGGGAAACTATGTCAGGCGGTTAAAAAAAAATTAAAATAGACACAGATGTTTACAAAGAGACCTACATATATGGCAACTAGGGACCTCGAAATTCATGTGGACTCTTGACTAATTTAAAACGGGCTGCAGAGTATTTTTGTTGGGAAGAAGAGGACAGACGTGACGGGGAAAATCGGCTGCAGCATTCTTATCGTCTCGGGCTGAATACGAAATGACGGAATCTCGCATCTTTTCGACTTCGGTCGAGGATAAGCGGAGCCGCTTTATCTGCTCGCGATGCTCAAAACGATTACTGGGAAGCCCGATCCTTCGGCTTGCGTGCGTCGTTTTATAAACAGTTGACGACCTTCTGGCTCTGTACTGCCGCGAACACCTGCTATCGTGCGGGGATCGGCCTTCCGTGGCGTTTATACCATCAGTTTAATGATTACGACCATTCCCGGAATACAGGAAGTTGCATGTCAATACTTCGGGAAAACATTCCTCACACCTGGCGGATGAAAAAAATGTTACATGGACATAGGTCCGCAAACGCTTCTTTTCTCCACTACAGCCCGTAATACGTAACGTACAATGTATGGCCGCGGGCTGGATCATGTTTCTGTGGAATGCCATCGCAGCGTTCGTTTGCATGATGCACGGCACCTCACACTACACTACACATAGAACAGTAGGAACTGCACAGGAATTAGTTACACATGCGTGAAAGCTTATCGTCGGCATTAAAGGAAAGATTCGGAATGACCGCCATCAGCATGAAAAAATGCATCAACCCGCCGTTGCATGGATAACTGGATGCGTTGATGAATCCCTGGAAAATTCCTGATTGTTTCGCAACCCGCCTCAAAACGGTTACAGAGCGTACCCACGTAGTCCACTTGGGTTGCATACACAAGTGCCTTCATATGTCCCCGAAAAATAAGTCTAGTGGATACAAATCAGGGCTCCTCGGGAGCTGGCATGGGGCTGCCAATTACCGCTTAGAATTCCCAGGAAACAGAACAAACGCGAATATTGTTAAGCTGTTCTCCATCGCAGTCGCAACGCTCACTTAAAACCGGACGTTACTTCGAGGCGTTAAAAAATTATTTTACGAGGGGTGACCCTTAATCTGTCCCTGATTACTCCACTTCTTTCTTCCCCGCCCTTTACCCGCGTCTGTTCGACCCACTTAGCAAAGGTGCTGCTTTTGTCCCTGTGAGGCTGGTTCCGGAAGCGCCTGTCGTGACCCCACTCGGAAACGACCTTGAATAGCAGTGGAGGAAACTCTTCCTCGCTTTATGATCTTCACTGGCTTCGGGCAGTCTTTCGTAAAGCTTTCCTCTCGTCTCTCGTGCGTGGTTTCGTGATAAATGCGTGCACACCAAACGTGACGCAAGCTACAAACAAAATACTATTAATAAACACACACTATGACGTGGTTGGTAAGTCATAGGTGATAACATGCTATTTCTTCTTGTAGAGATATTGGGTGCGTATAAGATAGGGAGAGAGGCAGAGAGAGATAAAGAGCGAAGCAAACAACACGCATGAATTTTATTCCATCGTTCGAAGCACTTTAAACTGTTCTGAAGCGCCACGTAATAACGCCGTATCAGAAAGTTTCAGTTTGAGAATCTCAGAGCGTGAGGACTGAATTACATGTCTAATCACTTTATAAATTTTCCGTACGCACGAACACTTTTTACTCGACGTTAAGATATAGAAGTACTTCCCGTCCATCGTTACCAATTTTACTGGGCGAATGTCACCCAGTAAGCCCATTAAAATATATGCATGCAGGGGTAGTGACTTTTTATAACGTTCATTCTAAAGTGCTCACGTTATCGTGAACAGCCTTTACACGCAAACACGCTGTGTGAAAACCCTGTGTTGAAATCCTGCACCCGACATGAAGGACTACTAAGAGTTGGCTCGGAACTATAAGGGGATACAAATGTTGATCCCTACTTCAACCCCTCGCCTTCCAAATCCCAGAAGTACGCCACAGTTTGACGTTAATATAAAATCTCAATACCGAATATTCTCGTATATTATTAGTTTTCTCTTTCTACACTATTAACCAAACTAGTATACGCGATAAGCCATTGTAAGAAACATTAACAACAGAAACACCATATACGTAGAATTAGGGATAAGAAAATTTCGCGAATTCATCTCAGGACAAGATAGATTTCAAAAGCGTGTACACTGGAGACATATTTGGTACTGGATGTGAGTTTATTAAAAACACCCTAAACGACTCTTGAGCCAATAACAGACTTGCACGGGAGCAAGAAGCGAATCCCATACTGCCAGGCGTGGGGAAACAATGGGGCAACAGCCAATTAACAAACATCTAAGGCTTGACTGTATAAAGGATTATGGAGTCTAGCCTACAGGTCAGTGAACTCGAGAAATATTTCAATCCCTACGTATAATATATTGACTATTACCTCCAACTTTCCTGAAGCGCTGCTAAAGTTATACTTCCAGGATATTCATCCGCCTCATACGAATAAAACTTAGAATATTAAACCACAGGTCCAACGCATTGCATTCGTGCGCAATCATTGAAATAACGTTTAGCATAAAAAATATTTCTTACTAGACATTACCAACACACCTATTTTTTCTCTGTCTTTATTCATATTATATATTTATAAATGAACTATTTTAGTTTATAGATAAAATGTAAGTATGAGTTCAAGTTAACAAAAAATTAAGCAGTTTTAAGCTAACACAATTATAAAACGCTTGTGATACATGACATATTTAGGAAGCAACCCTAGACACGGCATACATGGAGTATTTTTTTTTTTAATGTAAAGAATCCGTAAATAGACTATACCAGCCATTCTTAAATTGCAGTCTGCGGACTCATGGGAGGTACTTCAGCTTATAGTCAGGGGTCCACGAGTGTAACTAATGTATCTTACGTTTCATAAGCATGTTGTAATTATGCTGTAGCTGTATTTTACTTTTTCGTTATTAATTTAGGTGCTATTTTCAAATTTTGTTGTAAACTAAACTTAGGATTGCAAAATCCTGTACAGCGAAATAAAAAAAAATTGTGTGCATGATAATAATTTCTTAGGATGTAACAAGGGGGAATATTTGACGTTTTCAAGATTTTAAATTTTTTGCCGTGATGTTTTTTTGAAAAAGCTCACTGGCACTTTCGACATTATAATGTGTATAAAATATCGTAGAAGAGAACGAAAGGAAACGCAGGTTATGTTTGTTTTCAAATCCGGTCTATTTGTAGCCTTAGAGAACTTTGGCAAGGAAGCAATAAAAATGCCCTTCCTTTTACCAGTATGATTGAAAAGAGATTCGTATGTTGGTTTTGTTAACGTTTTGCTTAACGCCTTAAAAACGTAATAGCACAGCTGATTAATAGTTATTTGAAGTTAAAAATATATATATATTCCGACAGAATCATCCCAACCTGATTATTATCAATAAGTAGGGCCACCTGTTTTTAGCGAAAAGATTTCAGGACAACGTGTATTCTCAAACACTGGAGTTCAGATTCAATTTTTGTAATCATCTAAGTTTATCTGTCACACATTGTAGGTGCATGCCAGCGAGTCACAGACACTCACTGTTGGAGTTGCCTATTTCTGATTGGTCCAGTCAGGTAAGGAACTGTCTCCCAACAAAGACACATGGCTAATAACCAAACGAAAATTACACGTATGCCATAGGACGTTGGAGTCTAGCCTTCGCGTGAATCTTTTCGCGAAAAACCGGTGGCCCTATTGATAGATTAGTTGCCAATGTGAATAGACACCTATTATGGCTATATAGGCTGAATTTCCCCGTGTGGACTACACAGGTTTGGTAAATATTTTGGGTTGGTTTGAAATTTATGGAATAAATTGAAAATAACTCTAGCGTTAAAATATTTCTAGTTTCTAAATAGTACGATAATCACGGAAAATTGTATTAAAAGCTATTAATTACATAGTATGGTATCTAAATAACTAAATAAGTTGTCGACATTTCCTCACCACATGTGCATGTGTGTGTCATGTGTGTTTCTTCCGGAGAAGGGGAGAGGATAATGGCGAAAAAGTGTGGTGATGCACATGCGCATGTCCCCTGTTCTCGACATGCACGAGTAGGGTTGTTAGGATTCTCGTCTTGCTCACCTGAAAGTATGCTTTGTCTTCCTTACTCTAGAGCATTGTTTGACTTTTTGCACTTCAAGGTATACTATTCACGTTACGGTGTCACCGTGCAATGCAATGGAAATATTTGTTCGTAATAATTCTACTTAACTTCGACTGGTCATCGCAATTTAACCAAAGTGGAAAGGAAAAAGAATTGTTTGTGAGACTGCTGTGCAAGGACGTGATACAACGAGTATTTCGCGAATTCATTCGGAGGCGAGGTATACTCCAAACACTTGTTCATTTCTTCTACTGTTGTGATTGGACGACAGTTGTTGTAGACACGCCCTGTTTAACTGCGAGCCAGTAACAAGCAGGAAGCAGTAGTCTGCGTGAGTGTTTAAAAGTCCTGTACAGAGGCCTCACTTTATCGCAGCAACCAATAAGCAAAAGGTAACGTCTCGAGTGTATAGAGGGCTGTACAGCCTAGCTTACTGCCTACTCAATCCGCGAAATACTCGGGGCTCTAGCTATAACGTCTTTCAGACTGTTTTGCCTCACCGTCACACCTCGTAGCGACCTGGATGTCACTTTTCTGCCTGTGATGCTTAATTTTTATTCAATATAGTTGTGCAAAGCTTTATGAACATAATAATCAAATGGAAAGTAAAAAAGAAACGTTAGATAATACAAAAAATAGCGAGTAGATTTGCAAAAAGTGGCTAGACCACACAAAGCTGCACGAACTTCATCGTTGCCTTTTTGCCCTTTGACTACCGCTAACTTCGCGTGCGTCTGTTGTCTCCTTTTGATGCGGTCTAGTAGAGTATCGTCGCTGTATTGTTTGAAGATTTCAATAGTTCGGAGGTTTCCGGGGCACGTCAACGTGTCAACCATGACCCAGTCATACCAAATTAACTGCGCATCCTTTAAAAAATTTGCAAGGCAACGACAAGACTTTTTAAATTTAACCTTTGAAAAATCACTCCATGTCTGACGTGTTTGGCTGCATTCTAAATATATCATCACCAACAGCTTTTTATACTTTGTTCTCCCACCAATGAGATCCGGGTTCAATACCCGGCCGGGTCACTCCGGATTTTCGCATGTGGGAATCTTGCCGGACGATGCCGTTGGTCGGCGGGTTTTCTCGGGCATCTCCCGTTTCCCCCGCCCCTTCATTCCAGTGCTGTTCCATTCTCACCTCAATTACCCTCATCGGCTCTTGAGACCTCGATGTTAAGAGCCGCCCAAATCTCTCCACTGCACGCTGTGAAAATGGTGGTGCAGTTTTTCAATTTGAGCATAGAGCTATCTGTTTTCCGCGAAAAGATTTCCGCCGAGACTAGAATTCAATAACCTACGTGCACATTTGCAACATTACTTCGATTGCTCTCCGCCAGGCTTTGTGAGAAGACATTTTCTTAGTCGACTGTGCCAATCAGACCGTAGTTACTCCGAAAGTGTAATATTCGTAATTCGCGTGCATCGCCTAAGGCATATGATAATTAAAATCATCCAATCACGGAAGTGGTTCTGAGCTAAAGTGTTTTGCAGTAGACTAAGATTTTGTGTAGGCTGTACAGATAAATATAAATTACTTACTTTATTGTTATCACTCTTATTCACTATCCAAATGTATTTATTTTCGTAGACGTACTTCGTGATTCCTTGTTATTTTTCTTATATACTTATTAATATTTTCTTTGTGTACTAAAGTATACCTTTTAAAATCCTTACTTTAACTGCTAAGGCCAATTTTTTATAAATTTAAAAATAAACATAACAAGGTGTTGTTAAGGTGACTACACAAGAGAACTGTAAAATGTCTCATTCATAAATATTGTAAATTTACTTTCTTTGGCACATTTCACGGCAAAATTGTAAAATGATTACTGAGGTAAATTATATTTCCTTGAAAATAAATAAGTAAATAAATAAAATCATATTCCTAGAGAATAAGCTGAAGAAAAAAATTGTTAGTAAATGTATGAAATACGAAACTGAAATACATAAAAAAGAAAAATCGTATTATAAAAGTGACTACACAAGAAAACTGCAAAATGTCTGTTACATAAATTTTAAATTATATTCTTTGTTTTATAACGCTACACAATAGAATTAAAAATTAAAGATTACATTAAAAGGAAAATGTATTTTCCATAAATATATAAATTCGAACTTCTTACGCATGCACTCCGAAAAAAAAAAAATGGACCGCCAATGACAGATTTTCAGTTATAGTCGATTATCGGTTTCTTCACGCTTTTTTAATCAATCTTGCGGAAAATGACCCTAAGCATGACTTCTATTTTTATATCCTAAATACGCCACGTATAACAAGCATTGTACACTTTCGTTAACTTATTTTTGGACAAATTAAACTTTTACTTGTATTTTGTCTATAGCTTATAGTTGGGGACAGGTGTTTTACGCGAAAAGATTTCAAGAATAGTTGCACTCTAAAACACTTTGGCACTTTCGTGGTTGGACGATTCTAAATGTCACGTGCCTCAAGTATCTGTCTGCGAATCATGGACCTTCATTATCGGAATACTTTATTACGATTTGCCCAGTCAAATAAAAACATGTCTTCTCACGTAGACACCTGGCCAACAACCGAAGGAAGTTGTGGACGTAGGATATTGAAGTCTAGCATGAGCATAAATATTTTCGCGAAAAACTCCTGTCCCTACTTGTAATGTTTAATTTGTAATTTATATGAATTAAAACAGGGAGAAAATAGGCGCGTTGGTAACACTTCGTAAAAAATAATTTTCATGCAGTATATTATTACACTGAGTGCGCACGAATGTGCCGCATTGTCCCTTTGGTGTAGTTATCTAAACTCGGTTACGCTTTGTTTGCATGAGGCGAAGGAATGTCCTAGAAGAAGAACTTTAGCAGGGCTTCAGGAAAGGTGGGAATGACCTTGAGTGTACCATATCACTGAATATGTGACATACTGTAATCGATACAACTACGTCAGTGTCGTGCCTCGTGGGCTCCCGTCCACCGCACGTGCCACTCTCCAAGGTCGCCTGTAATTCCGGCTGGCAGTTATCTCCCTGGGATGGAGTCCGCCAACGCGACAGCATCTTTCACCCACTTCTCTTCTCCTGCGGAGCGCTGGAGCAATCAGACCGGTCGGCCGGCCATCCTTGAATAGCTAGGCCGCACGTGCCACCGTCTCTTTGAACGGGATGGCAAATGAAGGCAGGTTTTTAAAAAAATCTGTTTTATCCACGTGGACACGAACATGACCTCTCTCATGACGCCAAGGACTGAGCGGAGCGTCGACGCGCGCCCACTGGCCTTTTTCGGAAACGCTGACGTTTGACAAGCTTCGCCCACAATTTCGGATTCTTAGGTTTTCTTGTTTATTTGCATTTTTTAATCATTAACATTTCAAAAGTACGTCTATAGCACACTGGCTATTGACCTTACCCTATAGCAAAGACATAAAACTGAACTACTTACTCATAACTATGTTACAATATCGAATCTCCCAAATATTGGTAGAATCGATATTGTAACATATTTAAGTGTTCGTAGTTTAGTTTTTATATATGTACTGCAGCATAAAGTTAACAGATAGCTCGCTATAGACGTACTTTGGAAATTTCTATGTTTAAAATTATAAATAAGTGAGAAAAACCAAGAATCCAAAGTGGTGGTTCCAGCTTGCCCTTAAGATATGTTCACAACCTCCAAGTGACGAACGTGCGTGCGTGCAGGGCCGTGCTTAGTGGCTGGGGGTGGGGAGGGAAGGGGAAGACCCCCCCCCCACACGAATAGCTGAAGAGGGCGAAATTATCTGCAAGGGACGAAAAATCAAGAAAGTGTGTATGGTAATCTAACTGTGGGAGAAGAGATATTTGCAAATGTTTCACTTCCTTTTCAAAATAAATACGATGCCAATTAGTGTAAAATAGTTTTTATTTAATGGAAATTTATTATTATAGAATAGGAGGAGTAAATTTTGAAGTAGTCATTGGTATTACTACAACCTTATAATAATCATACAAAACTTCATAAAATACTATTTGCGATCCACGAATAGCCCAAGATCGGTTATCTGGACTGACGATACTCTCAGTATAAAGTGACATTGCTAGCAATTTCTCTTCTGATGCAGTTGTAGAACAGTTTGCAGTTATTAAGGCACGTCACCTGCACTAGTTTGATTTCTCAGTTTATGTTCAACGATTGGTTTAAAATAAAGTTTATCTACTATTTAAGAATGTTAATATAGGTTTAAAATAATGTTAATTTTCTTTTTAAGAATATTAAGAAAGGTTTAGTAAGGTTTATATACTGTTAAATTCTTTTTTAATTTTTTTTAATGGAGGGGGGAGAAAAACTTTATATTTTCACCCCTCATCCTGCCTCACACTCACTTTTGTAGGCTCTGAATGGCCCTGCGCGTGTGTGAATAAAAGTTGAACACTGCCAATATACGTAAATCAATACATATTCACACTTAGCGTATGTACGTAGAAATGAGAGGCAGAGTAGCGTACGGCTGAACTCTCGACCAATCAGAATGTCCGATTTAATAACAAACGTATTATTTTAAACGAAACTACTGAGGTAAGTATATAGATATACGAAATTCTCTTTCCTTTGGCCAATGTTTTGAAACCGTTCAAATGATTTGCACAAAGCCTGCAAAAAAAAAAAATCAATAATGATATCGCTTCGCAAAGTTACGTTTACGGTGATGTCTTTCAACAGAAAACGTACGTACGTTACGAAGAGAATGTGAATACGCCGTTATTCTGTAGGTCGCACTTTCGAACTCTCTGTTTCTTTAACGCTGCTGCTCCAACGGCGGATTTTTTCCTTCCCCGAGTGTGTTATCCGCTCGCTGTTTTAGGGGCACACTGGCTTGAAAGAAAGAAGTCACTAACACAAAAAATTATTTGGTTTGATTGTTAGTTGTGTGGAGTAATTTACACTTCCAGGTGGTAGTATCCATTACATTTTTTTTTACTAATATTCATAAAAATGTTTATGACCGAAAATAAAAATTTTAAGTTTGACATCGCATAGAGGGCTACACAACGGAATTTTAGAAATCCTTATGGTTTGAGTTATATCTGCATTTTCCCGTGAGGGACTGAAATAATTAAATAATGAGGCAATCCTTGGTTACGGTTCTAGATGTGAAATGAATAGTGTAAGAAAAAGATGCTGGATTTATAAATAACAGCGAAAATGTTTCCTATATCTTGATAAGCTTTATTTTTTAACATGGGCTCTGAAAATTGAGTTTATTATGGAGGAACATAGTTTACGTGAATCTGAGATGGCAGAGGTACTTCCCTCCTAAGTTACCAACTAACGAAATATTATGTATGTAGTCGTGTACTTCCTTTGGCAAGTAAACAAATGTGTTTACTTTCACTCAGATCTTGGGGTATCTGTAGCGGTCGCCAATTTTATTTGACTTTTGTTGTGGTTCATACGTTCGGTTTAAAACAGTCAATTGAAAATGTAACTTAATTAGGTTAACATTTATATGTTTTACTTATAAGTTAGCATCTTCAGATAAAGTGTGTGTGTGTGTGTATATATATATATATATACATATATATATATACACAGTGTGTGTGTGTATATATATATGTATATATATATATATATATATATATATATATATATATATATATATATATATATATATATATATATATATATATATATATATATATTATATATATATATATACACACACACACACACACACACGTTGATGTACGAACGTACATCACAGTGTGTGTGTGTGTATATATATATGTATATATATATATATATATATATATATATATATATATATATATATATATATATACACACACACACACACACACACGTTGATGTACGAACGTTAGACCCAAGAGAATAATCAGGTAGGTACAGATAGAAAATAACCGGGACGAATTGCTAGGACGACCGTATATAACAGCACGTCTTTAAAGTCTTTAAATCCTTGGGATAGACGCATTGACTTCATAGAAACAGCCTCTCTAAGCTCTAAGCATGTTTCCTTGCGTTTATGATCCTGTTATTATAAGTTGTGTAGTGAAAACAGAAACTTCTGCTAGCGTATCCTGACGGTATACGGAACGCGTTGGTTAGATTCATCTCTAGAACAGTAAGTTTTCATATCATTCCCTATAGTTGGTAACGTAAAGCCTATATTCTATACTTTGTTAGGACACGTTTATATGGACCTGTAAGTAGCAATGATTTGAGAATATCGATTTAACTTTATAATATTACGTTTTTCTAGAAGCGTCCACCTGGCATACACTTGTATGTTTACGGTAATTTTTTTCTAGAGTTTATGGTGTACTAGGATGGATTTCGAAAACATCAACTTTTACTTTTACTTCGTTGATTGGACTACAGGTGTTTGACAAGTCCTATATTAAGTCTGAGCCAGAAATAACTCAGCTAATTTTAGAATAAGCAAACCATATACAGCTCACCGAAAATTCAGACAACAGCTAAACACTATTATGATGTGTAGCGTTGATATTATATCTGTTTTTAGGGGCCGCGGTGACTTGAGTGTTTAGCCAGCTCGCCTCCCACAAAAGCGAACCGGGTTCAATCCCTGGTCGGGTCACTGCCGGAAAATTTTCGCATGCGGGAATCGTGCCGGACGATGCCGCTAGTCGGTGGGTTTCCTCGGGGATCTTCCGTTTCCCCCTTTCATTCCGGCGCCGCTCCGTACTCACCACAATCACCCTCATCGGTTCTCGAGACGTCACTGTTAAGAACCGCCTAAATATCTTCACTCCCTCACATATCTGTTTCTAAAATATCTCAATCATAATATTTTTTATTATTTTACTGTGAAAAAAAAATCACTTCTAAATTTCAAGGATTAAGATTTGGAAGTGTACAGTCAAAATTTCTCTTCTCTAGACGAGTAACCAAATGTTTAAAAATGCGAAGGAAATATATTCATGATCTGAATTGGATGTTTTACGATCGTGCAAATTGTACGCATCACTAGCTGGGTCTTGATTTTTGGATTGCATAGTCGAACATACGTAACTAACATATAAAATCGCGTTTTGAAAATTTATATAGATAGTGAAGTTAAATATCCGGTAAGCGTAACAACAGCAAGCGAATTCCGTTGGTTGGGCAGTGCGTGCGCGTAAACTATACTTACCTTATTTCTTCAAAACGATGCGCATTGTAACGGAAAGAATTCATAAGCTACAGTTAGCGTTAGAAATGGAACATGCCCGGGAGCAGCATATTATTTCTTTACCTAGGACTTAAAACGGTGTCCTAGAGCTCACTGAATCGGTCAGTGTGGCGGTAGCAGATTTCTCTGTATAAACATGGATTGCCACAGTTGCCCAAGGACATATTTCAACCCATTACACAGAACACAGATAGCGAAAGCTAGCCCACGATGTGCTCGTGTTTCAGATACTGTCATGTGGGCATTAATGACCTACATTGTAATTGTGCTACACAAAACCACTCTCTCACTTTACCTAGCGTGTCGAAATGGAATACGGAACACTGTGAATTAATGCACGTAGTACCTTAATACTTACATGTAAATAGTAACCAAATTAAATCTTTTGCAGATTAAAAAAAACGTATTAAAATATATTATATCTCAAAAGGGTTAGACAGCGTATTCCATGAAAGCGTACTGGCGGAAAACTCTTTTCACGAATTGATTCACTAATACCGTTAGTGCTCAGCCGCTATAAGAGCTAGGGCAATTTTTATTGCACATAAACATTTCTCAATAAATGTAGATCATAACAGTAAAAACCGCATCCAAATCAGTTCAGTGGTTCTCGTGATTAGCGCAGTCATGCAGATAGGCAGACGCGCGCAGGGACTTCCTTATATGCTATGTATTGATGTATGGATAATTATTGTTTTCCTTTATTTTTTACGTATTAAGTTTATAACACAGCCCTAAATTATTTTGCAGTATCTTATTGAGTTAATGTTTCTCATTTATATAACCCATACACAATTATACAAAAATATTCTAAACTAATTATTTTGTGGCCTGATTATTTTCTGATTTACTGTCAATACAAGCGAAATACAAGAGCTGATTCTGAAGAAGTCATGGCAATTATTGTTTATCTCCCGAAAATGACCCAACACAGGAAATGTTCTTACAGTTGAAAGTGTACAAGTTCGGTTTAAAGTGACACCACATGGGGTACGGATGCAGGAATGTCCGCAAAGGAACAGAGACAAACATGGCTCCTTGAAATCACCATTGAATTGACTTATTCTCGTACATCCTATACACACTCATTTGAACGGGTACGTATCGTACGTGTACAAGCTGTTTAATATAATTCAAAGTAATCTCCGAGGTTGTCCACGATGCGTTGCCAGCGATGAGGCAGACGGGAAAAAACAATCGGCTGCATGAGATCCGTCAATGTGCGCCACCTCTCGTCGAAATGCTGTGACGATGTCTGCCGCATCGCTGGCCTCCTGCCGGTATCGAACCCTGTTCACTTAGGTGAGAGGTCAGTACTCTAACCACTACACCACTGCGGCCCCATGAGAGAGCAAGAGGAGTAGCTGAATGTTATATTCGAGGGCTCAGGAGGCTTTTATCCTCTAGTTGTATTATTAATAATATAATTATCATGCTTGCTGGTGCTATCAGCGTACAAACATTGACTTTTTTTTAAAATATTTTTCTGTATATTTGGCCAAACAGTACTTCGTCGTCTGTACACCTTAAAATTTTGCAAACTGAACTAACATTTCTTACGTCTTTAATAAATAACAAATAACTAGGGATAATACAATTTCTCGAATTCATGTCAGGACAAGGCAGATTTCAAAACTGTGTACACTGAAGTCACATTTGCTACTGGATGCGAGTTTATTATACACGCTATAGACGACTCTTGAGCCAATAACAGACTTGCACGGGAGCAAGAAGCGAATCCCATACTGCCAGGTGTGGGGAAACAATGGGGCAACAGCCAATTATCAAACATCCTGAGACTTGACTGTATAAGGGATTGTGGATCAGTGAACTCGAGAAATTTTCCTATCCCTACAAATAACGTATGAAAACTTAGGCCTACACCATTTGATAAGCAGACTATTAGAGAATGTTTTAAAATATTTTGTGGTGATTACATTTATCACAAAGTGGTTAAAAATCTTTTTTTGGGTGATTACCAAAAGGATGTTTATTTTGAGAGTCCTAAGCAATATTTTTGTGGTTTTTAAAAATAATTTTTCAGCCTGCATTAAACATTTGGTAGAACATATTTTAAGAAACTATTTTGTAGCGGCCATTTGTTTTTGTACGTAATTTGTTTGGAAGTAAGTTACTTGCATAGGGCTACGTTTGTGGAAGAGTGGACGCGGCTGGAAACTTCTTTCAATTTACGCAGTTCCCGCACTAGCGGTCGATTGTGACGTCGATTCCCGAAGGAAAATGTCACCAGTTCGTGGCTGGAAGCAGGAAACGCCCAGGAGGTCCCGAAGTTAGCATGTAGGTACGCTGGAGAAATGAACACAAAGTTGTATACGAAGGAGGGGAAAGCGGAAGAATTTATCTGTTTACGTCACTCTTGCTGTCCACAATTTCCGCGTGACAACTGCTAGGTCCTCGTGTGCTTCCTGATCGTACACATAAATGCAATACATATAGTGTTAGCATCGTCAGTAACGGAGCTATAGGCTGTTCACGCTAAAATGAGCACTTTCAAAAGTCCTGCTTAAGATATGTTTGTACGCACGTTGTGTATTCTTCTGCCTTATCTAAAATTAACATTGCCGTGAGCCTCATCACTTTATTCGTGTGTCAGTTAAGTGAAACTGTGAAATTATTAGAAAACTGAAAATTTTACAAATATGCTCTTTTTTAAGCTGCGATTCATTAAAAAAAACACAAAGCGGAATAAATCATCTAGGTGATAAAAAATGGTTACCTAACACTTAAATTCGACGTTAAGATATGGAACTATTTTACATTTACCATTACCAACTTTACTAGACGCGTGTCATTCAGTGCGCCCGTTATAATATATTCAGGCAGGGGCAGTGACATTTTTCTTAGGTTGAGTTCAAAAGTGCTCACTTTACCGTGTGAACAGCCTATATTAGACACATTGCTATTTTGCTTATAAATTTTGTCAAACCATCAAATTTATTTTTTGTCAGTTACGCGTTAGTGTTTCGTGCCATACATCTGAATACCACGTAGTTCGGCTCTGTTACGAATCGTAATAGTATTTATAGTAATTAACAAATCTTCATTCGTCGATGGATAGCTGTACTTACACATAGTCTGGTGTTACATACTCCTTACCGGTTAATTGTTATATGTCGTACTGATGCAATGACGTAAAACGTCACGGAAGCTTGGAAACAGTAGTAATAGAAAATTACGATAATCTCTGTGTTATAACAGTTGTACTGAAGCTTGTCGTGAAACAGAACCTAAAGCCTATTTGAAAATATTACATAAACTAAATGGATATACTAACCGGAAGTAAAAAATACATGTTACCAGTCGGTGACTACCTTAAAGCTTCTAAATTAATTTTACCTGATTCAAAGCGCACGCCAAAAAATTCAACTTACAAAACTTTTTTTTTGTAGGTGACTACATTGTGCACATTTATCAGAAAACTAAATAATTGTTACCCGGAAAATGTATATTTTAAACTGGATATACCCTGAGAATGACGACGAAAGTTACACAATCTGTACGTAAAACTGATTATTTTAAAATCTGCTTACTAAAGGAAACCGTGCGATTAACTGATCCAATGGTCTGGACAAATTTCCCTGCAACACTTCGTTGTATGTCGCAGAAAAGCCACAGTATGATATAAACACTTGGACACAAAAATAGAATGAAACTAAAAACTGGCCAGTGTACGCGGCATGTTCCCTTCTCCCTACTTGCACTGGAGACGGGAACAGATTCCAGTTGCAGAACCGCCGCACTTCTGTCGTCGAAAGAAGCCTCTTGGCGTTTGTCTGTGTTGTCTTCGCCTGTGTCGTCTGCACTCTTAAAAATTGCCAAGAAGACCCTTTGTAAAGCTACAAAATGTTTTCTTGTAAAAATCTACAAAATATTTATTTGTAATATTACAAATGATAACCTTGTATTACAACTGACATTATTCAGAAAAGAATACATTTTGCCAGTACGGGGACCAGAACCCATAACCCGGCACCTGTAAATAAAATATCAACTTTTTTATGCCGTTTGACAGAGCGTGGTTGACGTTTAACGAGTGTGGTTGACGTTTGACGATTGACAGTGAGTGTAAGACGTATGCCTCACGCAGGTGGATACAGAACCCCGGCGTCGTAAGCCGACACGCCACCAGCTGCGCCATGGAGGCCGGCTTCTTAACGTACGATCTTAAAGTATATTTTTAAAGTAAATATAACTGCTAGTACCTACAACATATTAATGAAGTTATCTGGTTAAGAAGATTATAGTCCATTCCCGACTGGAAGAAACTTTCTCGGAGCCCTGCTAAAAATCTACTTTCATGACCGTTTCGTATAATTCCGCCAAATGTAAACAAACATTGCCATGTGACTGTCATGTAGCATCTGTCAAAAGCAATGTTTACATTACATTGTGTGTTTACGTGTTCGCATACTTTCGCCACACCTAAACATAAACATTGAAATGTGACTTCTACTTTTATAGGCCTACCTGTCAAATGTGTTGTTTACTATTTAAAGCTTTTCAAAGAATTCTGTCATTCCAAAAATCATTCCGTACGAATATTCACAGTTTAGGCCTCTAACATTATTTAGGTCAGCTTTATGACGTTTTAAAAATGCCTGAATTGACGACAGTTCTTACGGTTATTTTACATTAACATATTTGTTTTCCACGACATAGCACATTACATGTAATGCACGTTAATATTTTGCCGCGACTGTGTTTAACACTGTTACAACTACGAGGTAAAGAACTGTGGTATTTATCATTTTGTTATTGATATGTGTTGGGTTGTTTCTTTAAAACGACGGCCTCAGTTGGAAAAAATATTAAAACGAAGGAACAACCAGTCAAACGAAAAAGGCACATTAAATTCAAGCACGCAACTCGTGTTGTTTATTTTTTGCCGTACAAACTTATAAGATAGCGGTGAACATTCACACAAATAATCTTACGGTAACTTTTATTTCGCCCATATTTCTATGTATTGCTTCTTACTGTTTATTAGGTTTATTGAAATTTATCTGACCGGGCTTAGTATTCTTTTTGGGACTGTGTCCAATTACGTTACACGGCTGTGTTTCAAACACCTAGGCCAATTTATGTAGTACAACGTTGTGATAAATAAACAGACGTGGATGTAATTAGTAACTAATTTCATCATAAAACAGTTCACAGTTAAAACGTATAAACATTGCACATCAAATATTTGAAATCACGCACACACACAGGGCCAGCGTAACTGCCATGACACAGCCACGCCACGCCCTTTCACACGCAATGGTTAACGAAACACACTTAACAGTATATTTATTACTGCCGTGGAAACAGATATATCACAACATCGTAACTTGCTTAGGTAGGTTTAAAAATCACGTCTACAAACGTGATGTCGTAATTTGAAGTATTTTTCGGAGTAAGTATAATTTACGCTTCACTTGACAAAAAGCAAAACGCCATGATGTCATGGCTCGCCACGTCTACCAACTTGAGATGGTAATAGCCCCGCCACCATATCTAAATATATTAAAATAAGTATTCAAACATTAAAATTTCTTTTCACTTTAAATTTACAAATTCAAAAATCATTATTTTTCTGTAATAAGTATGAATATGTTAGAATTGAAAACATGTATAATTTTCTTGCTTAATAGCGATGCGAAATTTCCCGAGTGTGAGGGAGACAATAAAGACAGAGAGCGACAAGCCCCGCCCAGCGGACACTTCCTTCCGAAGTCGATAAAACAAACACCGTTCAGTGGTCCTGTGCACGATATTTTGCGTTGTTATTTTACACTGTAACAATGAAATATGTTGCCATCGGGGCTACCTAAATATTTAGATATCTCAATAGGCAACGTTTAATTTACAAATATCATACCAAAAAACTAGGTTAAAACAATACTCATCTGCAAACTATTTCTTAACTAGCCGTTGCCAACAACATCGCTGCTCTCGCTGTTGTTAATCCATATTTAATACCAATTAAGTATTACAAAACATAGAAGATATTAAGGTAAAGTTTCATTTATTCAATAATACAGTACTCTAAAGTTAATCACAGTGTTATATATTTGTGGAATACAGGTTATTGAAAAAACAGATTGGCATGATATGCCTAGGTTGATTTTTCAAAAGTCTCTTCCAGTCGGGAATGGACTATAGGTACTGTACATTTATTTCATTTTAAGAGTTCTGCTGTTGAGTTAAACAGATCTGGACCGCTCTTAACAACGAGGTATTGAGAATCGTTTTAAGAGTTCTGTGTAACTAGGAAACATTAACAGTTAATGAATATCACGGTCACGTTTCATTATGATTATTTGTGCTGTTTTAAGCATTTTACGTTATTCAAACTTGCAACACATTTTTTTTACACGCAGCTTCACTTTACATCACTTATAGTTTTTGCACAAACAGCTATGTACGGATTGCAACTTTCTAGCTACATAATCCTTATCGTTCGTCTGTTGGTTACTCACTCTGATTTTCTTATTTAATTAATTTTTGTGATAAATATGACTAGATTCTTTCTACTGAATTATTTGCAAAATTACTGACAGCCAAATTAATGGTTGAGTTAATCACTTACCTACATTTCAATAGCCATTCAAACGTTACAGGAAATGTACATCAAATGAGGCAGGGTTTCGATCTTCAATATTATGCCACTTTTCTGCGAGACGTGAATACCAAGAGATCTGCGAGCAAAGACGAGCGAAGATTGGTTTTATATACGGTTTTGTGCGCGTCACTGCAGTACTTCTGGTACATAATTTGCTCCCTGAGGCATAGGGGCCTATTAGACAATAGCCTAACTTATCACAAATTTAACTCTGTGTTTTAAGGCGAGTCTATAATATGGTTCGATTAGTTTACGTTACTGATGGTGCTGGTCGTCGTACTGATGGTGCTGGTCGTCGTACTGATGGTGCTGTTCGTCGTACTGATGGTGCTGGTCGTCGTACTGATGGTGCTGGTCGTCGTACTGATGGTGCTGTTCGTCGTACTGATGGTGATGGTCGTCGTACTGATGGTGCTGGTCGTCGTACTGATGGTGCTGGTCGTCGTACTGATGGTGCTGGTCGTCGTACTGATGGTGCTGGTCGTCGTACTGATGGTGCTGGTCGTCGTACTGATGGTGCTGTTCGTCGTACTGATGGTGCTGGTCGTCGTACTGATGGTGCTGGTCGTCGTACTGATGGTGCTGGTCGTCGGCTTTACGATCCTGGCGAGCCTGTTGTCTTGGAGGTTATCATAACAAGCAAGGTCAACCATAAGAACTCGTAATAATAATTTGTTAGGATATAAATTATTTTCCAGATCTTTAAAAACAAAGCGTTACTCTGCTTGAGGTAGTAAGTTTGATTAAATATACTATGTAGCTACATACAAACACAATATCAGCAGAGAATGTTTGTGTTATCCTTTGTGCGTATAATGTAGCTGAATGAATTTGTCCGTCATGGTTACTGAGTTGGCGAAGCTGCTACCTCCGTGCTGGGGTTTGGGGTTCAACATTACCCCAGAAAGTACTGCTCTTATGAAACCCTGTCCAGCTCGGGGCGGCTGTTAGAATCCCCCCCCCCCCCGGGCACGTCCACGGAATATTTCCCTGGGGTGAAAGGTCACCGCAAAGAAGGGCTAACCACCCCGTCTGCTCCTGGTGTCGGCGTCGATACAAGGTGCCTCATCCCCTCACCGGGAGCGTATTTAAAGGGGTAGTATACATTGTATTCAATTTTTCGTACAAAGCTTCGAAATGAAAATTTATGACCAGATATAAAATATCAAAGTAAGACATGACTGAAAACTACTTAACGATTTTTTTTTTATGTTTACGGTTTCAGTTTTTCCATGTGATACTGACATTATTAAATTATTAGGTAATTTTGTATTACGGTTACAAATGTAAAACTAATCATTAAAGAACTGAAAATTTCGCGAATTCACTGACCGTACGTTACAATTCATAGTCTTATGTTCAAACAATCGGATGTCAAAGTCTCATTGGTTGCTTGCTGTCAGGATGTATGGCGTTGATTGGGCATGCAATTTGTTGTAAGTTTGTTATTGGGCCAGAGATCTCAAGGATGTGCCAAAGTAATGAGCGGACCAATTGCAAAACTGACGAATACCTTTACGTTTATGATTTATAATGTGTCCCGAAATCAATTAGCGACTTTTTCAGGTCTCTACCAATCATGCAAGAAAAATAAGTTGGATTTCAAAATAACGGTTACTGTGTTCCCTATGCCTTGACCAGCTTGGATTTTAAATAACGACTCCGAAAATTAAGTTATGGAGGAAAATTCCACATCGAGTTTTAAAATAGCTGTGAATATTGTAGAAATTAAAGTTAATTTATAACTGAATGTGATTCTAGCTCCAAGATGTAATTGCAAACATACTGTAGTATTTGTTACTAGTTTTATCCTAAAAACCTAGTGTTACTGGAAATTTTGTGATACCTTTGTTAAACTGTGCTCGTTTTGAAAACTCCTTATCAATACTCAGAGAAGAATGTAAAAAATTGCGTTCTTTAATACTAGAATTAGTGTCGAGAAGAACGTGATTATCAGGTATAGGAAAATTTCGCGAATTAATCTCAGGACAAGATATACGTCAAACACGTGTACACTGAAGTCACCTTGGCAATTGGATCACAGCTCATTAGACACGCCCTGGACGACTCTGAGCCAAAAGCATACTTGCGAGGAAACAAGTAGCGAGAGCCATACTGCCAGGTGTGGAGTAACATTGGCTACTCTCTGGGCAGCATCCAGTGAACAAACATCTGTGGCTCGAGTGTACACAGGACTGTGGAGTCTAGCCTACAGGTCATTGAGCTTGTGAAATGTTCTTATCCCTATAGTGATTAAACAAAAATCACGTGTTTACTTTTTTTTTTTTTTTTATGTATTCCGAATATCTATGTTTCACTCACCACTGCGAAAGTAATATATACGAGTGGTTGAAGTCCAACATGCCCTCAAATGAACACACAAGTTTATAAACTCTATAGTCAATAGGCATTTAGCAACGTTAACCCATTCAGACCCAGTGTACACGGTTGTAAGTAATTTTTGGTCTACCTGTGCACTGCGAAGCTCAATAACCAATGATCTTACCTGTGGACAAATGGTTCGTAAAATCTCTTATTGGTCTAGGACTTCTTAATTGGTACATATAACTGTAGCCGGACACGAAACCTACATCTCATTGGCTGTGATAACAAAACAAGTTTTGTGTTGACTTAAGTACGGCACGCATCATAACAGTTTTTATTTACAACTCTTGGAACCATAAATTAAACTGGGTCTGAAAGCTGAAAGGGTTAAGTTTACATGTGGCGGAACTGTACACAAGAAGAAAGTAATCTGGGCTTTCAGAAACTTCCATCGAGGCTTATCCGTGGTAACGACGTGCGTTTCACGCAGTTGTCAAGGTCATGGACAGTGTTTATCCTCACTCACGGCCTCGCGATCTGTCATTAATATCGTCATGTTTTTTTTCTCAGAGTTAGCCAGGGCCGGACCTTTCCTGTTGTTTCCATATCGTTGAATTTGATTAGCCGACCTCGTTCTCGTTTCAGTGAACTGGAAAACCTTAATCATTATACCTACTGATTAAACCCGGAATTCTTAAACGCATGTTTCTTCCCGTCATCGCAGTCATTTTACAAAATATTGTTACAAGTCGTTTTGGAGTCCGTGAGGGATGGAGGTCTTAATAAAAAAAATGAAAAAACTAAATTGTTCACAACGTTGCACAGCCTATCTCTACTATTTCACTTGTAATCCTACCAGTGGGAGCAATATTTAATGGTAATCTCAATTATAATTTAAGTCCTTATCACTGCCTTCATACTATAGGTTGTTCACGGTAAAATGAGCACTTTTGAAAGCCCTGCTTAAGATTTACACGAGTGCACGTTGTGTATATTTCCGCCTTATGAAAAATTAACATTTACATGGGCCTCATAACTTTATTCATGCGTCGGTCAAGTTAAATTGAAATTTTTAGAAAAGCAGATATTTTGAAATTTGCTCAATTTCACACTTCGATGCAATACAAAATTAGAAAGCGAAAGAAATAATTTGAGTTATCATAAATGGTTACCTAACACTTTTATTAGACGTTAGAATATGGAACTACTTTCCATCAATCGTTACCAACTTTACTGGGCGCAAGTCACTCAGTGCGACCGTTAATATATATACTGCCAGGTCAGTGTTTTTTTCTAAAGATGATGTCGAAAGTAAGTGCTATCTTTATCGTGAACAGCCTTTAGCTACAGGCACTTAATTTTCACTCGCTATTTTCACATGAACCATCCAAAGGTACATTGCCATACATTAACATAATTCCGAATACCTGTCACTCACGCATCAAGTCCCACTTTGCCACGGTGCAGCCGACCAGTTGCACTCTCTATAGGTTGTTCTCGGTAAACGGAGTACTCTGAAAGCTCTGCTAAAGATATATTTTGCATGTACATTGTGTATTCTTCGACCTCATGGAAAATTAGCATTATCATGGGCCTGATCACTTTGATTATGCGTCAGTCAAGCGAAACTGTAGAATTATTCGAAGGGTAAAAACGTTACAAATTTGCTTATTCTGACACTCAGGTGTATTAAAAAAAATTATATAGCAAAATTAATTTTTTCAGTATTCACGAATATTAATCTAACACTTTTAATTCAACTTTAATACGTAGAACTACTTCTCCTACGACGTTACCAACTTGACAGGGCGCTTGCGAATCAGTGCGCCCATCAAAACATGTGGCATTTTTCTAACGATGATATAAAAAAATACTCATTTTTTTGGTGAACAGCCTATACTTGGGATGCTCGCAGACTATACTCGCTGGTTATTGCCGTCGCTCTTCGTCCCGATGTCACCACACACATGGCGCTGATGGCCACCCTCGACATAGAGGCACTCCGCGTCTTATATAGCTCAGTGGCCTGGCCCCATAATGTTCTTCGTACCCCGAGTAGCGCTGGTACTGTCCCGAGATATCTAATCTTTCAAGTACGGGAGTCGCACGAGTCCCGAGTGTCTTGTCGTGGCGCACGTTATACGGCGTGCCGTTTGTAAATTGCGTGCGCTTCTCCAGTTGCCAGTGATGCTCTTGGAGCACTGCGCTTCGCACACTAGCGAGGCTGGTCAAAGGGGGAGGACGCGGAGTGACTGCATGTGACAATATAGTCAACAAAAACATTATGAGCAGGTCGTTCTCAGAATCTTAATTAGTAGAGGCCTGCTAAATTCGCGTTATTATTTGGTATCATGCTAGACTTCACTGCTCTATTCCTACACGAGAACAATTCGTATTTTCATTGGCTACTTTCAACTGTACGGCGTCATTAACATGCGTGTTCTCTCCGCTGTAAATTGGTTGTTCAACTGTTGAGCAGTTAACTATTGGCTGAAAGCGTCGATGGGGCGTCCCCGCACAAGTTTTCAGCCAATGGCAGAAGACAAGGGAGCGTACAACGTCTTGGAGTTTAGCCTGAAGCTGCAAAATAACGCGATTTTTGCAGGTCCCTATTAAATAGGGACACTGGAAATAGCGAACATTTTCTTTAGTTAACACGTTTTCGTTAACACTGATGATAGTTTATCCTTTTACGATTGGATGATCAAATTTTTTACTCGGCTAAGTTATTTGCAAACGTTTTGCTCTGGAGTATCAGAATCCTCATCGGCCTAACGAGATGTGATTGGTAACATTCATACATGAATGACAGTCAATAGCGAGAGAGAACTTTTGGCCACGTGTACAGTACATTGAATTCTAGCAAACAGTCAACTTTTCCAGGAATAAAGCATCGTCTCTTTTAATAATTATTACAATTCTCTGTGTGAGTGAAGAGATTTGGGCGGTCTTGAGAGCCGATGAGGGTAAAACCAGGTCAGTATGGAGCAGCACCGGAATGAAAGAGCAGAGGGAATGGGAAATCTCTGAGAATACCCATCCACTGATGACATCATGCGGCACGATTTAATGCCAGTATTTCCAACAAAAAATTAAGTTTGACAAACGTTTTTTCGCAGAGCAGTAAATTGACATTTTTAATAGTGAGTAAACGTGAATTTTGTTTTTGGCTTCCATAAACTTAATCTTTAAGACATTTTCAACCCAGGTAACTTGGATATCAAGAAGTTACATGTTTCACACACTAACATTTAAATTAAGATTCGTATATAATTTACTAGTAACCAAGTTTTATTTTCGTGTGGCTATATATCACTTTGATATTCTCAGCGACGTTTCAATTTTCGTTATAACAAGATGAGCGTTTGTTGATTTTAAAATACCACACGTGGCCATTTTGGATGCCAAATGAGTCACTTATAGTCCTATACCCGTGCAGCGCTCACACAGAAACATGATTTGAAGCTACCGAAAGTACGTTGAAAAGTCTTTCGCAGAGAAATTGCAGCACTAAATATAGTACGAAGCAACCACCTTCTATAGAAAACAGTTTCAGCTATTGGAATCCCTTCATTTCTAATGTAATTTTTTTTAATTGGAGGTCAAAACAACATCACTAAATAATTTTTTTTTTTTTAAGTTTTAACGACCTACGCTTATTGAAAAAATCGTTAATATATAATCGCGAGCAAGAAATTTAGCATAGAGTCTCAGTGTGTACCGGCGACTCTACCTAAGAAATTGTAAAAATACTGTGGCTGTTCCAAACTATACAAATCAAGTAAGAAACAAGCAACATTTTTATAACCTGTACATTTTGATGAAAGCAATCTTTAGTAAATAATATAAAAGTGTTAAATTCATAACGAATTCACAAAAAAATTAACAAATAAGTTGTTATGTAAAAATTTAATTTCAAAACTTATACTAATTGCATTATTTTCTATATGGACTGTCCCGTGGTCGCCGTATGCTTCTGTAAGTCGCCTGCTTTCCTTCTCTGACTCTGGTGAAGGGAACAATGGCTGCATTTCTGAATGACAATGTCGTGATGCTGTGGCCAAACATATACTCTGCCTTGAAAAAAATCAGTCAAGATTTAACAAATCTGATGAAATTTCCCCGAGTCGTGTAGGTTCTTCCGAAAAATCTCTCGCATCCTAAAAAATTTACCTATCAGAGCTTCTTGCAAGAGATAATTTGAATAAAAACTCAAGTGGCATCAATACAAGCCAGTCATAAGGCGAGAACTGTGACATTTGTATTTGTGAAACGCGTTGATTAAAGCTTATTGTGACTTTACTGGCCCAGTCCGAGATTTTAAGGAATGCATAGAACTTAAATTATTAACATATAGCTCGTTCACGAATTCACCGACACTTTTGAAATAAAACTGCAAAAAAGTTTTGTACCCAAAACTGCACATATATTAGCGTAAACAAGTGACTGGCGCGGCGTATAACTACTTTAACGTTGCCAGTACTTGCCAGAAAACGTGATAAACTATTTTTTTTGTAATAAAATTTATTAAAATGGCAATGTCTATAATTGCAGTCAGTAAAACAGGTTTTTAAATACGCATTTTATATCAAGAATATGCGTAATATGAAGATGCTTGTTTATAAACATTCCACGACGTGACTGACACTTTTATACTCAGTCATGAGATCACAACAAAGTTAAATTTTATACGTGACGGATGAATAAAAGAAACAACGGTCAGAAGGAAATTAAGCGGGGTTTTAACAGTGCTCATTTACAGTGAAATACACTACAACCAGACTAGATGGAGATTTTCGGACATTCGCCGTTGCGATGCAGATGTCTCTCATAGAAACATGACATGCATCTGCATCGCAATGGCGAATGTCCAAAATCCCCATCTAGTAATATTCCCCCATTGTAATATTCGTTCAATATCACATACAACAGTCAGGTTCGTTTCAAATACCCCAGGGTGGAAATACAGCTCTACATGCTGAAGGATGTGCTGGGAGCGAAAAACGACAATATTTCTTTGGCAAACATTGAGTGTCGATTTATTATGCTACATAGACATTACAAAATAAATTAAATGACACGCGCAAGCTTTCGCCTGCAAATAGACCATTGGCTCGTAGACCCACTCAAAATTTCTCCAAGAACTTTCAACATATGTAGATAAGGTGACCATAGAATAGAAAAAAAAATCTCATTGTGGAGTAAGATACTCGCATAGGCTGTTCACGGTAAAGTGAGCAGTTTTTAAGGCCCTTATAAATTTTTCCTTTCATCCAATTTCCATATTCCTGCTGCTTTCTAATATAAACATTACAATGTGACTAATAAACATTGTGTACACATTTCACTACCCTCAAATTTAATGCCTGAGGCTGCAATAAAATTTATTTATTAGTGGTTAATGTCTGTTGGAAGAGCCTTAAAGAGTGCTCACTTTACCGTGAACAGCCTCTACCAAGTTTTCAGCCATCCGTTATCAATATTTTCTCTTATTTTCAAATAAAAATTCTGAGATATTGGTGAATTCTGTAGCCGAAATCAATAAGAAGTATATTTACTTTTGAAGCACGAGGTTCAGCGTTCGATTCTTGGGTAAGCAATTGTAGCGTGTGTAGTTTTTAGATTAAGACGTTTTATAAGTCTAACAAACTGTGATAAATATTTGTTCGCTGCTCTAGAACCCCAAGTGTTTTCGACAATGAAATATACTTAACTATACATCCTTTACAATCCATACGAACGTAACTTAAATTCTGAAAACACATTTGAATTCAGCCCGCTAAAATGAGATGAAAACAAACATTACTTTTTCAGGAATAAAAATCCCCTTTACAGATATATTACGTAAATAGTAAATGTGTGGGGAAAAAAAACCTAATTGGTAAAATATTCACCAATACGCCTTAACCCATTCAGACGCAGTGTAAACAATTGTGCGCATTACGCATGTGTAGATAATTTTTGGTCTGTACTGCACACAGCGAAGCTCAATGACTAATGATCGTACCTGTGGGCAAATTAGTCGCAAAATGCCTTACAGGTCTATGTCATAATTGGTTCATATTACTGTAGCCCAACATATAACCTACAGCTCATTGGCTATGACGACAAATCAGATTTTGTGCCGTCTTAAATACAGTATGCATCATACATTTTTTGTTTGCAACACTTGAAACCGTAAATAAAAGCGGGTGTGAATGGATTAAAGCAGAAGGACTCACACCTAACGTTTTATATGAGCTTTCCCGTTTTGCCTAGTGTAAACTGTCTTTATTGCCCGTGTTAAATATCGCTCTCAGCCTTCAATCTGCCTGCACAGCCGGTGACATTTTTTTTTTATCCCGCGCCGTCGTTATGAATGTATGAACACAATTTTCGAACGGCGTGTTCCGCGCAGTCATTTATTCATTAGCAGACATAAAAGACCGCAGAAGGGTTGTGGAAGGGTGTGTTGTGGGGAGGAAGGGAGAGGCCATTAGTCGGAACAATGAAGCCACGCATGCGCGGCGCAGATACGAGTTCGCCCTCCGACACTGTACAGCCCTGGGAATCGCAGAGCGCGGTTATCAAGAGAGCACCTTCACTTCATACAAAGCCGCGACACCCCCTCCAACCAAACCCTTACACACGTAGCACTTCTGTAGTAGCTGGTGTAGATAACAGAGGCATGCTTCCTCATATCAAAGGCCCGACTGATACACGCACTCGACGAACTCAACGCCCACGCACAATTGCTCCCAGCGAACAACGAGGGTGGCGCGGGTCCACGGAATGATACCTCATATGTTTTCCTTTTGTTTGTCCTTGACACGCCATCGGTAATAAATAAAAAATATTCTCTGCGAGGGGAGGGAGGAGGCGTTTTAATGAATGAATACCTCTTCACCACACCGCAGTTTTAAAACTCGCGATTTTCCTATTTGCATTCCGCGTCGACAGACCCGGGTGTAAATAAATCTGGAATAATTGTACCTCGCTTCACGGGATGCCGGCCCGTCAGCGCACATTTTCACGCCCCAGCTTCGAAACGAACCGGCCGAGAAACGCGCGGGAAAAATAGCCGCGAATTTTTAACATAAATAATTCCGGCGTATTTATTCTTCACAATGGCACGGGCTAGTTCCGCTGCACGATAATTTGCAGTCATTCTCTGCGAAGAACATGTTCATGTGCCTAGACTGAATAACCAGCACACATCCGCCGTTTCGGGATTATAGTCAATTAGCGGTTACTTCAAACTTTTATAAAATCTTGCTAAAGTTCTGCTTTCAGAATGTTCCTCCGCCTCATACAAGCAAAGCATAACCGAGTCTAGAAAATTACACAAAAGTGACAACTCACCGCATTCGTACGCACTCAGTTTAATAATATTTTTCAAGAGAACTATTTCTTTCCATTACTAACATACGTATTTTCTCAATGGTTTTATTCATATGAATTATCAACCAATAATTATAATAACAAGTAAGAGTTCAACATAACAAAAATAAGAGACTTTTATATTAGCATAAGAATAAAACGCATGTGTTATATGACGTATTTAGGATATAACCAAACGTCATACATGGGGTGATGATTTTTCAGAGGTTTGTGTCAAAAGGTGTGAAAAAACGACAAATAGACTATGTTCATCTGCCGCTCTCCCAGCGGAAATGGAGATTGAAAGAATGACTTATGTTTTAACTGAGCGAACACTATAATTAAACCGAAAGTACTCATTTATACACATTAAATTAATTCACTTAAATTGCACTGCCAGACTAAGATGATGCATTTTGTTACGTATCGTGGTATCAAAGCGTGCTGGCTGCTCGGGTCTTCTATGCATATAAAAAAAGAGTAAGATAAAAATACGGCAATACCGTACTCTATCGATGAGAGACACAAATTTTTGTCACATCCTTTCACCCTCCACCATTATCTCCTTGAAGATCTATCTCTCGGAGACAAGACTTTGAAATATTGACTATACAAGAAGGCATTGCCACTAACCAGATGATTCACAGAGGGTTTTTGAAGCGAATATCCGTTCCACGAATGAGACTTTGAGAGAGGAATTTCTGATTCGTTTGGCGTTTTTTTTTACTCCGTAAAGTGAACGCACCTGCGAAAGGAGCGAGAGAAAGACAGCGCGAAGCGACAGATTGAGTTACAAGCAGCATCCACGATAAAAGAATTTACTGGAACATCTTTGCCACTTCGGAAACTTTCACAAGATTAGGGCTTTCCACATTAAGAAACGTACCTTAATACAGGCGGAATTGTGAAAGTTATTTCAACCACTGCGGGTATCTCGAAAATTACCGAATAATTTTTAATTGGATGTTCTTTCCGTTATTTCATTTTCCATGTTAAAATCATGCAAACTTACTGAAGATAGGCACAGAAAATCCAACTCGCCTAAAATATCAAAGCTGTTACTTCCGTGTTTTCGAAACAACTGTTATATAAGTGGGTGAAAATAAGTTTTGCCGGTGTTTTCTCAAGCGAATTTTGATATGACCACAATTTCGAGCACATATATTAAATTTTAAGAAATATAATTTTTTTCCACATGTTTAAGGGCGTTTTAAAAATATTTTGTTGGTTCTGGCTCTACTCTACCTCCCGTGGTGTAACGTGTAACGCGACACCCCGCCCCCTGATTTTTCCAATTTCTCAACCATGACGATTTTTTTATCGCATGTTTAGGGGCAGTGAAATTCCGCGAAAAGATTTCGAGACAAGTTATATTTCAAAACACTGTAGCCTATGATTGTTCGCTCTTCTCGATTGGCTACATTAAAATGTCACTCTCAGTACTCGAATCAACATTGTTTCCCTGCCAAAGTTGTTTAATTCTAATTGGCCCGGTAAAACAGATACAACTTCTCATGCAGAGGGCGACCAATAACAAAATGAACATTTCTATCTGTGCTTAGAATATTGGAATCTACCATGTACTACGATTTTTTTCGCGAAAAAATCGCTGACTTTACGCATATTCAATGGCTCCTGGCGCACATTAATAAACTACAATTCATGAAATAAGTTACTATATCTGTAGAGACCTGGAAATGTCGCGAGCTTATTTGAGGACACGTTAGACTTCGCAAGCGTATAGGAATATATTTAACTCCCGTTTCCAGTGGTCCGCAGTTTGTGAGCCACGTCCTGTATGAATTTAAACTAATAACGAACCTGCAATAAAACAAGGGCCGAATCCCGTACTACCTGGTCTGGGGTAAAACTGGAACATCAGAAAATAAACAACTAACTTAAGTTCGAGTGCGAAAAGGATCGTGGAGGCTAGCTTGTTGCCAAACGAATCCGCGAAATTCTCGAGTCTCTATGTAACGTGTCTGGGGAGGTGTATTTGTCAGACAACTCGCCCCTCACTACGACACATATATATGGGTTTCGATTCCCGACGGGGCCTTGCCACTCGAAACGCACGATACCGTATAAGTACACTATGTAAGCCTTCCCAAACGTTTAGGCTAAATACATTAAAGAAGCGTGTCAGGTATTATAAAACGTAGTCAATTGAAAACAATGTATTGCTAAAGGCTGTTCACTATAAAGTGAGCACTTTTGAAACGAACCTTAGAAAAATGTCACTGCCCCTGCCTGCTTATATTTTAACGGTCGCACTAAGTGACATTCGCCTCGTAAAGTTGGTAACGATGGCTAGATAGTAGTTCCATATTTTAATGTCGAATAAATAGTGATAGGTAACCATTTGTGATAACTTAAAAATTATTCCTTTCACTTTCTGTTTTTAATGCACCGAAGTGTACAAATAAGCAGATTTGTTAAGTATTTACTTTCTTAATAATTTCAGAGTTTCACTTGACCGACGCATGAATAAAGTGTTAAGGACCATGGCAATGCTAATTTTACATTAAGTACAGGAATACACAGCACGCATACAAGTAGATTATAAGTAGGGCTTTCATAAGTGTACAATTCAACGTGAATAGCTTATATCAACCCTCTGAGGAATTTTAAATTTTAAAACTGTTATAAACGGCGAGTAAGTGAGTGAAGAGATTTCGGCGGCTCTTCGCATCAAGGTCTTGAGAGTCGATGAAAGTGAAGTGAGGTGAGGATGGAGCAGCGCTGGAATACAAGGGCGGAGGAAACGGGAAATCCCCGAGATAACCCGCCTACCAGCGGCATCGTCCGGCACCAATCCTACACTCCGGGAATCGAACCCGGTTCGCCTAGGCAGGAAGCGAGTAGTCTAACCACTCACTACACCTAGGCGACCCCTTCAAGAGCAAAGAAATTTCCTTATTACCGTAGCGTCGAGTAGGCCTATATAAGTGCATATTATTCACAGGCGGGGTCGGCGGAACCAGTGGGTCGGGGGGTTCATGGGACCCACTAATAATCGGCTATAAGAATCAGTTTCTGAGAAGACATAGAAAGTTCGCACTAAAATTATGACTTTTTTGTGTTAAATTAATACCGTACGTAAAGACGAATTCGTGTTTTATTTTCGAATATACTTCTAGTAGGAATATGCAGTATTTATAGAACTTTATGATCTGATTTTTTTTTTTGCAAACGATATCAATTACGACGTTAAAATAAAAATATTGTGTATGTAGGTATTATGTAACTTTTGAGTAGGCCTTAATAAGTTAATACGAATTTTTCTGCCATATTGTGATACTTACTAGTAGTGGCACGTGGCACGTCCGAGATACAGAAGAATAGGACGATTTCCTGGACAATTTTGCAACGATAACCCCAATCATTCAGATCACTAAACAAGGCCGAGGCTCACTCTCGCGCGCTACACAGCTCCTGCACCTGTCCATATGACATTCTAGAAGACCCGTAGCCTTGTTTAGTGATCTGAATGATTAGGGTTATCGTTGTAAGATTGTCCAGGAAATCGTACCTCGCTTCTGTATCTCGGACGTACCACGCGCCCAATACTCTTGATCTCTAATGACGAACAGCTAGCGCCATCATTGCTCAAAGGACTAACAAACTGCACGCCTCGGCGGAGCTCGTGACAACAGGGCGCTATGTAACGCCGTGATGTCAGAGCCCCAGTCTCCATGCACGTACGGAGAGTTTCCCCCTTTCCCTTTCAGCACCTAGGGAGTGGAAAATTCCCGTCGGTTCACTGCGCCTCCACCGCGAAGTGCAAGCGAGCTCTTGATGAGTTGATGGAGCGTGGGTTAAGTGTTGAGCAAATGCTGGGTCGCCTGGCCGTCAACTGGATAACCGCTCCCCTCATTAAACACCTTGCGAGGCGCGCTGCGCTAGTTGGGCGGGTCGCAGAGGCCACGGCTAGGGACACCCGAATTTCGCGAAAAAGATTTCCGCACACGCAAGATTTCGATATCCTATGGGCGTACCAGCAGTATTCTTTTGCTTATTGGCGGCGTGTCTCTGTGAAGAAACACTACTTACTTAACTGGCCAATCAGAACAAGGTTACTCCGATACTGTACGCCTGTGATTCGCGGGCAGACGGCTGGAACGCAAACACCTAGATCATCCAATCACGGATGTATATCTGATCCAAAGTGTTATGAAATCCAGCTGGTCGTGAAATATTTTCGCGAAAATCGGGTGTCCCTAGACATAGCTCACTTCAACGACCCACGGCTGAACGTTTGAATGGATGAAAGGAGCGATTTCTCTGGGCCTCTCAGCCAAAAGTATCCCTCCGGTATAGACAAAATTATAACTTAATTGTTACACACACATATATATATATATACACACTTTTTTTTCAAGACAATAAATACACCCTGCTGGAATAACAGGATTGTGTTATGGAGTTCGAGAGATGCATTAACCTTTCCAGGACGATTAATAGAAAGTCTCATCAAACCTGAAGTATAATTTATGAGCGCAATTGTCGCAATCGTTCAATATTTTGATGCACTCTGTAATTGTATCTAACATGCCTCTCGCAACCATCGAGATTAGAGGTGCAGAGAAATCAACAACTCAGATATCTTACCAGGAAGATGCTCAAAACACCGGTTCCTGACTCCCTCTTCTGTACAGGGCCAGCCATCAAAGTACAACATTGTCCTCAATCAAGGACACGAGGACTGGACGGTAAATGATCTGCACTAGGTACATACGGAAGAAAATATTGTCCAATGAGGTAAAACCCTGACCTACATTACACAGTCACGCAAATAACTACTGCCAGTAACATGGAGCACACGCTCATTTTTAATCAGTTACGATAGCGGTAACGTTCCGAACAAAAATTTTCTTTGTTTGCGAAAGGACACAATATTTCATTTGTCGCCACTGTTCGCAGCACGATTGGGTAACAAGATCGTACGCTCACTCGTCTCCAGAGAGTCAGACAATTATCATATGAGCAAACGTATTTATGATTCTTCTTGACCAGCTTCGTTTCCAAAATTACTATTCCTTCCTGTTTTTCTTAGTTGCAAACATAGGGCCAAAATCCCAATAGAAATATAGAGAAAGATTTGCAAGAACGCTTTGACGATGTGTTAAGAACAGCAAGTTTAGATAGATTGCGCTTTTAGAAAGTATTTTTATGTTGTCTCAGATATTATTGCTGCAAATATAATTCTAACTGTAGAGCAAGGCTAGAAGAATATTTTTTCTACTTATATAACACGGATGATTATTTAACTGGCTTTCGTTTACAAATAATTGAAGGGGAAGTGTTAGTTCCACGTTAAAACAATATCGCGTGTGTGATAGCGAGGAATTTATTTAATATTTGCGCACAACTTTGTTTTATATTTTCTTCCGGTATAAAAAAAAACAATTTAATCTACATACCATCACTGACATTTCAAATAAATTTATTATTTTTATTGTTCTCTAAAAAAGAGCTTTTTAAACTATAAATGAGTTTTCTGATACTGCAGATGACAATACAGAGAAATAATGTTTCAGCTTAGTATAAAAAATAATATTTTCCTTGTACCAGTAGAGATAATGGAAAATTGCCAATTTTTTACTTCAACATATTTTTCTAAATACTTAAGCATCTTTCTAATTTTATCACTGCATCACAGAGGATTGCTTAACCTGTCCCGACCAACTGTACATTATTATGTACCTGAACATAACGCAGGTGAACGTTATTATTGGCTGTTACTGTATGTACATTCACTGCTAGGCTGAAAGATCAACGACCTTCTCTGTGAGGAACTGATTCGTGAACCGTGTTACTGGTTTAGGTTATGATTGGTTCATATCACTGTGGCGAAACATGAAGCTCGTTGAATGTAACAACGAAACAAGTGTTTTGTCGACCAAGTACAGCTAGGATAATGAAATCTCCTGTTTGCAACACCTACGACCGCAAGTTTAATTGGGCCTGGAGGCGTCAATGACACAGTAGTGAATCGGCCGCTTATATCGCGAACTTCAGTCTAATTGGCCAACAAAATGGCGCCACTGGTAAGCAGCACGTCGACAATCCGTTCGCCAATCAGACACTGATAACTTGCTCGCCAACCAGCAGCGCAGCCAATACGGAAACTTCCACAGCACGCAGTAGCCAATCGGAAACAAGGACCGTCCCTAGAACCTCGTGCCGGCAATCCCCGCCATACGGGCACGCACACTTCGCTTCAAATGAACCGTCACACAATTTTCGCCTCTGTTGTTTCATCTAGTCTGTGCTATTAAAGTACCAGGAATTCTCACTGTCCGTGCGAAATGGAGAAGCAACTCCGCGCTCAGATTACAGGCACAAACGAAATAATAACAGCTTCCAGACGTGTACTTTGAACATTGGAAGCTCGTTATCAGTCACATTTTCCAGAGATGTATCACTGTTAATCAGGGCCCGCGGTGGCTGAGCGAGTAGCACGCTCGCCTCCCACCAAGGCGAAACCGGGTTCAATCCCCGGCCGGGTTACCGGACTTTCGCAAGTGGGAACCGTGCCGGACGATGTCATTGGTCGGCGCGTCTTCTCGGGGACCTCCCCTTTCCCCCGCCCATTCATTCCGGCGCCACTCCATATTTACTTCAATCATCCTCATCAGCTCTCAAGACCTCGCTGTTAAGAGCCGACCAAATTTCTTCACTTCACTTCACTGTTGATCCAGCAACTCTGTGAAATCGAGAAAATCAAGGTGGCAAACATTTTAAATTTTCTTTTACGGGAACCTACGCGTTAGCCAATCACAATTCACGTCTAGTACCGTAATGATTCAATTCGCTGTCATTTCTTGTTACGAGTTCAATTCTGTGAAAACGGGACAAAAATTAATTTAATTAATTAGTGGGGAAATAAGCAAAAAGGGGGCCGGGGGAGGGAGGTTGCAAAAAATTATAAACATGATTTTTCTTTAATGGAATTATATTTGTATTCCGAATAATAGACGTGTTATGTTATGAATAAATAATTAGTTACGAAGGTTTTAAACCGAAATACGAATTTTTATCTGAGTCTATTAACGTACTTTCTCTACGCTGTGTTTTATTTTTTCCGCATAAAAGCGTACTTAAAAAATGGAAAACTTATCACCTTAGGAGACAGATTGGAAAAAAAGTTCAACGTTTATAAAAGTTTGTCTTTGAATACAGATTGTTTTAAAACATGGGAGCTTCGGACAATGTCGTAACGTGAGAAGGTCATGCCCACCCATCAGCTTATCCTTATTCTAGGGACAACTTATGTTAGCGAAGTTGAAGATGCAGCCAGTAATAAGCATGTCCCAGAAAACAAGGCTAGCGTATTGCATATGCACAACAATAAGTAGGCTACATGTTAAAGAGAGGTTTACAGGCATCCCTGAACATAAAACTGAAATAGATACTATTGTAAACATCGTTTACAACAGCTTGGTTCCACTTGATATGCTAATATATTTTGACGGTTTCACGGTTTTTTTTTTTTATGTTAACTAAAATCATTGCGAAGTGCTGGAAAAATTAAAAACAAACACATCCTTTACATTATTTAATTTTTTTTTCTTTAAACTGCAGTATTCGCGTTCTGATGACCTAATCTCTGTCAAGGAACTAAATAGTTTACTCATACTTCGAAAACTGCTACGAGACTTTCAAAAGACAAAGCGTAATAATTATAAAAAAAATTTATAAGTAGAATGTAAAAGTTTTATAGTAGGTATTACATTGCAGTCACATAATGGCGACTCATCAAATAAGTAATTCAAATACAACATTGAAAATGGAAATTTATTGTTGAAATGTTTTATTTTACCATACTACAGTAAGTTATCTCATTAACCATTTGATTCCCAGTGAAGACAATTGGCTACATGTTGCACGAGGAGGTTGTATATGACCAGTACTGTATACTGCAAGGCTCAGTGATCAGTGATCTTCCCTGGAGCTAACTGACTATAGGCTATTCACGGTAAAGTGAGAACTTTTGAAATTAACCTTAAATAAAAGTAACTGCTCCTACGTGCATATATTTTAACGGGCGCACTGAGTAACATACACACAGTAAAGTTGGTAACGATGGTTGGAAAGTAGTTACATAACTTAACGTCGAATAAAAAAGAGTTAGGTGACCGTTTGTGAAGACTTAAATTATTTCTTTCGCTTTCTGTATTTTATGTATAGAAGTATAAAAAAGAGCACGTCTGTAAAATATATTCTTTTCCTATAATTTCACAGTTTCACTGAACCGACAAATGGATAAAGTGATGATGCCCTTGCCAGTGTTAATCTTATATAAGGCGGAAGAATAAGCAACGAGCATAAAAGTAGATATTAAGCAGGACTTCCAAAAGTGCTCATTTTTCCGTGAACAGCCTATAGTAAACAGAACTACTGCTCGACGTTCTGACTGGTTCGTATCTCCGACCACTAAACACAATGTCTGCAGCTCAGTGGCTGTATTAACGAAGCGGGTTGATCGTCAACTTCAGTACAGCACCCACCAAAAACAATTTATCATTTGCAATACCATCAATTCTTAAATTAATGTGGGAATGAAAGGGAAAAATCTATGTACTGTTACATTTCCGCTGCTCCACGTCCTTTCACTCTTACCCTTCCCCTTCGGGCGTGCGAAGTGCAGTGCTCCAAAGTCATCACTGGTAACTGGAGACGGGAAGACAGGGTTACAAACGTTCCGCCGCAGAATACTGACGCGAGTTGCGATAAGGCTGTCGGAACTAACCCTGGAAGACTGAATGATTAGAATAGTCGGTGAGTGAATTTTCTGGTCGTTGTCTCCCTCCTCCCTCACCGTGACTCGGGCGAAAAAACCTTCTGGACCAGGTCGGCTCAGCTATATAAGCTGAAGCGTGCCCCTGAGTCGACATTCTGGAGTCGCGTAGAACAATTATCGTCGGGTGTGTGTTGCCATCGGGGCGACGAGTGACGGAAGTGAGCAGTGTGTGTAGTCTGCGAGCATTGGGACAGGAGTGTGTGATACTGACAAACTAGAATGTGGAACTGGATACGTGAGAGGCGTACATTTGGAATGACGGGGATGTACGGCAGTGGACATATTAAGCGTGGGTATGTAACTAAAGGCTGTTCATGTTAAAGTGAGCACTTTTGAAGTCAACCTAAGATAAAAAAAATCACTGCCCCTACCTGCATATATTTTAACGGGAGCAATGAGTGACTGGCGCTCAGTAAAACTGGTAGCGAGGGATGAAAAACCGTTCCATATCTTAACGTCGAATAAAAAGTAATAGGCAACCACTTGTGTTAATTTAAATTATTTCTTCCGTTTTTTTTTTTTTTTTACCCCGCTGAATTTTGAAAATGAGCAGATCTGTAAACTATTTAGTTTTCTAATCATTTCGTAGTTTCACTTGACCGAAGCATGAATAAAGTGATGAGGCCCATGGCAATGTTAAATTTAAATAAGGGGGAAGAATACACAACGTGCATACAAGTAAATCTTAAGCAGGGCTTTCAAAAGTGTTTATTTTACCATGAATAGCCTATAGCGGCAAGGACTTATTCCCAAAGGTTTATTTAAGAAAACCTCCGTTAACTTTAAAACCTAGAAGCTGAATGGACACGAGCGAGGTCTGCGTACTCTAGGCGGGGCTGTTGACTGCGATGCCAGGGGCGTCCAACATGGCGGCGGTAAACAAACACCAGAGCGAGGTTCGCTGACAACGCTAACGGGCCATTAGCTCCGCGCTCGGCGAGGCCATCAACCGGTGGCCAAAAAAAAAAAAAAAAAAAAATCCGCGTACCAACTATTTCTGTCGGACTGTCCGTAGCCGTTCCGACACAATGAAGCGCCCGTCCTTCATGGAATCTCCGGCGACGAGGTCGTACCCTCGTTGTAAAGGCTACGGCAGCTGTGTTTGGTCGCACGTAGCGGACTGCACCGACTCCTGCTAATACACCTCGCGGGAGAATTTCCCATATTGTTCCTCAACTTCGTCTCCCGTTTACAATCCTGCAATTGGACTGCGGAACAGAGCATAACTTATTAAAATGGCACTAGTACTCAGCTGAAGGCCACAGCTTGTCTTAGTTACCAGAATTTAAAATAAATTAGGAAAATAGTCGAAACACAAAATTTGTCGCGTTATAAAAACTAAAAACAAGTTAAATTTTTAAATTACAGAGGCTTAAAATTATGTATTTTTATAATTTGAAATATAATGGTTACGTTATAATTTTAAAATGTCGAAAGTTAAAATTCCCCTGCCTCCACCCTTGAACCCTCACCCCGCCATCCTCTCCGGAGGCAGAGGGGCCGACGGTTGTTGTTCTCGTGAGGTGTCCGTCGTGTGTTTAATGTTCGTGCTGTGTTGTGATGGTTCCAGTGTAATGCAGTTTGTGTAGGGTGTTGTTACAGTGTAGGTGTTATTCATTGATTTTATTTGTTCGTGTGTGTATCTGTAATATTAATGTCTTTGTGAGTCGGACGACAGCAATAGACCTATACGAGATTATGTCGTGTATAATGAATGATATGTGATGTATTGTTAGTGAGGGTTCAAGAGGAACATTTATTAATTTAGTTTCGAAAATTATACTAATAACAACCATTAGATTGGTAGGAATTACTTTGATTAGTGATTACATTTCAAAAAGGAAAATAATTCTAGTAACCACAAGTGGGCTACATCAAATAATACACGGTTATGAGCTATTCTTTACAGTTCCGCGTGAAAGTGACAGTGTATGTCCTCCACGGTTGGTCCTACGTAGGACTGCCTGTTTTTCGCGAAAATATTTAAGCGCAGACTATAATCTATTCGCGGTTTCTTCACACTATAGGATTTTCACGGTAAAATGAGCACTTTCGAAAGCTCTGCTTAAGATCTATTCGTTTGCACGTTGTATATTTTTCCGTCTTATGTAAAATTAACATTGCCATTGACCTTATTCACTTTACTCGTGTGTTGGTCAAGTGAAACTGTAAAATTATTAGAAAAGTAAATTTTTTTTTTTTTTTTTTAAATCTGCTCATTTTCACATTTCTATGGATTAAAATAACAGAAAGGGAAATAAATTTTTAAGTTTTCACAAATGGCTACCTAACACTTTTTATTCGACGTTAAGATATGGAATTACTTTCCATCCTTCGTTACCAACTTTACTGGACGAATGTCACTCAGTGCGTCTGTTAAAATACATGCAGGCAGGGACAGTGACATTTTTCTAAGGTTGATATCAAAAGTGCTTACCTTGTCGTGAAAACCTTTACCTTTTGAAAAATCATCCCATGTATGACGTGCTTCATTGTTTCCGATATATGCCATACATCACAAGCTTTTTATACTTGTGTTGACACAAATATACAATATTTTTGAAAAAAATTGAACTTATACTTATATAATATCTATAAATTACAATAGTTATTTATAATTAGGGATAGGTGTTTTTCGCAAAAATATTTTTGATCATACCAGACTTCAATATCCTACGTTCACAGCCACAACTTTCTTTGGTTATTGGCCAGTGTCTACGTGAGAAGACATGTTCTTATTTAACTGGGCCAATCGTAATAAAATATTACGATATTGAACATCCATGATTCGCGGCAGACACTGAGGCACGTGGGGCCACGGTGGCTGAGCGGTTAGCCTTCTCGCTTCTCAACAAGGTGATCCGGGTTCAATCTCCGGCCGGGCCACTCGCGGATTTTCGCATGTGGGGAATCGTGCCTGACGATACCGTTGGTCGGTGGGTCTTCTCGGGGGTCTCCCGTTTCCCCCGGCCTTTCATTCCGGAGCCGCTCCATGCTCATCTCAATAACCCTCATCGACTCACGACCTCGATGTTAAGATCTGTCCAAATCTCTTCAATCACTTGATGCACGTGATATTTAAAATTATCCAACCGCTTGAGTGCATATGAATCAAAGTGTTTAGAGTACAACCATTCTTGAAATCTTTTCGCGAAAAACACCTGCCCCATTTATGATTAATGTGAACAAAAACAGAGAGAAAATAGGCGTGTTGTAAATACCTAGTAAGAAATAGTTCTTATGCAAATTATTACTAAACTGAGTGCGCACGAATGCGGTGCGTCGTCCGTTTTGGTGTAATTTTCTAGACTTTGCTAAGCTTTGTTTGCGTGAGGCGGAAAAATATCCAGGATTTAGAACTACAGAAGGGTTTCAGAATTGTTCGGAATAACCGTGAATGGACTATAGACTTCAATATGCTACTGAACATTTACTTTTTAATGCGATTATTAGCTGCGTATTATTTTGACGACAGATTCATACCTGGCTGGGCCAATCAGAATTAATTTGCTATACGACTCTGACCCTCCTTGATTCTCGGGTAGACACGTATGACGCATGTCAATCAACATCATCCATTCGCAATAGCGGATCGTAGCTAGAGAGTTTTGCAATATAACATGGTCGCGAAATTTTTCGCGAAAAACAGGTTCCTGTAGTCATATGTTATCCGCTCTGATTAGCTTCCTACAGTCCGTTTCCTTGACCACGTCCTCTAGGATCATGTGTTCAAGTCCTTCGTGGGTGGTTATATGCCCATCCAGATGTCACTTCTCATTAATGCGCGTTGCAGTAGTGGTGTTTCATCACTATTAAAAAGAACTTCTCCATTAATAACTCTGTTCAGCTAAGATATCTACAGCATCCTTATGTAATGCTGTAATTTTAACGCCTCCAACATACTCCTAATATCCATTACTACAAATGCCACCTAATGTCCTGACTTATTTTGTGTTATAGCATTTCGACGGCACTTCTGTACGTCTGAAGGATAATTGATTTGGGAGGGGGGTGTTAGAATATTTATTACATTAAATTAGAATCACGGAAAGAAAGACAAACAAACACGTGGTTAACTCAGGATTTGATCCTAGAATCTCCTAGTTTATTGTCGTCTTAGCGACCTCAACCACGGATTTCACCGTTACCGACACAGTATTCCTCCAGATGAGCCAGAGGCGAGTTTGGGTGCCTCGAAGAAAACATAGCAGTGACAGTGTGAAGTCAACTAAAGAAGATCGTAATCTCAACAGATGACTACTTCTCAGTGCCGTATAAGTCGACGAACTGCCATTTTATGCAGTTACTCGCAACCAAGGTATTTTTATTTCCATTACCTTTTCTTTAGGTTCATCTCAGGATGCAGACTGAATGCTAAGAAAAATGGAAAAATTCGCTTGTTGATTTGACAAGTTAGAACTCAAACACGAATTCCCTTTACCGACTACGGCGACTTCTTGCAACTAACGTAATTTTGAAACTGGTCCTATGATATTTTTCTTTCTGTCAAATGGACTGCATTGTCTGGGATCGAAACCCACGACCGTAGATGTTAAAATATCGTGATTTTACTTATGTGCAAATATGAGCTCTGTAGTAAAAAAACAAAAAAAAATTATAAAAGTACCAAATACAGGCGGATATTTTTTGGGCGACAATACCGATGTGTACGAAGCCTTTCACAGCTTTGAAAAAAATGGTATCGTCTAATACTTGTGATAAGCGAGCCAGTGATTCATAACCTCGAATTTGAATCGTGTGTGGTGGAACATTTTTATTTCTGCTTATGAAGCATTCGTGAATTCCTAGTAAAATTATATCATAATTTCCGGTGCAGTTTAAATATAGAACAGAGTACTTATAAACAATATGCAGCATAGATTCATAAAGTGGGATATTTATTAAATGTTTATAGTTGATGTAATTGAGTGTGTCCTTGGTGTAAATTTATATTAAATCTCAGGACACCTAAAGCAACGAGTAGGGTGTACTACTAGATCGATCTTGCAAAAAAAAAAAGTAGTACTGTGACGTATATTTCACGCACTGCATCCGCACGAAATGTGGATGAGCGTGATAAAGGAATCTTGGGAAAATAAGTCTGTGTTTATTTGCAAAGAACGTGACCAGACTTAACTAAGCATCTTATCTCGGACACCATAAATTTACTTAATCTCTGACAATGCGTCCTTGTAAGAGACGGCTGAAGTAAAACAAACCCGTTCAGGGCCCCTGACTAACGGTCTCCGGCCACGAAAGTCGCCCGAAATTTTAGCGTGTCGTCGTGACGTAAAATGTGAGCATTCGAAATCCCTGCCTGGATGAAGGAATTTTACGTCTCGGGGCTAAAGGCGTAGGGGCGCTAGGGGTGACCGACACATGCACATCTACTCTCTCATCGCCTCTACGATGCACGTCCCTATTCCTTTTTTTAATGTTTTGTGCCTGAATGTTCATACCTAAAAATTACCGTGAAATAACCCGTTTGAGTCATTTTCACTATCACAAAAACATGTTTTAGAGAGAAATGGAGGAAACGAAAAACTTATACAGACGCGTAAAGTTCCTTAAAAGCTATTCGTAAGCAGAACTCACTCAGACACGTTTGCCGGGTTTTTAATAAAACGTTTTCTGCTGGAGCTCTGCACAACGTTCGGCGGCCTACCCAGGTGGCCACCTGTAAACCCCTGTTTTGCTCGCTGCCACAGAGTATAGGATGTTCACGGTAAAGTGAGCACTTTTTAAGGCCCTTAAAATTTTCTTTTCATGCAATTTCCATCTTTCTGCCGCTTTTTAATGTAAACATTACAATGTAACCAATATACACAGTGTATAATACGATAGTACATTTTACCACCATCAAAATTTAATGCCTGAGGCTGAAATTATATATATATATATATATATATATATATATATATATATATATATATATATATATATCTGTGTTGTGTGTGTGTGTGGTTAATGCTTGTTTTGAGGGGCTTAAGAAATGCTCACTTTACCGTGAACAGCCTATACAAAATAATACAGAGGCGGGACAGCCGCTTATGACACGAAATCCCGCCGCACGCGCCAGTAAGATGGCGTCACTAACCAGCAAAATGCTGGAGCATCGTTCGCCAATCAGCGCGTGGAGACCTACATGCCACCACGAAGCCCAGCCAATAGGAAACTGTTTTGTAGTACGCATCAGCCAGTCACACATAAGAAAACTTGGCGTAGCTAATCAGAAAATAAAAAAACCGCCATGCCATTTTGTCTCTGAGTAAGTACTTGTCTCAGCGTCACTTGCTTCCGTTATATTAAAAAAATAAAAAACCGCCATCGACGTAGCCTATTGACTTGTAAACATGAGTGAAACAAGTGAGAGTGTAAGTTTTTTTTAGATAAGTAACTAATAATTTTATATAGTTTTCACTGAAATATGTACTACAATACAAAATAAATAAATAAAAACTAATTTTTGTAGTTACAAGTTAAAAAATTCCACGCTTACCGAAACGCTGATATAGGCTGTTCACAGTAAAGTGAGCACTTTCGACGCCCTTGTTACTTTTTATTTTCAGCCATTTTTTTTATCTTTTAACCACCTTTTAAAATTAATATTGCCAGGTAACTAATAAACACAGTGTGTAAATCCCACCGCACTCGGAAGTTAACGTCTAAGGAAAAATAAAAATTTATTTATTGACTATATATTGACAAAAGTGCTCACTTTATCGTAAATAGCTTATAGAAGTAGGTACTCTCGATCAATACTTTGAGCGCCACAGGTGATTAGGGATCGCCACCCCAGATGTCTGCGCACGACAGCCAGGCACAGCCCGGCCGGCGGCAGTTGGTATTAGAGACGACCTGGCTGTGTAGAAACTGTTACGTAAATATTAGTCACGCATCAGCAAACGCGCGACTGATTGTACGGAGACTTAAATTGTTTTTAACACGGCATCAGGCTGCGCGCACAGCTAAAGGCTGTTCACGATAAAGTGAGCACTTTTGAAATCAACCTTAGAAAAATGTCACTCACTGCCCCTGCCTACATATATTTTAACTGGCGCATTTAGTGGTATGCGCCCGGTAAAGTCGGTAACGATGGATGGTGAGTAGTTCCATACGTTAACGTCGAATAAAAAGTGTAAGGTAACATTTTGTGACAGTTTAAATTATTTCTTACAATTTTTTTTACTCCTCGGTGCAGATTTATAAAATGTTTACTTTTCTAATAATTACGCAGTTTCACTTGACCGACGCATGAATAAGGTAATGAGGCCCATGGCAATTTAATCTTACGTAAGGTGGAAGAATACACAACGTGCATACAAGTAGATCTTAAGCAGGGCTTTTAAAAGTGCTCATTTTACCGTGAACAGACGTTACCTCTCCCCTGGCCGGGCTCTCCATGCTCCCGGTAAATCCATCCGCCAGCAGTTGATGCACTGACAGTACTCAAGTCAGTTTTACGCGTAGAGTGGATATGGCGTAGAGTGCGTTTGCCAGCTGCGAAGTAGGCTATAACCACATCACTGTGTTGCATCACTGAATTGCTTTACTTCCTATACGCCCGTCAAAACCACACATGTCTTCGACAAAGGTCGGTGCTTTATTTATATTTAATAAACGCCATGATATGCGAGTGCCCTACATTTGACTAAGTTTTAACGAAAATTAGCGAACATGCTGTAATACAGTTACGGAAAATGATATATCTCGTAAAAACTTGGGGCCATGGTGGCTGAGCAGTTGGCCTGCTCGCCTCCCACCGAGGCGATCCGGGTTCAATCCCCGGCCGGGTCACCCCGGATTTTCTGCATGTGGGAATCGTGCCGGACGATGCCGTTGGTCGGTGGGTTTTCTCGGGGATCTCCCGTTTCCCCCAACCTTGCATCCCGGCGCTGTTCCATACTCACCTCAATCGCCCTCATCGGCTTTCAAGACCTTGATGTTAAGAGCCGTCCAAATCTCTTCACTCACTCGCAAAAATTTGGGTAGATTATAAAATGAAATGTAATCAAATGGCACATCATTGTTGAAATAAATAAAGTTACAGTTCTTATGGCAATTCTTTACCCATCGTTGGGGACTTGAGCCAGAGATGAAAATAGTTAGTCTACCCGATCTTTAGTATATGGTTTTACACATATATATAGCTTGCAGCTGAATGCATATATGTTTTTTTTTCTAATGGTGAGTTCATATGTGAACCAGGAACAAGAGTCTTCCCTACGAGCACGAGCGGTGCACTTAAGGTAATATAACCTCTGATAACTAGATACCTGAACAATACGCGGATTTATTTGGGACAAGCTAGAATTCAAAACAGACGTGTTTATATAACTTCAGCCATTGGACCACACGGTGTTTGACACCACCTGGAAAACGCTGGCCCAATCGTCGCCTTCCACTGTGAAAGCAGACAACCAACGTGCAGTTGACATATGCATATTTGTACATAATACTGTAGAGTTTAACCTGCAGGTACTTGAACTCGCGAATTTTTCAGGTCGCTACTGATATCATAAAGAAGAGCGAACGCGAACTTTTTTCTCTTACGTCAGTCTTTTGTACACGGACGCGAAAATTAATTCTTATAAAATAATAAAATAAGAGTAAAGAAAAATAAAGAGTATTCACGTAGCACAACATCGGAAAAAGGACTGCAGTTGTTTCGTCTAGCGTATCTCGCTCATAGACTTAAAGATGAGGTGGACCGATTATTCGTCTTGTGCTCATGTGTCCAACATTGACCTACCCCAAACCAACACATCTGTCAAAGTCACGTGGTCAACAGTGATTAATGTGTTTTTTTATATCTTAGTTTTCCAAAGGCAATACAGTTTATATAATTAAAATACTTTTTACAATATTGAATTTAACCAAACTGCATTAAAAATTGGTTAGAGGAAGTAAAAAAACACCTCAAAACACTTGTTTACTACACAGTGTTCGTACCTCAAATCATATCCACGTTGTTTATGATAGCCTTGTTCGCAGAAGAGCAGTCCAATTTTGGGACACGGAGACTTTTTCTGCGCAGACCAGCGTGATCGTTCTACCACATGTTCTATTTGAGGCCTCGCTTCGCCGCGCTGCTCTGCCACAGTGATCGCGCCGCCACCCTCGCATCACCCTGCCGGCAGTCGGCAATTGAATAATCACGGACCGTGCAATGCAGCGTCGCGCGTCTGCATACATTATTGTCTCAAACCTGGCTTGTGGGCTCTTTAGAGGACATCGCATGGGCTATGTAGTTACATTGTAAACTGTCATTAATAGTTTGTTATTATCTCAGCATTTTTGAAAGCTCTGTTTAGTTTACTTTTTTTTTTTTTTTAAAAGGTGTATCCTTTCGCAAAATGCAAACTTAACCTTGCCTTGGGCCCAGTGATATTTCACACATATATTAAATCTCGCTGTGAAAACGTTGGAAACATAAAATACGTTAAATCAGTAAAAAAATATCTGTTCTCAAAATTGTGACATTAATGGATTGTAGTTGCAATAAATTTTCATTCTTCTTAATGCACTAAATTAAAAAAAAGAATTATTTAGAGTATTCCTTTTGCAATTACATTTCAAAAACGTTGCTTTGGGTAATGTACACTCTAAATCGGAATAAGTTATTTTTTTACTGATTGTCAGTTCAAACTGCTCCATCCGGAATCTGTAGAAAAAATATCACTAATTCATCAGTTAAAAGAAATCTACTAATTCAAGCAGTAAAAAACTAGTTATTTATAGTTGGTTAATGCAAGTACGTGTCTGTGCTAAGTTCGAAAGTCAATCTTTCTTTAGTTTAGTTCGGATGCTGTGCTTTAAAAGATAAATAGGGTGGTTTCAATGTACGAGGTTATCGATGTTAACTAATATCCGCCATTTTACAATGCAACGAGACACTATAGGTGTAAACTGTTATTTTTAGATACAGATATCTCAGTGAAAATTTTACTGACTCAATAGTGCTGTGATTCAATAAGAAAGGTGGATTTACACAAACAAAAATTCTGTGGTCTGTAAGTTAACAGATCAAATAATGAGGAAAAGACAAACGCAGTTATTACTTGTCAATCTGTATTTTCAAAATAACAGTTTCATTCTGTAAAATCTCGTTGCATTGTAAAATGGCAGATACAAAGAAAACACCGACAACACCATTAAAACCACTATATTTATCTTTTAAAGCACACAATCTCAACTCAACTTAACTTAGAATAACTTTCGAGCCTCACAAAGACGTACGCATATGTGTATATTTTGACGAGATAAAGTACTTCCACATAACGAAACTTACAGCCGTTCGCCATTGTAAGTTTCCGTTACTAAGCAAATGCGAGACCGTTTATCTCAGTGGCAAAGTAGCAGAGTTGTAGAACGCCAGCCAAAGAAACAAGAGAATGTGTTGCGTTTTGGGGCGGCGGTTCGATACCAACCATTTCCAATATTTCCTTGTTCTTGTAACGATTTTGTTAAATTGTACTTAATTTATTTCAAACAGCAACGCGCGGTTTTTAATCCATGTGCTTTTTATTAATCGACTATAAATAACTGATTGTCTACTGTTTGTATTAGTAGATTTCATTTAACTGAAGATACTAGTAGTTTTCTTTTTCTACTGATTCCGGATGGAGCAGTTTCAACTGACAATCAGTAAAAAAATAACTGATTCCGATTTAGAGTGTAGGGCTACGCTTTGCTGATATGTATTGTATATTAAAATTTGTAATGAGAAATAAAAAAAGAGATTTTTCCCAAATAAAAATACTTGCAAAAAGTGAAATTGTTTGAAATATTTTTATCAAGATACCTACACATATAGCTCCTTCGCTAAATTTGATAATTATTTTAAAAATCACCTATCGTCGTCTTACGTCATTGAGATTGTAATACCTAAAGTTTAGGGACAAACTATTTCAGAAGTTGCATCGTGTATCCACTTCAAGAGGTTCGGAAATTACGTTGGCCAGACTTCACAATTCTTGATACTATCTATCAGATTTCATTTGTACTCTGGCTGCTGCCCGTGTCTTCAGATTTTCTCGCCTGTAATATCAATTGTACTTGATTCGTTTGTTAATTCGTTGGCTGTTTATTTTTTACTGCTTCTTAGGCTTTCATCTCAGGATGTGTCAGAAAACCTGTGGGCCAGCCACAAAAACATAACGAAAACACAACTTTTTTAACTATATTACCATACGAACTCATGGAAATCTAACCGGATTTATCCATCTCCACAATGGGTTCACGGCCGTTTTATGTAATGCTTATTTTTAGTTACAACTTATTTTTTGAGAAAAATTTCACGACTTCTTGTAGTACAAGACATTTTAACTCAGACTTTCATGATTTGATTATTTTAATTGTAACGCAACTTAGGTGCCTGCCCACGTATCACAGACGTTCAAGATCGGATTGATCCAACTCTTGACAGGTCCAGTTAAGTAACAACATGTCTTCTCACAAATATACGGGTCCAATAATCAAAAGAAAGCTGCACTTGTGTACAAAGGATATTCAAGTCTAACCTAAACGTAAATATTTTCGCAAAAATGATGTTTCGGTAGTTACGCGTAGAGACGAACAACTGACGATTCATGGGGCCGATTGGCTAGGTGTCACAATCATTTTTTTTACACGTTCTAGTTGTTTAAGTTAATTGGAACTGGCTTCCGAAAGAAGTCGGGTCGAAATATAACCGTCAAAAATGACTTGTAAATTTTTTCTCCTTGTTATGGACGCGGAGGTTGATCCCGCACCTCACTGAACGAACGCTGTCTTGGTGCACTCGAGGTGAGGGGAGCTAGGGAGCCGCGATGGTGGCAGAAGACATTCCTGTATGTCGGCCAGTCATACAGTATATAAGGCCGCTGGTGCATGACAACGCCCCCCACTCTCTGACCCACTCTGTCGGTACACTGTAAAAAATTTCCGTGTATTTACGGTATGTTTTACGGAAATGTACAGTGTATATACGGAAAGGCAATCGGTAATCCCTTTGGCTTCGAGTTACGGGCACGAACAATGCCGATTCTACACGAAGCTTACTTCACTACTGTAACAAGAAAATTATCGTTTCTGCGGGAGTTAAGTAAGACGCCCGTCTACCTACAGCTTTTTTCCGCGTTTGAAGCCGAGAGGCGAGGGAGCGTTAAAGGCGACACTGCCACGCGCATCAAGTCCCCCATCGCCACTAAGTGCAAGACTCTGAACTGGTGTGCAGTGTGCTCGTCGTGCTGCGTGTACCTATGGGACTTTCCTGCAGGGTAAAAGCTCGAATGTCAACGATCATGTGCCCAAGATCAACCCGACCAGATAAAAGTATTTTCATGCACAACAAACAGTCAAACACCCCATTATCTATTACTTCTAAGTGCAGTTCATTGCAGTATCTAGACCACTATAAATGTTACCATGAGTATTTTTTCCAATTTAGTTCAATATTTCGACGTTACAAACAGTTTGCTGCTCGAAAACTGTGCCGAATCTGCCTCCAAATGAAACAGCGACCTTCGCCAAGGTTTGGAATCCTCGAGTGTTATTTGCGTGAGATGCTCATTCTTGGAGGTTAGCAAGCCTCCGGTTTATCCCCGTCGATAAGAGCTGTCCTCGCCGATAACACATATGCGACGGCACAGCCACTCAATGACAAAGCTTGGCTCTTGCTTATCACAGCTAAGAGAAAGAGATGGACCCCAGTGGGAACCCCGCGACGACGGTCAAGAAGCGAGGGAGCGATAAGGGCGACACTAACACGCATGCCTAGTGCCTCATCGCTCCTACGCGCAAGGCGTAACGCTGTATTGTGCAAATTAGATATGTAATAGTGAGGTTTTATTACACGCGATGAAAGACCACAGATTAAACTACGTTCGTATCATTGTACTTTTCTCTTGCCGCCTAAGGAATCTGTATAGACAAGATTTAAAAATGCGACATCTGACCATTTTCATGAATTTTTTCTCCAATGTTTTTTTATTTTTATTTATGACAAAAGTCGTATTTGCAGAACATTTATTTACGGAGATACGCGTATTCGCCCAAACAACTATTTCACAAAAAAAAGCGAGGGCCCATCCCACTCTTAGGCCGGGAACACACGGCAAGCTTCACGGGCTGGGTCCGGTGCGTCCAGTTTTGATGATACACGGAGAGGCAATGGGCAGCACACACAGATGCGGGCCGGGCACGGCACGACGCAAGGCTAAAATGGGCCCGGCCGGACGCCGGGCGTTTTCCGTTGCCGTGTGTTCCCGGCCTTAAGGCGATATTACACGATACCAGATTCCGTGAAAGCTGGTGCAAGGTCCACCAAAGCGGCCGTTATACGGTCTACTGTGGCACCTGTCATGACATTTTCCGCCTTGTACGGCCAGATTTCGTACCAGGTTTGGTAATTGGACCCGTCTTATTTTTCATGGCAGGTTTCATACCGGCTCTCGTACCTGGCCAATCACACTGCAGTTTCTGAGCGTAGGACGCTCCCTGTGGCTACTACATGAAACGATTTGATGAAGAAACCGAAACATAAACCGAAAAGGGAGCCTCCATATTGATTTTACGTATGTGAGGTTAAAGCTCTTTGAAATAGATTTATAATACAATGACGAATAATATTAGCTATGACAGCTTTTAATTACTGTTTAAAACGGTTCTAAATACTTAAAACATTACTTTCTGTATGAAAAAAAAATTAATTCGAATGTTGATATATATATATATATATACACACACACACACACACACATACATTTTTTTATCTAAATAGTGCATGCAGATAATATCGCAGTATGTAAAGAATAAAACATTTTTGCGACTGGTCAGCAATTTTCGTCAAAATTAAAAATTACACGCTAGTACTCTAGTGACCGCATTATTTTCAAGAAAATGGATGAAATCATACTAGTAAGCAATCAATTTATGTAAAAGGCGAACAGTAATATAGCAATATTTAGATGTGCTAGCTAGTTTTTTCATAGGCTTACGCAAGTTACTAACTGGTAGCAGTTCTACGAATGGGGTTCATATTTACTAAAAAAAAACCACACGCTGGGCACCCATCCAGGGTGCCAAACGATAGCACGCGAACTGCAGTCGTGTAATATGAATCTCCATGGCGGCTCATATAGCGACTGGTATGCCGGCTCGTGCACGAGGCCTTGTAGAAACTTGTACAAGAATCAAGTACCACAGCAGGTATCACGTAATATCGGTCTTAAGGTTGTACGTTCGCGGGATACGCCCGGTAGCAGAGTTCACCTAGAATTATCTGTCTCTCCAGATAACGACAACAAGACAACCAGACGTACCAGTCATGTATTTGTTGTTTACAACGTAATTTTTTTTGTAGGATGGTGGGAGAAATGAACATCACATTAACCCATTCAGACCTATTGTATAGTACATTCTATTCACGGTTTCTTCGCACTTTTTGAATTAAAAATTTGAAAAATCACCCCATGCACTATAACGTGTTTGGTACTTTCCTAAATATGTCGTGCGTCACGAGCGCTTTATGCTTGTGTTGCCATAAAAGAACGCCGAAGTGCCTTTAGGTTGGTTAAATTGAACGTTTACTTATACTTAAACTATAAATGATATTTAATTCATAATTAATACCAGTGAAGAACAGTGAGAAAACAGCTGTGTTGGTAAAGCCTAGTAATAAATAGTTCTTATACAAAATATTATTACACTGAGTGCGCGCGAATGCGGTACGCTGTCCCTTTGGTGTAAATTTCTAAACTCGGTTAAGCTTTGTTAGCTTGGTGCGGACGAATATCCTTGAAGTATAACCTTAGCAGGGCTTAAAAAAAAGTCGGAAGTAACTGTGAACGGACTATAATAAAAATATTTCCCTTTTATGTAGCTCTTCTTGTCTGTAACAAATATGTATGCCCTGTTATAGAGATCGATTAGAACAAGCGTCGAATGTATTACATAATGTTCAAGTCCAGTTACCGTTAAGGACGAATTATCACTGTTACATAACAGGCGTGTGTACATGTCTCTTACATAGTATTTAAATGTTGAGAGACGTACACAAGAGTGAATAATAACCAGAGCCAGCTGTTTTTCGCGAGAAGATTTACGCGAAAGCTATACTCCAATGTCCTATGGCATACGTGCAAATTTCCTTCGGTTATTGGCCACGTGATTTTTCGGGATGTGGTTCCTTACCCGACTGGGCCAATCAGAATTAGGTACTCCGACGCTGAGTGCCCGTGATTCGCGGACAGACACCTACAACGCGTGACATTTAAAATCATCCAATTACGAAAGTGGATCTGAGCTATTGTGTTTTTGGAGTACATGTAGTCCTGCAATCTTTTCGCGAAAAAAAGGTGGCCCTTATAATAACTTAACCGTTTCAAATTTGTGTTTTAATTTTGTATGCATGTGGCTAGAATTTTAAGACACTCACTAGTAGCTAAAAATATGATATCGTAATTTCTATTTTCATCATTTTGAAAATAAAACAGCAACATAAATAAATGCTGAAAAATAATAGCAACTATAGTATTTGCAATCAGGAGAACCCCAATACAAAACTTATATCTATACATTGAAAACGAGGATATGGTAACGTGTGCTCATTCGTGCGATGAAGGTGTGACACCTATTCCCTTAGACATTAAATTTGCGGAATTCTAAGTTACACAGAAATGTGCATGATTACAGTCGACGGTAGTAATAATGGATTCAGATGTGAGCTATAAGTATATTTATAGACTAAAAATAAATTACAATATCCTCATACGCAAACACGAACGTATTCCAATTGTTTTTAACATGTGTATGGGCGTTTAATTGGCTTTTAGAGCTCAATTTCTTTCAGAAAGTGAATCAACAATTAACTACTTACCTGAAAATATTCGATATAATAATACTCAGAATAATTTCTGAGTACACATAACACCCGGTGAGAGCCGATAAGGATTATTAAGGTGAGTATGGAGTAGCACCGGAATGAAAGGGCGGGGGAAACGGGAGATCACCGAGAAAACCCGCTGACCAACGGCATCATTCGGCACGATTCCAACATGCGAAAATCCGGAGTCACTCGGCCGGGGATTGAATCCGTATCGCCTTGGTGGGAGGCAAGCAGGTTAACCGCTCAGCCACCGTGCCCCTCGTCGTGAAATTAAGCTTTGTATATTATTTGGCTTCCTAGGTAGTTAGACGGTATGTTGTAAATAAGAGGTTTTGTCATATACATTATAAATATTTCAGATTTTAACCAATAATCGTCCTATATTGTAGGTCAAACATATTTTTCATACCGCAATTAATGATAAGGCTTAAATTATATTCTATGATATTTTACTACTAATCTACGAATAATTTATGGTTTAAATCCTATTTTAAACACACGTCTGAGCCACAGTTAACAGCCAGTTACTATGTGCCACTAAGGCAAACCACAACACTGGCAGAAAAATGTCTGAACGTTTGAGAATTTTTGTGTTCGCTTTAAAGTTATCCGCAATAATTTACAAGTACTCTTGAACCAAATTTTGCTTTGAAGAAAATTGAAACAGAAAACATTGTTTAACAATTAATGTTTTTAATGATGCTGCCTTTTATTCCTTGCTGTAGCAGTTTAGCACCTAGTTATGGCTTTCGCAAGCCCCAAGACGCTACATAATGAACGTTCCCGCTCCACGACGTTATTCCGAGGCTCGTTTCCCGCCGGATAATGGCGTCCGTGTGCCGTGGCTTTGAGCTGGTGTTCTTGCCCTTGAGGATTTATTTAGGAATGCTAACTGTCGCCGGCAGAGGGGAAGTGCGTGGGAGAACCAACGTTTATTGTTTCCTGTTACTCCCCTCACTCCCCCCTCCGTTCAGCCGACGTATATATCACTTTACGAGTTTGCATATGTCGCAGCGACCCGCCAAGGTTCTGGCAATGCAAGCTGTAAGAGAAACCTGAGAGCAATGGGGAAGATATACTGGTGCTCCATGATATGTAAAGGTTGTTCACGATAAAGTGAGCACTTTTGATATCAACCTTACAAAAAAATCACTGCCCCTGTCTGCATATAATTTAACGGGTGCGCTGAGTGACACGCATCCAGTAAAGTTGGTAACGATGGACGAAAATTAATACCATATCTTAACGTCGAATAAAAAGTGTAAAGTAACCATCTGTGATAACTTCTATTATCTATTTCTCTTCCAGTTTTATTTCTGTTTATCGAATTGTAAAAATATGCAGATTTGTAAAATATTTATTTTCTTATTATTTTACACTTTCACTTGACCGACGTATGAATAAAGTGACGAGGCCCATGGCAATGATAATGTTACATAAGGCGGGAGAACACACAACGTGCATACAAGTAGCACTTAAGAAGGGCTTCCGAAAGCACTCATTTTACCGTGAACAGCCTATAGTCCCCCGCGTAGGACTCATGCAAATGGGGAGTAATATAATGAAATACATTCCACATGCGAATAGTTAGTTACATTAACGTCGTTCGCTCTTGAAATATTCTCCGATAAATATCATTTTCCTGAGACTCTCGTGAAACGAGAAAACAACGCAATGAACAGACGTGGTCGGAGCCCCAGAGGTCCTTTATATTTTGATTATGCGGGGAAAAAAAGTAGTCGGTATACGACCACACAAATTTGTTGGCGAATTCTGCTCTCTGCTGTAAAGTTTGTCTCTTGCGCACGAAGAAATATCTTGAAAGTCGTAAAATCGGTAAGAAACAGCTCAATCATTTATGTATTTTTATATTTCAAATTACACACAAATACCTACAAAATATGCAACAAAGTTGAATCTTTTAATAATAATTGTATACAATAGAATGAACCCTTTTGAGAGGAGAAACCATACCGTAGTGCTTTTAAGAGGAATTCAATTTGTGCAAGAAATTCTATTAATTTAATTTTGTAGGCTCGGCTCTATGATTAGCTGCGAATTTTGCTTGCTCGCAATTTGCATTATCTGGGTACAAACGCCATGACATTAATCTGTTATTTTTTGTGTAAACGTTTATTTCTGACAGACTACACAGCAGTTAAGAAATATTCACAAGTGGTTCGTAAGCAACTGCTTTTTGCCATAGACTTAAAAATGAGCTAGACTGACTTTCGTCTTCAGCGAAGTCCCCGAAACTTACACACTGCCTCCAGGAATGCCAGAATCACACTGTGTTCTAACATCGAATGCAATCTACGTTTGGAAAAAAAAAAAAAAAAAAAAAAAAAAACTTTATTGTGCAGTTGACATGCGCACTTTATCCATATCCGCTTTACGATCTTTATTCGTACTGGAGGGTGTAATAAAAATTTCTGGGGCTTATTCATTCACAAAAGAATAAGAAACAAACCATCGAGACAAGGGAAATTAAAAGACCTTTCACACGCAGCTAGCTGATAAAAAACGAGTATCCAAGCATAGACGTGACCTTGGTATTGTGCATGTTTTTGTGGGCGGCCATTATTACTGCAAATGCGCGTTTTCACCCATCATTACGGGCAGCGAAATTTCGCGAAACGATTTCGAGACAAGCTATATTTCAATACACTGTATGGTAGGTTACCTTTGTCGATTGGCTACATTTACATGTTAATCTTAGTACACGAATCACTTTGGTTCACTGGCAAAGTTGTTGAATTCTAATTGGCCCGGTTAGAAACAGAAACGGCTTCTGATACTGAGGGCGGTTAATGGAGAAATAAAAATTACTTTTTGCTCTTAGTGCTTTGGAGTACATGTAGTTCTGAAAACTTATCGCCCTAATTATAACTCAGAGACGAACTGGCGTGGCGGGCGGGTCCTTTGATATGCATCCAGCCGTGTGCCGATTGGCTGCGCATGGAAGAGTCTTGTCTCTGATTGGCTACCGTGTGCTGAGGGACGATACCATGTCGACGTCTGCTGGCAAGTGGGTTTCCAGGCGCTGATTGGCCAACGGCGTCACGACATGTCCCTGGCCAGTGCCAGCATTTCTCTTACGTGTGCGGCTGGAGCTGGAGGTACGAGCGGCTGGTTGGTTTCTGTGTTCATAAGTATTCTGTGGCCAAATGAACTATGCGCCGATAACAGAAAGAACCGAACCTCGTGGCACCGGGTCCCGGGGAAAATATATCTACTTTCTGGAGGAACAGCCAATTAACTAACAGTTGCGGCTATAAAATTCACAGCATGGAGTCTAGCCTACAAGCAATTAAGTTCGCGAAACTTCCTGTGCGTAGATATAAGATGAGATCAGCTTGGCATGCATGGCACGACTCTAGGATCAGTATACACCTGGAAATTTGGGGAATTGGTAAATAAGTAAAATACAATTTTAGTAACTCTTTACTTTATCGTCTAATGTAATTATATAATCCCAGTTAATTATGACAGCGTCCCCCCAACATGTTTTATCAAAACACCTAAATAGGTGACAGTTATTTAGCAACCTCTTTCATAACTACATCTATTACAGACAGTTACCATCCCAACATCTTCTACATATGGAGAGACTTACATATTCTCCCTTCCCCGTTAGGTCTGGCGTACGCTTCCACATACTGAAGTAAACAGTAGCCACAGTGATAGTGTTTTTCTTTCTATTGTATATGTGATATACATTTTTTTAAAAATCATTTCAATGGTTTTGGCTGTATTCTTCTTTGTGTAGTATTTACATGAAGTTACACTTCCACATCAAAAAGTACACGTATTAAATCCTGTACATTGGGACAGTGATATTTAGCGAAAAGTTCTTGCGACAAAAGTAATGTAGGGCTGTTTAGCTTACTTGATTGGTTGAATTATACATCGGCAAAGGTTCCAGTGTCGAACGTTATGAAATTTTCAATGGCCCAGTCAAATGCGGTAACGGGTATTGTTGCAAGCAGTAGCCGATGCCAAAACTAAGCTGTTGGTGTGTACACGTAGAGCTGGAGTCTGTCGAGTGCTGAGACTGTTCTGAGAAAAATCACAGCCACTGCGTATTTACTATTATAGGTTGTTCACAGTAAAATGAGCACTTTTTAAAACCCTTATTAAGATCTACTTGTTTGTACGTTGTGTATTCCTCCGCCTTATATAAAATTAACATTGGCATGAGCCTCATCACTTTATTCATGCGCTGGTCAGTTGAAACTGTGGAATTATAAGAAAAGAAAATATGTTACGAATCTGGTCGTTTTTACACTTCTATGCATAAAAAAAAGCGACATAAATTATTTAAGTTATAACAAATGGTTACCTAACACTTTCCATCTATCATTACCAACTTCACTGGGCGAATTTCACACAGCGCGCCTGTTAGAATATATGCAAGCAGGGGCAGTAGTTTTTATCTAAGGTTGATTTTAAAGTGCTTACTTTATCGTGAACAGTCTTTAGTTGGAAAAACTGCTACGTTTTCTTCGAGAACCATATGCAGCACCTCATCTGTTTAATGTACGTCCCAGTTTCCAAAATAAACACAGATATACATTAGGTGATAGCGGCTCAGAAATAATGTGCTACGCAAACCCAAAACCAGAAGCCGTAAAGAGCGCGGGCTTTGATTATGCTGTACAAATATTCCGACCTCTTTCAACTTTGGAGCAGAAGGGAGGAGAAGGGATGATTTCAAGCGACTTATCCCGCCCCACTTGTAAATCTGTGCCAGGTGGGAAACTGTGCAACTGGTGCATCATCTGCCGCTGCTCCTGAGTGCCTAGAAGCAGAGCCAGGGGCCTCGTCTCCTACATATTAGGTACAGTCCCTCTCAGAGATGGGAACGTTCGTTTATAAAAAAAAGTAAACGCCCGTGCTGGAATCAGGCGAGGATGTACCTGCAGGAATCTCCAGCAGTGCAGCAACGGCGGCTGTGATTATAAAAACAAACGAACGAATTTTATCGCTGGTCTACTTTCCGCGCAAAAAAATTAACGTGGTTTGACCTTCCTCCCTTGCTCCTTCTACCGGCAGTAATCAACACCTCCCCCCTCCCCCTAATCCCCTTTTCTCCTCAGGCCACGGGTTACTACCTTCGTATTTATCGTTGATGGCAGGACAGTTTCTTCGCGTTGCAAAATAAATGAAGTGGTATTCGGAATGACGTGAGATTTATAGTTTATTAGTACGTGCTCGGCTCTTTAACCCATTAACGTATTATATTATCGCGAGTATACTCGTTCACGTACGACGTGTTGCAAAATAGGTAAAGTTATGGGTGGTGCTGTACAAGTTCAGAGCCTAGCACCAACTCCAACAGAGTATTTTTCTCAGTGAAAGCCATTGGTTGCTGCTCGTACACAAAGTATTACTGATAACTGCGGATGCCGTAAACCAATAGGTTTTTTTTTTCCCCCGTAGGTTCAATCGTGTAAGTTACTGCAAGGAATCAGTAGCTTCCTGTCAGACCAATAATATCCTCATTTGCAACAACTGGGAAGAAAAATTAACGGGTAAGTTGAGGCGTTAAACATTTTGACTGTTGCCGACGTCGTACGTCGTCAACTGAGCACAGCAGAGCTATGTTGAGTTTGCCATAATATTAGGCATAGTCAATTCCCGGCTACTTCAACATTTTCTAAAGCCCTGCAAAATTTCTACTTCTAGGATATTCCTCCACCTCAGACAAACTAAGGCGGAAGAATACACAACGTGCATACAATTTGATATTAAGAAGGGCTTTCAAAAGTGACAATTTTACCGTGAATAGCGTTTAGCGCCTGTTGACGCTAGAGTATTACGCTGTTTATGGTTAAGCAATTTTTAAAACAACGTTTGAAAAATGTCATTACTCCTACCTGCGTGCATTTCAACTGCCACAGTGACTGGCATGCGTGCAGTAAAGGTGGAATTGGCGGAAGAAAAGTAGTTAAATGTGTTAACATTTAATTAAAAGTGTTAGGTAAATCTTTTTGAATACTGGAATGATTTATTTTGCTTGGTGATTTTTAAAGCATGTAAGTGTAAAAATTGGAAAATTTGTACCTATTTACTTTTCTAACAATCTCACAGTTTCAATTGACCGACGCATGAATACAGAAATCAGGTCCATCACACTGTTAATTTTACATTTGGCAGACGAATAGACAATGTGCGTACAAGAAGACCTTAAGCAGAACTTTCAGAAGTGCTCAGTTTATTGTTAATAACCTATAATATTTAGGTACCAAAACTCCGATACGTAGTCATTAAAGTAATGGAGGAACTTGGTGGACACCATTATTATTACGTCAAACAGTGACAGAAGAAGTCTTAAATATACAAATTTTGTGCCTTGCTTCTAGCGAATTGATTATACAGCTGTTGTGTGTGATCATGTGGCTCACGTGGTTTGTGGTTAAATGAGCACTTTTGAGAGGCCTGCCAAGTTTGTTCTTTCAGACCACTTCTCATCTTTTCACAATATTGTAAATATCAATCCCTTAAGGAAATATGGAGTCAAAGAGTGATTCCCAACTGCACATTGGCCCTCTTCAGAATTAATACTAAGCTAAATTTTTTTTTAAATCCCTGAAGGCATTGAGTTGGCAGCCCAAAGTCTGGTACAACTCCATATAAGATTTATTCTGCTCAGATTGTGAAGCTCAGTGCAAATAGTTTGAAATATACAAATTTTAGCCTTCAGGTAGCACTATTTTTGCACGTATACTGGATTTCCTATTCACGTGTAAACAACTACGTCAGTTGCAATTTAAATAAATTTATTATTTAATTTAAAAATATTCCAAATAGAATTGTAATAAAACTTGTAAAATGATTAAAATTCGCTATAAGAACTAGAGTACATTTAATGAAATATGTCCACATGTTTATTTGATATTGTGTCATAAAACTGGATTTTGCACAATTTTGTAGTAAAAGTTACTTTACAATGTTATACCATAATTCTACGATTAATTTTGATGACATATGTCTTTATTTCACCCTGAAATATTTTTTTTTACTAAAGTATGCGTGTTAACGAAAGGGCATTGGCAAATACAACTGTCTTTGTGGATCGGAAGAGGATATCCCCTTGACAGCCTATGAGGGTGAAGTGAGGTGAGTATGGAGCAGAGCCGGAATGCAAGGTCGGGAGAAACGGGAGATCCCCGAGAAAACCCGTCGACCAGCGGCATTGTCCGGCACGATTACCACAGGCGAAAATCCGGGAGCCACCTCGTCGGGAATTGAACCCGGTCCGCCTAGGCGGAAGGCGTGTAGTCTGACCACTACACCACCGCGGCTCCTCAATGACTCAAAACCATTTATACTTCTATCCACGCGGCTGCCGTAACCACGCGTTCAACTGCTCCGTTCGCCGTCGAGAGCAGTGAAAGTGTCTTAGATCAAGGTCACTAGTGGACTGTTGTGGTCGCGGATATCGATCCGTGCGAGGCGAGGACTACGAGAGCACACTCGAGCGATCGTATCCGCACTTCCACTAGCAACTACATTTGAAACACAGCGATGGCTTGGGTAATTGATCTCAGTCGCTGTTTGGCTGAGTGCGTTTTGAAAACGGGTCTTCGTGTGGAGCTGCGCAGTGCTGAGTGCAGTTCGTTCATGGTTACTAAAAACTTTTCTAGAGCCCTGCTAATGTACTACTCTCAGGACATTGCTCCGCCTCGTGCAAACCAAGCTTAATTGGGTCTTGAAAATTTCACCAAACGGACAACGCGTCGCATTTACACGAGCTCTGTTTAATAATATACTGCATGAGAACTATTTCCTACTAGGCACTACCAACACACCTATCTCCTCTCTTTTTTTAAATTCATATTAATTATAAATGAAATGTTATAATTTACGTCCGAAATATAAGCAAATATTCAATCTAACCAAAACTAAGGTACTTGGATGTTAACACAAGTATAAAACGCTTGTGATACATGGCATGTTTAGAAAACAACCAAACACGTCGATTTTTCAAAGATTTGATTCAGAAAGTGTGACGAATCTTAGAATAGACTATAACTTATTTGTTTCCTACTGTATTCTATTCACGGTAGAATGAGCACTTTTGAAAGCCCGGCTTAAGATCTACTTGCAAACCCGTTGTGTATTCTTACGCCATATGTAAAATTAACATTGCCATAGGCCTCATCAATTTATTCATGCCTAGGTCAAATGAAACTGTGAAATTATTAAGAAAATAAATACTTTACAAATATGCTCATATTTACACTTCGATGCAATAAAAAAAAACACAGAAAGCGAAAGCAATAATTTTGAGTCATCAAAAATGTTTACCTAAAACAACTTTGTTCGACGTTAAGATATGGAACTACTTTCTATCAATCGTTACCAACTTTACTGGGCGAATGTCACTCGGTGCGCCCATTAAAATACATGTGACATTTTCTAAGGTTAATTTCTAAAGTGCTCTCTTTATCGTGAACGGCCTTTAGTAAAGAATTTTCTATCATCACGTTTGCTTTCACAGTCGTCTGTTACTCGAATCGGAGTCTTCTGTTTATTAGCGTCTTCCGTAGGGAGCACCGACTTACTGTTTCATGTGATTTTACTATGTCGTCGTTTAATTATTTCTTATTAGTTCGATGTTTCTCCACCGAGTATCAAATATGCGGTACCCCAATGACAAAAGCAGCACGTACGTTTTTTTTCTACGTTTTTAAGATATTTTGCGGATCTGTGATACAATAGCAATAATTATTTATTAAAAATGCCAAATCAGTTTAAACAATAACTCTTGCGTACTATTTTCTAGTAGAAATATCTGCATTTAAATTTTAACATTTGTGCCAAACAAATTCAAAAGTGTTATACGGTCAAAACGTTTGATTTCAGCATAAGTGTTATTTGAAGCTTTAGGAACGCCAGGAAGAAATTTCTTTGAAGCGTGGCATTTTGTTTGCCTGTGATTAGGGTTTAACTTCCAGCTGTTTTGGATTTCAATGTTATTGTAAAATTTAAAATTAAAATTCTGGCCGAATCACTGGAAGAAATTCCATGAAATTTCTTCATCTTATTCTAGCGACATTAACAATCAGCTCGAACTAGAGCCAAACATTATAATCATGCAAAGTTTAAAAATTTGTATGGCAATTAATATAAATTAGAAATTCCTGTATTTTTGTCATTAGTTTTGTAAATTAATTTTCCATTGTTTGATAAATTCAACGATGTACTCTTTGATGGAATAAAACGGAATAATAAAATACTCTAAAAATATCGAAAATCATGTTTGGCACTTGAACACACTTACGTCTAGCCTGCCCCCTACCCCCAAATAACTTAAATTTCCCATGTGTTTCTATCTATTGGTTCTACTGGTCCCAGCTACGTTCGTGTCCGAGCGCTGATTGGCAGATGAGCTTGCGCCACGATGCTAGGGTGTTCAGCCCGTTTTCCTTTGGTGTGCGGCAACTGTTCAAAACACACACTGCGGTATGGGCTCTTTGTGATTCGATACTGTGGGAAAGAGACTCAGTAATTTCGCGCGTCCCATTTGACGGTTAGGCGAAATTCCACAGCTCTGTGTACAATTCAGGCGCCGACATGTTGCTGGCTACTGAGGCCATTCTCTGCTGGAGTACGCAGCTAGAACGCACGGTATAAGTGGCTGCTTAATGCTGCGTTCTTAAGAATATTGGATACAAAAATAATAATTTTACACTTTACGTTTGTTGAATAATTTGATTTTTTTTTTTTTGTTTTGCTCCAGCTATTGTAACAAACACTAAGTTGCACAAACGAAAAAATATTTACAACGTAAACTAATGCCATGGGCTACTACTTTATATATATATATATACACACTGGGTATGAAGGGTTAAACCGTTCAGTCCCAGTGTCCGTAATAGAGAACATGGGGGCAGATGACGGATGTTATTGGTTGGCGCTGCACATGAGAAGGAATCATTGGCTGGTGTTTCTGGCGTCTTCCTTGTGAGAAATCAGATTTGTTGAAGTTTCTGCACCTCTCATTTGGGAATAGTTAATGTTGACATCAATGAACACGCCGTACATTGTTCATCGGATTGCGGTCAGGAAATGTAGAAGGCGCCCCTCGGTGATATCGCATATGACACGCATGCTCGCAGAGGGTCTTGAAGACAAGGAAGGGTAGGGGGTCGTGGGGAGCGACCAGAAGACGGTGCTTGCAAGCTGGCTGTCGTCCAGTATTGTAACGGCGCTCGCTCAAGCAGCAGCACAACGGGGCACCACGCACCCACGTGACGTTCGCGTCACCCGACATCATCAGCGAATCCCACGTAATCCAGCAATCGCAGGCCGTTTCGTCCTTGAACAAGTGCTCATTGTTAGATTGACGTCGGCAGTGCAAATCTAAGATTTTAAATGAGTGCAACACTCGGGAACAGGTTAAAAAGTCATCTAACCCCACAGGCAGTTTGCGACTGTTATCGACCGCCCCACTCCGGGTCAGCTACTCTCGCATTTCTATTACGTCTCCGATCGCGCTGCACGGTCAAATAGCCCGTGCGGCAATCAAGGATTCAGCAAATACACGGAACACGCTTCTCCCCTCCACACGCCTTCCGAATTCCCACACTTCCTTGCCCCGGCACGCAACGAGCGACAATTAAGCCGCTAATCATACTGGCCGCTGATTGGAGAACCCCCTGCAGTCCACGCTTCAGCAGGCCCGCTCGAGCCCAATCACCGTCATTCACTAGCAGCTCCATTGTCGGTTGCGGCGTGGCAGTCAACAACACACGGCAACCATAGTTGAATTGCATTCCGGAGTGGGGTTTGGGGAGATGTGGACGTCGCATACATTGGGCCAGCACAAAAGAGCCTCCGCAGTTGCTAAATGGGAAGCTATTTTGTCTTTTATAATTTTTAAAAACTACAGAATATTTCATTGTCAATTTTTTTTTTTTTTCATTTGTTAATTCATAAATTTGGTTGTTGAAACATAAATATGGCCAGAGTCACCAAAAATCGCTGTAAATAGCCCTTTGTTTACGATATTTATTCCTGTATCCTTTCTAAACATACTGCAGTATTAAAACCATACAGTCACCGCTTAAGATTGCGAGGAAACAAAAATACGCGCGAAGTTTGTTTGTGCTGTTTTCCGTCGCCTTCGCAATGCTTCCTTATATACAGGCTGTTCACGGTAAACTGAGCGCTTTTGAAAGTCCTGCTTAACATCTACTTATATGCACGTTGTGAATTTTTCCCGCTTTATGTAAGATTAACATTCCATGGGCCTCATCACTTTATTCGTGCATCGGTCAAGTGAAACTGTGAAAACATTAGAAAGTAAATATTTTACAAATCTGCTCATGTTACACTTCGATGCAAAAAAAAAAAAAAACAAACAGAAAGGGAAAGAGATAATTTAAGTAATCAGAAATGGTTACCTAACACTTTTTATACGACGTGAAGATACGGAACTACTTCCCATTTATGGTTACCAACCTTACTGGGCGCATGTCACTCAGGGTGCCCATTAAAATATGTGCAGGAATGGACAGATACTTTTTTCAAAGGTTGATTTCAAAAGTGGTCACTTTATAGTGAACAGCCTTTTGCCAGATGTTACCACATTAATGTGAACGTTTAGGGGCTAGTGGTAATCACAAATTTAATTAATGGGCTCAAAAATTTATCTGTAGTCTGTTGATTATTTGAAAAACCAATGTGGGAGCTGCGGCTTAAAAATGAATACAATTTTCCAGGGGGGGGGGGGGGGTTATTGGGAAGATCACCATGGCATGATCAAGTCTTACTAGATAAAGAAACGAAGTTCGTAATTCATGGCACACATTGTGAGCGGCGATGGCTCCCCTCAGTCGATGGTTATGGAACACAAATTAGCGCATATGTGATAACACACACGCATATCCGAAAATTTACCGAGCTCATTTCAATACAGGATATGATTCGAAGGCATCATGCTATGGGGTCGTAGTTTATCACACACGATTTGGAGCGACCTGAGTGAATACCAGGCCTGCTATAGGTTGTTCACGGTAAAATGAGCACTTCTGAAAGCCCTGCTTAAGATCTACTTGTATGCACATTCTGTATTCTTCCGCCTTATGTAAAATTAACATTGACATGAGCCTCATTACTTTATTCATACATCGGGGAAGTCAAACTGTGAAATTATTACAAAATTAAAGATTTTACAAATATGGTCATTTTTACACTTCGATGAATTAAACAAAACAGGAATCGATAAAAATAATTAAATTTATCATAGATGGTTACCTAACACATTTTATTCGACGTTAAGATATGGAACTACTTTTCATCAATCGCTACCAACTTTACTGGGCGCATGTAACCCAGTGGGCCTTTTAAATATATGCAGGTAGGAGCAGTATCTTTTTTCTAACGTTGATTTCAAAAGTGGTTGCTTTGTCGTGAACAGTCTTTTAAAACAACGACCGTATCCCGTCAAACCAGATACAAGTTTGATCAAGTGTAAGAAAACTAGCTTCTCTTAATGGGGCAGTAAAAAATTGAAGAACCAATGCACAAATACATGAGGCTTGGACTATATATAACTATACTTATATACTTGTATAATATCAAAGTAGGGATATAATTGAGTGGAAGTATTTAGTGTCACAAATTAAAATATTGAGAACATTTAGATATTTTAAATGTACGAGATACGATGCATAGTGTATTAAATTTACACAACTCAGGATTTGCTAGTATAGTCTATCCGCAGTTTCTTCACACTTTTTGAATCAAACCTTTGAAAACTCACCCTAAATAAAACGCGTTTAGTTGTTTTCCAAATATTAAATGTATCACAAGCTTTTCTTACTTCTGTTATCATTGTAGTATCTTATTTTTCGTTAAATTAAAATTTAATTTATGTTTGATATATTAATTAACATATTAATATATAATTAATATGAACAGAACTAGAGAAAAAAAAATAGGTGTGTTGGTAATGCCTAGTAAAAAAAAGTTCTTATGCAGAATATAATTAAAGTGAGTGCGCACGAATGCGGTGCGTTGTACTATTGTACATATGGTGTAATCTTCCAGACTCGGTTAAGCATTGTTCGCATGGGGCGGATGAATATTCTGGAAGTAGAACTTCAGCAGGGCTTAAGAAAAGTGGGAAGTAAGCGTTTATGGACTATAAAGGCCTACGCGTTGCTATGGCAATGCGTCACTCCAGCGCTACAATATCGGAAGACCAATACGTAAACAAGGCAGCCGACAAAGGTGTCGCCAGTTGCCATTCGCTGGAGGAAGTGAGGTACACGATAACAACCAGGCGAGGCATTGTGTATTTTTTTTTTTGCTCCGGATTCCGGCTATATTTTCTTTCCCCCTCCCCCGAGCCAGTTGGAAGAAGGAAATAAACCCGGAAACGCTCGCAAGTTCGTTGAACTCTCCGAGATCTCTGCTCTGCCACGTCGTCTTTTTACAACTCTTAGTAAATGGAATAAAAATGTCAATGGAAAAAAAAAGTTAAACTTTTAAACTTATCTTTAAATATCTAAGTGCTGCTATATCTCAGGAATAAATTCAGAGTTCCATATTAAATAAACCTGATTGGTGGAAGAGGAATTTATTTTGACGAATAATGTTCATCAATTCCGTGGGTACGTTGCTAAAGATACGCCAATAACATCTAAGATTTAGTCTTTCGAGATAAATACAGAATATTGCAGTTTCTAGAATAAATTTATTTTAGCACATTTTATACCAAATTTCGTTCACAACCGTAAGCGGATTTATGCATAAAATACAGTATACCTAATTAATACATGCATCCCCGAGAAAACTGTGACATTATTTACTAGTGGGAGAGGTTTTGCGGTAAAGTTAAAAAAGTACTCATAGGATCACCTGGAATTCGCGCTGTTTACAATTGCTTTTGTTTTCATTCATCTGCCGTTTTTACGGACAGAAGCCGCAAAATCGTTTCTTACAGTGGAAAAAATTTGGGTTGGCAAAATAGCTTTAAGCGAAAAGAAAAAATGTCGCAAATACCACAAAGAAAATATAAATTCCTGGGTTATGACGCAGAGTGAAAGGTTTGTTTTCAGCCAACAGAATATTTGCTTGTATGGGGCCAAAATATATTTTAGTTTCCCCAACTAAATTTTTTGTTGAGTAAACCAAACTTGAAAAACAAGAAAAATTAATTTTATTCACCCAACAAAATACATGCTTGAATAAACAAAACTTCAGCGTTAGGCCCAAAAAATAGGCTGACAACAATATGTTTAGTTGAATCAACTGTATGTGTTTGTTTGGCTACTCATTTTGTTGCCTTCGAAAATATAGCTGGACATTATGTCGGTAATTTTTCTGACAATTAGGATAGTAACAATGTATATCAGTACACTTATCTAGGTATGATTAATGATTGTATAGAAATCCGAATACAACAATTTAAACAGGAAACTAAACTGTAAAATTGTAAAACCTAAAGGGGCCGCGGTGGTTCAGCGGTTAGCTTGCTCGTTCCCACCAAAGAACCAATCCCCGTCCGGGTCACTCCCGGATTTTCGCAAGTGGGAATAGTGACGGACGATGCCGCTGATCGTGCAGGTTTTCTCAGGAATCTCCCATTTCCCACGCCTCTTCATTCCGGCGCTGCTCCATTGTTTGCTCGGTTGTTTCCTATATATGTCATGTATCACAAGCGTGTTATATTCGTGTTAACATAAAATACATCATTTTGTATTAACGAGAAATTATATTTATAATAGCTGTTCCCGGCGAACATTGTTTCGTCTCTTTCACGTACTATTTTGCCTTCTCAATGCGTCCTCTCTATTACGTCTGGTACGTCGACCGATGTTTGACCGTGGTATTGCTGACATTTTTCTCTTTTATATCAACAAACATTTCCTGCAAGTATGAGCAAAATCGGCTCATAAATATAGAAGTTAGACTCCAGCGCCACCTTTCGGAATGAAACATAACTCTAAACCTTACTCACCATTTCAATAACATATGGTGTGAATATGGTCTCAATTGGTCGAGCGGTTTGTCAGTGATGATGCGGTTTAGTCACGCACAATGGATTTTATATATAAAGATTTTTAACTATGAACTATAATATTTAATTTAAAATACGAATAAAATAGGGAGAAAATATGTGTTTTGATGAAGTATAGTAAGAAATAGTACTTGTGAAAAATATTACGACACCGAGTGAGCACGAATACGGTACGCTGTCCCTTTGGCGTAATTTTCTAGACTAGGTTAGTCTTTGTTTGCACGAGGAGGAAGAATATTCGGGAGTAGATCTTTAGCAGGGCTTCAGGAAAGTTGGAAATAACCGTAAATTGACTATAAAAAAAAAAAAACCTACGTGCTCACACGCGGCAGTAATTTCGTTACTGGTAGCGCGTCTTAGAGAAGACATTTTACTAACTTTCTTAAGGGGAATGGTGTACGAAAGCAGTATATATACCCGATTTTTTATATAAGTCGTTTTCCAAAGGGCTTGTAGAAATTTTTGGCTTGGCAAGACTCAAATAATAATTTTCAACGCCTTTGTACGTTGTTAGATATTTACTTCCGTCATTAATATCGGAGCGCTGATTGAAGAAAAGAAAGAATTTTTGTTTTCTTGTCTGCAATCAGTTCTCCAAGAATAACGAACACAGTGAATTTGAAAAAAAAAAAAATTAAGAAGGTGCTCAAAATTAATATTTACGTCTTGTAGAACCAACATTCTTGAAAAATCCTCTGTAAAACAAGTTACGATAAAAATTATATAAATATACGGTTTAGGTGCACCATTCCCCTTAAACGGGCCGGTCAGATTTCGGTTACTGCGCTGCTGGAAGTCCGTGATTCGCGAGCAGAAGCCTAAGAAGAATTAACAACTAAACACATCCAATCACGAAAACAGATCTCACCTAAATTGTTTTGAAATACAACTAGTCATGAAACCTTTTCACGAAAATCAGGCCCCTAATTAAATTGTATCGCTATAGATTCGAAAATTTCGCGAACTCACTTGAGGATAAGATAGATTTCAACGACATGTATATTTGAGTTTATTTCTCAATTGGATCACAGTTCGTTCGACACTCTCTGGACGAAATTTGGGCCAATAACTAACCTGCAGGATAAAATTGACCGAATGGCCTGCTACCTGGTTCAGAGTAGAATTGCAGCATCACCCAAAGAATAACTATCTGAGGTTAGGGTACGCAAAAGATTGTGGAGTCTAGCTTGCCTGATTAATCGGTGAAATTTTAGGGTTTCTAAGCTCCCCTGAAACCGCTAAATTATAGAGAGATGTACATACAAAGGCGTGCGGCATGCCACATAAAGACAACAGTTGAGTCTTATGAGTAGAGACCTGCAAAATTCGCGTTAATATTTGAGGACATTTTAAACTTGAAACTCTTTTACCTCTGCAATGCGTTTGTCATCGGACCATTTCTTTGTTGACACGCCCCGGGTAACTCTGCGCCAATAAATGAACACATCACAATTGTGTGCCCCAATCAAGTGCAGGTTACTTAGGAAGGAAGTGACTTCTACATATGTGCGGCAGCCAATAGAGAAACGACGCCGGTTCGAGTATATACAGTACTGTGAATTTTAGCTTGATGCCAAAAAATAACGCGAATTTTGCATGTCCCTACTCATGAGTGTTTAACTGACTTAGGTAAGGGAGACGAGCACTGTGTTTAAAGGCTGTTCACGATAAAGTGAGCACTTTTGAAATCAACCTTAGAAAAAAGTCACTGTTCCTACCTGCATATATTTTAACGGGCGCACTGAGGGTTATACGACCAGTAAAGTTGGTAACGATGTAGGGAAAGTAGTTCCTTATCTTAACGTCGAATAAAAAGTGTTAGGGTAACCCTTTATGATACCTCAAATTATTTCTTTCGCTTCCCTGTTTTTTTTTAAAAGCACCGAAGTGTAAAAATTAACAGATTTTTAAAACATTTACTTTTATAATAATTCCACAGTTTTGCCTGACCGACGTATGAATAAAGTGATGAGGCCCATGGTAATGTCTATTTTACATAAGGCGGAGGAATACACAACGTGCGTACAAGTAGATCATAAACAGGGCTATCAAAAACGCTCATTTTATGGTGAACAGTCTATACAACGCAGTAAGGCCGTTCTACACCGCGACTGTCGTGTTTGTTGGGAAATATGAGGCATGCACATCTCTGGTCATATTTCGCATGGAGGCAGGAATAACAGCAGATGGCACCATATGACATCACTGAAGCTGCATTTTCGTCCATCGCCACAGTGTGAATCCCAAATCATTCAAAATGTTCAGGCAGGTTTTTGTATTTAATACATGTAAAACGTGGACTTTTTAAAGAAATAACAACTAACGAAGCTAAACTTTCAGATTATATATCAACACGCTCTGATACAATAGTATCATTTTAATTTTGACAGGTTAGGTTTCCAAGTGTTATGGGTGTCACGACATGGCTGACCAACTTCCATTTTATCATGCGCATTCACAAACAAGGCCGCCTGTTGGTATTTCCTGGTGTCACGACTGTATTAAAAAAAAAATGTTCTCTAGTTTCGTGTTTGCAAAATCACACATGGAAAAGTCGTTTCTACTATCGCGCTTTGAAAAAAAAAAAAAAAAAACCCCTTTCTGTTTCCCGGGAAGACAAAAAGAACTTCTGCGCTTGGAGTGTTCGAAATAATAATTTCGTCTACCCTTTTCATTTGATCTCGCGTTCATGAGCCTCGACTTTCCACGTGCCCAAGTTGGGAACCCTAGTCGGCGCGCGACGTGAGGATGGGGCATGTTCCGCACGGTGTGTGAGCGGGTCGTGAACTCTGCGCCCCAGACCGTGTTACCTGCTTGTGTGGTCGAGTTGCGAGCGACGGCGAGTCCCATGTTTCATTGCGATCTGGCAGACGACGAGGGGCGGAAATGAGCTGGAGAACGAGAACTCTTTTTCACACAGTGTGAGAAAGGCGGAAGGGGGAGTTGCTGACGGTAGCTTGCCGCGGCTGCTCAGGGCGCGTGGAAGCAACCAAAATATACTTAATTTCAAACATTCACAGTGACCGCAAATTTACCACGCGAGTGTATTAATGTAAAGTTTGATAGAGTTTATCCTCGTGCATCTTTGGTAAAGGCGATTCACGATATAGTGGGCACTTTTGAAAGCCATCTCATTTGGAATAATAGTCAATAAATATATTTCATCTTAGCCTTAGACGTTAACTTACGAGTGCGGTGGAATCTACACACTGTGTTTATTACTTACATGTAGGGTCACCTGTTTTCAGCGAAAAGCTTTACGCGAAGGCTAGACTTCAATATCCTATGTGCACACTTGCAGTCTTCATTTGACTATTTGCCGCTTGTGATTTCGAGAAGACAGTCTGTTACACGAGTGAGCCAATCAGAGTCAAGTTTCTCTGATCCTGACCGCCTGTTATTCGCGGACTGACAAGTAAGACGCGAAACAATTCAAATGATCCAATCACGAAAGTGGTTCTGAACTAAAGTGCGCTATACCACAACTCGTCCTGAAGTCGTCTCGCAAAAACAGGTGACCCTACATATATGTAGAGACCTGCAAAATTCGCGTTACTATTTGATAATATGTTAAACTTAAAACGCTCTCACTTTACAGTACGTTTGTCGTTGGACCATTCAATAAAGAATGGTCCAACGCCCCGCGTAATTCTGCGCCAATAAATGAACACTTCACAATTGTGTGCCCTGATGACGTGAAGTTCACTCAGAAAGAGAGTGACTTAACACTAGGCAGCAGCCAATGGAGAAACGACGCCGGCTCGAGTATGTATACAGTAGTATGAATTTTAGATAGGCGCCAAAAAATAACGCGCTTAGCCAATCAGAAAATGGCTACCTTATCATGTCAAAGCAACCGCCTAGCCGTTTCGCCCCTTTGCACGTATCTATTATGTGCTGATATTGTAAAAAGTGTAGGCCAAAATCCTTCATTACACGTTTATTGATTTTACTAAATTTTTATAATGTTGTATTGAATTGGTATTATGTAGGGCCACCAGTTTTTTTTTGCGAAAAGATCTACACGGATGCTAGACTTCAATATCCTATGTGCGCGCTTGCAGACTTACTTTGGCTACTGGCCGCTTGTGTTTGTGTGAAGAGAGTCAGTTACAGGAGTGAGCCAATCAGAATTAAGTCTCTCCGGTAATGATCGTCCGTGATTCGCGGGCAGACAGATAAGATGCGTAACAATTCAAATGATCCAATCACCAAAGTGGTACGTAAGTAAGTAAAGTTTTTTGCAACACAACTTGTCCTGAAATCTTTTCGCGAAAAACAGGCGCCCTTAATATTATGCCTAATCACTTACTTCGCTCTATAGTATATATTTACGCCGCACGCAATTGTTGTCATTGGCCAAACAGCTATATAATTGGCATATCCCTAATCCCGTCAGTTCACACTGTGTAACTATTAAAAACGTAATCATAGTATTTCAAAAGTTCGTAAGTGTGTAACATAAACTGAAAACAATGTTACTGACCTCCAAGTTAAAATATTGTGCTATTAATAAGATGTTTACTTTATGGCAGATTTTCTTTATTCGATAACAGTATTAAGTTATCATTACTACTACAAGAGACATTTGCATAAACTGTATAAAGCAATGGCTACAGAATTTCTTTGAATGTTGGCAATGAAAGTTTTACATTAATCATAAATCAGCTGCATATATAAGCTGAATGTTTTTGTATCATTTATGTTTGCGTATTTGATTTTTAAACGAAAACGCAATTTTTATTTAGTGTTTTGATTCGTTCAATTTAATAATGGGCATTTGACGACACAAATGACTAACATTTACGAAGGAAAAACAAAATAAAATTTTGTAATACCCCATTTTAGTACCTATTAGTTTGAAAACAGAGAAATATGTCACGTAGAAAAAGTCTTTGACAGTTATGGAGAAAGTATTAGGGGTTTTGTTGAAAAAGAATACGAATTTTGCAGACACCATGGGCAAATGACGAGTCTGTGCTAAAAAATACCCTTTCCTTACACTTCTCCATCCGAAGCGAACCGAGGTCGGTATTACATAAAATTATGCACACTGTCATCTTGGGTAGAGCTGCAATATCACGTCTTAAAAAATCACGAAGGTGAAAGATGCTTTATTTCTGCCGCTCTAATTTTAATGCTGTTGTTGCTAATGCCCTTGCATATAGTATTACACGTTGGCTGTGTAGATTTAGTGTACAGACCATTTCTCTTTAGCGGAAAAGGCTTAAAAATTCGGATGTTGATATGTAACCATTTTTGCTTTGTTCTTTTATAATAAGGGGACAATTTATGAACTGTAAAATATTTTAACTTGTCTTAAAAATTATTTTTATGGCAATAGAAAATTGACCTTACAGAGACGGCATGATGTCTACCTTTAATGCATTGAAAAAGCCAATTGCATCGTTGTAAAATGAGGAACCCGAACACAATAACTCGAACCAACCATACTCCACCTACAACCGAATGCAGCTGGGGAAATAAATACGTCTCAATTGTATTAGTTGGCATTTCCTTCACAGTCTAAAACATCTCAGCTATCATATTTCGTGGACATTATTTCCCAGCAATTTCATTAAAGTTTTTAAAAAAATACAATGTTTCACCTGATCGCAGAGTTAAGGAACAAATGTCTTTCATTTCACTAATTAACATTCCTTGATGCTGATTAAGAATAGTACCATTCGTATATTTATTTTAGCACGGAGGTAAAGAACTTCAGCGAATATATAATGGAGATCCGATATTTACATTTCATCAGCAGGAAACATCTTTTGTGAAAACAATTGCGACGTAACTCTTTCTTCTTTTGTCAAATGAGAGACCGAGGACACTGTGAAACTCAGGTAGTCATTCAAGACCAAACGCTGCGCCCAGCCCCTTGAGGAATTAGAAATTTCCTGAGCCGGGGGGGGGGGGGAGGGGGAACTTGCATCCCCACAGCTCTTAGGCGTCGCCACTGTTTTCAGCATCTGCGCCGCGAGAGAAACGACGCAGCGAAACATGAGCTGTACTGGAAACCAGTATGGTGCCAACATTGTAGTTACTCGTTCAACTATCGTTCGTGCTTCCAGCGCCCGGAGGCGGTGTAAGGTGAAAGCATGACTATAGGCTGTTCACGGTAAAATGAGCACTTTTGAAAGCCCTGCTTATGATCTACTTGTACACACGTTGTGTATTCTTCCGCCTTATGTAAAATTAACATTACCACGGGTCTCATAACTTTATTCATGCGTCGGACAGGTGAAACTGTGAAATTATTTGAAAAGCAAATATTTTTCAAATATTCTCATTTTTACATTTTGCTGCATTAAAATAAACAGAAAGCGAAAGAGACAATTTAAGTAATCACAAATGGTTACCTAACACTTTTTATTAGAAGTTCGGTTATAGTAACTGCTTCTCATCCAACGTTACCAACTTTACTGGGCGCATGTTACTCAGTGCGCCTGTTAAAATATACGCAGTTAGAGGCAGTGACTTTTTTCTAAGGTTGATTTCAAAAGTGCTCACTTTATCGTGAACCACCTTTACTCACGGTTTCTTCACACATTTCGAATCAAACCTTTGGGAAATCACGCTGTTTTTGTCATGTTTTAATAATTGTTTCTTAAACATGTCAGTTCACAGAACCAGTTTGAAAATGTATTAACATATTATTTGTGGTTAAATTAAACTTTAAATTATATTTTATCGATAAATGTTAATATTTCATTTATAATTAATACGAATAAAGCCAGAAAGAAAATTGGCTCCAGTAAGAAATAATTCTTACGGAAAAGATCATTGAAGTGTACTCTAAGAAATCATTCGTAAAACTCCCATATCAATGTATACGAATAGTGTGAAAGTGGGAATGGTAAACTATTTTCCCATATATCCATGGTACCTTTGCTGCATTCGCTCACGAAACAGTCAAATGCGCGGGGAAGTCCCCAACCTTGTATGGTAACGACGTTCAACATTTCTATATTTGCAGTCTGACATGTGGTATTATTTCCATACAATGTATAGGTAAAAACTTACAGTAGAAAGTTTACCAGACAATTTTTTTTTTACAGCGTGAGTGTACACGTATGCGGTGCGTTGTCCTTTTGGTGTAATCTTCCAGATTTCGTTAACCTTTGTTTGTATGAGGCGGAGGAATATCCTAAAAGCGGAACTTTGCCAGGGCTTCAGAAAATTTGGAAGTGACAGTGAACGTAGTAGGCCAAGACTGCAACCGCGGAGCTTAAGTGGAGAATCATGTTACAGAAATTACTTATTGATACGTTAACTTTAAAGATGACCGTTTCAAACAAAATACTCAACAAAATTTTCTTATAAAATACTGCAATAATAAATATATTTAAAAAAATATTATTAATTTATTATTAGAAAGTACGTATAAAGTTTTAACGTTAAATTTTAGAAAAAAAATATTAAACATGAAAATTGGCAAGTTTTCTTACTGTGTCAGTCATACTTTAGAAATATCATATAGAATAATTTTTGTCTGAAACAGTTATCTTTAAAGTTTATCCTCCAGTTATACTCAATCTGTAGCTGCAAGCTTTGTATAGGCGTTCACGATAAAGTGAGCAGTTTTTAAGGCCCTTCCAAATTTTTCTATTAAGCCAGTTTGTATATATTTAAGCCATTCTTATATCAGTATTGTCACGTGACTAATAAATACGGCACCACCCTCAAAAGTTAATGTCTGAGGCTGCAATAAAACATATTTATTAGTGGCTAATACCTGTTGGGAGGGCCTTAAAAAGTACTCACTTGATCGTGAACAGCCTATAGGGGCAGCGACTTTGAGCGACCCGCCCAGCTGGCTGGCGCCAGAACTGCGTCGCAGAGTGTTTGAAATACAGGATCCAGACCAGTATTGTCGAGTGTTTACAAGACACCACGCAGATTAGAAAAATATTCCAGGGTACTCCAACATAGCAAAAAAGTGCCCCCCCCCCTCCTCCTTTTCCCATCAAAGCATTGTGTCTCGGAATATACGCGTTATAAACTGTACATAGAAAAATACTCCTACGATCATTCATGGAACATTGCCACAGAGTCGCCGCTGAAAGTTCCACAGGTACACGCAATGAAACGAGACTACTGCACGCAGATTCAGAAACTTAACGCTTAGTGTCGATGACGCACTTGATACGCGTGAGAGTGTAGCTCTTATCACTCCGACGTTCCTCGGCTTAAAGTGCGGAAAATACTGTACCTCCAGGATGGCGGACTCCTTAAGAACTTTGGCTGTGCGTGTGTGTGTGTTCGCATATTTAGAGAGAGGAACTGGAAAATACTAAATTATCTTTAGTCAAAATGTATTGGAAAATACTCTAGCTAGTTTATCCTTTTATAATTGGGTGATAACGTTTTGACTCGGCCAAGTTCTCTGCAGATCAATCATGCATGCATGGCAACGAATAACGAAAGAAAATTAAATGACGTGTATACAGTAAATTAGATCCAAGGAAACAGTCAGTTCTTCCCGCGATAAACTATTGTGTGGATGTGTATATATATATATATATATATATATATATATGCGCTAGAGGGTGTGAAACATTGCTCAAGTTGTAAAGATTACATGTAATTTGATTTACAGCAAATTAAAAATAAATTACGGCGTATTTTCTTAACCCTTTCAATCCTACGTTAATTTATGGTTTTTGTTGCTAATAAAAATATTTTTGATGCGCGCTGTACTTAAGTTGGCTGACGTATTGTTACTTTACCACAACCAATAACCGGTAAGTACTGTGTTCAGTGATTAGTGATATGAACCAGTCGTAACGCAGATCATTAAAGCCGTTCACGATAAAGTGAGCACTTTTGAAATGAACCTTAGAAATATGTAATAACTTAAAATTATTTATTTTTCTTTCTGCATTTTTTAATACTTCAAAGTGCAAAGACGACCAGATTTGCAAAATATTTACTTTTGTAATTATTTCGCAGTTTCACTTGGCCGACGTATGAATAAAGTGATGAGGCCCATGACAATGTTAATTTTACATAAGGTAGAAGAACACACAGCGTGCATACAGGTAGACCTTAAGCAGGGCTTTCCAAAGTGTTTTATTTTACCTTGAACAGCCTTTAGCAAGGTTTACTACCTGGAACGATCGTTGAGGACTGAGCTTCGTGGAGTACAGTGCGGTCTAATATTGCTTTCTTGTGCAACACGTACACAGCTGGCTACAATCGGCGTGGAATTCACAATTAATAATACTTAAGTACTCGACGGTCACACTCCGAAGCGCGTGACTGTGTTGTGCTTAGCTCTCCATCGCTTCTAAAGCTCGAAGCTTGAAAAATATCTCAAGCCTAGCTCGATCTCGGCCCTGTATTTGGTTATCCCAGCTATTTAAGATCTTGAAATAACAATCCATATTTGGAACAGAAATTTAAGACTAGAAACTGGAACTGAAAAGACTAGTTTCCTCTCTCAACGACAAATAAGCTACCATTGTTATTTTCATTTCATTTGTGTAAGTACCTGCCTTTTTTCTTTATTACAATGATGACCTTTTATGATGGAACTGTCTATTTTAAAATCAATTCACGTTAGTCATGCTATTTACGTATTATAAATAAAAGTAATGTTATAAATTTTTTATACATGACAACTTTTTTCATTGAAAAAAGAAAGACGGGGTCTATTATGAAACCCAACGACGGCACAAAGTAGAGGCTGCAATGCTTCGCATGTTAGTTCAGCGTAAGACCTGCGTTATAAAAGAAGCTGGGTGTGTATGACGTCAACCCTTTTAATTCGGTCTTTTAGATTAAATCATAAATCATATTTATGAACATAATTAAATATCATTGGCACTGCCGCGTTTAAATGCGAATGATACTTCGTAATGACCGTTCCAATAGCGCACAAACGATACGACGCAATAATTAATTAAAAGTTACTCATTACGATGAAATAAAAAGGAAAGTTATTTCTGCAATTTGGCGTAATTGCAATAAAGAACCAGGTACGGCCCGTACTTACGGAAATTAAAATCATAGGGAATGTTGTTGGTATAGCAATACCAGCAAAACTGACTGTTGGGTAACTGTAGACTGTACGTAGATACACACACAAACAAACAAAAAAAAGACACACACACACACACACACACACACACACACACATATATATATATATATATATATATATATATATATATATATATATATATTACACACACACGTCACAAATCAGACACTTCTGTGCATATAAAAAGCGAACAGTTCATTTTGCAATTTAATTATAATATTTGTATTGGTCCTGCATTCTATAAATCGGTAAGAACGAACAGGATTTTCTGATGCCAGAAAAGAACTATTGTTCCAGATACCTGAGACCCAATCACACAACTGTTAAGCTGTAATTTCCCCTGGTTTTACTTTTCTTGAACATCACTCCTAAGGACGAAATTTTTCACTTAATTCCGTGTCCGGCGCACAGTATTTTCTACGGGTCCATCAGTGAATTCACCGAACTAAAATTTTAACATGATTCGTGATGGGAAATGCCACAGTATCGTTAGGTTATTCACAGTAAAGTTGATCACTTATGAAAGCTCTTTCATTTGGAATAATAGTTAATAAATATAATTTATTTTAACGTTAGACGTTAATTCCCAAGTGCAGTGGAATATAAACACTGTGTTTATTACTTTCATGACAATATTTATTTAAAAAGGTGTTTAACACTTTGAGGTCGGCACACTTTCACCCGCTTTGAAATCAAGCTAGACGTACCCATATACATACCGCTGCAATGACACCGTGTTATATTGGTCCCTATGTCACTTAACGCCATTCTACTGGTTAAAACGACACCAGCCTTTCCGTATTGGCCGGCTGCCAACGAATGGAGTGCCGAGTTTACCGTTTTCCAAACAAATGTTCTTGCGTATGTGACAGGATGTACATGCATCCCATCGTGTTTAATTCCGTAACGATACAAAAATTTGTAGTTCATTTACGAAGTTCGTTGTTGATGTTGTATTAGTTCCTATTTGAAATCTTTATGAAATAGGGAACTGATGCAAGTATACCCTTACCAGGCTTGTTTTCTATGTGGAATGAAATATTCAAACAAGTTTTGCTGAACTACACTCGAGCACAGTCCTCAAAGTGTATGGCTGAAAGGACAAAGTAACTACGGCCTCAAAAGTGCTCACTTTACCGTGAACAGCCTATGTTACTCGACCGCGACAAGTGTGGCAGCCTGAAAATATGCGAACTACAAAGCGACGTTCCCCTCCCCTCCCCCCGGCCAAGTCATTCTAAACTACAAGAGGAGGGGAAGGAAGCTCTCAGTTGTGGGCAGGAAATGTACAGAGCTAGTGACTTCGAGAAAAAAATTCGAGTACAGGATAGACTTCAATACTAATAGCACCCAACAGCAATTTGTCTATTGCCATTGGTTGCTGTCTGCTTGACGAGGCGTTTTCAATCATTTGACCGGGCCACTCAGAATTCGGCAACATCGGCACAACTCCTACGTGATTCGTGTGCAGACAGTTAACACGTGTCTATAAAAGTAAATCAGCCAATCAATATAGGTAAGCGACCTTGCAGTGTTATGAAATATCGATTTACGTCATATTTCCGGTTTCGATTTGCTGAGGAATTTACCTACATACTGGGTTTATTTCTTACATAGCAATATTGATTTATTTGGACGGTGGTTAACGGATAAAAATCTGCTAAGAGAAAAAAGTACTCACTTTACCGCGAAGAGCCAATACAAGTCTTTACAAGCGATTTGAACTGCCACCGTCTAAATTAGGTGAGACCAACAGTTGACCCATAATTTGTATAATGGCTAGAGCCAGTCATTTTTAACGGAAAAATAATGAATACGGAATATATTTAAATATAAGGTGTATTCTTCTGGCATTTCATTTGACAGTGATTTTTGTCTCTGATAGACGTGGTTTCTTAATTCAATGGCCTCAATAATTGTAAATACGTAATTCGCAAGGGCACCTGTTTTTTTCGCGAAAAGATTTCAGGTTGTGTTCCAAAACACTTTAGTTCAGAACCACTTTCGTGATAGGATCATATGAGTTGTTACGCATCTTATATTTCTGCCCGCAAATCGCAGACGGTCAGTATCGGAGAAACTTAATTCTGATTGGCTCACTCATGTAGCAGACAGTCTTCACACAAAGACAGGCGGCAATAGCCAGAGGAAGAACGCAAATGTGCACACAGGCTATTGAATTCTAGCCCTCGCGTAAATCTTTTCGGGAAAAAAACAGTTGGTCCTAGTGATTCGTATTCAGACAGATGAGAGATATCGGGAAACCCGGCCAGTGATTTACACTGATACCATTCGTTAGTACAAAATTAAATTTGAATGTGACATTTTTCTTTTGAAGATGCTTGTTCTAATATAGCCACGTTTTCAGTTAAGGAGACACCAAACATGTAGTATAATACAATATATTAAACACCCCACATATTCAGTTCGTTAGCACAGTATTATGGTCACAATAAAGAACAAAGAAGGTAACACGTGTGCTGAATATTTTAGCACGCACTGAAAGAAAAATCTGCCCTTTTTTCGAATACCCGAACTTCGTCATAATACATGATTAAATAACGTTATTACCGAGACTATTATAGTGCTGAATAAAACACACGACCTCAGTAAGGCATGCTGCATGCTAAAGTCTATCGAGGGAAATTATATGACGTCAATATAAATAGTATTATAAATACAAAATTGTTGTGTTATTTTTGTTGTACGCTCCCTTCGATACGAGAGATTTTATCAAGTTTATACTATGACGTTTACAGTCAGTTTACCGCGGCTCTGAATAATGAAGGTGGTCTTATGGTTAACGAGCGATAACTGCATAAGAAATAATTGTTTATGCCAAAGTTGCTTGTTTTAAAGAAATGGACATTACCGATACAGAAATATGTGTTCAGGAACAATGCTTCATTTTTAGTATACGTTTCATAAGTCTTTCTTATAAAGAGCGAAAAAAAATTGCGGGTTCATTGACTTGCAAGCCAGACTTCGTATTCATTTATTCCAACTGATGTCCACAGCGCACTGGTTCCCTGCTGCCACGGTGGAAAGCGGTGATTGGCTATGAGTTTTCCTGCATGTTTATTACTGGCTTAGAGTTCCCCAGATGTGTCAGTATGTCGTGGGCCAGCTGCAAAAGTAAAACACTTGTACAAGTGTTTGAAAACCAACCAGAATATATAGCTAGGAATAATTAACGTATCTATTTATTTACTGCAGATTTTCAACGCTGCAGTATTCTGTCGTGATTAGAGATGATGGAAAACCGCGAAAATGTTTTGAGCCAACATATCTTCTATAACTAGGGATAGAAACATTTCGCGAGTTCATTTCAGGACAAGATAGACGCCAAACACGGCAAAAGAATGGCTTGCGTCTGCACTACCTAAATCAGGAAAGAAAAACTTTTTTATTCTCAAATAATCTTTTTTCTGGCAAGCATGAAGTAAATTCTGCGGGTGTGCCTATTCACCCATTATAGTTCTCAAGCATGACATGAACATTCTCCTTCCTAATTAAAATAAAGAATAAAATAATAACGAAAAAAACAACACTTTGTAACGACCACATAAAAAATTATGTTATTCTTAAAATTAATGCATTTGCTCGTTTTGCGAGGCGCACCTCTATTGTAATAACTTTACCCCACTTTTAATCAATTTTACCTCTTACCAAGTATATTCAGTTAAGCCTACCTTTATGTTAGGTGAATTCATTCTTGTTGCCATCATGTTAATTAATATAACCTTCCAAGGTTGTTTTGTGCTGAAACTATACGCATTCTGATATTATGAAAGGGTAAAGCAAATACTCAGCTATGTAACAAAATATTTATTTATTTACATGAATCATCTTTTATAAAGAAGACATTATTATCCATTTATGAGTCACAGAATTTATGCACAGTGTTCTTTCATAATATAATTTCCCCTTTTTCAGTCATTTTTTTAATATAAAGTTTTCTGCAATGACATCAATACTATTTTACCTTTTTATGTACATGATTGATTGCATGGTAATGATAGATATTTTTTTTTAAGACACGGCCTAAGACGCTTTCAACTTCTCTTCACAAAACACAGGTAAGAGCAACCGGACCCACCCTCTTGTATTCGTCATCTTCGGTCCTGTAAGTTGTGTGTTGTCAAGGTCTACTGCAGCATCCGACATACAATTTGCATCACCCGAGGTGGCGGAACACAACGTTAAGGAATATTCCGTTTTCTTCGCGTATGCCTCACGAGGCATGGATAGAGGCAGCTGTTTCTCGCGAAAATATCTCAGGACCAGTTGTACTCCAAAACACTTTTGTTCATATGCACTTTCGTGGTTGGACGATTTTAAATGTCACGTGTCTGAAGTATCTGTCCGCGAATCACGGACGTTCATTAGAGAAGTACTTTATTACGATTGGCCTTGTCAAATAAGACCATGTCTTCTTACGTAGACACCTGGCCAATAATAAAAAGGAAGTTGTGGTTGTGGACGCAGGATACTGAAGTTTAGCATGACAATAATGATTTTTGCGAAAAAAAAAAAAAAAAATCTGTCCCTAGACATGGATTGCCGCTAACAAATTAAAATAGTTTCGTAAATAAGGAGCTTATAGTTTCGGATTATAATCTTGCAGCAAGGCAGTGCTTTACAATAAATTTATACACTTACGTGGCACTCAAGATTCCACTATGAGCACCTATTTTATGCGAAAAGATTCCAAAACCAGTTATCCTACAAAACTCTCTAGCTATGATCCGCTTTGGTGATTGGATGATTTTAATAGCCACGCGTCTTACGTATATACCCCCTAATCACAGAGGGTCAGAGTCGTAGTAACTTAATTCTTATTGGCCTGGCCAGGTAAGAAATTGTCGCCAAACCAAAATACGCAGCCAACAACTACAGTAATTTGTAAATGTGCGCAAGGATATTGAAGATTTTCCTGTGCTTAAATCATATCGCGGACAGCAGGTGGCCTAATCCACGGGTATTTTCCAAAACTCCAAACGTTGCCATTATCGTAGAGTTATGAAGGAATGTCGTTCGCCAACCAGCACCTATGACGACTAACTACCCAGAAGGCCGCCGGACCAGTAGAGAATAGTTACCGGCATGCAGCAGCCAATCAGAAACAAGGTCCGTTTCCATAGCCTCACGTGATCAATGAACGCCCGAAGGCGCTTTATTTTATGGTCGTGATTCCCCCTTTACTCATTCTGACTACGGTGTTCACGAGAGTGAAAGAAAATTTTCTCTATTTCATCCTTCCCGCGTGTTCTTTTCCCACGACGACAGTATTCTGGAGAAGAGGAATGGGTTTCGTAATAACGTCTGCTTCGCTAACAACGTACGAGGATTGCCCACAGCTCCCCCGACTATTCTGCAAATATTGACCTCTATTGGTGGACAGCTCCGGAGGGAGGGGTATGTGTAAATACTGCCCCCCCCCCTTGCCCTTGCTCAGATAACAAGCAAAGCAGATATTACTAGACACTGGCAGTGTAGATAGTGTGGTGGTGGTGGGGAAATGAGAAGGGTTATGTACGTACTTCTATAAGAGACCGACTGTGAGCGCGCAGCTAACCACAGGTAGAAACGAGATATCCGCAAACACGATAAGAAAACTGCTATCTTGCTCCGACTTGAATCATCGCTACCGAATTCAGGGACACGAGAGTCCCGTAAATCAAGGAGATTATTGAAAATTAAATACCTCCCGTGATTACGCACTTCCCATGGGCGGTGCAACACATTACTTTGGCACAAGGCCCTGGACAAATAAAAGGGAGAGTCGAAACGAAGGGTGGACGAAATAATTTAGGGACACGGAACGAAGAAAAAAAATGTACAGCGTGCTCTGTTAAATCCCTAATTTCCCCGGGAGATCTTCCAATCGCAATTGCAGAGTGGAGACATTTGGGTGGCTCTTCAGGGGAATGGTGCATGGAAGCTGTGTATTTACCTTAATTTTGGTGAAAATATGTTTCTCAGAGAATTTTTCAAAATTTTTGGCACGACAAGACACAAATCATTATTTCGAACACCTTCTTAGATTGATAGGTATTCACTACGATTACTACTATCGGAGCACTGATGGAAGATACAAAAGAATATCTTATTTCGCATCTTCCATCAGTGCTCACAGAATAATAAAGGTAGTGAATATTTAACAAAGCAAGAAGTCTTTAAAAATTAATTCTTCCGTCTTGTCGTACCAAAAATTTTGATAAACCCTCTGAAAAGCCAGTTATAACGAAAATCGGGTAAATATACTGCTTTCGTGCACCATTGAAATCAACATCAAGGTCTTGAGAGCCGATCAGGGTGAAGTGAGGCGAGTATGGAGCAGAGCCGGATTGAGAGGGATGGGGAAAAAGCGATTCCCGAGAAAACTTGCCGACCAGCGGCATCGTCGGTCACGATTCCCACATGCGAGCATCCGGCAGCGAACCAGTTGGGAATGGAACCCGGTTCGCCTAGGTGAGAGGCGAGTGGTCTAGACACTATACCACCGCGACCCCTCTTGACGCGGATACCGTTTTAACCAAATACAAATTTATTTGTTGCGTACGAACCGAACTTGTCCGTACTTTGTTTTCTACTTATGATGGCACAAAATGTTCAACAGGCGTACGCAAAATGTTACATAAAAAACACCACAAACTTACAAGTGGTCGAAGTGTTGAGATGAATTCGAGATAATTTCCCAGCTTCTGTAAATTCCGTACGTGTTCTGTGGCACGCAGCTGCTACTCACTTCTCCGCTGCTGCAACAACAGGAAACGGTTATTCCTCTCGCAAAGGTCGTGCAGTTTCCTTATCTCCTCGGAATGCAAACACAAAGAGAGAGACGTCGCTGCGAAAATTTACTGCCGCGCACACGGGAGGTTAACACCTGTTTACACGCCGTGGATAACTTGCCCGGCTCGAACCCCGAGACTTCGGCACCGGCCGACCCTGGATCATGCACTGAGTAAAAAAAAAAAAAAAACACAATCTTAGGAACCATACAGACGGTTAAAATAGGGACAGCTGCGTTACACCGTTGCTTCATCGTAAGTAAAAGCTCAACCTCGAAAGGATGAGTCTTCTCTCCCCCATTAGACATTTATTTATGGAGGTAAATTTTAACCGCTTCAACAATCTTTGTATACTTCATTAAATTAATTTCGGTATGTAGGAAAATTTCGCGAATTTATTTCGGGACAAGATAGACGTCAAACACATATACAATGATGTCACCTTTGCAACTGGACCACAGTTTAGTAAACACGCCCTGAATGCCTCTGAGCCAATAGCAGACTTGCAAGAAAACACGTAGCGAATCTCATACCGCCAAGTGTGGTGTAGCACTATGAGACGCCTTCAACCCCACAGGGTATCGGGTAGGTCAAATATTGCCTCACTCTTACATTTTTGACAAAACGCCCAGACACCCTCGCGGGACAAAAAACTGTCTCGGACATAAGCCCATTGATTGCGTGAAACACGGATACCCTTAAAACTACCATCTTACTTTTACAAAAAATACCTTAGAATAGCAAAGTAAAAAAAAAAATCTGAAAAACAGGGGAAGGGGGAGGGTGGGTTCTCCAGAAATGTACACTCACACCAAGGATACGTTTCACTTTTAGTTTTAATGTGTAACTTTACGCACCCGTTCAGTTTACAAAGATATTATAGGTTTTCACCAATGTTACACTCAGAAAATATTAACAAATTATTTTAAAAATACTCTCATGAAACATAAAACATTATATGAAAACTTATTGTGTTCATTCCAAAATCATTGGCCAGGGTTTGTATGTTAAGTCTCTCTATCGTCCTGATAGACCTGGCAATTTACGTTACACATATGCAAATTATATATATATATATATATATATATATATATATATATATATATATATATATATATATATATATATATATATACCACAATCAAATTTTTTTTACTAAATCCATGACCTTCGGTAGCGTGTGTGTTCCTTGAGAGTTAAATGCTCTATTACAAATTCAGACGGTTATTATTTCACAACGATGAAGCAGCAAATTGGGTGGGGGGGGGTGGGGGTGGGGGGACTGTCAATTGTTTATGCTGAACATACCTGTGCAGCGGCTTTGATCTTACGTGCGCTATGGCGACACCAACAGCTGGAAGTTGAACTCTCGTTCTGGAAAAAACCAGCGGTCCTGCAAAATCGACCTCGGGAGACAACAGCTGTGATTCTCAGGCGCTGCTTCCACATATGCTCGCAGGTTTGCGGAAAGACACAACTTCCTCGACCCCAAGGACTTGATTCCGAAGAGAGTGATGCACTTTACACACGCCCTCGATCCGCCACCAAACTTGATGCAATATTTTAACTTTAGCTATATTCACCGCGGCTCTCGTAATATTCCGTGTCCGCAAATTCCGAGGTGCCACCGCACACGTCGTCGCAAAAAGGGTTCATAATTGTGAGCTGAATGTTATTGGATTTCACAACTGTTCACTGCTATAACCTGTCTCACGAGCCAATTTATTTTTTCCGTTTTCCGAAGGCGCAAATTGAAAGTTAATCAAAGCTACATATACTGCCGACACCCAATTCACGAGACATGTCTCCAATAAATCAAAATGCGCGAGAAGCAGGCTTCAATTTTTTAGGCTAGTATAGAGGTTGGCAGTTACCGTCTTTACGACCTAACAGCTCCCATATTACTACTGCTCAGTCCATCCATCATAGTACCATACATGCCCGTACTTTGCCCTCGAGTCCGTGCGCCCTTTCCCATCCTATACCGTGACACGTCACCAGAGCGAGCGACTTTTCTCCTTATAGCTGATGAGTCAATATTCAAGCACTCAAGTACGATTTCTCGCGGCAGTTTTTCTGTTTGGTTTGTCCATTCCCACACGAAACGAGTTGCCACAGCCGACTTCGTGTAACATTTTCGCGTAAGCTCTTCACAAATACATATTAACTATAGGCGAATTGAAACCGACATGCCGACCTTGGCCCTGCGAATCCCTGAGAGGGCGCGCGCGACGTGCCGAGGCCCGACGACTCTCTGAGGCTGCCTGCCGCCCACATACTACCCGCGGTCACGCCTGCCTGGCCGCGATTCGCCAGGGTGACGTCACGAACTCTCAACCATACACCCTAGCGGCGCTTTTAACAACCAACATACCGATACACTCGATAAGAGCTTTGGCAACTAGGAACAATATTATACATAATGTGAATATTTAACTATAAAATACACTAATAAAAATCTAACCAAATTACTCAATATTACTTAAAAAAATATATCACAGAATCAACCAATATAAAGATACTAATAATACTGAGACCGGTCTCAAAGATTGTAAAAGGTTAAAAAATTCACAAACTTGCCAACCTTGGCGCACAAAATATACCAAGGTGCTACCAAAACTTATGTGGCGATAATTTGATCGCCACAACTGGCTACTCTTTGAAGCAGCAGCCAATGAACACACAGCTGAGGCTCGAGTATACACAAGACTGAGGAGTCTAGCCTACAGGTCACTGAACTCGCGAAATTTTCCTATCCCTAGTTATGTAGTATGGTTATGTGTAGGTCTTTTTCCCCGTTTCACACGGCCAATGAGAGGTCAGAAACGCCAATACTAAAGTTGTTTGGGTTTTGTCCAAAAATGCGATATCTAGTAATAGAAAGAGCAAAATACTACTCTTTAGTTTTACAAAAATATCTTCACAAAATTTTAGCGATTTTCCTGTCTCTCTTCGCATGTAATTTGCGTACGGTTGTTTATTAAATTGTAAGATTTGTTCTGAGCTGTCTGTTCAGTGATTTATGTTGTTTGAAAAACAACAGAAATACCATAAAAATTTATAATATTGTATATTTGGAATTCAGTAGGAAGTACATTTCCTGAAAGTATAGCTGGAGATAGAGCTCGTGCCTCGCATTATTAGCCAGCATATCGTCACTGCTCTCAGGATTTGTACGATATAAATCACTCACTTCACACCGAAGTATAGTAACCCGAATAATACCCCTTTCAGTCACATATAAAGGCAAGTATTTACGTGTTTCCATGACCTAGTTTCTTTGTTGAAACTGAACGAATGCCGACACAACATGCTGGCGTTAACTGATTATTGCATTCTTAAAAATTGGTATGTTATTCTTATTCCTGGCAGTAGCTTTTTATAAAGCGAGGGTATGATTTCATTAACAAACGGCTTTCTCACATTTAAGTGTCTGACGATAAATAAAATTCATTTCCATGACGTGTATAGTTCAAATCTACACCTGATTCTTGTGAAATTTAAACTTTTAGTGAGCGATGAACGGTGGCTAGATTAAAATATGGCGTTTATTGATAGACAAAAGTCGACAGACTGAGTGAAGGACGGAATTTCAAAATATTGGAAAAATGCTGTAGAGAGGTAATTGTGTGCATCGAGAATTTGTTACTTATTGCCTCTAGAGGATGAAATGGTGCCAAGTACCCTGAAATGCGTTTGAGACCTTTAGTCACTTACCTACGAGCACGATCAAACCTTGTAGTCAATTCGACGCGATAGTGTCATTATATTTCGATATGATCATTGTTACTTTGACTAGAATGCGTTTTTGTATTTTGACGGGACAGTGTCGTTTTACTTGGAACGGAGTCCACCTTTTTACTTCCACGTGAATGCGCTGTGGTTCGAAGCGACTTGGATTTTTGCTCAACACAAATGCGTCTATTTACTTCGACGTAACTCAAAGTAGCAGCGTGGCACATGGTATTTTTTTCTTTGTATTTCTACAAACAGTTCTTTGGAGATAGCTACCAATAAAATTTCTGTAACTCCACAAGTAGATCAGAGCAAATTTTATAACACGTTACTGTGTAATGTGTAAATTTAAAGTTGAATTTTAACAAGCAATTATTGTCTATAGTTAGGGACAGGTGTTTTATTGCGAACATGTGTATGGTCATGCTAGACTTCAATACCCTAGGTCCACAACCACAACTTCCTTCGGTTATTGGCCATGTGTCTACGTGAGAAGACGTCTTCTTATTTGAGTGGGCTAATAGTAATGAAGTACTCCGATACTGAACGTTCGTGGTTCGCAGACAGACACTCGAGGCACGTGACATTTAAAATCATCCAACCACTAAAGGGCATATGAACTGAAGTGTTTTGGAGTACATTTGGTCCTGAGATTTTTTCGCTAAAATCACCTGTCACTATTTATAATCTATTCACGATTTCTTCACACTTTTTGAAATAAACCTTCGAGAAATTGCCCCATGTATAACGTGTTTCGTTGATTCCTAAATATGTAACGTATCGCAAGAGTTTAATACTTGTGTTAACATAAGAGTTTCATAATCTAATAAATTTAACTTTTACTCATATTTTATCTATAAATAATAATATTTCATTTATAAATAATACAAATAAAAATAGAGAGAAAATATGTATGTTGGTAACAGAGGCACGTGGAGAAGTGTTGCAAGATAAGCTAGTGCTTGCTCAGTGCCGATGTGTAAACAGCAAACGATTAGATATACCTAGGGACACCCGGATTTCGCGAAAATATTTCACAATCAGTTGTATTTCATAACATTTTATCTCAGACACACTTCAGCGATTGGATTTTCTAGGTGTTACGCGTCCTAGGAGTCTGCTAGCGAATCATAGACGTACAGTAGCGGAGTAACCTAATTCTCATTGGCCAGTCAAGTAAAAAAAAATATATTTTCTCGCACAGACACGCCGCCAATAAGCATAATAATACTGCTGTTATGCCCGTAGGATATTGAAGTCTAGCATGCGCGGAAATCTTTTTGCGAAATTCGGGTGTCCCTAGGTATACCACAGAGTAAACCACAGCTTACCTTGTAACAGTTCACCACAAGCTGCTGGTTGGTAATGCCTTGTACGAAATAGTTCTTATGTAACATGTTATTACAGCGAGTGCGTACGGATGTTGTACACAGTCCATTTGGTGTAATTCTCTAGACTCGGATACGCTTTGTTTGCATGAAGTGGTGGGATATTCTGGAAGCAGAACTTAGTACTTCTTCAGAAAAGTTGGAAGTAACCTTGCATGGACTATACTTCAAATGTATTACGTAACATAAACAAGCATAAACTATTTCTAATGTGCATTAAAAAAGTCTCCATAGAATTGCTTTTAATAAGTAAAATTGTCTTTGTAGCTTAGAAGTAGTAGCATAGTCGCGTTTAACTAACCTAGCAACCGTATCGTGTTTGTAGGTATAGGCTATTCACGGTAAAGTGATAACTTTTCGAAACCCTCAAATTTGGAATAATAGTCAATAAATATATTTTACTGTAACCTTAGACGTTAACGTTATAGTCCGGTGAAATATATACACTGTGTTTGTTACTGACATGGCAATATTTATTTCAAAAAATTGGCGGAAGGATAAAAATGGCCGATAGGAAAAAGGAAGTGTTCACCGTGAAAAGCCTATATAGACTGTTCACGGTAAAGTGAACACTTTTGAAAGCCCTGCTTGAGATCTACTTGTATACACGTGTATTCTTCCACCTTATGTAAAATTAACATTGCAATGGGCATAATCACTTCATTCGTGCGTTGGTAAAATTTAACTGTAAAATTATTAAGAAAGTAAATACTTTTCAAATCTGCTCATTTTTACACTTCGATGCAATAAAAAACATGAAGAGAAAGAAATAATTTTAATTTACCACAAATGGTTGCCTAGCACTTTTTATTTAACGTTAAGATATGGAACTACTTTCCATCCATCGGGACCAACTTTACTGGGAGAATGTCACTTAGTGCGCTCATTAAAATATATGTGCGCAGGGGCTGTGAATATTTCTAAGATTCTTTCTGAAGTTCTCAGTTGATCGTGAACAGCCTTTAGCAAGCTTACAACATATTCTAGGAGCGGCTGCCGCGGAACGGTATTTCCTGCCTATTACAGTCCCATTCACTTGAGAGAAGAAAGCCTTGTTGCGGTGGACGAAACGGGGAAGCAATTGACCGGCGCGAGAGATTTTTTTTTGGACTGCACTCAAACCGAAAGAACCTCCATGAAAACTGGTGCAAAAATAGCAACTATATACACAGTTTGCTTTTTATTTCAAAATGGCGATAGCGCATTCAGATACACTTTAGAAACTTGCGCAGAAAGAATTTCTTAGAAAAAAAAATCCCAAAAGAATTGGAATCAGGAAAGATTAACACATGCCTTATGTAATTTTGAGTCAAACATTTCCTTCCTACAAATAGTCAAATGAAGACTGTAAGTGTGCACATAGGATATTGAAGTCTAGCCTCCGCGTAAAGCTTTTGGTGAAAAACAGGTGACCCTAGCTATGAAACGTTTGTTTACAATAAACCCGTCTACATAGCAGCAATATATTTCGGGGTGATGTAAGTTCCTAGTGTAACGGTTGTCAGTAGCATTTTCAACCTTATACTTTGCACACACACGACGAGTTGAAAACTTCAACTGTACGTATGATCACGTGTGATCAATTGTGGCTTCATATTAGTTATAGTTTTCGTGAGATTAATTTTCTTGGGAACGTTCTAGGGACAGCTATTTTTCGCGAGAATATTTGCGGTCATGTTAGATTTCAATATCCTACGTCCATAGCCACAACTTCCTTTGGCTATTGGCCAGGTCTCTACGTGAGAAGAGATAATCTTATTTGACTGGGCCAATCGTAATAAAGTACTCCGATACTAAACGTCCGTGGTTTGTGGACAGACACTTGAGGCACGTGGCATTTAAAAATCATCCAACCACGAATGTGCATATGAACTAAAGTGTTTTGAGTAGAACTGGTCCTGAAATCTTTTCGCGAAAAACACCTGCCCCTATACATGTTTTCTTGATTATAATTTTTCAATCGCAAGTGTGTTTATCCCAGCATTGTTAAATGATAAATCAAATGTGTCATGGAAACGTAAAAGCTAAAGCGCATTTAAAGGCGGAAATAACATAAACGGAAGTCTTAAACGCGGACATTTTGTATTGTAAAAAAATTGTTTTTAGTTCATTCACTCATTATTTTATCTTTTATCTTTATTTTGTTTGCGTATATCACGATGTGAAATTATTTCTTTGCTGGTCTGATTAAAACTTGAGTTACATAGCTTTCATGGTATAACTTGAACCTTTATAGAATTAATTTCATTTGATTACTTATGAAGTAATCCAAATCTAGTAAAATGAATACATGCTATCGGAATCAATATATATTTGATAGTGTGAAAGGACTTATGCTCTAGTAGTAAACAAATGAAGGTACTCTCCTAACTGGAGATCATTGATAATAACTATTTCTGAGGCACGGGAATAACGTTGTTTAGAGGCGTCAAATCACATTATCAAATATTTCATTGTTTCTGATCGGAAGGCACTGGACTAACTGGTGTGCTATCTTTCCATCCTGCAGGATACAAACATGGGGTGGCCAAAGGTGATCAGATCATATTAATGAATGATAGTCTGCAGCAAAAATAAAAACAGTCATTTTGAAAAATTCACGGATGTTCAGATTTTACAATTCAGATACAGTATCTTGGAAATATATTTCACGGTCATATTTAAATTTCCGTAATCATATTCGCAATGCTGTGAATGTTTTGCAAGTACCTTTTCCGTATCATCTGATATGTGAAGTCTACATTTTTTTTTTCCCCACACACTGCTCTCTCTCAAAAACGCATATTTCAAACCTAAGGTAGACGGATGTATTGAAATAATAGGTGAAAAACTTACACTGTTTGGCCCGTTGAGGGGTCGCATTCACGATTGTGGGCTGTTGCACGTGATACTTAATGTCCAGTGCAGTCAGTGTTATCCTCGTGGGTGATATGGTTTGTGGGAGTTCCTACAGTTTAGTTTTATGTATGGTTGATGCAAATATCACCGAGAACCCGGCACTTCGTTGACCGGCTGCAAGAAGCAAGCGGGAAACGAGTACAACGCAAGGACTATGATTCAAATACTTGATCTCATTAATAGGGACTGGGAAATTTCACGAATTCATTCTAGGACAAGCTAGACTTCAGACACGTTTTCATTTCTGTTATGTTCGCGATTGAATTACAGTTGATTAGGCACGGCCAGGTGAATTCAGAGCCAATAACAGACCTGCAACAAAACAAACACTGAATTCCGTGCCACCTGATCTGAGGTAAAATTGACTACACCCTGGGACAGCAGCTAACTAACAGAAAGTTGAGGCTAGGAAATACATATTACCGTGAAGTCTAGCCTATAGTTAATTCAAAACGTGAAATTTTCCAGTCCCTATCAAAAATAGACCTGCAAGGAAATAAGCATTGGATTCCATGCCACCTGGCCTGAGGTAAAACTTGTTACACACTGGGGCAGCAGCCAATTAACAGAAAACTAAGGCTCTAAAATACACAGCACGTAGGAGTCTAGCATACAGGTCGTTTAAAACGCGAGTCTTCCCTGTTCATACTCATTAATGAAAGAGTTACCGGACGGCTTCAGAGTGATAACAAAATAGATTAGATTATACACTTCGTGAAATCTGGTTGGTGACTAAGAAATTACTATTCGCTCCAAACAAAACACGTAACGACTCCATGCGCTGACGGTTCCTTTGATGTGTGTGTACTAGAGACCTTAAAAAATTGCGGATTCATTTCGGGACAAGCAAAAAATCATATGCATGACCAATCAACGCCATCCACCTTGACAGCAAGTAACCTATGAGAAGTTTATATTTTAAATATTTGGACATCTTTACTACTATAAAATGGAAAAGTGTGTTTCTGTGTTTGTCCCTCTTTCACGTCAAAACGGAGTAACGGATCGACGGCATTTTTTCCCACAGATATATTTGGAGGACCGGAGAGTGACATAGGCTACTTTTTATCCCGAAAAAGATCTAATTTCCTTTAAAAAAATCGTTGTTTTAATTTTATATCATTCCTTCATGAAAATTCTTATTGTAATTTTACAGCATAAAAAAGCATTGTTAAAATAAAAAGTTCCGTCATTTCTCCTTTCGTTTTTGTCTATGGACTGTCTTCCATTCCTTCCCATGAGCCGCAGTAGTTCAGTGGGTAGAGAACCCAATAGTGGGGTCGCAGAAACTCAATGGCTAGAGAACCCAATAGTGGGGCCGCAGAAATTCAGTGGGTAGAGAACCCAATAGTGGGGCTGCAGTAGCTCAGTGGCTAGAGTACCCAATAGTGGGGTCGCAGTGTATAGATATATATCAAGTGGGGCCGCAGTTCTAAATGTCATGCGAACCAAGTCGCACGGGTCATCTAGTAAGACTATATATTATAACCTACAGGTCACCGAATTCACGAAATTTCCAGGTCTCTAGTGGTACCTATTCCCTGATTGACTGCGCGAAACTCTGGAAGTGGGACGTATGTCTGATTGGCCACTGCGTGCAGCGAAATTGGCGAACGACGTTACATGTTGGTAGTAAGTGACGCCATCTTGTTGGCGTTGCGGCAGGAGTCCACGGAATAAGAGGTTGTTTTACTTCTGTATTCCTACGTACTCTGTGACTCGACCGAGGTCCTCAAAGTGTTAATAAAACCATTTATTCGTTTTCAACAGTACTGTAAATACGGTGGTCTGAGTCTACATTAAGGACGCGAGCTACTGAGAGGGACATTTATTTTCCAAAGGGTTGTTTCAAAAGCGCTTAGCTGATCGCGAACTGATGAGAATTTCGCGGTTCTGTCCTACCAGAAACGCGGACTCAATGACGAAGCTGTTTTATCGCTTCGTTACCTGCCGATACTTTCACTTCTCAGGTCAACAAAGGAAACTATTATTCCAGGAGCTTTGAAAATCGTAATTTTGTAGCAATTTCGTAACATCTGGTTACGATAAGCCCATCCAAATATTTCGCGGTAAAATTTTATTTCACAGCTACCACAAAAGTGTTTGTTATTTATGACAAAAGAAGTGGGATCAGTAATCACTAGGGATAAGACATTTTCGCGAATTATTTTCGGGACAAGATAGACGTCAAACACATTTAGAGTGATGTCACCTTTGCAATTGGATCACAGTTTACTAAACACGCCCTGAACGACTCTGAGTCAATACCAGACTTACAAGGAAACACGTAGCGAATCCCATACTACCAGATGTGGAATAACGCAGGTCACTCTCTGGGGCAGCAGCCAATAAACATACAACTGAGGCTTGAGCACACACAAGACTACAAGACTGTGCAGTCTAGCCTACAGGTCATTGAACTCACGAAAATTTTCTATCCCTAGACTAATCACTAGTGACCTGCAAAATTCCCGTAATTTTCTGACAGCACGCTAGAATTCACCGTCCTGTACATATTCGAGTAGTTGCTATTTCTTAATTGGCTTCTACAGCAGTGAGATTCCATTTTCCCTTTCGACTTGGTTGGATGTGATTGGGCCAGTCACTCGTTAGTGTTTTCCTATTGGTCCAAAACAATCCAAGGCGTGTCCGTAAAAACTGTAGTCCAATGACAAACGCAATCAAAGGCACAAATGTTTGAAGCCTAGCCTGCCTTGAAATAATAACGCGAATTTTGCATGTCTCTAGTAATCACTCACATCAAGCAAATTTGCGGTCACTATACAAAATATCTGGCAGGGTATACTTCAACACAGTGGTGAAGCAGCCGCTTACAACGCGAACTCCGACCACGCACGCCAGCAAAATGGCGTCACTGACTAGCAACACGCCGGAACGACGTTCGCTAATCGGCACTTCGTAACTTACTCGCCAGATGGCAGTTCAGACAATGAGCGGATTTCTCGCAGCGTGCTGTAGCCAGTCAAGCACAAGGCAGACCTGCTCCCAGAGATTGAGGAGTCTTAACATTGTTGACGAATGAATCCACGAAATTTTCATGTCTCCATTTATGAGACTGACGACTGTAGTCTTAAAACCAAATATTTCTCCCTCATATGAGTGACTGTACTTAATCTGACACTGTTATATGTTGTTTACAGTGCAGATCAGTAAACGCATTTCCTGTGGAAAGTCCACTGCAGAAACAAACATGACTGAAAGGGTAATTTATTGTTGCAAACATATAGTATTTGTATCATCAACACAACCAATGTGCTGTGAAATGAACTTGTCAAAACCTAGGGAAGTGGTACGGTTTACCAATTAGTAGTGATAAGAAAACTTCACGAATTAATTTCGGGAGAAGATAGACGTCAAACACATATGTAGCAAAGTGACCTTCGCAGTTGAATCACAGTTTATTAGACTCTCCCTGCACGCGTCTGAGCCAATAACAGACTTGCAAGGAAACACCTTGTGAATCCCATAACTGCCAGGTGTGGGGCAACAGCCAATGAACACATCATACCTGAGGCTCCAGTATGCAGAGGACTAAGGAGTCTACCCTAAAGGTCACTGAACTCGCGAAATTCTCCTATCCCTAACAATTTAACAATTAGTAGAGACCTGGAAATTTCGTGGATTCATATGAGGAAAAGTTAAACTGCATTCGCGTGTACGTATATGTTTTGCTTCCATTAGTCCATAGTTTTTTAGCCACGCCCTGTACCACTTTCAACCAATAATGAACTTGCAAGTAAAATAAGAACCGAATCCCGTGCTACCTGGTCTGGGGTTAAACTGGAGCAGCAGACAATGAACTGCTAACTGATGCTCGAATATACAAAGGATTGTGGAGTCTAACTTGTTGCTGAATGAACCCGCAAAATTTCTGGGTCTCTACGAGTTAAACACTTACAAGGCACTTAGGCTCACAGTGTACAGTACAGACAAAAAATAATCTTCCTGTGTTATTCACAGTTGTGAACACTGGATCCGAATACGTTAAGATTGCTTTTCGCAAAGTGTGAACGATGTACTGCATGTTCATTGTTACTGGTGTCTGTATTCACTATTCAGAAGTAGGAGGCGCAGTAACGTCAACAAATCAGATTTATCACGAGGAAAACTTTCAGAACACCGGCTACTGATTCGTTGTGTACAGATCCAACCATAAATATCGTTCGTGTACAGAATGTCATTTACCGTGGACACGTAGATTGAAATAGTTAAAGTAATTTAGCCCGAACTGTACTCGGCAATAGGTAGGGACAGGTGTTTTTTCGTGAAAATATTTGTGGCCATGCTATACTTCAATATCCTACATCCACAACCACAACTTCCTTTGGTTATTGGCTGCGTGTCCACGTGAGAAGGTATGTTGTTATTTGACTGGGCCAATCAGAATAGAGTACTCCGATACTGAACGTTCATGATTCGCAGACAGACACTCGAGGCACGTGACATACTTATTAGGACTGGTGACTCCACCAAGTCCTGCTGACCTAAGGCCGTCAACCTTTGGGGTGAGGGTGTAGCTAATAAAGAACTATAGAAGGCGAACTTTTATTACAGTGACAATTAATCAACAACTGCAACCTTTATCGTTATCAAAATAATGTTAACTATTATGATTACATTCATATTTAAATTATTATTTAATCCACGCCTTCTGAAGTTAATCTATTAGATAGTTCCCACCTGAACTTGATATCGAAGGCTGCGTCTGGCTATTCGACTCTCGACGGTGGCACACCCATTGCAGCGACCTCCTCTGGTCACTGGCCAGTCGTGGGCTCCTCCGGACTCACCACTCTCGTCAGCGCCTCCGCCTGACTATGTCGTTGCCTTGTTTTCTGGTAAGCTCACAGGCCTCCTTCCGCGCCGGTGGAGGGGGTTTGTGCTACGTCGAAATTCCAATACGTTTTCGCTCTGCTCTGAAGTGTACTGCTGAGTTCATACAGCGGTGTGCACAATCGTATATTAAGGACCGCTTCACGTGCCCGCAACAATATGAACAAAATTACTTTGGAGTACAACTGGTTCTGAAATATTTTTCCGAAAAACACCTGTCCCTACGCTCTAAGAAATTATTTGAAAATTAATATATCAGTGTATACATACAGTGAACAGAGCGTGAATGGTAAAATATTTTCCCATACATCCATGGTTACGTTCCTACAGTTGCTCAGGAAAGAGTCAAATGAGTAGGGAAGTTCTCAACTTTTTATAGCAGTAATGCTTTCATCTTGGTACGTAGTACTATTTCCATACACTGTATAGGTAGAGGTAGGAAAAATTCGCGCCTTCATTTCAGGACAAGATGGATTTCAAACGCGTCTTCACTGAAGTCACATTTGCAATTGGATCAGAGTTTATTAGACACACCCTGGACGACTCCGCGCCAATAGCTGACTTGCAAGAAAACAAGAAGCGAATCCCGTACTGTCAAATGTGGGGTAACACTGGTGCAACAGCCAATGAACAAACATCTGATGTTCAACTATACAAAGGAGTGTGGAGTAGCATACAGGTCATTGAACTCTCGAGATTTTCCTTTCCCTATGTATAGGTTAAAAACTTCCATTACAGTTTAGGAAGTTTACCGAAAATTTTTCTGCAGTGTAGCAATAGGCCTCAGAAGTGTTAAACACGCTCGTAGCGCGGAGTTCCAGCCTCCCCCGTGGCCGCGTGCCAGCGTAGCTCGACGGCGGGCGTGTCAGAGTTTCGCAAGCAGCCCTTGGGCACGGCCGGCTGTGCGACGACAGACTGACGGGCACGGCAACCTTCCCCCCCCTCCTCTTTTTCGGGGTGGGACACCACACGTCAAGGTCGCCGCGGCATTGCCGACGAAGGGCGCGTGTCGCGACGATGAATCGATACCCGCCTACTGGCCCGGCCCGCTCACACCTTCACACGTCGACGCCTTTCTTCGGTCATCGTCAGCTACATCCGCGCCTGAGGTCCCAGGACCCACAGAGCCACATACCGGTCTCGTTGGCTGCGCGTAGCCAATCTCCGTGTCCCGACATTCAACTTCTTTTCTGCCAGTGCGGCTTGCAAAAACGTCGTGGATTCGATTCGAGGTTAGACCATTGTTTAACCCTTTCAGACTACTTTAATTTACAGTCTCGGGTGTTGCAAACGAGAACTTTTATGATCGATGCTGTACTCAAGCTGATACAAAACTTGTTCCGCTGCCACAACCAATGAGCTCTAATATTTTTATTTGACTATATAGGCTGTGTACGGTAAAATGGACACTTTTGAAAGCCCTGCTTAAGACCTACTTGTATCCACGTTGTGTATTCGTCCACCTTATGTAAAATTAACATTGCCACGGGCTTCATCCCTTTACTCACGCGTCGGTCAAGTAAAAATATGAAATTGTTGAAAAAATTATTATTTTACTATTGTGCTCATTTTTACACTTCGTTGCATTAAAAAACAGAAAGCGAAATAAATAATTTAAGTTATTTAAAATGGTGGCCTAACACTTTTAAATCAAAGTTAAGATAAGGAACTACTTTCTATCCGTTATTACCAACTTTACAGGGCGCATGTCACTCAGTGCACCCGTTAAAGTATGTGCAGGTAAAGGCAGTGACTTTTTTTCTAAAGTTGATTTCAAAAGTGCTCACTTTATCGTGAACAGTCTTTAGTAATATGAACCGATAATAACCTGGACTAAGACACACGGTTTACGAATCAGAAGATCATTTGCCATTGATCCTTGTAGAGTACAGCACCGGCGCAGAATAGTATTCATGTGCGTTATGTACACAATTGTGCACACTGGGTATGAATGTGTTAATAAAAGGTTGTTCACGGTAAACTGAGCACTTTCGATAGCCTTGCTTAAGATTTACTTGTGTGTACATTATGTGTTCTTCCACCACATGTAAAATTTACATTAACGCGGGCCTGATCACTTTTTTTTTCGTGCGCCGGCCTAGTGAAACTGTTAAATTATTATAAAAAGTAAATATTTCAACATTTTGCTGATTCATACATACACTTAAGTTCATTAAAAAACGTAAAGCAAAATAAATACTTTAAAAATTCACAACTGTTTACCTGATACTTTCAATGGAACGTTAGAACATGGGTTTACTTTCGCTCCGTCGTTACCAACATCATAGGGCGTATCATCTCAATGGGCCTGTTAATATGTATGCAGGTAGGGCCAGTGATATTTTTTAAAGGTTGATTTCCACGTGAACAACTTATAAATAAGTGCTTTGAGGTATTTTACTACTTCATATAACCAATTTGTAATACAATTTCAGTAACTTCAAATTGGTAATAGTATTTTATTTAAATAATAGAGTTTGTTATTTAAAAATTAAGTTATAAACAAAGACGTTCATCACTGTTGAGCATGCGACTTTGACAGTTGTGTTCCTTTGGGGTCGGTCAATGTTGGGTACATGCGTAGAAGACGAATAAGCGGTCTACCTCATCTTTAGTCTATGCACAGAACAGTAAGTGTAGTCCATTCAATGTTACTTACAATTTTTCTGAAGCTCTACTAAAGTTATACTTCCAGGGTATTCCTCCTCCTCGCATAAACATAGCTTAACCGAGTTAAGGTTTATTCTACTCAGTTTATGAACAAAACGAGATTTCTAGGGGCGAGCATTTTTGATAGCCAAACTTTTAACATTGATCTTCCCAACCTATAGAAGAAATAACCTTAACTTATTCCAGAAAATTACACCAGAGAGAGAGCGCACCTTATTCGTGCGCTTTCAGTTTAACCCTTTCAGAACCACTTTAATTTACGCGTTCAGGTGTTGCAAACAAAAGATTTTATGAGGTGTGTTGTACTTAAGTGTACTTAAGTACTTAAGTCGACTCAACACTTGTTAAGTGGTCACAACCAATTAGCTGTAGACTATATGTTCGGCTAAAGTAATGTGAACCAATTATGACCTAGACCATTTAAGACGGTTTGCGAATCATTTACCCACAGGTAAGATAATTGTTCACTGAGCTTCGCAGTGTAATCTGGGTCTGAATGGACTAAGGATATTTTGCATTAGATCGGTTTCTTAGTATGCATTACCAACACCTATTTTCTATCTGGTTTAAATCAAGTTGAATATAAATTAAATATTATAATCAGAGACCCGGAAATTTCGCGAATTTATTTGAGGACAAGTTAGACTTCGCACGCGTATACATTTACCTTCCCGTTTCCAGTGGTCCGCAGTTTGTGAGCCACGTCCTGTATGAATTTAAACTAATAACGAACCTGCAACAGAACAAGGGCCGAATCCCGTACTACCTGGCCTGGGGTAAAACTGGAACATCAGAAAATACACAACTAACTTAATCTCGAGTGCGCAAAGGATCGTGGAGGCTAGCTTGATGCCAAACGAACCCGCGAAACTTCCGTGTCTCTAATTATAATTCATTAAAAACATAAAAGTAAAAGTTTAATTTAACCAAAAATAAGATACATTTATGCTAACGTAAGTGATGTGATACATGAGATATTTAGGTGACACAATCAAACAAGTCATACGTGGGATGATTTTTCAAAGGTTTGATTCGAAAAGTGTGTAGAAACCACGAATAGACTATACAGAGAAGTTCAAAAGCCAGGAGGTTCTTTTCCTCGCCACTTTGCGTAATAAGATAGCATCAAGCTAGACTTCCACAGTTTTCTACATAATCTAGTAGATTGAGTGAGTGAAGAGATTTGGGCGGCACTTAACAGCGAGGTCTTGAGAGCCGATGAGGGCGATTGAGCTGAGTTTGGAGCGGGCGGGGGGAAACGGGCAAAAGAAGGAGATAGCTGCATTTACTGTGTGGAATAAAAATGTGATTATTTTATACTTGCAAAATGGATTGGTTAGAAAGAGGGAATATTATTTATTATATTTTTCACTATTAAATTCGTTTGTTTTGATATGTAACATTTTTAGAATGATAATAATAAACAATTAACTGCAATTTTTCTCAGCTATTAAAAGGAGAAAATAAAATAAATACTCTATTATAAGCTAATTTAACTGTGTCCTGTTTACTCAAAAAGAGCTGCATTGCATTTTCCTGGTAACATAAAAAAGAGTAATCGTTTTGAATAAAAAAATAGCACCTATTAACTAAGTAAAAACACATATTTTTGTTAGTGTAATATATAAAATATAATAATTTTGTATAGGAGCTGGTGTTTTGAACTGGACTGCGGGGCAGAGAATGAGAAACAGAGTGACAATAATATAGCAAAGTTGATAGAATAAAACAGTGCTTTTACTGCCACGCTAGGCGATGTGTAACAGTTGGAATTAAATTTGTTTATAATGGCGAGTTGACAATATATTTTTTTTTGGAATCAGTTCTGGTAATACCCCTAGGAGAAGTGAAGATGCGCGGATGCAATAGCCGTGAAGAAATAGGATATTAGTGAGTCTGCAGCTTCGTTGGCGACTAATCACACTCGGCTTACAACCTGACAAAGATTTTTATTCCAAAATTGTTCGTCGGTGATTACGAAAAGAGTCTTTTATTTTGTAATCGATATAAAGGATTTTTTTTTGCAAAACATACATATAACACAATTATTAATGCAAGTTATTTGTGGAAGTTTACAACAACGAAATATATTTCAGTTATTCAACTTATGTGCTTCTTTAATGAAACATTGTAATAGTTACATAAGCACTACTTAGAGTGTTTTTACACCAAGACAACATGTAACTAATAAGTTCAGTTCAATCTAAAAACAAACGCGAAATTTTTCCCTTAGTAAAACATGATTCATGTATAAAATTTTAAAATAATTGGTAAGAGGGGCCTCATTGCTATTACGCACTGGCAAATATGTGTTGCAAATGAAGTCTCATGTGTTGATACAATTGCAGCTTTAGAAAAAATATCCAACATTCTTGTTCTAATGCAAGCATTGGAAATTCATCGCCATGAAAAAAAATAACCACGCCATCATACTCGCTTTAGTTATAATATTTAAAATCGTTATATATTACATCTAGCGCTTCACTAGTTTGATGTAACTGTACGTTAAAGTTTCCTACGAATTATTTAAAACGACATACGCAATTATCGGTCAACAAGCATTATTCTGTTGAGCAAGACATAATGTTTATTTCGGTTTAAATATACATAATATTACTACCTGAAAAAACAGCTTCAAAATATTATAGGGAAGCGTATTAGGCGTTCATGTAGACATGTTTAACATATTATTATATACTTTACGCCCACAACACACCTGCAAAACTCAAAAATTATGAAGATTGCGACTATCGCTTTAGCCGATATGTTGCAATAAATAATTAAAATTCAGACAGCTTATTTATAAAAAAGCTAGAATGGAAATGGAACTAAATATAAAAACGCCGAAAATCAAAATTGTTAACTGCTACGGAAATTTCTCGTACAATATTTGTATGGTCAACGGAGAGACAATTATTTTCCGTGGAAATATTTCCTAACCAAACGTAATCAAAACAATTGTTAATTTTATTCTTTATCGACGAAAACAGATTTCTTGACGTAAATAAGCTATTCGCACGCTTACTACACACGTTCAGCAACGCTGCACTTGAATTATCACCGCATAGGGCAAAAACTTACCCTATTGATAGGGATACGAAAATTTAGCGATTTCAGTGACCTGTTGGCTAGAATCCATAGTTTTGTGTACACTCGAGCCACACATGTTTGTTAGTTGGATGCTGCTCCAGAGAGTAACCAATGTTACTCCACACCTTGTAGTATGGCTCTCGCTACTTGTTTCCTCGCAAGTCTGCTATTGGCTTAGAGTCGTCCAGGGCGTGTCTAATGAACTGTGATCCAACTGCCAAGGTGACTTCAGTGTACATGTGTTGGACGTCTATGTTATCCTGAAATGAATTCGCGAAATTTTCCTATCCCTACCTATAGAGATGATGGAAAATCGCAAAAATTATTTGAGCCAACATATCTTCTATAACACTCTAACTAGTTTATTCGTTCATGATTGGATGAACATAATTTCAACTGTTTGCAGACCAACCACGAACGTTCAGCCTTACAGTATCAGAATCCTCATTGGCTCAGTGAAATGGGGGTAGTAGCTTCATACATGCATGGCAACCAATAAGGACAGAAAACTGTCGGACATGTGTACGGTACGTCGAATCATAGCGAACAGCCAACTTTTCCCGCGATAAACCATCATCTCTAAGGCTGTTCACGGCAAAGTGAGCACTTCTGAGGCCCCAATTACTTTTTCCTTTCAGTAATTTTTTTAACCTTTAACCACATTTAAAATCAATACTGCCATGTAAGTGAAACACAGAGTGAATATTCCCCCCACACTAAAAAGTTTGCGTATAGGGCTAAAATAAAATATATTTATTGACTATTATTCCGAATGAGAGAACTTTCAAAAGTGCTCACTTTTTTCGTGAATATCCTACAGAGGGCCACTGGTTACATCTGACCAGCTGCAGGTGTGTAAAAGGTAGCATAACGTACCCTTCTTCAGATTGCTTTTCCAGAAATCGCTGGATATAATAAACAAGCGTATTTAACGAAGTATACTGCGCATCGCCGTCTGACGCAAGTTCCGCGTATACTAACGCGTCACTTCAAAGCGGTCACCTTTGTCGTCCCACTGCATTCATTTCCTCGGTTTCACGAAGGCGCGAGGCATTACAAGTGGAACATCAGCGATACGCTTACAGCCACGTTGCGTCTTTAGTACAGTATTCCAACATTACCGCTAAAAAAAAAAGCCGTTACGCAAGCAGAACAGTGACAGAACTGCCGACAATGACTGGTTCTAGGCTAACACTGCACTCGACGTTACAGCATTCACAACCCATTAAAAAGTAGTACACACAATACCAAAATTGTCAGAAATATACCATTTATTTTGTATAAGAAAGAAAAAATTAATATATTTTGTAACATTGTAAAATATTTTGCTTGGATTTACTTACTTAAATATATCACGAGCCTGTTGCTAATAATTTTTGCTTGTTTCCATTCTGTATGGTTTAGGAAACACATTTTGCAAGAAAACCTACCTCATGGGGGGCAGTCATAATGTTTACTATGGCTGAACTTTACAGAATATCGGTACTGATGTTAAAAAAAAAAAAAAAAAAAATATACTTGATGTACTTTCCTTTTTTAGTTATAAACATGAAAAATACCATGGCTTAAAACGACATACATTAAATCTCCAAAGTGATTACTATTATTGTCTTGCTTAAATTTTCTTTGCAAAATGTCTTGCGCATGCATAATGAAATACGCTCGGATTTCAATTAAAAATAGACACTTAGCCTAATGATTGATATTAAAACATTTAAATAGGTAAATGTTAGAAAAAATATATTTTCCAGTGTTACGATATATATATATATATATATATATATATATATATATATGCACACGCACTCTTTATTCATATGCAACATTATTAGCACACTTCTGGTAATTGTAGTATTATGTACACTCCTTTTCAATAAGGTCTATGTATTTTATATTCGACTGCGGTGTCCTCCTAACTTAGCGTCACTGAGGATCAAACCGAACGAGGTTGATATGACTCACCTTTAGAGATGATGGAAAATCGCGCAAATTTTTCTGAGCCAACATAACTTCTATAACACTTTAACAAGGTTATTCTTTCATGATTGGATGAACTAGGTTTTGATTCGGCTAAGTTGTTTGGAGACCAATCACGAACGTGCTGCCTTATAGTACCAGAATCGTCATTGGCCCCGTGAAATGGGGTAGTAGCTTCATACATGCTTGACTGCCAATAAGGAAAGAAATCTGTCAGGTATGTGTACTGTACGTTGAATCCTAGCAAACGGTAAACTTTTCCCGCGATAAACCATCATCTCTGAAGGCTGTTCACTATAAAGTGAGCACTTTTGAAATCAACCTTAGAAAAAAGTCACTGCTCCTACCTGCATATATTTCAACGGGTGAACTGAGTGACATACACCCAGTACAGTTGGTAACGATGAATGGAAAGTAGTTCCATACCTTAACGTCGATTAAAAAGTGTCAGGTAATAATTTGTGATAACTTAAATTATTTCTTTCACTTTCTGTTTTTTTAATGCATCGAAGTGTAAAAATGAGCAGATTTGTTAAACGTTTCATTTTGTAACAATTTTACAGTTCCACTTGACCGACACATGAATAAAGTGGCGAGACCCATGGCGATATTAATTTTTCATAAGGCGGGATAATACACAACGTGCATACAAGTAGATCTTAAGCACGGCTTTCAAAAGTGTTCACTTAATCCTGAACAGCCTTCACCCACCATGCATATCGCGACAGTTGTCTCCGCCGGTTACATAAAACACACGCGCCACTGCGTCGTTCTTCTTTCGGAGGAGCGTCGAATGCCGACGGCGTCCAGCACTCACCTGGTTGCCGCGTTATGAGTCCTCCTCGTCGGTGTCGAGAGGCTTATGTCTTGGTCGACGTCGTCCACACAGCGGCGTCGTCGGTCTCGGAGTACCTCGACACAGATCCGCGCACGGACGCCCCGCACCGACAACTCGCCGCCTCGGCACTCACCGACAGACTGGCCGCTAGGCGGGGGGAGGAGCGGCCGAGCGGCGTCGTGTTTGGGTTGGGATAGGGCGACGCCGCGTCGCGTCGCGCCCCGACGCATGCGCGCCGCGGACACGCGACCTTCCCCTAGATCCCCTCCCGTACCGCACATTCGTTCCACCCCTCCACACTCTCTTTCAACCTCGCATACCTCAAGACGGTGACAAAAAACACATAGAGGCTATTCACGGTCAAATGAGCACTTTTGAAAGCCCTGCTTAAGATCTAGTTGTATGCACGTTGCGTGTTCTTCCACCCTATATAAGGTTAACAGTGTCATGCGCCTCACCACTTTATTCATGTGTCGGTCAAGTGAAACTGTGAAATTACTATAAAATTAAATGATTAAAAAAACTGGTAATTTTTACACTTCGATGCATTAGAAAACTTAACAGAAAGCGAAAGAAATAATTTAACTTATGACAAATTGTTTAACACATTTTATCCGACGTTAACCGTAGAGTTAACATGGGGTAGAGTAATCATGCTAGCTGCGGCACGACCAGTCTACGTCTCCAAACACTGAATAAATTTTCTGCCAGTACGACTATAGTAAACGACGAGGATAGGTTTTGAAGTTTTTTGAACTGTTTATATACTTACACTAACCAATTTGTGAAGCAATTTGATTAAATCCAAATTGGCAAAGTCTGTTCACGATAAACTGAGCACTTTGAAATCAACTTTACACAAAAGTCACCGCCCCTCTATGCATATATTTTAACGAGCGCACTGAGTGACATGCGCCCAGTAAAGTTGGTAACGATGGATGGAAAGCAGTTCCATATCTTAACGTCGATTAAAAAGTGTTACGTAACCATTCGTGGCACCTTAAATTATTTCTTTCGCTTTCTGTTTTTTTATGCACCAAAGTGTAACAAAGAGCAGGTTTTAAATTATTTACTTTATTAACAATTTTACAGTTTTATTTGACCGACGCATGAATAAAGTGACGAAGCCCATAGCAATGTTAATTTTACGTAACGGGTAGGAATGCACAACGTGCGTATAAGAAGATCTTAAGCAGCGCTTTCAGAAGTGCTCATTTTATTATGAACAGCTTATGGAATTATATTTAAGTTCAGAATGATCTACGAGATTTAGTGCTATGAAATAACACCGCCGTTGCTGATTGCGTTTGCAAGCTTAACAAGCGCCGGGAAAAATGTTTTAAGCATACGTTCTCGGGCAAACTTTCTCTACGTGCAGGGGTGCCACGGTGGCTGAGCTATTATCACGCTCGCCTCCCACCAAGGCGAACCGGGCTCGATCCCCGGTCGGGTCACCGGACCTTTGCAAGTGGGAATCGTACCGGACGATGCCGTCTGTAGGCGGTTTTTTTTCCTCGGGGATCTCCAGTTTCCCCCGCCTCTTCATTCCGGTGCCGCTCCATATTCACTTAAATCACCCCCATTGGCTCTCAAGACCTCGCTGTTTAAGAGCCGCTCAAATATCCTCACTTCACTTCACTTCACTTGTACGTGCAGATGCATTTGGAATAACGCTGAAGTTCATTCGCGCTTGTTGGAGCCGGTTTGCCAGCCCTGTTAGTCCACTCAAGGTTAGTTACAATTTTTCTGAAGCCCTGATTAAGTTCTATTTTCAGGCTATTTTTCGGTCTCATGCAAACAAAGCTTAACCTAGTCTATCAAATTACGCACTGATTGTAATAATATCTCGCATGAGAACTATTTGTTACTCGGAATTACCAACACACACATTTTCTACCTGTTTTTATTTGTTTGAATTACAAATAAAATATAATTTACAGATAAAAGAAAGATTAAGTTCAATTTGACTTAAAATAAATTATATATTTATGTTAATTAACACAAGCATAAAATATTTGTGATACATGTCATATTTAGGGAAAACCCAAGTACGTCATACATAGGGTTCTTTTACAAAGGTTTGATTCAGAACGTGCGGAGAATTAACGGATGAATGGCAACTAGCTTTATATAGGCTGTTCACGGTAAAATAATCACTTTTGAAAGCCATGTTTAAAACCTACTTGTGTGCACGTTGTGTCTTCTGCGGCCTGATGTAAAATAAACGTCATCACTTTATTCATGCGTCGGTCATGTAAAAATTCGAAATTATTACAAAATTTTGCAAATATTCTCATTTTTACACATCAATACATTAAAATAAAAAATAAAAAGTGAAGGGGATATTTTAAGTTACCACAAATGGTTACGTGACACTTTTTAATCGACATAAATATATGGAACTACTCTGCATTTACTGTTACCAACTATACTGGGCGGATGTCACTCAGTTCGCCCGTTAAAATACATGCAGGCAGGAGCAGTAACATTTTTCTAGGGTTTATTTCAAAAGTGCTAACTTTATTGTGAACAGCCTTCACGTGTTCGTACCCTACGTTTTCAGGAACTGATTGGCGAACGTCGATCCAACGTGTTGCTGGCCAGTGACGTCATTGTGCTGGCGTGTGTTGCTGGAGTGCTCGACACGCCAGCCTGTTCCGCCTCTGTATCCTTCAGTGGTCTGTACCGGCGCGTCACACCAACTGGGTTCGCCTGCGAGCTATGCGACGATGCAAAACACTTTCGTTTTGCGGGAAAAAAAATCTTCCAGGCGCCGTAAAAAATTACTAAGTTTGTGTATTTTTTGACTTGGACTGGGCCTGTTTTTTTTTGTTTTCATAGCCTTCTCTCGTGGCCCTGAGAACGTTTAAACGGCGATTTGCTGAGTGGACAGAACTATTGAGAAACCTGAAATTTTGCGATGTCCTTTACGGCGCCCATGAACGGTATATTTGTCGAGGATTGGCAAATGTGAAAAAAAAAAGTAGTTAGTGACCGCTTTATCTTACGTTGTTATGTTTAGAGTGGTAAAATTACCGTGATACTAAACGAACTTATTTATTTTTAGACTTCAAAGAATCTGATTATCCGAATAGGCGAAAAGAATTTGAAGGCATTACATGAATAATTACAATTATTTATATATTAAAAATGAATAACAGTTTTTAATTTCATATTTTCTCAAGTATACTTGAATTACAAAACATGGGTTTACTTTACGTAAAATAAAATAAAATAAAGTATAGTAAACTATGGCTACGTTGTGAATATACAGACACAAGATACTGCCTTACAATTGCTAAGTGTGTAAGAATGTGTCTCTCACTAATATCGTATTTGTGGGTCAAGGAACTACAAAACTTGTGATACTCCACCAATATATAACCCATTCGAAATTCGTCTAGGCACCGTGAATTCTTTTTTTTTTTTTGACGTAATCTGGTGTCTGGTGATGAAATAGCATAATCGGCGTGACTCACATGTTCCGTCATTATTTTCATCCATAACTCACGTGATTGTTGGCTGTCGGTTTTTTCGTGAGTAAACTGACAGATATGAATGGGTGGATACGGTATTATATGATTTGAAAACCTCTTTATAAGGTTGTATAGAAATTGGCTTCGTAATTGCCATTTTATAGAAGAGTGTAGAAGAATACAGAGGAATCCGTTCTTCGAAATAACTTATGGAAGCCTATTACAAAAATAAAAAATCCTAATGGTATGCTTTAACATCAACGTACCATGTTCACAAAAGGGATGTATTTTCAGATGGCCGTTATTAGCAGCTCTAGAAAAATACATCAACTGGCCTAAAATAATGTCTATTTAATTGAAGTTTTATTTCCTAAAAAATAATAATTAACACTGCTGTGTTGAAATAGTCCATGGGTTGGTCTACCAGTAAACAGTCAATACTCTCTAAACCCGAATCATTGATCAGTCAAAGAAATGTGTATCACTGAAATTAACTTTGAAAAACACTACAAAGAATAAATAATTAGCAACGTGGACTGAGTAACAGTACTTCGGAATAATGAGATGCACCCAATTTAACGGGTGCAGCCATTAAGTCAGTTAAATTATGTAACTCAAACAATCGATAAGATGCCTCCAATTTCCAGTATAGGTAACCCATTTTGTTGATTTCACTGATTGTTGGTGTGCATTTCAGCCATAAGAAAAACTTAACCAATCAAAATTATAAAAAAAAAAAAACTTATAAAAAATAAGGAGACTGCAATATTTGTTCAAGTTTTCGTGTGAGCCTGATTACCTTTTTTTTTGTATTTTGACACTTTCTTAGCCAGCCATAATAATTGAAGGGCGCCTACATCTGCGGGCGGTGTAGTCTCTGTGTTTTAGCATAGTTGATGTGAAGCCGTTTTGGCTATATTTTGTATTCAGGATCTCACTGCGCGGGATATTATTAGTTAAAATACCTCTTGAAGTTTTGTAAAAAAAACATTTCATGTCATAAAACAAAAACAAGTGTCCTTAATTAGGCAGTGAAAGGGAATGTTTTACTTTTACTAAATATAGTATGCTTATTATTATTATTATTTTATATTTTATTTTGTGGTTCGTACTGTTGCTTTTTCAGGGGTTCTCTCACGATGAGATTGAGATTTTGTTGATCGTACTCGTGCCCATTTTTACATCACTTCGGGGTCTGAGCCCTACCTTAAGACACCATTCCCCACCAATTAAAGCTGGCCACAGTATCTCTGAAGAGATATGCGTGTAGCAGAATTAGTCTTTGGAAGAAATTACTGCGAATCAGGTGACTGAGTACTGGCAGTCTGAATGTTGTTGAAAATAGGGCTCAGACTTGTCGTAAGTAAATTTTTGTTCATTCAAGCGAAACTTTTAACATTCACTTAATAAATAGTTTAAACCATAAACTGCAGAGGAAAAATTGTTTTTTCATAGCTTGTAATACAAATGCAGACTCTAATTCAACACTTTGAACCTGCCTATAACACTCTTGTGTCGGAATTTGAGTGTTATATTTTGAAAGCTACAATGATTTTATATTTTGAAAGCTACAATGATTTTATATTTTGAAAGCTACAATGATTTGACAACTAACAACTGCATTAAGGGGACATTAAGAAGAAAAGTATAGTCCAAGCAGCACTTTAGAATTAATTCATTTAAGAACTGAGAATAAAGTAATAATGCTTCTATAACTACCTCTGAAAAGGTACAAAGACGTGGATAAAAAAGTTATATTACAATTCAGAGGCAAGGACTATCAATTTTTCAAACAAAATATCATGTAATAATCTAAAAACTGAGAATGGATGTATTCACTTTTCATAAATCACTTTTCTAATCAACTACGAAAGTAGATAATTTCAAGCAAAGCATACATCCAACATGCAAATATCATTCAGTAACCTCACTTCCAATACATGTTCAGGCATATTGAATGAATGTTTTGGTAAATACTTCATACAAGACCTATAGTTTTCTCGAGAATATATTATACCAAAATCTTGGAACTTCTATTTAACGTTTGCCATAATTAATGTTTATTTCACACATTGGACACTCATGCAAAATACTTGTAATTTTACCTATGTTTCACATATGTTTAATTTTTCGTAATTTTTATTATTTTTGTATTTCATTTGTCATATGGTTAGGATATTTAAACTTAGATGTTGGAATGGTAATAATGAATGTTTAATTGAAATATATAGCTGGATTTTCTTTGGTTTATATTTTAATTAATAACTAATATTTTGCATTATTGGTCTCACCTTTATTGTGAATGCTTTAGGGAATTTCTTTTGTATTTTTTTGATTAACTTCTACGAGACCCGTAAATCTACGGAACAGGGATTTAGGCCGTTTTGGAGTGTGTCATTTTAGTTCGTTAGTCAGGAAGCCTTGCGATCGGCTAACAGGTTCAAATCCTCTACTCCGATTGGCTGGAGAGCTCAGCATAGGGTTAGGCCGCGCGGGCCGTTTGAAAGTTCGCTCTCTCTGCCACCAACCTTCAACTGAGTTAGACGTAAGGCTAGGACGCTCGTCCTACAGTTGGATGTAGCGGAGGTAATTAAAATTAAAATTTAGAGTGTTTTAGTTCTAACAGTTCGCTACAGTTTATATTTGTGTTTCTGCGTCGAGTTGAGAGAGTAAGCACTCAGCATAGTTTTATTTCAGTAGCTGTGTAGGAGTTTAAGGTAGCTAGCTATACCTGTAACGCCCGTGAGCCACGCAAAGTAGCACCGCACTCAGACCTGCAATTCTTACCTCCGTTCCTTCTACTAGATACTTCGTCCTGCCTTCGCATACACTCTGGTATTTCACTACAAGAACTGTTTTTCGTCAAGTGTTAAAATTTATTTCATGTTAGACTTTGCTACGTTACGCCGTTGGCGTAGAACATTCTACACGACGCCATGTTGGCTAGGCGCGTATACTAGCTTCAGAAAACTTGAACCATAATTTTACCTGAGGGAAAAGTCAAGTGTTTTGCCTAAATTGAGACAGTTAAGTTACATTTTCTGAACTAAATTCAAGATATTTTATTTTTGAGAGAACTACGTTTATTTAAAGTGCTTATGTCAGACTGTTAAATACGTGTCACGCAAGGGTATTTGAAAATGACCGTTACCCATAACCATTTCCTAACGGCGGCTTAGTTTGAACAGTCCTTTTTCTATGCTCATTGCCATTCAGGGATATTTGATTATTTGAATTATTTTTCCAGGTTAGATAAAAAAAATTTGAATTTGAATATTTTTGAAAAAATTAATTATTAGTTGGATTTGACACATCTGACACCTTTTCTGAGTATGCACGTTTTGTCCTATCCCTCATCTACGTATTTTCAGTTGAAAATGTTCAAACAAGTGCCTTTGATAAGTGTGTACTAGTTATGTACAATGTTTTTCACAGCTGGTGTGGAAAATAATTGTTTGCCTGTATTAAGGGTGGTGTTGTCAAAGGTGAGTTACTACGCAGCTTACATACTGGGTCCTGAACTGAGTATAGCCGAGCAAACATATTTCTTTGGAACAGTATTAATTTCTTTTTACTCGCTAACTGAATCACAAATATTGTCAACATCAAACATAATTTAATATTTTTATTATGTGGTTCATGACAGAATTCTTACTATCACGAGTTGACCTAGGTTATGTATTACACGTTGCAGAATTAAAAGGGCCGCACAATGTAAGGGCTTTTCGACACGCTGAAGCTACAGTAAGCGAGGTTAAGTCAGTAAATGCGTCGAAGTGCCCAAACACCTCACCAGTTACGCAGAAGTAAGCGTACGCCCTACAGATTAAGAGAAACGGCACCCATAAATTACAGGAGGAGATAACTGAAATAACTGACACGTACACTTCCATACCCCAGGCAGATGGCAATGCAAACACTGGCAGTAATGCAGCACAGCTTAATCAGTTATCTGAACAAGAGACAACAGCAGATACTGTTTCACAAACGTCACTGCTACAGCAACTCGCTGCGCTTATGCAGACTCAAATGTGCGAAATGCAAACAAAATTAATCGAGTCACTGCAAACAAAATCAACCGAATCAGTACAAACACAGTTAAGTGGGGTTAAGCTACAGTTAGAGTCACAAACCCAACTGACTGAGGCTATGCAAACAAAGTTAACCGAGTCGCAGTCAAGACTAACTGAGTCAGTACATACACAGTTAGTGGTGTTAAGTTACAATTAGGCGAGGTTGAGTCGTAGGGAAGAGTTAGAGAAAGTAAATATGACTTGTTATGTACAGTTCAGTGAAGTACAACAGGGAATGAACCGGCTAGAAGCGCGACCAGCTGCCACAACTGACTTGAATGCACTAGATCAATTAGTTACAGAAAAATTCACCTCACAAAACACTCACGTAGAGAAAAAACTAGGGCAAGTCGAGAAAGCGACTGCAAATAAGCTTGCAAGAGTAGCTGATAAGGTTGATAGTCTAACTCAGGTTGTGGAAGGAGTAAGAAACCTTCACCTGAGCGTGCACAAACGTGACCGAAGGGAGGTGCAGCCTCTTGTTACTAATACTCTACATACTGAGCCCAGAAACAGCACATTAATTTCTGAACAGAATGCCTGCTATTCCAGTGACTAATGCACATGTTAGCACTTTGCTACATCACCCATTGAAACTATGGGCGGAACAGATGCCCAAAATTCGAGAGAAAATCAGGGGAAAATCTAATCAACTTCTTACTGAAAATTGAAGAGTATTCTGTCTTGTTTAGACTAAGCGACAACGACAAACTGATATGCCTTAGTCTGGCACGCAATTCAACGGCCTACTATTGGCGGGAAGTAGCGAAAATACCACAACAAGCTACTAGGAATTAAAGTGCAAATTCACCGACTATTTCTGGAATGCAAAAGTGCAGGGAAACCTGAGAGCGCAGCTCCACGCAGAAAGGTTCATCTCCGGCCGAGGTCGCAGCCTGGAAGCATACATATCTGACACGTACGAAAAGTCAAGACACTTACGCCCTCCGGTTAGCGATGAAGAATTTACAGTAATGGTGTTACTGTAGTTACCCTATCGCTACCACGCACACTGGTCAGGAGGCAGAGATACAGACATAATATAATTCCGCGAAAGACTGCTTGCGTTCGATCAAATCGATAAGATGCCGAGACAACAGAATGTAAGAGAAGGCGACAAACCAGGTCCGATCGAACGACCTCCGCCATTGTTTCCAGGAAACCAGCAAAACCAGTACAGGGGAGGTTTCAGACCGAACAATAATGGGCATCCTAAAGTACAAGCTTTTTGTGTGGTCTACTACGAGCCATACTCACTAAGCCAAGGCTCCGATCAGAGAAACAGCCAACACTCTTTCAGAGTCAGAAAGTATTATTCAGGTAGGCGAGGTCAGAGAAACCGCGGACACCGTATGGACCGTGAAGAGAGGTTTGGCCAACAGGGAGAAAGGTCAGTAGAGGACCGAAGCGGGTGATCGCCTACGTCACATGGTACGCCTGCACTAAGGGATAATACACAGCTTACTTACAATCAGGCAGCGAACAGTTCCTCGCACGCGTCTGTCCTGCAGGGCAGGAGTGGAACAACACACGGCAATCAAACACCGCAGTCAGCTGGAGCCAGCTATAACCAGAGGCACACAGACCATTTACTGCCACAGCCTGGTGGTTATCTTAACAGTCAGATGCCGCTTGACCCACGAATGCCACTAGACAGAGGAGTTGAGATAAGCTGTGTGGCGGAAGCATTTGTAAATGGCATCTGTGCCACCGGATATAAGCTACCTGTCGTACTAGTAGCCAGGCTCCGCATTATTGGTGCGACCGCAAAGTCAAGCCCGATGGTTAGCACACAAGTTACCTGCCGGCTTAGGCAGCACGAAACGAATTTCAGCTTTGGTCATTAAAGGCTTGACAAAGACTGTGATACTAGGTATTGATTTTCTGACATGTTACAAAAATCAGTTTGGATTTTGGCGGATGTTTAGTGCGCACCAAAAACAGGGAGACTAGCACAGTAACCACTCCGGACTGCTGGAGATGGTCCGATCAAATTTTATGTCAGAGTTTCAACTGAATAAATCGCCAACTGTGAACGCAACCGCTTCAATTTAAGATATTTTACATACTGTGAGCAGTATTGACGGAATTGATCGGCAGCAAAAGTATGTGTTAGAGCAGTTGTTACTGGCTAACCAGGCGATTTTCTCCGAGCAGCTGGGCCGAAACAAATTGTACAAGGCCCATGTAAAAGTGGAACCCGGACAAGTATCTCATTGAAAGTCGTAACCGATCCCCGCAAAATATGCAAAAGAAGCGGAAGATTATTTGAACCTAATGTTATCATGGAATGTAATAAAACCTGCAGCGAGTCCGTACTGTAATCCTATGGTCTGTGTAAGGAAAAAAGACGGATCAGTCAGACTGTTTGGATTTTCGTAAACTAAACAGCATTACAATAAAATTCAGAGAAAGCCCAAGACCAAATGACGAACTAATAAAGCTGTACCAGCGAGTTCGCTAGATGTCTACGATAGACTTGAATCGTGGCTACTGGCAAGTTCCCCTGACTGACGAATCAAAACAGTACACCGCATTTTTGTTTCGTAACCAGCAATTGTGTTTTGAAGTGCTACCTTTCGGCCTTTGCAACGCCGTATCACAGTTCACGAGGTGCATGACGGTCACCCCAGGAGAAGAATGTTCCGAGTTCGCAAGTTGTTACGTGGACGATATTTTGGTTACGTCGGCCACCTTTGAAGAACAATTGCAGCACCCGCAGACCGTGCTAAACAAATTGGCAGCCGCAGGGAAGACAGTTAAATTAAGGAAGTTACTTTTATGTCGCGAGGAGTAGATATATAATGCCGGTTCTGGCACACCTCACTTTTTCATAAAAAAATAAAGCAATTTTTCTCCAAAATCAAGGTTTTTTGCTCCAAAATCAAGGTTTTCAGAATAAATTTAAACTCTAAAAATTTTAAAAATGAAGAAAAAACAAGTTTTTTTGCTCCAAAATCAAGGTTTTTTTTTACTCCAAAATCATGTTTTTACTCCAGAATCAAGGTCTAAAAAAAAAAAAAAAAAAAAAAAAAAACGAGCTCTCAAAACTAAGATTTTTGCTCCAAAATCAAGGTTTTTACTTCAAAATCAACAAAATTTTTCAATTTTTTCCAAAAACTGCAGCGCAGGATTTGTGTCAATTTGAAAACAGCGAATTTAAGCTAAAATTAAATTAATATTATCTTATTATTCTTTACAGTTTATATTAGAAGCACTACTAATTTTTAAAAAATTTCTTCTATTTACTCTAGATTTTCACCAACATCTCGAATTTCATATTTTTCGTCAATGATTTCTAAGAGTGATAATTATAAGTTTTGTAAATTTGAATGACATTTGTGAATTATATTTTTAAGATCTTCAGATGCATTATCTAATCAATAAGATGGTGATCTTGAACCATCACCACCTTTTGAAATGTTAGTCAAACTGCATGGAAACACAGGCATTTTTATTTATAAAGAAAATTAATTTATTAAGAGAAAGAAAATCTCATTTAGAATCATGAAAATAACTTTTTATTTGATCAAATAATTCCTCCATATTTCTAAAAAACCCGTAAAAGTTTTAAAAGCAACGAATTAACTAAAGGTCTAAAAAATTTATTTTATAATATCGAAACATTTTGTTGATTCTTCCATTTAATAATATTACAATTTATATATCTTCAGTAATTCTTTCTTTCAAATAATCAAAAGTTAGATTTATTTTACTAATTAAAACAACATTACAAACTGTACCTGTTTCAACAGCTTTATTAAAATCAGCACTAATTATTATAACTGGTTTTTCTTCAACTAAAGTAGTTTTTCTATATAAACAATATATAACATATAATCGTCTTCCCCCCAAAATGAATAGTAATTAATATCACCATCAATGTTTACAGTTGGTTTATAATAAAGTTCATTATTTCTATAGTTGTTATCTAGTTAGGTTTTTGAATTGATAAAATCATTATAAGCAAGAAATTGTTTAAGACAAACACCATTTTCAATGTTTAGATTCCAGTTTTCTTTAGGAAAAATTTCATTTCTACCATTTTTAACATAATTATTTCTTAAATTACAATGATCAAATATAGTAGTGTGTTTATGCTGTTGAGCAGATATGTTCTATTAATTTGAAAACTTACAATTACAAAATCAGGCATATCAAATTTTAAATTATTAAAATGACTTTTATATCAAAGTTAAAAACAGTTGAATCAGCAGGAATTTCTTTTTATAAAAATTGTCAATACTCAAAACTAATTGGAATTTTTGGATCTTTGTATATTTTTTCTTTAATTGCAATGGCTGTGTTAGATTCGTATTCAACAATAGGCCACATAATTTCTAATTCTGGGTAACAATTTTTCCATGATCAGGACGATGTTTCGTAACTTTATCATCTTTATCCAAAGTTTCATAAAGAATTAAACTCATTGTTATCACAAATAAAACCAAACAAATATCTCAGCGGATACATTGATTCATTTGTTTTATTGCTAGAAACAGGTTTTAATTTCATATGCTATATGACTAGAAACAGATCTATCTCGATATTGATTATCAACACGAATAAATTTTAAATAATGTTGTTTACTTGGTGATCTTAATAAAGCATTGATCATTGTTGGCATTATACTAGGATTATCAACAGCTTCAATAATATTTCCATGTTTTGAAATTTCTACTGTAGAAAACTGAAAGGAAAAAAGTTCAAACACACATCAACATCTAATTTATAATATTTTGCTTCATCTCCAACTTTATCTCTCTTTAGTAGACTAAATTGCTCATAAACATAAGTATCATTTGGAAAAGAAAAGCAATTTACAATTGGAATATCAGATTCAATTCGACTATTGTAAACATTTAAATTCTTCCTAGTTTGATCAATTGGGGCAGAAGTTTGTCTCTCAAAACTATTAATACTTTTATAACTCATTTATAAGAATGAATATATATATATATATATATATATATATATATATATATATATATATATATATATATATATATATATATATATGATGGAATCAAAGGGAGTTTCTCGAGTTAAATTACTCATCGAAAGATGTACAAAAAATATTAAAAGCATCATGAAAAAGAATATGAAAAAATAAGAAGAAAGAGCAACCATTAATCGACAAATTACGAAATTTTGCTAAAAAAAAAAGTGGAAAAAGTAACTAAAGAAAACAAAAATTTAATAACAACATTAGTTCAACATTTAGATTATCCACAAACACCAGAAGAAAAATTGTTTGAAAAATAATAATTCTAAATATCTCCTAATTTGGAAAAGCAAATGGGAACTGTACCATTGAAAAATTTACCACATGAAGAATGTGATTCTACTATAAATCTCGGTAAAGAGAAAAGAATAAATGTTATTGATAATTCACATTTTTTACATGCAGAAGGACAACATTTTGACATAGGTGATACACAAGTAAAGATAGATGATAAAATATATGTTAAAAATAAAGAACATGAATTAACAAAAGGACTTTGTAATTTTTTAACCATAGACAAAGAAAGAAGATATTGAGGACAATTGCACTGCTAATAACTATGAAAACCACATGAAAATTATTTCAGATACCAATGCTGCATTCCAAGAATACAATCCAAGAAAGAAAATTAACTCGAATAGAAGTTGGAAATACAAAAATATAATAAACCAATTTATGATAACTATATAAAAGAATCACTCTCAAGAACAACACCAAACACACCAGAAATAATGATTTCTCCAAGAACTCCTAGATCTGGAGAAGGTATACAAAATACAATAATTCACTAATAAAATATGTTTTGATGAATGATGTTAGGAAATTGTTTGATAGATTATTAGTTATTCACGGTGAAGAAAATGCTGGAAATAAGAATTATTACAATGAAAAAGTAAACATAATGAATATGTTGAGTAATACATTTTCTGATTTTGTTATTAATAATGCAAAAGGAATCCCATATCTAATAAGTGTTTTAAATGTAATTCCAGAAATAAAATAATTTAAATTTACCCAAAATGCATTGGCCTGGTTATAATTACCGTGGGCCATTTACAAAATTAAATGAAAAGAGGAGACACAGGAATAAATAAATTAGATGAAGCATGTAAATATCATGATATTGCTTATAGAGATCATAAAGATATAGAATCTAGACATAATGATGATAAAATTTTATGAAAGGAACCAAAGAAATTATGTTAAATAAAGATACTCCAATTGGAGAAAAAAAAAATTTCTGCCACTGTTGCCTCAACTATGTTTACAAAAAGAAATTAGGATGGGGCATTAAAATGTTTTATAAAGTGTATATATATATACATATATACAAATGAAGATTAAAAAGCTTAACTTTCAATATACTTATTGATCAATTAAGATATTTGGGTATAGATAATGTTTTAACAACAGATCAACTTGAGAAAAAAAATAAAAGGTAAAGGTTTCTTATTAACTTTGACAGTTCCAATAGTAAATAAAAGAAAAAAACAGGCAATTGATTACATCACAGAGGAATTATACCACTTATATTTCCAATTTTAGAAGCAGTTGGCGCTTTAGCTGGTGGAGCTACTGCAATTTATAAATCTCTTGAACAAACTATAAAAACAAAACGAATTAGAAAAACAACAGATACATAATTTAGCAATGGAAAATAAATCATGAAGCCGTTTGGTTGCAAAAGAGAAGGAAAGACCAAAAAAGAAAAAAAAATTGGAATATATATACCCAATATCTAATATCGATATTGAAAAATATGTAAAAGTGTTAAATATAAACAATTTCAGAAATGTTTATATGATTGATGAATTACTAAAACGTATGAACAAAAATGAATGAGCTGTGGTTAATTTCGACATTTCCTCAAATCCTGGAACTCATTGGGTTTACTATTTTCAAGAAAATAATGATGTTTACAATTTTGATTCATTTGGAGGAAACATTTCTTCTAATTTAATTAATTATTTCAAAAATAGAAATGTTTATTACAATAATGATCGAATTCAGTATTTTAATTAAATTATTTGTGGACATCTATGTTTAATCGTATTACATAATTTTTCGAAAGATTTTAAGTTTAACAATATAATTTCTTTGTTATTAAATGAAAGATATATTTGGAAAACCATTAATAAAATCTTTAAATAAAATTTTTGACACTAGTGCTTATTCTTTAAAAAAAGATGTTGATTTAAAATAAAAAATTATTGCTTCTGATTACACTTTAAAAACATATGTAAATTCACAATGCAATTAAGGTGTTTTTGATTTACAAAGTAAACTCAGCACTTGCTTTGAATATACAAAATCTTATGTTTCTTTTTTAGGCCATAGAATCGTTAATATAGATGATCCTGGAGATGATAAAGATGCAGTCAATAAAATATTTTTAAATAAAAAATAGCTGATTATGCTTCAAAAGAAGATATACATTTACAATTCAGTAATACTGTTGCTGATTATATAAAACGAATAAATAATGCAAAACAGGAACTAAAAATGAAGTATAATTCAAAATATAAATCCATTGTTTCTGATTACACATTAAAAACAGATTTAGATTCAAAATACAATACTATTTCTTCTGCTTTATAAGATCAAATAAGTAAAGTTTTTAATTATACAAAAGATTGCTTCTATTGAAAATCATAGATCCTTAAGTTGTAAAAGACGTCGCCAATAAAATATTTCGATAACAAAATAGCTGATAAAATACAAAATTTAAACCAATCAGTTTTGAATTACTTTGATACACTTGTTAACTCGAAAATTGAAAATGTAAGGAAGGAACAAGAATTACATATATTTTATTTGCCTGCAAAGTGGAATAAAAGTAATAACAATTTTCACTTAGAAAAAGATAAAAATTTCTTTTTTTTTTGGTGGGTTGTAATGCATACAAAATAATTACTGTTAATCCCAATTTACCCGACGATACTGTGACTGTTATTAAGGGATATAAAAAAGATTACAGTAAGCATTTTGATGTTAATATAGGTGACATTTTAACTTAAAAAAAACCTAAAATATCTGAATATGATGGTTTGATGACTAGAATAGGAATATTAGTGAAATATAAATATTAATTATTTCGTATTCATGTTAAATGGAGTTTACTTGGTGCTTGAAGTTTAAGAAAGTTACTAAAAATAATAATATAAAAATTGAATATACTAAAAATTGACAATTTTTACAGAAAAGTATATGTTCCATATATAATTGTAATAAATAAACATTTTTTAAAAATATTGCCCAATGTAAGAGAATGCATTATAAATGAATTATATAAACCTGTCTGAAAGAATTTTCCAAGAAGAAAAGTAATTTTATATGGAATTGATGATTTATGGCAAATTGATTGTGTTGAAATGGATACTGTAAATTTAAAAGGCATACCACATATAAAAAATGTATACAAGTATATTTATCAATGTGTTTTAAAATTATGCATTTACAATACCAATTAAACGTAAAACAGCCACGAATGTAACAAATGCTTTAGAACACATATCGAAAAAAAGAAAACCAAATAATATATATTCGTTATTCTACACATAGCATATTAGAAATATATAATCGAACTTTGAAAATATAATGTTGAAGAAATTTGCTTTAAATGGTAATTACAAATGGTTAAATATATTAAACAATTTAGTTAAAGAATACAATAATTCAAAACATAGAACTATTGGAATGAAACCGATTGAAGTTAATACAAAGCATGACAATAATTTAAGACAATAATATATTATGGATATTTTTAAACCTAAACACTAAGTTGGAGATTTATGTGAAAAATCTCATAAGAATTAAAAAAAAATGTTATACTGCTAATTGGACAACAGAATTATTTACTATTATTGATGTTTTAAATTATGATGTGCCAACTAACAAATTAAAAGATAAAAATGGAGAAGAAATAAATGGAAGTTTTGATGAATGCGAAATTATGAAAAATAACTATCCAAATGAATATTTGGTTGAAAAAGTTCTAAAAACAAAGGAAATAAAATTTATGTAAAATCATTCGGTTTTGATAATTCTTATAACACTTGGATTAATAAAACAGATGTTTTGTAAATTATTACTATTTTATATAATTATCAAATTAAAATGTCAATACATAACACATATTGTTTTAATTGTAATTCTAATATTTGCTTTAATATTAGTTTTAACATAAACATGTAATCAAAAATCTTAAAATTTAATACAGTGTTTCATTTTACTTCTGTACTTCCCATTATTAATTTTTCTACTTAGATCTACAGTAATAAAACCATAATCTTCACCCCAACATCTTGAAGAAATTTCTTTACATTTTTCATACGACATATAAACACCAACATAACAAATATGTTTTAAATTTGTGTCATCTTATCTAAATATACAAACAAAATTCGTATTATCTCTTACCAATTGTTAAGGTATTTTTGAATATGTTGAGCTACATAATATACATCTATTTTTTTTATGTCTTTCTCTAGTACAATATTCGCGAATTATATCTTGATTGACTAAAAAAACACTGTTAAATGCAATTAGAGATTCGTTTTCACACTGATCTAAAGCAATCATTTCATCATCATTATTAAAAAGGTTGTCATTTTTTCTTTAACTTTTAATTTTGTAAATGCCTCATCAAAATCATTTTGTAATGGAATATATTTGGGTTGATTAAAACTTTTTGAACAAACTTACAATTTATTAAAATCTAACCATCCTAATTTATAAATAAAATTTATCATCAAATCAGATGTCTCACTATTACTAGGTCCAACTACTTTTACTGTCATCAGGCAATAGTTTTCCATTCTTTTTATTTTTAGAGTTTTCTTCAGAAATTAAAATAGACACTCCAATCAACTTTTTTTATTTTAATAATATAATTTCTATAATAAATGGTTATTAAAATATTTAAATTAACAAATAATAATACTGTTATAAAGAAAAAACTTCATTGTGACATCATTAATAAAGATAAATCGATTGCTTTGATTAGTTTTCATGCAAAATTTTAAACACCAACTATAAACAATAATACAATAAAAACAATTGAAAAAATGAGTCCTATTGTTGATAAAATGAAGTTATTACTATTCCTAAAGGACAATATGATATTGAATAATTAAAAGAAACTATAAATTCTATTGAGCCATTTTCAACTAATAACATTGAAATAACATCAGCTAATGTGAAAAATAGATTATCGATTAAATTTAAGTTTGATATTAAATTTGACTATTCGATATGCTTTGTTTTGAAAGAAATATGATTACTGGAAAAGAAAAAAACTGTTATTGGTACTAAATTACCTAATTTTGTTTCATTCAAAACAATAAATGTTCATTGTAACTTAGAATATGGTATGTTTATTAAATATGACGAATCTAATCACTTAGAAAGAGATATAATTGCTAATTTTTACCAACAATTTTGTTTGGTTTTAGTGATTATATTCTTTTTGAGCCCACATATCCAATTTTTTTTATAAAATTAATAATGAACAGTTTAATTATATTGTTTTATAAATAGAGATGAAAATAGCACACTAATTGATTTTGATGGTGCTGTTATTGATTATTTTTTTAGTAATTAAAGACATTAAATATGTAATATAGAAATATAATATAAAAATCAATTAAAAATTTTACATTTCGATATCCAAATTGCAATGTATCTATTTTATTTTCTTATATAATTCTTTTGTTATTAAAAGGGCATAATGTTATTTGATTAACTTCTACTGTACATATTTCATGCTTTTCACTACTTATTAAATTCATTCTTCTATATTCTGTTTTCTTTTTAAACAAACAATTCTTATTGTCCTCAAATGTAATTCTGTTGTTAACAACATACTTCTTTACACCTTTTGATTTTTTATTTACTTTATTGTCAACTCTATATGAATACATTTTTGCTCTTATACCAACAAATTCTTTCATTCTTGTCCAATTACATTCGTCTTTCATCTTATCTGTAACTTTCCTATTTATTTGTGGCATGTTATAGATACTGTCATTTGAATAATAATTTGTATCAGATTTTTCTATTATTGTTTTCACGTGGTCGTAAAAGTCTTACGTTTTTATGTTATAAATGTGTGAATCAGTATCTTGATAGCACAATTCCTTTATATCACCATATTTTGGTTTCATTTCTTTATAATGAAAATCATACATTCATTATTTTGATATGTCTGAAATTGACATACCAACATACATGGGCTTATTATATTTTACACTTGTTTTATTCATTTGTATGGCCGCAAGATTCTCATTAAATATAGTACTTTTTTTTAAATTTGGCTTTGCTACTAATTTTTCACATTTTCCTGCAGCTGATATTAATATTATATATACTCGGTTTCTTAAACTTTCCATAGTTTCACCAAACACAGAATTATTCATGAGTTTATAAAACTCTTTTTCAAAGTCACTTTCAGCAGTAGTTCTCATTGATGTTTTTAAATCCATATACTTCTTCTACCAATCAGACTGATTAAACTTTAATATTGTATGTATTTTAGTAAGTTTTAATCCATTATTTAGACTTTGTTTTAAATTATGATATTGAATTACACACTTTTGTTTATTAAGTAAAGTTGTTAATAATTTAGACTGATTCGTTCCTGGAACTACCTTATTTTCTGGACAAAATGGAAGATCTTTATGTAATTTATGTAGGTCCTGTGGATACTCTAAATCTACTTCTAAAATGTAACTATGATCAGAATCATCCTTAAGATTGAATATATATTTTGCCAAAATTCTAATTTAAATTCTGGATAATCAACCCATTCGAAACTACCACATGGTAAATATTGTGACATTTCCCGACCATATAAATTATTAGCATAGAGATATGCTAAATAATTAGACTCTTGGATACTATTAAAATCTCCTAAATATTTATTATTAGTTTTAACATATAGTTTAGAACATTGTGATATACCACCCCTATTACCTTTTTCTATTTTAAAGTAATATCATAATTATGTAATAATTCTAATAGCTATTTAGTCATTTTTAACATGGCTTCCCATGTTAAACCTGGTGCTGTAAAATATATAGTCTAATTCATATGAATTTATACATGTTTTTATAACAATAACATCGCTTTTTAAATAGAAATCATGATATTCACCACGATTTTTAATATTAAATTGATTCCATATGCATTTTGCATGTTCATAATCATCGTCTGTTTTATCAGATTAATTTAATATATTATAACATTCCATTTTTGGCAAAGCTCTGTTTCATCAAATTCATTCCATATAAATCAGCTTGATCTTTAGGATAATGTTTTTGAGTATGTTTCATTTGATCTTTAGTTAAATTAGATGATAATTTATCTAAATTACATTCCATAATAAATTTAAATATGAATATAAATAAAATTTTTAAGTTACTTGTTGCTTTCCCAAAGGTAATAAACTTTTCTTCATTATTTGCAATTAAATCTATATTTTTATTATCATATCCTAGCTCTTTAATAAATAATTGAACATCATAGCCAGCTAAATTATAAAAGTAAATTGGTACAAAATTGGGTAATTTTAATTTTATACTTCAATTGTTACATACTGGATCAATGAATTTTCCAGTTATATGATCATGATGACATACTTTTTTATTTTCGTTCGTATATCTACATGCGCATACAGCACATTATTTAGATATATTATATAACACTTTTTCTTCTTTTGTAAGTGGATGCATTGGTTCAATTTGTGAATATGTTTCCCCGTATTCTTCTACTTCCCTTTTCATAATTTCTATAAATATTTTATGTGCATTTGTACCTCGATGCACTACTGGTGGCTTGTAATCACCATAACTAGATACAATATATTAGCAAAAACTAGATGCTTCATGTAACTAATATTTCATAGTATATTATTCATAATTCTACTTTAAATCAATGGTATTTACTTGGTCATTAGTAAATTTATATCTTTCTAAATGCATTTATTTATAAAAGCCATTATCAATATCATCTTTGGTTAAAATTGGATATTTTTTGATAAGGTTAAATTTTCTTGATTCTCTTGGGGTTCGGTTTGGTGGTTGACATTTTCTTTAGAATTTATTTGAAATTGGCATATATTGTGAAAGGCACCTTCATTGTATTTTTATAATATTGGAAAGATATTTGCTCTCCTTTCGAAGGTAAATTGATTTTTACTGATTCATTTTTAGAGCAGTTTTCTGTATGATTATTTAGTTTTCCTTGAGACGTAAAGAATTGAAGGCACATATCACATATATAAGTTTTACGTTTATTATTTATTTTGGGCAGAAAGCAGCTTCGATGAATCTTTTATCCAATAATAATGTGAGTTTTTATCGTCTTTGAAATAAATTAAATTTATATGCCTATCCTTTTTATTCTTTGTGAGTTTTAGTGGATATGCCGTAGACTTATCTTCAATTGAGTATACATTTAAAGATGTATCAATTTGATTTTATATTTTTGGTATATTGTCAATTTTAATAGGATATTCATAATTGTTTATTACTTTATCAATATTAAGCTCCACATTTCTATATTCAGTTATTCTATCGGAATTTTTTTCTACTTGAAACAATGCAGATTTTATTGCCTAAAGAAAACATGTTTGATCATCATTCTTCACATTTATACTTGTTTTTTTTTGTTCTTAATTGCTTCTGGTAATTCTATATATGATGCCCCATTTAGTCGATTATACTTGTTTATAGCTGTATGTATTCCATTTATTCTATCTAAAGTCTATACTGAACCTCTTCTTTGGAATTCAGATAATTGTGTAATTACTTCTTGGTTTATGAATTTATAAATCCTCTTAATATCTCCATTTAATATTATATAATTGGGTGATTGAAATGTAAATAATTCTACTTGATTATTATCTTGCTTACGACAATTGGTATATAATTTAATACTGGTTTTCAACTCTCAAAATTTTCTGAGAGCATTGTGTATTATCTCAAATACCTTATTTTTTTTACTGAAGTTAGAAAATGATTAGTTTGTACTAAATTAAAGGAATTTTCAATATTAGGCTATATGTTGATATTGTCCATTTCATATAAGTGGTCTCAAATTTGATAGTTCTAGGAAAGTAGTGCGAATGGCATCTGAGAGGCTATGTATCCTTCCACCACAGGTGAACTGTCATTGAAGGTGACCGTTTGCAAACAAACACCATGTGACTGCCAGTATTTGTAAACGAACAACATATGACTGCCTGTTTTTGTAAACAAACTGCATGTTCCTCCCAAATGACTTTTAAAAGTTGTGAAGGGCTGTTTAAACAGTTGCAAGTTGGCAACAATCCCATTTTTTTTTTAGTTTATAAATGTTTTATCTAAATGACTAACAGCCCATGTAATAAGTTTATAAATTGATAATTTTTTACCTTGCAAGAAACTTGTAACCAGGATGCACGAAATTAAATTGTATTTTGACTGTCAAATGAATAAGATATTTTACTGTTTTTTAATACACGGTACTCGAAATACATTAATGACAACTAATCTTGTCACAATTACCTGAAGTAAGTTCTTGGAAACACAAAAATTTTCCATGGTTTCCACAAACACCAAATACCAAGGACCCCCCCTCCCCCCATTCACAGGAATACACAAATACCGAATTACCGCCCCCCTACCTCACCTTCTTTTCGAAGACAATATACATTCTTACATACAGTCTATGCCTACTATTGCATTAAAAGTACATAACTCAGCTTTGTGGTATGATATGACAACAAACTCTGTACAGCCTGATACTTTTATGGTGGTTATAATTCTCAAGATGTTAAAGTATGTAGGTAGCCAAAATAATATTTTGCAAATGTTTCTTAATTGCAGTAATTTTAATAACTCTTATTTATTAATCCAAATGTTAAGTATTCCAGGTCTACATACAAAATACTTTACTTACTTTTCTCAAATACCTATGTGTTGAGATTGTCATGCTGTGAATAAAAGCTTATTTCTGACTAACTCAGTGTCGATATTTACACCGAAATTCAATCGCACAACCTCCCTCCTCAAAACTGTGAATACAGCCCTACGCTTGTTCTCGGGTACCTAATGAAAAACTGTATTTCAGTTCAGAAATGTTACAAAGCGCTCTAGAGAAGCAGATGTGACCTACAGCAACAATATATCAAACAAACATGTTACTTACACACTAAAAAGATTCTCCACCTACCCAAGATTGAAGACATCATAAACTTCATTTTTCTTAGCAATAAATTTTGGAATGTCGCAGTTCCTGCTGATGAACGAGACACTTCTTTATGATGTTGGAGCACCTTCGTTGGGTGCTTAAATTCAAAGAATTTTGTTTGATAAGCATTTTGTAATTTACTTGATATCCTGTTTATGTGGATTATTCTTCCGTTACTATTACAATATTCTTAACAACGTATGAGCGCTTTTAATTTGCAAAATAAAAATGCTCAAAATGTTAATGAAAGACTCTAACGTTGAAACCTACATGCCATTATGTTACTTACAAATACCACCTTTAAAAACAGGAAAAACCTAAAATTTATTTGCTAACAAGTATCCCTGCATAGCAAGCTTAATAAATTTTATACATGTTCTAAAAAAAATAAAGTGATACAACCTACAAGTTTGTATGGCCAGTAAGTTTTACATTTTGAAATCCTCCAGAACCAGAGTGTTAGAGTTTCAATCAATAATAACACAGATAAATGTCCATAGCCACGAAATGTGGGCCCAATCAGTGTATCATCTTTACTTTATTTCGAGGGAAAAAGGAAACAGTGAGCAGAGTGGGGGGCTTTAGTTTATCGTCTTTCGTGAGACGGGATTATTTTGATGTTCTTGCGATGCCGGAATCACATAGCCCCAACGTGCATGACACGTCGGCCAACAGCCAATGAAATACAAGATAGATCGTCGTAAGCCCGACCGATTCTGTCGTCCGACCAGCAATTTTGGATTAGAAATGATTTCTATTCTTCGTCGTGTTGTGCGGCACGACGCACAGAATGTATAACATTGCAATGAAATTGTACTGCAAGCTTTCCCTACAATGGTAAATACGCAGCTTAAAAGAAAAACAAATTGAAAACTACTGTATCTAACTCTTAAAAATAATAATTTTACTTTTGTATGCATTAGCGATACCATTTTGTCACCATTAGGTATTATAAATTTCCCTCTTGTTCATCGCCTTTGAGACTAGCGTAGACTATCAGTGCCTTCTAAATAGTTTGTTTAAATGCCGAGAGTGTGGTGTCGGTCGTGTTGTAAATTCAAGTAGTCACATTGAACTGTGACGTGGTTGCGTTTTGGGTCGTGTCGTGCTGTGTTGGTCGGGTCTATGTGATTCCGGCATGAGTGTGTGGCATTTTGAGTTGCATATTGTTTTGACGGAGCAGTGGAAAATTTTGCTCGTATGGACATAACATTTAAATTATTTAACTTCAAAAATTATAATTTTAATGAAAATACAAAACGCCATGCATACGTCGCTGTTCGTATCAGTACAGATGAAATAATATATACAGGCACACATTTTGACCGAAGTTAACCTTACACTCGAATTTACGATGTAGACAAACAAATATTATTCACTCACTACAAAAGTGTGGAAAGTGCGGCATTTTTCAGGCCACGTGCATTTCAGTAATTATAAATACATTTATAAAACACGCAAACTTACTCTTGTAACCTCTTGAACACGTGTTTTTCTATGGCAATCCTTGCAAGTTTACTTCACTAAATTCACGTTTGTTCGTCACTAGCGTTAAATAATTTATTTGCAAAATCGTTCAGTAAAATCAACACTGCGCAAGTTTTCTGATACAAACAAACTTAAACTTATATACGGAAATTATATCCGTGTCACTTCATTGTGGATGGCGGTTAGGAAAATGGCGGAACGAGCAGTTTTAACGACGTGCCGATTAATATTACATTTCACTTAACAAAACGCACTACAACGGTACATACACCCAACTATGTTTGGAAAAGCAAATAAAAAATAATTACCTACCGTTTAAATATTCCGACAACACCAATAATATATTCGTATAATAAACACGATGAGAAAAAAAGCGTACGCACAACTGCCTTCACCGGGCTGGAAACATAAACATGGATAGCACTTGGCTGGAAACCTTTACAGTTCGTATGTGTCGACATCCCCTGTCATAAATGCTGAACATGTTTTTAAAGTCCCGTTACTAATAGCCGAGAAAATTAAATAATGCTTTAGAAACATTATTTAAATCATAAATGTTGTAAGTATAATTAAGACTTTAAATTACAACTTTTAATTCTGAGTACTATTTTCTTCCAAAACCGTTATCAAAATAGCCAATTTAACAACACGGATCCCGCAACAGTACATCAGCTTATACAATACTGAAGGAGCGAGAACATTTACTTTTTACATACTGTGTAGGTTGGTCAAATTGTCTGTTAAATTTGAGACCACTTATATGAAATGTACAATATCCTGCTTTTAAAGGCTGTATTAATGCTGTAATTTTCATTGGTTCCTATATTTCTTTTGTTAACAAACTTGTTGGTAGAATAAGGGAATATTTCTTTTAATTCTTTTCTATTTTGCATATATAATTAATTCATATTGGTGTCTAATAAAGGTAAATTTGTAAAGTTATTCTTTGTTATCCATTCTGTTACCCGCTTACTTTTATTTCTAGGTTGTACAAATACATTATTCAAGAATGTAATTTATTTTTTTCAATTTCTTTCTATCTTTGGGATATAATTCAGTGGTGAATTTTCGAAGTTTATTCTTCTTTGTTGATTTATAATTCTTGGTATAATAGCTGTAATTAAATCAGCTTACCTTAAATTGTACCAATATTTAATTTTGGAATCTCTACCTATAATTCTTAAATCCCTCACTCTCCTATTGTTAATCTCAACTGTTAGATTGTTCGTCGTCATGTATTATATGTTTATTTACTAGTAAAACAATTTGTAAAGTTTACAAAGATTATAGATCTGCTGAAAAAATATAAAAATATAAAATAACATGGAATGAAATTGGGGAAAAAAAAAACTGTGTTTTAATTATTGACAATAATGAAATCGTTTTTAATATTTAACTTCTTGTTGTGAGGATATTTCTCTTTATAGCATTTTTTTTGCAAATTGATGCGCGTTTATCCTTGGTATTTTTATTAGGAGAAAATTATTTTATATATTTATTCTCTTCACATGCTGTACTTGTAATTACTATGTTGAATTTCATTTAGAGTATATATTGCTGTATTGTGTGAATTTTACTTTTTATGTCTTTTGAGATAAGCTTTACAAACTTATTTTCCACATTCACATAGTACATTCTCTTTAATTAACTCACAATAATTTTTAGCATAGTCTCTATATAATTTTTTGCAGATGTTAAAATGCTCATCTTTTGTGTGTTTATGTGATGCAAAACTTCCTGTTTAATAATACTTCACCACACTTTTTACATTGCTTTTATTGATTTTCCATTTTTATTTAATAATTTATATAAGATCATTTTTTTATATTTTATACATTTTTTTCTTTATAAATCAAAATCGAATTTCTGCTCAAGAAGTGAAACAATTCGTTTGAATAGACTAAACTGCAAGATATAGAATAAATAAATGGTTTACTGCTACAGATTTTGAAATCTACGAATCTACGTTTGGTAAAAAAAATTAATTGTCATCTAGATGGCAAGTATAAAATTACATTGCCAGACCGCTATGTGAAAATATTTGATAAAAATACTCTGAAACTAATAAATGAGAAAGAAGTTTTTATAGCATATAGCGGCTTAAAAGAGATGAAAAATGGTAAATCTGTGCATGATATTGAATTCTCTTAAAAATATATAAGTTATATGAATTTGACTATTTTTAATATTTCTTTTGATTTTAGCTTAAACTTACTTTATTTTAGCTTAAATTTGCTGCTTTTTAAACTGACACAAATCCTGCACGGAGTTTTTGGAAAAATTATTATTATTTTTTTGCATAAATTTACTTGATTTTGGCTTAAATTTGCTTGTTTTTGAGAAAGTGAAAACTAGATAATGACTTAAAAGACTCTTCATTTTGGAGCTAGAAACCATGATTTTGGAGCGAAAAACCTTGACTTCGGAGAAAAAACCTTGTTTTTGGAGCGAAAATCTTAGTTATGACATCTCCTTTTTGAAAAAACTTTCAGAGCTTAAATTTACTCTCAAAAACCTCGATTTTGGAGCAAAATTGCTTGATTTTTTGATGAAAAAGATGGTGAGCTAGAACCTGCATTATATATCTATTGCGAGGAAGTGCTTTTTCTAGGGCATGTTTTGACCTCAGAAGGGATACGCAGGGTGCCGGATAAGCTAGCTGCTATCACGGAATTTCCTGTGCCCAGGAACGTAAGACAGTTAAGAGCATACCTTGGAGTGGTCGGTCCTTACCGCAATTATTCAGATAAGGTTGCGCAGGTGTGTGCACCGTTGTTTGAGCTATTGAGAAAGGATGTAACCTGAAAGTGGACAACAGAGAAACACCAGGCTTTCGAAGCTATGAAGGAACTACTTTTGAGTGAACATGTAATTCATCATCCTGTACAAGGTGCCACGTATTATTTGTACACGGACTCTTCAAGTTACGCTTTGGGAGCGAAGCTCGCACATGTGAGCTCTGACGGCGGCCGAATGCTCAATAAGGCAGAGAAAAATTATACTTTGACTGAGAAGGAAATGCTAGGTGTAGTTTGGGCGTTACAGCATTTTCGTAACCTGTCACTGGGCGAGCGCATTGTACTAGACTTACCACCAATCATTGATAAGTTTACGCACAGGAAAACTTTTCAGTAGTCACCTGACAAGATGGTCACTGTTAATACAGGAATTTAACCTAGGTTTTCAGCATATTAAAGGAAGCGAGAATGTCGCAGCTGACTACCTCAGCCGTATTCCGGATGGAGTACCGGAAATGGAGAGTAAGAATACGAACGAATTTTTCGTTGCGCAAGTTGCTACGCAACCAGAGTTGTCACGGCTATCGCAAGAGATTTTTCTAATGTTCTGCAAGATCAGGAAGCAGATAATTTTTGCAGCAAAGTATTAAACAAGCTTCAAGAAGTGACAGCTGAGCATCCACTGAGGAATTATTTTTGTACAAGTTCCGATGGAGTTTTGTTTCAACGTGGTTTGCATCAGAAGGAATTTGAAACAGAATGGAAAATTGTCGTACCGGAAAAATTACAGGAACATCTTATAATTGGTACGCACGAGGTGGTTGGTCATGTAGTTGTAAGAAAAATGTACAAAGCATTGCGCAGACAATTTTTCTGGAAGAGAATGCTACAAAAAGTAACCCCGCTGTAAGGACCTGTAACTTGTGTCAGATATGTAAACATCCACAAGAAAACTAGGCAGGTGAAATAAAACCTATTATTCCAAAAAATCCATTGGATTTAGTGTCAGTTGATCTGTTCGGTCTATTACCACATTCAAGAGCTGGATTGGCCTATATTTTCGTAGTGATGGATGTGTTTTCTAAGTACACGATACTATACGCAATAGTACGTGCCAATGCTAAGACAGTTAGTTGTAAGTAAACTGGAACAGTTTATTAAGGAAGTTGGAAGACCGGTATGCGTTTTATCAGACAAGGGTACGCAGTTTACCGGACATGTATGGCAAACAAGTTTACGAGAGAAGGGGATTGTACCCACTATTACTGCACCCAGACACCCGGCCGGAAGTCCCGTCGAGCGCAGAATGAGAAGTTTGGGACATACACTACGCATATTTTGCCATACTGCTCAACAAAGTTGGCGAGATAAAGTTCCACTCGTAGAATTTATTTTTATCCACACCATTCAAGAGAGCACTAATTGTACCCCTTGGGAATCATTGACGGTTCAACGCTCTGTGATTTACGACTCTAGTAAGCTGCCACAACCTCCAAGAATTGCACACGGCGACGAACAACAGTCAGATAAATTAAGAGAAGTTACGCTGCTAGTAAGACATAGATTGCATCTAGCAGCTGAGAGACGAGCCAGATACTCAAAGAAGTGTAAAGTAACTAAACTACAGCCAGGTCAGCTTGTTTTGACTAAAGTGGTAGGAATGAGCAAGCACTGGGATCATTTAATGGGGAAGTTTCTGCCATTATTTTCTGGACCATTTGAGGTTAAGAGAAGTATTTCACAACTGTTATAAGTTGGTTATCTCAGGCACTAATGAATTCATAGGCAGGCAAAATGAGTAATTTACGAGTTTATCGATCTCGTGAAAAAGAAGGTCTAGTGCGTGCTTGAAAGAAAACAGGAATAGTAAGACGAAGCTGATTTACCGTCTTGTAATACGCAGGCTAGTGGAAGGCATTAACATGATTTGTAAGTTGTGAGTACTTGGTAAGAGGATTTTGGCGTGTCTGCTGCCCCTCGATGAGCCATGAAAGTTAATTTAACTTCCAACATTTTCTTTTTAAAGCCCCGCACTACGTATCTTCGAGGAAGACTGAGCCAGAAAAAAAATTTGTAAACACTGTTATCGCTGCGCCAGGATTGTGACACATCTGGAGAGAAGTGATGTGCTCGACACAGAAGTTACACATACTGTTTAGTTACCATGGATCCTAAACAGGGAGGAATACGGTCTATGCTTCCTAGGGGACACGTTATGCTACCTCAGCGCGAAACATTTCCACGTAGACTCCCAATCTCATGTCTGGAACGCCGCTCGATCTCATGTATCTGAAAAGAGATAAAACAGACGGACCCGGAGGCCTTTTCAGGGGAAACAAAGCAACTATGTTCATATTAACAAAAAATAAAGACTCTAGTACTTGATTTTACGTACCGTGATTTATTCTGCATTGCTGATGGCTCATTATAATCCACATTGGTATAGAATTCTCTCAGAATATCCAAGGATAAAGTAGCGATGTTTCGTTGTGCTAATAATATTTTTTCTCGGTTTTGTTTGCGCTGCTGGAGTTCTTGAAAGTTATGATGTTTGTATATAGTAGAATAAGTTTGATATTGATTATGTATCCTGTCATATGTTCTTCGTTGTTTTGTTTATTATGTTGCCGTATGGGTTTGGCAATGTGAGATGACGTTATGCCAAGTAAAACGCCTATATTTTTCAGGCATAACTTCCTAGTGATGTAATTGTTGTGTGTTCTTCATGTATGTATTTCTTCCTCTAGTGTTGTTTATACTATGATATGCTGCCTATATAGTAATTAGGAAAGCTAACCCTTTAGTTAGTGGTCATAAGTCATTTGTAAATACCCTAGTAAACATTTAAGTGCTATCTAAACAATGAACGAGTGAGAATGAGCAAGTGTCGCTAGTAAACTGTTTGTCACCAAACGTTTATAGTGATGCAACTACAGACACTTGGTGTGAGCCTACGAACACGCACTTCACTGTACACGCCAGTAAACGTAAACACGCATACGTAAACACACTTTTTTTTTCGCAGGAGACTGGAGAGTCCCGACAGCTGCGATCTTTAGTGCAACGGAACTGTAGTGCGACGAGTTAACACGATGTGTTGTCCCACGAGGTACAGAACTGTTTGTACAGGTATGGGAGCCATACATGATCCAGTGCGTCGCCGAACCACGAGACGCTTTCTTCAAAGATACGACGCACCTGCCTACCCGGACGCGCTGCTTTAGACTGTAAGCCGATTGGCGCGGTTTGTGCGCACGGGACCGAGGTTCGAGTCCCGTCGGCAGTTTGCCGAGTACACAGAGCTGCTCTGCAAATCATGTAATCGGAGAGACGCAACTAGCCACCCCGCCTCGTCCGGACAGCTGAAGACTATATCAAAACAGATGGTAAAAAGGAGGTAAAAGAGTAAAGAAGACGGTAACCAGAGTACCGCCCAAAACATTGATTTTCAAAGTGGTGAATTTGGGGGGGAGGGGGGGGGCACGCCCGCCAAGGGAGGCGCGACAATATGCTACGGGGGGCGCGGGCGCCGAGCTGTTCACTTGTAGAGTTAGTAAATAGAATTTAATCTTTTTTAATCGGACTCTAATGGTAATAAAATTTTCATATTAGCGACGGATCCTTTCCATGATGACTCGCTACCAGAAAACCTCCAAGATCAGGCGTTGGAAATAAAAAATGATTCTGCTGCGAAATACGATTTTGAGAAGATTGACAAAAACATAGTTTTAGGTCAAATACTTTGAATTTTATTCCGCCATAGCAGAGCAAGCGCTACGATCGTATTTACCTTTTTCCAGCACCAATTTGTGTGAAAGGGCGTTTTCAACAGTAGTAACAATAAAAACGAAGTATAGATGCAAAATCGACATCGCCAGTGATTTACGTTGTGCAATTTCTTCTATTCAACCAAGAATTGGGAAGCTTGTTAAAAATATGCAAGGTCATCCATCTTATTGATTGATTAGTTCACCACTATTTATATTCAATAAGCATTAAAATTTAATGATAAAATTAAACCTTTGAGACTATTATTCGTTTTTGTTTTACCCTAATAATAATGAAGTTTTTTGTCACGGTTAAGGGGTGGGGAAGGGTAGTAATTTTTTTTTGAAAAGGGAGGCGTGATAAACTAAAGTTTGGGAACCCCTGGCCTAAAAGAACTTGTTTTATTTTATTTTGTGAATTTCCAACCATGAAATATCCTTACCCAAATGTATTGCTATGTAATTTTGTACCATGTTTATTTTATTTTTCAGCTTCTTGTAATAAGTGTATATTGAAATGTGATTTTGATCCCTACTGCAAAGAGACTGTTGAATGGACATTTTTACTAAGGGAATATTAAATGAACATTTTTACTGAGCGAATATGTACACATACGCAGATAGGCCTACGTTCAGAATGTCTTGTTCCATTGTTTTGTTATGTCTAGACATCTCACCCATAAAAATATACAAATTATATAATTGAATGATTTCTTTAGTGAGTTATAAATAGTACAAATTACGTAATATTTAAGAATGGTAATACAATAAAGTCCAAATTTGTACACACAGTTATTTTATACAAGTTTCATATTACAGAGAAAATTAGATAAGAAACAGCTTCAAAGAGTATTCAATTAACACTGGTAAATTTCTTATAACTAACTTTATTATTATCAGTCATTATAATTTAGAAATTCCAACATTTAACAGAAACACCTGTTTAGGAGAATAAAGGTAGGTAGCTGCACTGTATTGGCTATAATGTCCGTGATGAGTGTACAGGTTTCTTGTTACCACTCTGTTAGAATAAATCTTTTGCAAATGTACACTGTACACAGCCCAATAAAGCATCATCATAATGTGTACATCTGTCCTGTTGTATCCACAAACACAAATGCATTACTAAAAATTCTTAAACAGTACATTTTTCAGGCACAAATTTTAACAGTTTTAGGTGCAAACACACTGAACTCATTTCAAACAATTAAAGTAATTTACCTGTGCCCCTGGTAATTCACAAGGGAAATCTTTAGCATAAATCTACAACATCCTTCAGATAGTTTAATAAAGTACTTACACATAAATACACACCCCTCCAAAATAACATGTAGTAAAGTTAAAGACAAGTGCAAATTCAGTACTGAAATATTCACCTTATCAATTTGATTAAGGTACAAACATAGTTAAAACAAAGTTATCCAGGTGTATAGCTCAAAAATGTCTAAACTCTCATGATTCCAAACAAACCTTTTTAAAAGACAGTTTTCTTCTACAGTATGTGCATATTTTGGTAAAGTTTACATCATTTAATATATATTTCGTCCATTTTACTTATTCTCAATGGTATGATTTGTAAGGTATTTACGATGCAGGAGTGTGTCTAAAATAAAAGAATATATACTCTTAATAGGGATGGATATACAATACCAGTATACACATGGAATACTGAAATTGCCACTACATTATATTAAAAAAAAGTACAGAAACTCCTGCAATAACGTCGGGTTACATTCCTAAAAATTAGGTAGTAAGAAACGGCTTTGTAGAAGTTAAATTTTCCGACAATGATGTTAAATTCAGAGGTTGGGTTTACCAGGCGCTCCTAAATACTGATGGCTTTTGTTGCATTTTATAAGAACGTGCATTCTACATATATATTTTGAAGGCAAAGTTGTTAGAAATTGTGAAAATACAGTAAAATATCAATTTTAATTGTATCGTATAAATTTCATGTTATTTTAACAAAAATTTGTTGGCAGAATTTTTTGACATTGTCCCCCATAACCTATGTACATTTAAACAGGTACAGTGCATACGACATATTTTATTTGAACATTTCACAGCCATATTATTGTATCGTTATTTTGCAGTTTATTTTATGGTCTATACTCTCTTATTAAAAAAAAATATATTTTTCAAAATTTTTGCCAGTCCCGCGTCGCTTCACTGGTTCAACGATATTTGCACGAAGCATTGTGTGGATCGAAAGGAGGAATATACAAATATGAATGATATTCTGCTATATTTCTTCCGATACGACGTCGCTGGAATTTTAAATGCAAATTCCTCCTAACTCTTTGCCTTATGTACAGACGTGCAGAACGAAAACAAAATTCTTAGATTTGTTTCACTGAAAAAAGTATCCCGTTGCTGAATACAGGCATGCACTATGGCAGCATACTTGTAAAAATTAAAAACAAATTAATGTTGTACGCCTTGTATTAGCAGTGTTTTAAGTCCGGTATCAATAGGCATCTACTCGACAACAGTGCAGAAGTTGTTTGAGGAGTCTAAATGAAAATGTATATGTATATTGGCGAAACAATATAAAAATATTCCACATGTTCTAAAAAAACAGTGGGTGGGAAATCACTTTTCCCACTGTAAATATGCCTACAAACACCGTCGAAGTTACGTTTTTCAGTGCTCCTGTTTGTGCCGAACAGTGTTGTTCTTTCATTTTTGTGCCTAACAAAGCGAATTCAATAAATCTGTAGGGTTTGAAGTACACACGTTTCTTTTACCAAAACTCTGTTGTGCCACAAAAAAACATTTTAGCAAGACAGTGCCAACGATATTGTAAATCGCTGTCACAAATTACAAACGGCGTAAAAGGTGGCGTTATAGCTTGACTTACTGAAATACAAACACTATATTCATGTAATCAATAAATATGTATTTTATTTGGTGTATTATCCAGTACCGGTACCCAAACGATGGAGTACTGGCATTTGTCATGTAGGAATTACTCTACAATGTACTTAGACTGCAGAGGTATTTGATCAGGTACACACTTTTTAAAGAGACTGTTATAATGTGGCTTGTACATTTTTGTAAACTTTGTGACAAATTAATAACTTAAGTGCAGATAATTATGGGCTATCTCCAGGTCCTGTATCATGAGGAATGTATTTTAGTTTTACCCCTTGTGTTATACTTATATATTTCACTATTTGCTGAAAAATTCATATTTAGTGCAAAAGTGATAGTTTGATATAAATGCAGATAGAGTACAGTCATTTCAGGTATTTTTTTCCCCCATATGTGGCCATGTCTGAATTTGCTCACCAAGTTCGTCTTTGTCAATGTAATCGTTACCATATTTTAAGACTGGCTGAATCTGTTATATAAATGGGGCAGGCGTGGCTAAATTTAAGGAAAGTAAAACGAATTTTAGTATCCTACATTTAAACGGGAACCACATTTTTGAATTGGTAAATAACTCTTGTAAAAGATTCAGTATTTATATTTGTTAGGGTTGGAGGACAAACTTTCACCAAACTTAAAAATGAATTACGATTAGCAATTTCTTTTCAGCTGTGCCACTTGTTACATAAAGAAATTGTTAGTCTTGCTTGCAATGAACATTCAAAATTGTCTACGCAAAAAAAACTAGGCAAGACTTTTATTCTGGAACTGATGCTTTTTTTTGTATCGGAGCAAAATTGAGTAAACATAAACAAAAACCTGAGACAGCTAGTCTGAAACTTTCCGAAACTATGTAACTTTAACTTCCCGACTGCCTAGCAGAACGGACCCATTTGTCACCTGCGCCTGACGTGTTTCTGGCATGTACGCATAATCGTCGTCGTAGTTTCAGAACACATTTAAAGACTCTCAGCAAGAATAATATTACAGTGGAAAATTAAGTGCTTATTACCTTACCTTATTGAAGAGTTGAACACTGTGGCCGAAATTTTACGTTTGCGACACGAGAGATTGACTTTCTACAAGGTTACAGGCACGGAGTGGCGGCATGTCCGCACAGCTAGCTGTTGATGTCTGACATGGCCGACGCTGTTCCGGCTAGGTTACACTTGAGAGCAGCACCGTCGCTTGGAGCGCTCCTCTTAGCAGCAATTTAAAATAGGCAGCACCACTTTTACACGTTTTCCTGGAGTAAACGAACAAATAGAAGGTTCCACCTGTGGTAATTGGTGGATTTATTATTGGTCAGTTTATGTATATATTTTTGTGATAAAGGCTTGTATTTAACGATCCCCGGAGCCGGCCTCTGCGCAAGTCATCTCCTGGGATCGTGCCAGTTAAGTACAATCTTTTATAATGTATATTTGATAATGTAGCAATGGAAGCTAAAAGCTCTTCTGGCTAATTGTTATGAAGGACGAACTCTGAGAGGTTCATAGCATGACGGTTAAATTTAATAATTTGGTGTAGTGTGGGCATAAAATTTAACAGCATTTCAAGACTTAGAATTTTGTAAATTCTAGTAAGTGCCCTCAAAAATGGCGACATATTTTAAAAGGAAATAAAATTTTGGTCTGTAATATCACGAATGGAGAATTTTAAAATAATGTTTTTTTGGAAAACGTAAAGTTTTTGTCAATGATAAATCCATAATTAACGCTGTTGTGAGATCAGAAATATTTGAGTCAGCCTTAATTTCGCAAAGTAAGAGGCCAAGTAAAAATTGAGAATCAATTTTTAAGAAATAGCGACCTATTATTATTTAAAAAACTTGTTAACTAAAACTAATAATACTACATATTGGGGCAGGGCTCTACTGTTTTCAATTTAACATCTACATTGAGTCAACATACAGACAAAGTCTTTTCTGCATATGTTGGCTGAGACCCTCACAATACCTATCTTCGGCTATATAATTGCTTGTACCCCTTTCCTAACTCAGCTCTCGTTACGACAATCAACGTTAAGTATAACATTCAGTAAGGCCTATGTCCGAGCCTCATTTTTAAAAGGCCAAATTGTAGTTACAGCAGAACCCACTACGTCCATTCATTAAATACACTTTAGAATATTTTACTCTGCTACTTATTTTATAATGATCGTAAGACTTTTAAATTCGTTTCATTCTTCATGTTGAACTCATATAATTTAGATTATATTATATATCTTAAAACCATTTTGAAAACAGCACATTTAAAAATTTGGACGCAATAAAAGTTAGATGTCTTTATTAGACATCATAATCGTTTAGAATAACGGGACGACAAACACACACGACCGAAAAAGTTCACTTGACTACTCTTTAAAGAAGTAAACTTTACATTTAATACATATGTGATAAAAGTGTACCAGTCAAGAAGATAATGAAAACAAAAGTAAACAAAACATAAAAATATAAAAATGAAGACTAAATTCATCTATCCTGATGCACAGTGCAGAACGAAAGTCCAATATACATGGAAGTTAGTTCTCCCTTTTTACTGTATTTTTATCCTTGTTCATTTTGGACTTATTTTATAGTCAAGTGAGACAAAGTAGTGTGTCCAATAAATCTCTGAATGTAATTCAATTACACGACCGCTATCCAACCGTGAGATGTAAATTGCATGCAGAAATTTCGTGCATTAACTCAACGATGTGCTGTCCAGAGCGAACTTTTGCCAACGTTCACTAACGTAGGCAGATCGAACTGGCGCGCACTTGTGTGGAATCAAGACACCCATGAACATAAAAATGTGCGCATCTAGTGAAAATCTCCCGATAACTGCGAGAGTTGCTTAATCGGCACATGTGTTGATGATTATCAAGCAGTAATTTTCATGTGGGTGCATGTGCATACGTGGTAAGACGGCAATGCTGTCGCTCATGCTGCTGCCATTGGTAGTGATACGGAGGGGTCACTGAATGAATGCATAGCAGTATGATGAACGCATCTTGCAGCCCCATGTGCTACAATACCTCACTGACTATACAAACGCACCATTTTGAAACAAGATGTTGCTCGCTCGCGTATGGCTTTGGTTTACCAACGTTGTTTACGTTTTGTTTCTACACTTATATGGTATTTCCGGTCAGAACATTGCGGGGGTGTAGTAGTTGGACTACTCGCCTCCAACCTAGGCGAACCGGATTTTTGCATGTGGGAATCGTACTGGACGATGCTGCTGGTTAGCGGGCTTTCACGGGATCTCCCGTTTCCCCCCCCCCTTGAATTCCGAAACTGCTCCATATTCACATATTGGCTCTAAAGACCTTGATGTTAAGAGACGCCCAAATATCTCCACCTCACTCTTACACCCTAACGCAACTCACCGACCACTTCGGTGTACGTGTATACATGCGAGGAATCTCATACAGGAGTTGTTGATGGGAGTAATTTTTGTACATACCCCCTGGTTTAGCAGTGTGCTATTTTCTTCGGTGTGATAAAGCACCATCATTTAAAATTTATTAATTTAATTATGGTGCCCTCCTTTCTGGGTGCTGGCTGCTGCATGCATAAATGCCTGTTTAGTAAAGAAACCACTTAACATAATCGCAGTATGTTTTTATAAAAATTAAAAAAAACTGGTGCCAGGTGGCTCGCTCGGGAATTCAGGTGTAAATGAAATAAAGGAAACTTAAAAATAATACTACTAATGAATTTTATGGCTCGCTTATAAAATAAAGTATATTACTGCAAACATTTTAGGACAACGCAGCACGACGATAACACTGCATGCCAGTTCAAACTCTAGCGATTGAGGCGATGACGCATTTATTGCTCGTCCAGTTCTCGGCCTCAAACAAAGACAATATCTCCAGGTATGTGGGCCCCTTACATATATATATATATATATATATATATATATATATATATATATATATATATATATATATATATATATATATATATTAGGGGTCCACTATAATAAAGAGAAATCATCTCTCTCTCTCTCTCTCTCTATATATATATATATATATATATATATATATATATATATATATATATATATATATATATATATATATATATATCTTTATTATAGTGGGCCCTACCTCGGTGCTAAAATTTAGGGTCCGAATTAAAATTATATTTAACGATGTTTTTCGTTACGTGAACTCGTAAGTGATCAGTAAATAATCAACCCCTATTTCATGAAAATTTTATGATGCCCCAAAACTACTTGTAAATATACGGATATGAAGAAGTTCAAAGTTGACAGAGTTCAAAAGCAGATTTGGTTTTGTTAAACTTCCCTTTTAGAATACTGTTACACGTATCTCGCACTGAAGAGATACAGGGGAAACCTCCCTTGAGAGAAAAAGAAATATAAACAAGACTCTAAGGAATATTGCAAGCATTTTACATCTTATTAGTGGAGGAAAATTCCAGTCTTTTTCGGACTATTGGGTAGGCATATAATGTAAAAAAAATAAGGTGTTAGAAAGCTTCCCTATTAGTCAACGCATTGAAAAAAATACGAATTTTCTTTCATTCGGAAATTAAAAAGAAAACAACATTTTTGGTTAACTACGTAAATATTTGAGTTAGCCCAACTCGCAATTTTTTAACATTTCGAAGAAGGTGCCTCTATGCCACACGGACAGTAATTGATTTATATTACATCGTTTGTGAATTCTCATACATTTATAAAATAAATTTAATTCTGAACTCCAGTAATCAGTGATCTAACTATGAGAAATCTGCCACTAAATAATCATAGGTCTGAAAAACACCGCTTGATCGTAAAATATATGAAGGAGCTTGATAAACGGATAAGCATTATTTATTCTGTTCGCTGTTGCCACAGGTGGATGTGAATATAAACGTACCTTTGAACATAGCGGACTATTGGCGAAAATGCATCGGTAAACCTGTTAAACTTTCTGTGGACAAATGAACAGAACACTTAGATAAAGTAATAAGCAGCGGCGTCTCGAATGTTCAGCTGTTCACAGAGAAGTCTGCATATACTCTGCATCTAGCTTGTTGCAATCAGTATTATCGTTACATAATCACGCTGAATGTTCAAAGAGTTAACAATCAAATGAAATAATTTTAATATGAGAATTGATTATAACGGTTGAATTCCAGAATCATTGGAACTGCAATTGTGTTAAAACTCTCTAATTAAAATTTATTTTACGATAGCAATGCATTATTTTATAGTGTTTGATATAAATACAAAATAATTAGCTGTTTGTTGTGCAATCTACGTGACAAACATTGTTTGGTTTTTCATAGCCTTATTCACGGTACGTTTATGCAACTGTATTACTAAAGTAATTTCAAGTTAAATTAAGCACTGTTGTAACCAACAATCGATTATAATTTGTACCCGTAACTGATTGAAATAACGTGAAAACACTGAGCCGTACGTATCTCAGTAAAACCGACTACATAATAGGAATACCAGTCACGTGTCTTTATATTTCAATAAAAGTATGAGTTTAGAGTTCTGGCAGCGGACATTTGGTTTATTTTGTTTTTTAGAAAATTTTTCGTCGTAAAATAATGTCAAATTATTGACGCTCAATGCCTATCACAAGCACGTGCTATGATTACTTTTACATTTAGAAGAAGAAGGCACTGAGCAGAAATATGTCACTAAACATTGTTTCGATATTAATTGTTTGATTAAAGACGAACCAGCTTTGTAACTATAGACGGCGAACAATTTATGTCTCGGTCTAATAGAAGAGGAAGGCACGTCCAACCAATTGTTGCGTCAGAGAAATTTGAGACTCCATGATGCCAGGTGTAAATGTGATATACTTCAGTCTTGAAGTATTTTCACCACACTGACAGCAGCGTGGGACAAACTTACCGCACTACCACACACGTGACAAGTCAGTCAGAACTATTTGCAGATAAGCCTTCTGGATACAAGAACACCTAATATGGGTTTGACTCGCAAGACTTAGAAAGCCACCAAATCATACGTAACTAGAACTCTAAGAATTGTTCGCGCCGAAGTATTTCTCCGTCGCATTTGGTAAAAGGATAATGAAGGAATATGAAAAATATAATTGGATTTTGTTCCATCTCGTAGGTACACTATAAAATACAGCCATAAGAACCCATACAACAAAAGTTGAAATAATCAGTATACGCCTAAGTCTGCAAAAACGGCAAAAAAAAAAACTAGAAAAAATCCATACAGATATTTTGATAATTTTTTTTACATCAGCGCCTCTCTCTCCCTTCCCTTTCACCGAGCGAGGTGGTGCAGTGATAAAACACTGGATTTACATTCCGGAGGACACGTGTTCAATTCCCAGTCGAGCTATCCTTATTTCGGTTCCCAGAAATTACTCCAGGCGATTGCTGGGATGGCGCCTCATTGCAGGTCATACCTGACTCCTTCCCCGTTCCTCTTCCGCTCAGCAACTTACCGCGTCATTAATGACATCGGTGTCGACGATATGTTAGGCCCTACCTATCACTACCCTACTCTAATCTCCCGGAGTGTACATCGGGCTTCCGTTCAGCCAAACGTAAGAACAGTAGATTTTTTCCGTATTTTAACTTCTTACACTTCATTACTTCTGTCCATGTTGTTTCCCGCTACATACTTGTGTTGGTTTTCTGTGGATTAATTGCTTGTGCATGTCCTTTTGTAAACAGTTACGTAGTTTTGCACCGTTATTTTTTTTTGTTGTCAGCTTAGACAATGAAGAATGTTTGGCTATAATTGTATTGCTCCCTATTCATTTATGTCTAAAAACAAGCAATTCTTTAAATTCTTCGTAGTCTTCACTGATATTACTCAGTTACAGCTCTTTACTTTCATTGACTGCGATTTGTGAAAGGAGTCACCGGAGAAAATGGCTCCACGTGGTGCGATAACGAGCGAATAGGGGAAACGAAGCTACGTGAGTTCGCCGGGTCGACCTACCACCGTGTCGACTGCTGTAAGTGACGGGTGACCTAATTCCCAGGCGCCCGTGCTACTTCCTTCACTGCTTCATGTGGCCGTAGGAAACACGTGTGCCGCTTCTTGTGACCAGTTTGCTAGTTCAGAAGTTGACTACCGTTTATTTTCACCGTTAGTTGAACACTCCTTCATTTTAAACATTGCGTACCCTTCCGCCACAAGTGAAATTACATATTGCCATTGGCCTTACGATCTCTATATAGGATGTCGATAAAGAATACAGCACTTTTGAAATCAAACTATGAGGAATATCACTGCTCCTACCTGCATATACTTTAACTGGCACACTGACTGAGATTCGCATATTGAAGTTTGTAACGATGGAAGGAAAGTAGTTCCATGTCATGACGAATCAAAATTGTTAGGCAGACATGTGTAATTATTAAAATGATTAATTTTCTCTTTTGGTTTTTTTTAATGCCTATGAGTGTAAGAATGAACAAATTTTGTAAAATATTCACTTGTATAATAATTTCACAGTTTTAGTTAACCGAAGCAAGAGTAAAGTAATAAAATTCCATAGCAAATTTCAATTTCACATGAGGCGTAAGGATACAAAACGAGGATAAATGTAGTCCTTAAGATGGGTTTTCAAAAATGTTCTCTTTACCATGGGCAGCATAACATTGCGAGAGTGTTATACAATGTTGAGGGTTAATTGAGCATTAATGAAACCCCGGTTTAGGTTCTACTTTCCTTCCACGTTTGTATCCTTCCGCAACATGAGCATTCCCTTGAAATCGATCACTGTATTCATGTCTCTATTAAAGACGCTGTCTGTCCAGGTCCCCAGACACAGCAAAGAGCTTCAATCGTATGGATGTCAATTTAAAACTGTTCAAAATTACATGTCTTCTAATGAATATAATCTAAGAAATTTTTCATGTCAGGATATTGTTTTAGTTTACTATTTCCATCTCTAATGCATAATTTTTAAAGTAAAAATAGGTTTAATATCAGTGTTCCACAAACTTTTTAAACTTACAAATTTCGTGACAGAACACTTTACATACAATAGGTGCAGCATATAATTATCTTTATTACAACGCTATAAAATTATAGAGCAAATGCTGAAAGTCCTGTACAGACGTGTTGACGAAAGAAATGTGGCACGCCAGTTCAGTGCATTGCGCGTAAAGTCGACCAGACATTCGATGCGCGCACCTGGGCCACCCTTATAGAGTGCCAAAGCAAGATACTTCCAGCCAAACGACGTCCTCAAATGTAACTGAAAAATTACTAGTATCCTAAATATGTTACTAATAGTATACTTATTAATGTTATGTGTATAAAACAAACTGAAACTAAAATTTAAAAAAAATTATGTCCACAAATTTAAACTTCACGCGTTTAATACGACGTTTATTCATGAAACAACTATACATAGTTCATTCACGATTTCTTCGGATGTTTTGAAACAAACTTTTGAAAAATCGCCCTTCGAGTAACGTGTCAAACTGATTTTAAAATTTCTTTTATACCACAGACGTATAACACTGTAATTAAATTTAAAGCATCACATTTTTGAATAAATGAATCTTTAACTTAGTATCTTTTATAACTTGTAAAATTTATTTCGTATTTAATACAAATTAAAAACAGCGAGAGCAGCGATGTGTTGGCAATGGCTAGTAAGAAATATACCACAGTTAAAATATTGTTTTAACATAGTTTTATTGGTATGCAATATGTAAAATACACGTTGTCTACAGATAAACTTTAATTTTTAGGTTGCACTGATGGAAATATATTTTATCGTTACAGTTGAAAACATCAGTGCAAAATATGGCGCGTAGGTTCTAGTGACATGGTCCTCTTTTTTTCGCCGAGGAATAAACTTAAATAAGTGAAGTGGAGCTCGTGTCTCTCTCTCTTTCTCTTTCTCTCTCGGGAAGTTCCGTACCGCTTGTAGTGCAGCAGGAAAATTATAGACTAAATGTTTTCAATTCTAACAAATTTCACACTTATCACAGCAAAACTAATCATTTTTTATTTGTAATTTACTGCCGAAACGAGATTTTAATGTTTGAATACTTATTATAGGCTAATATATTTAAATGTGATGGCGGGACGGTCACAAAATCCGAAGTTGGCAGACGTGGCGACTGGTGACATTAAATGTCGGTGTTACTATGCTTGTGGCTGAACGAAGTGTTAGTTCGTCTTCCTTTGAAAAAGACTTAATATTTCCGCATCAAGTTTGTAAACGTTGTGTTTTTTTAACCTACCTAGGCAAGTTACGAGGCTGTGATAAATCTGTGTTTCCACGGTAATAATAAACATACTGTATCGTGTGTCGTGACCGCATCTTGTGAAAGGGCTTTGTTGCCTTTTAGTTACGCCGGGCCAGTGTGGTGTGTGTGTGTGTGTGTGTGTGTGTGTGTGTGTGTGTGTGTGTGTGTGTGAGAGAGAGAGAGAGAGAGAGAGAGAGAGAGAGAGAGAGAGAGAGAGAGAGAGAGATTGCAAATATTGGTCGTGGAAAATTATCCATTCTAACCGTGAACTGTTTTTATGGCGAAATTAATTATTATTTAAAAGTCACGTCTGTTTATTCATCACAACTTTGTAACTTTGCCCTAGGTGTTTGAAACACAATTGTGTGCCATGCTTACTTTTCTGTGATTTGAATGTTTGCCACAATTCCAACAAATTACTAAGTTTAGTCGTAAAATTTTAAATAAATATTTAATTGAACCTAGTACCTATGCAAATAAATACGACCGGAATACAATTTACGATAGGTCTTTTTGTGTGCATGTTCGTCAATATCTTTTTAGGTTTGTTGCTACTACGTACAAAAAATAAGCAACACGAGTTGCGTGCTTGAATTTTCCGGTTTTTTTTTTTTTTTCGTTGGATTGGTTGTTCCTTCGCTTTAATATTCGTTACAACTGAGGCTGTCCTTTTAACTAAATAACCCACCACATATCAATAACAAGAGTTTAAATACGACACTTCTTTCCCCCACAGTTGTAACGATGTTAAAACAGTCGTGCAAAATATTAACGTGTATATGTGTAATGTGGTATATCGTGTATAACATAAAATATGTAAACAAAATGTAAAACAATAACTATAAGATCTATCGTCAATACAGACATTGTTAAAAAGTCATAACGCTGACCGTGATATTGGTATAGGCCTAAATTGTGAACATGCATACGCAATGGTTTTGGAAATATGACAGAATTCTTTGAACTTCTGAAACCAGTAAACAAGGCATTTTATAGATAAAACGTAGAAGTCACATGGCAGTGTTATTGTTTACATGTAGTGGAAGGATACATAAACGGTAACCAAAAGTATAACTTTAGCAGGATTTCAGAAAAGACGGCCAATTGTATACAGAATGATCGGAAATTAAACGCCCAAACTACGGGAAGTGATTTATTATGAAAAATAAAGTCGAAAATATGTTGAACACCGTATACCTAAACGGAATACTAAAGGAGATGAGCCTGTGAATATTGGGTTTTGAAAACATATTTTTGCCGAATGCCTCGTACAACGCTTACAAAGTCCGCAGCAAAAAAGTGACATGCTGCCCATGTCGCAGGGACACATGCGTAATGCTGGTAGTCCTCGGTCTGTGCGCACTGCTCGGCTTGAGTAAATGATACGTCAGGACATCGACGACATGCCCTCCAGTAGTACATGCTCCATAGTGCGACAAATGGGCGTGCCCCATTCAACCTCGTGGGACGCACTTCGGGTACATCGCCGCCATCCCTACCGCTGGCAGAATGTCTAAGGTATTAAGCGAAAATACGTTTTAAAAACCCAATTTTCACAGGCTCATATCTCCTCTAATATTCTGATTAGGTAAATGGTGTCCCATGTGCTGTCCACATTATTTTTCATAAAGAATCACCTCCCGCAGTTTGGGCGTATAAGTTTCGAACACTCTATGTTGATATGAACTTTACCGGGAGCAAGCGACTCGTTGTGTACGTTGATAAAATTTGTTGATGGTTAAATTAACACTTTAGAAATCAACCTTTGAAAAATGTTATGGTCCCTACTCGCATATATTTTTAACGGGCAAACGGACTGACATGCGTCCAGTAAAGTTGGCAACGGGCGGAGGGAAATAAGTCCCATGTATTGGGATTTAATTTAAAGAAATAAGTAAAGATGTCTGAATATTGAAATTATTCTCACGCATATAAGCGTGAGAATGAGCAAATCTGTAAGATATATAGTTTTCTAATAATTTCACATTTTCAAATGACCGACACAAGAATAGAGTGACGAGGCCAATGGCAATGTTAATTTACATATGGTGGAAGAATACACACTATGCATAATCGTAGATCATAAACAGGTCTTTCAAAAGGCCTCGCCTTTCCGGGAACAGCTCATATACGTAGTAAGTTAGTAAATTTGTGAACGCTGTGATGCGTGGCAGCCTACACCCGGAGCGCCAGTCATTCCACGAAGTTATTCACTGAGGTAGTGCACGCTGTTAGAGGTAATTAAGAAGGGTTGAAGGAAATAAAAAAGAATTTGTCCCACACTGCTAGTGTGTGTTTTTCAACATAAGCCATTACTACTGTTGCAACTGAGCGTGATGTCTGGCATGTAATCTTAGTGTTACAGTAACTGTAGGCTATGGCTTTTTTTAACCTTTATAATTTAAGAAGCGCGGATACATTCATGGCCATATATGTGTAACACACACTGACTTATTCACGCGCGCGCGCACACACACACACACGTGTATATATATATATATATATATATATATATATATATATATATATATATATATATATATATATATATATATATATATATATATATATATGAGATATATTTTGGCCTAGGCCAGGAAGTTTTCTATAAACGTAACCATTAAATTAAATTTTTTAAATTGTTTTCGGGTGTGTTATTATTGTTACTAACTTCGGGGATTTCTAACATAATAAGTATGTATTTATTCTGCCGGAAAATTTGACACAATACTGCGGCGCAGGACATATGTATCAATACAGAAAACTATTTGCTCTCGAAGTTGGCAATATCCATTATTTAGGATCGCCCTTTTTAAGTTTCTCTGTGTTGATTTCCAAAATCTTGTGGACCCGCAATTGACGCATTTGGGGAAAATGTACGTCTTACACCCTCTTAAAAATCTACTCTATCAAACCTATTTTGAAAGAAACCTATTTCACATATATTTGATGTTTCTTAATTTTTATTGTGTTAATTTTTACATTTTTCATATGATTAGAATATTTAAACTTAGATGTACGAAAGGCAATAATTAATGTTCAACTTAAATAGATAACTAGATTTTCTTTTGTTTGTATTTTTAATTAATAACGTAGTATTTTGCATTATTTTGGTCTTATATTTTTTGTTAATGTTTCCGGGAATTTCTAGTATATTTTTCATTAACTTCTACAAAACCCGTAACTCTATGGCATATGGATTTAGGCCGTTTGGAGTGTGTCATTTTAGATCGTTAGTCAGGAAGCCATGCGATTGGCTAAAATGTTGAAATCCTCTACTCCGATTGGCTTGAGAGCTCAGCATAGGGTTAGGACGCGCGGGCCATTTGAAAGTTCGCTCTCTCTGTCACCAACCTTCAACTACGCTAGACGTAAGGCTAGGACGCTCGTCCTACAGTCGGACGCAGCGGAGGAATTTTAATTAGAGTTAGGGTGTTCTAGTTTCTAACAGCTTACAACGGTTTTTGATTTGTTTTTTGCGTCGAGTTTGATACAATAAGCACTCCGCATATTTTTATTTCAAGCAGCTGTTTAGGAGTATAGGTAGCTAGCTAGACCTGTAACGCCCGTGAACCATGAGCCACGTAAAGTAGCACCGCACTCAGATCTACATTTCTTTTTACCTCTGTTCCTTCTATGAGTTACACCGTCCTGCCTTCATCTACAACCTGGTATTTAACTACAAAACTGTTTTTAATCAAGTTTTAAATTTTATTTCATCTTGGACTTTGTTACGTTACGCCATGGACGTAGAACATTCTACGGAATCCATGTTCGCAAGGCGCCTAAATTAGCTTCAGCCATTTTAAACCATAATGTAACCTGAGAGAAAGTCAAGTGTTTTACCGTATTGAGACAGTTACATTTTTTCTGAACTATTTTCAATACATTTTATTTTTGAGAGAGCTACATTAATTTCAAGTGCATAAGTCAGACTGTTAGTTAAGTGTCACGTAAGGATTTTGAATTATTACCGTTAGCCATGATCACTTCCTAACGGCAGCTTAGTTGAACACTATTTTCTTTTTATTACTCATTGCCATTCAGGGATTTTTTTTATTTTTCTTTAATTATTTTTCCATTTTATTTGAAACAGATATTTTGAATTTGTACTTTATGAATCTTTTGAATAAATAAATTTAAGCTGGATTTGGCATGCCTGGCAGTTCTTCTGAATATGCACGTTTCAACCTATCCCTCCTCTACACATTTTCAGTAGAAAATAATTAAACAAGTGCTTTAGTATGTGTGTAGTTGTGTACATTAAGTTTCTCATCTGTAAGTGTTTGCCAGTAACGAAGGCGTTGTGGCCAAAGGCGAGTTTCTACGAATCTTACATACTGGGTCCTAAACTGAGCACAGCAGAGCATAAACAGATTCCATTGGAACAGTATTTATTTCATTTTATCCGTTTAATGAATCACAAGTATTGCCAACACGCATAATATTCTATTTTGTCATGTGGTGCATAAATTAAAGTTCTGGATATTAGGCTGAGTTGGCCTAGGTTATGTTTTGCACATTTTCAGAATAAAAAGTGGCCACTCCAACATTTGGGCTATTACGATACTGTGTTTACTACAGAGGGCACTACATGTTACAAAATTTTAAGAGTGCCGCGCACCACATTGCACTGTTACAAAAGTTAATACATGTATTTGTGTAAACTGACAAAAATATTTATGTGCTGGTACCAGATATAATTACTTGGCGAGCATTTGTTTACAGTGAACAGCATTTTGTTCACAAAACCAAACTGCTCTTTCTCGAAATATCCGCATACGTCCCTTTGAATAAAAAGATGCATTAAAAAATAATTTGTTGGGACAAACACCTGTTTGGTTGTTTCGTAATTATCAGCGTGCTTTTAGAACACGCAACCATTTCATGAGTACAGGATTAACTACTTATATAGCTGTTTTAAGTATAATATACATCACGGCGGATTCAATTAAACATATTTTTTTACAGTAAATATTATTTTGGTTGGAAAAATTTGACATTGTTACTAACCCAATTTATTGAAACAACAAAACCAAATGGTTATAATTACCAACTTTCATTTGATTGGCTGTACTATGAGTGAGTTCTGTGAGAGTCTGCGCGAAAATTCAGCTCCAACGTTCGGTAGCAATTTATATGACAATTAGGATATATCACTAGGGACACCCCAGTTTCGCGAAAAGATTTCCGCACACGCTAGATTTCAATAGACTATGGACGCACAATCAGTTTTCTTTAGCTTATTGGTGTAGTGTCTTCGGGAGAATATATCTTTCTACTTGACTAGGCATTCGAAATTATGTAACTTCAATGCTGTACATCTGAGATTCGTATGCAGACACCTAAGACGTGTGATACGGAAATCATCCAATCACGACAGTGGATCTGAGCTAACGTGTTATGAAATAAAACTGGTCGTGAAATCTTTTCGCGAAATACAGGTGTCCGTATATATTATTTTACACAGTGGCTTAAGGAAGTGTTGCCAACTGCCCATTTATTTCTTTCGAACAAATGAATAGTTTCAAAAAACCCAACTGCTTGGTTTGTGTGATACAACAGAGTGGATATATACAAAGTACTATTTTTTTTTAAACTATAATATTTGCTTGCGTCAATAAAAATAGTCGCCACTATTTGAACATAATATTTTGTTGACGGGACAAATATTGTTAGTACCAAGAATTTCTTTCTTTCAGTGGCTGTTTTTTTTAAACCACTGACTCTCTATGCCTTCAATTATTTCTATCGCGTATATGATTGTATAGTATCAATGCATGGCAATGAAACATTTGTATAAACAAAGAAACACCACGAGGCCTTTTTTTACTGGCAGGAAAAATGCTTTGGTCGAACTTTGCGCGTGAACACGGGAAGTTGGCTTTGCAAAGACAAATTAAACTCATAGATAGAAGTAATATCAAGGTACGAATGAACAATGGCGTCTCAGTTTAACACATGCACATATTTATTTCCATGAAGGAAGGGAGGTTTCATTCACGGCAAGGGATCAATGGCGTATATCACTGAACTCGAGATAGTTTAGGTTTACTTGCCTATGTATATATGTGTGTGTGTATATATATAATATTTAAAAAAAATCAGTTAATTGATTTTTATTACCGTGAAGACTTGAGAAGGTTATAAGTTATTCACGGCTATTTTAACTTCAGCTCGCAGTAAAAATCGCCGTGACCCCCTTGCCGAAACATGCAACGTAAAACCTTACAAAAAAATCTTCGAAGACACGCTACTTCCCTTGAACTACTTCATTCCAGTTATAAGCTAATTCACGATGCACCTATTGCAAAGACCAAATGGAATAATATTATAGTCGATAAGTGTGATAAACCATGAAATATGCGAGATTTTATAAATTACATTTCAGATCAGGGACGGATCCAGGGAGGGTTACAGGGAACATGACGTTCACCCAAATTCATTTCCCAATCCCTCACATCGAGATGAAATATCCTGCGAGTAATAATTTTTGAATGAAATAAACATCAGGAAAGTATAAAATATTGATTTTAATTTATTCATTTAATATTTTTTCTTAATACCGTGAAGAGATGGCGCCCCTTCCCAATTCACGAAGTGATCAAAAGTCGTAGACCTGCAAGTGCCCCTATACCGGTACCTGACACCCCCCACCCCTCCCCATACAAGCTCCTGCTGCAGAGCTGGTTTGTAATAGAGAGGAACAGGAACGAAATGTCCCACGCGGCATCTAGTAGCTGAACAATGCTGGGGGGACTTTGTGCTGCAACCTAGTAATACAGTTTAGAACACCGCTTTCGTATTAGAGTCAATAGCCCGCTGAAGTGCGCGCAAAAAAAAAAAAAAGCATTATAAACAAGAGCCACAATGAAATGCTACGTGTTTAGGTCGCTTTGTCTGTGCAGACATCCACACGATGACAGGTTAACATTTCGCAGGCAACAAGTCCGTTGTTTTTAATGAATTGACGCACCAAGTGTAATTATGTTTGTCGTTAAACGCAACTTACGTGTGCGTGGGGCATAAATTAACGCTATAGTGGTTAATCGCATTTACTATTGCACGCAATGTTAGAGTTTAACGAGAGGAATTCCCTTCCTTCTGGAGGTTTTACACCCAAATTCTGCATTTCTGGACTCACTCCCAACCATAGTAAAACGATTATGCGATTCATTTGTGAAACATATATTGTTTTCATAAATGTGGGTTGCTATTTTTGTATTCATAATACGTTTTATTGATTGATTTGCGAAATAGCTATTGTTGTCATAAACATTTGTTGCTACTTTTGTGTCCATAATACAATTTCGTGACTGCTTTGTGAACACTGTATGGATACGAATACAGGAAAAAAAAAAAACGGCAATGCTACATAATTAAAATTACTAGCTTCGCGAGCAAATATTTTACAACAAAGATGCATTTCTGCCAAACTCTTTCTAACACAGCATATTTTGATATGCTATTGCGGTGCAAAGTATTATGGAGTATAAACGCGCGAGTCTGACAAAACAAATGCTCACAAGTTGACGAAATCAGTTATAGGCTGTTATAAATATTTTCGCACATTCTGAATGAAACCTTTAAAAATTCTCCCCGAGTGTGAGGTGTCTGGTTATTTCGACACGTTTCATAATTATTTTTAAATTAAAGTATACAATTTTTGGTATAATAAGACTTTTACTTAGGGGGTATATTTCATGTATAAATTACGATAGTTCATGTATAGTACAGTAATATGGGGAAAAAAGCGGGAATATAGTTGTGTTAGTAATGCTTGGTAAGAAATAGTTTTAATACTAAATATTATTAAATTTGTGCACACAAACACGGTGTGTTGTCTATTTGGTGTAATTTTGTATACTTAGTTAACCTTTGTTTGCATGAGGCGGAGGAATATCCTGAAAGTAGAACTTATCAAGGTTTCAGGAATGTTGGAAGTCACCGTGAATTGACTATATGTAGGGCTGTCCTTTTACAGTTTTTTCTATTTCTGTTTCCAAAAATATCCGGACTTCATTCTACGTATTTGGAGTTAACTTATGCCCCAGCCAAATTAAACGAAATTGATTGGCATAGTTCACTATAAAGTCTAGTCGACAACAGCTTGTCCGCGATCTAATGTGTCGTGGGCTAAACGAGTCACCGCAGCAACACATTTAGCGCAGAAGCGGCAGTTGAGGCTTTGCTATGCGAGGGCTTGTCAATACAGCGGCGAACGCGTTGAATTAGGAGAGCGCGAAGCTCGTCGCGGGGCCAGTGGCCGAGAGGACGCCATCGAGACATAGGTGGGCGTGGCCGACCTCTCAGACGGGCCACGAGAGAGGGGTGCCGCGATAGTCGCTGCCGTACGTCATCTCGAATACCAAGATGAACAGGTTCCAAGGCTTAATTACATTCATCGAAGATCACTTAATAAGCTGCTTTTAATTAATGAATCGATAGTTAAGATGAATAGCTTCCCCTGTTTGCGTTAAAGTTTAATTGTACTTTGATGTGTTGAACTACGGCTGTATAAAGTGAGGTATTCAGAATCAGTCGTAATTGAGTAACTTTCCCTTATCTAATGGAGTAATAGTAATTAACTGTGAGCCAGCTGAGAACTAGCAATAATAATAACTGGTCTAACTGAATACGACCAGTATAGTGTTGGAATATTGAAGGGGAGACATATCATTATAGTGACTGTAACAGTTATTTATATGCGACCAGAACAAATGGTCCGGTGGACCCACTATGCTCGCGGACGCACGTCCCGTCGTACAGAACGTATCTACAATAATAAAGTCTAAAGCTAAGCTTTCAGTCACTGGCAGCAAAGTAAACTAAATACTGCGCACAAGTTAGTAGTATGTGATTATTCGTATATTTTCATGTTTTTAGCTTTATTGATGAATTTCCGAAGGAAATACTGGCTTATTAGTTCACTTCCCTGTCTGTGTGTACGTGTGTGTCACCTAAAAAATTTTGAAAGCGTTAACCGAACAGATCATAGTAGCATACATCCGACTTTTATAGCTTTCGACCAAGCCAAATAAATATTTTCAAAATGGCGCCGTTTTAAAATTTAGGATATTAGTTTTATCTCGAGAAACATTTATCCGATTCTAACCAAATTTTGTATGCTGACAGTAAACTATGTAAGAAGACGCCACTGAATGAAAAATAAAGCTTTAAGTTATATCTCGAAAACTAATCGACCGATTCTCACCATATTTGGCACGTAAGTTAAACTATGGTAGGTCCCGTAAACAAGGCACTTATTTTTAAAATGGCTGCCGTATACACTTTTTGTTTATTTCATATATCTACCATACCATTCTGCCAATATCGACCAATCTTTATATGACGAATGTATGTATTACAATAATTATTTATGCTAGCACATACCGACTTTACTAAACCATTTTGTAAAATAACACCTCAAAAATAATATGTCATATCTTGAGAAAAAATTAACCGAATATTACCAAAATTTGTAAACAAGTAGGCGTACGCCATGCTTGTAAATACATTTGTATTTCTTAAGTGGGTCAGACGCCTATTCTCAATATGACGGTAATATGATCATTTTAGCTTAGTGAGCTAAATATACAAAACCATGAAACCAATTCCAACTTACTGTAACTTTGTATGCGGGCGGTATCTATTAAAACCATCAAATGCGTTTACACGAAATCTCTTTTGCCCGCCTATTTGTATGATAGTGCTACGGGATGAAATAAAGTATTTGTCATATCTTGGGAAAAATTAACCCATTCGTATCAAGTTTTGCAAACAAGTAATACGACGGTATTGCAAAGTGAATGGGCATGTTTTAAGTTGGTCGGACACTTATTTTATAAATGGTCGCGTTACAAACATTTTAGCATTATTATGTTATATCTTTAAAACCATGAAACCAGTTGTAAGCTAACTTTATACTATCAGTATCTATTACAACCATAAAATGTGACTACACAGTGCCTCATCTGTGGGCTATTATTTTTAAAACATTGCCACGTGAAGAAATCAACTTTTTATGTAATATCTCGAGAAACAATCAAAACATTCATACCAAATTTTGCAAACAAGCAGTGCTACAGTGAACGAAAACAATTAATTCGTTCAAGATGGTCAGGCACTTCAAAATAGCGGCCATATAAGCATTTTTGCTTAGTTTGCTATATCAACGAAAACATGTAAGAAATTACAACTTAACTTTATTTACTGTTAGTATCTATGCAAACATCAAATGAGATTATACACAAACTCTTTTTCTACCAATATAGAAGATAATACCACATGCAAAATTAAACTTTTATGTCCTATATTGGGAAACAATTATATAATTCCCAACAAATTCATGCGACAAGGTATACTTTTGTAGTAAAAAAAAAATTATATGACGTAAGGGGTAAGTCTGGCCATGTTAATACTTTTGTTTAGTATATCACATGTCTCAAACAATTTCAACCTAAATTTATATGCTAGCAGTATATATGACCATTTTTTTTTTCAAATGTGCTAACACCAGCCTTTTTGTCTGCCATTTATTATATGAAAAAATTGAGGTTTTATGCCATATCAGAGAACAAATCAACCAATTCCCAGCGAATTTTACACACAAGTAATGCTGCGGTAGGACATGTAAAATTACATGTTTAAGGTGCGGCAGGCTTTTTTAAATTGCGTTAACATAAATAATTTAGATAAGTATGTTATAACAGTTAAACAATTTAACAAAATTAAAAAAAAAGGGTTGCCAGTAGTTATTTATTAGACGCATAAATTATGACTTTAAATCTTTAAATATCTTATTTTGCCAGCCTTTTTGAAAGATAGTGCCAGGTGAAGAAATCATATAGTGATACCATATTTCTGAAACCATGAAACTAATTTCCAGGAATTTCGCACAACGGAAGTGCTACGGAGCACCGTGTAAACTAACATGATTTAAGTGGCGTATACACTGAATTTCAAAATGGCGGTCATATAAATTATTAAGATAAGTTTGTAATTTACATTATTCAATTCAACAAAATTCAACCAAACTTAGAATGTTGACAGTATCCATTAGAAGCATCGTATACAGACCCTCTTTTCATGATTTTTGTACGATTAGAGAAAATAAAGTTTTTTCGCCATATAGCTACCCGGAACCAGTTAATCTATTTCCACGAAATTCTTCACACAAGTAATGCTACGATTGACCATGTAAACTTACATTATCTAAACGACTCAGACACTTATTTTCAAAATGATAGGCCAGTAAATATTTTAGGTTAGTAAAAACGTAAGACCTATTATATCGGAATTTGATTCTCCGAATTCTACTTCCTTAATGTAGTTGGTTGCACGCTATCTCATGGCATGAAGTCATCGAGGCTTGATTCCCGGGTAAGGCACGTGTGTGTTTGTAATTGTCTCACTATTATTGCGTCTGGTTCCATCAGAAAGCATATTGCTGTAAGCGAGATATCAACGCCTATCTACCATCTAAGCTTAAAGAGTTTCATTAAAAATTATTTGTATCCACGTAGAGGAAAGTAGGCTAGTAAGTTGCATCAGTAATTTATTGTTTTCGTCCCAGTTGGTAATTTTTGGGTTTCTATTAAATAAGTTTTATTTCCGTAGCTGCGACCAGGTTTTAAGATTTTTTCGTACATCTTTGACGATTATGCCTTTGTACATGTAGCGTTTTTATCTTGTCAAACTTCGCGCCTCGATATCAATACAGCATTATATTTACTTTTTCCGTTTGCTCCCACTAAAATGTAGAGAAAACAAATACAAATGTAGTTATCTTCTAACAACTTAAAATATGACTGCCAGTTTGCGGACGAAATTTAAGTTGGTAAATGATCTTGAAGCTTAAATGATAAAGCTTATTGTGGGCTATACTCGGTAAAATGAGCACTTTTGAAATCCCTGCTTAAAATCTGCTCGTATGCACGAAGTGTATGCTTCCGCCTTATGTAGGATTAACATTGTCGTGGGCCTCATCACTTTATTTATGTGTCGGTCAAGTGAAACTGTGAAATTATTTGAAAAGAAAATATCTAACTAATCTGCTCATTTTTACACTTCGATGTGAAAAAAAAAAAATCAGAAAGCGAGAGAAATAATTTCAGCTATCACAAATGGTTACCTAGCACTTTTTGTTCGACGTTAATATATGGAACTACTTTCCTCTCTATCGATACCAACTTTACTGGACACATGTCACTCATTGCACCCGTTAAAATATATGCAGGTTGAGGCAGTGGCTTTTTTCTAAGGTTAACTTCAAAAGCGCTCACTTTATCGTGAACAGCTTTTATATTCAGGTTATATGCCTTTCACGCTAAAGTGAGCACTTTTTTAAGCTGTTTCCTCAGGCATAATAACCAATAAATACATTTCATTGTGGATTCGGACTTTTGGTTTTATGTATGGTGAATGTATACACTGCGTTTATTAATCACATGGCAGAGTTTACATTAACAAGGAGGGAAAGGATATAAATTAGTTGAAAGAAAAATGAAACTAGGGCTTCAAAAGTGTTCACTTTATCGTGAACGGCCTATAGGAACAAAACGTGATTTCTTATGGGAGAATTTGGCATAGGGAAAATTTAGTCTTCTAGGTGCGCAGTGTTCCAAAACGCAACTTTTGATAAAAATATCAAGCTACGTGAAGAATAAAAGAGAAATATTTTACGTAGTTACGAAGTTAGTTTATGTTTGATTCATGATTATTAACACCATCCTGTTTTTTTTTTTAAAGTAGAAAATAGATAAAATAAAGTTAATTACCGATACTAGCGCTTACCTAGTGGTGAAAATGTTTGCTTGCCAAAATTTCAACATTGATATTGTCAGCCAGTAGCAGACTAAAGATGAGTCGGCCGAGCATCGTCTGTTGCACATGTCCGCAAAATTGACTTGCCCATCGCCAGTACATTCTCAAAGCCAGCGTGTGCTCAACCGTAATGAACATGTTCGTTTACATTTGAATTTTCAAAAAACCCATATTTTGTATAGGATGTTCACGGTAAAATGAGCACTTTTGAAAGCCCTGCTTAAGATTTACTTGTATGCACGTTGTGTATTCCTTCGCCTTATGTAAAATTAACATTTCCGAGGACCTCATAAATTTATTCATACGTCGGTCAAGTAAAACTGTAGAATTATTACAAAATAAAAAGTTTTGAAAATCTGCTCATTTTTACACTTTTATAGATTAAATAAACATAAAGTGAAATAAATAATTTAAGCTATCACAAATGGTTACCTGACACTTTTTATTCGACGTTAAGATGTGGAACTACTTTATAGTCATCGTTACCAACTTTACTAGGCGTATGTAACTCAGTGCGCTAGTTAAAATAAATGCAGGTAGGAACAGTGACATTTTTCTAAGCTTGATTTCAAAAGTGCTCACTTTATCGTATACAGCCTTTACCAATGAAATAGTTAAACTAACTTCAATATATTTAAGCGGTTTTAAAATCAGGTTGGATGAAGTATGTAAACATCTCGAATCACTAACTTACATAAAGAAAGTTCTAGACTCAAACACTATCCACATTGTTTTCTATAGTTGGTGTTGGCAGAACAGCAGTCCAGTGTCTTCTGCGCAGCTCGTATAACAGCTCTACACTATTTCCCCCTCTACGCTTGGGACAAGGGACCTTGGGGCACTTGGATCAAGATTTGTGACGCCAGAGAGTCACATGCGCCGATCAGTAGTGAGATGTCTGCGGATCGCCATGGTCCGCGGACGAGCTCTGTTTTCTAGGCGTAAGTCGGATTGCCTGGTGCGTAAAACTGCATTGTAGTGTGTTTGAAATGCTGCTTTTTTTAAAGAGATCATTAAACGTGCCGACAGTATGTTAACCTACAAAAATATGTCATACCTCAGAAGAGGATGGAGTGGTATTTTAACGTTACCTTGTATGCAGTAAATATTATTTTGGAACCCTCTAATTTACAGAATGTTGCGAAATTGCATGATTATACTTCGGGAAAACATTCCTCATATCTGAAGGATGAAAAAATGTTGTATGAATATAGGTCCGCATATGCTTCGTTTCTTTACTACGGAACGTAATACATAACGTACAGCGTATGTCCCGCGGACTGGATCAAGTTACTGTGGAATGCCATCGCAGCTGTAATTAGCAGATCCATGCCAGCCTCCGAGTAGCCCTGATTTTAATCCACTAGACTTTTATTTGCGGGGACATTTGAAGGCACTTGTGTATGCGACCTCAGTGGACGATGTAAGTACCCTCCGTAACCGTATTGTGGCGGGTTGCGAAACAATCAGGAATTTTCCAGAGATTCATCAACGCATGTGGGCGTCCATGCAACGGCGAGTTAATGCATATATTCGTGCCTATTGAGTTTGAACATTTACTTTAGTGCCGACGATAAGCTTTCACACATGTGTAACTAATTCCTGTGCAGTTTCTACTGTTCCAGGTGTAGTGTCGTGGTGTGAGGTGTCATGTATCATGCAAACGAACACTGCGATGGCATTCCACAGTAACTTGATCCAGTCCACGGGCCTTACACTGTACATATAAAATTTTTGTGTCCTTCAGATGTGAGGAATGATTCCCCAAAGTATTGACATGCAATTTTGCAACATTCAGTAGTTAAAAACGGCTTTTTCAGACTGTCGTATCTTAAAACACGCTAGCTGTACACGAGTCAAACTATTACAGGAGCCTGTATTTAACTTTGTTACATACTTCTCATCAATAAAATGATAGGGTCACCGCTGAAAGTCCCATAGGTACACGCAGCACTACGAGAACACTGCACGCCAGCGGAGCACTGCGCGTAGCGGCGATGGACCACTTGTAGCGCGTGTGAGTGTAGTCCTCATAGCTCCCGCGCTTCTCTGCGAAAAAGGATAAAGGTGATACAGGCCGGCAGGATCCCCTTAATATGTATCTCGCTCTTCCACCTGCTCTGGTTGGAATAAATCTACGTATTCGAGGGGTACAATTGCGGAAGTGTCAAAGGCGACACAGTCCTGCATTTTAACTGCTTTATCGCCTCTACGAGCAAATAAATGAACTGGAGCACATTCTTCTCGCCAGCACTTCGGAGGCAACTTTAAAATACGACTGCAAAAAAAAAAATCTATGTTTCGCGTCTCGTTTACAGATTTCAAGATTATGTAATTAAAATTTTAGTCTTGAACTGATGGTGTAATCACCAGTTTAGCCATTTACAAAACTGGGAAATTAAACTTAACGAAAGCAACTGACAAGGGGAGTATATGTGAAAAACGGTTTTTGCGTAAGTTCTGCTTGGAGAATGGTGGCCTAAGCTAGCGACTATCTCCCCTCCACACGTCCATAGAGTGTCAGCTTGTCTGCTCTCATTATCACCCGAAATAGGCAGGACATACAACATGGAAATCAGTAGATTATTAGAGACTGTAAAATTTGTGTTATAATATGTAAACGCGCACCAATGTACGTATGATGTTTCTTTAGAAATTATTATGTCATGGACATTTATTTGATATAAACCTGAGCCGACAGTCGGCATTTGAGATCGGAGGCCTAGAATTTCGTCGAAAACAGCCAGGCTTAAACACAAAGTCTTCTGACTTTAAATAACGAATTACTTCTGCTTCCGTTCGCTAACTGTTGCTAACTGGAAAAGTATCTCAGAATTTTTAACCCGCTATTCACAACGTAGAATAAAATTTCGCTGTCTGCGTGGTAACATAACTTGTCTTTAATTCTCCTTTCAGCGAACTAAAACTCGTTCCTATCTTCCATCCTTCCGTTTCATTATTGATGCTGTGCTCGTGGTGTATTTCTGTCCGTCAGAGTTTCATTTCATTAACTACTCGTTTTACATTCCTCGGCTTCAAGAGGGGAAAAAAGAAGCGAGAGAATCGTATTATCAATTCATGCCCTTTGTTTGTCGCCTCTTTTGTTCTGCGTCGTCCAAAAATACATATTTTATTTAATGGAAGTAGGCGTAAAAGCCAGCATCCCTGGTTACAAAACCAATCAAATGTTCCTTGGATTATATTGAACTAGAAAATACTAAATGTACTCATTTATTTTTACAAGTGACATTGGTACGGAATTCCTTTCAAAGTTACAAACAAGTGAAGGGTATTATGTATTAGATCTAAATGTATTTACTGAGTTTTTTTTTTTTAATTTCTGAGGTAACATAGATATCTTTGTTTTTTTCATAGTAGATTACAGAACTCGTGGATCTACTGAAAGTCTGAACACTTCTTCCGATCATCTAACATTCTCCAGGCTGAATAAATCATTGCTTCACACAGCTCAATCTTAAGGGGAATGCCTAGCAGGCAATAGTAAACGTCTCAAGGTAACACCCAGGCTTTAAAGGCTGTTCACGATAAAGTGAGCAATTTTGCAATCAACCATGGAAATTAGTCACTACCCCAATTTGCATATATTTTAACGGGCGCACTGAGTGATGTGCACCCAGTAAAGTTGGTAGCGATGGATGGAAAGTAGTTTCATATCTTAACGTCGAATAAAAAGTGTCAGGTAATCATTTGTGGTACCTTAAATTATTATTTTTTCGCTATATGTTTTTTTAATGCATCGGGAGTGTAATAATGAGCAGATTTGTAAAGTATTTATTTTTCTAATAATTTCACAGTTTCATTTGACCGACGCATGAATAAAGTGACGAGGCCCATAGCAATGTTAATTCTACATAAGGCGGAAGTATACACAACGTGCATACAAGAAGATCTCAAGCAAAGCAGGGCTTTCAAAAGTTCTCATTCTACTGTGAAAAATCTATAGGAAGAATTGCGCCACCGGCGAAAATGGAAAATAGCGTAAAAAAGCTTCGCAATGTGTTGTGCTTTACGGTGACTGCAGTTTTTTGATACAGCAATATGTTCAGAAAATATACCGTGGAGAATGAATTGTATTCTACCTATTGTATAGACTATACAGGAATTTCAGTGATTTTTGTGAGCCAGTAATGGCATATAGAGTGCGGGTCTCAGCAGGCCTGTTTATATTTCGATTCTTTGTAATTTATTTTCAAATTCTCCACATAATCCTGATCGATGGTTGTGAGATATGCCATCTTTGGTTATATTTTACGTATTAGTGTTCGGTTAATGAATGTAAAAGCTTATTGAAATATGGCGTTATTGATGATATGATTCCAATTTTGATTCTCCACTCTTCATAAAAATCTCTAAAGTTTTGTAAAAAGTATTTGTAAATTTCATCCAATCGTTTCTACTCCAAGATATTTTTTTTACGAGCCCATGACACTGCTGATATAAAGTAAGACATATTTTAAATATAAGAGGCGCCCTGTGTACATTTTTAAGAGAGGGCATATTGAACTGCCAATCAAGTTTCATGCTTCCATTTATATTATTACAATTAAAATAATTAAATTTAAACGAACTGTTTTACTCTACTGCAGAGTAGAGTGGTAATAATTTTTTTTTAAATTTAACATTTACATCATCTAAATAAAAAGTTGTTGCTATAGTTTAAAACCATACAGAAGGACAAATATCGTAAACAGAAGCTGGCTACTCACAGCGATTTCCACTAAATCTGACTCCTTCCAACGACCACCTTTATGTTTAAATAACCAAAATCATGAATGTGAAACAAAATATCGACTTTCATTTCCGTCTTGAAAACATTACATTGAAATATTTTATAGTTTTTTTTTTTTAATTAGAGTAGGTACAACTGCCTGCAATGAGATCCACATGGCAACTAATAGGGAGGCTCCTTGAGCGGCCCGCCTACATTGTGTCTGAACTGCGTTTCAGAGTGCTTGAAATGCATGTTTTCCCATGAAACTATTATACGTGTTTCCAATGTGCTGATATATGAAAATAATACACATTTCGGACAATGCCGTCGAGTGCTTCCAAGACGCCACACACATTGTAAACACCATTTTAAAATCACGTCAACGTAACCAAAGGCGGCTTTTTCAACGCTATATCTCAAAATGTAATCGTCAGATACATACAAAAATACTAAGGCGCACCGTTATTGAATCTTGACACCGACTTTCCTCCAATAACTTTATAGAGTCACCGCTGAAAGTCCCGTAGGTAGGTATATGCAGAGAACAATGCGGATAACAATTCCACGTAGGCCACCCGAGACGGTACGCATTCCTTCTCACGGTCAAGAAATCCGTAAAATCACGGCACGTCATATATTTTCGTACGTGTTTTGCACTTCACGCGTTTTAAATTCAGGTGGGGCGTCTTTCCTACCTCTGGCTCTTTTGTTTTCTTAACAACCGTGGAAGACCGCGATGCACGCGGCCTCCAGCTCCGATGAAACTGCGCAGCAATTCGGCGTCCAGAGTTAACTGGGCGTCGGCGTCGCGAAGAGTCGCCCAGCATAGCGACGGCACTCGCGTCACAAATTCATACTACCGAGACAGCCTGTGTTTAAGGGATGTTAGATAGCCAGTGCTCTGCCATTGCACGAGGCATTCAAAATAATGGTACACTGGCACAAAACTATGGTACATTTCTAACAAATGCATGTTTCTTTTACTTTCATCACACAGCAGTTGTTCGAACGTTTCACTAATGGTACCAAATACAATAGAAAGACAACCTCTAATTCACAGATAATTCATAGGGGTTCGACTTTCGACTTAAACCAAGCACTACAAACAGATCATCTTTTATTATACTTTAGGGTCATCAGCTGTATATTTTTACTGTAGTCAGATTATGGTGCATTTGTGTAACATGACGACCTCGTCGTGGTACATGGTACACAAGGTATAATTACGGTTTAAGTACCATGAAAATGGTACGTCTAACATCACTGCTGTGTTTCGGGACTGCTATGGACTGGGGTGCTTCGACGCCATTGGTTATTCCCTAGTGACGTCAGTGTTGTCTCCAAGAGTTCCAGTTTTAAGACAGAACATGTTTACAATGGAAATAAACGACTGTCGGCGTATCGCTCTGATAGATAACTATTATAATATAAAGTTTTATTATTAGTCAAGTTAAAAAGTAGCACTTATAATTACGTATGCGCTGTTGCCAGTTCAGATCAATGTGAAGTAGAAGCTAGGGGTATGGAAAGGGTTTGGAAATAAATAGGCAAATTCTCCAGGTGGAAGTGTACTTGGTCTTAAGACGCTTGAGGAGTCCACACCTGAGAGACATGCGATTACTATTTTTTTAAATTTAGGGTCTTTTTAAAATAAACCTAATGTTGAGGAAAGTAAGTATATTTGAAAACGAAAGAATTTTTATGAGTTAGGTATGCCGCCGAAAAACATAACTTTTTTTTTTTTTTTAATATTATGTTGGTGGAAAAATGCATTTGTAAAAATCAAATTTAAAGAAATTCCAAACTGTGGCACTAGTAAATTAAGGGCAGGTTTTATTTTTATTTTGCAATTATGAATAGTCTGCATATCCATAAATATTTCGTATCTGCTTGTAGTAACAGAGGAAATTTGATCAGATATTTAATGTTGGGGAAGAGTGATTTGGGATTTAGAATATTGGGTAATGTTTTCCTAAATTGTACAATGAAATATTTTGTGACCAAGCGAAATCTATGAAGTATCAATATAAACATTTGGAAAAATTTATTTCCAGTTCTTATGATGCATAAAAATTTCTCGTAAAATTACAGTTTGCAATTAAGCTAATCTCAACACCATTTTTTTAATACTATTTGTTTGGAATGAATATGTCAGCTGAGTTTGATGCGAGACGACAAGCATACCGACAACGGCAAATATTCACCCGTCTATGTTATGCTGACTGGAGTTCTTTGGGGACTTCCTAAGAGTCCAGTCCGCAGACTAGTAGAGTGAGTGTCACACTTTAATGTGGCTGATATGGGCACTTTACAGCGACTTTAATGATCAATTAAATTTTCTTCTCTTGCCTTTCTATATCTCATCGATGTACACGCTAAACAGACATCGTGATTATGAGTAAACATGTCAGTATCTGTCGTTCTGGGAAGCAAAGACCTACAAGTGGTGCAAAATTTGTAGTTCATAGAGTGTAGCTGCTTACGGTCCCCGTAACAGTAATTTCTCGCAGTTTCCGCGTTAAACGCTTTGAAAATCATAACGAAAATGTGCTCACCACACACAAAGGAAATATTTCAATGCATCAATAAAAATCACATCTGTATACATCTGAATAAAATGTGAACAACAAAACGGAGTTTTGAGAAACTTCGAAACACACTATTGAACCAACTAAACAGAATATAATTTCAATAAACTACTTTTTTTTTTTTTTAAACAAATGCCTGACATTTAGTTGAAACTATTCAAATAAACTACTTTTCTTGATGAAGTGAATATTTCATCGTAATAATAATATTATGGTAGCCGATAATGTTTTAAAGGATTGTTCACAAAATAAAAATGATTAATATTGTTTCTCATTCATTTCCTTAAGAGCGGGATGGACCGCCGTGGGACCCCCGGTCTAAGGTCAAGATGTGAGGGAGCGATACGGGCGACACTAACAAGTACGCCTAGTGCCCCATCGCTCCTACGCGCGAGGCATGTAGTGTTTCGGGCGTAACGCTATACTGTGCAAATTAGATCTGTAACAGTGGGTTTTTATTACACGCGATGAAGGAGCACAGATTAAACTACGCCCGTATCTTTGTACTTTTCTCTTGCCGCTTAAAGAAACTGCATAGGCAAGCTTTAAAAATGCAATATTTGTCCATTTTCACGAATCCTTTTCTTCAAGAATACACTTAATATAACAACAGTCAAAAAATAGGGGCATAGATAGTTGTTTCTTATCTTTTCTAACAAAAAGTCGTATTTGCAAATTATTTATTTATCGAGATACGCGTATTTGCACAAACCACTATTTCACAAAAAATGCAGGGGTCCATCCCACTCTTAATATTTGGAAATCTACTGCTTGTATTAACCGAACACTTCCATAAAGCGGGTAATCTTTGTACCTTAGAAGGTATAACTGTACCGGCAGCCATCACGCTGTTCAATTCGGCACAGCAAGTTTGATGAAGCTGTGTCGGAACAGTGTACGAGAAAGCACACTTTCGAAGGAGGCGATAAAGTTTACTGCCACCATTACCGGCGAAGACGAGCAGGGAGACGGGTGTTAGCGTTTCCGATGTTGCCCACACTGAATCGTTGGGCGGACGTCTTGAGATCTCCGCTGGGGATTCATTGCGCCGGCGCTCGTAAAACCGCAAGGTATTTTTTTTTTTTTACCACGTCTCAGTTCGACCGAGGCGTGGGTGAACTAGAGCTAACTGCGGTGTTGTGTGTGTGTGCGTGTGTGTGTGGGAAGGAGGGAGAACCTGGTTCAACTAAGAGTGTGGCCAGCCGTACAGTGGAGCTGAGTTGAGTTGAGAGATTTGGGGGGCTCTTAACAACGAGGTATTGAGAGCCGATGAGGGTGAAGCGAGGTAAAGGCTGTTCACGATAAAGTGAGCTCTTTTGAAATGAATCTTAGTAAAAAGTCACTGCTCCTGAACGCATATATTTTAATGGGCGCACTGAGTGACTTTTGTCGAGTAAAGTTGATATCGATTGAAGGAAAAAAAATCCATATCTTAACGTCGAATAAAAAGTGCTAGGTAACAATTTGTGATAACTTTAATTATTTATTTCGCTTTCTTTTAATGCATCGAAGTGTGAAAATGAGCAGATTTGTATAATATTTACTTTCCTAAAATTTTCACAATTTAACTTGACCGACGCATGATTAAAGTAATTAGGCCCATGGCAATGTTAATTTTACACGAAGGGGAAGAATACATTTCGAGTAGATCTTAATCAGTGCTTTCAAACGTGCTCATTTGATCGTGAACAGCCTATAGTACGAAGCAGCGCTGGAATGCAAAGACGGGGGAAACGAGAGATCCCCGAAAAAACCCACTGACCAGCGGCATCGTCCGTACGATTCCCACTTGCGAAAATCCAGTAGTTACCCGGCTGGGGGGTTGAACCCGGTTCGCCTTGGTTGAAGGCGAGGAGACTAACCGCTCAGCCTCCGCGGCCCCAGTTGCGCAGTGAACAATTTTTTAGTGCAAATATTACCGGATTTTGAACTCTAGAATTTACAAATTGACGATGTTTGGACTCACCATAAGCATAATAATTACAGTCTTATTTTTTTTAATTTTAGTAAAGTTGCTTTGGCTGAACTGAAGTAATTGAAGCTAGAATATACTTTGCTTACCAAATTTCATTTTCTTTTAAAAAACCAATGGTATTCTGAAAAGTCAAGTCCAGATTACTCTTTAACCAACTTTTTTTTGTTCATCTGGTGTTTTTGAGTCAATATTAGGGACGTTCACACAGGACGAAATTCGTCAATCCACTTCACGTCTTTTGGATGGATGTGGCTGACTGCTTTTAATGTAAAGTTTGCACAGGGAAAAAAATGTGGTTTTAGGGACCCATACAGGCTATAAGTATAGTAACAACAATAGATCAGATCGTCGATACCATTTAAGTATTGTTAAAGTAGGTGGTAATACCAACAGAGATATCTGTTGAAGTCCCGCTTGTGGTTGTCTCTGGAACTAGACATGTAGTTGTGGCAACAGCGCGTTCTGTTTCGGCTACAGAACAGATTAATCCTTATAAGAAAACTGAAGCAATATTTGTCTTCTTATTTTCGCGACAAGCAGCACAAACTAACATAGCATTCTGACGCTAGTACAGAATTTTGGTTGCTGACACCCTCAGACCCAATTATGGAACTTTTCTTTTGTCAGTTGTCTGACGATTTTTGTCTCAGTGTAACTGGAACAGTTACAGTTTTGATGTCAACTAACTATGCGAAGTAGTTCCAAGACTTATGGACGTAGTTCAGATTCATTTTATAAACATGAGTATAATAACTGGCATATAGGAAATATTTTTACATCCTTAAAAATGTCAGTTTATCCTTCAGCATGTATAAAGTCTTTGGGTGTATGGTAGTGTTGCATTTACGTAAGACGAAGGGCACAGAACGGGCAACATGTGGCTCTTAAGCAGTATTTCCATAAATGCTCAATTAACCCAATTAACATTGACACGAGTCTAAAAATGAACTCTGTTGGCAAATAATAAAAAAAAAAAAAACTCATTACCGTTTCAACGCCCAAATTTGCTGGCGGTTGATAACACAGCTTGAGGCACACACGCAGAAGAGGAGAACCAGTTTCTCTCATTTTAATTATATGGTCCAATACTGGCTGGCACATGTTTGTATGCCGTGTTGCGATCCGTGCCAGGCCTAAGGTTACCTCATCGGGAATCATTCATCAACTTAGAAATTTGCTACCTGAAGCCAGGCGATATTAATTTCCGTTGCTGAAGTACATACACAACTTCGAGAGTTCCTCGCTAGTTTCTTCTTTATTTATGTATATGTATCTATGTACACTTCGGCCACACGTAAAATTTAATATTTCTGTGGATATCTTGATTCAAATACAAGTGCCATAAAAATAAAAAGTTAAATTTAATTGGCCATCTCCTTTTTAATTTTCACATTGTTCTTATAACTTAGTGTACGTATTTGAGGATTAGCGTAGCTAATAAAAGCCTCTTAATGGTAGACCGACCTGTTTTGTTTCGTACATACTTGGTTTACTCCACAACCTCTAACACAGGCTTCTGTACCTTCTGATATGTTCACTAGTGGACCTGGGCTGGCAGTGGACGGGCAGATGTCTGGATGGCAGGATGTCCGCGTAAGAACTTCTTCAGATCCCGAGACTCTCAGTTTTGCGCCAGTTGTTACTGTTTCTGGGAGCCGCCGTATTATTCGTAGTTCTATATTCTATTCGCCTCCTTGCCTCTACACGTCAATATCGCGATAATATTTCGTTTTCTGTGTCCTGATTGGCTTTATTGAGGGACGGGAGAATGCGTCTCCTCTCCTACAAGAAATAGCACTCTTGTTTGGTTAGACAATTTTTTAGCAGTGGATAAAGTAACTTATACGTAGGATACGGTAAATTATAATAAAATGAGGCGAGGATTTTCACGTAAACAACTAATGATACCTTCAGCTTCACTTCGTTAATTGTTCGCTAGTTAATTTATTCACAAATTACATAGAGTTCCTTCGCATCTAAAGCATAAGACGTTCAGTAAGCAGAAAACTCGACAATCTCACAATGGTACTGTATAATATGAATATCTTTACATAAAAGTCGAATGTAATAAGGAAATCGATTCCTAAGTTTGTATATATTAACGAAAATATTCCAGATATTCTATTATTTTCGAAAAACTTCCTGTGAAATGTATGTACATATGGAAGCACAAGTTCTTAATATTGAAGGAACCAAATGTTAGAACTTCCGTACAGGTTCATAAGCTAATATTTTATGGTGTTATTTTGTGCCAGTGTCTTGCTAACAGCCATATTTTATTATTGCTTTACGTAAGTGCAGTGCGAGAACGATTGCTGTTCTATTCCATTGGGCGGTAAACAAATGTAACGCGCACATGGATGGCTGAAATAACAAAAATAAATAATTCCGTAGTTAAACATAATCACACAAAGTGGTCACTACAACTATAATGTTCTCTGACCAAAGAAATTGGCAGGCTATCGTGTTTGACGGCGATAAAAACACGCGGAATTAACAACCAGTTAGCTTTTGTGTTTTATTCTATCGTCTTAATCTAGCCAGCGTCAGTTGAAGACTTTACGCCAAGAAGAATAATTTTTTCTTACCTAGAGCTTAGTTAGATTATCTTCTATTGATAGCAACTAACCATAAAATATGTGTCAACGATTTGCAGATCTTGAGCTTAAAGGCTGAGAACTTACATTAAAAAATAGCTGGTATCAGTAATTAAAACGCTTGCATGTTATCAATTGCGTTTAGATCATATTCTGTTAATTTTGTCACAGAAGTGGTATTCTGTGTTAAAAAAAAGAATTTAATACAAAAGTGCGTGGACATAAAATTAAATGTTTTATCAAACGGAAAAAAAACCACCTGAAAATTTTTAACAGTGAGTATTAATTATCACATCGCCAGGATACTCCTGAGTTTTTGCCAGATGAAAACCACCGTAATAATACTTTAGTCGACACAGACATCAGCTCGGGAGAAGACAGCGTCGAAACGTTTGGTAGTTTGAACCAACTTGTAAAGTGAGGACACAGAGTAGTACTCAAGAATACAGAAATGAAGTAGCCTCTTTCGCCGCGAGTTACAGCCGCACACGCCAGCGAAATAACGGAACGTTACTAACACACGCCGGATAGCCTACTCACAAGTCGAGAATCCAGCCCATAACGACTACACCACAGCATGCAGTAGCCAATCAGATACACGGCGCGTTTCAAGAGCCTCGCGCACCCAATCAGAGAATGCGTAAGCTCGCATCAAAGGAACTGCCACAAAGTTTTATCTGTGTAGTTGTCTGCTCTGAAGCGGCGCAAAGTGAAGTTATAGCAGAAGACGTATCTTCTTTTCTGAGTGACTCAAAAGAAACTGACACATGTCGTCTGTTACGTTCATGCAATGTCGTCTTCCACACAGCTAATATTATCAAAGGTGCTGCAACATTTGCTTGTAGGCAAGAATCAAGAAAAATAGATTTTAACACTTTTTTTTTGTCAATTAAAATTAGTTATTCTTTTTTTATTTGCCGTGAAAACGAATTTTGAATGGGGTATCTGATACTAAATTATATCCTCGGACAAATCGTATACCACCCAGAAGGAATGAACCGAAATGGATGTAATTTGGTACATTTACACATAATCGCTGGATTCGTGAATGAGTAGACTTCTGGTGTGCATTAGCGATTCCATAGAAGTTTAAGCGACAGTGTTACAAAGCGTTTGTTGAACATTACTCAGTCGGTCAACACACGTGGGAAGGTCACCGAGCACAGAATATTCCTCGTAAACATATTAGATAGCATTATCAGAATTTTACGAAGTTTGAAGGCTGTCACGTTGTGGATCTGCATTAGACCGGGCGGGCGTCGGTACCTTGGAATTGGAAGGCGTGTGGAACCTTTCGATGTCATAGGAGTCCTGTTGGAACAAATGGACATGCGAGGACGCACATGCATGTCGAGAAGTTTACGATGGCGGCCGGAAACAAAATGGCAGTTGAAACAAAATAGCGGCCGGAAGAAAGATGGCGGATCAAAAATGGTGGCGGATCTGCGGATTCACAGCCCCAAGCCCCAGATCTGAAACCTACATTAAAGGCTGTTCATGATAAAGTGAGCACGTTTGAAATCAACCTTAGAAAAAATCACTGCTTCTGCCTGCATGGGCGCATTGAGTAACATGTGCACAATAAAGATGACAACGATGGTTGGAAAGTAGTTCCACATCTTAACGTCGAATATAAAGACTTCGGATACCATCTGCAATAGCTTAAATTATTTCTTTCGGTGACTGTTTTTTTTTATTTATCGAAGTGTAAAAATAAGCATGTTTGTAAAATATTTACAGTTCTTATAATTTTACAGTTTCACTGGACCGACGCTTGGACAATGTGACGAGGCCCTTGCCAGTGTTAATTTTACATAAGGCGGAAAATTCGCAACGTGCATACAAGTAGATCTTAAGCAGCTTTCAAAAGTGCTCATTATACAGTGAACAACCTATATATTTCTAGACAGGCCACAACCAGGGGAGTAACACAGTATTGTGTTCCACGCACTACACAAACACAAGACATCGGTGCCTGCCATCCGGAAACTAGTTACTGGACACTCTTCAACACAATCCCGCACCATGTCCAGACGACTATACCATCTGCCCGACTACGAGGTCACTGTTCCACGCGTAGGCTGCTGTTCACATCAGACCAGAGGGGCCGCGGTGGTATAGTGGTTAGATTACTCACCTCCCACCAAAACGAACCGGGTTATATTCCCGGAGGGTCGCCCCCGGATTTTCACATGGGGGAATCGTGCCAGACGATGCCGCTGGTCATCGGGTTTTCTCGGGGGTCTCCTGTTTATCCCGCCTTTGCATTCCGGCACTGCTCATCGGCTCTCAAGATTTCGATGTTGAGAGCCGTCCAAAACTCTCCATTCACTCACTCACACATATCAGATCATGGACGATGGAGTTTGTAATGGTGGAGTATCCGGTAGACACGAATTGATGTCAAGTGGCGATGCATCGTATTCAGAGATGAATCTTGGTTCTACATTAGCGCGGGTGACTTCGAGTGAAGACGCATCGGAGAAACGACGCAACTTGCAAATGTTGTGGAGAGCATCATGGTGTAGGGAGCCATAGGGTATGACTTAGGGATAACTTATGGAAGTTTTTTTGGGGAACACTGATGGCACAGTAGTGTTGCAGTGACAAGCTGCCTCTTCAAGTGTTGCCCCTAATGAGACAGTGCCCTGGCACAGTCTTTCAACAGGGCAACTCTCGTACACACATGACACTCGTGCCCACGGAAAGCTTGCGTTATGTCGAAATACTGTCGCGGCCAGCAAGAGGAAGAGAGCCGATGAGGATGACGCAAGGGGGAAATGGAGCACAGCCGGAATGCAAGGGCGAGGAGGAAATCCCCGAGAAAACCCGCTGACCAGCAGCATCTACCGGCACGATCCCCCAAGTGTGAAAATACGGGAGCGACCCCACCGGGAATCGAAATAGGTTCGCGTTGGTGGGAAGCGAGCGCTCTAGCCGCTGCACCACCGCAGCCCCTGGTTAGCGAGATCCACATGTTTTCCCCCGATAGGTCAGCTCGGACTTCCAACCCCGACACGTTGGCGATGTACAGGTGTCGAAGATCAGATACAATAGCTGCGGGCCGACCTAACTCAGGAGAGGATACAACTGCTGCACGACTCCCTTCCGAACCGGAGTGGCATATGTGTCCATGCCAGAAAGGGCGCTACAGCCTATAGACTATTCACGGTAAAATTAACATTTTTGAAAGCCCTGCTTAATATCTACTTGTATGCACATTGTGTATTCTTCCACCGTATGAAAAATTAACTTTGCCATGGGCCTCATCATTTTATTTATGCGTCGGTCAAGTGAAACTGTGAAATTATTATAAAAGTAAACATTTTGTAAATCTGCTAATTTTAACACACTCAGGCGTAAAAAAAAAACAGAAAGCGTAAGAAATAATTTAAATGAACACAATTGGTTCCCTAACACTTTTTATTCGACGTTAACTTATGGAAATACTTTCCGTTACCAACTTTACTGGGTGCATGCCACTCGGTGCGCCCGTTAAAATCCATGCAGGTATAGGCTGTTCACGGTAAAGTGAGCACTTTTGAGACCGTAGTTACTTTTTTTACTTGTCATTTTTTAACATTTAACCAACGTTTTAAATAAAAATTACCGTGTAAATAATAAACACAGTATGAAGATTCCATCGCACTCGAAAGTTAACGTTATAGGATAAAATAAAATATATTTATTGACTATAATTCTAAATGAGGGGACTTCCAAAAGTGCTCTCTTTACTATGAACAGCATATAGGGGCTGTGACATTTTTTAAAGGTTGATTTCAAAAGTGTTCACTTTATCGTGAACAGCCTTTACCGACAGGGCACCAGAAATATGTTTATATTCCAAGATATATTGTCCTTGTGTTCTAGTACTGGAATCGTTGCAATAAAATGACATGTCCTTTTAATCGACGCAGCCTCATTTTCTTCCCACGGCGAGAGTATTTTTTATAATTGTATTTTAATAACTTCGTGGCTTTAATTGTTTTATGCTCTAGTTCGATAATTTGGTTTTCGTATTATTTGTGGGCGTGTGTCGGAACCCATTGGGTGAAAAGCAGCCCTTAATTTAGTGTTTTATATTTGACATGCTCATACGCCTTGTTCTTTTAGGCGACTGCATGAGCTATTATTTTCTGTCAGCGAAATAAATAACTTTACCAAAGCATCTAGATAGAAATGGTTTGTAATGCCAACATATTGCCGATAAGATGCAGTATTAAAAACGTAAATTTTGCTAAAATGTCATGTACAAACAGGACAGCGTTAAAAATGAGTAAACAATAAATTGAATTTGTTTTCTTATTTGTAGTCGAAATCGCTTGCATACATATCTTGGTCTGCGTAGTCTACAGAATGTTTTTGAAAATTTAATGAGACGGTATTGGTGAAGGATTTATTTACCTCCCCTGTCAGTATGCAGAGAAAAAAAAAAATACGGACATAAATTTCTAAGGAGTTCTTTTTACGAATCAAGGTGAAGTTCTCTGCTGGTATACACTAGTGCAGGGCATTGCGTGATCAATATTAACGTCATCATCATACTGCTTTTGGCGAAAGGAACGAGTTCTGCGTTAACGACTGGCCGCCGACGAAAACACTTCGCTGTTGAAGTTATGGCCGCCGGCCAAGCCAAGCAACGTTGCGGTCAAGGTCGGTTGCGATGTTTAATTCCGGCAGCGGCCGCGAAGAGCGCTACCGGCAACCCGCGGCGGCTGCGGAGGTGTCATCGACCTCGGGGAAAAAATTCGTTTCCATGATTGCCGTAATTACACAAGAATTCTGCTCCCTTTTCCGTCGTCTCCATCACGTTGAGCGGAGGAGATTCAAGATGCAGCAGTTTCAGTTTCTCGCCTTATAAGTCGCCGAAGTAATTTAACGGAGTCAAGTTAAGTAACAAGGCCAGCGTGTTCGTCGCGTAACTGAAAGTGTTGACCGCGTATTCAGATCAGCTCGTATGGTCAGCAGTCCGGTTTGCTGCGGCCAGTTAACTTCAGGGTTAATCAAAACGTGATATGTGGTGAACTGCACCCGTGTATGCATTAAACACCCAACATGGAAAAAAGAAGTGAGTAGATATATGAAACCATATTATATCGTGACTAAGATTTTGTACATATATATTTCGGACCCGTCACAAAATATCCACTGTTTTATGATCAATACAAAGGACAAGTGTAGTAACTACAAATTTACTATATAGAAGGATTATGGGTTACTAACCTAACAGTAATTGTTTTGTGGAGAATATACAGTTTTTCCTACTGAAAGCTATTCCCGATAAAGTGAGCACATTTGAAATGAACCTTTACCGACGCATAAATAAAGTGATGGGGCCCACGACAATGTTAATCTTACATAAGGTGGAAGAATATACAACGTGCAAACAAGTATATCTTAAACAGAGCTTTGAAAAGATCTTTTTAACCGTGAATTTAACCGTGAATAGTCTATATTAGGTAGAGTCATATCGACGTTGAGTATGTGCTATAGTTATCAACTGATTCTCCAACCTTTTTGTTATATTTTCTCCATAACTCTCCACTGAACCCCGGATTTCATGAACTGCTTCAGAACGATGGAATTTTAATCACGGATTTATAGGGAAAAGAAAGGTCGTGTGCACATAATCAACTTATGTGGCTCAGTATTGTCGTTTTATATACCCCGACCATCAGCTATGTTTTTTTGTTGTTTGCAAGGCAAGGTGACCACAAGTAGCAGGGCGTAGCAGGGCTAAAGGAAAGCAAGGAAGATACACACCATTAAAAAAATCAAGAAAGCTTGGACACAAAAATTCCAAAATCACTAATAAATATATTGAAGCTCATCTATACATTATCACCAAGAACAACAAATTCGCAATTTGAGTTGAAAAATAAAAATTGCATCTTAAAATTTATGTTGCTTGCTACCAATCGGTGAACTAGGGGAACGAGAGAACACACATACACTGGAACAAACAGAAAAACAACAATATTAATATATCTTGAGAAATCACCGAACCTGAATAAACACTTGTGAAATCCCATTAAAAAAAAGTTAAAATGACTCCCTGAGTAAAGCAGGCACCATTACAACTTTAAAAGTAAAGTACTCCTGATGATTCACTAAAAAGTACGACATGGAATACTAATTCCAAATGCCGTTGGTAAGGAGCACAAACACTAATCACACTTAGCTATGAGCATACAGGCATGCCATAAAATATCCATTTAACTCCTTGACATTAAAACCCTTTTGGCAAATCGTAATCATGGAAACCATTCCTACACTTGACCATGAGCATAAAGGCATGCCATAAAATATCCACTAAACTCCTTGGCAATAAAATTCTTTTGGCAAATAGTAATCAAGGAAAACATTCCTACAGCACGCAAAAAAAGGAGGAATTGACCTCTTACAAACATTCCCATAAAATTCCATATTGAAATTTCACACAATCATAAAAGCGAAGAAACACTTCCCTAAAAAAATACATATACACAAAAATCGCTAGGAAACACTACCAAAAAGGAAACTCTACCCTCAGCATAACAACAACTACGTTTATTACAATACTTAACTTGTGTGCTCATATTACGCAAAAAACGCGTCTAGCATGGTGAATCCCTGAAGTACGAAGTGGTGTAGACATGATCTATCGTCGGCCAGCCCGCGCAACTAGAAGAGGAACACTGCATACTTGCTCGGGCTGAGGACGAACATTTATACGCGAAAGCGCAACTTGGTAAGGTTAAGGAGGCGGCAGGAATAGCGGAGAGGCGTATGGAAGATGCCAGAGTGTGCGAGGCTGACTTCGTTGGCAGTAGTAGCCACCAGACAGCGCTCGGCCGCGCCAAGGAGCGCCGCGCGCCTCTCTTCAGTATAGCTCAGTGCTTGGAAGCGTTCAGACGTGTGCCACCTGGGGAAAGTGTGAGGGAGGGGGGGGGGGCGAAGAAAAGCAAAGTATCTTTTTCTGCAGCAAAATATTGCCTCTTCAAATAGTAACCCCTCTTCAAACGATAACAATTTATTAATCTGGGCTACCAAATACAGACGTGGCAAATAACCAAGCAGACTTACTAATCAAGTTCATTAACGTGATCTAGTTCTGTAAACACACCAACCCCATGATAGCAGAATTGAATCGTACTCCAGAAAATTGTAAGCATCACACATTTCACCAGTTGGCGGGGCGGGAAATAAATCGTTCAGACAGGATAGTCTTTGACAGGACAGGAGTACCCACATCAAATTGCTTGATTTTGCTGATTGATACGCGTGTCAGACTTGAAGCAGGGCTTCACACTGGTCCTTGAACTTGCCGATGACTTTTTTGTTCTTGAGCGAGTAGCAAGGATGGTTTGTGGGATAGCCACTGGTGTTAAATTCGTCTAGGAAAGCCGGATCAGAAGACATGTCATGATATAAGTCGAGAGTTCTTATCTTGTAGATCATACTGTCGGTGTCAATGTAAGCCAACTGCAGGTTCTCACCATACCTTGTCTTCATTATATCGTAATGAAAATGATACATGTGTACCTTTGACAAATCCAGTATTGCCATGCCAGCATAAATAGGCTTGTCAAACAGGATAGCCTAATGCTATAGCTTGATGAGCGACAAGTTCTCTGAATAACTTGTTCTGTCTTTGAAGGCTGGTTTTGCGAAGATTCTTGAGTTCGCTTCTCATTGCAGACGAGGCTCATTCTCTGTATATTACGTTTGTTTTCCATGAGCTTGCCGAAGACTGCGTTGTTTGCTAGCTTGAAAAAGTCTTTTTCAAAATCGTTTGCTGCTGCTGCACATCTTGCAGTATTCAACTAGATGTATGGCTGTAGCCAGGCACACTGCTCAAACTCTAACACATGGTGAATCTTCTCAATTTTCAGTCCATGGGTGATGGATGTTTGAATGTGACATAGTGAACTATATAATTTTTCTTGCTCATCAGTGTAGTATCAGTTTCTTCTGCTTTTATTCTGGCAGACATTCATTAATTGGCAGAAATGGTAAGTCCTTATGTTCACTGTACAGTTCAGGCGGGTAACTTATATCACATTCGTTGATGTATCCCACAGGAAAATTGTCAGGCAAGCCCATGATGTCAAGGTCGGTACTGGCCCACTTGAAATGTCTTATAGGTAGAGGCAAACCCATTGCCCAGCCGTACAAATTGTTAGCGTCCATGTACATGAGGTATTTCACTGGCTCATAAGGGACATAATTCTCTTCAGCATACATGTTGTTCGCAACAAAATGCCTCTTCACACACTGGGCCACACCACCTCTTATGCCATTCTCGAGGAACATGTACATGTCGTAATCGATCAACAGTTCGAGTTTCACAGCAGTCGCCTTCAGCATGGCATCAGTAGCGTAGCCAGGTAAAGTTATGTAGTGAACGCAGTTCAGTCCATACATGTCTAGGCAGAGGCTGCGTAAGTTTTTAAATACATCGGCGAGTAGTACTACGTCTGTATTCATTCTTCAAGGTTTGGAAGTCAAATTTGTTCCATACTTGCTGAGCATGAGCGTACTCGGTATCACTTATGTTCGTATCTGTCAGCATATTATAAAACTTCTTCGATGGTAGCTCTGTCTTGTCCAGTCTCTCGATGCTGTCGATATAACCATACAGGAAGACTCCCTCCCTTGTCACTGGAGCCAGCTCATCGGAACTGAAGAATTTAGATGTACTGTTGAATCTGTTTGCTGGCAGGTTCCCTGCTAGTGTTGACAAGCTGCTGGCCATGAAATGGAAACTGTCGATAAATTGAATGCTGAACTCTCTCCAAGCGATTTTCCAAAAGGAATCTTCTTTTCATTGTGTGGCATGATGGTGATGTCGTTGTCATATGACAGTTCTCTAAATATGAAATTTGCATCGTATGCAAGGTTATGAAAAAATACCGGAAGGCTCTTAGGTCGTTTTCTGAGCAAATTACAGTTGTTACAGGCTGATCCAATATACTTGCCGCTAAACTGGCAGTGGTTCAGCACCTTCGCATTATCTTTGCCTAAGCTTATTCCGCAGTGACAGCATCCTAATGCCTGGAGATATGATGAATTTTATGCTGGAGTTAGTGGTAACATCTTTAGTGAAGTCTCGTAGATCTTCTTCACTTTCTCGCCAATGTCAACGATTTTCTCAATAAAAATATCCGGTGCATAAATTCCGATGTAGAATATATGTTTTTGTGGCCTTTTGATGTCAGTGTTGCAGGAATGATGTTATTGTCTATTTGTACGAAAATACAGAAGCTGTAAGCTTTATACTTCTGGTATGCCATCGTGAAAGCCTTTTCAGGATCAGCTTGGCAGGTCCGAATCGGTACCAAAATGGCTTCGAAATCTGAGTAGATCACAATAGGTATTTTATACTGGTACTGAATATTTCTGAAGCAGAGCACTGGCAGCCTCCCATACTTTCCAGGCTGTGGCATTACAGCTCGAAGGGGTGCATATCCAGAGCAAAATTGTTTGTGGTCACAGACACTGTTCACCGTTGAGCCCAGACACTCGTGGCTGATCATCGAAATGCATCAGGCATCTCTTGCATATATGCACTGTGCCCTATGAGCCGTCTTCTGGGATCGTACCAGTCTGGATAAATTTGAAATTAAGCAGTAGTGAGATGTCTCTTCATCTGACAAAAGCAGCAAGTCTATATGATCGTTCTTTTCTTCACTGGTCACTCGGAGAGGAAATATCTTATCGTTTTCGTCAATGGAGTAAATATTGACCGATGTTCCTGGGTTCTTCTTGTCAAACAATTTGATCTGACGCACTGGTGTTGGAAATGTGATGTATGAAAAGTCGTACTGGCCTTCAACATTGCTGCATCTCTTGTCTACATGTTGCAGATTAGTACCTTCCACGAACTTGACCAGTACTGCCCATTTAAAACACATGTGGTCTTCATTTTTTGTATTGGTTACCGCTTTCTTAGTCTTGATGGAAGCTGGCAAATCTATCCATGACGATGGTCTTAGAGGATCTAGTTTGTTGATCCGGAGTTGGAGCCGGTTGACAGAGATAAGCGTCCATCCAGATACTTTCTCAGCATACTCTCTTTCTTCAGTACAGAGCTTCACAATACTTGTTGACACGGTATGTTCAATATCATCTGTATTGTAGACTGGCACAATTTTTCGCCTTAAAAGCTCTTGCATCCTCCTGGTCTTCATGTGGCTCTGGCTTTCCGTAACTACACTCCAGTACGATGTTGAATTTAACTGCCCCATGGTTCTCTACTTCTTTTGTTAACTGGCCAACAATGTTCTCATGAATACCTACCAAGTAGTCACATATATCTCCGGCATTACCATCATTCTCTGCTACATAAGTTTTTTAATTTCCACGGAATGCAGTCTCTGCCTCCACGAAACCATGGCTACTTACTGCACCAGCTCCAGCGACGATTTTCGGTCGGGCTGATGTTTTCGAGCATGATGGTAGAGTACTATCTATCGGCCGCACACATCTCTTCTTCTGGTCTGGCTGTGCTGATTTCCTCTTGCAGACCTTCAGGTGCATTGTCAGGTTGTCACGACTGGCAAACTGGATACTGCAGTTGTGGCACTTCAATAGGCCGCATTCAGTATTAAACTCAAATCCTGCGTCATGTCTTCGTGCATGAGTCAAATGTTCGAAAGTCTTGTAGCGAAACTTGTAGCTGGTGGTTGCCGCTTTCCTGATGGTAACATTGCAGATACGAAGATGCTCTTGTAGTTTATCTCTGTAAGCAAACGTTTTACCGCACTTTTCAAACATCAGCTACTCTCTCTGATGTGGGTTGAGGCATAAGCTCCTCTCATGCCTCAGCATATTCTTCCGAAATGAAAAAGCCTTGCCGCAAAACTTGCAGTGGCTTGCTTCCATCGCTGACAAAAACCTAACTAACTCTTGAATTAAAATCCTAACTTAAAAATCTAACTAGCATAAAATCTTGATGATATAAAAACCTAATATCTTGATGTTCAAAAAACTAAACTTAAAAATGTTGATGTAATAACTAGCCTAAAAATTTAGATGTACTAAAAACCCTAATCTAAAATTTTTGATGTATCAACTAGCCTAAAAAGCTTGATGTAGTAAAAACCTAACCTAAAAATCTTGAAGTACTGAAAAACCTGAAATCTTAATGTATAACCTAAAATACTCGAAGTACTAAAAAAACCTAACCTAAAAATTTTGAAGTACTAACTATCCCAAAATCTTGATCTAAAAACCTAGGCTTAAAATCTTGATGATCTAAAAAAAACTTTACTCACTCCAGCTATAACTCTTAAAGCAGAAAATGGCAGCGAAGCTGAAGGGTACTCTGGATATGCAAGCGACAAGCACTGATATCAGATTGAGAGATTTTGGTGATGCTCCAGCCTTAATATATCCTAGCCGAGAGGTGGGAGGCGCGGAGTGATACGAGGGAAATAGTAACTGCAGAGTAGGGACTCGCGATGGGAGACTTCCCCTCCTTCCCGCACCGACGGTGTGAAATTTCGCGCTGTTTCGGCAGTGTGCATTTTCGCATGCGGCACAATGACAGGTGTAGAAATGCTAACATTGCTCTTCCCGCGCACATTGTCATCCGACACCTACTCTGAGCTGACTAATGCTATCCGACACCGTGCAGATGTGAGAAAGCAACTTGTAAGCATGCACACATCCTATTACCTCACACCATGCAGGTGCAGACCTGCTCTTGCCATGCAAGCACAGATATTTTGACATATGGAGGTTTTTTCTAGGAAAACCAATAACAATTCGAGATGTTGAGACGCCTTTATTTAAGTTTTTACCAGATTTCGTAATAATAATTTTTTTTTGGAGAAAAAGGGACTTTTTAGGGAAAAAAGAGAAATTTTAGAGAAAAAGGAAAATTCAAGATGGCGGACAGAATTCCTTGAAGGACTTTCTTGGAGGAGCCATTTTTTGCAGCTGGGCAAAATGGGAAATTTTTAGGTGATTTTTGAGTAAAATAAAGAATTTTTTTTGTAATAAAACAAGTGATTTTTGGGTAAAAACACGTGATTGTGTAAGAAAAATTCCAAAATGGAGGAATCCAAGATGGCCGTTGGCTCCCTGGCTCCCGGACCCTGGACCCTTGTCTAGAAGGAACTATGCCTTACTACTAGCGAGGCCTTGAGAGCCTATGAGGATGAAGCGAGGTGGATATATAGCAGCGCCGGAATGCAAGGGCGGAGGAAAAGGGAGATCCCCGAGAAAATTTTCCGACCAGCGGCATTGTCCAGGACGTGTGAAAATCCGGGAGCGACCCCGTCTGGTATCAAACCCGGTTCGTCTTGGTGGGAGCCAAGCGACCTAGCTAGTGAGCCACTGTGACCCCGGCGACGACGAGAGAGCTTTCAAGCACCTAAATTTTGCCTTGAGGAAGAAAAGAATGGCCAACTGTCTACAGTAAAAATAATATTTTAGCTACAGAAGGCTACTGAGAGCGAAGTACTTATACGCAAAAACTACTATAAATAAATCTAACTAAAAAAACCAATTACGGAAATCCTAGTGTTACGCCGCTTACATATTTCACATGTTTATAATTAATGCATCAAGGATGTAATTTGCAGTGATGGGAAACTACATATTTGTGAACCGCAAAGTTTTGAATACCCAGTGTTTGAAAAGTGATTTTGAAATTTCTTGGAAACAGTTCCATTTTATGGAATTCACTTGAATGATAGTTATTGTATGTATACATGTCAATAATTTCGATTTAATTAAAAAATATTTGTTACAATATTTATTAGAGAGCTTTTCTATAACTTTACATTAAAAAATATCTAGACGTTATAACATCTTCTCAGTACTCATGAATGATACAACGCTCGCAATCACTCCAATATTACCAATATAACAAATTTTATAAACAAACCGAATTTTTATATCTAAAATTATTTAGACCAACTGGAAAGTTATGATTTGAATTTTAACATACCGAATTTTTTTACAAATAAATATCATATTTTACATTAGTAAGAACACTTATAAAAATCATTCTAGTGTCCTGGACAGAAAAGGGAATCATGTCTGCAATAACGTGAACATTATAAATTACTGCCAGGACTAAGAACGGAGTCGAGAAAAACCGGTTCAAAACCTCATTCCTTAGAAGGCAACACGTAGGCGAAATTACTGCGCTTTGCGCACCAGTTGTGGGGACGACTCTAGATGGAAATAATTATCGGCCACAAAATAATTACACCTATTTGCAAGTTACTAAAAATATTAGTAAATATTTTGAAGTATCATATATATATATATATATTCATTCGAATTTTTCCAAGGAACGGAATGTCTGTGAGGTTAATTTAGAACGAATAAAACATAAATATTCTAGACCTAACTCTTACTACGAAATTGGATTTTTAGACTTAATTGTGCATGGTGTTAGATCATCGGAATAGGTTTCATTAAGCCACTATTGATCATCACGTGTTCATTCTAAGTTAGCACTATTTACTTACATTTTGGTCATAGAACTTGGCAATCACCTGGAAAGGCGACCAAAAAACTCGTGACGAATTGCCACACAGAACAAACGATAGCAGTTGTTTCCAAAGTTGTGTTTACCTCGACGCATGCGCTGATGTCTCCCGCGTCACGGATAAAAAAAGTCGTCCAATTGGGCGCACATACCTGTGTCAAGAAAATAAGTGGAGAAATTTTGTTACAGCTTCCCGAGCTTTAGATGTTGTTTACTTATCGATTTGTTATTACGGAAAACTTTACAGATGAAGGGATGCAATATTACTGGATATGACACTGTAATATTCTATGATCACGATTTAAAGGAAAAGCTACATCGAAGCAGAAGCAAAAAACAATGCATGTAATTGGGCAGTTGAGTAAATTCATTGTTTTTTATTTAAAAATATCTTTACAAAACAAGACAATACCCTTGCATTTCTGTGTGGCTTATATACGACGTCGTACAGTGGGGAGATCGGTCGGGCGGTTTGAAGAATGGCCTTTCATCTTAGCCGTGTAATAATCAATGCATTGCGTTCTATTAGGACGTGGACAGAAGAATGCCGTATCTCGTGTGGGTACAGTTCTGTCTTGACACATCAAGTTAAAGGACGCGAAGCCTACATCACGAACTGAAGTGCCCCGGAGGACTATCCATCGGCGACTGAGAGAAGTTGGACTACAATCACGGCGTTCTCTGCGCCGATTGATTTATAGAGTCCACTCCACTGTGCTGCACATTCTCAGATGTGCAGAGAACGTCGGGAGAGGCCACACGAATTATGTCGCGTTGTTCTTGCCGTCAAATCATACTTTACTCTGGTTGTTGACGATGGAATTGGCATCGCAGAAGTGAGCGTAAGTATCAAGCACATATATTCATGTTTGCCACAAGGCACATACACCTGCAGTTTTGGCTTGGGTAACCAAACGTTATGACTCAGGAGCAAGTCATGTGTTTGTGCAAAGGGTACTGTCAGGCCAGCGTACTCCTAGCGGCATTCTGCAACAGATAATGCACGTCCATAACGCGGTAAACGTGCAACACGCTCTATCAGGTGCGAACAACACACATTGGTTTGGGAGATCACAGCATCTGTTGCCAGTTGATCAAATATGTTAAACGCCAGGACGCCATCTCTTCTAGCACACGCGATCTTCCAAAATACTTGAATAACTGTGTTGGCATTTCGAGTAAGAACGGTGGAACATACCGCAAAACAGTATTCCAACTTTGTATAACTACGGCGCGTCAGGCAGCCGCCTGCATTGGGCACACAAGCCATATTAAATGCTGATTTAACGCCATTATGGTGTTTATTTTTTGTCTGCTTGTTAACTGAATATGCCCCAGTTCTCAGCCTTACTTAATGACAGTATGTTTAATTGTGCATAAATGATACCATAATGTCTTGATGTCTCCTTCGAGACTTTACAACTTGTGTTACCTGTACTTATAAAAACAAGAAAATCAATTTAATGAAGTCGTTTTAGTTTTCTCCATCGTGAGTGATACTACATAAGGAATTTTTCACTAAAGATACAGATACTTTGAAGTATTGATAACTTGTCTATAATATCAATAATAACAGCAATAAAAATGCAACTTTGAGAGAATGTGATAATTGTATTGGCCATAGTAAAAATAGCAATTAAATAATGTTTCAACATAATAACCAAAATAAAAAAAAATTTCCTCTTGTAATTGCATTTAAGTCACGTATTAAACTATTATTTAGTCATTAATTTGTATGAATTTAGTGCATAAGCTGCCTCCGATCAAACTACCAGAGTAAAAGTAGGGGCATTTGTTTACATGTACAAAACATATCAACAATTATTGTTCAGGAACTGAAAACGAAAATACCTGTACTGATGAATCAGGAACAATGAGAGAGAATATTTAACGTTATATGGCAGCAATGAACCGAATATACATAATACAAAACGTGTAAGATACTTAATATACGGAGCTGTAAAAGAATCTGGTAAAGAATATCAAATTTTGCTATCTGTATAAGAATCGAGAATATTATTTCTAAATTGATTTTGGATTTCCTATTAACAAAATCCTTCAGAAAAATTTACTAGTTTATTTTTACTGTAGAATTTTGAAACGATAGGAAGATTTTCTAAGAAATTAAGAAAACACAAAAATTCGGCTGTACTTTAATTTGTGGGTTGAATTTTGAAACGATTTCTTCATTCGTAGACACCAGTACATGATAAATGAATATTTATAGCTGTTTGTATCGAGACGAGCTATCGTAAATAGCTTATGAACGGAAAAATGTTGTTAAAAGAGCACACGTAATGTCACAATTCTCACAATGTCAGTGGACTTAACCAGGTTTTTAGGGGCTGGAGGTATAAATTATATTAAATAAAATAATTAATTATAATTTCCTAAATTTATTTACAATAACTGCAAAGAAAATACTCTCGACCCACTATCTCACAATAAATTATCACTTGCTATTTACAGTTAATAAATGCAAGCAATACAACTAACAGTCATTTCAAATAATTTAATTTAATACAGTAACTAATAACAGTAGGTACCAATAACCAGTGCATCAAAATTTACCGAATTGTTTTATAAAGTATTTGTTCATATTCGACAGTTTCCAATAATTACAACAAAGTCCACATCATATGTTCATACAGTCCAGCCCTATTTCAGACCATATCCCAACAGTTCGAAATGTTCTAGAGACCTCCGAGTGCCCTCATGCACATAAGGCCTCTAATTGTCGGATATCATGCCCTATTGTCCGTTCACACCACAAGCACCTCATCTACCATCGTCTCGCAGTCTTCGCTGTCTTCCGTCCTCTTCGCCGATGTCCCTCGCTGCACCAGACTTCTCCAGATTACCACACTTCAGACAGATGGCTACCGTAACGACTGCCTACCCTCTAGCTGCGGTGGTAGATATAGTGCCCGCCATAGCCGAGGGATATCTGCAAATGCCGCGTTGCGCCGAGGGAGATACATACTAGAATATTCTTGCTCATCCTTCCAAGCCGTCGGCTCGTCCGGCCCGTGTGGCACCAGCCAGGTCAGCTGTCAATCGTTCCCGGCCTCCCAGCGACGGAACAGTGATTGGGTCTACCATTGGGGAGGGGAGGATCGAGGTGATCACCTCCCCCCCCTATAGCTGGGTACGCGCATTATAAGGTAGTATAGTGCCGCTGCTGATGTGATGCGGCAGTCTGCGCGTAACGGTATTTTTGTTTAAATGACCATATGTACACATATTCATATAATGTCTGAGATAAACTTCGTTTGCATCAAAATATACACTTATTGCCATAAAATATTCGTTTAACCAGCAAAAATCGTTCAAAAACCACGATAGTTAATAAAAAGTTATATCGATGTATTATATGCAAACATGCAACGTTATTGCTATGGCAAGTATACATAGGTCGCAAAGGTTTCTACCATCGCCCTTCAAGTTGTGTATGTAAAGAATCCTCAGGACGACGCATATAATGTGAAACGCATGTCGCTTCCCACGAGTGATAAACGATAGACAGGCATGCCAAGAAGACGTACGAGACAGTCGTAAGAACAAATGCCAGGTTGTGACAGAGTTTGAATCCGGGTTGCGAAAGATATGGAGGAAGGAGCGCGAATTACGCGACACCGAGGGCGCGCGGAACACATATATTTTGTCTGGTGCAAATGGACACGCGAACAGCGAACATTTCCATACACGGCGGCGGCATGTTCTGGATTATCCCATCCAGAAGGGAGGACTGTTTTATTGCCAGGCAGGCACGAGTGGCTTCTTTGTGCACTCTACAGCGACATGTGACTACTACTCTAGAGCATTTCCAGAATTTAACACAACATCTTCAATCGAGACAATCTTCAGTTGTTCTGCCATTAACACCTCGACATCGGTGTATTCGCCTTCGGTTGTGTCTGCATATAGCAACGAGGAAAGCTAACAACTGGAGTGTATTGTCTTTGTCTTGCCCTTTCTTTCGGAACAGATGTAAATCTTGCCACAATTTGGTGGTTTGTTGGTGAGCGCTACAACACTTGCCTTAATTTACAGTCGCACACGGTCCCTACTACTGGTGTGGTGTTCTAGGGATCCATCGCATATATTCGTCGTTCGCTACTGGTAGTGTAGATACAAAGGTCACTCATTAGACACCGGTATTTTGAATACACCCTACAACTTCATGTGCTACATTTCCTGGATGAGTACCCGACTGTTATTTCCCAGCCAAATACCCCTCGTTTGAAAACAGCCCTGGTTATCCAGGTAAATTTCAGACATGCTTTAACACTTCCAAGGTCTCCCTGTTTATCTAATTTATCGTCTATCAAACATTTGTGCAACCAGGTCTGATTCCATCTTCCTTCATGTCGAGTTGTTCGTGATTTGGGACATATTTTGCAAAATATGTAGACAAATAAGCTATACGATAACTTACAACGTTTGTCTGATTCTATGCCCAACCGTATAGACGAAAGCATTTAGACATGAAGCAGTCCGATAAGGAACGGGAAATGCCATTCTTCTGTGTCTCAGACGTGCCGAAAGTTTTCCCGATATTGTGTTGTAATAACGTTATTATTTTGTTTGTACCATCTCGTCAGTAAAATTTCGCTTGAGTCCCACAGTTCCGTCTTGGTAAGCAAATTTTCATGGCAATGCGTGTATACGTTATTGTGTGTATATTATTACAGAAATAACATATTTCAGTCATTCAACTTGTTTTGGAAAACTTTCCGATAATCGGCTCATATAATAGCATTAAATTTTTCTTTCATATGGAAATCACCGCGTAAGAATTTATTGTATTACATATGAGCTTCGTGTTAGAGTTTTGTGCCATGTATGAAATATATTTTATTTTTTTATAAAACACATAAAGTTTCAAACCTTTAAATGTATTATTTATGACATAAACAGACAAATCCGAAACATATACTACTACTTCGAATATCAAACTATTTGAAAAGGGGATGAGTTATAATTATCTTTAATGGCTGGAAATTTAGAACATGAAAATGTATTTTGCTATTTAATACACTCATACAATATAAATATTTAACGATTGTTTGGAAAAGAACAATAGAAACATTATCTGAGCGACTAAAACGGAACAAGTACGTAATAGCCATATCTTGATAGAGTTAAATATTAATCACATATTCGTGGAACCTAGTACATTGTAGGTGAATATCCTGAAAATAGTCCAGATTTTATGAAGGGAATCACATTAACAATTTTTTTTTTTTAAGAGAAATTCGTTATCTACATAAATATGATGTAAGCCTTTTCCCATTAAAATTTCTAAGTAATTAAGTGGAGTATTGTAATGAACAATACTAAATTAATACTGGCGAAGGTAAAATTAAATGAATTAAACGTGTATATGGCGTTCCGCAAGCATACTAAATCTATACACACATTAATACATTTATACATAAACTAACGCTATTCATCTTTCCCAGGAACAGTGAACTTTTCTCCAAAAATGTCTCGCTTTCTAAAGCCACACTTCCCTATTCTTCGTACATTCAAGTTTAGAATCTAATTTTTCTTGTATGAAGTTATCTACATATTTACAATAGCATTAATCACTCAATGATAGGGAAACGGTATTACCAAAATTGTAGTATACGTACGCATATTTTTATTTGTGCTTAAGTGTTGATAAGGAAATACATATGTGTATAACTTAATGTCTTTCCGCCCCCCCCACTTAAAAACTGCATAAAATTCATTACAGATATCTGCAACATATTTGATATATATTTGTAATATAATGATAGACCTGCAGACGTTTAATAATCACACAAACTGAAGATCGCCTAGAGCAAGAAGTTTCTTAAAAAGACGTAGGTAATATTTTACTTTTTTTTTTTTTTTTTTCCCCTTCAGATTGTAACTCAGAAATCCGTTAAGGGATCATTTTCCTTTCCCAGCGTACGTCGAAACACATTACGGACCTCGTCATTTTTTTTTACCTCCACCATTAATGAGTGATCGGGATATTAATTACCCTTAATCACCTTCTTTCAAGGATGCAACAGCACTGCAGAAGCACACCCACAAATACAAATACTGTAGTAATAATTCATTATTTGAATGCTTAACGCACTGGCAAATACATTTTATGATTCACTGGCCTGCACATTTTCTAATGGGTAAGGAAATGAGAAAGTAAGTGCAGAAGCATAGAAAAACGGCGTGCTTTATATCGAACCCACAATTCAAGAGACGAGCCACGATCGCCACCCGTCCGGTGTGTAATCGTTAACGATAGCAGTCCCGTTTGGAATCAGTCGAAGGGCCCGTGGGTTGAAGGCCAAGTCGTCTCACTCATGTGAGAAGAGGCCAAACTGGTGATGGTACCAGCCCAAATCCAACTCAGAATTAACGCTCAGCTCGTCGGGTATCAGCTATAATGAGGAGTTAGCATCGTCTATTAGCCATGATGAACGTCACTTTGGGGACGACTCTCGTCCAGTGTGTGCCAATCGGCGGCGACGGAGTAAAGGCGGATGTGAAAGAGAGTAGGCACGGGACTCTGGAGGAGAGGTGAGCAACCGGTCAGTGTGCGAGTGACCCCGCACGGCAGAGTGGAGGGGGGTCAACGTCCAGCCCCTCCCCCGCGCGCGCATACCGGTGAACATCCGTCCCCCCAGGGGCCACGACGGGCGACGAAGACGACGCGTGTGTGGGAACCAGCCGTCCAGGTAGCGGGACGTCAGTCGGCGACGCGACGTCGAGTGGTGAGCAACTCATCAAGAGGTGGATGAGGAAGGAGGGAGAGCCCACCTAGTAAAGTCACCCAGTTCCTCCCGCGGCAGGTGGGGTATGGCAGACCTCTGCGCCCGCACTTGAAGCCCGGAGGTCGAGGACGCAGGAAAGCAAGTCGAGGAGGACGATGGGACGCAGGGTTGCTATGACGGCGGTGCTGCTGTGGGGGCTGGTGCTGGCCGCCGAGGGTCGCTCCGTGGTCAAGCAGGCGGAGGACGCCGGGGCGGGGACGGTGTACTTCTACGACCAGCGCCAGAACGGCACCTACAACATACAGATACACCTCAAGGACGTGGAGGTGCTCGCCCTGCTGACCGCCGGCGGTGAGGACTACGACGATGTGAGTACTCGCCTCCTTCCGCAACACACGGCTCACCAGGCTCATTTGAATGCTCTTCATTTCCAACATCACTACTAGAGACCTTAAAAATTCGCGTATAAATTAAGGGCAAGCTAAAATTCAAAACACGTGCGTTCATATAACTTCAGCCATTGGTCCACACGGTGTTTTGCACCTCGTGGAGAACGCTAGCCGAATCCTCGCCTTTAATTGTGAAAGCAGACAACCAATGTGCAGTTGATTTTGGCATATTTCCACATGAGAGAGTACAATCTAGCCTGCAGGTCATTGAACTCGATTTTCAGGTCTCCTGTCATTACACATTACCCTTTCAGTCCCGCACCCTTCGTAAAGCCCCTGCCACACTGTCAAATTTTTCCGTCTAACTGCTTCCAATAAGTTTGATCAAATAAAGTTGGACAGTTATGACGTCATCGAAACGTCATAAACCCCGCCATTTTTGACTGAGAAAGTTGGATGGCTTCAGTTTCTATCAAAAATTTGAAAATTGGACCCGTTCTAAAATTTATTTGATGTCTGGGCATGAATAATACGTTAAGTGAATATTGTACATAATATTACGAACTCATAGGCATTTATTTCATTGTGCAGGCAACATATCTTATAAATAAAATTTTAATTTAGTAAAGAAACGGAAATAAATTACAGCATTACTTACATTTCTTCCTGCAATTGAAAGCATGGAAAAACAAAAGCAATATCCCACTATGAAAATAATTTATATATATATTTCAAATTAGGTTATCCAAATAAAACATTTTTGGCAGAGTGAAACATTACCAAACACATTCAAGATTATTTGATAAAATCTGTTGGAAGGAAACATTTGATGGCCGTGTTTTGTCTTCAAATGTTATTGTCAAATATAGTTGAAGGCGAAAATTTGACAGTGTGACAGGGGCTTAAGGGATGTTGTACAGGAAGTGGCTTTGACAATCCACACCGTTAATGGCACTGCCTACCCGCTCGCAACAGTGAAACAGCGAATCCCATGTTATGGAAACTTCGCCTCAGTGCGTTGATCTTAAAGACAGGCGTTTAAAACGAAATGTATTCTTCACGAGATTTTTAGGAGGAGATCCCCACGGGCCTATGTTCTCAATATAGATAGCCAGCATGTACTTTTTCGTAAAACATAAAATGTAAATCTCCTCGGAAACAGGCTGTACATGTTATAGGAACATATCCGCTGTAGGGAACATCTACAAACAATTCGTGAGAAATACTTTTTGGCTTGAAAGGCATATCTTTAATTCTAACGTCCTGAGGCGAAATTTCCGTTACATGTGACTTCCGATTTAAAGTTCGCAGTTGTCGTCTGGTAGGCAGTATACTTAAGGTTATTTATGTTCAGGTTGGGAAGATAACGAGATATCTTGCGTTGAAGAGATTGGCATAGGAAAATTTTCTGCCATAAGGTGAGCTCTTAAGCTGATGGTAGGAGAAATTATATATACCGGCTGAGTCACCTGCGCTTATGTTTCCGAACCTATGCAACCCGCATACAAAAATACTCTTCTAACAAAACATCAATCGCAGCAGAACACCACGTGCGCGTTGATTCGTTGTTGTCAGCGCAGAAAGCGGTGAACAGACGGTGTTATGTCAGCAGTACGTTGAGAGACAGTCACGTTTCACAGAATGAACGTCCGTTCATTGTGTCGAAACAGATTATTGCGATGCTTACCGAATACGTTGGTATGTGAAGATTGCGCCTTTAGTAACACACATTTGCCTCGTATTGAGCCATTGCGTTTCTTCATGTGACATGCTAGTCAACTGCTTACTCTATTGACGGAAAGGAATCAAAGGCGCAGACTGACAACTGCGTCGAATGTTCAGCTAACAGGCCAGGCGCCCGAAAGAGTACGTACACAGTACGGGATTCGGCTGTACATGATACAATTATATTACAGCTGAGAAGAAGTTTTGTTAGTTGGGTAATGCTGTAAGCGGGTTGCATAGATACGGAAAAATAGGCGCGGGCGACTCATCCCAAGTGTGTGTGTGTTTATTTATATATATATATATATATATATATATATATATATATATATAGTGTGTTTTGCTCAAATTGTGACGTAAAAGTTGCCTAATATTAAATATTAACTTTATTTTGTAACTACTATTCACACTCTCCGATGCTGCGAAATGGTGAAATGTAATAGTGTTGTCACTGAGCTTTCGCAAGCACACTATTTTAGTGGAAATAAGTTACGAATTTTAAGACAGTCTCCATCAAAAGAAATTATTCGATTCTGTTATCAAATTTAATAAATGTAATTGTGTAACACAATATATGAAGCTATCTAATTAATCCTCAATCGACTGCGGAGAACAAAATTGATTATTTACCACGAAAAAATATATTTAAATTCAAAGTTTAAAAGATTATATTATTTTATGAATATTGCAGTTATCCCATTCGTTTACTTGCAGAACGAAGAAAGTCCCATACGCAGGTAACTTCAGCGCTACCTGACGGCTAAAAATTTTAGTAGGCAAAGTTTCCTAACCTGCCTAGAATAATCCGTAACGCTGTAGACGAAAGGGAACAGCGGATAATAAGGGATGTCCCTCCCGTGTGATGGATATTTGTAATCCGTAGTCTCACAAAAAACTGCTGCCAATAACATCACGTATAGGCTGTTCACAGCAAAGTGAGTACTTTTGAGGCCAAAGTAACTTCTTAATTTCAGTCATATTTTATCCTTTAACCACATTATTTAATAAATATTGCTATGTAAGTAATAAACACAGTGTGTATATTGCATTGCTCTTGGAAGTTAACGTCTAAGGCTAAAATAAAATATATTTTTTGACTATTATTCAAAATGAGTGGACTTTCAAAAGTGCTCAGTTTACCGTGAACAGCTTATTGATATGTTATGTGACCAAAAGGTTTAATATGACGAGGTGTTATCTAGGGACATATAATTCTCAGTGGGCGTGGATGGCAAGGCCTAGCGCTTTATGTGGCGGTATCCTTGCCATCTTATGTTTATTTATACCTCTATAATTTGTTGTTAAGATTTAATATTGAAATTCAAACTTCAGTATTACACAGACATACTTTACAGAATTTCTGAGATCTGACGGGCCTGATTACAGTCTGTTGTATTGTCTTATGTACGACTGAAGAAGAATAAATAATAGCTTCATATTTATCACGGTCACAGATGCAACTAAAACAACAAAATGTCCATATTATTACCGCCGTCTGGTCGGAGGTATTTTGCGTGTCCAAAGCGTAGAAGCTTGGAAGCGCTAAGGGTGACATAGATACGGGCATCTCATGCCTCATCGCATATATGCGGAAGGCACTGGAGTGGCGTGCAGTTGTTCTTTCGTTGACTCGCATCTTAAGAATTTCAGTGATAAACCTATACTTTTACCGTGTAAAAATTAAAACGAAGGTATTCTGCATATCCACGAGGTATGTTAAGTATTCTGTAGCTAAAAGTTATTTTTAAAAACACGTTTTAGCTCTTTTTAACTTAAAAAAATACACTTTAGAAACGGGAATAAAAAATTGGAAACTAGGATTCGAACATGAACAATTTCTTAAGTACTATTTTTAAGCAGACGCTGCTTAAAAATATTGAGTGGTTTTAAAATGAAAACAATACGACTGAACCTCTTCGCAGTGTTTCGGGGCCTGGCTAATCAGCGTCCGTAACTGACGAGAAAAAATTGCGATGACTCATGACTATAATCTCTCGTGACTTACTCTGTCAGCACTGAGTGAAGGACCACTTTGTTCGGAGTCCAATTTAATGAGGTAGCCCTCGTCATATGTATTTTCTTTGTATTATCAAGTGACACGTAACCCCGTACATAAACGTGAAACTAATTTTTGTTGACACATTGGACATCAGGCGTCTGCGTTGTTGATACAGGTGGACTACCACTCTTCTAACGTGCCTTGAGGAGTCTTAAGCAGCAATAATTGTGTAATAAACTAAGGAATATGTAATAAGCAAACAATTAGGTATTTTAAGTGACTTTTCACACAGTCCTGTGAGCAAACTACCCTGGTTCGAGTACACATAGCACTGTGCCTTCATCCATTACAAGCAATCGAGTTTCCCCAGTCTATTTAACTAAGACCTTAATTGCCATTCGATTACAAAATATTTCTTCTCATTCCGTAGTAAACATATTGACAGTAAATAATATTGTTACATGAAATGGCGCCAGATAATAATATACTGTGATTACAGAAAAGTCGTGAAGGCATTTTTGTTGTGATGTGTTAGTAATGAACTGTAAGTAATCACAAAAATTGTAACCAATGGGACACCAGCAAACACAAACGAAAGCACTAGCGTGTTAGAAGCACCTAGCAGAGGTCTGCAGAACAAACTCTGCATCTTTAAAAACCGCACAAGGTTATTAATTAGTAGAATTCAAGAATTTCTTTTGTTTCAGCGATGTCGAAAGAGGTTGGATAAAAACTTGGACGTCCTTGTATGGGGACCACAGACAGAGATTTCAATGCACAAGGAAATTAAAATCTTTCCAGGTGATTGCGAGCGTCAATTCGCCAGCCGCCGTGTGCAAACATGCCTTTTAAAAAGAACTTGACTCCATTTAAATTACATACTCCAGCTTGGAATTTCTAAAGTGAATGAAATTATTGAGAATGGATTTCATACAAAGATAGTTCGATCAATAAGCTACAGAAGAGTAATATTAGGGTAGGAAACATTTATTTGAAGGAAAATGCCATCTATATGATATTCACGCTAAAATGAGCACTTTTTAAATCCCTGCTTAAGATCTACTTGTATGCAAGTTACGTATTCTTCCGCCTGATGCAAGATTAATATTGTCATGGGCCTCATCACTTTATTCATGCGTCGGTCAAGTGAAACTGTGAAATTATTAGAAAATTAAATATTTTACAAATCAGCTAATTTTTACTCTTCGATTCATAAAAAAACATTAAGCTAAAGAAATAATTTAAGTAAACAGAAATGGTTACTCAACAATTTTTATTTGACGTTAAAATACGGAACTACTTCCCACCTATCGTTACCAACTTTACTGGGCGCATGTCACTCAGTGCCAAAGTTAAAATATATTCATGTAGGTGCAGTGACTTTTTTCTAATGTTGATTTCAAAAGTGCTCGCATTATCGCGAACAGCCTTTAGTCAGTTTCGCAGGCAATGCAAAATAATTTGTTTTGGAGAGACCTATGGCGTGGTCGTTGCCGAAGAAGAGGTAAGAGAGACGAGAGAATGGTCGAGGAACGAACCAGGCGTGAAGAATATCTCGAGCGAGAAGCGCTTAATTGCCAGAGCAAACACAGCACACGACCGCTACGACAACATATGTAACGCAAATGTAACCGGCAAACGAGCCGTGTGGGCAAGAACGATTCACACTCGAGGTTTATCCACACAGAAGTCCCGAGATACGTTTCCTAGTCGCTGTATGGCGGCTTGGGGTACTACTCGCGCTGAAAACATCACACTCCCGTTTCTTATTAGCACTGGCGTGCTCGAGAGGCGAGCGAAGGCACGAATCAGTGCAAGAGGGTCGTACCCAGTGGCTGGGGAAGTGTTGGGATTGTAAGCCTCCCTTCACCCCTAAGGTCCACGACAGTTAAAATTAAAATTACTAACAAAACTTTAATCGCGATAAAAATATATAATTGCTGTTAACTCTGATGAATTTTTATTGTATTGTGAAGTAATTTTTCTTCTTGCGTTAGTCGTAATCATAACACATGTGTCTCAGCACCACTAACGCACGTGTAACATTCATACCCCTGCCCCCCTCCCTCAACCCGGTTGTGAATTGTCTGGCTGCGTAACTGGAGGGTGCAGATCAGTGTAAGCAAATCAAACTTCTGATAACAAACGCAGTGTTTCCTTTAAGTATAATCAATACAGTAACGGTGAATTCCGGCGTCGAAGTTACTTTCAAACCACGAAGTCCTAGGTAAGCCAAGTATGCGCTTGGTTTTTATATACAAGCATAGGCCTACATTAGTAATATAAACACGTAAAGGTTGTTCACGATAAAGTGAGCACTTTGCAAATGAACATTGGAAAAAAGTCACTGCCCCTGCATGCATGGATTTTAATGGGCGCACTGAGTGACATTCGTCCAGTGAAGTTGGTAACGATGGATAGAAAGTAATTCCATATCTTAACGTCGAATAAAAAGGTTAGGTAATCATTTGTGATAAATTAAAATTATTTATTTCACTTTCTGTTTTTTTAATAGACCGGAAGTAAAAATTAGCAGATTTGTAAAGTATTTACTTTCTTATTAATTCCACAGTTTCGTTTGACCGACGCATAAATAAAGTGATGAGGCCCATGGCAATCATGGTAATGTTAATTTTACATAAGACGGAAGAATACACTACGTGTATACAAGTAGATATTAAGCAGGCCTTTCAAAAGTGCTCATTTTACAGTGAACAGCCTATAAACAGTTTCTCCACTAGCCGAGTTTAATAAAATCATCAATCAAAATGTATTGCCAGTGCAAATTTTTCAATGTAATTTTAATCCAGGAACTAAAAGTTGCGTCATTCTCCTTACTCGGGAATCAAACTCAGCGCACATATTCGTACGCGTACTGTATAAAAGAAATACATAAATCGCAATGGTTTATTTCCACCTCAGTCTAGTTATGGACGATAATGATGGCTGAAGTGTTACATTAATGTGGCGTGTAATTCTATATCAATCCAGGATTGGCTTAGACTCAGTACACGTCGACGTCGTAATGCTTCGGAGCCCACTTTAATAAAACAACACAAATTTGGATAATTGAAAAAAAAAAAAAAAAAAAATCCACACTCCCCAGAGCGTGCAGAGAGAGAATTTCGCGGGCAGGTATAGTAATAATTATCATACAACACGAAATTTCGTGCATCAGTATTGGACTTGCAAAATCACAGAAGTATTAAAATTTTTATGCAAATTTTAAAATCCTCGTGTCCACGATCGGGTACGTGTCGCACGTAGAGGATTTATCTGGCCGGTGATCTGGTTTGCGAAAGTTTCTGGGCCTTTCGTTCATGAACGGTTAACGCAGATTAACACCGAACTTGCAGATCGTTTACTAGCGGCGAGAATCACACTCAGCACAAGTACAGTGCACACCAAAATATTGCATTAATGAAATACTTGAGCTAGTAAATGAATTCGGCATCTAAATAGTTAAAATCCTCTTATTTTCGTCGAGTCATTTCTGGAGGTCGAATAGGTAAGTTTATATAAGACCTCTTCTTCAGGCATTTATTATTACACCAGACTACAATAAGGCCATGTTTCTCATTTTTTTTGGAATTTGGTTTTCTGAAAGAGGTTTTGAAAAGTGCCCCCTTAGTGCAGTTGTTGGTTGTCAAATCATTGTAGTTTTCAAAATATAGCACTCAAAATTCCAACATAAGCGTGTTATAGGCAGGTTCAAAAGTTGAATTAGAGTCTAGCGCGGCGTACTGCAGTTGTGTTACATGCTACGAAAGTAACAAAAACAACTTTTCCTCTACATTATATGGTATAAACTATTTATTAAATTAATTTATACAGTAATTTATACAGTATATAACAAAAATATATTTACAAGTCTGACCCCTATATGCAACAAAATTCAGAGTACCAATACTCTCTCACCTGTTTATAAATCGCACTCATACTGAATCAGTATGTTATGCACACCATACAGAGGGCATTAAATGCAATTTGATTGGATATATATATATACACATTAGCAAAGCCTAATATGCTGCATAATTCGGGAAATTGAGACTTTTGAGTGTTAAATTTCGAAAACTATAGTGATTTGACAACTAATGACTGCATTAAATGGACTTTTTCGAAAGTTCTTTCAGATAAACTAATATAAAAAAATTGAAAAAGGCGAGTCACTGCACTAAAAAAAAGATATAGTCTATAAAATACATCAGCAGGAACCTGAGAAATTCGCATTGATGTCTTTGGTTTGCGAGAAACCATGCTATTTCCCTAACTAGCTGTATATTATTTCAACTAATGAAAGGGGAATGGTCATTACTAGAGATTAGAAACTTTCTAGAGGTCAGTGTGCTGCTATAGGCCAAGACACCATTTTCGTGTAAATACGTGAACTGCTGTCGTTCATTCATTATCTAGTGCCTCAGTGACAGACGGTTTTACTCTCGACTTCAATGTAAACAATTAGCTAATAAAAATGTTGAATAAAAATATACGAGTGTTGATCAGTAAGATTCCTCCAGTAGGTAGATAAGCAAGGTTACCGCGTTAATAATCCCTTGTATGTTTGGGGAAATTTTCGTTTTTCACGTCTTCTACCCAGGGGTGCTAAGCTTCTTGACTATAATACCAGCGTTCACACACTGTTATTGTAACACAGTAACTTCTGCAGTATTTAAACTGGAACGTTATGGGGCATTCTCCCTACAGTTTAGATTTGTCCCCATTCGATTTCCATTGTTTGGGTGACTATATATATATATATATATATATATATATATATATATATATATATATATATATATATATATATATATATATATATCTGAAGAATTCACGGATTCCTTTTGGGACAAACTAGAATAAAAAAAAACACGTGCGTTTATATAACTTTAGCCATTGGAGAACGCTGGTACAATCGTCGCCTTCCACTGTGACAACAGACAACCAATGCACACTTGATATCTGTAAATTTGTACATACGACTGCAGAGTATAGCCTGCAGGTCTTTGAACTCGCGAATTTTTCAAGTCCATATATATTTATTTCTCAACGAAGGTGATTTCGGGATGACAAAGGTGTGCAGAATGCTGTTCGACACTGACAGAAATAACAAGAGTCTGCTTCCATGTGCCGCACTATGATTGCAGAAATCGCATAGGGAAATCGTATAAGGAAACTTTACTCACTGATCCGCCTCTTACAATATAAAATGTTTTGTGGTCACCAGTGTCCACTGAATACGATTCGGTGACGCTTTCATCACATGCTTGTTAATGACATAGAGAATGAGAGATATAGAAATATGTGTATACTTACATTTTGGAGCATAGACTACCGCAAAAGAAATTCGGAATTCGAGGCAATTTCAAATTCCACCGTTACCATTGACTCAGTGTTTTCTAACATATATTTTTCCGCAACATATGCGTTTATATTGATGAATACGTAAAACCACGTAGTTTTCAACGTCCCCTCCCACCATTATTTCGACATTCTTGACCCATTTAAATCCATTATTTCAGACGTCAATAAGACATCTTTAGCCGTGCTCTTTTGTAAGACGTGGTTCTTATTTAATCATCACAGCCAATGAGGTCTGTCTCTCGGGATACGGAAAACGCTTGGCGCCGAGTTTCTCTCATCGATGTTGATAGGCGAGAACAGAAACGGAAATGATAATTTGATTTGGCTGATGGCACGTAGGACTGTGGAAGTGACTGTAGCAGTTGACTCGAACTATGAAGTACTTCACAACTTTTCTCGAGTTCTAGCGTGGGTGGTTTCTCATCAAGTAAGTCAAGACAAGTTCCGTGCTCAATGATCCATTCCAGACATACCGCTAGGTCAAGTTGGATAAGGGTTAACTGGATATGTTTCAAATCGGATTATTGGTGGCCATGCAAGTTAAACAAGCATAACTCTCGTATACATTGGATTTTGTTTTGTATTTTCACAAGGAATTCCTTGGAAACTAGTTTCCTAAGATACTTTTGTAACATTACAAATTAATTAGAGCAAATCTCACTAAACCTTAGTGAGGATGGTGTAAAAACTAATATTGGATTTTAACAGTCAAGTGTTGTAGTCAAAATTTATTATACATATTGAGCTACATAAAAGATATTATGTTTTCTTAAATAATGTTTTGTAAATAAAAAAATATTTCAGGTGTAAATTTATAAGAAAATCTTTGACAAGTAACGGTTAGTAACTAGTACAAAATTTGTTTGTTGTGTAGTGAGCAATCAAAACAGAGATTTGTTTTGACTCCGGCACGTCTCAAGGTATGAGCATCGAGTCAGTGTTCCATTCCTTGCATAAATGCATTTGTTAGGGAACTCGTGCGGTGTTCTTCTGTTACTAAACACATGTTTGATTGCTCAAGCGAACGGAACAACCATACTCTCATTTCGCCATGTTGTTGAAAACAATTACGGAGACTGCACAATTCGTAAACAAACATCACACAGTGCAACATTACTTTGCGTAATTAATGCCAACGTACGTAATATATGTAGCTTAACCATACTACAAACTGTACAGGTGAACACGTCTTTTAGATACACACACACTCTTAACCATTTTTTAATGAGTTTGGCCACATGACGTTTGGCCAAACGGAATGCAAAACAACGCTGAGTTTCACTTCAAACACCAGAGTTCACCATTGTGCAAAATGTTGGTGCAAGCAATAAACAAAAACTGTTGGTGGCAGTGAAAAATAACCGCACGCACACAAAGTTAACCCAGCCAAAAAACTAAGAAGAAAGAACTGTTCGCAAATTACTGTAAGCACTGACACTTAACCTAACATGCCCCCAACAAAATTTACAATTTTCCGCACGACTAAGTTAATCACTGTACACAAATTTCAGTCAATAGGAAGGCGACACAGCTTGATCGCAGGTCTTGTAAACTGTCCCTGCTGCAGGTTGATAGTCGCTACCCTAGGCCCACCATTGCTACCAGGGTGCAGCATGCTGAGCCGTCCCCGCTGCCACTTGAATGGAGGAAGATTATCCTCCTTCAGTAGCTCCAGGTTGTCCGTCTTGAGCTCACCACGACTCTGGCTCATGTTCTACGTGGCTGCAGGGTGTGCAGGTACTCTTTGTACCACCGCTGCCAGAAGTGTTGTGCTGCTTGCTGCACCAGTTGCCACCTAGCCTGTCGCTTCATTGGGAGATCTGTAGAATTATCACATGGAGGAGCAGTCAGGGATGAACCAATGAGAAAGCGTGCAGGGGTAAGGGCTTCTAAATCATTTGGTTCTGTGGAAAGTGTGCACATGGTAATGAGTTCAACACTGCTTCAATGTGAGTACAGATAGAAATCACCTCTTCAAATGTGAGGACCTGCTGGCCAACAACTCGTTTCACGTGATATTTTGTTGACTTTATACCAGCCTCCCATAATCCCTCGAAATGTAGTGTAGATGGAGAGTTGAAATGTAACTGTGTTCCCTTTTCAGTCAAGCTGTCCGCAATTTGGAGTTTATGTGGAGAAGTCATAGCGACTTGCACCCACAAAGTTGGTGCCACAATCGGTATAGACGTCCTTGCATAATCCTTGTTTGGACTTTAACCTGTAGAAAGCATTGATAAAGACAGTTCTACTGAGAGCAGTCAGAACTTCTAGGTGAACTACCTTGGTACTCAAACAGGCAAACAAACACAAATAGGACTTTGTCACCTTAGCATTACGAAGGTTAGATGCCTTGATAGCAAATAGACCTCCGAAATCAATACCAAGTGCCAGAAAAGTTCTAGCTGACCATACTCTAGTGGTGGGAAGATTCCCCATAACAGACTGGGTTGGAGTAGCACTGAATTGAAAACATTGTATGCGTTTGAACATTCATGCTTTCATAGCATATTTTCCTGACAATATACAATTCTCCTTGTGAATTTCAGACAGAGTAGCATTAGTGCCAGCATGTAGGGATGAGGTATGGTAGAAGTCAATGACCAGGTTCTTAACATGACTTTTCTTAGGCAGCAGAACTGGATTTTTTGTACTGAAACAAACATCGGAGTTCTGCAAGCGTCCTCCCACATGCACAATTCCCTCTGAATCGGGAAATGGGCATAGTCTTCTAAGACTGGGCGAGCATACAGTCATTTGGCTAATGTGTTCTATGTCATCCTTAAACGAGTCTTGCCTAACTTGCTTCAAAAATAGCCCTTGAGAATGCTCCTACTCTGCTGTGCTTAGTGGTCCAAAACGTTGCTTATCAGCTGACATCTTCAGATTCATAATAAATCTAACTACATAGGCTACGACTCTCTGAAATTTGGACCAGCCGGGAGAACTTCTCAATACAATCATGAATACTGAGACCTTGAAATTGATATACAAATGAAATTACACTATTGACCTTCATCTCCACTTCACGTTATTGTTGGTGCGGTACAGGGTCCTCACTCGGCCAGTAACTCTCTACTAATGTCAGCCATTCCGGTCCTTGCCACCACTACAAATGCCCAACAATATGACTAGGTGTCAAGCCCCTGGAAGCGCAGTCAGCCGGATTGTCTCGCGATTGAATATATCGCCAATGAATTGCAACTTTACTTTCATGAATGTGTGCTACTCTGTTTGCCACAAAGGTCTTCAGTCTGTACGGAGCCATACTGATCCATGTTAAAGTAACAGTTGAGACACACCCTGCTGTAATACTTTCAACTTTAATGTGCTTTGAGAGAATACCTTCTGTTGTCTTAATACATTTCAAAAGGAGATGTGCTCCGAGCAACTCTAGACGAGGAAGAGTGACAGTTTTCAGTGGTGCTACTCGAGTCTTTCCAAGTTAAAGATGTACCCTTGTCCCACTGCTGCCCGAGCTTCTTAGATATACGACCGCTGCATAGCCATGATTTGAGGCATCACTGGATCCATGAATCTGATAGGGTATTTTGTTTGCTGGAGATACATGGTGTGAATGCAGACATGGCTGAGAATTGGAATCTGGGTAATGAATCGTTGCCATTCTTCCTTCACCTCATCAGGTAGAACTGCATCCCAGTCAAGGCCCAGGAGCCATAGCTTCTGAATGAATAGCTTTGTACAGAACACAATTGGTGTAATCCAGCCCAAAGGGTCGTAGATTTTGCAGTTTCAGAGAGGATAGCATGCTTTGTTATGATTTAAGTTGCTTGGTGAATGGGGTACGAGAATGCATCAGTGAAGAGAATGCATCAAGGCCTAGCACCTTTATCACATCCCTGTCTTCCTAAATACTAACTGGACACTCTCTGTGACACTTGGGTACGGCCACTATTACAGACTTACAGTTGCTTGCCCATTTCCTTTGTGGGGTATCATTGAGCCCACAAATTTTTACTATATAAAACAACCTTTTTCTGGGTCCAATACCAACAATTCATTAATAACATCTGTGGTGAGCCCACGAAAATAAACTTTACAACTGCAAAAACCATTAAAAGTCTTAACCGTTTATTCCAATTAAATTTACAAACAATTATAAAAATACTCAAGCAGATACAAACATGTAATGAATTATACCCTATCCAGGTCTGCAGTTAATAAATTGTATATATACAAACCTCCAAAGCTTTAATGCTGCCCGAAACAGCGTTACAAATTTAAGAGTCTTGCTTACAAAAGTACGACACTACTAAATTATCAAAGAAGCTGAAGTATTCTGCACACAACTCTTATGGAGTTATTCAAACTCAGGAATATTTATAACAAATCTTCTGTGCCTGCATTCAGACACCAATACCCACTTGACTCAGAGTATACAAATAAAAACTCAGACTGATTGTGTTACCATTATGACTTTAAACTTTATGATAAGATGGGGAACAAAATTTAAACTCCAATATACTAAAATTACTGTGGACAAATACAAAGGCCAATCAAAGGCCGAAAAGGAAAGACAATTTAAATGAATACTACTAAAATGGAATCGGGGATGCTCACCACTCAAGGTCGATCAAAGGCATCCGAACAATTCTTAATAAAAGACTAGGACATTAACATTAAAGTAAAAAATTGCCATTTTAAAGCACGCTCCCAACATAGAGGGAATCCAAAATATCAGATTACAAAAACGAGAAAACGGAATCGAATATTGGCTCTATCCCTATCTTGAATTGGCTTGCAAAATGTTTACCTAAAAAACTGCCCACAATTATGATTAAAGTCCAAAACTTTGGGTAATCCACGATCAAATTTCGAGGCTTAATTTGGCATCCCGACGACGCATTAGACAGCAGTCAAAAGCACCCTCACTCAAAAGGCTCTACTAACCTCAAACCGAACCTTAAGTCGGGAGGATTTATCAAACTGTTTTATATCCAACCTGTTGGCAATGCAAACCTAAACAAAGTGAAAAGAAGCAAAATTAAAAAGGTTCATAAAATATTTAAAAGCAGCTAATCCAGACTAGAATTTCGAACGAGTAATCCTAAACAAGATCTAACAATTAATAAAATTTTCAGTTAGTTTAACCCTTCATCAACCATGACAACTCTCTGCACATTAATTAACTTGAAAACTCTCAGCTGCCAAACCAACCTGTCTCGTGACGAACATCGACAGACATCATGCAAAGCATGGTCACACACCACACCCACCTAAGAGTCAAGTGCTCTTGTCAAAGCCTCAGAAGGAATAGGCCAAGCTCACTCTTGCTCCGACGAACTTACAAACTCAAGGGAGGGGAAAGCTGGCTAGTGCGAACGCGCTAGAGGGAGGGTAGTACCCAAATATAAGAGGCGAGGAATAAGGACGGGAATACGGATGTCGGACCAACGAAATGCGAAGCGAAATCAGGTAGAGTGCGATGCCTGCCAGCACAGGTCGCGCATCTTAACTCAAAATCTCCCTGCTTAAGTAGGTCAATTAGTTCTCTGTGGAATGTAAATGCTTCTGAATCTGAGGATGCATCTATTGTAATGTCAACTACAAAGATTTCCTCCATTACCACTCTTGCCACATTAGGGTATTTGACCTGTTTATGTATAGCAAGCACCATACATCACAGTATCTAGTTGTATGTCTAGATTGGTAGTTGTGGATTCTCTCGTGACTTATCTTCTGAATGTAAAAATACCTGGTGGTATATCTTACAGATATCCGTGGTAAATACTACTGGAAGGAGATGGAAATGATTTATGATTTCAACTACATCCCTTTGTAGTTTTGACCCGGCCATTAGCACATCATTGAGCGAGTTTCCAGATGTAGTAGGGGCAGAGCCATAAAATACAGCCCGTAACTTTGTTGTGGAGCTTCTTTCCTTAATGACACAATAATGAGGAATGTAATAGACTGTGTGAATCAGGAACTGCCTCCAAGCAATGCATGTGCCCGACTGCATCCTATTCGTTCAGAAATGCATTATATTCCCTTTTGATTTCTGGCTGGCTGCTGAAGCGACTTGCGAAATGGTGCAGCCTGGTTACTGCCTGAGAATAGGAGTCACCAAGGTCATGGGGATGCTTGAAGGGGAGTCTAACCACATATCGCACTTCACAAGTGTATGTGAGTCTGAACAAAGTGGTATTCACATTCATCATCCTCTGAATTAACATGCTCTTCTGCAGGCAATCCCTCACACTCCCAAAACCTTAGTAGGGTGTCTGTGAGACTACTGGTGGCAGAAACTACTCCATGGTCAATCCTCCCCATAAGAATCCAGCCAAACACAGTATGCAGAGCAGTAGGAAATCCCTGTGGGTCTTGATGCCAACCACCGTCAACTAAATCTGGGTAAACATCTGCTCCCAACAGAATGTATATTGGCCCAGGAATGTCAAAAGTAGGGTCGGCCAAGTTCCAAACCTTCATATTCTTGTCGCACTTGATATGGCAACTGTACAGCAGGCAACTCTGACGCAATACCCTTTAAAATTAATGCTTCTGTTATAACACTGGGTTCAGTCCTCAGCAAAGGCAACAATGCAAGGGTTACATTACCCCTGTTGGCATTAACAACTGAGTGGGCAAGCCCAACTACTGGAACCTGAGCACTGCATTGACGCAATCCCTACCTCTGGGCACACCTTTATGAAATGAGGATGATTTCAACCCTGAATATAAAAGATCATGAACTTTAACTAAAGCAACATTAGCATCCTTAGTACGAACTAAGATTGTTCCTACACAACAGTACTTGAACAGTCACTGCGAGAGGTCGTTGACACCACGGCGGGTGGGACCTCAATTTGCTCTTCTGTCATGGTTGGCAACACTGAAATGGCGATATCATCTTCTGGACCAACTATAGGTGTAGGACTTTAGAGGAGAGTATGATGGCTTCTGTAGCAATGCATGCACTCTAAATTTGAATCAGTGAGTATTTCACTGTTTCAATCAATCGAAAGTACTTCACTGATTCAACAGTCACTTCAGTGAATTTTACTGATGAATCAGTGATAAAATGCCAGATTTTCTTCACTTATTGATTCAGTGACATTTTCCACTGATTAATCAGTCGTCTTTTTCACGATTTACTCAGTAGTTTATTTTTGACTGATGGATCCATTAAATAGCGCGTAAAAATGGCCGTCAAACAACATTAAAAAATAGCCGTTAAACAATGTGTACCAAATGAAATAACAACGAATAAACTAATAAAACCAATACAAAATACTTTTTAAATGTGTTTCGTCTTTCAAAATGTCATTTTAAGAGGTAATAGGAACATTCAGCCTTTCATTCCATTTTTACGTCTTTCATTTCGTTTTCATGTAAACGTCAGTGCTCTCTGTTTGAAGATTTAAACTGCATTTAATGTTATGAAGAGAGTACACTTATATACTATTTATTTAAACAATCCCAATGGTAACAATAAAACCAAAAAAGAAAAGTAAGAGCATACAATTTAAATCTTCAAGATTTCGATGCAAAACTATAACCCATATATTTTCCTCTCATTGTTGCATCTTGGCGTGGTAGTGCAGATGGCTGGCCCTGACCTCATAGCTCAGGGGGAGGGTAGCCGAACCTTGTAATCGGAGGGTCGTGGGTTTGAGCCCGGTGCCTCCAACGCGACAGATTTTCAGTTCGTGCATCGCACTGGGAATTTGTTAACAAGTCGGTCTCACTTGAGTTCAACAACGACAATTACAACGGCAAAAAAAAATGGTAAGGTAATGGTCTAAAATAGAACTGGAAACAGTGTGCGAGTTCAATCCCAGCCACCTCCGAACATTTTTTTACTTTTTTTAAGTACGGTAAATTGCGCAACATAAATAGTAAACTATCGTAAATTTGTTTGTTTCACATAATTATTTGGCTACATTCAATAAAAATAATATTTAATTCTCCACTGCAGAAGGCCGTCACTTATTCAACCAATGAAATAATTTCACGTTACTAATTCAATCAGTCAAATGTTTTCATTGAAACAATCAGTGGTTTTCCACTGAATCTAAGTGGAGCCCTTTTCACTGATTCGAGTAGTTGAATTTTACTGCGAATCAATGGTTTCCCACTGATACGAATTTAGAGTGTGGATTTCTTTCATGAGGTATAATCCTTTATATGGCGTGAAACTAAGCAGTTGAAACAGATTGTTTCCTTGCACCATCTCTCACCTTCCTTCTAACGAACTTGCAAGAAATTCAGGACATTTATAAATGGAATGGGTTCCATAATGTGTAGCACATAAATCTCTGCCAGAGGTGGCCATAAATGCACTCTAAGCACTTGAACCAGACCCAGACACAGTACACTTGGTGACAGAACATAACCCAGAGAGTGCTGACGTGCCACTGCTGGCTAACAGCAGAGCCTTGCAAAGTGACTCTAGAAACTTTAGTAACTGATGAAAGGTAGGTATGGTGACATTCTTATGAGCCAGCTCGAATTGGTTACGCTTGTCCTGATCCAATTTTGGTAATATCATATGTAACAAAACAAAACTACTCTCACCTACAGAAAATTCGAGAATTTTATGTGTGTTCATTTGTCGCAAACACTTATGTCTGAAACTGAAGTAAATAAAGATAGTTATAACATGGATATGATACATTATTATTACAGTTTTCGTACACGTAATCATAGTAAATATTATGACGATCTTTGGCTAAGAAAATTTACTTGTAAATCCTGTTTTCTGAAGTATCAAGAATGGAGATACGCTTAAATTTTTGTTAATAATTCGTACTCTACCGATCGATTAATTATATACGGCATAAATCGCTTTATTCGGATAATTTTAATCGTGTCTGCAATACTTTTTTTTTTATGAGTTCTTCACGTCCTATAGTCGGGCGCAGTGCTCCATAGGCAGTTGCTAGGGACACCCGAATTTCGCGAACAGATTTCCGCGCATGCTAGACTTCAGTATCCTACGGGCATAACTGTAGTATTATTATGCTTATTGGCGGCGTGTCTTTGAGAGAAAACATTTTTTTTTTTTTACTTGACTGGCCAATGAGAACTAGGTTACTCCGCTACTGTACGTCTATGATTCGCTAGCAGACTCCTAGGACGCGTAACACATAGAACATCCAATCGCAGAAGTGTGTCTGAGATAATGTGCTATGAAATACAACTGGTTGTGAAATCTTCTTGCGAAATCCGGGTGTCCCTAGCAGTTGCTTTACGTCAACCTTAAAGCTGCTGTGGAGTCGCTCACTTTATTGATGCGTCGATAAAATTAAATTGTGAAATTAAATTTTATGATCATAAATACGTTACTAAAATGCTAATTGTTACTCTTATGTGAAGAAAACTAAAATGAATTACGCAAGTTATATAAAAGTTATAACATTTAATAATTACGACATTTAAACTAATTTTCATGCATCCACCGGCAATGTGGCTGGAAACATGCTAGTCAGCGTATCCTTTAAATACCCGTATGTGCGGTTAAGACCAGAAACATTTTTTTCGACTTTAGTTTTCTTAAGGGCTTGGTTAATAGCCAAACAAAAAAAAGGTAGCTTGCTAGTTTTCAATTTCAGTGCCATACTGAACTGAACAGCGCTACCGTACTTAAACGTATAATAACACTTGTCATTGGTGTCGTCAGTGGACGCGTGTTCAAAACGTATGCTTACGTTGTGGATAGTGACGTTTATGAACGTTTTTCGTATTGTACTAGAGATATACGGAAGAATAGTTTCATAACGGTGCCTTGTGAAAAAAGTGCATACATTAGCATAGTACAGAAAAGTCAGCGAAGTTTTTGCTGACAGTGTGTTCGGACAAAATATTCCTGGATTGTAAAAATCATTACCAATCGGGCCTCAAAAATAAATACTTATGCATTAACTTCGATGGTAGTGCAAACATTCAAATTATCTACATTTTTTAAAATGAATTATCAGTCGGATAATTGTGCTGAGTTTTCCTGTTTCTTTCTCGATGTCACAGAAGTTGAAAACCGTGAGAATGGTGACCAGTCTGTGAGGCGTCTACATGTGTAATGTGCAGAGCTTAACATTTAATAGACTGTTGGTTTTGCTTTCGCCATGTATTTTGTCCACCGAGAGCTCACCGTGTGTCCAGATTAATGGATATTAATGGCCCTCTACGCTCGAAGGTTTCGCCACTTTTCCATCATCCTATAACTAGAGACCAGCAAAATTCGCGTTATTATTTGGGGCCACGTTCAACTTCAAACACATGTACCTTTGCAATAAATTTGTTATTGTATCATACTTCATAAATGGCACACCTTGGATAAATCTGCGCCAGTAAATGAACACTTCACAATCGTGTAGTCCAATCACGTGCAGTCCAGCCAAAAGAGGAGTTACATCACATATATATGTGCAGCCAATGGAAAACCGACGCCGGTTCAAGTATATACAGCACTGTGAAGTTTAGCATGATGACAAATAATAACGCGAATTTTGCAGTTCTCCACATATAACATTAGCTAGGGGCAGCGATATTCAGCGAAAAGATTCCAAGACAAGATAAAATTTAAATCACCATAGGATCGTGCAGCTTTCTTGATTGGCTGAATCATGTTCTAACCAGTTTTGACTGTTTGTGAGCCAATCACAAATGCCCAGTGTCGGAGTTAAAACATTCTGAGCAGCTCGGTTAATGCGGAAGCGACACCAGCAGCCAATGGAGGCATGACAACAGCCGAGGTGTACATATAGTGTTCAAGTCTACTGAATGCTTAGATTTTTTTCGCGAAAAATCACGGGCCCTAGGTGATGAAAGTGTTAATAATCTCCGTAAGACATAATTAAAATATGTATAAGAAATAACTGTAAATATAAAGCTACTAAAAGTTTGAGTTTTCATTTTCAAAAGTTCATAGCACATTGTTCCCTTTCAGGATATTATGTATAATTTTGATGAAACCATTTAACACGTGACCTCCCTATCCAAGGATACAAGAAGACGATGACGTTCCCTGTGTGGATTCGACATATTCTGTGTCTTTTTAGATGCAAGTAGATAATATTTTACATGTACGCCATCACTTGATTAGCTTCAGCGCATCAAGAGGAAACATTAAAAAGTACTAATCGAATAAAAAGTAAGCAACTTATTGTGTGTTAAATGGATCCTGAATTTAAATATCTAAACAGCAAGAACCGTAAGAACAGAATAACATGAAAAGTTCTACGCATGGACATCTTAAATTTGGAAAATGTTTGCCTAACTGCACAGTACCGAGTTCTTGCACGGATACCATGTTTTAAATGAATAATACAACATATTCAGCGCCGTGAGTGAGGAGTAATTCCCACTAAAAATTAAAATGGCTTGAGACTGCTACCACGAGTTAAAAGCTGCGAGTCTTTATTACGTAAATTTTTTATGTGCCAGGGCAGATTAAATTTACATGATCAAAAACGAGTCCTGATTTTCCTCTCGATTGAGTTTATTCCTTGATAACTTTTACTTATATGAAAAAAATTACTGGTTAGGCAAGTTCAAGATAACCATACAGCAAGTTTGGCTTTTTTTTTTTTTTTTTTTTTTTTTTTTTAACGTATTGCGAACATGGAATTTCGCAAACCAGTTTCTGAGCATTAATATTATTTATTAATACAGGTTAGGTGGGTACTGTGTTGTCAGTCCGTAGAAAATATACGATCCCGTTTGCCCCTGTGGAGTCACCCGCTGCATTATCTAAAGCTCCCTAACGATTACAGGATTATTTCGAATTGCATGCTGTAAATTTCAGATGACTGTAGGGAATAATGCAGCAAGAGTTCAAGTTCAGTGAACTCTGAGGTCGGCGAAGCAAAATAGCAATCCCACGAGTGGTTACGTTACGCTACGACTCTGCACCTGCAAGGCGGGTAAATCAGGTCGTAATTTGGAGAAACTTTCAGTTTCCTATCAATTTAACTTTCTGTCCTTCTGTTGCTGGGTCACTCCAAGGATTTCGCATATATGAATCGTGCCGGACGATGCCGCTGGTCGGCGGCTTTTCTCGGGATCTCCAGTTCCCCCCCCCCCCACTTTTTCATTCCGGAGCTGCTCCATTCTCACCTCAATCACCTTCGTCGGCTCTCAAGACCTTGCTGTTAATAGCCGCCCAAATCTCTTCACACACTCACTCACTCATTCACTGTTCTGTTTTACGTTACCCGAGCAAAATTTTTCTGAGTCTTTAAATGGATAAAGCACGTGTTTTTTTTAGACAATATTTAATAGTGAAATAGCTGAAATGGAAATTAAGATAAGTTTGTAGCTGTGGAAGATACATTCTGATTTGCCTTGTGGTAGATGGTTCACTATAAAAAAAAGTCGAAATCTTTCAGTATTTTTCATCAGCGTACAGAATCGAAATGGCAGTGCAGTTCCTTGATGTATGCGCACTGTTCGCTGGTTGGGTGCGCAAGGCTTCGAGTCTGATTGGTTACAACGTGCTATAAAATACCGGCCATTGTTTGCGCCACAGTCAAGCAGGTTCACTGCAGTACTGGCAAGTGAAGACAGCGCTTTTGTCCTATTTTGACGCGGCAATTTTAGTTGGATTGGCTTTTATCCGCCTCTGCTCCCATACAGGATACGCCCTGTAAGCGCGTATGCTCCCAACACTCATTGATATTGACTACGCAATAAGGACCCGATATGACAAAATACGCACAGGAGATGCTCTCCCACTTCTCGCTTTGAGATCCCTCGAATACCATCGCACGTGTGGTCTGGCAGGTTCTTAAATTGCTAAAATTTTCCGTGTATTTACGGAAATTTTTACGAAAATGCACAGTAAATATAGGGAAACGCAATCCCCGATGATGAAAGACGGAGTTAAGTGCGTAAATACAAAATACGGAAAAATCTCCGTATTCCCTATAACTTCGGGTTTCGGGCACGAACAATGCCGAGTCCACACGAAACTTCCTTATCCACTGTAACCAGAAAACTATCGTTTCTACGGCAGTGAAGGTTATCCAGGTAAATGAGACCTGTTATTTAAAACATTAAAAAGTTGCAACAGGCTACTTAAAATACACTAACTTTAACGGAAACGAAAAAAGTTGCTTATGTGAATAATATAGAAATTCAAAAGTTATACTACAATTATCACGTGAACATTGTAGGTAAGTGGTTAGGGTAGGGTCGTGAAGTCGCAACTTTTTGACACGGGGTGAAATTTTGCTTAGTAATTATAACATTTTTTAACTTTTGAAATACCTTTTTTTTATACACAGTAGAACACCCACATAATGAAAATTAAAATAAAATAGATATTAATAATTATTTAAACTAGAAATACAGAAAACTAACTAGGGAATTAACGGAGAGGTACCGTGAATTTTACGGAAAGTCCGTTTTTGAAAACTAGTGTGTCCGTAATTTTACGGAGAGTTAACGGACACCACTGGATAAATATTTACCATCAGCAATTTTCCGTAAAATGAAGGAAATTTTTTTAAAAGTGTACCCACACCCCTTCTCGCTGTCTAGGGCAATACTGAAGCCGTGAAGATGGTGCCTTTTTCATAGAAGTAGAATGCTTACAAGTGACGAGTCACTAGTACAGACGTTACAATTGATACGTGATTCAAATCTCTGTGTCAAAAATATTTTAACAACACTTGTAGAAAAGTTATTTTTCGACAATTGCGGCAGCCTTTCTGACTAGTCAGCTGTGAAAAGGTACTGATTTGGGATCTGTTTACTATGGCTGGCAACAAGGACTCAAATATTTCTGTATTGCACGAAATCAATGCCAAATAAAAGAGGCATTATTAGGTGCATTTTTACCAAAACTTACAAAACAAGTCAAATCTGCAGCTCGGAAATTAGCAGAATGGCCAAGTCTGTGGGGTTAGTTGGAAATTACAAAGATTTACAGTATGCTAAGAGATACATTATGGCCAAACTCGAGAAAGAGGGTCATGTTAATTCCTATTTTTATTATTAATTCATAAGCACTTCATGAGTTTATATACAATTTAAGTACTTATTTATTAACTCTAGGGTCTCCCCGGACATAAACTTCAAGCTTTCCGTGAATTATAGCTTTGCTATTGTGTTATAACATATTCTCCGGTGTAACGATAATTTCTATGGCAATGGGTGTTCTTCGACAATGTGACTAACCCCGAAACGCCGGGTTTTGGGAGGATGGGCCTTAGATATTCGTCGACAACCTTCGACTGGCGGTATAAAGAAACAGACAAACGATTTCTACAACGAAGGAGCGCTGGATTGCATCGGTGGGAGAAATAAAATTGATCCGAGAAATCACACCAATTATCAGTAACAGACGTATGTCCCTCATGCGAGATAAGTGTATTGGGGTTTACATAAGTTAGTTTACGGCAACTTCAGACTTTTCTGAAGCCCTGCTAAAGTTCTACCTTCAAAATATTCCTCCGCCTCATGTAAAGAAAGCATAATCAATTCTAGAAAATTCCACCAAAGGCACAACGCGCTGCATTTTAGCGCATTCAGTGTAACAACATTTTGAATTGGAATTGTTTCAACCTTGGCATTACCAACACACCTATTTTCTCCATGTCTTTATTTATATTAATTATAAACGAAGTATTATAAATTGTAAAAATAATGGGAAAACTACCTGACAAGTGAAAGGTAATATTTGCAAACTTGTGTGGGAAATACAGTTTTCCTTACGGGTAATGTAAAATTACCTCACTATAGAGTAAAATTCACGTACATGGTAGTGGAAAATCCCATACATTGATGGGAAATTTACCTTGCGACGTGTGGATCTTCTCGTCTGTTTGTAACTATTTGATAATTGTATTTTATATATTTTTTACCTTAAAATTATTTTTTATTGTTTAGTCATACAAGCTGTCCAACATGGTTCTTTATATGTGAGATATAATTGCCGTACTCTGGAGTAAAATCCACTTACATAGCAGTGGAAAATCGCATAAATGGATGGGAAAATTACCTTACGATGCATGCATCTCTTCACCATTGTCTCAAAAGCTGAGTGGTAGGACGGGCGGAAGAAACAATCTTTTAACACGCTAATATTCACTGCTGATCTCATGCTGTCGTTGTGGAGTATTGAATAGCGCATTGACCTATCATGATAGAGGACGATGGTTCGCGTCCAAACATCAGCAAGTGTCAAGGGTTTCAGAGATGAGGCTTCGGTTACTATTCGTGAGAGGATATAGGCAATAATAAAATTAACATTACTGGCAATCCGAAATATTTTTAATTTAATTTTACAATTTAGTTAATATTTCCTTACTTGTATGAGACTTACCCCCCCCCCCCCCACTTTTGCCAGGTACTTTTTCCGTACGATTAGGGAGTAGTACTTTACTTGTTATGTAAATTTACTCTACATTTAAAAGTCAATTTTACTTTACATGTAGAGGTAATTAGCTTCCTTACATGTAAGGAAATTTTACCTCAAATTTTTTTATGGTGTAATTTATAGAAAGTATATAATTAAAAGTTAAATATAACAAAAAAAATAAGATACTTTTATGTTGACACGAGTATAAAACGCTTGTGATGCATGACATATTTAGGAAACAACCAGACACGCCATACATGGGGAGATTTTTCAAAGGTTTGATTCAAAACGTGTGAAGAAGCTGCGAATAGACTATACCATTCGTGTCAAATCTGTACCTCAAGGGCGAGAAGCCAGGCTTCTCCTAACTGGACCGCCCTCTCACCATAAATGGTGGAGGTGCGTTCACCCACTATTTAAAGTCTGTGAAAAAAAAAAACGGAAATATAACCAACTGCAATGCCCGTTGCAATGCGGAAGAAACACCATCGTAAACAGTCCGCAAAAAAGTGTCAAACGTCGAGTCATAATAGTAATACATTTTCCGTTAAAACCGTACTGAGTGGAGATCATCACATTACGTACTGTACATTCAAGAAATTACACTTAGTGTCCTAAAATAAGAGTGGAAAAAAAGTACAGAAATGAAGTAAACAAATTTTCCAACAACGGAAGCATCCCAGTATTGTTACTGGTTCATAATTTTCCTATTTTTATATTTTCCCTTCTGCATACCACTTCAGAGCTCATGCTCAGTAAACCACAAAATTATTTCGTCTTGATAAGGACGATATATGGCGTCTTACAACGGACGGTAGGCTGAGAATACCCGAGAAAATTTTTCGTTGTAAAATTTTTAAGTTCCAGGTTTATGTGGCTACACTCCATTAAGAACGCTGTAAAATTAAACCAGTTATGGAGATCAGTAATTCGCGGCAACGAAATTACTTGTGATTTTTTTAATCACTCGATAAACCATAATTTAAAAAAATGTATAAAGTTCTTACTTAATAGAGTATAAAGATTAAAATCCAATGTCAGTTGAGTTATAATCCAAGAGGTTTTACCTACCTAAGAACCTTGGCTCAGATTACAGACATCGTATACTTTCAAATTTCATAAAAAAGAATCATTGTTTTTTTTGCAAAGAATTTTAATTTTTAATTTTTGAAGTAGTACAGCCGATACGTATGCAAGCTGTTTATTAAACTTTTAATTGAGTTTAAGAAGAGCAGTAATATGATCTTTTTTAACTATTTGGTAACAAAGCTGTGCTCTTAAAAGGCGGTAGAGCTGACGCCATTTTAAATTTATCGGTGTGTACCATAATATTAGATCAGTTTTGGACGTACGTAAGAAATAAAACAGTTTCAGAAATTGGCAATATTGGACTGTCGTTAGTTTTGCCACACATGCAAAGTAGATCAAGACGGCGCCTTTTGAGTTTCCAATGGGACAACATGCTTACTGAATTCTGATAAATTTGACTTCAGAAGAACCGCATTAATCTCTGCGATTAGTTTTCCGAAAAATAAATAAATAAAATAGTTTGAATCTGACATTGTATTCATAAATGTATGTAGATGTCACACTCATCTTCACGAGTCGCCCGCCAACGTGGAGCTATATTCTACGCATTTTAACTACCGAAGCAGTGGAGAGATAAGGGTGACATTGACATGCTAATCTAATGCCTGGTTGACTCTTCGTACAAGGGAATGAACTGGCGTGCAATTGTGCTGTTGTTATGCGTGTAGCTAGGGGATCTACATACTTATTCAAGCAATCAAAATATTTTCTTTATATTCACAGCGTTCATTTTTGTAAAAGTAATCAAATGCCGTTTTCATAGAAGAAATAACTGGGCATTTAATTCACAAAACTGAAATAACGGAATTATGATAATTTTAATTATATTTCTTGTGGCAAACATATTTCAAAATTGCACTCAATAACATATTTGGTTAGAGCTCCATATCAATTATCTTAAATGTCACGAGAAAACCATAGAACATTTCTTGGAAATTCACAGTGATTCATTCGTAAATTTCATTTCAAGTTTCATGATAACTTAATAAAGCTAAAATTAACGGCCCTGCAGTGCTACCAAGCCGACAGGCGCAAACTTCAAATGGGGAATCAATGTTAAACGAAATTATTCCTCATTGCGTCAATTTTAAAGATAACTATTTCAAACAAAAATCATTATGACGCAACTTTCTCAGAAAATGTTGCTATGTAAAATTATAAAAAAAATATATATATTTATTCATCTTTTTTTAAGTTATATGTAAATTTAAATATTACCCTAAAAATTATATATATCTAACAAAACAATCGGCAATATGTCTTAACGTATCAACATTCCTAAAAAAAATCCATGTAGAATACTTTTGTTTGAAAGAGTTATCTTTAAAACTGACGCAATGAGAAGGAATTTCGTTTAATATTGATTCTCCATTTGAAGTTCGCTGCTGCCAGCTTGGTAGGCAGGGCAGTTAAAGCTGTAATTGTATGTAATCTAAGGGTTGCTCTTTAACGAAATTTCTTCGTGGATTTCCTGTAATCTCAACAAACATTTTAACCAAGCCAAACCAATATGGGTGAAAATTCTGTTGTAAAGTTCAATGCAATCTCTTATACAAGTTTTGAAGAAATACTGTACATTATATTATCAGGTATATCAGTCTGAAAAAAAAAAGAAGTTTTTGCTTGCGTTGATGAACTCCGAAATAACGTTTACAAGTCTGTTAAGTTCCTTCAAATTTGTATTTCAGGCTAGTGTGAAGCGTGCATTCTTCTCGTGAATAAAATTCTACGGTGCCAATAAAACATCTGTGCGTATGCATTCCTAGAAGCTAATTACTGGAAAGTTTAAATGCTTTTGTACATATGCGATGTTTTATTTCGCGCCACTTCACTACACTTATATTTCTGACATGTGTGAGGTTCTGTACCATTACCAAGATCAATATGCTGATTCTATCAATACAAAAATATAGTTTTCATCATCTGAGACACACAGCAGATTTTTCAACATTAACAAATATACTGCGAATACATTCAATAGCGTATTTCAAACGATCCGAAGAACTTTGTAAGAAGACAGGTAGGTGGAAGCAGTAAACTCCTATATATAATATTATGGCACTAGTGGCCCTATAATTTGGACTTGGCATTTGGCTGAAGTTACTAGCACCGATCTATTTCTTTTTCACTTTACAATGAAAAATCGTCAACGGATAAGTACAGATAATAAAACACTGTATCCAATTAACTGGTAATTTGACATTTTTCAAAAACATAATATCTTTAAAACAATGTTTTTGAAACTAAACTGATTAATTTTCTTACTGAAAGACACGTATGCAGAAAAGTGGCCAGCGACTAGGTAAGCGTGTTTTGTAACCGAGTGCCTTTAAAATTGGTTTATTTTTGTTTTATATACACTAAAGTAAGAACAATCGCGACAGTGTCATGTAACGATTACAACTTAACAGTTTCATTTGATCGACCCGCATTTATTAGGAACATGCCGTGGTCGGAGGATACACGCGGGGTATAAGAAGGAAGCAGGTTTTTAAATATTTCCAAATAAACGTGAACAAAATCATAACACTATACTTATGCCCTACTATTCACGTGTTTTGTATGGAATCCAGCAAGAAAAATGTTTTTTCACATAAGTGTTCGGGAAACGTCGGGTGCACAACCCCACATACCCGTGTTTCCTTGCCTCTTAACTTTGTCTTATTTGACCTTGAAGGTGGACGCATGGAAGGTATACAATATTCATTGAAACTTCCAACTTTTCTGAAGCCGTACTAAAGTTCTACTTCCAGTATATTCCTCCGCCTCATGCAAACAAAGTTTAACCAAGTCTATAATATTACCCCAAACGGGCAGTGCACCGTATTCGTGTGCACTCAGTTTAATAATATTTTACTTGAGAACTATTTCTCACAAGGTCTTACCAACAGACGTATTGTCTCCCTGTTTCTATTTATATTAATTATGATTGTAAAATGCTATAATTTGTAGATAAATATAGGTAAAAGTTAAATGTAATTAAATGTAAGGTATTTTAAGTTAACAGAAATATAAAATACTTGTGAGGAATTACATATTTAGGAAACAACCATGTAAGTAATACATGGGATTATTTTTCAATTAAGTACTTAAAAGCAAGTGTGAAGAAACAGCGAATATAGTCTATTTGCGTTTTGAATCAAATCTTTGAAAAATCTCACCATATGTTACGGGTTTGGTTGTTTCTTAATTATGTTATGTATCACAGAAGCGTTTTATATTTGTGTTATCATTAAAGCACCTTATTCTTGGCTTTGAAAAAATGTTATTTATTCTTTGTTTATAAATTATATTATTTCAATTATAGTTAATATGTATCAAAACATTGAGAAAATACGTGTGTTGGCAGTGCCTCGTGAGAGATAGTTCTCATGCAAAATATTATTAAACAAAGTGCGCACGAATGTGGTGCGTTGTCACATCGGTGTAATTTAATAGACTCGGTTGAATTTTGTTTGCATGAGGCGGAGGAATATCCTGAAAGTAGAACTTTAGCAGGGCCTCAGGAAAGTTGGAAGTAACCGTAAACGGACTACAGACTACACGAGGCAGTGAGTCGAGCTGACGCGGTGTTGCTTGCTGTGTTGTCCGCAGAGCTACGACGAGTACAGCTACGAGTACCACGACCCCGTGGAGACGCCGTACAAACCGACGTCGGAACCGTCGGAGGCGGCCGCCTCCAACTCCACCTCGACTGCCGATCCCTGCGACACGCCCTCCACCGCCTCCACCACCACGACCACCACCACCACCAGCAGCAGCACGACGGTGAAGGCGGCGACCTCGGTCAAGACCGCCGCCTCCGGGAGGCGGCGTTGCCGGCCGGGGTACACGAGGCGCGAGGGCGGCGGCTGCAAGAGGACCGCTCCCGGGGGCAGACCACTCCTGGCGCTACCGTAAGTTTCTCCCACGCGTGGAAGGTCCTGCTAAACCCCGCTGTCACCTTCTGGGTTACTCCCAAATGCAGGACATTATTGCATCTGCTGTTGATAGTCAGACATGATGCGAACTATGCACAAGTTTGTAACTACATTCTGAGAAATGATTCGTAAATTTATCATACTGGTTTATACGCCTAGTGAAAAAGCGGGAATGGTAATTTTTCCCCCAATACATTCATTGTAGCCTTCCTACACTTGCTTAGGGCACAGTCAAAAACATAGGGAAGTTCCCAACTTAATATAGTAGTGATGCTAAATATTCCTATATCTGCAGCTTAATGTGTGGTATTATTACCATTCCGTGTATACGATGACATCTTCCATTATAGTTGAGGAAGTTTACAAGAAAATATTTTACAGTGTATTTATCTCACAACTGTGTCAATTTTTATTTGTACTTACCTATTAAAGGAAACCCTTTTAAATAAATAACAAATACACTTTGTTATCACAAAAGACAAAAAATTTGACAAGACCTGCAGCAACAATTATTCGTTGGATCATACAGGCGTACTGCATACAGTATAGTTTAATGAACCATCGCATTGCGCTTTTGTTCGCATTTTTCACCCTAAACAAGATCACTTCTTACTTCCCAGTTTAGATGGAGGGACAATAATGTGTTTGTAATTATCTATGCCGTATTTCAAAAGAAACAACCGTAAATTTAGTCTTCGTTACATTTTCTAAGACTATTTGTTTTTTCTCATGGTAATTCCTGGTGAAAAAAAAAATCTTTTGTGTGCCCCAGCTTAAGGCGGGATCAATGCACTGTGACGACACATTTCAGTGGGCCCCACAGACGAATGCGATTTTTGAAGGCGTAATATCAAGTGAGGCTGTAAGATAAATATGTTCTTTTTTCTGGGGATGGAGGAGGGCAGTTCCCTTACAGATTCTACTGACTTCTTTCAAAACATTTACTAAGTTTCCCGCATGAAAAAATAAATCCTGTTCGGAACCACCGAAACCGCATTAACTGGCGGAAACCCGGCGTGTGAGCTGCAAGTCCATCAAGGGTTCGAAGCTGATATCATTTCACATAGTTCGCCTGCACGCAAATATTTATTTTACTAAGACGGTTCAAAATTAGGATATTGTCGCACCTAGTCCAACAGCATGCTATATTTCGAAATGACGGCATATTCGATAGATGTGTGATGGTTGGTCATATCGCAACATCCCAGTCTCGTAAATAAATCACACCCGGTGGCTTATGCACTCTGTAAGGTTCTCCGCTTACAGAACTGCAGGTAATATTTGTGGTCGGCGGTACGGTGCGAGAAATTCACGCGAATGTGTTCGTCGACGTTACGATGTATCAGCTACCGCAGTTTGAGGACGTTGTTAGAATGATTACTTGAGTTGTTGAAAATATTTACTGTCCATGTCGTTAAACAGACGGCAAGGACGCACCAAAGGTCCCAGGCATGTTACAAATCACATTATAAACTGAGAGAATCTGAGATCTGGTCTCATCTCCCTAGCGTCTGGCGCGAAGATATTTTAAAGTGTAGTAGGAAAATAAGCTGATGTCACTTAACACACCGTTTATATCGCAATAATGTTATGCAGCCTGAAGCTAGACTCACTTTAGTTATGAATCTTCTGTGGCCGAGAGGGCCAAGAAGTTGCTCTCACATGGCGAGAAGGTCGGAGTTGGTTCAGCTACACAACTCACTGAATCGGTAACAAGTGGTTCATAGCTCACCATAATAATGTAGGACTTGTCGAGTTTAACCCTTCGGGTCGTTACAGTGTGACATAAAATCCAAACTTAAACCTCTTTATCTCGCCATACGACCAACTGCAGTTATGTGTGTTGTCTAAGTTTCTGGGGATCCATACCTGCTATACTGGATGTGTTATGCGCCCAAGTCACGTTTTATCGTCGTTCAAGAAGAATATTTGCGAAGTTTAATGCGCTACCCTAATTTTTCGCAAGGTTACAAACATACACTAAAGAACACTGTAGCTAACAGGGGAATGAACATTACTTTCTTTCGCACATGTCCTTTTGTTATTGTCCTTTATGATCCTTCCATTTCTGTTTAGAGTCTACCAATCATGAATACATGGAGTGATTACGTCTGTCGCTTACCCTAATCACTATGGAGTGCAGTATAACGTATATATATGAGTTTTTTTTGCCCTATATAGTAGACGTAAGGCGGTCTCTTTAAAATTATTTAACTGTTCCGCTCACCAAGAACTAGTTTCTTTCGTATAGGTACACAAGTAAGGGCGATAGTGACATGCGATTGGAAAGATCGATCGCTACTGTGTGCAATGTTATTGAACTGATGTGCAGTTTTTCCTTCGCGGGATGTGCAACCAAGGGACTTAAAGCTAAGTACCCTTCATCACAGTTCATCTCGGTTTCTGAATGTAGCGACTTTTCGGAAAATACGACGAAAAGGATCAAACGTAGCAACTATGTTTTTTCTTAGTGAATAATGAGATATTTTATGCTGCTCATGAAACATGGTTTCACAAAAGGTCTATCTTATTGGAAGTATTATTTTGAAATATATTCAGTAAAAGTTGAAACCGTACTTAAATCTTGTGGCGGATAAAAAAAACTCCTTGAAACTTTTCAATGTAATCATTGTAAGGTCAAAGTTACACGAAGGATAGACATTAAGACTGTCAGTGCCTTAAAAATAAAGACGTATAGATATTTGAATCGCGTGCTAATATCGCCCTTGTAAGTTATCTTACGTGTCTTAAAAAAAATTATAGTTGCCTCCCTTGAGCAGATGCAGGAAGGATAATTTTAATTAGTTCATATAATGATAGCTGATGCGCTGGAATTTTAATAAGTGTGTTTGTAAACTACATTCAAACGAATATCACTGGCCTCAACGCGCAATTGTCCTGCGCGGTTGCTGCGGGTTCAGTTCCCCGCTACGCCACAGATTTTCAAAAGCTGCCTCTCGACTGTTGAGGTAAATGTATCCCTTACGTAAGTTTAAAAGTAAGCCTAAATATCGTAATACTGTTTACCTCTAGGAAATTAAAAGTGTGGTCGCAATCGTGGGTTTACGAGGTTCTGGCATAATTTTAATTTTAATGTAATTGAATAAACTTGGCTTTCTAGGGTTGCAGAGCATTGCTAGCCGTTAATGCTTGACTGTTTTGTCAGCTAAACATTTATGAACCAAATTAATTACTAGTAAAAGAAAAGAAAATGTATGCACATGCATATAAACACTGAATTTATGAACAAATGTAAGGTAATTATTTTAATAAGTATGTGACTCTGAGGCCACACTATGGGCATTAAAGACCTACGTGTAAAATCAGACGTATGTGTTTAAAATAAATGCCACATAATAATTAAGGCTATTTACTGTAAACTGAGCACTTCTGAAAACCCTACTTAAGATATACTTGTATGCACACTGTGTTTTCTTACACCATCGTTAAATTAACATTGCGTGGACCTGATCACTTAATTCATGCGTCTGTCAAGTGAAACTATCGAATTGTCAGAAAAGCATATATTTCACAAATTTGCTGATTTTGACTTTAATATACATTATAAACACAGTAATCAGAATAAATAATCTTAGTATTCAGAAATGTTTACCTAACAGACTTGATTCAAACGTTAGGACGTGGATCTACATTCCCTCCGTCGTTACCAACTTTACTGGGTGGATGCCATTCAGTCTGCCCTTATATATGCAGGTAGAGCCAGTGACGTTTTTCAAATGCTGATTTAAAAAGTGCTCACTTTATCGTGAACGGCTAATAATATAAAAAATAAGTGACATGTGACTTAACTAACACGTGCCTTAAGTCACAAAGGGGAAGAAGAAGGTTGAAACATTGATAAACAAATATTTTGTGGCGACCACAAAGTTCTTTGGTAGTATTAATAATACTTGTGTATTTTTGTAGCATCCACAAAGTCAATTTTTAGTTGCCACAAACGTTTAGTAGGAACAACTAAAAATCTTTTGCTCACGACAAAATAATTTTGCAGGATGAACGTCACCAAACACTTTGTGGCCACCAAGAGTGTTTTTTTTTTGTGAAAATTTATTGACATTATAAGTTATGTTAAGAAATTATTTATATTTTCTTTTCTTGCTGAATAAAAGCTGGAAGACAAAAAAATTTACTCGCTCTTGAAAACCTTAGGCGATTTGCTGAGCTATGCACTGTTCCTCCAAAAAGCCAAAAATTATTCGTTTAGTAATGGTTATTTCAAAAAACTGATAAATCCTTGATTTATCTAACTTTTTCATTGAAGTGTCACTAATAAATATAATCCAAACGAAAATTGTTATTATATTTCGTCTTTGGGTCATCTGCTATCTTGGCTTTGGGCTCCAGTGGTGCAGTCGGTGGGTGATGGTTTTAACCCTAAATGAGACGATAAAGAAATCTATTAAAAATTGTATCGTCTCCCTCTTTGGAGCCTTGAAAGACTCACAAATATTAACTTTGAGATAGTAGGGACTTGCGGAATTCAAACCCGCGATGAGTCATATGGCAAGATTTACGAACCCACTCTACTGGAGTCTGATATTGTTTAAAAGGTCGAGTCTGTGAATTCAGGCAGTGAAATACTTCAGTTAATTTTAGGCTACCGACGCTAATCTGTGTTTAGAAGTGTAACTCATTGTGAATGAGTCCGAAATCACTGGTGAATCACTGCAAATACTTGCGTAATTCACTGTATTAATTGGAAATCACTCATACATATGTGAAAATACACAAGGGGCCTCAGATCAGTGTAACTGGTTGAAAATGAATAGAAGTCACTGGTAAGTCCGTACTTAATACTGCACCGAAACGGAAAGCGATTTTAATTAAAATGAAAAGCAATTACTTGTATATAGGTCAAATGAGTGCCTGAAATAATGATCCGAATTTCGTTGATTGCAATACAGGATTTTTTTGGCTCATAAATTTTTAGTTTTTTAAATTTTATACTCTTTTAGGAGTTGGAAGGAATTAATACAATCATGGACCCTTGACGGGATATGAATGCATATAAATACCGTCGTCTTCTAATGACATGGGAACAATAATCAAGACGACCAACAGACCAATTACTGACAAATTACCTTCACCTACGCAAACGTTGGAAAATCTTCACTATAGCAGGAGGTCGAAACAACTCAATCCAATTGATGCTCTGTCAACTTTACCACGGGACAGGATGAAGAGAGACTGGGAACGGAAGGGAGTAGAGGTCGGGGGAATCCGAAGAAAACTCAACATCCGTGGACGAAATCCACGTTTTCCACGGTCGAAATGACGTTCGGATTCGGATCGGTAGAGATCCGAAGCCGGCTCGATGTCGTGGCAAGCCGGCGCTCTAACCAGCGCGGTTACTCGCCGTCCCGTCAAAGTGCGACAAACTGACGCATTTTGTCTCTCAGTAAGCTATCCAGCAGGGGGGTCGACACATTTCATATCATCACTCGTTAACCTCAGGAAGTTTATCTCCGCGAACTAACAAACTCCTTAATTTATCCTGCCCTTAATCCAATAAAGGAATTATAATCTCTTCTCCGCTACTGTCACACAGATTTTACCAGTGCTTTCTTCACTTTGCGCTGGTTTGCTATGCTCTTCCGTCTAGACCCTTATTCTTTCTTGGTGTGTTCATGGCTACAATTGCGGCCTTGGCACCAGACAACCATGCTCATCCACGTTGCATGCGTCCAATTTTTACAATCAAACCCAACCTAAGGCGTAAAGGGCTTGCCCTGAGACGCATTCCATTCTCCAAGCGACTTAGATACAAACATGCATGCCGGAGGGCTCACAGAACTGTGCATCGGGGCTCACGCTGGCGTAGCGGGATTTGGAGGCTCACCAGAATTAAAAAAAAAATGCTCAGTAAGCTACACGACCATCCGCAGGATTCCGAACCAACTATCGAATATAACCAGCAACACAAAGTTTATTATAGGTGTGAATAATACATTTAAAATCATAGTTTTTTTTTATGGGAAGGCAGAATGTTACTATAGTTTTTTTTTGAGCATGTTGCTTACTAACATTTCCCACCTCAAATTTCATCTCGAAATTAGGATATGGACTATAATGACTCTCTTCCTATCTATAAATCTAACCTCATAACTACTCATGATAACACAGTCACTATAAATAACCTATTGAAAGGACGAGGGCTCTCACGCCGTGTAAATAAAAACATACATAACCTGGTGTCTTGGTGTTAAATAAAACATATTAAATCCTCTATTTTCGATGTACAGAATAACACTTGTCATAATAGCATAAGATAACTAACATTACGTAAGAATTCTGTAACAGTTAAGTTAAACGTCATTGGAGACGTCTGTATGTATCTACTGATACGCAGTGTCTTTTCCTTTTATGCCACTGAAGATCGCCAATGGGCTTCTTGCTCAGAATATTCTTACAACTGTTCATCACTGGCCTTGGTTTGGTGGTTGGACGAGACACAGCATCAACAGGTCAGTCCAGCGAATTCAAACACTTTCCTCCTTTGAATACTATTTTTTTATCCCAAAGTTGGAGCCCGACAGACGGAGCCCATTAATCCTTCATTGCGAGGTTTCTAATTTTTTTTTCCAAACGAAACAGTGCAATGAAAACTATCACAACTTAGCATATAGTACTGTCAAAGTACCTAGACCTAATTCATTATTATCTTATGAAATTTCGCACCCTGAAATCTCTGTATTAAATATCGAAAGACTTACTGCAGTAAAATTTATGCATTGACACTTCCTTTAATGTTTAGGTCGGGTAAAGTTCGATACTAGGAGCTGCTACTTATCGTAGAAAACTTCTTGACAAAATTTTCTGGTTACATGTTTAACAAAAGTATGAGGTGCGATTTTGCATGTTGAACGAAATTATGAGATTAATTTGTGCATACCCAAGAAATAAACCAAAACATAAATACGACAGCAGTCATCAGAATTCACGCGATAAATCAAAAATTGTGAAAACTAAGTACATATTTAAGTAAAAATGTTAGTTGTAGGGCTACTACGTAATGTGAGAGCCAGAAACTTGGAATTCATCATTTATTCCGAGAAAATATGCTATTTACAAACGAAAATACAACTCCTTAACTGCCAGCTTCACAGTTAGCATAAGATCGAGAGTGCAAGAATGTAATATGCAAAAAGCGTCCAAGAAAACTCACTTCCCTTTGCCGAGTGTGCAGACATAGAATAAAAATTTTCTGTAGGTTATTACACAGTTCTTTGAAAACTAGTACCCTACAGCTGAAATATTCTATATTTACAATACATTATTTTAGAAAACATACAAAATTGTTTATGTAGCACAATGTTTATAATAAACTCAAAGGCAAAAATACTTGCACGTTAATATACATTTTTCCTTTCACACATTCCACATTAAGGTTTTGTGAAATTTACACCTAATTTATTTGTAGTGTTGCGGAAAAATATCTTTGGCAAATAATTATCGAAGAATTCCTTGTATATACAAAAAATATATAGTGTAGTACTAAGGTTTATCAAATAATCAGTAAGGTGTACAAATTTTCAATTACGAGGAAATGCTCACGAACTCTACACAAAAGAGAAAAAAATGCACCAAAATAAAACGTTAAAATATTCTAAAATTCGCAACCCACAGCACAGAGGGATGAATCTAGTTAATAAAGTTTAAATTTTAACAGTATTAGCTATTCGTGCAGGGATCTCGATAGTATACAGTATCTGTATTAAAAAAAAAAGATATTACGATTTGCTAAAAACACGCATTTGAAAGCAATCTATAAAAAAGAAAGAGCAATACTGAAGCATCTCTTTGTAATAGTTACAGGCGTGATTGGCAATGCAATAACTGGAGTGAATGTAGTAGAACTCAGAGTGAAAATGGTTTCACGCGGTATTGGCAGAAAATTCAGACAAAGGGATCACCTTATTTCAGCGGGCTCCAAACCACTAGAAGGCCAAAACTGGCACTCGAAAGCCGTCATGCCGAGGACTGACCACTAAAGGCTGTTCACGATAAAGTGAGCACTTTTGAAATCAACCTTAGAAAAATGTCACTGCTCCTACCTTCATGTGTTTTAAAGGACGCCCTGAGTAGATGGATGGGATGTAGTTCCGTTTCGTAACGTTGAATAAAAAGTGATAGATAACCATTTCTGATACCCTAAATTATTCCTTTCGCTTTCTGTATTTTATATTAATCACGCATGAATAAAGTGATGAGGCCCATGGCAACGTTAATCTTACATAAGACGAAATAATACACAACGTGTATACAAGTATGACCTAAGCAGGGCCTTCAAAAGTGCTAATTTTACCGTGAACAGCCTATACCTATCACCAATCCGGCTTCCTCACCTCTTGAGTGTCAGGGGTACAAATATTCATGTTTTTTTTTTTTTTAATATATATGATCAATTCTTTATGACAGAAGTAGACTAAGTGCACAGTCGACTTTCGGATACCAAGGGAATAATACTCGATGGATAAAACTAACTCAAATCAACATCCACGCCTTACCTGGAACTCGAAACAAAATGTCTCGTACAGCAAGCGTACTAAGAAACTGCCTCATAGAGGTAGAGGGACTCGAAATGCTGCGAAATAAATCATTCCCGAGTATTTGACCCGGACCTAAGAATGGTCACAAAAGAAAAACATGCGGGAATGTTTTTCAGGATTGCCTGTTTTTCGGATGTGCAAAATTTCTTTCAACTGGCGACAACCTCGCGAATACTTGGTCTGCATAACATGTATCTGGAGTTCTGATAAATAACCTAATAAATTTAACAAGGAACAAACCACTTTACTACTTTTAATTTAAAAATCTGGTTGAAATCTTGGCAGAGCTGAACTAAAAAAAAAAGTAGTTTTGTAAGTATGGCTATGTCGTTTTCCATGGCAGGAATCTAAATAAATAAATTTAGTAAAGCGTTATAACGCAGTTGATATATGAAGTTTCTTAATGAGTAGCTGGTTCTTGTCTTCATTGTAATCTCGCCGGCAAAAGCCAGAAGCATCCCATATGCTGTTAATTGTGTTTTTTTTTTTTTTTTTTTTTTTCCAGGTTTGGTCTCCGTCTGGCGCAACGCCACCCAGGGAACGTAAAAGACAGAAACAGCATCAAGCCGCCGACTCTAGACTGATTTCTCAACACTGCCAATATGTGTGCGACATTTCCCCACGGGACGAACACGTGTACCTCGAGTCAACTGAAAGTCTTGTTAAACATTTTGCGACCCAGTAAAACCGAGGGAGAATTAATTGTGTTGCCTAAAATAAATGTCGGTTCAAAGTGCCAACTAATTAAAACCAGTCATTTGAACAAGATAAATTGTTTCAACGTCATTCGAATTTATTTATTTATTTGGTGGACAGAACAATATGGGTTTTTTCGTCCGTCAGATTTTATTTGGCGTTAGACTGTCAAGAATTCTGACGATCCAAACACCAATTTATATCATTTATTCCTCGTGTAGCTAGCTATTCAACCAATCAGAAATGACTTCAAATATACGACACATCACAAAAAGTTTTTATTGATTGATAACTCTTGACATGTTTACGGCACAGTAGTTAGATTATGTGCATCATAACGTAGTGTTTCCATTTCCGAAGTTAGGAACACGTATAGCGAATGCTGTATTTATTATAAGTTGTGTTGAAATATTGGTTCTTGGGAAAAAAAAAATCCCTTTTGTTTTATTTACGCAGTTCGGACTTTGATAAATGAAGGCAAACAAAGATATATGCCCAATACTGTTCATTTACAAATATTGTACATACGATTATTATTCTCTTAAATATTAATTGCGTAGTGGTTGAGAGTTTATCAGTTTAACGAGACGTTGAAATATTTTTACTGCAGTTCTTAATTTATTTATATTACTGGTCACAAAAACAATGAAGCATAGTATCACTAAATAAAGAGTTGTGTGTTTGCTGAAAGAATTTACTTGAAAACGGTAATTATTTTTACAAAGGGAAGAGACCAAAGTTGAGTTGATGTTTTTTGGTACTTTAAACAATTTACACTGCATATCAACGTCGACTTCGAAGATATCACCATACGTAGGAGATAGGAAGTTACGTGTCACTGTAAAGTCAGACTACAGGCTTTACTAAGCAAGTGTCCTGCTCTCAAAACAAAACTATGAGAGAGGGCATCAAAATTGATGAACTTCAGCTTCACTGGGCCTATAATTCGATATCTTTATGAAAAAATTGTGCGTCGTACACTGTCTAAGTAAGTTGTGATAGTTTATTTGTTTTTATATTTTGTATATAATGCTACGACTTGTCGTAGCTATATTGATATTGAAATTTCCTTTTAGGTTTACTTTTAGTAAATCTCATTTTGTTTAACTATAAAAATAGAAATACGTAGTGGATTTAATTAATCTATTATTACGGAATGATGTTGCTATGTTCGTGAATATTACATACGTGTATAATACGGTCGTAACTGCACTGGTAAGCACGTACTGTATTGTTCTTACACTTCACTTGTTCTTAGTCACCTGGTAGTTATAATAAAGTAACTGCGAGTCTCAAAATAAAATTATTTTATTACATTTTTAACAATGCATTTAACATGTATATTTTATTGTTCATTGAATAGATGTCGTTACATTTTAATATATATATATATAACTTCCAGGAGCCATACAAAAATGTATGCTTCGAGAGAGATCTTAGTACTAATATTCACTATTTACAAATGCAACGTAGTTGTGTAATTTCATAGCACTGAATTACTGTAATGAAAATATGTGGGCATTTTAAATAAAGGTTCTTCTACCTGATATCAAGTGTATTTTATTTTAAGCACGGATTTATTAAACATGTTTACCTAAGCTTTACCCTCTCCGAAGTGTCCATGTTTAATAACTACAGTTTGCAGGTTTGATTGTATCTCCGAGAAGCGGCAAGAGACTGTATCTCCTCTAACCACATGTGTTATTCTTATAAGGCTGACTATTACAACGGGACCCCTGGTGTCTGAACTTCAAATGTCTAAATGGAGCCAAGACTGTCAACACTTTGTTGATTATGCCTTAGCTACACTTGGACAACACTTGTTTAAATATTTCTCCGCCGATAGCAAGCAAAACTGACCCGGAAATAGTTATACTGCGTCCATAATTTTCAGAATTTTAACTAACATTATACCAGCGACAATTTTCGCAAGTTAAAGACAACTTTTTGTTTAGTTACGTGATGTACTGTACACACCAATACATTAAAAAATCCGTTGGAATTTGACCAACTTGGCATTCCACTGACTGACAGCCAGTCAATTATGAAAGTCAGCCGTGGTGTTGACCAATAGAACGGCGTTGCTGTAAACTACAGACCAATAGAAAACTTTTTGTCTGCAGTAGTGGACATATGCGATCAACTGTTGGCTTGTCTTAAACACTCGTAAAGATGTGCCGAGCTGAAAGATTTAATAATAAAACAGTCTCTATTCTCCCGGCTCATTATTTCAAAGAAATGTTTTCAGAGCGGTGGGTATTTTCTATACTTAACAATCCAGAGTTTGTTTATCGTTTTAAGAATGAACACCTGACCTTGCTGTGAATTTGCGTCTTCGTGCAGAGAGTCTCACAATTTGATTGAAATGTTCAGTATAAAAGACATTCACTGTCTCTTTCCAGTACATGGTAGGTACCATTATTCATGCCCTTGCTCTCGTGCCAAATATCGTAGTGTTTAGGAATGGAGATTTTTGGAATATAATAAAAACATCGAAAACCTCATCAGATGAGATTGATTTCACGCTTCCAAGACAATTTCAGTACCAAAATAAAACTAAATTTTTCACGGACGGTAATTTTGACGAATTATAAAATGTATCACTTCGTAACTCCTGAAACGACGTAGATGGAAGCGAGCGATGTGGAATGAGGGATTAACTTTCAAAGTAACCGTATTTGCTTGGCTCAACTAGTCATCATTGTAAAGCCATCATGAAAGAAATATTTACGATCGTATGAATTCTATGCAGTCAAAATGAAACAAAGATTTGGACAAAAGTTGCTGTTTTAACTTTAATACGTCCGTTTACCGAAGTGCGATTTGATCCTCTTGAGGATAAGGCGCAAAAAATCTAGCTTACACAAGAACAATCCCATTTCTTAAGTTCAGTCTGAAGTTGTTTGAAATAAAAATGGGAATAATCGTTCGTCTAACAGTAATTTCACGATCGGCATTTTTTAAGGCTAATAAAATACAAAAAAGAAAAACAAACTTTATAGTTTTGTTGTTTAAAATCAGAATAGAAATGTGTCTGCATTTCGATGTATGATTTTCTGTCATTGGCTAAATATAATATTTAGAAACTGCCATTTCAAGTTTTCCAATTTTTATTCTGTGAAACTTATTACATTAAGAAGTAGCAAATTGACTGTGTACCCTAAACTATGAACCAAGGCAGAGGAACAATCCTGGGTGATAATGCTTTAGCTTTAATGCTTATGTATTTGATTGAATAAACGGTCTAACAAACGATTTGAATGCACGGAAGTCTCCTTTCTCAGTCCGCCTGTTTCGCAATACAATTTATATCCATTCAACAACTTGTGCGTAATTCTTATGGTGTGACATGTTGTATTTATTGTATGGTGATTAAACTGAGAGTATACTTAGCAAAAACTCAATGAAGATGTATTCGCATTAGAATTTTCCTTTTCGACATTAACGGTTATAGCAACATAGTGAACCATGGAAAATCATGCACGCAAAATAAGTTATGGTGGTAGGCCGTGAAGGAGCAAACGACGAATAATGCTAAACTGTTTTAATGTCTTTTTTTAAACCATAAATATGAACACTGCAGCGATAGAAGCTTCCTTATCAACATACTGCATTACCCCCTGAAAAAGTAAGTTCAAAATGCAATGAACAAAGATACTACGGCATGTTGTTCCCACCCTTTAGTTTGCTAATACTCTACCCTACTTTACTTTTAGAATGAAATTTTCACTTATGTTAAGAGTTTAGAATAACGGTGAAATTTATCTCGTTCGACATTGCATATATTTTATAACGATATTTTACAATATTGCAGCCATCTTTCTGGGTTAAGCAATTCAAGATTGGCAACATTATTTCCATTTCTATTTAGGCGTTTCATTATTGTATTTTAATTATTTAGTTTTCCATGGATATAATTTCCAATATTAGCTCTATATATATATATATATATTCTTCCTATGCTCAAAATCGTTAATCCTTTTTCGTATAGCCTTCATTGTCTCCATAGAATCCGACCCCGTTTTACTTTACTTTGGGGAGTTTCAGTAATTGTGTAATCCCCTGGTCGTGGTACGAACGCTACGTAGGTTAAGTCTGATAATGGGGCTACCATCTGACTGCTTCCAGGCCAACAGGTTGCATTATCGGTCTTTCCTGCTAGATGCGCTGCTTCTTCTGCAGCTGACGAGTAGCATCCACCCGCTGTGGGTCAACCTTAGCTTCCCCTCTCCTCTTACTACCCAGACAACCGCCGAAGCAAACTACTCTGTTCTGGTTGTCAGGATATTTGCGTACTGAGCCCTCCTACCACAGCAATGCCAGACCCCCAGGAGGGATAGAAATACGTAACTTTTAAAATTGCTCTAAAAGTTTAATTAATTAAAAATGTTATAGCTTAGTACATTAATACATGCTGTGTAAATAACTTCACACATATTCACTTATTAATTAAACGAAACGCAGGTCCTATTGGTCTAAAATCGGTAGCAATTTTGCAACGATGCTTGCAATATACTCTGTACTGTAACCTACGCGTGAGACGTTAGCTTGCCGTCAATACCAGCTATACATTAATAGCAACGACGAACTATTTATTATGCCTTATCGATCGATCCCCTAATGGGGTCGAGCGGCCTTCGACCGCGCTGCTTGACAGTGCTTTAATGGGGCTTGGTACGCAGTGACTCACTTGATAAATTCTAGGAAGTCATGTGACATCCACGATCCTCCATCTTATCTCGTGTTACAGAAAGTAACTTAACTTCACCCCGGGTACCGCATTAAGAAGACATAGGACATAGGTTAACGCTATGGAGATTGATTTTATTATACAATTTTACGGAAACCAATTAAAAAACTTACTGATATTTTAACTAAAGAGCCTACTATCCTCCACATGGGTGCAAATGATTTTTAATGAATTTATTATACACCGTTTTCGGAAACCACCTGTCGAAATTCAAACCACAGCAACTGTGGGCGAATAGAAACAAGAAACTCTAGTCACAACATTTTTGGAAAGGCCATTTAGTATGTTTAAATTGAAGTTGGATTTCAGCAAACGACGCCGAGTGGCCGCAATCGTACGTACCTGCGTGCACTACAAGTTGCATAACACAAAGGTGAACGGCGGTGGCGTGTCACGCGGCCAACGCCTGTACATTAGCAACAATGACATCCGCAGGCTCTCCTTGCCACTGCGCTGACGCCTGTGTGTGGGGCAGTGGCAACCCATCCGACAGACAGGTGGCGCAGAGAGCTGCGTGCAGCCACCGCCCGTGGATCAGTTCGCCCACGTGTCGTGCAACTTGTTCCACACGCACGTACGTACGGCTGCGGACAGCCGGCGTCATGTGCTGGTCCGCCGGCGTCGTTTTCCGAAATTCAACTTCAATTTAAACATACTAAATGGCCTTTACGAACATTGAGTGACTAGAGTTTCTTGTTTCTATGCGCCCACAGGGGCTGTGGTTTGAATTTCGACAGGTAGTTTCCGAAAACGTTATATGCTTAGATGGTAGGTAAGTTTTGATGTCTTGTTGACAGCAATATAATTTGAGATGGAATCAGAGACATATGCAACAGTAGTGAGACAGTTACAAATATGTGCCTTACCCTGGACTGAAACACAAGAAACCCTGCCAAGCCTGTTCACTATAAAGTGAGCACTTTTAAAATCAACCTTAGAAAAAAAGTAACTTATTCTACCTGCATATATTTTAACGGGCGTACTGAGCGACATGCGTCCAGTAAAGTCGGTAACAAAGGATGAAAAGTAGTTCCATATCTTAAAGTCAAATAAAAAGTGTTAGGTAACCTTTTGTTATAAGTTAATTGTTTCTTCCCCTTTCTGCTTTTTTAATGCATATAAGTGTAAAAATGAGCAGATTTTTTAAATATTAACTTTCCTAATAATCTTACAGTTTCACTTGACCAACGCATGGATTAAATTTCGAGACCCCCATGGCAATATTAATTTTATGTAAGGCGAAATAACACACAACGTGCGTACAATTAGATCTTAAGCAGTGGAAAATTGGAAAGGAAACGATATAACACATAATTCTTTCATTCGTCTTGAATGCACTAAAACTGACGTTCTTAACATGTTCAAAAACTCTCAAAAACATTTTATAATGCTTTGAAAGCAGTGCGAAATAACAGTGTCTAAACCACGAAATGGAATAACGGCTGGTAAAGGTCAAGCAAGTTAAAATAGTAGGACGGCCACCAACACAGATCAGATAGGGCACCATGCTCCATAAACAGACAATGCTTAGCATATTATTTTCTCGACAGTATTAACTTTCATAAGTGAAGGTACTATTATTGCAATGTTAATAAATAAAGAGGAATATTTTTCTAGAAAATTAGTTCCATCAATAAACTGTCAGTTTGTATCGTTACACGCTCGCTGCTTTGCATCGCTACCTCGACCAGTCCGCGCGAACGAGCGAAGGATGATTTAAATTACAGAGCAGTAACCCGAGAAGTGCGCGGCAATTTTCAAAGGCAAGCCGCCGTGCACCGCCGCAGTAAAACTATTGTGACTCGCGCACTCCTGACATTCAGTTGATTAAATTTTTGAGGTTATCTCTGAGAGAATGTCCTGGCCATTGTTCCAGCCTCTCTCAGAGAGACTTGGGATGCGGGGTACCTTCCAGATCGAAGCAGCGAGACTAAAGGCTGCTCACGGCAAAATGAGCACTTTTGAAAGCCCTTCTTAAGATCTACTTGTATGCACGTTGTGTAGTCTTGCGCCTTATGTAAAATAACATTGTCATGGACCTCAACGCTTTATTCATGCGTCGGTCAAGCGAAACTGTGAAATTATTATAAAAGTAAATATTTTATAAATATGCTAATTTTTACACTCCGATGCATATAAAAACAGAAAGCGAAAGAAATAATTTTAGTAGTCACAAATTGTTACCTAACACTTTTTATATGACGTTAATATATTGAACTACTTTCTATCCATCGTTATTAACTTTACTGGGCGCCTCTCATAAGCCTGTTAAAATATTATCCAGGCAGGGGCAGTGAATTTTTTTCTAAGGTTGATTTCAAAAGTGCTCACTTTATCGTGAACAGCCTTTAGTGGTCAGTCCTCGGCATGACTCAAGAGCTTTCGAGTGCCAGTTTTGGCCTTCTAGTGGTTTGGAGCCCGCTGAAATAAGGAGATCCCTTTGTCTGGATTTTCTGCCAATAATTTTACCGCGTGAAACCATTCTCACTCTGAGTTCTGCTACATTCACTCCAGTTATTGCATTGCCAATCACGCCTGTAAATATTACAAAGAGATGCTTCAGGATTGCTCTTTCTTTTTTATAGATTGCTTTCAAATGAGTGTTTTTAGCAAATCGTAATATTTTTTTTTAAATACAGATACAGTATACTATCGAGATCCCTGCACGAGTGGGTACTGGCAGTGCGAGTTGGCCTCAGAGGACCAATATAAGTTTGGTCCAAGTTTGTGTCCAAGGGAATCGAACCTGGCAGTTAAAAGTTATGCCCTTTAGGCTATATAATTCCCCTGTTACATTCAAATGCCTCATGGAAAATGATTTGCCTTTAGATATTTGTCAGTTTTATGTAGACGGCATTGAAGAGCACCTATCTCGCTTAAACTCTGTATTCCAGAAATTGGCCTCAGCCAACTTGCAACTAGTTCTTAAGAAGCGCCACCTGTTTCAAAAGAAAATACACTTATTGAGACACGTAGTGTTAGCCCATGGAACTGAAACAAGCCCATAGAAGACCAAAGAGATTAGAAATTGGTCGACACCAACTGACAAAACCAAAGTGCGGAGTTTTCTTGGGTTATGCGCCTACTGCAGTCGACTTGTACCTGGGTTCGCCACGCTTGCCAAGCCACTACATGAATTGACTGAGGGGAAAATGAAATTTCATTGGACCACTGAGTGTGAAGATTATTTTAGTAGACTAAAGAAAATTCTGATAACTCCATCAGTCCTGGGTTTCCCGAAAAGTGAGGGTGTATTCATTTTGTACACTGATGCTAGTAATGCAGGCATTGAAGCTGTGTTATCTTAGGTTAAAGATGGAAAGGAAAGAGCACTGGAATATTTCAGTAAGGTATTGCATAAGCTTGAGAGAAATTACTGTGTTACATGCAGGGAGATTCTGGTCTTGGTGAAGGCAATTTTAGACTTCGAAACCCTACCTTTATGGCAGACATCTTATTCTGAGAATGCTTTATTATGCTGGCAACTAAATTTAAAGCAGACCGAATATGAAATACCCCGGTGGATACAGCATCCAGCATCTTCAAGAATATGACTTTGAAATGCAGTACATATCTGGGCACCTTCACATCAATGCAGATGCACAGTATAGGAGGCCATGTGAGCCATTTTTTCGTCATTGCGAACACCAGGAAGAAAATAGTTGTGAATAGTTGACTGTACTGAGTACAAGAATTCAAGGTTCTTTATCTTGTGATAAGTCACCTGCCTGGAGTGATGAGAGTATTAAGACAGGCCAGGTGAATTATTCCACTTTGCAGCCATTATTAAAGCTGGGACGAAGCTGGCAGTAAGCCAAAATGGGAAGATGTAACTAATCTGAGTGCAGCAGTCAAAGTATAATGGGCACAATGGAATTCCTTACACTAAAGAATGATGTAGTTTGCAAAAACTGGGAAAGTTATGATGGAAAACACACATGTTTATAGTCGGTCCCTCCAGAATGCAGGGCACCAGAAGTTTTAAAAGAACTGCATATTCCGGCAGCCAGTGGGAACTTTGGTGTTAATAAGACCTTAGAGAGAGAGTTAGATAGAAATCCTGCTGCCTTCATTGTCAGGACGAAACCTGCACTGCGAGAAAGGGCGCAAGGGCCTGTGATCAAGGTCACCTCCAGAAATACAATGTTGGAGCGCCATTCGAGAGGATAGCAGAGGATATTCTGGGACCCTTGCCTATCACAGAGAGAGGTAGTCTGTACATCCTGGTGGCACAAAATTTCTTTACTAAGTGATCTGAAGTCATTCCCCTCCCAAATCAAAAAGCACATACTGTGGTCGATGCACTCATAGAGCATGTCTGCTCGAGATTTGGGGTGCCACTAGAACATCATCCTGATCAGGGAAGAAACTTTGAAGCTGTGGTCTTCCAGGAGGTAACAAAAATTCTGGGGATGAAAAAGACTAGGACTACAGCCTTACAGCCTTCCATCCTTAGTCGGATTGAATGGTTGAGAGACTTAACCGCACTCTTTAGCAATACCTGTTGATCTTTGTGGCAGTCAACCAAAATTGCTGGGATTCAAAGATGCCATTGTTTCCCCTTGCTTACTGTATTTCAGTTCACGAGTCTACAATGGTAACACCATCCAGAATGCTGTTTGGAAGAGATCTAAGCTATCCTAGTTACCTGATGTTTCGTCGACCCACAGAAGAGAATGTTGCAGCCCCTGATTATGCCAGTGAACTACGTCACAGACTTGTTGGCATTCGTGATTTTGTTCGACAGCACCTCAGAATAAACAGTGACGGGATGAAGACACAGTATGATAGGAGAATGTCGGACGAGGTATTTCAAGATTGACAGCTGTTGTGGCTGTACAACCCACAGAGGCGAAAATGTATTGCAAGAAGCTACAGAAATTTTGGGAAAGCCCGTACAGAATTCTGAAGAAGATTACTATTGTGGTCTTTCCGATTTGTCATCAAGGCTTTCGGGCGAAGCCGAAGGTTTGTCCACATCGACCGACTGGAGCCATACGAATTCCCGGATGTTGCAATTTCTGTTCGGAACGAACAGACTTGAGGAGGGGACAGTATTACATTATCGCTTCTTCGCTTCCCTTGCGAGAGCGGATATGCATGAAGATCATGTATGTAACCCAAAAGCGGGCGGTGCACACGAGGATTAGCTTACACAGTTTTGCCGCTGTGCAAGATCCCACGGTAATCCTTATGCGGCTAGTGCTACCAACCTTTGGCTGTTTGAATTTTCGTGTTTGTATGAGGAATTTTCTTTTGTTTGCTACCCTAGTTTCTCTCAGTGTTACTCAGGGTGCGTCGAACGTTCAAAGGTCAAGGCCTACGAGTATAAAAACGCGACAGGTCTCCGAGCCGAGAGTTGATGAGTGGATGAGTGACTGGAGTTTTAGAGATCGACGGCGAGCGAAACGAGCGGCGAGAGAATTGACCAGCGGTAGGAAAATCTGCGACTGCGAGCGTCAGAGCAGTGAAGAGTACAACTGGCAGGCTGGACTATTGGACTGGATGCGTGTGTGAAAGATATTACAAATGGTGGTAACATAAATACTGAAAGTGTGTTAATGATGAGTATGAGTTAATTGACTATAACCAAACAGATACATTAATAAGGAAGTTAATTAGAATAAAAAATAGACCTTAAATATTGCACTCAGTAAGAAATAAAAGAGTACACTCTAAATCTGAATCATTGAGAATTTCACTGTTTCAATCAGTTAACAGTATCTAACTGATTTAATAGTTACTTCTGTGAATTTAACTGACGAATCAGTGAAAAAATGCCAGATTTACTTCACTTATTGATTCGGTGACATTTCACACTGATTCGTCAGTCATTTTTTCACTGTTTTTGAGTGGTTTATTTTTTGACTGATGGGCAATTTAAACAGCGTGTAAAAATGAACATCAAACAACGTTAAAAAAATTGCCTTTAAACTAGGTGTGTCAAGTGAAATAATAACGAATAAATTAATAAAACCAATACCAAATACTTTTTTAATGGGTTACGTTTTAGAAATCACCATTTGACGAGGTAATATGAACATATTCCGTTTTTACGTCTTTCATTTCGGTTTCATGTCATCATCACAGCGCTCTGTTTGAAGGTTTAACTGCATGTAATGTGGTTAAGAGAGTGCACTCATATATAACTATTTGTTTTAACAATCCTAACGGTACCAATTAAACCAAAAACGAAAAGTAAGAGCATATAATTTAAATCTTCACGATAATAATAATAAATGTGTCACACATTTTCCTCTCGTACTTTAGCTTGGCTTCGTAGCTCAGGCGGAAGCCCTGACCTCGTAGCTCAAGGGTAGGGTGGCCGACCTGTAGTCGGAGGGTCGCGGGACCGCGCCCCGGTGCCTCCGACGTGGCAGATGCTCAGCTCGATTGTCGAACTGGGAATTCATCAACAAGTCACTTTCACTAGAGCTTCGTCAACGTGTCACCACAACGTCAATTGAAGGTTAGAAAAAAAAAAGAGACGGTAACGTTCAAAAATCCCGCCCACCTGCAAATTTCTTTTTACTTTCTTAGATTGTGGTAAATTGCGTAATGTAAATAGTTAACTATCGAAAATATGTTTATTTCACGTAATTATTTGGCTACATTCAATAAAAACCAAATTAGTTCGCCACTGAAGTTAGCCGTCACTTAATTGTCAGTGAAATTGTTCCACGCCACTTATTCAATCAGTAAAATTTTTTTATGGAAACAGTCATTGGTTTTCCACTGAATATAAGTCGAGCAATTTTCACTGATTTGAGCAGTTGAATTTCACTGCGAATCAGTGGTTTCCCACTGATTCGAGTTTAGCGTGTACTAGTGGAGAAAGATAGATTAATGCCGTAAATAATTGCTGTATAAATATATTAAGATCTCTATCCCACACGAACTGAGATAGGCCCCTCTGGTAGCTTGTAACACTTTGTTCAACCCATTGGCTTCCATCGAGTGTAATGTTATGCCACTTCTGCAGATGCAGATCTAAGTTGCAAGAAATTCACCTACAGCACGCACATATCGAAGCCTTTGATGGTAATTGCATTATGACGTTGCGATGCTTTAAATGTTACTAATATATGTATTGATAAGGTTTACCTTATCTTCATGGCCGAAATCGTTAAGGTGTTATACATATTGTTCGAAAATTAAACGCCTTAACTTCGGGAGGTGATTCCTTATGTAAAATAAAGTACTTTCTGCCAGCGGTAGGGATGGCAGCGATTTACCAACGTATCACTTCCTCAAGACGAACAGTGCGCACAGACCTAGCACGGCCAGCATTAAGCTTGTGTCTCTGCAACGTGGGAAGCATATGTCACATTTTTGCTACGGATTTTGTAGGCGTTGTACAAGGCATTAGGCAATAACACGTTTTCAAAACCTAATTTTTATAGGTTCATATTTCCTTTAATATTCCGTTCAGGTATACGGTGTCCTATATATTTTGGATTTTATTTTTCGTAAGGAATTACCTCCCGTATTTTGGGAGTTTGATTTCCGAACATTCTGTTACGTGCTGCAGCTGACGCCGACTCCGCTGACCCGCGCCGTAATCGGAGACCCACCTCGCCCTCCCCTCTTCCTGGAACGATGCGCTCGTGGATGTCTGCTCCTCTTCTGGGAATCCCGTGAATGCCGACAGCAGCGAGACTTGCTGGCGTCACAGATTTCCTCTCGCCTGCTAGTGTTTCCTATACGTTTAGCGACGACGCAGGAATGTTCTGGTGAGACTGGATGGCGCCTCAGCCCTCTGCGACGCATCACGCGAGTTGGGGAAGATTCTAGGTGGCGGACTAAGACACTATATATACTGCCGCAACTCAGCGGCAGTCTTTGATGGAGGCCGTCTGGCCGTATGTTCGCGAGCGAAGAGAAGTGTGGACGACGATTGGAGATTGCGGGACGACGGCGAGTGAGGTGTTTGTGGTTTGAATAGACGAGAGTGTGTGAAACCAACGAGTGAAGCCTACTGTGCGTGAGGGCACTTGGAGGACTCTTGCGACTGGCGGGACATGGACTGAACTGAGGTGGGACTGACTGGAAGTGTAATACTGATTTTATTGTAAATATTCGAACTGTCAAATATGGACGCATAAACTATAAAATAATTGAATAGGTTGATACACTATCTATTCGTACTGATCTTTAAATTTCATTGATTTCTCTGTCGTAATTTTAAATTTTATTAATTGGTGTAAATTGTGAACAGGAAGTGATTTCAATTTATTGTGAGAATTTGAGTTCAGAGAATTGTGCTGTAGTTATTGTAAATATAATAAGGCAGTTATAAATAATTATTTGATTTGTTTAAGACGTCCATCCCTCAACGAACTTGGTATAGCCCACTTAATTTCTACAGAGAGAAATTGTAACAATTCTTTATTTGATCACAAGGTCTGTGCTTCTAATGCCGAGTAACTTATGTATGTTTGTGTGCTATTTGTAAAAGTAAAAGATATTGGTTTGTTACGTAAGCAGCCTTCTGATTAATCTGCTGGCATAAATCGAGTACTAATTAAAATTAATTATTTCCTAGAATGTCTGCGTGTGTGCAGTTACGAACAAAGACACGACCACAAGCGCTCAGAGAATAGAAGAAAATACGACCAAAGAAGGACGTTTTTATTCCCGTACTTAAGAACAGCGGAACAGACGTCGTAAAACAGTAAACCACATTCGGTTAGCCGCAAATCTTTGTGCAAGGGAACCTAGAAAAGATTAAGAGGTAAAGTTGGACACCATTTTGGATTTATATATTTTCTGCCATTGCCTATTCCTGAGATTAATTTTTGAATATGTGACTTCGTTAGGGCATAAAAAATTGTTTAATAATATTTTAGAGAGTAACATCGTTCGAATTCTTGATCTATCGTCGCTTTTTTTTTAGTCAGTTTCAGAAGGTATTTAAGGATTAATTTTCATTTATTCTATGTAGTAGGTGTAAACAAATAAAGGTACTCGATTGGTATTACCGTTATTTAAATAACACGAGTGTTACACTATGGCATGTAAAATAAGAATTCTCAGTAATGAATGCTATTATATTTTGTGACTCGAAAACTGCTAGTTCTACTACGATACAATGATTTATATATCTCCCCCGTCAGGCAATCGCACAGGTGTAACGGTGCGTGGCAGCTACGACTATTTTCACATATCAAAGGTGTAGAGCAGATGGGTGACAGTAGATAGGGCTTACAATCGCTTTATTTGAAGTAAGTGCCTGTGGCAATACCAACGTAGATATTTTACCACTAGAATTAATTATTTTATGAAACAGATCGGTTTTGAGTCAAAATTATGAGTGTTTTGTATCTCGAACATACTGATTTAACCTACATATATTTTAGGTGCTGATTTAATAACTTACTAATACTATTATAAATATTTCATCGTGGTTTTTGCACTACTTGTGAGCGATTTATTCTAATCTGTTGGTCACATTTGGAGGTAACGCAATTATTTAAAAGACAGAGCTAACACAAACAGCACAGGTGCTGATTTAATTATTGCCGAAAACCGCATTCGGCAACTAACTACGCAATTTTTAAACTTCGTTCTAAAACCTCTCAAGAATAATGCAAGCCATAAACATGCTGTAAATGCTACCCGTAAAAAAAAAAATGTAAATAAGCTATTGAATTAAACATTGAACACAACGTGATTATTAATTACTTCAATGAAGCGTATTTATCACAAAATAATCATTAAAAACTAATATTTTTGTTTTACTATACTCTGTGAATATTTTTCTTAACGCATGTCTGCTGTTGGTATTAATCCAGGCACCTACTACCCACCCACCACCCCTGAAAAAGACTTTAAAATAAGAAGACCGTTACAAGTGTCGATTCTTCGTCTCCTTACTTGCTCTCTGACTGTACAGTGCGCGCCTGTATTTCTTTTTTATGTGCGCGGGCAAGTCGAACTGGAGAATATTATCGTCCGGCGGCTGCTTATCTGCAAGCGATAAGCGCGGTGTGAAATATCACTCCGCCGGGCGAGTTATCAAAGGCATTGTAATGGTTCACAAAGGCGCGAAGCTTTAGTTACGACGCCCGCGAGATGGGATGACGGGAAGAAAGAGAGTCCGCATTACGCGGGTAAAAGAGTACAGGGCAGTTGTTCGGCTAAACCACTCTCGGCGGATATGTGGTTCCTACTCGTCTTTACGGTGTTCGCGTCGCTCGTGACGACCGAGTCGGTAAGTATAGGCTGTTCACGGTAAAGTGAGCACTTTTGAGGCCCTAGTAACTGTTTTATTTCAGAAATTTTTTAATCATTTAACTATATTTGTAAATAAATATTGCTATGTAAGTAACAAACAAAGTGTGTAGATTCGACCGCACTTGGAAGTTAACGTTTAAGGTTAAAATAATATATATTTATTGAGAGTATTATTCGCAATGAGAAGGCTTTCAAAGTGCTCACTTTACCGTGGATTCCCTAAACCAACTTAACCTGCAAATGACAAATTTGTAAAAGAGGGAAGGGGGGGGGGGGCAAGGAGGATGACACGACACACTTGCTCCCCCTCCCCCTAACAATTCGTTTACTTCGCATTGGCAGTATGCTCCATTCATGGTCACTAAAAAGATTTCTGAAGTTCTGTTGAAGTTGTACTTACAGGCTTTACCTCCGCCTCATGAAAACAAAGCTTAACTGAGACAATATTGTTTCAACTACAGGTCGGGAAGACCAATGTCAAAGGTTCGCCAAAAGGGAGAAATTTTTACTATTTCTTACAAGATATTACTAATACACCTGCTTTCTCTCTGTTTTCAGACATATTCCTATGATTTAATTATAATTTATAGATAAGTATAAGTAAAAGTTCAATTTAACAATAAATCAGATAGTTTCATGTTAACAGAAGTGTAAAACGCTCGTGATACACGACATATCTAAGAAACAACTCGACACTTCTTTCATAGGGTGAATTTTCATTGGTTTGATTCGAGAATCTTGAAGATTTTGCAAATGTCTGAGCTTGAGCTGCACTCGTATATTAATTACTCGATCACGCTACCCTAACACGTTACGGAAAACGGTAACATAAAAACGTGGGAGCATTCGTATTGTCTGAACCACGCTAGTGGGCAGTATTTCAGGCATGTACCGTACGAGAAGGCGCCACCTCGTATACGAGAAGTGTGTTTAGCAAGATGGTGGATAATGAACTGGTGAGCAGTAGGAATATTTATGTTTGGGCACAAGGGTTGGAGACCGAGGCACTGAGGCGCCGTCCGCCATCTTAGACTCTGCCATATTTTCCGACAAAATCACTTGTTTTACCCCAAAAATTTATTTATAAATAAATTTTCTCCCCAAAAATAATTTTTTATCCCCCAAAAGTCTCTTTTTTCCCCCAACCCTCCTAAATTTACAAAAAAAAAATGGGGAAAAAGTGCTTGCTCCTCAATGTTGCTGACTGATTCTTCATTGTGGCTGAGGTATCCCGAAACTCAGCCACAATGAGGATTCTGAGAAGCAGTTAAAGTAAAATTACTTTATAATTATTTTCTTAAATTAAATATATGTTTATAATTGAGAAAAATAAGGACTTAAGCGTTGATTGTTATATACCACCGGGCTCGTCTTTTCGAGGCGCATACGATCGTGATGTCATATCGATTTTGTAACCCAATGTTAGGAAAACCAAACTGGATTTAAGAGGTACGCCCCTACACCCCTTCCATTTCAAAACTCAGTACCGTCACCCCACCTTACAAACACCCTTCACCCACACCTCAACCACTATTTAATCTTGTCACCCCACCTTACCACCTCTCCCATTACCCCCGTCCCTAACTACCATAATATGCATTTATTTCTATAAAACTATATAACAATTAAAGCGATGTATATCACTGCTCCCAAACATCGTCGTCGGAAATTACATTGACAGTATCAATACATTCACATTCAAAGAGACACAAACCACACCATACACTTCACATCCCAAGACCACATGAATCCGCACCCCTCCATATATATGTCGTCCTCTAAACACACGGCCATGAAACCTCCCTCCTCCCAAAAAATAAGCAAAATCGCCTCGAAAAGCATCGACGCTGCTCTTCACCCTTCCCCCTTCCTGCTGCCCAGCACGTTTTTCCACACCACGCGTGTGTCAGGCAACTGGCCGACCTTGTCAAACCATCGTAAAACGATCAGACATCTAGGGATCTATGAGGTCAGAAATTACTTTAATTTAAATCAATCGTATCTAATGTTTGAAAAATGCCGAAATCTTTAAAAATATATATGAATGTATCTAAAGTATATTTTCAATGCGAAATTGGTTTAGAAAATTAAAATTATATAAATTTCACTCTTTCCTATGAGAACTGGTGACACTAAAAATAAGACAAATTTGCCAAGGAAAAATGACGAATTCAACCCACAACTTCACAAATGGGAGTCACATACTCTAACCACTGAGGTACACAAGTGACTATCAATAGCGATGCTAGAATATTCTACAGTAGCCGTCAAATAAAGAAACTGCATTCCCTTGTGCATTTACGTTAGTGTACTAAATATATTCTTCTATAATTTTTATACTTCTTTTTTATCATTACCACAATTTATTGGAGAGCTTTTTATGTTTTAATTCATAGAGTTTGGTATTAAAAATTTTTTTTAAGGCAAATGTTGTATTAAAAACATTTCATTATTTTCAATCAAGGTCTGAAGCTCACATCGAATGATTTTATATATTCTTTTTAAGTAATTATGTACCAGACAACAGTATTTCGCAAGTCGGCTCATAAGCAAGCTAATATGTACAGGCATTTAGGTAGGCAAATATAATTTGCGAACTCTTAATAGGTAGGCTCCAGGAATGTGAGGCCCCGGGTATTCGCCCAAGACACCGACACAATTTTAAAACAGTGCTAACAACCAGTATTTTCTTTGCCGAATAAAAATAAAGAGAAACTCGCAGAGGCAAAAGATTGTAGTCATTCATAGCAAAACATAGTAAAAATTAACCTGCAAAATAAACAAGATTAACGCTGCTCTACACAGATGAAAAACCAACTTTCAATTATTGCATTTTATTCAATACTACGTCTTACATTTCTCATATCACACAACATACAACATGTTAAAGCTTGTATGTAGAAAAACAAATGCACGTGGCAAACATACGTGGCATCACAAATGCCTCATGTCTGGTATCTTTGCATCTTCTCAAGCTATTTTTACCTTTTGAAAACAATATATCGAATTACACTTAAACGTCAGGTACAGTGCTGAGCCATTTGTGCATATTCAAACATTTCTAAAAATTATATGCACGAATTCAAATTTTACTGCGCCTCCATGCAAACGCATATTTCAATTACCATGGTTTTTACCACCAATGAAACCTCTGCCTATCTTTGCTACCATTACTTCAATTACACAAATTAAAAGATCTGAATAAAACATCATTGTCACCCGACATAGGGTTTTCCTCCTGGCCAATTCAGGTGATTGTGGTCACTACAACATGACTGTAATATTTTTAGGTCAACTTTAGTGAGATTATTTGTCACTCGCACCTGAACGTCCATACATTATTGCAACGAAAATAAACAGGAAAACTTAAACTGGCCGAGGCCACATTAATTTTTTTTAACATTCCTACCAGAATGGTGAACTTCAAAACCATTGATGCCCCTAGTCAATCTACCAAAATGGCAGAGAACTGGCACAAGCAAAAGTTTTCGTTAAAGTTAGAAAATTAACATTATATTTCAAATAAGAAGATGGTTTCAAGCCTTTCGCCAAACACTGACTTTGTCAAAGAAAGATGAAGCTTGATTCCAATAAGTTTGAGTAGGCATCATTAAGTTGCTCTATTTAAAAATTATCCTGACTGCAAAATAAATGACTAAAATCGTCAAAGTGACGTTCCTGCATTCTGAAAGGTATTACATTACGAAATAACAAATAACCACGCTACCTGACCTGTTTCTCCATGGGGAAGCCCTCTCTCGATTCTAAGCGCCTGACCCCGTTCTTATATTTGCAGATCGTATAAATACAGAAAACGACCATTGACAGGCTATAGGGGTCACACATTTATCCACCAATAGCGAACCAAGGCCCGATGACCACATTGTCCTTTAGAGGGGTACAAACAAAATCACACATATTATCGAACAATCTGGTAACATGAAAATACATTGGTCTCTATGGAGAAAACCAATACACCCTTAGAGGGGTCAGAACAATACACAAATTATGACGTCAAGCCCGAATTTTTTAACCAACCAGTCATATTGAAGTTTTCCTTCTGATACACTTAAAGAAGGAACACGCCTGCCCTCTATTAGGCACGCGCTAAAGCTCCGCTCCACGCCGGTACGACCGTCCCAACACAGTGTTCTATGAGCTAATCGAAACAAAACATCGCTGCTCGTCGTTCGTTCGTGAATATTTTAATTTTATTTCCATGTGCTACATCGGGCTGTGAATTTCACTTCAACGATTATCTTCAAGCACGTGTAAGTGTTTCAAAGTTGTAATATGTAAGTATCGTAATCAATTTAAATATATTTGAAATGTTTTTGTGTGTTGTGCAGGGTCCAATAAATTTTCTTCCGTTGACATAAATGCTCGTTACGAGGTACGTGTTGCAGGTGGACCAGTTTGTATCACCTGTAGAATGGGGGCTGAGGGGAAAATATAGAGACCACGTACGTATTTTTAGACGAGCGTGTCTCGAATGTATGTGTGAGTGCTTTATAGCCATAATGATTAGTGAATATTTGCATCATACTGATGTTTTTAACAAAAACAGTCTATAACTGACTGGTTAGGATATAGGGTTAGTAAAAAAATGATTAAATATTTGTGTTGTTTAAAATTTATAAAAATATATTACTACAAGAACATAAAAAATATATTCAAGTTCGTCTATGCAAAATGTGCATCATTATACAAACCCCAGTCCTTTGTTAAACCTGAAAACAACTATTCTGGCATTTATAAACTTTATGTCGTCGTCCAGTAAACTTACAGGCAAAGTCCTTACAGCTAAAGCGACACCGGTATGCCACTGAAAGTCCTGTACATGATACTCTAGTGGACCCAGATGGTATGGCTATCGTCATGTCGGAAGGAGCATGAACCAGAAATGAAGATGTCTTCGTGGAAAGAGATGTTGCTCCTGGTGATGAGATAACATGCTCGTCGTTCATACTGGTCGCAGTCGATTTTGGTAGAGGAGCCATAATATCGAAATTACCACCCACCACAGTGCCGATGATATTTGCAAGAACTCTCTGTTGTAGAAGCAACACCGTTACATCGATTAGGCCTGTAGTTTAACTTTGCATGTCCTTACATGTTTGCAGTAAGTATCGGCTGCGATAAAACGACCTGCTCCATAAGCATGTATATTTAAAGTGGTTAGGATTGATCATACAGCCATAAATTTCATTCTGTCATGCCATGCAATTGTGCGAAAATACCCTGTCACAGCACCTGCAGGGATAAGTTTCTCTGGAGCAGCTGGCCTCTTCGAAGAAGTCGATGGCGCTGTATGCATCATACCTGAATATGTCGGGAGATGCTGCTGCAGGTGTCCCGTCTGAAGAACTCGGTGGTACTTCTGCTCAAACGACTACTGTCTCCATAATATTGATGCCAGGTACCATCAACTACTGGGACGATCTGCCTATCACCTAGCTCTCTATCAAACAAACATCCATAAAATAAACCTACCGACCTATAGATCCGCTCATTACTTAATGCATATGTAGTGGAGCATCATAATAGGCGATAATGTAGGTTCTGTTGCATCTGCTGATACGTTGTTGAGTGATATATTTGTACTTACTGTAGGCATTGAATGTAGGCATTACAGGAACAAAACGATATTATTGTTGTCAATCCAATCATATCGATGATGGAAGTTTCAGCAACTTAGATATAAACTTCTCAGCACTATTGGTTCCTTAGAGACGTAACCATCGCCAATCCATAGACTTCTCACTTACCTAGGCTTCTTGCCTACATACACTTTGTGATATCATTAAATATGGATATTTTCATGTGTGGGTAATCCACATCAGAGATAAAGATATCAATAAATTGCCTATGTGCGAGTGAACCGAATCCGCTTGTTCTCCGCTGTAGGTGATCTACCGAATTGAGTGTCCAGCCAGAGCTCTTAATTACCATTTATTCTTCCTCGCAGCATACCTTCTTTATGCTGTTTTCAACACTCTCTTCAATGTCATGTACATTATATATAGGTACATTCGAGGTCTTGAATGCCTTCCTTGAGTGCTCATAATTGTATGGCTTTGGTTTACTATAGCTGCATTCCAGCCATATATTATATTTCAAACCACCCTATTTTTCCACCTCCTCTATAAGTTGGTTTATTAAATTTTGTTTCATATATTTAAAAAATGAACAAGCAACTTTGGTCGAAAATGTCAGATTCGTAGCAACATATTCGTTTAGAAGACCCCTGACTGCAGATCGCTCCAGGAAAATCCATTTGCATTCGGCTTATCTCACAAGTTATTTTCGTGGGTTGCGATGACCAATTGATAGGTGTAGCATCTGGTTCACCAGTCGAAGCTTCACTAGGGCCAGTTTTCGTTGTGAACCGCAAAGAGGAAGGATGATCTGCTCGTTCAACTATGGTGGATGATACATCATTTTTACATCATTTAAAATATCTATTTCAACTGTCGGTGCGTGGAATAAGTTTAGAGCACTTTTTACACCGATATCTAATGTGTTCAGTACTCCTTACACATGCATTCGTTTCATGCCTTCGTGCTTCATACGCATTTGCGAAAGTCTTGTCGCAGTAGCTGCATGGACGCCTTGATGAAAGCAACAAACTGCCAATGCCATTCACAGCTGAAGTTTTCTGTTTCGATGAATTTTCAGTACTTGTCACCTCATTTATCTCAGTACAGCTCTGATCCAATGTTGACCAATAAAGTTTAACAGGAAGTGAAGGCAGACCAATACAGGTTTCGAGATGTCTTTTGACGTCGTCACTTCGCAGATCAAACTGTGATTTGCATTTTTCATGTGAAAACATAGCACGTTCCAAATTATAAATACAGTTGACCCCATGTCTCCGAACAGTGTAGCTTTTAGTAAATATCTTCTCGCAGTAACAGCAACGAAGCCTTGATGGAGTCATCGAAGACTGCATTGCTGTAGGTGTCCCATCCTAAGAAGTCGATAGTACTGTGTCAACCTCACATGTTGATGGATCAGCAACCTTTGATTCCATAGTATATTCCAGGTGTTTACACCAGCTGAGACGAAGTCTCTTTCATGACTGCCACAGTCAAACTCAAGTTTACAGAAACTATAGAGTTCAGACCACTCGAAACACAAACATTCCTATCATCTGTCATACTAACATGACTTAACCTACTTAAGCCCAAACAAACCAAATCTAACATACCAAAGCCCAGAAAAAAAAACAAAAATAACCTAACCTACCACTGTCCAGATAAAAATCATACTTATTCTATGCACTCACATGTCCTACATGCCTAGCAATATTTCAGATACTTAAAAAATTTGACCTGTCCAGACAGCAGAAATGCACTTCATTCACACAGCGGCCAATCAGGTCTTAGAGTAACAGTCACCTTGCCCTTACAAATTAATGGTCGGTTAAATCAGAATCAGTACATACCTATTTGGTAAGTAGATGGTGTCGACTTGTTATCATCTATAGATTATTTGACTTACATTATGATCCAACCCGAATGCTTGGTTACAATTTGTTCTTCCTCTTGAAATAATTTGTTTATACTACACATCCTCCGAGTTTGGATTTATAAGGGCCATTCTTTCTGTGTATTGCAATTTTTACAATCAATAAGATATACATATATATATATACTCATATCTGTGAGGTATATGAGTGTTTTCTTCTGGGGTGAACAAGTATGAGGATTTTCTCAGAATGCTCCAAAATATTTTACATTAAAAATGTTTGCCACAAGGCCTTCTGTGAGCATAAGAGTGGCTTCTTACAAGAGTCGAACCAGAAATATTCCTCCAGTTAGGTGGATCGTTCACAATGCATTTCTATACATGATTCAAACAAGCAAGTTCGTACAATGGATGAAGGGTTCGTGAAACGTTTTGCGAAATGTTTCGCAAACAGCCAGACATGATTCTGGGCATCGAAGATGCTTACAAATATATCGCAAGTTCGAGTCCCGATCAGATGGTTCTACATAAACGTTCATGGCCATGCTCTCGAGTATGCGGTATCGTTGGTGAGTTGTCTAGCATCTGTTCGTTTAGCTCAAGAATTCGTCGGGCAACAGATTGTCAAACAGCATCGACTATGCTCTATATGAAAAATGTTTGATGCCTGACTCCACATTCAATGAACGTGATGAATTATCTGACTTGGATGTAAGTTGTTATTCCATCGACAGAAGGTTATCGATATAATTATTTGGTATGCAAGAGGTATGGTACCTGGCACAATTTGTTATTGCAGTTGTTGATATGGATGGTTGGTATAATTGACTGGTTTTTGGGTTGATTTAGTGATTGATATTGATGTTTGGGTTGCTGGAGGGTTGGTACATGCAATGTTTTGGTCGGTGTGATTAATGCTATGGATGGCTGGTATAATCGGTTGGTTTGTTGGTGTTGATATGATATGTCTGGGTATATGGTTGGTATTGTTTCTTGAATATTTGCTAAGTGTCTGCTGGTAATGATGTAATGACATGATGGAATGATATGTAGGGATTCCAGTATACTTGTGTAAAGATTGCCGGTATATGTCAATAGAATGGTACGCATGTGTGTTTCAGCGAGTCCTATACTGCTAAGGTATGCTTGACTTAATGTGGTTGGTATGGGTATTCAGTGCATTTGGCTGGTGTCAGATGGTGGAGGGTATGGGATGAAGCTGATTGTGTCGCAGTGTTTAAAATGACTTTATTTGATATAGACTGTGCACTTCCCTGAAACAGCTGTTAGATTTGTGAGTATTATTGAGTGGTATGACGACTAGTACATTTGTCTGGTGTCGGCTGGTAGAGCAGAAGGTATGGGCTGTAGGTGTGATAGTGTAATGTTTTGAACTGAACTGTATGGTTGCTTGGTATACTTGAGATATGGTAGATGGTATGAACAGTGAGTTGGGTGATTAGAATGACTGAGTTTTTCTCGGGTTATAGTAGATGGTATGTTGACTGTTCTCATATGACTCGGTAATGATAGTTTGGCAGAGGTGAGGAATTTTTGTTATGGGTTTCTCTGGACTCTATAGTTGCTTGGTACACTTGGGCTATGACAGATGGTATGGTTGATATGTAGGGTGGTATGGTTTCTAGTAAACTTGACTAATTATGACTGGTTTATGTGAAATTAAATGGTCAGTATGTGTGTACCAGTGAGTCCTGTACTGCTAAGGCAAGCATGACTTAAAGTGATTGGTAAGAGTGGTCAGTGTATTTGGCTGGTGTCAGTCGGTATTGTGGATGATATGGGAAGAAGTTGATTGTTTCGTGGTATTTGAAATAGCTTTGTATGTCATGGACTGTATGTTTGCTTGGAATAGCTATTGTATTGTGGAGTATTATTGTATGTTATGATGACTAGTGTATTTGTCTGGTGTCAGCTGGTAGAGCAGATGATATGGACTGCATCTCTGATATTGTAATGGTTTGGCCTGACTTGTTGGTTGCTTGGTATTTTTGAGTTATGATAGATAGTAAGAATGATGAGTTGGGTGGTATAATTTTTCTAGTGTTATAGTAGATGGTATGTTGACTGCCCTGATATCAGTCAGTAATGATAGTTTGGTAGATGTGAGAAATTTTGTTTTATGGGTTTATCTGGACTGTATATTTGCTTGGTACATTTCGGTTATGATAGATGGTATGGTTGATTCGTAGGGTGTTATGTTTTCTAGTATACGTGTCTAATGATGACTGTTGTACGTCAAGTGAAATGGTTAGTATGTGTAAGTATCGGTGAGTCATATACTGCTAAGGCATGCTTGATTTAAAGTGGTTGGTATGGGTGGTCAGTGTATTTGACGGGTGTCAGTCGGTATAGTGGGTGATATAGGAAGAAGAATATTGTGTTGTGGTGTACCTATGCTTATGGATCGTATGTTGTTTTATCACAGCATGACATACTACAAACACTTTAGGTCATGCAATGTTAAACTATAGGCCTCATCGAAGTCATGGTGTTGCTTCTGCAACAGAGAGTTTCTGCAGCTATCATCGGCTGTGTGATGGATGGTAATTTCGATCCTTAGGCTCCTCTCCAAAAATCTACTGCGACCAGTATGAACGACGAGCGGACGCGCCTGTTATCTCATCACTTGGAGCAAAGTCTCTTTCCACGAAGACATCTTCATTCCTGGTTCCTGCTCCTTCCGACATTACAGCAATACAATCTGGGTCTACTAGTGTATAATGTACGAAACTTTCGGTGGCATATCGGTGTCGCTTTTGTTGCAAGGACTTTGCCTTTAAGCTTAATGGACGACGACACGAATTTTATAAGTGCCAGAATAGTTGGTTTCACGTCTAACGAAGGACTGAGTATTGTATAAAGATGCACACTTTACATAGATGAACATGAATATTTTTTAGCAATATTGTTGTAATATATTTTAATAAATATGAACTCATAGATTTCGAGATGTCTGAGATCCCGCGAGTGTGGCGTGGGAAATGGTGCATGGCAGCGGGAAGGGTGAAGGGTGAAGGGATGCAGTGTATGCTTTTCGAGATGGTTTGTGGTTGGTGTGGAGGGGCGGGGGTTTGTCATGGTCGAGTGTCTAGAGGTGATGTCGTGTATGGTTAACGGGGAGGGCGATGGCGGGGGGGGGGGGCATTCACGTGGTCTTGGGATGCGAGATGTGCAGTGTGGTTTGAGTGTTTTTGAGAGGGTGGGGTGTATGTACTGATATTTTCAATATAACTTCCGACGACGATGTTTGGTGGCCGTGATATAAGTCGCTTTAATTGTTAGATACTTTTATAGGAAAAAAAAGTGGTGGGTGTGTAAGAGGAGGGGATAGTGGTAGAGGGGGTAAAGTGGGGTGACGAGATTGTATAGTGTTTAGGATGTGGGTGATGGGTGTTTTTATGGTGGGGTGACGGTATTGAGTTTTGAAATTGAAGGGGGATAGGGGCATACCTCTTAAATCCAATATGGTTGTTCTGACTCTGGGTTACATAATCAATACATCACGTTCGTACGCGTCTTGAAAAGTCGAATCGGGTGATATACGACACTCAATACCCATGACCTTAAATGTTTAAATCATAAAAATATATTTAATTCAAAAAATAAATTTTAATAAATTTTATTTTATCGGATTCTCAGATTACTTATTGTGGATGAGTTTCGGTATACCTCAGCCACGTTGAGGAATCTGTTAGCCACGTTGAGGAACAAGCACTTGCACAAAATTTTTGAAATTTAGAAGGGCTGGGGAAAAAAAAGTGAAGGAAACAAAAGGCATTTTTTGGGGAAAAAAATAATTGATTTATGAAGTGATTTTTGTTGTAAAACATGTGATTTTGTCTGAAAAGATGGCGGAGTCCAAGCTGGCGGACGGCGCCTCAGCATCTCAGCCCCCAGCCCTTGTGCTCAAACATACATTTTCCCACTACTCTGGTGCTTCATTAAAAATCAAATGCGTTACTGCCCATACGTTAATGGCTTGGCCATGCTTAATGTTTTTTTTTCTACTCAAGTTGGGAAGCTCAATGATTTTAGTTTGACATCTAAAATTTTTCGCCCTAGTTAAGTGCTAGTGTTGCATTGGTTACCGGATTTTTTCTATTTTCTACGTAAAAAAAACGAAGTAATTTCAATAATCATAAATCAAATATGCAATAACTACTTAACCATAGGCCGATCTCGGTAAAGTGAGCACTTTTTGAAGCAGTTTCATAAGACATAATAACCAATAAATACATTTCATTGTGGCCTCTGACTTTTGGTTTTGGGTATGGTGAATGTATACACTCTGTTTATTGCTCACATGGAAGGGTTTACATTAAGAAGTAGCGGAAGGATATAAATTGGTTGAAGGAAAAAAGTAACTAGGGCTTCATTAGTGCTCACTTAACCGTGAACGGCCTATAAGATAAATATTTCTTATTTATTATTTAGGTAGCTTAAATTTTTAGTTAAAATTAACCTCTTTGGAACACTAGCGCTTACCTAGAGGCGGAAATGTTCCCTATTCCAAACTCTCCCATAAGAAAAGACGTCGTGTTCCTAACCTGAGCATAACTAAACTTAGCCATTGTTAAGCGACCTCCCTAATAAAAAAAATGAAACGGTCAGTTTCACGTCCGGCCGTAAGGAAGTATTGCGTCGGCGATGGATAATAGCACCTACAAGCTTCGCGTGTGTTCTGTTTCCTCAGAATTTTTTGTGCTGCCTTTGCGGTTTTAATAACGAAATCTGTTCAGAAATATGCAGCGATATCGTTATAGTTTAAAACACTGTTTTACAGATGCCGTAGACAAAGACTGGTTACTCACAACTTTTTTTTAGTAGATTTTGACACTTTTTGACTACCTCATTTATGTTTCAAATCCAAAACGTGTACATTGGCCACAAAGTATCGTCTTTCATTTCTGCCCTGAATAAAGATTCCTCATTTATGTGTCAATAACAAAACATATAAATTGGCCATAAAGTATCGTCTTTCATTTCTGCCTTGAATAAAGATTCCTCATTTATGTGTCAATAACAAAACATATAAATTGGCCACAAAGTATCGTCTTTCATTTCTGCCTTGAATAAAGATTCCTCATTTATGTGTCAATAACAAAACATATAAATTGGCCACAAAGTATCGTCTTTCATTTCTGCCCTGAATAAAGATTCCTCATTTATGTGTCAATAACAAAACATATAAATTGGCCACAAAGTATCGTCTTTCATTTCTGCCTTGAATAAAGATTCCTCATTTATGTGTCAATAACAAAACATATAAATTGGCCACAAAGTATCGTCTTTCATTTCTGCCCTGAATAAAGATTCCTCATTTATGTGTCAATAACAAAACATATAAATTGGCCACAAAGTATCGTCTTTCATTTCTGCCCTGAATAAAGATTCCTCATTTATGTGTCAATAACAAAACATATAAATTGGCCACAAAGTATCGTCTTTCATTTCTGCCCTGAATAAAGATTTATGTTTAAGGTTGTTCACGATAAAGTGAGCACTTTTGAAACCAACCCTCGAAAATAGTCACTGCTCCTACCTGCGTATATTATAACGGGCGCAAAGTGACTTGCGCCCAGTAAAGCTGGTAGAGATGGAGGGGAAGTAGTTCCATATATTATCGTCGAATAAAAAGTGATAAGTGATATTTAATCACTTGCGATAATATAAATAATTTCTTTCACTTTCTGTTTTTTTTCTATAGCATCGAAGTGTAACAATAAGCAGTTTTGTAAAAAAATTTTATTTCGTAATACTTTCACAGTTTCACTTGACCGACGCATGAATAAAGTGATGACGCCCATGGCAATGTTAATTTTACATAAGTCGGAAGAATACAAAACGTGCATACAAGTAGAACTTAAGTAGGGCTTTCAAAAGTGCTGATTTTACAGTGAACAGCCTATACACAAAAATATTCAATGTTTTTTTTTTTATTTTAATGGTCTCAACTGCTTTCAACGAGACTTATGGCAACGAGAGAGGAGGCCACGTGAGCCCAAGAACTAAATTATTAAACTTATTACCTTAAATATATTAAACATTTTTAGAAATGTAATTTTTTTGTGAAGGCATGCATTACCTTGAAAATGTTTCCCACCAGCTTGTAAATAAAGAATAATTAATTTATATACATATTTTGTGCTAACAAATATTAATCACGAACTTGCCTTTTATAGGAACCGAAGTGCAACAAGTTATAAAGTTATTTCACATTTTATGAAGAACTACGCCTGCCAGATGGTGCAGAGGTTCTTAATTATAAGTCGAATATAGAAAAACTTAATACTTCGAAAGAATAACATTATCTACATTTAAATATTTATAACTGTGCCAACGTCTTAATGAAATGTTTTTGACATCTTGATATCGTAACTGACAACATAATGTTAAAAAAAAAATCCTTAAAATTGTATTGATACGGCCTACGCTTAAGTTGCTGAAATAACAACAATGATGTGGGTGGGAGGGTTTTTTTTTTTGGGGGGGGTCTCTATGCAGTTTAGCTCCATCCACTCAATGCTAAGCTACCAAATCTTGCATGGCATCTACCCCAAAGTCGCCCATCTCACTACTTTAACTTCCGAGCATGGTGGAACATACACTCTGTGTTTATTACTTACGTGGCAATATTGATTTAAAACAACGGTTAACGGTAAAAAATGGCTGAAAGGAAAGTATCTGGGGCCTCAAAAGTGCTCACTTCACCGTCAACAGCCTATAACAGTTTAACGTTACCTTTGTTCTGGCAGTGGCCGCCATGTTTGCTTGTCTTTTACTTAGCACTCTTGTGCACATTTAGTTGAGAACTTATACGTAGATAATGGATATGATTTTTGTTCAAAGAAACATTTTTTTTGATTGCTAGCAATAAAAATTAATCCATAGTTACTTCACGTTTAAAGTCTCCAGACTGTGCAGTTTGTTACATGTTGATGGACTATTATCCTGCTGAATTGTTACCATGAGTGTACAGAATGGAAGTATGTAGCACTGACAAAACTTAGCTTCGTGTTCGTTGCGAAAAAAAAAAAAAATGATTTGAACATTACTGTTGGATGTTGCTGGTCTGCAGTGTTTCCCTTGCCCAGATCCTGCTCGAGCTAGTGAAACAGCGTACTGAGAACAGAGAGCGATAACGCCAGAAGTACGCGGTGATTTACAAGGGCCAGCCGTCGCGTGTGCCAGAATAAGCTTATCGAGACTTGTGCGATGATCACCTTCAATGGATTGAATATCTGTGGTTATCTTAGAGAGAATGTCCTGATCATCGACCTAGCCTCTCCCAGCGATACTCGAGGAGCGGGGAACCTTCTAGATCGGGCCAACGAGACTACTTAAACCGCGACGGGTCTCCGAGCTGACAGTCTGAAGTTGTGGAGGATTGTGCGAACTTAAGGTCCAAGTGTGCGAAGACAGCGAAACGACGAGTGATCAGCGACAGTGACAAGCGGGAGTGAAGTCTGTGAACTGCGAGCATCGGCATAGTGAAGAGTGGAACTGAAGATGTGGAACTATTGAACAGGATGCGTGAGTGTAAGACATTTGTATTCATGGTAAATAATAAGTATGAATTAAGTGGTTGTAACCAATATAGAGACATCGATAAGAACTTTAATTGCAATCGATAAAAATATTAAATAATGAGCCACTGAGTATAACAAGAGTTCTAGTGGAGATAGATGTATTTATGCTGTTAATAATAACTGCGTTGATAAATTAAAAATCAAATTTGGTTCTTTTATTTTTTTAGGACCTCCTCATCTCACGGACTTGGATACACTCTTCTGGCGCCTTGTAACATTATTTATGGCTTAACGTGTTTTATAATGGCAGTACAAGCTGACAGAAAATGAGAGCTGAAACATTATTTTATTTCACATATTTCAGATTGCATCTAAGAATAGAACTTAGGTGTCGGGACTATGAGTAATTGTACAATGATACGAAACCATATCTCAGATTGCTGCGGTCACCAAATTTTTTTCGGACACAACTTGGATTGACATCCTCATTTTTCTTTAAATTTCATTAAATGGAAGGATCATCTGTTCGTCATAGAAATGCCCTGACCCAAATAGTTCTAGAGGAGTAATACATTTGCAAAATTTTAACGGGACAGTCCAGTGCTTGGCAGGTAAGAGATTCATTTTACACCCGACTTTCTGTGTTTGTAATTTCGACAGTGAGCGTTGCTTATCAATTAGGCATTGCACTACTTCTTCATAAATATTGTGTGCAAAACACTCGAAAACAGCGTGGTAATAATTGAAAAACTAGTTATCTAACCACGTAATGAAATTTGTCGCAAGCAATATGTAAACCATGATTGTTTCCTTAAAATTATTTTCGATTGATAACTTTTAATCAGTAATACGAGTAGTTATAGTAAGCCTTACTTCAAAAGTTTACACTAACTTCTGATTCACTTCTAACTCGCGCGAGAGTTAAATCGAAATATAATAACAAATGCATGAATAATGAGCTAACCTGTTTTATTCCTATTTTTTTCAAGTTACTTGATACCTTGCAGTTTCAGTTTATTACGTGCGTCAATTTAGTAGCGCATTGTTCTATTTCCCGTCCTCTTTGTATTCAGTCTCGTTTTTTATTGTGGCGTATATCAGGTGCATTTTACGAAGTGAGGAATTGAAATCAAATCACTTCAAAAGGAAGCCTGCAGTGTGCCTCTGAAGTTTAATTAGTTACCTCATCATTGTAGTCGTTAACATTTTTAAGTAATAGTCGTAGGTAGGAGCACGAAAAGACAAAGTTTTCATAATATTTGGGTAGTGGTGAGGGGGCGGGGGTGGAGAAACCTTCACTCTCAGCCCTGTATTCGCGTAAAATTTTCCTATATAGGCCTGTAATCTTATGGGAGATTGCTCCTTACATTATGTGTAAATGATGATATTAACATGTTCTTAAAATATTACATACAGGGCGCTGGTAAAACGATGAATTTGTAAATACCATTACTGTTATTTTTATAACTATAGGCTATTCACGGGAAAATGGGCACTTTTGAAAGCCCTGCTTAACATCTACTTGTATGCACATAGTGTGTTGTTCCGCCTTATGAAAAATTAACATTGCCATAGGACGCATCACTTTATCCATACGTCGGTCCAATGAAACTGAGAAATTATAAGAAAAGTAAATATTTTACTAATCTGCTAATTTTTACACTTTGACACGTTGGGGGAAAAAAAAAACAGAAAAAAAACTAATAATTTAAGTTATTACAAATGGTTACTTAGCATTTCTTATTCGCAGTTAAGAACTGGAATTACCTTCCCTCCATTGCTACCAACTTTACTGAGCGCAAGTCACACAGTGAGCCCGTCAAAATAAATGCCACGCAGGAGCAGTGATATTTTTTTAAAGGTTCAATTCAAAAGTGCTCACTTGATCGTGAACAGCCTTTAGTAATAATTTGTGGGTAGTGAATTTAAAACTTATAACCCTTCCATCACCTGGGAGGGACATTTCTTTGAGAAATGTGAGATGGTTTGATAAACTTGGTGTAGATCCCGGTACTGAAATGTGCTACCAATAAATATCATTCATTTTTTAACGTCAGCTCAAAATATGGGGGGGGGGGGGGGGAAGCGTGGGTGAAAATGATTTCTCCTTTTCTCACAAGTTGATGGCAAACATTTTCAAAGCAAAGAATACCTCCGTATAAAATTATATTTCTAGAGGCAAATTAAAGTATCTTTAACACGATTATCTTTATGTTTTAAATCTTTACTTCCTGGTATCCTGTAACTACCAGTAGGGGAGTCAGGGCCCACCACCCTCCTCCTCCTCCTCCTCCTTCCTGTTTCTGCGCCTTTGGTAGCAGGAAAATTCATTTATGAAAGCCGACCTGCACTGCATAGTTGGCTAAATCGCCACGCTCGCTTGGGTGCGAACGAGTTTTGTGTTCGAATCCTGGGTAAGACATTATCTACAGGGGAAAACGTTGACTACTCACTCGTTAGGCTTTGATGTACTGTTCACATGTCCTAACCCATTCAGACCGAGTGTACACAATAGTGCACATTGCGCACGTGTGGGTAATTTTTGGTCTGTACTGCACACTGCGAAGCTCAACGACCAATCACCTTACCTGTGGGTAAATGATTCGCAAACAGTTTTACTGGTCTAGGTAATAATTGGTTTATGTAACTGTAGCCGAACATACAGTCTACAGCACATTAGCTGTGACAATGAAACAAGTGTACAACACACATCATAAAAATGTTTTGTTAGAAAAACCTGAAACCGTAAATTAAAGCAGGCCTGAAAGTGTTAAAGAGGCTGTTCACGACAAATTGCGAACTTTTGAAATCAACCATTGAAATATTCACTGCCCATAACTACACGTGTACTACAGCACACCCTGGCACGCAGGTTCCCAGTTCAGTTGACAGGGAATTACTAAAAATAGATATACGGGTGGTCCGACTAACGTGGAGATCCCAAAAATTTCCGGACCTGTTGCAGATCACGAAACGCGGTTTCAACTAAATGAAATTACACAAGGGGGGGGGGGGGCAAGTAATTTGACGCAAAGTGACTATTCGTTACACGTGCATGTACAGAAATAATTAAACCACATATGATTTTTCCACTGCAAACCTACAGTTATTTCTACGGCATCTGAAAGTACGTGCAAACAGGAATTCAGTGATATAGCATATGCAATGGCAAGTCACACAGAAAACGCCAAGGAATAATGTGTAATTATGATTCAGTTAGGTGAGCCGGTAGTATGGGGCAGGGGACCTGTACTCACAACCAACGAGCATAAGTATCAGAGGTGTCAGTCAAGGCAAAGCAGTGGAACGCTTATTTTTTTGCCCAGTGCAAATGTGCCAATGTCAAAAAAAATATGTTCACGGGTTGGCACTACTACACCTGAACAGTTTTCTGTATAACATATCAATCGTCTAATTCTACCCGCCATTGCGAACTGTCAAGTGTCGGTACACAACGCCAAATCGTTGCTAAGACACTCAACTAGCTTACATCATCGATAATGCACTGCCATACGACATGTAATGCTCACATCACCACCAACATCTCAAAAAGAGATGTGGATTTATATAAATCATTGTACTTCAGTCTCTACAAATGAATCAATATAACTACATTTTTATTTTCAATTCCGTTGAAGATATTCATAAAACGATAAGCAGTTTATTTACATCACATAAATAAATTCAAATAATTTTCCGCTTTTGTATTGCCGATATTGCACTGGGCAATTAGACAAAATCGAATCGGAAATAAATTAAGCGTTCTGTTTACTCCTATCCAGTGTCTAGGGGTTGCTCACAACTGTAAGCAAGCAACACGCACCCTGCGAGAGCGGTGTCGGAAGAGGTGTCGCTAAGTAGGCGGAGGAAGGGAAAGAGGTGTAGTCGACCCTTTTCGGGGCGGATTGGCGTTGCAATGGTGTGGTGACAGGAGAAGGGGGGGGGGGGGTTCATGGTCGTGTATTTAGAGGATATGTCCTGAGGGGCGGGGATTCTATGGTTTTGAGATATGAGGCTTGCGGGGTGGTTTTAGAGTGCCTTTAAAAAAGGGGGGGGGGGGGGTGTATTGATACTTTAATATAATTTCCGACTATGTTTGGGGCAGTAATATAAATTGCTTTAATTTTCAGACAATTTTATAGAACAAAATGGGTTTTAAGGTAGGCAAGGGAATGGGCAAGCGCGATAGGGAGTAATGTGGGCTTACGAGATTGTATAACGGCGGAGGTGCGGGTGAGGGTTATTGGTAAGGTGGGGAGATGTTACTGAGTTTTGGATATTACTGCAGAGGGGGGGTGATAGAGACATACTTCTTAAATCCAATATGGTGGTCCTGATATTGGGTTACAAAATTTATATATCACCATCGTATGCGCCTTAAAAATACGAGCCAGGTGATACATAGTACTCAATACTTATGCCTTAAAATTTTTTTATTATAAAAATATGTTTAAATTTAAAACAAATATTTTTAAATGAACTGGCAGGCCGAAATTATTTAATTTTATATTTCAATCGTTTCTAGTCAACATTACTCGAAAAAAGTAGAACAATTGAATTATGATCTGTAGCAACACACTGAACCGATATAATTATTATAAATCCAAAGTGGCGAGCTGATGTATTTAGGAAATGTTTATTCAAATACATTTTTATTAAACTAATAGTTTTATTAAAATAATTTCTAGGGTTATGGGTCACTGGAATGGCTGGCCGTGGATTGGAAGCGGCGAGATGAACGAGCCCACCAGCCTCGCCTGTGACGTCATCCAAGATGGCGGATGGCACAATAGCACCACAGCCGACAGCCGTGGCTACCGGAGACCCATGGCCCTACTACTTCGATAGCATACTAGATGTCTGGAACGTACTTGTAAAACTAGCGCGAAATATCTGTGTGAAATGCACGCTCCAAGTTCTACACGGCTTACTACAACTGCCGCGTCGTAATGTGTTAAGTGTTACGGAGGTCGTTGGCGTTATCATTGAGAGGGGGAGACTGGAAAGTGGTTGTCTCAGGCACCAAACTCCACTGCTCAATGGTAAAAACTCTTCACTGCTAATGTGGCTCGTCGAGGAGAACTTTGAGACGACAGCGGTGCAGTCCATTAGGCAGGTAGGGCTGAACGTCTCGTTGACAGCGGGGTCATTAGAAACGGAGCAAGTTTCCTAGAGAAGCAGGAACGGGGGATAAGTTGGCCTGTAATAAGTAACCATCCCAGAATTCGCCCGGAGAGATCTCAGGAAGCAGTGAGAATCTGAAATCAGGACGACTGGAGCAGGTTTCGAACTCAGGACCTCTCGAATGCGAATCTGAAGATATACCATTACCACGCCACCTCGCTCGGTCGGTGGTGCATCATGCACTCGCTCGTTGTGGCGGGAGCGGATCCACTACACAGCCTCGGGTTAACCCCGAAGAAAGTCATGGGTAATTGTAAAGAATTTATCAGTAGGCAACTGATGAGTTAGGTGGCCTTGCTCCTCCCTCTCCCCTTAAAATAAGATGTATTTAACATATGTGGTGTTCACAATAAACTCAGCACTTTTGAAAGCCCTGCTTAAGATCTACTTGTATGCACGTTGTATATTCCTCAATGTTATGAAAAATTAGCACTACCATCATGGAGTTCGGAGTATACAGGAGATGCCATGTTGTGACGTAGGTGAATCCGCTGGAGATAGGCTATTTTACGATGGACTGTAGCCGCCATATTGAACGTAGCCCAAAAAATTGTGTTTACATTAGAATGACGTTGCGAGAAAGGTTACTTTCGTAGCATTTCGTGTTGAACAAAGAGGTTGATGAATAAATAAATATATATTACAATTCACGTATGAAGTTTCACTAGTTTATTATTGGCTTTAATTAGTTGTGCAATCAAATAATTTCTTCATAAAACTACCGAGAGGTGAGTGTGTGATACCGCAGCCAAGTATTGGGTTATGGGCGACAATAAGCACTTGTTTTAGACATAGTGCTCATATGTCAGTATTTGTGGAAAACTATTTTTTAAATAAATGATCAAATAAAGTATAACAAGCGTGCTACCGTTGTCGTGTAATGTATTGCAGGTTGCGTATGAGTAATAAGTGCAACAAAACAGAAACCAGCAGCCTAGCTGAATTGCTGGAAGGCAAAGTTAGACGTTCTTGAGCCACGAATAAATAATTATTTGCTGGCATTTAGGCTATATTTAAATTCCTAACACTGACAAGATCCGAGAGTTTTGTTTCCAATATAACTTCATCTCAGTTTTACATATTTTTCAATATACAAAATGGTTTCTGGTAGATATATTCAAATCCGATATTAGTTATTCGTATTTTTTAAATTACATTAGTTTTCTGTCCTGATACAGTTTTATATTTATTTATCCCTTATTGCTGGGTATAGTTTTTTTTATTGCGTCTACAATATTGGTTAGGGTTAAGTTACCTGTGGTACATAAGTAAAACACAGAAATTAAATTTTTTTACTGCATCGTCTGCACTGGATAATCAAGTATTTTGGCAACTTTTCAGAAGAAAAAAACAGGACAGGAGACATTTCTGGATAATTTTATTCCCTGTATCTACAAAAATTGTGTTTCATCTTACTTCAGAAGTGCAATTCAGTACCAAGGGCTTAGCCAGTCAGTATCCACAATTTTAATTCAGACCAACATTCTAAAAAAATTCTCATTGGGAGGGAAAACTACAAAAGGATATTATTTCTATAAATACACACTATGGTTATGTTAAAATGTATGGAAACTTATTCACCAGCTTTTTGGGTTACTTTGGGTAGTTTGATTAGATTATGATACATTGTTGAACTAAAAGGGGTGAAAGACGCATGCACCGCAATGATATCGATAACAAGTGCACGTGTACTAACCACTGCCAAAGTGGTCCACAGACACACTTGTGACAAAAATTCTTTGTTGTTACCTACCAACTTGTGTAATTATTATTTTGGGTGAAATTCTGCTCTGGATAAATTGAAAATGTGCTGTTTCAATATCTCCGAACCACTCTGCAGAAACTTGACAAACAAACACCCCTCTAAGAAAAATAATTTTCGATAGCAGCAGTTTATTCAGCCGAACCTGCAATTCTTATAAATAGATTTCCGTTAAGCAAAAATTTGTTATGCTTTATAATTTACGCAGGCCTTTATTAATATTGTATATTAAATGGAAAATTGTGTTTGACACTTGCCTTTGCAGCAGAGTTCATGTCACAGGAAACTAGAATTACACATACGAACATACAGGCACAGAAAACCAACCAAGAATAGTTGCCAATAGGTAGGCCTACATGAAGAACACAGAGAGAACTTTGTAGAAGGAATTCGGTTAGTAAGCAACAAATTAACACTACAAAAAAAACTAATGATGGACACAACAAAAACAGTCAAACACAGTTGTCTTCTTGCAACGAAACGATTCCTTCTGCACCATTCTGTGTGGTCATGTACCTGTTGACAACTATTCCTGTTTGGTTTTGTGTGTTTGTATGTGTGGTTCTAGCTTTCTGCAACATAAACTCTGCTACAACATTGTATATCCAAAACAATTTATTATTTGTTTTATATGTCACTACTGCAGGCAGACCTTGCGAATAGTCGAAACTGTGGGTGATGATTGTGTTACTATTGTAAACATTATCATAAACATATCAAAATACTTACCGATGTTTTGAAATCGAGTAGGTCTACTGCGAAAGTTTTCAAATGCCACTTCGAGGAATACATGATTTCTCTATAATTTTCTTTAGTTTAATTTTCTTTTGTGTATTTTGGTTTGTAAATCCCATCTCTTAATCCTGTAGGTATACATGAATGTTGGTACAGTGAAAACTATTTATAATATTTGACAACTTCCAGTATGTGCTGGTGCCTAAGAAATAAACAAGTAAGTATAATTATAAAAAAATAAAATGTAGATGTGCAAAACACTGTCCCTCCCATTCAGAAAACAAATCTATGATAAGCTGGTGGATAATTATGTTAATTGTTATAATCATTTTTTACAATTCAACTTTCTAATCGACTTTACCCATTGAAGAAATAAGGATCCTCTCCTCCCTTCCTAAAAGAAAGGGGGGGGGGCTGCAGTGGGCGTAGTGGTAGGGCGCTTGCTCTCCACCAAATTAATTCATATGTTGGTTTCCCTGTGATGTTAATCAAAGCTTTTTTTCACAGATAGGAATTGTGTTAATTGATGCTGCTGGCTGGAATGTTATCTCGAGATCTTCCCATTTTCCCCACCCTTGCATTTCGATGTTGCTCCATATCTGTCATATTTCACCCTCATTGGCTCTCAACACCTTGGTTGTTACAAACCACCTAAACCTCTCTCAACTCCACCCTTCTTAAGATGACAGAGGTAGTAGTGGTGTAGCGGCTAGGGTATCGCTGTTTCAAGAAGAACACTTCATTCTAAACACCCATGTATCATCATCAAAATTAAAATAAGTGTATGTCCAATTAGTTGCCCTCAAAATTATAATTTCAAAAATCCTTAAGGGTGAAATAGAGTTTAAAGAAAATCACGTGATGTTTTTCAATTTTGCAGATGGTGTGGTTACAGGAAAAGATTGGCTTTATCTAAGTTTTCTTTATTTTGACTACCTTTGAAAATGATAAAATGTATAAACATTTGTCATTTACTGTAATGATTACAGCCTACCGTTAAATACATCACCATCTAAACACACAGGTAATTTTTATTTACTTAACTTGACATCTTGTCGACAGCAGATTCATTAGAGAATGCTAAACCAAGAACACAATCAAGGGAATACAAGGCAGAAATTGGTCAAATTGTCTTTATTGAGTCACCCCAGAAATTGCATGGAGTGAATTCGAGAAACCATGGAAATTGCAAATTAGGAAGGCTACATTCAATAGTTGTTCACGTTTTTTTTTACCTTCACTCTACAAACATTCACAGACTTAGATACTAATAAATGAATTCCATAAACTCCTACACTGAAATAGCAAATCGGCATCTAGGAAAATTCGTATCTGCAGTTTTATGAAAGTACCTGTACCTCTAACGAGTCCGAAACTTACAGGTTAAACCTTAAATTAACGGCACGTTAGTAATCGCAACCGCACTTGCAAAAATTAAACACACTGCAATATTTAATGTACAAACTTACGCAGATAACATATCCCTAGACACACAATAATTGTGCGATATATTTCACGAATGTGTCCATATGCACTAAATGCTGTTACTTTCGTTAATATGCACCTCTGGACTTGCATGGCCAAGCTCGTGCGCATTTTCATCCATTAATATCAGTTTTTGTTCGTCGCCGAATAAATCAAACATATATAGTAGTTTTAAGGCGTATGTACATGCGAAATTCACATTTCACAAATTCAAGAATAACACAAATTTAGAGAAAATTCAGAACAACTAGTGAGCTCATATAACACTCACAAGGCCATTCAATTTCAATGTAAACAAAAGTTATACTTCTCCAGCATGGATGCTTCACTTGTCACGTACTCACAGACGACTTCAACAGCTTATTACATTCGCTTTTAGTGCGGTTGAAGTTTTTATCATAAAATTTAAAAGCTTCTATGGTCGTCAGAACATTATTTCGTGGCATATTTTCAAGGCAAATATAATGTGGGGAATGGGAAGCAAATCAACCAAAACGCCATATACAACACATCCATTTAAATGTAAATAATTCATAACTTTACACATTTAAGGGAGAAAATTATAGTTCGTTACTTGAGACAAACACACACACGCTTTATATATAGCTATTATCATTAAGGTCAAAAAGGGTTGTATATTAATTTATGTCGATTTTAATACTCTTTAAAAATACACGTGGAAAATAGGTCGATACAGGCTGTTCACGGTAAAATGAGCACTTTTGAAAGCCCTGCTGAAGATCTACTTGTATGCACGTTGTGTATTCTTCCACCTTAAGCAAAATTAACGTTGCCAATGGCCTCATCATTTTATTCATGCGTTGGTCAAGTGAAACTGTGAAATTATAAGAAAAATTTATATTTCACCAATATGCTCATTTTCACACGTCGATGTATTTAAAAAACTAGAAAGCGAAATAAATAATATAAGTTAACACAAATTGTTTCCTAACACTTTTTATTCGACGTTAAGAAAATGGAACTACTTTCCATCCGTCGTTAACAACTTTACTGGGCGCATGTCACTCATTGCGCTCGTTGAAATATATACAGGCAGGGGCGGTGACTTTTTTGTAAAGTTGATTTCAAAAGTGGTCACTTTATCGTGAACAGCCTTTACCAATTTGAGTTTAATCAAACTGCTTTACAAATTGGCTAGAGCAAGTCTATAAACAGTACAAAACACTTCAGAACCTATCCTCGTCGTTTACTATAGTCGTACTGGCAGAAAAGTTATTTAGTGTTTGGAGACGTAGACTGGTCGTGCCGCAGCTAGCGTGATCACTCTACCCCATGTTAACTCTACGGTCGGTTCCGGGTGACGTCGCTGTTTTGCAGCGCCAAAGAGAAGTAGCGGTTAAGGTCCGAGCTTGTTTGGACGTATACACGACTTCCATCCGCACAAGGCATTCTTCAGAATGTCCGTGCATAGTGTAGAGGTTAGTTGTGTATTCTTCTGGAATTTCAAAGAGCGTGACAAATGTGAACCACAGTCCGTTTATCTGCTTGCTTATAGACTATTCGCCACCGCTACAGCGGATCTTCTCTCTTATTTTCAGGAAGAATTATAGTGGTTTTCGTTGGAGCACTGCACCCGACTTTATAACATGAAGAATTCATTACAAAGTAGTAAAGGCAGTTCACGATTAAGTGAGCACTGTTGAAATCAACCTTAGAAAAATCTCTGCCCCCGCCTGCATTTATTTTAACGGGCACACCGGGTGACATGCACCCAGTAAAGTTGGTATCGATGGATGGAAAGTAATTCCATTATCTTAACGTCGAATAAAAAGTGTTAGGAAACCATTTGTGTTAACTTATATTATTTATTTCGCGTACTGTTTTTCTTAATGCATCAAAGTATAAAAACGAAGGCAGTTAATTTTTTAATATTTACTTTTCTAATAATTTAACAGTTTCACCTGACCAACGCTTGCATAAAGTGACGAGGCCCATGGCTATATAATTTTACGTAAAGCGGAAGAACACACAACGTTCATACAAGTATATCTTAAGGAGGGCTTTCAAAAGTGCTCATTTTACCGTGAACAGTCTATACACACATAATAAGTATCGTCGGAGAAGTACAGTTAATTGATCACTTTCAAAATCAGTTTCTGAATAACATCACTGACCGTACCTGCACATATTTAAACAAGCGCACTGACTGACATGCGCTCTGTAAAGTTGGTAAGCAGGCAGAGTGAAAGTAGTTCCCTGCCGTAACGATTAGTTAAAGGTGATAGGAAAACATTCGTGAATGCTGAAATTATTTATTTTCCTTTCTTTTATATTTACGCATTTTAGTGTAAGAATTACTAAACTCGTAAAACACTTACTTTTCTAATAAATTCACATCTACGCTTGGCCGGCACATGGATAAAGTAGGCAAATCAAGCCGGTGACAATATTATTTGTACTTATGGCAGAAGAATACACAATGTGCATACAAGTAGAAATTAAGCAGCTCTTTATAAAGCGCTCAGTTTACCGTGAACAGACTGTAGTACTAAACACATATCACTTGTGGGGGCCTCAGAGACCAAGTGGTTAGACTGCTCGCCTTCCTGCAACGAACCGACTAAGGCGAAGCCGGTTCAATCCCCGACTGGTCCACTCAGGATTTTCGCATGTGGGAACCGTGCCGGACGACGCCGCTGGTCGGCGGCTTTTCTCGGGGATATCCCATTTCCCCTGCCCTTCATTCAGGCGCTGCACCATACTCACCTCACTTCACCCTCATCGGCTCTCAAGAACTTGATGTTAAAAGCCGCCCAAATATCTTCATTCACTCACTATCACTTACGTTTCCCTGCTTTGTTGAAACCCTTCTATAGTTTCTTCGCACTTTATGAATCAGACCTTCGAATAATCACCAGGTATATTACGTGTTTGGTTGTTTCCTGAACATCGACAACTGAGTACAGCAGTTTTAAGACTTAAAAAAACAGGTTTCTAAATTAATTACCTTCAAATCTGCAGTAAAGTAATGTCTTAAGCAGGGCTTACATGTGAAAGTTTTACAACATAGCTACTGACGGGTATAATTTTGCGTGGGATAATGTAGCAAGGCAATGCATTGGAGTATCGCATTTTCTTAAATAAAAGTGTCCCTCCTGAAAAACAGCACATTTTGAGTTATAACACTATTGCACTGAGGTATCAGTACCTCATTAATCAAAAGCGTTTTATATTTCTGATAAATATAAGTATTTTATTTTTGGTTAAATTGATTTTTTACTTGTATTTTAACAACATTCAGTAATGAATAGAAAGAAATGGTCCTTGCGTAAAATATTATTAATCTGAGTTCGCACTAATGTGGCACGTTGTCCCTTTGGTGTAACTTCCTAGACTCGGGATAAGCTTTGTTACATGAGGCGGAGGAATATTCTGGAAGAAGAACTTTAGCAGGGCTTTAAAAAAGTGTGAAGTAACTGTAAATAAACTGGTAATTGGTAGGGACACCCAAATTTCGCGAAAAGATTTATCGACTAGTTGTATTTCAAAACACTTTAGTTGAGATTCACTTTCGTGTTTGGATGATTTACTTGTTACGCGTCTTAGGTATCTGCCCGCGAGCCACAGGCTTCCATTAACGTAGTAACTTCAGTCTCACTGGCCGGTCAAGTAATAAAACGTCTTCGCAACTATGACATGAAGCCAATAGGCAAAGGAGCTCTGCTACAGTGTCAGTACATTGTTGAAATTTATCTTGGGCGGAATTATTTTCACGAAATTCGGATGTCCCTAGTGATTGGCCCGTTGTGTGGTGGTTGCAGGCGCGGAGGGGGGTCGACCACGCAGAGCTGGAGGTTGACGCGCACCCCTTCTCCGTGCCCGAGCTGGAGCAGTGCCGCGAGCTGGCGGGGCTGCTGGCGCGACGCTGGGACCTCGCCGAGGACGCCATGCTCAAGCTGGCCCGCTACTACTTCTTCCACTACCACGACCTGCCGCTCGCCGACAAGACTGCCCGCGCCGACACGCAGCTCAGGCGCCTGCGACCCGTCTTCGAGAAGATCGAGGTCGAGGACTTCCTCGAGCGGTTCACCAGCTTCCGGCGGCGCGCACTGCTGCCAGCCATCGCCGACCTCAACTTCTGCTGGAACAATTCCGCGCTGGTCGCTGACGGACGCCGTGAAGAGCTGCTGCGACTCAACCTCGAGCTCGGCAGGTAAAGATTGTTCACGATAAAGTGAGTACTTTTGAAATCAACCTTAGAAAAAAGTCACTGAGTGACGTGTGCCCAGTAAAGTTGGCAACGATGGATTGAAAGTTATTTTGTTCACTTTCTGTTTTTTCAATGCACTGCAGTATAGAAACTACCGCGTTAGTAGAATATTTACTTTTCTAATAATTTCGCAGTTTTACCTGCCCTACGAATGAATAAACTGATGAGGCCCATGGCAATGTTAATTTGATATAAGGCGGAAGAGTAAATAACGTGTGTACAAGTAGATCTTAAGCAGGGCTTCCAAAAGTGCTCATTTCACCGTGAACAGCCTATAGATACAATTGCTTCTTAAGACGAGTATACACCTGCGCGGTCAAGGTAAAGAAGAGAGGTAGCGATGCTGACACGCACGCCGAGCGCCTCACCGCTCCTACACGCGGAGCGTGCAGTGTTTCCGTCGCGATGCTGTACTGTACAAATTATATCTGTAACAGTGACTGTGACTTTATTACACGCGATAAAAGCCCACATCTTAAGGGCGCCGCCTACCTGGTGATTGAAAAGCGTTGCAGTGTGTTTGAAATCAGCTTTTTTTTTTTTTTTTTTTTACGAAACCATTAAAATTGTTCCCGTGATATCGGTGTACGAAAAGAAAAATTACTGCATACTAGGCACGTATAATACTCTCAATACATCGTGTACACTTCTCGCCACAAAAAATGAACGATCTCGTGTAGCTGAAAGTATTTCTAAGTCCCACTTCGGGTATGTTCCGCAGGCTGCTCCTTCCCAAGTCACAGATTAATATATTTATCTATTATCACATTAATTTTAAATGTATAAGGTACCATGGCCTACTATAGGCCTTAAAGGTACTAGTTACCTTCAGAATGTGACAGGTGTCTATTCTGTAATTTCCGAGATGTGATGAAAAAGCTTATTGTTTTCATGATGTGCTACCTTCCACAATGGCAAACCAATAAGAACCTACCTTCCTAGATTAAAGACATACATGATTAACTGTGAAAATACAAGATTTGGTATTACCTAGTAAAATAATTCCCCAGATATGAAAAAGTGCCCTATTGTATTAAAATAGCAACCGTTTTGAAAATAAGCAAACGGCTTGGCAGAACATTGCAAAATTGTTTGTCCATGTGTACCGAATATGGTGAAATATGATTCACGGGTTCGAATGTTATTATGAGCGGACATACAGTACATCACAGACAGACATTTGCGTGATTACATAAGCTCATTTTCCCAAGGAAAGTAGCTTAAAATTCAATTGAATTGATTGTTTCTAGTTAATCAAGGAAATATGGTGGAAAAATCCTTTATTTAGAATTATTAAACAACTGTTAAATACAGCAGCACCACACTATTTTCGAAATATATTGTTTATGGCAGAAAATAAATTTCTCGTAAGAAAAAATAAATAAAGGGTTTAGATGTTATAAGCCGAGTATAAAGTTCTTTTCAAATTAATGTTTAAATTTATTCAGAAAGTGTTTCGTACAACTAGAGGCGTACCCTGTTATGTTTCCTCGCATGTCTTGGTTTCACAGAATTCTTTGTGGATGTCATTTTCATTTTTCCTTAACGAATATAGCTTAATGATATGTACTTAACATTTTGTTGGTTCAGCGATGCAATGAGATACCGTTTAAACTACAATGTTCAGTTTGACTTCATGCTTCATACTCTAACGCAGAAGAAAACAACGAGAATTATAAGTCTGGCGGAAGAAAGTTTGCCTCCACTTGAGAGATAATTTATGTAACGCCACACACAAAACTCTCTAATGGAATCACTCTCCAAAATGTTGTGTTGCTTTAGTTGCCTTCTCTAAAACATACTGTAATAAGAAATCCTCTTGCCCTGCAATCAGTATAACAAATATTTACTGATCTCTGGCATGTGGACAATATATTATGTAATCATGTTCGAATCCTATTTATGCTTATATTCACGATGAATTCACACGTCACACTTTACGATCGTTTAGTTTTGTGTGGAGTGTACGAAGTCAGGAATGCGATTCACTAACGTACAATATACAGGCTACGTAAAGAAACATACAGTATGTGCTGTCATGATTGAGGCCGGTACACGAAGCGACGTGTGCAGAGCTCAAGGCAGGTGCCAGTGCATATACAGTAGTTAGATAGCGGAGGCCAAGTTGGCTAGGCTGTTGTAGCAGCCTGCCTGTCTACGTGGGTCCCTCGCAGATCTAAGTGTTATACTGCCGTTTTGATGGCGTGGAGTACAGTGACGTTAGCTGTTCGCTACCGTCTCTCATACCCAAACATAGTGATTAATAGTTGATATTGCTGTTTCGAATATGTACTGTATACACAATAGATATTACAGTTCGCTACGCTTCTCAGAGCTGCAATTTTACTCACAGTTACCACTTCCGCAAAATGACAGGTTAACATGCAGCAAGCAAATTGTCCTCAAGTCTTTAAAATTAAGTCTTCGAATCGCAAAGGGCATGGTCATCATTGTTCTGCAAGACAATATTTGGAGGTCACAGTTACATGCGTACATTTTAATGAATAAGTATATAATATGCAGACAACTAGTTATCATTTAAGCTTTCGTCATGCAGGGTTCCGGATTTTTTGAATTATTTGTTGACTGTGCAACAAACAAATAATTCCAAAATTATGTCCATTAAACCGTAATTGTAAAGCGAGGGAAAGCTTTTTTTGTTATTTTTGCTGATATCCTTTGAACTCGATGTAGAATTGTCTGTCTCTTTAGTGTTTCCTTTAGAATTTTCAAGGTGAAAATGTAACAAATCCAAGGTCACAAAAAGCCAGTACATATGCCTGCTACAGAACCAAAATGACAGATTATCAGTAATATATAATTAGTGACTTAGAGCCACGTTCGTGAGTCCTGTATTAAAATCGTCAAAACAAATAGGCCTATAATTAAACGGGAAAATAAAAAAATTATCATATGTTGTGTAACTGAAAACGACATAATATGACAGGACTCGCACTGGACGCACATGTTAGGATGATATACAGCATGTACTTATACTTGGACCGGAAATGAAGGAAAAAGAAGATTTCTGTTCATGATACATTTTTATGATATCCCTCCTTCCACGGTCTTCATGAAATTATCAGAACTAATTTCTTTATTGTATTTATAATAAGACAGTTAAACTTTCATTTTTCACAATATCATCATGTAAGATTTGAGGCTGCTGCCTGATAATGACACTTTGTTGATGTAAATGTATTTGGATAAGCGATGTTCTGTTTCGGCAAAATGTGAACATTGGATGGAACAATGTACTGTACCGTCGAACTAAAACGATAACAAGAAATTTATTTTCAATCCTTTAGTTTAAATATCTGTGTTCACAATGAAGTTATCGACTGACTGACTCATTCACCAATATACAGACAAAACGGCTAGATGCAAAGTTAGAAAATGCAGTGTTGGCTTTCCTTCGGGATGCAGGCACCCACTGAGAAAGGATTTGTCAAAATTTAACCCACAAGAGGGTGAAAAGAGGTAAAGCATGTTTCTGAGGACTCCTCAATAGCTGATTAATCCGACGAGGTATGATTGTGCTTTTAGCTTCAAAACTTACCCTATACATATACCACAAAACTGATTTCAGGATTATTTGAAATCCTACAACTGAGAGTGTGAAAAGCGGTAAAATATATGTTCGAAGATCCCTCAATATCATATTAACCTAATGAGATATCGCTATGCTCTTAACTTTAAACGATAACATATAAACATATTTGAAAATTTAACCATTTAGAGGATGAAAAGTGTTCAAATATGCTATCGACGTCTCCATAATTGCGCATTAAAGCGATAGTATATTGTTATTCTGTATGTTTCAAAAGGCTAAATATACAAATGCCTAAAAATTCATTGTAGGTTATTTTTTGAAAGTAATTGCCTTAGGGGACGAAAATAAGTAAAATGTATTTTGGAAAACTCATCAATAGCTCAGTAACTCGATAAGATATAGCCATGATCTTTGCTGTAAACGGTTGGTTGTATAAATACCTAAAACCCATTTCAGAAATCGTCCAAATTCAAATCCTTAACAAAATGAATAAGGTTTGAATGTTTCCTGAATGATGTTTTGTGAATTTACGAAACGAAAAAGTATGGATAAAATTAACCTGTCTCACTAACAAAAAAAATAATGTTTCTTACATTCTCAACAAACATTTATTAAATCCAAACAGGTTCAATAATTAAATAGATAAATATATCACGCTATGTTATGTGTTTTATGAGTTTCTCTGTGCGTACATAATGTGTTATTACACTTTATGCCGCAGTTAATAATCTCACACGTCATTTTCACTGAAGAGTGAATTTCGGGATATGAAACCAATTTCATATGCACAGTGGCCATCTTTGAGTAGCAACATTTAATTGATGTCTTGGAAACAGAACTATCAGAAATATAAACTTGCGAATCATGTTGAGAACTGCTAAAATAACACGTTACAATAATGGCGATGCCATTTCTTTATATTTCGTTTCCCAACACCTGAGCTTATATTCACATTTGAAAATATTCCAGTAGAATTACAACTACAAATGCTCAGACAACACAAAATCAGTTTACACAAACTATATTCTGTACTTTGGGAGTTAATGACAAATATTTGGGAATCGCCATAGAAGACGATATTACAAGAGTTGAGGACCATATCCTATATAACAATATAATGGTTTGCTTGCGTTTTTCGAAGGGGTAGAAATGAAATACAAATTAGACATTGTGTTAAAAATGGTTGAATTTAGTCCATTACCCCGAGGCGTTCATGAACAGCATCTACTCTTACTGACTATAAAAACACAAGTTTCTTCTTACGTTTGTCCTTTTAGCTTTAACATAAGGAAATAGTGATCCCTGTAATTTTGATATTTCTTTGAGATAGCAATTTGAACTGAACAACTCTGGCACTTTGCGAACTTTTATCGTTCTGTAGCCAACCAGTCACACTATTCAACACGTTTGAAGTGCATTACGTAGCTGTATGTGGCAGAATATATCAGTGAGTTAGTCTGTCCGTTGTTTCTATATTCAAAACAAAACCAAATTAATTAAAATTATAATTCAATATGCATTGTTAGCATAATATTCCCATAGCATTTGTTTTACACGTTAGCACACTTCTAAATGAAAACAAATTAGTTCCATCGATACTAAATACTTGCAATGATAAATATATTATATATAATCAATAAACATGTATAACACGTATATATCATGTATGTTATACATGTAAGTAGGCTGTCGAATAAATAAGAACATTTAAATCGGCTGGTAAACACAGTTTTTCGAATTTGTAAACCCTGTGACTACAAAAAACATATGGTTGCCGGCTTGCGGTAATAATTGGTATGACACGACCATGGCTACCTTTCAAGGTTAAGAATATTAAAAATGGCTATAATAGTTGAGTTGAGAGATCTAGGCGGCTCTTAACAGCAAGTACTTGAGAAAATATGACGGCGAAATGAGGTGAGAATTGAGCAGTGTCGGAACGCAAGGGCGGGGGACATGGGAGATCCCCGAGAAAACCAACCGGCATGGTCCTCACAAGCGAAAATCAGAAGTTACCCAGCCGGGGATTGAACCCGGCTTGCCTAAGGTGGCCAATCTACGAGCTCTGCTTGATCTTGCCTTGTGAACCATTCTTGAATCGTCTGAGAAGTGTGTAATGGAGAATGGTCCTGCTGGATGCGCAGCACACCATTGGTACACAAAACTCGCACCGAGTAAATCATAATATTCTCTAGAATATGCTAATACTGCTCGGCATTGAGGCCGCACGCCTATCCCGCGTGCACTAATCCATCACCAACATGCAACGGATGCATGGCCATAGCGTGAGCACTCGGTCACATATTCCGGATTGTGTCGGGTCCCACGAGGTCTGAAGACACGCATTTTCCATCATTAAACGAGGAAAACACACACTCGTCGGAGAATAAAACACCTGATCAGTCACGGTCAATATTTTCCTCGGCAAACGCGAGTCGATAAATCCTGTCCACATCGGTGAGATTTTTGTTTCCTTGAAGCACGCCGGGATTTCAGTCCCACCGCCGTCAAGCGCCTCAGAACGGTACCCGAGCTACCGGGAAAGTGCGTGGCACGTTTTAGCTGAATGGCACACTTGAAAGGAGTCAACTGCGCCTGGGTAATATGACGGTGGTCCTCGACTGCAGTCGACACCCTCCATGAACCCGTTCCTCCGCGACGCATTATGTCACCCGTGTCCCGGAACTGTCATACCCATCGACGCGCAGTGCTCTCTGGAACACCGTAACATCGGCCTGCTTCAACGGCGGATAAACCTGCCGCCTCAACAAGGCCTATGACTCTCTCCCAAACCTACTGGCTGTGGTGAGACATCGCTACAGAATGACGTTTCACTTCCTTGGACCGTCTGGCTCTTGCGAGACATTGCTACACAATAATGTGAATTAAATCGGTTGTATATGCCTGTGACATAGAATGTATGCATGCTCATATTCGAATGGGGATCCAAGGTTTGCGAAATGTGTGTTGTCAGAGGACATTTGTTTAAAAAGGGGGGAGACCATAAGGTGTGTCCGAAAATCCAGTAAGGTTCTTAACTGATCACGTGACGAAATTCAGGGCTACAAATACATGGGCAATCAGGAAGAAACTCTGTGGCATTGGAGAGGCACAGTAAATACCCAAACCGACCATCAAATGATCTGATGCTGTTTACTTTCGTTATCCGTCACATGACCGTGCAAACAAAGAGTTGTATAAAAAAAGAATATGAACAGTAAAACACAGACATGTTATTTTGTGTGAGAGTTACCCTTTTGTTTGTCAATACATTAACTTGTATTATATTTTGATTTATTATATGAGGCACCAACAAGACAGCTGATGAATATAGTATTATTTGCAAAGAACCAAAAATAAACGAAGAACTTTATTTCCTACAGATAATATCGACTGCCTATTTGGCCCTGCGACCCTTATCATTGTCAGGGGTTAGGCCTGTGTTATGAATTTGACAGCTATAACTTACAAAGTATGGGAGTAACAGATAACTATGCTTATAGGTAGACGTAGGGTATACTTGACCCATGACCCTTCTTGTCTTCATAAATGTTGCCTATGTTATGAATTTGGCAACTATATCCTTTGTGGTTGGGAACTTTCAGCTAACTCTGCTTGCAAGTAGACATAGTGTATACTTGGCCCCGCGACCCTTCTCACTATCGTGGATAATGCCTATGTTATGAATTTGGCAACTATATCTTACATGGTTGGGAAATTACAGCCAACTATGCTTATATGTGCGCTTAGGTCTGGCGAGCGTGTAATCCAATGCTGATATTTGACACCGCATTACGACGCTAGGTCGACAGATCCCGAAAGGAATGACAGAGCATGAGACTCGGCACCCACCAGAACGCTAGGTGAAAGGGTCCTAACACCCTGGAATCGGATTGACAGAGCAGGAGGTTGGGATCTAAGATGGCCACCGCGGGCGTGAAGGAAAATGATAAATTCTTTGGCGGAAAACGGGATATTTGGGGGGGGGGGGGGGGGGGCGGGAAAATGGGTATTTTTTCCCGTATGGCGTCAACAAAGATGGGGTCACCTAGTTCCTTTGTGCGCAGCTTCAAACCCCTCTTAGATTGCCCATTTGTGTACTACTGTTAAGTCATTATATCGTTCGTAGCTATACTTGAAGAAATGCATCAAAATTCAGTATTTAGTGGTTACTATATTATAAATATAATTATATACAGCTTTTTGACGTTTCCATTACTTTCACTGATACCAAATCGGTTCAAAACTTTCTAAGAAAAGCTATTTAAGCATTATATTTGCGGTAACGCTTATCTTCCAACATGGCTATCAATATAGACTTATCTATTGGTACCGGCAAACTCCTGTGCACGCGAATCCCCTCTTACTCCCTAGAATACGGCTCGGCACGGTCCGGTCTCTACCTAAGCGGCAAGACTGCGTCCCAGCAGTATTCGTACGCGGACATAAAAACATTCGGTATTTTGTCTTGAGTAACAGCAAATGCAAAACCGGACACGGAGACTTTTTGCTGGCGGCAACAGTTAGCAGTGCTCTCGTGACAATGTGTGCTGGAGGATTTCTTTACCTTCTGCGTGTATCCTTCGATAGCATTCAATTTTTTTCTTTTAAATTGAGTCCAATTTTTCTGTTCTAATATTAAATACTATCGAATGAAAATCACCTTAGATAAAAGTAACAACGATGGAGATGGAATACTTTCTGTGGTTTGATGCATTAACAGATTACTTGTTCCTTTTCCACATTTTCATCATATCTTTCACCAATACAATGGGTGTAAGTGGATGATATAAATATTTGATCTGATGGTTTACGGCGCGGCGTAATGAATTTCTCAACGGGAATGCATTACTCAAGACAAAATTTGTTCACAAAATTTGCTAACATTGAGGGACTTGAGACAGCATAATGCTAAGCTAACTTGAACACATTTTACAGCATAGCAGTTTTACTTTAAAAAAATCAAAATATCATGCAAATAATAATACACAAATTCGTACAGAGCTGTCATCTATCTATCCAATGCTGAATGTAATTTCGTAACATGTCCATAGTAGTTGGCACAATGTTTTTGATGACATAGAATTCTTGAATTGTGTCTCTTTTCGAAATCATCAATCACAATACGGGGCAGCGAATAAATTAATTCTAATAATGAATAATAAATTTAAAACATTTTAAATTATAATTATACTATATTAAATGATAAAGAAATATTTAGTACAATCACTGCTAGACAATAACACAAAATAGAACTGAGAAAAGGATAAAGGTATATTTTTATTTTCAATTTTTTTTTTATTCCTAAGAAAAGAGTGATGTATGAAGGTTAAACTAAACTTTAGATGTTTTAAAACAATGTTCAAAACTTCTCCCGCAGTTTCTGAATTTAACTTAACGCAAATATAGGCAAGCAAATACCAACCAACGTGGCAGTGAATTATAGGCACAATGCGGAACAATTAATTATTTTATTACCTTAACTGTAACTTAGAAATTATTTCCAATGAAATAAGCTGCTTTTTGTTCACTGAAAATAAGTTCTTATAACCACTGACCTATTGACTGCGTCCTGTGACGCAGTCGGTTGACTGTTGAGCGTGAGTAGTTCCGGTTTCGAATCCCGGGTAGAGCAAGGGTGTGATTTATGCTTGTCCGTAGGAGTTAACCTTTCATGGGAAATGTCACTTCCAATAGGAGAACTACGAGAAAACATTTGTCACGGAATAAAAACATTAGTGCTGTAAATCCTGAAATGTGTGTGAATTTTATGCTACTTTTACGAGTAATGCCTTGAAAACTAGTAACCAAAAGAATACTTGCCTTTTCTTGTAATTAAAATATTATCATACTAAGAAGGCTTGAAATATATAGATATTTATCATTATAGTCAAACTTGTATTTCAGTCACATTTGTAAATTGAGAATCTAAATTAATATATAACATACTTTCAAACATTAATTTATTTATACCACAAATATAATACAAAGATTATATTTTATAATATATTGAAATAAATACGTTACAATTAGAAATCGAACCTACAACTTCTTGAGTAAATACCTGTGGTCTTAACTTCAACAGCAACAAAACTAATTAATTTATTACTATAACGATAGCGTTAGTTTCTAATCTGTTTGTATTATAATTTGACAGGCATATCATTTTAAAATGCTAATGTTTAATCTTTAATGCTTTTTAAATATGATTACACATTTGCACATTCTTTGTTTCATAATAAGGAAAATATTTTCTCTTAATGAACATAATGCTACAGCAATATTTTTATATTGGATACATTGTCTGCTGAAGCCATCATTATTTGAAAAAACATCTGTACAAGTGGCATTAATTTTGCACGTGAATAGGAATTCTAGAAACAATACATAAACCAACAAGATAATTAACACCTTTTTATATAAACTCTAAATGTTTTCTGTGATTTTCGTGAGCTTTTAAATTTGAACACCCAGGCGTATATAGACCACAATTTACCATTAACTACCGTTTAATACGGTAAAAATGCTTACACACAGATTAATTGGGTGGAATTTGTGAAGTAGATGAACATCATGCTGTAGATTATAATTTTATAATTTTATTTCTTGTTTTGTAAACACTATGTGTAGGCTATGCATTATTTATAGTACGGGTCAGCCTACTATGAGTAAATAACACTCATTTTCACGACTTTGTACAAATAAAGATATAAAACCTTTTCTATAGTTTCAAAAGAAAAGCACTGACCTGAAATTACTGTTTTGTTATAATTTGATAAACTGTAAGTACAATTATTCTCGCGAAATTGCACCGAGTGTTAAAAACTAAGTAGTATTCCAGTTGTATAATATTTTTTTGATATGTGGTTTTATATAAATATCATGGTAAAGTGCAATTTTGTAACACTGAGGATAAATTTCCTGTACCTCTGTGAACGTCCTTCGTCCTCCATTGCCTTGCATATACCTGAGCCCGCCGTAACTGATGTTTGTGGAATAGCCGATAGTACGGCGAGACCTGCATGCTTATTCCCCCCCCCCCCTTGATCAGTTTAACACGCTCCGCGCGCTCAGACGTGCACAGACGTCTGCCGGCTACAGTAGTTGATACGAAACCCAAGTAAGGATTTGATTTGGCAGCGTAGAAATTGGCCCGGTTAAATAGGACGTGGCTTTTCATGCAGACAGCAGCTAGTTGCAAGAGAAACGTGCTTTATGTGCGCATACAATAATTACATCTGCAACATGCGCCGATTGTTTCATTAATGTTCAGTGGCTTCAGTTACCGACGAATATAGGCATATATTCAGCTAAAGTGTGATATTCGGTTTTCGTAAATGCGTACGACAGTAGGAAATTCATTTCTGTTTATTGATAATAAAAGACAAATATTATATCTACTTAAAGTCTCATATATAATAGGGTTTATTTTAATTATTAACAGATGAATTATGCATTTCTCTTTTACAGTTATCTGTAATTATAGCCATTTCACATGTTTACTGTTTCATTGTTTGAAGCATCGAATGTCGCGTACATACCTCGAGACAAGCTATATTGCACAATACTGTAGCTCAGCTCGCCTTTATTATTGGTTTTCTTTTTGTTATGTGTTACCTGCGTTTGGTGTAAAGCGAACGTTTGGTGTGGAGCTCATGTGAGGTAATTCCGCTAAAATATTTCAGGACAAGCTATGTTGCAGAACACTGTCGCTTAGCACGCATTCATGGCTGGTTTTCTTTCCGCTGTCTGATTGCACGACTCACGAACATTCATATGAGGCAATTCCGCTAAAATATCGCAGGACAAGCTATGTTGCACAACACTGTCGCTTAGCACGCAATTATAACTGATTTTCTTTCCGCTGTCTGCTTGCACGTCACACGAACATTCATGTGACGTAATTCCGTTAAAATATGTCAGGACAAGCTATATTGCATTACACTGTAGCTCAGCTCACCTTTATAATTGGTTGTTTATTCCCCTAAGGGTTACCTGTTTGCGCGTGAGACACGGACTTCTAGTGTGGAGTTTGTGTGAGATATAACGTTTTTGCATTAACTTCGTAAATCGCAGGATGAGTTGCTTCATCCAATTAAAAGCATTTTATTAAGTTGGAGAAGCCGATGTCAGAATGATGCTCCAATAGAAGCTAAAGAGATTCTTGACGCAGGTCAAACGCTGAACTATTGGCCGGACAGTTGTGCTAGGCTGATTGCCTAAGAGCCAAGGCTATACATCTTTTCTAAGGCCGAAGATTTCCGAAGGGGACTTTAACTTTTTCCATCGCTAATTTATTCTGACGGGAAGTATATATTATAAGAGCAATTCCCGAGCCCTTCAATAATCTAAAAATGGCTTTTTTATACAGCTGTATCGTATAATATACAGGTTGAAAACATGCGAAACTATTATACGGACCTGCATTGAACCTCGCTATACTCTTTTCACCGATAAAATGATAGGGTCACCACTTAAAGTCCCATAGGTACACGTAGCACAACGGAAGCACTGCACGCCAGTTCAGCGCCTTGCGCGTAGGAGCGTTTGGGCATCAGGCGCGCGTGTCAGTGTCGCCCTTATCGCTCCCGCGCTTTCCTGCCTCATCCGCGCTAAAAATACCCAAGTAGGCGGCGCCCTTAAGGTGGCCGCCTGATTGAAGAAATTTTGCACGTCTGAGAACCTAGACGCGTGGGAGCTCTAGGGGCGACCGAGAAATGCGCATCAACTCTATCATCGCCTCTACATGCAAAGCACTGAACTGGCGTGCAGTCTTAACGTCGATAACGCGCCTCTATGAGACTTTCAGCGGAGACCCTACCATTTTATGACGTAGTAATAAAAATAAAGGTTTGATGCATGACCCTGTTTTTTTTTTAATGTTTTGTACAGGAATGTTTATGCCTAAAAATGTCTGTGAAAACACGCGTTTGAGGCATTTTCACTGTCACAAAAACATGCTATAGAGAGAAATGGAGGAACTGAAAAACGTACACAGACGCGTGACGTTTCTTAAATGCTATTCGTAGGGATAAGAAAATATAGCGAGTTTAATGACCTGTTGGATACGCTCCACAGTCCCGTGTACACTCGAGCTTCAGATGTTTGTTCAATGATTGCTGCTCCAGAAAGTAGCCTGTGTTACCCCACAATTGGAAGTATGGCTCTCGCTACTTTTTTTTTCTCGCAAGTTTGCTATTGGCTGAGAGTTGTCCAGGGCATGTCTAATTAATTGTGTTCCAATTGCCGAGGTGACTCCAGTGTATACGTGTTTGACGTCTGTTCTGAAATGAATTCGCGAAATTTTCATATCCCTAGCTATAATCCATCCACGGTTACTTCAGCCTTTTCTGAAGCCCTGCTGAAGTTCTACTTCCAGGATATTCCTCCGCCTAGTGCAAACTAAGCTTAACTAAGCCTGGAGAATTACACCAGAGGACAAAGCACAACACTTGTGAGCACTCAGTTGTAACTGTATTTTGTATATGAACTATTTCTCATTAGGCGCTACCAACATTCCTATTTTTCCCCTGGTTTTTATTCAAATTATTTATAAATGAATCATCATAATTTATAGATAAAATATGAGTAACATTTAGATTTAATAGGGAAAACAGTAACTTTTATGAACACAAGTATAAAACGCTTGTGATACAAGGCATATGTTGGAAATAACTAAACACGTCATACATGGGCAGATTTTTCAAAGGTTTGATTCTAAAAGGACGAAGAAACCGCGAATAGACCATATTAGTAAGCAGACAGGTTGGACGGTTTTTTAATAAAACGTTTTCTGCTGGAGCTGTGTACACCGCAGGGCGTGTTGTCTACCCAGGCAGGCGGCCACCTCAAGGCTCCCGCCTACTTACTGCTTGAACTGCGTCGCAGTGTGTTTAACACACACGTTTTCCCACCGAACTATTAAACGTGCGTCCAACGTGCTCATCTATGAAAGGAACACACACTTCAGATGAGCGCTGTTGATTACTTTCAAATTTCCACGCACGTTACGACCACCATTTCAGAGTACTACAAAACGGCTAAAAACGGCTTCTTCAAAGCGCTCTAGCCCACAATATACGCACCAGATACATACAGAACTACTCAAGGATGTTGCAATGAACCTTCCTACAGACTTTACATCAATAAAATAATAAGCTCGCCCATGGAAGTCACATAAGTATATACGGGCAGTGCGACTAGAACACTACAGGCCAGTTCAGAGACTTGTGCTTAGCGGCGATGGGGCACTTGATGACCGTGGCAGTGTCGCCTTTGTCGCTTCAGCGTTTCTCGGTCTCAAACGGGAAAAGAAGCTCTATGTAGGCGGAAGCCTTCCCTACATAGCCCCGAGATTGTTTTTTTTTTCTCGCGTTCGAGGCGCAGCGATACGGGCGACTATTACACGCACGACCAGCGCCTCGTCGCCCCTACACGCAAGGCGCTGAACATGCGTACAGTTCTTCCTCTATTTTGCCTTCCTGTGAAAATGAGATATGTGCAGGCTATTCACGGTCAAGTGAACACTTTTGAAAACCCTCTCATTTGGAATGTTAGTGAATAAATATATTTCATTTTAGCTTTAGACGTTAACTTACAAGTGCGGTGGAATATACATTCTGTGTTTATTACTTACATGACAATATTCATTTAAAAAGGTGGCTAGAGGATAAAAATTTGGCTGAAAGGTAAAACTTAACCAGGGCCTAAAAAGTGCCTATAACAATGGGATTTCATTACACGTGATAAAAGCTCATAGATTAAACTACGTTACTCCATAGTTTTATTTTTCTCCAACCGATTAAGGAAACTGCTTAGGCAAGCTCTAAAAATGCGATTTTTTGAGCATTTTCACGATTTTTTCTCTTAGAATAAACAATATACAGGGCCATATTTTTTTCGCAAAGAGATTTACGTGGAGGCTAGAGTTCAATAGACTGTGTGCACATTTAAGTCCTTCCTTTGGTTGTTGGCCGCCTGTTCTTGTGTAAAGACTGTCTGTTATATGAGTGAGCCAATCAGAATTGAGTTTCTCCGGTACTGGCTGTCCGTGATTCGCGGGCAGAAATATAAGATGCTTAACAATTAAAATTGTCCTATAACGAAAGCGGCACTGAACTAAAGTATTTTGGAACACAACTAGTCATTATATCTTTTCCAAAAAAACAGATGCTCTTAACTACATATTATAAAAACAAAAGTTGTATGGTGTAGATAATTTTTTTATTATCTTTTCTTGCAAAAATTTGTATTCCAAGGTCCACTGCTTGCTGAGATACGCCTAAGCACGTAAACAAACAAATCTATGTCCAGACTACTGACTATTAAGGGGCCTATGTACTCAAACATTTTCTGTGAAATCGTTGTTTGCACGTAAGAGCGTATCTCGGTAAATCAAAGTTCTGAAAATGCTAAGTTTCGCCAGAATGGATAAAAAACAATTATCTACCCCACTATTCTTTATTTTGGTCATATTAAGTGTATTATTGGAGAAAAAAAATTCGTGAAAATGGTCAAATATCGCATTTTTAAAGCTTGCCTATGGGGTTTCCTTAAGCGGCAAGAGAAAAGTGTAAAAGTACGGGCGTAGTTTAATCTGTGGTATTTCATCGCATGTATAAAACCCCTATGTTACAGATCTAATTTGCACAGTACAGCGTCACGGCGGAAACAATGCAAGCCTTGCGCGTAGGAGCGATGAGGCACTAGGCGTGCGTGTTAGTGTCGCCCGTATCGCTCCCTCGCTTTTTGACCTTGGACGTGCAGCTACTTAGTCCTCTTAAGGGACCTCCGTAGTAAAACAGTATAAATACCCCAAGGTCATGTCCGGCCGTAAGGAAGCATGGCGACGGCGATGGGAAACAGCGCTAACAAGCTTCGCGCATGTCCTTCCCTCAGAATTTTAGAGGTGACTGTACGGCTTTCATACAGAAATCAGTTGAGATAAGAGTCAGCACTGTCACTATAGTTAGGGCCACCTGTTTTTTTCTTGTGTGAAAATATTTACACGGAGGCTAGACTTCAATATTCTATGTGCACACTTGCAGTCTTCATTTGACTATTGTAGCCCCAGTGGCTGAGAGGTTAGCCTTTTCGCCTCCCGCCAAGGCGACCGGGGTTCGATCCCCGGCCGGCTCACTCCCACATTCTCGCAAAGGAGAATCGTGCCAGACGATACCGCTAGTCGGCGGATCCCCCGGCTTATTCCGCCCCTTCACTCCGGCACTGCTCCACATTCACCTCACTTCACCCTCATCGGCTCTCAAGACCTCGATGTTAAGAGCCGCCCAAATATTTTCAGTCACTCATTCAATAGACTATTGGTAATTTGTATTTGTGTGAAGACAGTCTGTTACACGAGTGAGCCATTCAGAATTAAATATCTCCGATACTGGCCGTCCGCGATTCGCGGGCAGGCAGACAAAATGCGTAACATTATATGAATCAATCGCGAAAATGGTTTGGGACTAAAATGCTCTGGAACACAACCTGCCTGTCCTGTAATATTTTTAGGAAAAACAGGTGCCCCTAGCTCCAGTTTAAAAAACTGTTTTAGAACAAAATAAATGTAAGCAGAGAACGGTATACAGCGATTCTCGCTGACTTTGGCATTTTTCAAAAACTACATCTATGATTCAATAAACAAATTTATGTCTTCATTTATGTCTTTAAATAAGATTTGCAGTAAAATATTATTTTGGTTTTAATTATAATACACACAACTGATTACAACGAGACTCTTACGACATATAAGGAGGCCCTTTTACTTGCAGTCCTTCGATTCCACTTCAGGCATTGTCTAGAGAAACATAACTCGTCATTTATTACTACTTACGTGCATTTGGGTGATTGTGTACATCTTGAACAAAAATAAAACAAATTTGCCCAAATATATACATAATATGCTTTACTAATTATAATATATGCTTCTTTAATCATCAAAGATACATTTAAGTCATAATAATCATGGCTATAAATCACTGTAAAAATATTTATCAAAATTGTACATCACTAATAGAAAATTCCTTAATTCGGGAAGGTTTAGGCACATTTATTAAACTGCCTACTATTTAAATAATCAGTGGTTTTTTTATTCTCTTCCTAAATGCCCTCGTAATGAATGTGAAAATTGTAGAATATATATTAAATAAATAATATTTCAGTGCTCATTTTCCAAGAAAATGTTATTTTTAATCGGATAGAATTTCGGTAGCTAGTGACATCGAGTTACATCTTTAATTCATCGAATTTACAAGGAATTGTTACATTTAGTTACCGGGTGAAGATGTTTGACGTCCACAGTCGTAGCCTTGTGACGTCAGAAAATCAGTTTTTTTCCTCCCTGCGTAATGCCTCGATGCTGTCGAAATCACGCGTCACAAACTGCCATGCTCATCAATCACATCATCAGTAGGGACAACCGATTTTCGCGTAAAGATTTCATGACTAGTTGCATTTCACATAACACTTTATCTGAGATCTAGGTTCGTAATTTGATGATATAAGTGTTAAGCGCCATATGTTTCTGCCCACGAATCACAGACGTACAGTCTCAGAGTAACCTAATTACGATTGGCCATTCAAGTAGGAAAATGTCTTCTCACAAAGATAAGCCTCCAATAAACAAACGAAAACTGCTGGTACGCCGGTAAGGTATTGGAACCTAATATGTGCGGAAATCTTTTCGCGAAATTCGGGTGTCCCTGATCATCAGTGCTGATATAGCTTATGAAGAACTTTGTCCCATAGCAAAATCGAACCCACACGTACGGGTAACGTCTCAGGAACATAAATCACTCGACAGTCGAAAGAACACATGGTATCTCTGAGTGGGGTTGAGACGGAAAAAAACTGACAGCCACCCACCAATCCGTCTTTCCCATTAAATATTTCAGCTTAGGTTGAGCGAAACAATTGATCGGTTTCCACTTATTGAGAATCCACCGAGGCCTTTAATATTTCAAAGGGCATTTCACAAGATGTTGCTACGTCCTTAGCCTCAAAGACGCAGCAAAATGTACTTCCAGAGGATTCCAGCAAATTTAGAAAAATAAATCATTGAACACGGTACAAAAAGTACATAATAAGTAAGAAATATGACATCTGAACAAAGAACACATGAAATATGATTTGAGTATTTTATTCGAAATTATCTTTGTTTCTTTTCAAATTTTCTCAAACAATAATTTCCATTACATTTAACTCTAGAATTTTCCAATATTCCAGAAAATATCATACATTAATTTGTTTTGAGCATTGACTAGATTTTTTCGTAGCACCAATTAAAAGCATCTTCACTAAAACTCTGAATGCAAAAATTCTATGTTTGTTAATATCACAGCTCAAGTAATTCCAAGTTACACATATTATCTGGCCAATATAAAAATACCGTTTAAGTGAATGCACTATTTAAAATGCAAAAGTTAATGAAAAAAGTTCCAATTATTTAGTTTTGTTACAATAGTTGTACAAACCAAATGATGGCCACACAAAATTGTGAATTATATTTGGCCTACATTAGACTAGTGTTTGGATCAATACAATATTAAATGTAAATTTTTGAATTACAATATTTACTAGGACGCACTGGTTCTTCACCTTAATAGAAAAATATGTTTGTATCATTGGCATTTAAACAACTTGCCATTCATAATATAAAGAGAAATTCTTAAATATTTTGCTTCCAAAGAAATTTCCAATAAGCGAGTAACGCATAACAAGACTATTAATCAAATATACAGCCAAACTCCCAATTTCTGGCAAATACGTGAAAAAAAGTTACATTTACCATTCTTTTTCTCATCTCATTTTATGGCTTCACATAGCCGACAGAGGTCTCTTTATTTTGAAAGATTTGATTCCCACCTTTTATGTTTACTTTTTATCTATACACATTAATGAAAAACGTTGGCTGTACGACCTTACAAAGGCAAAAAGTTTGAAAACTGCACATCAGTTTCTTTCTTACCAAATGCCAATTTAGTTTGAACTTTATACATTAAATGCTCAATAAAAATGTTGGTTGTATGACCAAACAGAGGCCAAAAGATTGAAAACTACACATCAGTTGCTTTCTTTCCAAATGCCATTTAAGTATTAAAAATGTATTTTCTTTGATTTTTATCTCCAGAGATGACATTTAAAATTTTATCTTAAAGAAGATAACATTACAATTTTGGCCAATAGGCAATTCTCGGTGTTAAATTACATTTTATTTTGTATCTTTGCCGATTTTAAAGCATTCTCAAAAGTATGATTTTATGAATTTCCACCATCATGGTGTCTATTATAATTATCAGGGCACCAAGTGTGCCTGGCCTAAACCTGCTGTAATGGCCTAAATATTTATATTCTTTTACAAACTAATATGATATTTTCTACTTATCTCAGTGCAGTAGAGCTACTCGGGGCGATGATCGATCCCGACTGACCCCAAGCACCACCTTATATACAAATTTGTCTTCAATTCCCCTTAGAGGGTAATCAAGGAATTAAGATCCAATTAGGGACCAGATACCCCCAAAAAATTAAGACTTGGCCAATGACAAAACACATAGCCATTTATGGATATTCAGTTCATTTCGGCTTAGAGGGGGATCTTGAATCGCCGACGAATCACAGCAATCTTGCCCAAATATGGTGATCTGTCTCTTCCACATCGACACACTTCGGGCACAAGCACATGCATGCAGTAAGTGACATCGTGTGCTGGCTTGATTTCCCCAAAGTTGGTACCACTGCATGAGCATACACAACAGGTGTGAGGTGATGTCACCAGCAGCCAGTTGAAACAATTAGCAGTTCCGCCACCGGATACCTGACGGTGGCGCACCCCTCATGCATGCGCGGCAGCACGGCCAACTAGCAAGGCAGTGGCGAGCAGACAATCAAAGGTGACGGGCGTGTTGTCATGATGCTGCCATTTCTTCACCGCGCGGCACCTAATTTGGCGTGCCGAATCATGCTTTGTCATAAACGCCCAGATTTCCGAGACCTCCAAGAAACAGGTATGCTGACAGCAATTTTAGGCTAAATTGCTCAATTTCCGTGCAGGTTTGTAAAGATGTAGGCAGGTATTTTCCAAGAGAACGACCCTCAGGCCTTTACGATGCAGTCAAGTTGGGACGCCGTCACAATATTTTGATTTAGGAGACATTTTTAAGATCCTTGGAATATTTTAAAGAAATAGAAATGGCATACTACACTACAGATTCAAAGTTAAAAGGTTCCTGTTCCATAGAAATTGCTACATTGACCAGTATACTGATGAAGCTTTCAGTACTGTTTCTCTCTGAAATATACTATTTTTATACAATGGTAACACACCGGAGTACCTTTTCCATTACACTGGGCAACTAATAACATAATTACATATAATTTGACATAATGTTTTGCAATTCACATTAGCTTAGTAATATATTTCAAACAAACATTTTTTTCTGAATGAGGGAATCAACTTCGATTGTCATATGGCCAAATAAACAGGCAATAAACGAGAATAGAGTAACGTGAGGCTTAGGTAAACATTTATTAGTTTGTAAACTATATAACCAGTAAATGTGGATATACTGGAGTCTGTAATTAAATTGAAGTTCTGTAGTCACAAAATCATTCCAAGCAACGTATAGAAAAAAATCATTAATTTATTTGGCAATGTCAAGTAATCAGATGCACAACAAACAAATATTAATACATATAATTTAAGATATAAGTAGTCTCATAGGCCCTGAGAGAAATTTAAATTACTAGGCATATCTAAGAATGGATATTTCGCGTATGCTGCCCGACTCCCCGTTCCCCGTAAAACACCCAACACGTACTTCCACTGAACGCCAGTCTAGGTGTCTCACTTGTTATCAGGAAAAGCATGAAGGTAGAAACTCGCTGGGGTTGTTTTGAGCCCCACATGTACCTGGCGAAAGTTTACAAGCGGCTTGCACTATAAAAAATGTGTTTTTTACAAAAATTTTAATATATATTTTTCCAGAGAACGTTAGGCTTATCAACATCTTAAATAGTGCTACTCCCCTAGCTTGCAGACCATAGATTAAATAGATATAAGCTTTCCTAGGCCCATGATACGGAATTGCAGCTGTATTTTCCTTTTGCAGAGGCGGAAAACCAATTCAATTAGGAATAACACACTTGCTTTTTCCTTTTTATTATTGCAGTCAGCCAGGTTCGAAAAAACGATCTCCTAAATGTCACGTATACTACTTCTCGAGCAAACACGTTCGGGCGTGCTTGGTAATATCGTAGGAACAGCACACGTCTCCTTTCCTTGCCGTGTTTCCAAACAAAGGATTCGTTTCCATCTAAGTCAACGTGTATACAACTAGAGTTTGTCCGCGGATAGACAAATCCATATTTTCTTCTTTGATTATGTATTGCCATTTTCCGCTACCTTAAATTGACATTATAAAAGCGACTCGGTATTTCATTGGCGGATGACTAATCAGTAATAAAGGCTGTGGGTTACCGAAAGTGTTTCCGCTGTGGCGCGAACCAGTAGAACATAGGTAAGTGGGAACTTAAAAACCCACAGAATCACTGTTCCTGTCGTTATTGATATAGGTTACTCACTTCTAAGTTGTTTTGAATGCACGGAAACGTGTGCAGACCTTAAAGTGTCAATTGAAAAAAAAAAAAAAAACCCCCGTCAAATTTTACCATTAATTGAAACACGTTGTTACAAGAAGCTAGAGGGGCGTATCCTGGTTCGTGAGGATGTAGGTCTTAATAAAAATAAAATAAAATTTTGAATTTTAATTTATCCGCACAGCTATTATTTACAATAGTTAAATACCTCTATTGGCTGTTCACGGTAAAATGAGCACTTTTGAATGCACTGCTTAAGATCTACTTGCATACACGTCGTGTAATCTTCCGCCTTATGTAAAATTAACATCGTCATGGGCCTCGTCACTTTATTCATGCGTCGGTCAAATGAAACTCTGAAATTTTTAAGTAAATACTTTACAAATCTGGTAATTTTTACAATTCGGTGTATAAAAAACAGAAAACGAAAGAAATAATTTTAAGTTATCACAAATGGTTACCTAACACTTTTAATACGAAGTTAAGATATGAAACTATTTCCCATATATCGTTACCAACAGTACTGGGCGCATGTCACTCAGTGCGCCAGTTAACATATATGCAGGCGGGGGCAGTGACTTTTATCTAAGGTTAATTTGTAAAGTGCTCACTTTATCGTGAACAGCCTTTACCCACCATTACTCTTGTTTGTCCCAGTGAGCACAATATATAATGTACAAACATTTCAACTTTAATTGACGCCCTTGTCAATGTCTCTATATTCGATACGGTCACTCAATTGTCACACATTATTTTAACACGTGTTCATTATGTATATTTCCGTCATTCCAAATGTCTGTCGTTCATGCATCCAGCTCAACAGTCCCGCCTTCCAGACTCACACTTCACTGTACCGACGCTCGCAGTCCGCAGAATTCACCCCAGCTGGTCACTGTCGCCGTCACTCGACGTTCTGCTGGCTCGTCGCTTCGTTGTATTCGCACACCTGGAGCTTGTGGTCGTAGAACCATCCATACTCTAAGACTGTCGGCTCGCAGGCCTTTCGCGGCTAAAGCAATCTCGCTGCTCCGATCTAGAAGGTTCGCCGCACCACGAGTCTCGCCGAGAGAGGCAAAAGGGCGTTGACTGGAACATTCTTTCGAAGATACCCCCTGAAATTCCATCCACTGGAGGTCAGGAGCGCACGAATCGCGGTAGGCTTATCGCGGCGGTTTGCTTTTGTAAATCGCCTCTTGCTCCTCGGGTTATCGCACGGCACAATGATTCGCTCGCTAAATCAGGACGGGGGCAAGGACTAATTTTAAACTCCTCAAGCTCACGCCCGGCCGTCCAAGGATACATTGCGATGGAGCGACGGAGTTAGAAAATCGCATGAACAATCTTCGCATGTGTCCTTCATAAGAGTTTTCAATTGCTGCCTGTAAGTTTTTAATACAGCAATCTCTTCAGGAAAAATACAGCGTTGTCGCTATAGTTTACAACAATGTTTTTACATGAGAATAGGTATCGTAAACAGAGGGCAACATACAGATATTTTTGCTGAGTTTGACACTTTTCTATGACCTAATTTATGTTTCAATAACCAATTTTACAATTTGGCAACAAAATACCGACTTTTATTTTTGTCCTGACAAAAGAAAATATTTATATTGAAATGCTCCATAAATTTTTAAAAACTAGATTAGACAGACTGCGTACTGCGAGACCCATACAACAACTGATACAGACATAAATATAAATCTGATCGCTTTAAAATTAGTATAAATACTTCGATAAGCGTTGAAGCTAGAAAATGTGCGGCTATGTTCAGGAAAGAGTTTTTATTTAAGAGGTGTTTAGTTAAACATGTTCCGGCTAAACTCCGCGGATTACTGTCCGTGTCTTTGGCCTTGGAGCGAGAAGTCAACGCACCCGCGCCTGGTGGCCGGCAACCCTGCGGTCGCAAGTTTCCTCGTTAACCGCCGCGGCACGACACAAAACTCCGGGGTAATATTCGCGTGCTCACGCGCTTGGCGCGCAGCCAGACTCCGGGAATGATTTGTGCGCGCGAGGAGTCGGCGTCGTTAAACGAGCGAATCGGAACACCCGCTGAGCAGAGCCGCGCTTGTAAGTAAGCACCGGGTCTCTGCGTGCAGATTGCAGAGTCGCAAATAACCCCCCCCCCCCCCCCAACACCCCCCCCCCCCCCCACTTCCTTCTCGGGAAATAACTACCCTGCACTAATCGATCATATCTGAGAAAATAAAAAGTGCAGTGTAACCACATACATGCGATCTGCAGACGGGGTAAAAAACAGAAACTATGACAAATATTAAGAAATTGATTGGTTGTTTGTCGTGTGTGTAAGTGAGGCCCTGACTTAGAACGTAGTTTTAGGTTAGAATTCCAGGTAGACCATGGCCAGTTGTAGGATTGTTGAAAAAATATCGATATATCGAAATGATAGTACTATATAGATATATCCGATATAAATCGTCAATATATTTCAATAATATTTCTTATCGAAATCAATATTTTAACCGGGTATAGGAAATAAATATTTTTTTAAAATTATCTTTTAATAAACTCTGTTTTGAATCCAACAATGAATGAAGATAATTACTATGTTTACTTTGGCAACATGCCCCAATAATAGGCTTTCTACATGTAATATTCTAAGCAATTTTACATTAGTTAAGTATCGGATTCCGATGCACAGAAAAATATATATTTTTATTTCGATATATAATTTTGTAAAACGATACTTTTATAAATATCCATTAATAATATCGATATTTTACCGATACCAACCTCCCTACAGTTTTCGAATGCAGTTTTTGATTGTTTTATTATGCGAACCGTATCCCCTCTTTATCATACTTAGCTTATCGGTGCAGCGCGGCTGTGTTAGAAAACAGCAGTTTTTAAGTTATTACAGTTCCGTGTTTTGTGTTTGAAGAAAATTAGATATATTACTAATTAAGTTCACGACTTCCAGTAGATATTTAGCGAGAACAAGTCTGTCAAAAGGAATGTTATGCCACTTATTTAATACAAAAAAAAGTAAAATAATTTGTTATTATGCTGATACAATGAATATTCAACTACTCAGTGACATCTCCGAAGTCTCTTCACGTATAAAGAAAAACAAATAGGAAAGGGGTCCTCAAGACAGTTATCTTTCACGTATATCCGAGGTTACAATATTTTTAACGCATATTATCAGCGAGGTTAAATATAACACATGAGATATTCCACTAGTTGTTTGCCGGGGTGAATATTGAGATAATTCGTTGAATATCTGGCTTTCATATTGATATCCTTTGAATTTTTTTCCTTCCGTTTTTGCGTGTCATCTACTGTATATTTTTATTTTTTTTGTAGAGTCTACTCTACTTTTAAATTCTCCCTATATATAACGAATTTAATATCTAGTACATAAATGCACATCTCCTGGCTCATATTACACTCGTGGTATCTGGCATTTATTTCTACACTGCCCGCGCAATTTAAGGTCACTCGGTGGCCGTGATCGTTACGTCCTTTGGCTATCATACTGCGGTGAGGCTGAACTAGTGATGGTTCTAATTAATTTCCCGAAATGATTCACAGCTTACTTGTTTTTTTTTTTTTGTTTTTGTAGTGGTTCGGAGCCCACTGTGGCCTGTGTATAAATGTATTTACGTGAAATTTAAATTTTTTTTACTATCACCTCCTGAAGTTTTGCCGCATACTTTAGATACACCAATATTCAGGGTGCCTGACTATATTAACGAAGGTAGAAAGAAAACCCTTCCGTATTTGTCAATTTCTGATTAAGAATTTAAGATTTTTTTTTCGTAGAACCAGTACAAAAGCATTGCAAACTACACAAAAAGTCTAAAGAGATATATTAAGCCCATTTTATGCTCACGAAATTAACTCGACTAAACTATTCTTTGCTAGGAATGATTACAAATGTACTTAACTTTAACACAGTCAAATATTTTTGGTCCTAGTAGATCTGTCAAGCTATTCTTACAGTCAAGTTTTAAGTAACACGGGAAGAAAATAAAAAAAACCGAAGTTACCAGTATAACTACATGAATCCAAATAATTTTGACGGAATTCTTTGCAAGCAATACATTTAGAGACGCTGGAGCTACGACTATTTCCACACATTAAATCTGAGGCTTAAGTGTAAATGTAGAAATGCCCAATTTGGTAAAGGACGCTTTAGTGTTGTTGAAGGATTCTAACTTACCACCTTTAAAATGAAAACTTGCCAGAGTTATAAAAACGCATTCCGGTGATGATAGTGTAGTTAAAGCTGTGACCATAAACACCCCTATTGATGAACTTGTGAGGCCAGTGACCAAGATTTGCCCTCTGCCTGTAAACTAATAATTGACGTGGTTTAGAGTGGATGGTGATAAAATATGTATCATAGTGTGCCATGTCTTAGTTGTAGACTGGGATACATTCAAGTGTATTATGGTTACTTTGGGGCTACTTGCAAAATCTGTAATTTTCCGGTGGGCGGTATGTTCAGTAATCAATACTATGCATTTTGACTAAAGGCTGTTCACAATAAAGTGAGCACTTTTGAAGTCAATCTTAGAAAAATGTCACTACCCCCTGTCTGCATATATTTAAACGGCCTCACTGAGTGACATACGCCTGATAAAGTTGGTAACGATGGACGGTAGTTACATATGTTAAAGTCGAATAAAAATTGTTTGGTTAACATTTGTGTTCATTTAAATTATTTCTTACGCTTTCTGTTTTTATAACGCCTCAGTGTGTAAAAATTGGCAGATTTATAAAATATTTACTTTTCTAATAATCCCACAGTATCACTTGACCGTCTCATGAATAAAGCGATGAGGCCCATGACAATGTTCATTTTACATAAGGTGGAAGAATACACAACGTGCAAACGAGTAGATATTAAGCAGGGCTTTCAATAGTGCTCATTTTACCGCGAACAGCCTATATCAGTTAGGTTAGACCTAACTTTCTTATGTGTTTTGCAATGAATTACGTTACTATGAACTATGGGAATGTAAATATTGGAAAGACAGTTACCACGCCCTACCAAAGGGCGTGGCAAGCGGGACTTATACACAGCCCATCAAGAACCAATCGACAAGAGGATAAGAAAAAATAAAATCTATTTAAAGATTTCTGATTAAAAAGACAGACAAAAACATGACTTTCTTGGCATAACATCAATTATTTATTTGTATAAATGTTTCAAAGTTTATACAGGATTATGGAAAATATTCATAATGTATTATTTATCTATATACTTAACACTGATTAAATATCAAATGGGCTCAGAAATTTATACAATGGTACCATTTTCAAATACAAAACACAACATTCCATTAAAAACTGTGCTGGAATTCCACATACAAGTGGTGCTTGAAACAATTCCAAGTTAAATCTTATGTCTCTCTTGTGTCCCCTAACACAAATTCGTGTCACTACTGTACTCCTACTCCAGGTTTAAGGGTATTATCATAAAATATTAAAGGTAAAAAAATTCCTGGGTGATATGTTGCTTTCAAACAAATAGAAAAACATGCTCTCAACTCTTTTTAAAAGGCCACATGGCTATATTTTCATGTTTAGCATTTTCTTAGCAATTTTCTTAATACTTAAACATTTTTCTTTAATGCTGGCTGATTACAAAATCTAAAATTGGATTGTTTCCTGACGTTTAATGTAAGCGTACTCTTTTAGTACTGAACTCACAATACTGACATTGACAATAGAGACAATATTTTTGTAAAGTCCAACAAAGACACAAATGACTCTAATTTTCACATTTTATTACACTTTAAGAATTTTCTACTGTCTTTAAAACACGAATGATAGCTTTAATCAGCCGATAGTACATACAGAAATGTTTGGTCTTGGAATACGGAGATTCCTAAGCTTTTTTTCTACCTCCCATGACGCAAAAGTCGTCATCCTGACAATGGTCAGAGGGGCCGGAAATATTATTTCTGTTACATTATTTTTGTACTTAACTTTGAACTGAACGTCCAGGAGTGCTGGTCTTTGCCTACACGACCAAACTTCTGTCATTAACAAAACTTTTACCCCTCCCAGGGAGGGAGCAACAAGAGTCCGGCCAATCAGAGCCCAAGAAACTCTCGGAAAGCTTCTAGACAATTCCAAACTATTAGTGAACAGCCACTTCCGGCACCACAGTTCCATAACCACCCGGCCACGCAACTGCAGCGCGGTCTGGCGTGGGCGTATCAAACTATCCCCTACACTCAGCAGCCGGCCAGTCTACCTCGGGTGCGCTCCGCAGCTGGAAGCTATGTCTGATTGCTGGGCGACACCTTGCTGTCGCACGTATGTAGGCCTGCTGGTGCAGGCTTTTCGTCACAGACTATCACGTGCGTGTATAATTCGAATAAGTAAAATCACTAAGTAAATAATTATGCATAGATAGCAACACATATTTTTCATGTAAAAAGTTCGTTTTATGCTGGCTATAGGTCCCGCGTTGCACATATTGTCTTTCTCGTGGCGCCGGTGTCGAAGAGAGCAGGCATAACGGAAGTGGAGGAACTTAGTTTTATGTGACGCGTGCCTCAAAGTAGAGACATAATGGTGAACGTGTTGTATACGCGAGTGTGTGTCGCTCAAACCTGTTGTCTCGATCGAGCAAACAAACTGTAAATCCAAGTCGTAATAGTTGAACAGTCATTGTTGTGGAAATAAGCGACCGGCTCTTTTAAAATGCAGCCTATTAATTTGCATGGTCTACCAAATTATTGCTTATTTGCCAACTTAGGTAAGAATCGATCGATTGTTCCTGAGATATGACAAAATTTACTTACCTATTTGTATAGCACTTTCTTACAGGATGGCGGGCAAAGCAGGCTCTGTACTGATAAATTCGAGTACTATATACTGCCAGCATACAAAGTTAATTTGAAATTGGTTGGAAGGTTTCGTAGGAATGGAATACTAAAATAAATTATTTATATTGCTACCATTCTGGAAATAATATCTGGTCCACTTAAATCCTGCCAGTTTACATGGCGTACTATAGTGCTTCTTGTTTGCCGAATTAGGTAGGAATGGGTTGATTGATTTCTGAGATATTACATAAAAAACTTTATTTATTCATGTAATGCTATCTTACAAAATGGCGGATTAGACAAGTTAAATGTTTTCGTGGATATATCTTAATATGATAAAATATTTATATGTCCACCATTTTGAAATAAGTCTCTTATCCACTTAAAACATATAAATGTACATGGCTTGTATAGCACTACTTGTTCGCCAAATTTGGTAGGAATAGTTTGGGTGTTTCCTGATATACGACATAAAATCATTACGCTATCTTACAAAATGGCAACCAAAAGAGACTATGAATTAGCACATTTATTATTTGTGATATTGTTTTTTTATTACAAGTTTGGACGAATTTGCTAAAATGGAACAGTAAATATAGCAAATAATCTCAAACTATTTATATTGCCACCATTTTGAATATAAGTGGCTTATTTATTATAACAACATATTTTAACAATGTCTCTTTAATATGTTTACTTATATGCCCAAAGTTGGCAGGGATCTGCTGCGTAGATCCCGAGATATAATGTAAAAGCGTTATTTTTTCCTTAATGCATTATCCTACAAAACGGAGAAACCAAAACATTATTGCTTTTCAAATTCAGTGCTTTCCCGCGTACTTTCAACGTAATAAATTTTATTTAAATTGGTTCCCAATATATAACGTAAATGCCTAGAGTTTAAAATTACGGCCATTTTGAAAATAAGTTCATTAAATGGTTGAAAACTATGAAATTCGGATTTACTAACTAATTAAGTGGACCGCGTTTGGTGAAATTCAGTTTGGCGGTTCAAATGTTTAGTGTAGGTTTTACGAGTTACAGTTTGGTAGCTCTTTATCTTTTTAGGAAACATGTTTTGATTCGTAATAAACCTCTTTCTAGCATAATGATTTTGAGTTCTTCGCCCAAATTTTCTAGGGAAAGTATTGTTACGAAGGCGGTGTACATATTACTGCGAAGTACCTCTGGCGTGAGAAAATAATCAGATGAGCCAAAGGAGGTTCACGGCAAACTGAGAACTTTTGAGAGCCCTGCTTGTTTACACATTGAGTATTCTTCCGTCATATGTACATTTAACATTGCCGTGAGCCTCAGCACTTTGTTTATGCGCCAGTCAAGTGAAACTCTGGAATCATTTAGAAAATAAATATTTGACGAATTTACTAATTCTTGCGTTTATACGTGTTAAAAAAAAACAAAAGAAGTCATGTTAGAATTCACAAAGGTTTGCCGAACCCTTTAATCCAACTTTAAGTCATGGGACTAATTTCTCTCCGTCTTTACCAACTTTACTGGACTCTTGGTTATCGATGTGCGCATTAATATATATGCGTAGCAGCAATGAAATGTTTCAATAGTTGATTTCAAAAATATTCGAATAATCGTGAACAACCTATAACTAGGAACAGGTGGTTTTCCCGAAAATATTTCAATACCAATTGTACGCCAAAACACTTTTGTTCATATGCATTTTCGTGGTTGGACGATTTCAAATGTCACGTGCTTCAAGCATCTGCCCGCGAATCATGGACGTTCAGTGCCGCATTACTTTATTACGATTGGCCTAGTCAAATAAGGGCATGTCTTTTCACGTAGACACGCGGCCAATAACCAAAGGAAGTCGTGGTTATGGACGTAGGATATTGAAGTGTAACATGGCCATAAATTCTTTCCCGAAAAACACCTGTTTCTACCTGTAACTCTTAACTAGGTGTGTGGTGCCTCTTTGGGTAAAGTAAGACGTAGACGGAGCACCAGCGGAGCGCAAGGGCTGGAGAAATACGAACACGCCGGAGAAACCCCTTAGCCAACAGCAACATCAGCTACGATTCCCACACGCCAAAACTGGGAGTGACAACGATTTGCTATCGAAACACGGATCGCCGCATGGGTGTGCTAGCCACACGACAACTTGCAGCCTCTTCGCTGAGAAAACTGGATGCAAGAAGTACAAGAGAGGAGACAGAAAGCCCGATAATGCATTGCTGTTGTTGTTGCCTTCGACGGGACCAGGATAATTGTTCACCATTCTTCGGCAAGTCGAAGTTATTTCCTGCGCGTTATGTGTCTTATAAAAAGGACTCCCTAGTCAAACATCGATTTTAAAATCAGTGTTTGATATTATGCGTGTATCTCAGCAAACGTTCTGGAAATACAGCGTTTATCTACGAAAGGTTTAAAAAATAATTTTTAACCACCAGTTTTTACTTTTATCCCATTATACATATTCTGAGAGACAAAATAACGGAGACGTTAAAAAATAGTACTTTGTGGCATTCATACTCAGTTACGTTCAGGAAAAGGAGGACAGTGTAGAGTCTACTCTGTAGTTTAATTCATAGGCTTACTTCACGTGTAATAATACCCCATTGTTTTCTATCAAATTTCCGAAAAATTCACCTTCCCAAGAATGCATATCGTAGTCTTGTGAGCAAATCTTCCGATTGCCAAGACGTGACGTTAAGGTCTTTGACCCATTCAGCCCGACTGGTTGCAATTGGAAACACTATTTGCCTTAGCTTTCATTATCCATACATTGAGTATATGCATTTAGATGTAAACTAGAACAATAATTTACCATCCAAAGAAAGTTCAGCATCCCACAGGCTCAATGATGTCAATTGGAATAATTTCACAATTACTACACTGAAGTGTGTTCTTCAGAAAATGTATGACCACTCTTGTTCTGTTACAACTAAAGACAGAATAAATTGAAAGAAAAAATGTTTCCACTTGAAAAACAAAATTCATGTTGGTAAGGGTAAAAATTGCGAAATAGGGATTCTCCTTAAGACAGCCATTCCAGTTACCTACATTTCAGTATACCTGAAACACGAATTACTAAAGTAAGTTAATGATTTAGGAATATTGTAAGCAAAAAAACACACATAAGATAATTCGTGGACGTATATTCATTATTTTGAGATACATAAAAAGTCAGAAATATGACAGAATTTTAGGAATGTCACATCTGAAAACTCATGAACCAAATACGCTTGAAAATTTTGTTTTCTACTGTAACTAACTCATCTACAGAATTTTCAGTCCCACCGAATAACTTCATGTGCGCAGTTGGAAAAATAGGCGACTTCTCATGTTTGTGGTAATTTAATCCTTAAAGAGCTTTTTCACTTCTACTCTATACAAGGTAACCGCTTCAAGTACACAGGGGACGCGGTGTCTAAGCGGATAGATTATTTTATATTATTTATTTTATTATCCTTACTTAGCAGTACAGCCATCCAGAGTGTCCAATTCTATCATGACTAATACAATTTAACAAACAGTATATAAGTTATATAAATTCACCATTTTTTTTGTGGGCGCCCTCGTAATTTAAGCTAAAGATTCTATTTCTATTCAAAAGCATCATTAACACTTCCTAGGAAGGTGGTGAGCTATTCTGCCCCGACCGAGACAGCTCCCCGACGGATATCCTTTCGGTCGCCCCCCGTTTCGCCGCCCCCGCCGGAACAGGTCAGGGACCGGAATTCCTACGAATCCGCCCGCGCGACCAGACGCCGTCGGGCCCGCACACAGCTAACTAGCCTTTCGGCCGGTCCCGCATGGCACTCAACGGTAGAATGGCTCCGACCACGAACCCGAAGGCCCCCAGCCCCCTCCCTAACTGTACTATTATATTTTGTTCTTTTTATTTTTTTCCCTGGTGCAACGTTCTGCTCCAACCTAAGTATCGTCCGGGACATCGAAGTACCCCTTCTGGACACCCAGGCCTTCGAGCTCCGCTCCTACAGCCCCCCCCCCCTTTTTTTTACACAGACACATCCACAGACATCAGTCAACATATTATCATAAATCACATCTTTCCCTCATTTATATTTTCTTCTTCGCAGTTCCTTCCGTTCTTCTTTCATCCGTTTCAGATCTTGTATTTCTTCTTCTCTTTCTTGCTGCTTCTCCTCTTCTTTTTCTCTCGTCTGTTGTTCCTTTACTTTCCTTCTATGTTCTCCTCCCCATTTTCTTTCCTCTTCTTCTTTCTATTCTTTTTCTTCTCTTCCTTGTTCTTCTATTTTTCTCCCTATTTCCTTCTATTCTTCTTGCATTCATTTCGGATCTTGGGTTCTTCTTTATAACTTTCTCGGGTTTGGAGCTTTTAAATTTTTAATATTTACTGAAAATTCTATTCTTATCTAAAAGAGAGAGTTATTTATAATTTTTATTTAATTTAAACGATAAAACACTAGACAAACAAAAACACTCACTCAATAATTCCCTTAGTCCCTGCACACTCTCATCCGCTCCCTAGACTACTCAGATCGTCACGTAGTTTTTGCGAAATCATAAATGTTACTAATACTTCCATTTATTATTTCTACAATTTCCTTGTCATATATATTATGTTTTTGTAATGGTCATTTGTCATTAAAAGGTTTTAATTTCTTTTCTAATTCTTTCCTTTCTTATTTAAACATGTCACACAAGTACAGAATATGGTATGCCGTCTGAGCTCTCTTTTCACATTGACAACTGTAGTCTTCTATTTTATTAATTTTAGCTAAATATTCTTTAATTTGACAGTGTCCCGTTATTACTTTCAACACACTATTATTTATATTGCTTTTACTTTCGTACCATTGTTGTATATTACTAATATAATGTTAAGTATTTAGGCCGATTTCTGTTGCATCGTACTCTGTTTGCCAATTTATAACACTCAGTTCATAGATTTCTTTCTTTAATTCATTTAAACTAACAGGTTGATTACTTCTATTTTTTTCATTCCAAATATTATTGTGCTCTACTATCATATTATATGTATTTCCGTTATATTCTATTTCGTCTACTGCATTTTTGACTTGATATATTATATTACTATCTTTTATACTATAGTGTATTGGGATTTATTTACTAACAGTTATCGCGGATACATATAATGTTGTTGGTGTTGAATTTATAATTTTTATCAATTCATATATTTGCGATGCTCTTAGTATTCTTTTAATTTGTGCATTTTCCATTTTACTTTTGTAACAAGTTCTAGCATATTGTATAATATTACGGTATAATGCCTGATATATTATTTTCTTATTTTTATAATAATAATTTTTTATATCCCATACCGTTTGTTTTAATTTTATAAATATTTTCTTAACTTTTTCGGTAATATATTTAACTTGTGGGACATAACTTAATCTATTATCCGAAATAATGCTCAAGTATACTATTTACTTTTTAACTTTTATTGTTTGTTTGTCCTACTTTATCACTGGCGGTCTTTTATCTAATTTTCCTTTTAAAATTATGGCAAATGTTTTCTCTACTGATAATTTAAGTTTTTTCTCTTTCATCCATATTAAAGTTTTATCCATTATTTTTCGTGCCTGTTTTTCTATTTCCTTTCTTGCATTACCTTATATCAAAATGATACAATTGTCTGCGAATGCCACAACTTTTGAATCCTCATTATTGTTTTATACTCTGTTAACATTTATTACTGACTGGTAGCCTCCCACCAAGGCGAACAGTGTTCAATCACCGGCCGGGTCACTCCCAGATTTTCGCATGTGGGAATAGTGCCGGACAATGCCGCTGGTCGGTCGGTTTTCCCTGCCCTTTCATTCCGGCGTTGCTTCATATTCACCTCAGTCACCCTCATCGGTTCTCATGATCTCACTGTTAAGAGCCACTAAAATCGCTTCATTCGCTCTCCACTCGCTTCAAGAACTTAGCCACTGTAAATGACATCTCCTTCATAAATGGCGGATGATGAGCTGATTTTTCAAGCAGAAATTTTTTATTCATAGGCCACTAACTAAATGGATACTGCTTTCGAAAATGCCACTTGAAATAAAACTTTAAAAGCAGGGCGAGGTGTCATAGCATAATAAGAAATTAAAACCTACTCATCGTGTACCACCTTATTGGTAACACAAATGTAGTTTTCCAGTCTTACTAACCCTGTGCATTCGGAAATGAATATTCAGGCAGAGCTCAGGATTATAGTTAGAATAAAGTAAAAAAGGAACGTACGCTAAAGAGAGCGTATCAACACCTATTAACTTTAACGATTAAGAATGAAAGTGTATGAAATCAGTCTTTACAGTGACATTACGTGTGAGGAAATATAGGGATATATTTAGAATGATTCTCAAATATGTATTTAAAATTAAATCTCAACAAGCTATAAAGTACTGTAATTATGCATTCCTGTTTGTGTAGAAGCCAATTAATCTCTTCTATCCACCATGTCATGCAGTATAACGTAATTTATAGCTTAACTAATAGATAAAATTTTACTATACGTTAAGTGTAACTAAATTCGCCTGTATTGAAAGGGACTATATTGAACACACTAGTTATGTGATGTCATGCACCGTACGGTAAACATTTCCTCTAAGCATTTAGTTATTCTATGTTTATACAGGCCGTTTTAAAGAAGTTGGTAGGTAGGTAGGTAAGACTTAACGTATTGTCGACAGCGAGTTCATTAGAGACGGAGCAAAATACTCAGAAAGGCTGGAACGGGGAATAAATCAGCTTTGCCTTGCAATAAGGAGCCAAAATTGGACTTGAGTGATTTCGGAAAACCACGATAAACTGAAATCGGGATGGCCAGACCGGGAATCGAACCAGCGCCTCCTGAATGTGAGTGTAGCGTGTTACTGCTGCGTCACCTCACTCGGTTTTGAAAAAAAAAAAACGTGTTGGCAGATTTTGGAGGGTGGTAGAGAGTGGAAAGTTAATAGTTTCCAACAAGTAAACTCATCACCAGCATCTACGGTCAGAAGAAAAGCAAGGGCGCCCGATGAGCAGACCACCCGTAAATCATTTTTGTTGCATGAGTTGCGGCCAGCATGGGACACAGTACGTGACGAAACATGAACTCCGGGAACTCACACGAAATTTTTAGGCGACCTCCGCGAGCAACGTCGGTAACACTTTACCGTCGGATCGCGATGTTCTGGGTTTGAATCCCGGTTCTTCGCGATTATATACGCGGTGTTAAAAGACGAGTTTCTATGAGGAGAGTATCGAACAAGTCGACCTCCCCTCACCTCTTCACGGCGACTAACCTTTCTGTAGAGAAAGAGGGCTTTATTAACTGTCGTGTCTGTGTAAGCAGCTGCATGGGAAGTCACAAAGACCGCAATGAAGGTGGAACGATAAAAAGTTGATACTGTTGAATCAGTCTTTAATTTATTGCCTTAACTTTCCTTTACAATAATAACATAGAGTGTTTGTTACTTACAATATTCTTGACGTCCATTCACAGCTTCTCCATCATTACTCAATCCAGTCTTTAATACTATCCCTCTTTCTTAAGAAGACTAAGTTATAGTGAGAGTTTTGGACGGCTCTTAATATCGAGGTCCTGTGAGCAGATGAGGGTGATTGAGGCGAGTATGGAGCAGCGCCGGGGAAACGGGAGATCCCCGAGAAAACCCGCCGACCAACGGCATCGTCCGGCACGATTCCCACATGCAAAAATTATGAGTGATCCGGCCGTCTATTGAACCCGAATCGCCTTGGTGGGAGGCGAGCAGGCTAACCGCTCAGCCAGCGTGGTCCCAACTAAGTCATAGTCCCAGAAGTCATTACTTGGGATTCGGTAGGGACCTGGGTGCTCCTGATACTCATCAATCAGACTGACTGCCTGTCTGACTGTCTGCTCTTACTGAACTCTTCACACCTCTCGTAACAGCTTTAATAACTTTCTTTAGTCCACGTAACTTTCATTTTAGCTTTGTATTCAAACCTTGAACTCTGCGTAGTATAAGGTATTGTCCAAATGGTTAGTTTTCGTTTTTACTGCAACATATTTAATTTATCACAAAGTACAGTAACTAATAAAGACGTCCTATTTTCGAAAGAAAGAAAGAAAAAAAAAAGAAAAAAAAAGTGAATTTCTAGTAGTATTTCAACACACTACAGATTAGGTCCACTTTTGTGTTCGGATGGTTTCAACTGATGCACGTCTTAGGTGCCTGCCTGCTAATCGCAGACGCTCATTACCGGAATAACTTAATTATGATTGGCCACAAAGTCATTTTACAAAGCCACGTCTCTAGTAACAAAAGGAAAAATTTTGGCGAGCTCGTCCGGTATTGAAATATACCCTGCATGTAACCCGTTTCGCGGAAATCAGCTGTCCCTATGCATAACCCTTGCATTATAAGACGAGACCTGCAAATTTCGCGTTATTATTTGGCGGCACACTAGACTTCACCGTCCTATATACACTCGAGTTGATGTCCCTTGTTTATTGACTTCTGCAAAAGTGAGAACCCATATTCCCTGTCGACTTGGTGCGATGCGATTGGGCTATCCCGTCGTTACTTGTCTCCGAGAGGTTCACGGCTGCCAAGGGCGCTTCAAGCGAACTGTAGACCAAATACATGAGCCATACAAAAGCACATGTGTTTGAAGTATATTCTGTCTTCAACGCGAATTTTGCAGGTACCTAATTATAAGAGAAGAAAATATTAGAAATAGCAAAACACCTTCAGAAGTCATATTATGCCACATCAAAACAAAAACTTGGAACCAAAATTGCAATACTAGTTACTTCTTAAGACGATGTCCGTCAGACAGAATAGCTTCAAAGACACCCGCTTGCAATTTTCAGCTCTGGTGCGAGGTTCTGACTTGCTTTCTAGTCGCTCATGGAACGACGTAAACTGTAGCAATGTCGAAAAAGCGTTCCATAATGGTTAAGAAATAATTCCCCCACAGCTTTCAAACTTTAATGTGCTGCCGGATTTTCAACGAGCCGCACACATGCAGATGTTTAGGCCTATGTTTATCTTCGTGCAAGACCTTATAAAGCAGCGAATTAAATGAAACTTCGTATCATGCGCATGAATAAATGTTTAATTTACGATTATATATTTTATAAAGACTCGTAAAGGCGGCCATGCCGTTTATTTATTTTACGATTAGCCACTGTGTTTACAAAATATCTTAATTTTTTCGTTAGTAGGAATACCTTTCTAAGACTTTTAGTTACAAACCTTCGCAAAGGCTTGTTAGAAGTTGGGGCCATTAGCTTAACTTGAATTTTTGATGATTCCTGAGCGACTACAGACGCTTAGACATAATAGATAGACCTTAAAAATAAAGAAACAGTCATTACTGAACTTATTCCAAACATATTAGCAATAAATGTTTTGTTATCTCTTTTGTTAGTTGGCTACTGGACACATTTTGATGCGTTAGCCATCTTTACGTAAGTTGTCTATAATTTATATGTATCACTAATCGTCCATGAGAATTTTATAAAATACTTTACTCTAAACTCATTTATTTAGCATGCCTATTCTCGTGGAATGCTATTCTTCAAATTACACTAAAATCTTTCATAACAGACGTCAGAAATAAGAGAAAAAATCTATGGACGGCTACAATTTTTTGAAACATATTTTACAAGTTTGATTTTAATTTATTTACCCAGTTTGGCGTTGAAATATGAATATGAGTGATCTGAGGTCAAGTGCTTTTGAAATCTCTTTCTCTGAATTGCGTATACAGAATTTCCTCGACATGAAAAATTTGACATTTCCGCGGAGGTACTCATTAGTTTTCATCCATCGATCACGTACAAATATGATATTTTAAACAACCCATATACGTTCATATAAGGCCAATCATAACCCTAACTAGTATAGAAAAAAAGGCACATTTTTCAGAGAACAATTATTGAGAAATGATGTAAATAGGCCTACTTTTTTTTATTCGATGATAACATAACAACAATAACGCTAGCCACTGTTTGGGCTACAGCTGGCATTTAATACAAAGAATATTGTAGAAGTAAAGAAGAACTACGACAATTTGTCCGCGTGTTTAGAGCTAGCTTACCGGACCGACGCAAGGTAGCGCTGAAGTCGCTTCCGTCTGCCCGTGGCTCCGTCTTGTAGCGAGTCGAGTAACTTGTTCCAGCCACCGCTTCTTTCTGACCCTCTTTGTAATAGAATATCCCATGTTACGGGAATTTCGCCTCAGTGCGACAATTGTAAAGATAAGCGTTTTAAACAAAATGAATTCTTCATTTATGTTTTAGGAGAAGATCCTTACCAGTCTGTATTATTAATATAGATCGGCGTTAATTAAATTACTTCTTTGTGTCCTAAACCGCAGAAATACTCTCATGGTTTCGTTCCTTCTGAAATGTTCTTTATTTGCTGTGGTTGCAGGCAAGCAATATGTATATTTTTCGAACTTTCACCTCACAAGTGTTCAATTATTCACGACTCTGATTACTATGTTGAGGGACTACAGCGTAGAGGGCGTTCCCCAACTGCACTGAAGTAATTTACCTAGTTCCAGCTACGAACGACAGTTTTGAACTTCGTGAATTGGACACATGTTTGAAACACTGATTAATTATGTGCGCAATTAAAAATCGTAGTACGTTCTCCCTGAATGCATCTGCTGTATTCTTGTTATCGAAACAGCATTTACTTTGTAAAATCACGAGTCTGTTGGAAAATCAGACACAAACAAACACGTCTCCGTCACTATCTGATCACGTCAAGTTGACAGTCCTGCTGGTAGTTTTTCTACAGCACAAGCTCGGTATTTGTACGGGAGATGAAGATCAGCTTAACTCTATGACGTGTCTACGTCATACACTAAATATGAGGCAGACATTTTCTTTTGTCTTCCGCGCATGTCTCTAACACTGAATCACCCATTGCCAACAGAACTGTCAAAATCCGACCCTCCGTTTTTACTTGACCAAAGCTATTTCCTGAAGGATGTTTACGATAAAGGGATCACTTTTGAAATGAACCTTAGTAAAAAGTTACTGCTTCTGAACACACATATTTTAATGGGCGCACTAAATGACATCTGCCCAGTGAAGATGGTAACTTTTGATGGAATATAGTTACATAACTTAATGTCGAATAAAAATTGTTTGGTTACAGTTTGTGATAATTTTAATTAATTCTTTCGTTTTCTGTTTTTTTTTTTTTAAAGGTGTGAAAATGTGAAAATTGAATTTCCTAAAAATTCCAGTTTTACTTGACCGACGCATGAATTAAGTGTTGAGGCCCATGGCAATGTTAATTTTACACAAGGCGGAAGAATACATAACATGCATACAATTATATTTTAAGAAGGGATTTTAAAAGTGCTCATTTTACGGTGATAAGCCTATAACATTAGTATGTTCCATTTGTCGTAAAACTGCGTTCGTGTGGTGTGTTAAGACGTTTCAAAGCACTCAGCCCGTTCAGTCCCGAATTAATTAACGAGCTCAAGTGTTGCAATTGTTAAACTTTTTTATGTGTGCTGTACCTGTGTCGAGCGTGCTTCCCTCAACCAGTGAGTAAGGTACTGCGTGTTCGTTGATGCCATCATTAAAGCCATTCGAAAGTGAGAGGTGCAGAAATTTCAACAGAACAGATATTACTCCGAAGGGAGGCCCTGAAAATACCTGCCACTGATTCGTTGTTGTGTACAGTGCTGACCATATATACCCTTCACGTGCAGAATGTCCGTGATGGTGGACAAGGGAGGTGAGAAAGTTAAAGCTGGAGTCACAATACCCCGACGAACCCGGCACGACAATCCCGACACAATAACCCCGACACAACCCCGACACGACGAAACCTGAGTAGCAGTCAATGAAAAGCAAGGTCACTGTGACGTCAGTCCTACAAAATCGCAGCCCCGATAGCCAGACAAAAGTAGATTCTCTTTCTACTTTCCATCGTATCGGACAAGTCAGGGCGCGCATCAAATGTAAATACAACTTTATAAAACAAAATTTCGTGCGTATTTCCCTACCGTAGTAAATAATAAACTAACTTACCGCAAAAATAACGTTCCGGTTTGTTTCTAAATACTTTTTATCTTTCGTATAAATTAAAATATCAGATATTATAAGGATAGTTAGAACTTTTAGGATTTTTCAAAAGCCAACTTGTAGGGCAGATTTCGTCGTGTTATTGTGAACACTGAATAAAATTTAATAAGGAATTTCGTTGAGCTCCGGCGTGGTATCTGTCTGCCGTGTCGTGTTCGTCGGGGTATTGTGACTCCAGCTTTATTACATAAATTGTATTCTAACTTCAAATGGTATACACTTTTATTCTGATCCATCTGCTGGCCAAAAAATAAAGCAGTCCTATATTGGACGACGGGGAGTGTTTTACTTCACAGTTGGCACGCTTGCCCAATTGCATGTTCGTTGTGCTGTTGGCAGGTACTACAACCCGTACCTGAGTAGGAGCTTCAAGCCGAAGAAGGACGACTGCGCGGGCATGAAGAAGTTCGCGGCGTGCGCGGCCAGATGGAACCCGGAGCACACGGTCCTGCAGGAAACCTACGGCAGCCTCAGCCGCTACGCCGCGGAGTGTCCTAGCGCGGAGGCAGCCTGGGATCAGCTGCAGGACTTCTACGCGTAGGCAAAGTCTTTTAAGAGGCTCTATCACCCCTCATACTGATATTATTCGTACAGAAGTGACAGGGTCATTACTGAAAAATGTTTTATTACAGAAGCATTACATTTCATGGTTCTGTGAAAATATTTGTACCTACCTAATTGAAAATAGGTGCTCTCTGGTTGTTATTAAAATGTGAGACTGAATTAATATATAAAATGATATATTAAGTTAATAGTTACTTAAATATGCGATAGTAGTTCATATATTATGTCCGTAATAACGGGTAAGGTAATTACCTAAGCTTCTATTGTCACATTTTTCAATAAATTACCCTAAATCTAAAACAGGAATAAATATTTAAATTTTTAATTTGCCTTTTGAGATAGGCGCTTATCAGTCCCACAGGCCTGCATTGTTTTTCTCCTTTTTTGGCAGAGAAGCGAGCAGCTGTAAGGGTTACACTGGCACTTGCTACAAGGGCACCATCGCCGCTAAGTAAAAGGCTCTGAACTGGCGCGCAGTGTTCTCGTAGTGCTGCGTGAACCTATGGGACTTCCAGCGGTGACCCTATCATTATATTTATGAGAAATCTGTAGAAAAGTTCAATACAGGCTCCTATCGTAGTTCGACTTGTGCCATGCATAGTATGTTTTAAGATACGGCAGTCTGGAAATGCCGATTTTAAATGTGTTAGAGGGTTCCAAAATAATATTTACATCATGCGTGGCAACTTTAAAGTATCATTCCGTCCTCGTCCGGGGTATAATGTCTTTTTGAAGGTAAACATACTTGGAGGCACGTTTGATGGTTTCGTAAAAAAAAAAAAACCAGGATTTCAAATACTGTGCAACGTAGTCGAAGCGCCAGCCAGGCGGATCCTTCAAGGTCAGTCAGTCTACAATATACCATACCTGTGGACGTGGACGTGTCTGCCCAGACTCGAAGTCAAGTGACGTCACGTTGGCGCAGTCCGAATATGGTCCACAAATACCGTGTCAGATAGTTAACTTTCATAATTGCAGTAATTTTGGCACATGATTTGTGGTTGTGCGGTGGTCTTGATATTGCTAAGTTGTTAATTTTTTTTTATGTTTGCTAGTTGGGTTGTTTGAATATTTATTTTTTTGATTCAGGCCCTAACTGTTTTATTTTAAGTAAGCTCACCAACTGGCATGTAAGAATTTCCTTCGAACTTAACGTATTTAAAATTGTGAACTTTAATATTAAATAGTTCAGGCAGCACTAATTAGCATTTCGTCACGTTCGTCTTGATAAAGCCCACCTTGCAAGTCCATTGTTTACTTTTACAACGTAAACATTCCCGAAAACGCGTCAAATTATCCGAAGTCTCCTTTTTCTATCATCTTGGGACACAACTCGAGCCAAAATATCAGTTTTATTAATGCTTAGACATAGGACACAAGTAGTCTTGGGACACGGGAGCTTGCGACAGCGCCATGATGTCAGAGGGTTACGTGTACCCATAGACTAAAGATGAGGTAGACCGATCTCGCTGGCTGCGAACAACCAATCTCCGTGTCCCAACATTGAACTGCTTTTCTGCCTACAAGTCTAGCAAAAATGGCGTGGATTGGATTTGAGGTTACAACACTGTTTAGTAAACAAGTACTTTGAGATGTTTTTATACTTCCTCTAATCAATCTGTAATGCTTTTTGATTACATTCAAACTGGTAAAAGTATTTTATTAATATAAAAGTGCTTGTCATTTAAAAATTAAGATGTAAACAAAAACTTTCATCACTGTTGACCACGTGACTTTGACAGTTGTGTAGGATTGAGGTAGGTCAATGTTGGGTACACGCGCAGAAGGCGAATAAGCTGTCTACCTCATCTTTAGTTTATGCGTGCACCAATCAGCGTATCATTTTTTAAGACACATGTTGGGATAGCGAAATTTTTTTGCAGGCCTTTAGATACGCACATTTACAGTATGTTTTTTTAAGGCACATAGTGGGAGACATATTTACGTGAGGTTCATGACCTGTGAAACTCCACTTGCGACAAAGGCTGATGTGTTTAACGTGAAAGGCAAAAGGCAACACTGAACTGGCACCCAGAGTTTTCGTCGCGCTGCCTGCCACTATACCACTTTAATCGGTGCCCGTAAAATTTATTTAATAGAAAAAAAGCATATACTACAATTCAGTACAGCCCTACGCACTGTTTTGATGGCTACCCAGTCAGTATACCTTGAGATGAAGCATTTTTTAAAGGTACTTTATTTTGCTGTATTGGAAGACTTCAAAATAATGTTGCTTATGTGTATGGCGCCTTAAAAAGTACTACTGATAGTCGTCTGAAGTGTTTCCTTTCCTAGATGAACATATTGGGAACATTCTGATGGTGATCGGAACATTTTTTTAAAATCTTTATTATTACATCATTAAATTATAAGTTCCCAATTCAATTTTCATAGTTGTGAGTTGCCGACGCAAAGACTGCAGACCAATTCATTGCCTTGCGCTTAGATGTCAGTGGCGTGTAGTGAACTGTGCCAAGGTAAGCTGGCTTTAGCTGTGTGCTGTACCCTGTTGCTCGCTAGTTTACACTTCCACTAGTAATACATAGCTCGGCTGCTGACGCCACAGGACGCGTGAAATGGGTCCATTGCTGCTCGCTTGAGCAGCAACGGACGTATTATTTACAACACACAGATATTTTTTACATAATGTAAAGTGTCCTCTTTTAAATCCATTGTTTATTTACGCTTTCTATGTAATGGCTTTTGGTTAACAGTGAGGTGATGCGTATACTTAGCTAGACCTAAAATTACAGCTAAAGAGGCACACAATTCCACAGTTGATGCAGTATTCGAACACGAAATATTCAGCTCAGATAGTAGCACCTTAGCAATATCGGCAAAGGAGTTCGTTCATGCTGAAAGAAATAAGGAGCTTTAAATTCCAGCGATCAGTTTTCAGTGATTATTTAAATATTGTTTATAAAGATACGTTTTAATGTTGAACCTTATACCATCCTGTGATATTTATATTTGACACTTCATTCCCATGTATGTGTACAAATAATCTTAAATTGCTTGTAGCATTAGCATAAAAGAGGTACTCTTTGTTCATAAATATGATTGTTTAAGTAATCACTGTTCTGCGATTTGCCTTTCTTTTCTATCAGTCTCTTGAATGCAACATTTCCCAAGAAAACCTTTGCCTAAAATTGAGATAACCTTTTCCTATACCTCTGTGCTTTTGGTGGTTAAACTTAATCTTCATATTTGTGTCCAGTTATTGGTTAGTCTTTCTGATTTTATTGTGCTGTTTTGCAGTGAACCCCGTTCGAAACCTCCGTATTTTATGCTACGTTCCCGAGTAACTGGAAAAATACAGTACTGCATTGAGTTTCGAATGAGCCATACGCGGGATAATGTGTGTTGCAGCCACACATACGTGTTTCCAAATTATGATTTACCTCAGCTTTATCAGCTAGAAAAATTCTGATGATATATGGGACGAGCAGTTCGTATTTTTTCGCCGGACATTCGCTATCGTACAGTCGATGGTGGGGAGCGACGAACTTTCTAGACTGGATGTTTATAATCCATATTCGACGCGGGGAGGTCGTTATGCGTCCCAATACTGTTGACCTCGTATGTGCAGCGAACTGTTCGTATTTCGAACTGGCCAATAGAGGAAATAATATTTGGGAATACGTTGCAAAATAGTGCTCGCTCGTTAAAAAAATAATGGTGAAAGCATTAGTAAGAATAATTTACCAGAGTTATTTGAGATCACATACAACTATTATTTCCCGCATTTACAGAATACATCTATCAAAAAGCTGCCGATAAAAATTTGGAACAAACGTTCACTCAGTCGACTGGAAACAAAAATTAATGAAGTTTAAAAACAAACAACCCTAGACTATACTTCGAAATTATCTCTAAGCTGCGGAAATTCCTGGCTTGCTATTAATACGAAACGTGTCGGACTGCGCAGTGCCGTAAAAAATAAGTTACCGATATAAATAATAAGCGCACTTTCCTGCTCATGGATGCAAATAATTTTTAATGAAGTTATTAAAAGCATTCATAGTTAGTAGGCCTTCACGTCTCATTAACAGAAATATCATTGGAGATAAAACAAAAAAATATGAAACAGTATTGAGACAGTTACAAATATACGCTTGCCTTATCCGGGAACCTAACCTATAACACCTCGTACTATTAACTATCTTACAATCAACTGCATTATGGAGGTAGGATTCGGAGCATTACTCCGGATGTAATCAATCGGTTTTGAATCACAGTGTTTAAAACAATAAGTATCTACACGTCCATCGTTTTGAAAATAAATGTATAAGCTACTTAGTTTACATGGCATACCGTAGTGTTACTGGTGTGAGGGATTTGGTGGAAATAGGTTTATTGGTCTCTTAGATATGACATAATAACTTTTCTTTATTTGGTGCTATCATGCGAAATTACAGAAAAAAAGGTAATGTACACCATACTTCTAATAGAAACTATTATAGCCATTCACTGTCACTTCCAACTTTTCTTAATCCCTGCTAAAGTTCTCCTTTTTGTCTCTTCCTCCACCTCATGCAAACAAAGATTAACTGAGTCTAGAAAATTACACTAAAGGATCAGCGCACCACATTTATGCGCTCTCAGTATGATAATATTTTGCATAAAACTATTTCTTTCTAGGCATTACCAATGCACATATTTCTCCCTGGTTTTATTCAAATGAATTATAAAAGAAATATTATTATTTATGGACGAAATACAAATAAAAGTTCAATTTAACAAAAAATATGGTAATTTTATTTTAAGAGCAAAATAAAACGCTTGTATTTAGGAAAGAAACAAAAATGTCATTTAAAGGATGATTTTTTGAAGTGTAAAGAAAATTCAAGTAGACTATAAATTATTTTCAAAATAGTGGGCAAATAGTAATATTAGGTTAGTATGCGATAACATCTAAACCATGTAACTAATTAAAGCATAACTTTGTATTTTCATTAGTTTGTTTCTTGGAGATACGAGCGATGCTTGGGGACCAGTAATTCCATAACATTGCCACTCGACTTTGGCGGACGCACATTATTCTCTACGCTGACCCGTTATGAAAGAGCAGAAACGTGTATGGTGTTCAAATGTTTTGTACCTTTTCTTATTTATCGTCCTGCGAAAGCTGGCTGGGAGAAAAATAGTACCCAGGGAATTTTTGGCCACCAAGCGTAATTGCTTCACCACACATCACATTTATTTTTTCCCTTCTATAATGGTGATGGTTCTTTCATAAACGGTAACAGTTGTTATATAATCACAGAACAATTTAGTTTGAGTAGCGAATTTGGTTGCTGGGGCCATGAAAACCGATTTCACGATGGTTATGTAAATTTTCCTCTTCATAATTTTCTCAGTGTAATATGTAGTGCGGATATTTTTTTCCCACCTGTTTCATATCGTTTTCCGGCAAACCGGGATCGAAGTCGCCAAGTAGTTTTCTTCAGCTCACGAGGTTGAGGGTTCTGTTCTCACGTATAGGCTGTTCACGATAAAACGAGAACTTTTAAAAGCCCTGCTTATGATATAATTGTATGCATGTTGTGTATTCCTCCTCCTTATGTAAAATTAATATTGCCATGGGCCTTATCACTTTATCCATGCATCGGTCAAGCGAAACTGAAATTGTTAAGAAAGTGAATACTTTAAAACTTGCTTATTTTACGGTTCAGTGCATTAAAAAACAGAAAGCTAAAGAAATAATTGTATGTTGTCATAAATGGGTACCTAACAATGTTTATACAACGCTAAAATATGGAACTACTTCCCAGCCATCGTTACCAACTTTACCGGGCGAATGTCACTCAGTGCGCTCGTTAAAATATATACAGGGACGTAACTTTTTTCGTATGTTCATTTCAAAAGCGCTCACTTTATCGTGAACAACCTTTATGCGCATGCTTTCTTCAAATGTTAACCATTTCAGTCCTCGTGTCCACAATGGTGAACGTATTGGAATTTAATTATATTTTTGGCCGGTGCTGTACAGAGCAAGGAATCAATATCCGGTGTTCTCGGTTGTCTTCCTTGTGACTAATGTGATAGATGAAAAAGATTCTATGCCTCTCGTTTCTAAATCGTCAATATTGATAGCAACAAGCACTTAGTACGGTATTCACACTGGCTGTGAGAAGCACGATTGGCACTAGTACATCGCACGTCATAATATTTCATAATTGCAACACGCGAGCTCATAAACTAATTCGGGACGAAACGGGCTAAGAGTGGGATGGACAACCGCAATTTTTGAGAAATAGTTGTTTGCGGGAATACGCCTATGTAGGTAAATAAATGTCGTTAAGTTCGAAGGAAATTCTTACATGCCAGTTGGTGAGCTTACTTAAAATAAAACAGTTAGGGCCTGAATCAAAAAAATAAATATTCAAACAACCCAACTAGCAAACATAAAAAAAAATTAACAACTTAGCAATATCAAGACCACCGCACAACCACAAATCATGTGCCAAAATTACTGCAATTATGAAAGTTAACTATCTGACACGGTATTTGTGGACCATATTCGGACTGCGTCAACGTGACGTCACTTGACTTCGAGTCTGGGCAGACGCGTCCACGTCCATAGGTATGGTATATTGTAGACTGACTGACCTTGAAGGATCCACCTGGCTGGCGCTTCGACTACGTTGCACAGTATTTGAAATCCTGTTTTTTTTTTTTTTTTTACGAAACTATCAAACCTGCCTCCAAATATGTTTACCTTCGAAAAGACATTATACCCCGGACGAGGACGGAATGATACTTTAAAGTTGCCACGCATGATGTAAATATTATTTTGGAACCCTCTAACACATTTAAAATCGGCATTTCCAGACTGCCGTATCTTAAAACATACTATGCATGGCACAAGTCGAACTACGATAGGAGCCTGTATTGAACTTTTCTACAGATTTCTCATAAATAGAATGATAGCTTTATCGCTGAAAAAGTTTGCCTCTGCTGCCAAGTTAGAAAAGTAAGTAGCCTTTTAGACACCCGATTTTCACGATAGGTTTTTGTATCTAGTAGTATTTTAGAACTCGAAAGATACCTGGGGTCGTGGTGGCTGAGCGGTTAGACTGCTCGCCTGCCACCATGGCGAACTGGGTTCAATCCCCCAGCTGGGTAATTCCCGGATTTTTGCAAGTGAGAATCGTTCCGGACGATGCCGCTGGCTGGCGGATTTTCTCGGGGATCTCCCGTTTTCTCCGCCCTTGCATTCCGGCGCTGCTCCATTCTCACCTCATTTCGCCCTTGTTGGCTCTCAAGACTTCGGTTGTTAAGAGCTACCCTAATCTCTCACCCTAACTCGAAAAATACAATTTTGTTAAATGGGGGTTTTGATTTAATTTCTGATGTTATATAAACTTCTGTTTCAGGAAATTGTTTAAATTTTCTTGAATAATTAAGCATTATTTTAAACTCATATTTATTAACGGGGACGAGGGAACTCTCGAATTGGAGTAAAACGAAATCTGCAATCTGCTCTGCATACACGGAGTTACCTGGGATACGAACACGGTTAAATGTTCTACCACGGAGATATCTATGAACTATTTAGATACTTTACCCAACAAACACGAAAAGTACTGGCCGGAATCGGGCCGGTAAAAGATAGTCGACAAACTCCGCCAGATGATGTCGGCCCGCTGTCTTATGGCGGAGGCGGTCCGATGGATGGCGGCAGGATGCCGGGCCTGAGACGACTGGATGTCATTACGATGTCGGGCATGTAAGCAGTATAACCATTAAAAAACATTAACTTTTTGATTCAAGATGTTAATAAATGTTATTTTCTCTTTACGCATATTCATTTAATTTACTTTTCAATACATGATATAATATGAAATTATTTGCTTGCAGAGTACGTGATTCGAGCATAAGGTCCTTGAGTTGACAGTCCAGCATGCTAACTTATACACCACGGGGTAAGTTGCTGCCATACTCCAGTAATTTAAAATTAGAATCTCACTGATGATTGTAAGTGAATGTATAAATTCCATGACAATATAGCAGATAAAAATAAAACACTGATTATTTACAAACTGTTGCTACGTTTCTTCAAAGGCTTGCAAACAAAATAATTTCTGTTAGTTTTTAATACATCTGTCGGATGGTTATACAAATGAAGAAAATTTTAAATTCTCGAAAACTTTAGTGGGCCGGAATAAATAAGCTGGCGGCCAGCTTACCAAAAAAATAAAGATGCTATATCGGAATCGGCCCAGAATATTATTTTTGCCATTGGCGACATGTTGGCAATGAGATATCACGCCAACATAATTTAGGCGATACCCATCTGTTATCCTAAAAAATACAGCGGGTCGTTGGCTTTTTTCTTAATATCGAGCTAGTCAGAGCCGAGAATTTGAGAAATATTCAAGTCGAAGGTAAAGTGGTTTCGTTATATCGCTTTACCAAGGACTTACTGAAAGTGTAGACTACTAAATTCGACAGATTCATACTCCGATCCTGAAAGTCTGTACAATTCGCGGGCAGTCACTTAATTAAAATCCACCCATAGGCTTTTCACTGTAAAGCGAGCACTTTTGAGGCCCTAGTTACTTTTTCCTTTGATCCATATTTTAATCCTACAACACCTTTTAAAATACATATTTCAATGTAAGCAGTACATAGAGTGCGTATATTCTACCGCACTCGGAAGTTAAAGTCTGAGCTTAAAATCGAATATAGTTATTGATCCTTATTCCAAATGAGAGGGCTTTCAAAAATGCTCACTTTACTGTGAATAGCCTATAGTTATGAGGGTAAATCTGAGCCGAAGTGTTTTGAAATACTACTAGATGCAAAAACCCATCGTAAAAATCGGGTGTCTAATAAGCTACTTACTTTTCTAACGTGGCAGCAGAGGCAAACTTTTTCCAGCGATAAAGCTAAAACCGTTGGCTGGATGGTCTGTGCACAGAATGATTGCGGTAGGAAGTAGTTCGGAAGATATTTTGTAAACTTTAAGATTACGCGCATATTAATTTAAATCATAAATAAAAATCCTTCGATAATATGTGATATTAAAATACTGTGTATGCATGCAAGAGTAGCCTATAACATATGGTTGCAGCTTGGCGATATAATTATTGCTGTTTTCTTTTGGGCAAGAAAGCACCAAGTAACCAGTGTTGTGCAAAATGGCGGACCCGGAGGGTTGGAAAAAAGTGCCACCATGTGTCTATAATTCCTGAAAACATAACATAAAAAAATGATAATATCAGTAATTTAAACAGTTATGATATTATTTCATTTCAGTTTTTTAAAAATAACAGAACATGTTCATGTCATATGACTCAATATGAGGGTTGTGGGAACGGGGATATGATCATGCTGCCTTTGTTCTCATCCCGTTTCCCCTGGATATACCTCCGAATAATAGAAGCTGCTAACTACGAAATTATTTAATTTAGTTATTGTTAGGGACACCCAATTTTAGCGAAAATGTCTTATGACTAGTTGTACGTACAACATTCTCACTGAGATAAGATCAGCTTCCGTGATTGGATGACACGTGTTACGAGTCTTAGAATTCTACGCGCGAATAACAGTCGTATTGTATCGGTGACTGTAGTAATTCTAATCGGCCAGTCATCTAAGAAAACGTCACCTCACAAAGACACATGGACCGTAAACAAAAGAAACTGCTGAAGTGCTTGTAGGGTGTTGAAATCCAGCAAGCCGGAACACTTTTCGCGAGAATCAGGTGTCCCTATACTGTAATTACTGGAGAGTGCGAAAGTGGTCTCTGTGCAGCTGGCACGCGCACTCTGCGGGACTGTCTCCATAGAGAACAGGTGTGCGCAGGAGCGCGCGGTTGTCGCTAGCGCTGGCGCAGGGCGGCTTCAACGCGACGGCGCTGCGCTCTAGCGGGCGACTGCGGGAGAGTCACGACACGGTGCGGCAACTGCTGGGCGGAGTGTTTCCTCGCTACGCTCACCTGCTGCGCTGGTGGCCTCCGGCAGCAGACGTGCGGCCAGCCACGCACGGCGGCTTCCTGCGCGCGACGCTAGAGGCGCTGGTGCTGCGCGACGACGTGCTGCGTGCCGGCTTGCGGCGGACGGCGCGCCTCGTCTTCCCGCACTTCGACGAGAGAGTGGGCGCCGCCGCCGAGCAGCGCTACCCGGACTATCACAGCGTGAGTGAGCTCCCCGAACCACGTAATAGACCCTACATAAGGCTCGACGCATTTATTATGCACAAATCCTTCGTTTTCATATCATCATTTCAGTTTCGAAGGTATAACTGAAAATGTTCTATTATAAAAATTTACAATTCACTAGTTTAATACCTTTATTTATTTATTTTTCTCTGTGAGATATTTCCTGCTTGCAAAAAGGCAGAAATGTATTGATGTTCCTGGCTTTTTACAATTAGCAGAAATCACACAATGGAAATTAAGCACATAAGTAATAAACAAATCGTAGGCTAATATATAATTTTTTTTTAAATCGTACATTGTCAGTAATTGCTCTGAATCCGAAATTATAACACGAAAACGAAAAATTTTTGTGCAAAAGTGGTGAATCTGAGCCTGAAGTGGGCGTTGGACATGAATGAGCTAGAAATACGTCAACAGAAACTCTTATGCTTTCGGAATTTAGCATTGAAAAATGAAGGACGAGCAATCCTAGATAACAGTTATTACCAACTTTGTGAATAATTGTTTTCCAATACTCGGGCATTTATTTTGCAAAATATCTTACTCCGTATAAACTTACAAAATTGTAAGGCGTTAAAAATATTTGAATCAGATGTTTCAGAAACCGGACTTCTCAACTAATTTTTTTGTTGTTTTGAGTTAAGTGTGCATATGCTATCTTAAAAGATAGCGGTGTTATTTTAGACAGAAACCGTACATCTTCAACCTCTCGCAATCCTCCGTATTGTTATATAAGATTTAATATTTTATGCAGAAACTGGACCTCTCCGGGAGATGACCACTTTAATGCTCTATCTGGCGAGATCTTGCATCTCATCTTGCGTATGCGAGTGCGACTGCGATTGCCAGCTGTTACTGCGAGTTACAAAATTGAGTCCAGTAAGGCTAAAGCTGCTGTTGAAGGAAGAAATTATATTAAAAATGGTGTAAAAAGAGCGGAATATAAGCGGAACGTAATTAAAAAAAGTAGAACCAATGACTATATGTTAAAAATCCAATAAAACCTTTGATCGTCAAGACGATTGAAGAAAAGTGTGGGTGTCCTAGAGAATATTTTCAAAGAGTTTCACCTGGATTTTTTTTTGTAATTTTGTGACATGGACAGAAAAAAACTGTCAAGATACATACTGGCAGTCACTAATAACACCAAAGAAGTAAAACTAGGAAGGTCTTTAAAGGACCCTGATGATTAAACAAGGATAGCTCGATGCTAGAAATTAAAGTTCTGTAGATTGCAGCAGCAGGCATATACAAGTTTGCAAGAAAGCATTTTTGATTATGCACAGCATTTCAAAGCATATAACTACCAGACTACGAGCACTGCTTGCTGCAGGGAAGAGTCCTAATGACATGAGAGGGAAACAGAGGTCAGGAAATGCTGTTTATGGTGATATTTGTGCCACGGCGGAGGACCATATCAAATCGTACCCCACAATAAAGGTACACTATACAAAAAGAGGTGTGGAATTCCTTAGTGTCAAACTTAATCTCCGCCTAATGAATGAACACTTAAAAAATAAACACCCAGATTTTGAATTGACGTAAAGTTTCTTTTATAAAATATTCTATAAAAAGTTCAATTTGTCATCGGAAGACACCAAGTTATCACATGTTGTATGTGTAAAGAACTCAGAGTGAAACTAAAATCATAGTTACTCAATAATACAGAAAAACGTGTCCCTGTAGAAGAGCTAATAACTCACAAACGAAGAAGCTCAAAGTTTCATAAGATTATCAAAACTATTCGTGAGAAAAGTCTTTCAAATGAAGAAATGATTGGAATTTCAATGGACTACATGCAAAACTCTGAATTTCCGGAAATTGCTGTGCAATAAGTTTTCTATCTGAGGTAATTCAAAGTTAGTGTGTTCAACTTTCAAAATTTTAAAAATAGCAAAGCTTAGTTTTACATGTACCATGAGGGAATTGTGAGGAAGAGTGATGAAGTTTGTTCCTTTCTTCTAGATTATTTACAATTCGATATCTTTCCTGAAGTGATACATATTTACCTGTTTTCTGAATGGTACGATGGACAAAACAAAAACAATACAATTGTTAGATATTTGTCATCTTCTGTCTCTCTTCGTAAATTTAGTTCAATCACCCATTACTTCCCTACGAGGGAATGATCAAGACGTTGGACTGTTAAAGCGAAATTTTAGAAAGACGGATAGGATATTGTATGAAAGAGTATGTTGAATGCTTTATTCAGTCAAGCAGAGCAGAGAAGCTTCAAGTGAATTTAGTAGCAACAGATGACATTCTTGACTCTGATAGTTAATGGCACAAACTTTACAAGAGAAATGGGCTCTCATTGCAGTCACAAGACGCAGTATTACACTTGGACAGAAGGTTGCATTTTCCGTATCAACATTTATGGAATTTACATACATCAAAGAGAACAGTAATCGCGTGCTTGCAAAGGACTGCACAGACTGACCTATTCACCACACCTTCAAACTGGAATCCTTACCAACGACATCTCTACCAGATATAAAGATTTATTCCACCGGGAATGTTCCAATAAATGCAAAAACGCTCAGTGGCATAAAACGGCTGTTTGATTACATTTAAGAGGATCACAAAGACATTTATAATGAACTGTTAAACTGGTCAATGATGGAAGCAGGGGGATTAGCAAATTGTGTAGATGAATACTAAATGATAACCTACACCAAAATCTGTTTAATATCCCAACCTTTTATACATAATTCATGTGAAAAGTTCTCGTTCGCATCAGTGCAACAGTTTTCTTGAAAAATAAGGTTAAAATGATATAATACATAAGATTCACGTGAGTTTTCACTGCAAAATTCTGGTAAGTGACGCCCCCTTTATTATTATGATCCTATATCCAAGAAACAAAAAACCCGAGGAAAACATACTGTTGGATTAGAATGCACCATCATCTGATTATGAACTGGGAAAATCTGAGTCAATTTCGATCAATTTTGAACCGCAGATACCTATTTTGTTGAATATCTCGAAATTCAGTGGTGTGGAGAAGTCCAGTTTCTGAAATAACCGATTAATTTTCTCACGAAGTAAGTAAAAACACTTATGTACGATGCCCTTTCGTAGTTTTTTTTACATTAACTTCTTTAAATTTGTAGAATACGATTAACTTTTATAGCGGGTAATTTGTGTCCATGCAATATCAAGGAAAATCTCTTATGAAAAATGTTCATGTCACAATGTCACGTCTGGTCGTATGGAAGCATTGCGAAGGCCCTCCAAAGATTGCGATGTGCATTAATGGCTATGGTTATCCACAGATAATTAAGTTCTTTTGAAAACCTTGTGTAGTGTATACTTTCTTCCCATTTTGTATCCTTCCGATGTATGCAAAATTAAGATTGCCGTGGGCCTCACCACTTCATTCATGCATTATCCAAGTGAAAATGTGATTTTGAAAACCCAGATGACAACAGTTTCTTGGTTATTTAAAGCGTTCTGTCAGAGTGGGAGGCTATGATTGGACCTGCATTTTACTGTAGGTATGTTTATTATTGGCTCAGAGTTTTCCGGTTGGTGTCAACTGATACATATTACCAATTTAAGGAGTAACATAAAAGTACCAGTTTTTTTACTCTAGCTTTTCGCGAATTAAATACGCGAAATTTTCAGATCTCTGTGTTTATGTATAGATAATATTTCGTAATTTCTATTACACACTTCTATGGGCTGTAAAGGGTATAAAGTATATTAAGTTTTACGAGGAACCCATGCCCGAAAATGTACCGTTTCGATGCCACAAGGATTACACGAATCAAAATTTTATAACTCCCGCCGCCACACGGTAAGCAACCACACTTGACAACGCGAGACGCTTGACGTCACTGATGCAACGTGTCGTCTCTACCGTACTGCTTCAACCGTAACTCCACTTGGCATTTAGTCGTTATTGAACGTAGTATAATGCAGGATGGTCGAAATCACGTTTTGCCGAGAACACTGACGTGTGAATTGGCGGCGAAGTCTAACATAATGGTACAGATGCTCAGTGCCTGTGTTTTCAGCAACGCGTGACTCCATCACATACAATTTTTTTTTGCCATATTAGAACAACGGCTGCGAGAATCAGGTACCTCTGAAGACAACATGACCAAATGCGGTGCTCCTTGGAGGTACCGCACTTACGACTTCATCGAGTTGAAGGGAATCCGCTGACGAGTATTCGTTCTGCACGAACAGCACTTACCACTCTCGGCACATACACGCAACGGGTCTGGCCGATTGCGTACCATGTGTCAACTTATGTACGTTGTTCCTGCACTGTTGTGTGGATGTGCTTGAGTTTCCACGGCGCGTTATTTTCACCGATGATGCGCATTTCACCAGAGAAGCTGTTTCCAACTGTCGAAACAGCCACATATGGAATGAAGAAAACCCATGTGTCACACATTCCCTCGGATTTAAGCAACGGTTCGGCCTCAATGTACGGGCAGATATGGATGGTCGTGTGACTGAGCCGTACCTTTCTTCCGTACCACCTATCGTGTCCTAAATAGTTGATATTCCTATGTTGTGATTGGTGGATTCTCCCCACCTCAACATCCACCACAACTTACCATCTCAACCTCCGCAAGTTCTCGCCTTACAGGAATCTAGGTAACGTAAGGAATGAGAAGAATTAATTCGAAAGAAATTCTTAACAAAAAAAAAAAAACATTTGACCCAATATTTGCCAGGTTGGTTGGAATGCGACAGCAAATAACAGTGATATAAATTAGGTTTGTTGTACAATTGTGGCTTTTAAATTCTTTTTTAATTCCGAAATGCAAGTCAGCTTTTCTTACAAAAAGTATAAAACAATTGACTCATATTTATATTAATATACATTTTTCTAACTTGCTTTTCCTGAAGTTCATACTCAACAAAACACATAAAGAATATTTTAAACAATATCATTTATATTTATAATTTCATTAGATTATGTACGCTCTAGATGAGAGGCTCATCAGAAGAAAAAAAACCAAAAACCAGTCCTTCACTCCCTTCCATCCTTCGCATAACCCTCTTAATTACAGCATCCCATCAGTCCTGGAGCTGAGGATACTCCCGTCACCTGACAACTTAGGATGTCGGTAGTGCTTCAATGATGGATAACACTCACTAATTAGTACAGAGCCGGGAATGCCCTCCCCTCCAAGCACCTCGCGATGCTGGTAGTACTCGACTGATTCACAAATATAACAAACTTTTTTTTTCCCCAACTCCAAAAAGCTTGAGTATCTGTAATTCTACACTGCACGTATTCCTTCGTGTCCCCGGATCGCCTTCATGCTACTACTCTTCCGAAGTCATTTATCTCAAAACGTACCCACGAGTTCCTTCCTAAGAGTATAAGAGTAATTGCCACACTAACACTTGCAGCCCAGTCTTTTCCTGAAGGTAACTCTCTGCTGTACGAATAAGTCCCAGTTACTCTCAGAAAAAGTAAAAATTTTACATTTATAATTTAATTCAAGTAGCATCTCACTCCACACACACAGCATAAGGTGGCGTCAATCATGGTACATGAAGCATGAATTCTCGCCTGACTACGTCTATTTCTCTCGCCGGGAGGTGTCTTCCCAATGCTGAACTCGCTTCGCGGTATAAATATACGCCTGCCCCCCCCCCCCCTTCCCCGTGAATATCCAGCGTAAGGTCGCTTGGGAAAGGTACGAGGATAGCCAAGGTGTACACAGAACCATCTAAACATTCCCTCATTATCTGTCAAATACATAGGATTAGAAAGAACTTTTTTTTGGTGCCCAACACCTTCTCTTAAGTCTCGCAGACAGCAACCCACAAAGCAGGAGTGTTTGGTAAGGTAGGAGCAATCCAAGTTGAACTTGCATCTTTCGGTGATTTCGTCCATAAGTCAGTTGCGGGAATAAGATTCTTCTGCCACTCGACATAGTCCTTACGCTGGCTGCGAATGTAAAAAAAAACATTTTTAAGATGCAGACAAAATATTATGCCACAGCAATGTGGAATTAAATTGTAGATATAAAAAAAAATGTGCCGGGAACGCTCCAGCACACCCGCAAGAAGTACAGGAGGAGTATGATGACGCACAGGCACATTTTCATGTGCCGTTTGACAACATCTTGACCGAACATTTGGGGAAATTTTCCGGGGTCACGGGAAGATTCGTGTTTACTAGACTCCTGCAGCGTCGGAGGAAAATTCACTTGCATGTGTTGTGGCTGCGGCAGAAGAGTTTCAATACACACCATGTATTATTGAGCGTGCGTGTTGTAACATGCTACGCAAATACAGTATGCCACACACGTCATGGTCCTCACATACAGCAGCTGCTGTAGTGCACACAAGTAAGAGTTCATTAACATACGTGAGGCGGGAGATTTGAATTCTTGATTCGTGTCATCCGTGTAGCGCTGAAACTGTATGTTTCTGGACATCAGTTCCTTATCAAAACTTTATCTTCTAGATGCCTTATAAATATCTAGAAGTATGTAATAGGAATTATAAAACATTGTGTATATCATGGCGTAACTTTTTTTTTTCATGTGCTAGAAACACAATGTATAATATCCACGAGTTGAGGTGTACGGCAAAATATTTTCTCGATCTGAGCTCAGTATGGTAGAGTGTGGTGTTGAGTGGAGACGTTTGGACGGCTGTTAACAACGAAGTCTTGGGAGCTGATGAGCGTGAAGGGAGGTGAATACGGAGTAACGTCGGAATGTAAGGGTGAGAGGAACGGAAAATCACCCGAAAAAACCCGCCGACCAGCGTCATCGTCCGGCACGATCCTCACGTGCGTAATCTGGGAGAGACACCGCCGGGTAATGAACCCAGTTCTCCTTGGTGGGAGGCGAGTCCCACATGTGTACGGTAGAAAGATATGGAAGCGTGTGTATGTGTGTGTGTGTGTGTGTGTGCAGAACGTGCTGTCGCTGGAGACGTACGCGGGCAAGCTGCGGCTGGCGTACGAGGAGGCGGCGTCGACGTGCGGCGGCTGCGCGGAGGCGGCGCGGAACGTGACGGGGCGGCGCACCAAGCTGGCGGAGTCGGGCGCGCGCGGCGCTCAACCTGCTGGTCGTCAGGAACGAGCTGGCCGCCCACGACGACGACGACGGCGGCAGCGAAGAAACTGCAGTCCAGTCACGGTATCTTCTAGGTCTTCCGACTAAAACCTCTGAAAAACCCATACACACACTGAAGTGGAGAGATTCGGCTCTTAACAACCAGGTCTTTAGAGCCGATGGGAGTAAAATGAGGTGAGAATGGAGCAGCGTCGGAATGCAAGGGTAAGGGAAACGGGAGATCCCCGAGAATACCCGCCGACCAGCGGCACCGTTCGGCATGTTCCCCCCTTGCGAAAATCTGGAGTGACCCAACCGGGGATTGAACCCGGTTCGCCTTCGTGGGAGGTGAGCGGTCTAACCGCTCAGCCACCACGGCCCCCAATACATTAAAGATCAGGTATACTCTATTCGATGTTTTTTCTCACTTCTTGAATCCAACCGTACGAAAAATCACCCCATATATGATCTGTATGGTTATTACCTAAATATGCCGTGTATCAAAAATGTTTTATACTTTTTTTAAACACAAAAGTACCTTACTTTTGGTTGAATTGAACTTTTACTTGCATTTAATATATAAATTATATTAATTCGTTCTTAATTAATACCAATAAAATACGGCAAGAAAAGAGGTGTGCTGGTAATGTCTAGTAAGAAATAGTTCTAATGCAAAATATTATCACAGTGAGTGCACACGAATGCGGTGTGCTGTCTTCTTGGGATAATTTTCTAGAATTAGTTAAGCATTGTTTGCATGAGACGAAGTAGTATATTGAAGGTAGAAATTTAGCAGGGCTTCAGAAGTGAGAAGTAACCGTGAATGGAATATAGACCGATTATTTGTGTTCTCCGCATGTACCCAACATTGACTTCCTCCAAGGCAAAACACCTGTCAAAGTCACATGGTCAACAATGATGGACGTGTTTGTTTATATTTTTTTAATATATATATTTATTAAACGTACTCTTATATTAATAAAATACTTTTACCGCTCTGAATTTAATCAGATATCGTTACAAACTGGTTAGACGAAGTATAAAAATATCTCAAAGCACTTGGTTACTAAACAGTATTCTAACTTCAAATACACTCCACGCCGTTTTTTCTGGTCGTATTGGCAGAAAAGCAGTTCAATGTTTGGACACGCAGACAGGTTGCGCGCAGCCAGCGAGATAAGTCTACCTCAGCTTTAGTCTATGGAAACATCACATCCCGTATAAGCTGTACACAGGTGAATTGCGTACTTTCGCAATTAAACTTTGAAAAATCTAACTTAACCTACCTTTACACAATGGCTGGCATGCGCCCAGTGGTAACGACGGAAGGAAAGTGCTTTTAAAGTTTAAGTAAAGTTGTTAGGTAAACATTTTCGAATACCAAAATTATTTTATTTTTGCAATTTCTAATGCATGTAAGTGTAAGAATGAGCAGATATTTAAATGTTTAATTTTGTAACGATTTCGTAGTTTTCACTTGACCGGAGCATGAATAAAGTGACCAAGCTCGTGGTAATATTGTTTTTACACGTGGTGGAAGAATACACAAGATGTACAGGTAAGTGCTAAGCTTGGCAAACTTGGCTAGTAAAAGCGCTCAGTTAACAGTGAACAGCTTATAGAGTTGTTTAAGGTTTGTTTAGACGTGGCGGAAGGATAGGCATAGTCTATCCGCGGTTTCTTCGTAATATTTGAATCAAATATTTGAAGGAAAAAAAAACACTCCATGTATGACACGTTTGGTAATTTATTAAATAAGTCGTGTATAACAAGTGTTTTTTTCCTGTTAAAATAACTGTATTTTATTTTTAAATTAAATGGAACTTTCACTTGTATTTTACCCAGATTTACAATATACTATTTGTAAATAATGTGAATAAAAACGGAGAAAACGGATATCTTGTGATGGCAATGTGAATAAAAACGGAGAAAACGGATATCTTGTGATGGCAATGCCTAGTAAGTAATAGTTCTCACGCATGAATGCTTTGCGTTGTCCCTTGGGCGTCATTTTCGAGACTTGGTTAGACTTTGTTTTTCGTGAAGCCGAGGAATATAGTGGAATCAGGTCTTTTAATGCTTTTCACGGTAAAGTCAGCACTTTTGAAAGCCCTGCTTAAGATTTACCTGTATACACGTTGTTTATTTAGCCGCCTTATGTAAGATTAACATTGTCATGGGCCCTATCACTTTATTCATGCGCCGGCCAAGTGAACCTGTGAAATTATTTAAAGAAAGAAAATATTTTACAAATCTGCTCATTTTTACAATTAGACGCATAAATAACAGAAAGCGAAAGAAATAATTTAAGTTATCACAAATGGTTACCTGACATTTTTTATTCGACGTTAAGATATGGAACTACTTCCCCTTCATCGTTACCAAATTTGCTGTGGGCATGTCACTCAGTGCGCACGTTAAAATATATGCAAGTAGAAGCAGTGACATTTTTCAAAAGGTCCAGTTCAAAAGTGCTCACTTGACCGTGAACAACCTATAGGAAAGTTGTGTGAAACCACGAGTGGGTTAGAGTGAGTAGGTGTGAAGTATGAGGAGAGTTGTAGGTGAGCGTGAACGGACCGTGCAGGCTGCGCGCGGCAACGGAGACATACCGGCGGCTGTCTACGGACGTGCGCGAGATGGGACCGGTGCTGGTGAACCGCGAGGTACTGCACCACGTCCTGCTCTTCGCCCTGCCCTTCTTGGCGGAGCCCGGGGACAACCTCGCCCGGGTGATGGAGCTGCTGGAGAGGACGGCGGCCTCGGCGCATCAGCTCTTCCCCTCCGCAGACGTCCAGCTGCCCAAGGTGCGACAAACCACCATACACTGTAGGCGTCCCACTGCCCGCCTACCTGTGGGCCGAACAACATTTCTGTACTTGTTAAAGGCTGTTCACGATAAAGTGAGCACTTTAGGAATTATCATTAGAAAAAGTCACTGCCCTCGCATGTATATATTCTAATCGGCGCACTAAGGGTCATTCGCCCACTAAAGTTGGTAACGATGGATGGAAAGTAGTTCCATATATTAAGGTCGAATAAAAGGGGGTTGGGTTACCATTTGTTTTTGTAAAATTATTTATTTTCCTTTCTATTTTCAAAAAATAAATCGAAGTGTAAAAACGAGCATATTTGTTAAATATCTATATTTCTAATAATTTCACAGTTCCACCTGACCGAAGCATAAATATAGTGATAAGGCCCATTAAAATGTTAATTCTACATAGGCGGAAGAGTACACAACGTCCATACAAGTAGATCTTAAGCAGGGCTTTCAAAAGTGCTCATTTTACCGTGAACAGCCGATACAAAATATGTCATTCCTTGAAAGTGGCAGTTAAAAATTTTCTTGTAGCTCTACGGTTTATATAGAATATATACATATATATATAGCCTAAGGAGAGATTTTTCAAAATTCAACTCCTAAAGGGTTGAAATGGGGGGTTCAAAGTTTTCATGGAGAAAAAATATTATATGGTCACTTGAAGCCGCCGAGAGTCTGTAATGGCATTAAAGCTGCAAGTCAATGCTCTACTTCGCAATGTAATAAAGGCCACTATTTTAACTGAACCGGCTCAAGGAGAAAAAGTGTTTGTGCCGCGTATTACATTGATTGCCAGTGACCTCACTCATGAATTCAAGAGACTGCAATTTCCCCTCAAAGTGTGTTTCGCGATGATGATAAATAAGTCGCAGGGGCAAACACTCAAATTCGCAGGAGATGACTTAAGGCAGGAGTGTTTCTTCCAATGTTAGTTTTACGTGGCGTGCTCGCTTGCGAGCTCACCCCTCAGCCTGCAGGTTGTTTTGGAGCCATCCTCTAAAATGGTAAAGCACACTGTTTACACAGAAGTGTTGTTAGAGGGCCTAACTTTCTCGTTTACACGGCCAATTAAAAATAACAACTCCAGACTTAACAGCCAAAATTTTCTTATTTTTTGGACTTGCTTTTCATTCCACTTTCTGTTTTAAAATATGTATTCTATTTTAAATACATACTTATTTATCAAATTTTTTTTTTAACGAAAACACGAATTTCACACGGGCAAAGTAACAGGGAAAAGCTAGTAGTGAATATTTACAACTCATTTGTTGACAGAACATACAAAATTGTTATAGGCTATAGCTCAACTTTTATAAAAAAAAATTAAAATTTAAACAACTTGCTTCTTAAAATGCGACAATATTTTTACACATTCCACATTCAAGTTTTGTTAAATTTACTCATAATTTATTTGCGGTGTTGCAAAAATATATTTGGCAACTAGTTTCCAAATAATTCTTTGTACAAAAACCTTTTACAGATTAGTTGATTTTTGCGCCTATCTACCGCGCTAGAAGATCTGGTTTCTACTCCCAGAAATGTATGCGTATCTCTCTGAGTTAGCCTGATCAGTTCTCGTAACATAACCTGGGAATTAGTCACGCTCCTCTATAACCAATATAAATGTGATAAAGTAAAAGGCAATAAAATATATTTTTAACTCCAACCTTTCACTATGTTAATCTGTTTTTGACTCCTGGCGGTTTCACATTCTTAAGACACAAGGCAGGCGTGTCTTCTAACCGGCGGGGACACCTGTTTCTCTCGCTCTTGTATCCTCTTCTTGTATATCGCCGTTACTCCATCTTGAGGTCCAATTTCATGTCACCCTCCAGGGACGAAGCGTGTCTACGGTTCCAACCTCGACTGCCTGTCTGTCCGTGATCGTTCTCAGTCCGCAGTCGGCAGTTGTGTAGTCGACTTTCAGCAGGTGTTAGTGGGCGAAATAAATTCACAACGAGCAGTTCGTAAACGAATGTTGGAAATAAAAATGCAATTCCTAGGAATTATAATAACAAAATCATTATTCTTACCATGGATAGAAACATCAATATGGCTGCAGATATTAGCTACCGCAATTTGAACTGTATGAACATTCAACTATACAAAATGCCGAAAATATCATTGCGGAGTATTTAATTTGTCATTATGCATGTGTTTTAATCGTAAATTAATTAAAAGGATGTTACATAAACATAACATTAAATTTTTTCCTCAGTATGACAGCTAGTTTCAAACTACAGAAGTAAACTTTTAAAACTGTTCACTTCAACTAATATGCTAATTTAAACAGTTGCTCCAGCTAGCTTCTTATTTCTACCATCAGCTGTCACACAGTTAATATAAAATATTCGTATTTATAAATATCTCAGTTCAACTCCGATTTAATATAAGATTGTATATAATCAAAGAAAAAAAAATTAGAATTCCGAATGACCAGGAAATATTATAAGTAAAAACCTTGAATTTAGTAGTCTTCTAAGATTTGTTTTTCTTTCAGTGAAATTATCAACTTCAAAAGATATTAACGGTTTATAAATTAAATGCTCCTCTTATGAATATAAAAAAATACAAAATATACAAAATTTCAAATTACAACAAAATAGAGTGTCAGTATTAATGATGAAAAATCCTGCATCCAACAATTCTAGCTTTCATCCATAAAGTATTAGTATTGGAAGGAAAACATTATTGTAAGGATTACTTCAAGAAAATTAGCTCAACTTCATCGCTGATCCAGTTTTAGTGTTAATAAGGTTACATAAGACTTATCTGACGCTGCAACTTCAGGAATGACACACGATTTGTAGACGCTCTCTCTCTCTCTCTCTCTCTCTCTCTCGCTCTCTTCGAGTTGATGGAACCTCGCGAAGCACGTTGTCACTGCTCTCAGGTGTGCGGGTGTCGTACTTCGTCGTCGATCCGCCGCAGAATGATCCCGGTTGTACAGCAGCTCACCAGTTAACTCTGGAATCCTCGATGAGATGAGACTTCCCGCCGACAGGAATCTCTTCTTTACCGTCTTGCATATAGTTAAATATTATGCAAAATCTTCTTCCAAATATATCTGTAAGTTAAATCACCTTGCAAATGTCACGTATTTATAATCAACTTCTTCTTGTGGAAATAAAATGTTTATATATACTTGGCAGTGATTAATTATAATTTTCCTTTTCAAAATAATTTAACTTTTATACAACGAAACACGAGTCCAATATTCTTGCAGAACTTTGCTTTTGTGTACCTTTTTACTCCTGTTATATATTTTATTCCAAACAAAACTTTCTTTTTAAACAGTCGCGTCAGTCGCCCCTATCAACCAGTGTTAATTAATTCTGCGAGCAAGGCGCATGCTCAGCCATAGACAAATACATTACCAAAACATTAAATCATCTCCAAGGAATATTATAATATTTAAAAACATATATGAATATCATAAATTGACACAGTACAAAAAGAAAGAAAATATTAAAATTAAAATTAAATTATACCTTGAAACAGGGCAAAGGAAAACCAGTTGTTACAACAGTAAATTGAACTAAAGCAATTTGAAGGTATTTAAAACACTATGTAAACAGCAATGTTTTATTTTTCTTATATTTTTCCAAATATGCCACAAGGAATGACGTTACAAGAGTAACGAACGCTGATTGGCTATAGCCAACCTGCAGTCGAGCAGTAGACAGTCCGAAATAAAGTTTAACCCTTTAACGTACACATTTATTTTTCATTTCATAATTTGTGAAATAGGAAATGTACTATGTAATTGTCTCACTACTGTTGCATATGTTTCTGATCCTATCTATAATGATATCGCTGTCAACAAAACATAAAGATCAACTACCATCTAAGCTTTGAAGAACTTCATTAAAAATTATTTTCACTCATGTACAGAAAAGTAGGCTCATTAGTAGCGACCTGCAAAATTCACGTTATTTTGGAGCCGCAGACTAAAATTCAAGATGTCGTAGACTCGTGTGACTTCTGCCATTGGCCGACAATTTGGGTGGCACTCCCAAGGACGGTTTTAGCCTTTAGTAAAGCCTTGACGGTTGAGCGGCTAATCTCCAGCGAAGCGGGCACACAGGTAAATGAAGTCATATCGATGCAAGTAATCAATGGAACCACAAACTGCGCTCAAACACGCAGAGAACAGTGAAGTTAGCCTGTTACCAAGTAATAATGCGTATTTGGCATAACTCTGCTCGTTAGTTATATCAGTAGGTTCTAGTTTTGTACTTATTTACGAATATGTCTAATAGAATTTTCCAAAATCCTTTTATTCATTATAAAGTCGCACACACAAACTACTGATCTTCTTGTAATATTCGGTTCGTTCCGCCAAAACATCAGACAGTTCTTTTCTTGGAATTCCTACCTCCGTCACTGAAGCAAAAATATATACAAAAAAAGTTGGTCGAACATTGTTATAAAACAGTTATAATATTATATATAAACATAATTAACTTAAACGCTGAAGGTAATTTCACAGCAGACTTTGGTGGTCTTTGCGAGCTGATACGTCAGTGAAAAAAAAATCTGCCTCTAAAACCACTTCAGCCTAAAAAAAAATTCTTAAAAACTATAATGTATTATAAATGGAGGGGAAAGCCTGTCGTTTTATTAGCCAAAGGCTTACATTCTGTCGATTATAGGGTGGAATTCAGGTGTTCACAATTGGTCCAGAGGAAATTTTGAAGATGAGATTAAGAAGATCTTCCTGTAGTTAAGACATAAGCCATTTTGTTAACATGTCCAGGTAGGTGAGGCTAGTGACAGTAAGCTCGGAAAAAAGAAGGGTTCATACACTTTGCGTCTGCTCATCGCGCAAAACACTTTCACTTCTGGTGAGTATCTCTCATGATCTACAATGACATGAGGGTTTTCTGTGACCAGATCCTAACATTATGGCGATACACATTTTCCGCTCAGGCGAATTGTTGCCTCATCGCAGAACACTAACCTGTGAGCGAATCTATCATCTTCTAGCACGTTAGGCATTTCAGTGCTGAAGTCTGCATGTCTTGGCTTGTCTGCTGGTTTCAACGTTTGCGGGAGCTGCAGTTTGTATGGCTTACAGGGCAGACGTTTCCTTATATTGCTTCATACAGTGGGTTGTTGAACATTTAATTTGAGACCAGTCCGAGTTCTCAGTGTCTTTGGACTCCTTACATACGCAGCTCGGGTCCTCTCCATCATCTCCCTCGACGGTTTCGGGCGACCAGGACTTTACCCATGGTACAAACATCCATTGGATTGGGACTGTCGCACTCAATGTGCTATACAGGTACTTTGTGGTGGGTGCTTGTTAAATCGTGTTCGGAAGTGTCTTTGCACTGTTACAACAGCTCCCGTTCGTGCAAATTTCGTCACAGAAAACGCTTTCTCTTGCTGCGAGCTCAGCATTTTATAAACACCAACAGCATCTCTCGCGGCGAGTACGTGAACTACACATGCAGACATGCAACTTATGGACAACAAACTTACGATGGTCGCCAATCATTGCATACCATTGTGAAATGTGTATATCAGTTCACTAACGGATAAATCAACTTCACTTTTGCGCCATTATTTTGAAATAATCCTTTATATAGATTACATTTTACACACTGCAGGCAACATACAGTACCTGTGTTACGCCAGGTCAGAAAAGACAGAGTTATAAACTAAGTAGTATCAATTGTCTTTCTTCCCTTAAATTAAAAATAGTATGTTACGTATTACATTTTTTAAAAAGTCTATATCTCATTTTACATTAATCAGTCTACTTCCTGCGAAACGCGTGACAGTGCCAGATTGAATGAATGTTCGACGAATATTATTGTAAATATTCGGTAAACTTAAAATGTCTTGTTTCACTGTTAATGAAATTAAATGAACAAATGCGTGCCATACTCGTACTGGAGACAGCGATAGCGTTAAAAATTTTTATGTCAAGATTTATTAGCTATTACAGAGTATTTGCTTTTTGCAAACATGTATCGGCAGTAACTCAAATATAAACCACTACATAGAAACGAGATAGCTATATAAAATAAACTTGTTGAAAAATATTTATCCAACGTCCACGAAATCATTGTAAGTCCTTGTCGTTGCTATTAGGATTTCTGTATCGTGTGTTGACACTTATTCATAGTTGAAAGTGAAACATGAAACTAAATACGATTAACATTAGTCTAACATGAGAACAATTAGATTTTTCACAACTCGTAATGGTGCTAAAGCTATCTCCTCGGTTTTCATTGTAAATGCAACTCTGGCGTACTAGAATATGTGTGGGGTTCCTGTCCTTTCTGATCTCAAGGTTGTGACGGTGTAAGTACAAAATTAGTGTATCCATAATCCATTCAAGCTGTTAATATAGTGACAGCAGTGTAATATTATAAGTAGCTCTGCCTTTTTTTTTTCGCAAAAATATTTCAACGGAGGCAAGACTTCAGTATCCTATGTGCACAATTGCAGCCTTCCTTTGGCTATTGGCCGCTTGTCTTTGTGCGAAGAGAGTCTGTTACATCAGTGAGCCAATCAGACCCAAGTTTCTCCGATACTGGCCGTCCATAATTAGTGGACGGAAAGATAAGACACTTAACAACACAAATGATATAATTACGAAAGTGGTTCTGTACTTAAGTGTTTTGGAGCATAACTTGTCCTGAATCATTTTCGTGAAAAACAGGTGACCTATAAGTCTATCTGTGCATTCATGCTCGTGATTATATTGGCAACTACAAACATAGTTGTTACTGCAGAGTACTGTGTTCTTATAACCCTTTCAGTCCCTGTTTCCCCTACAGTGTACATGTTACAGATGAAGGACAAATTTGACAAGAACTGTACACTTGTAGGATTATTGCTGAATACAGCCAGTGTCATCCTTGTCATTAACGTGATTTGTGGACATTTCAACGGATCATGGTTTGTGAATAGTTTACCCTATGTCTAGAGCTGATGGAAAATCGCGAAAATGTTTTGAACATAACTTCTACAACACTCTAACTAGTTTATTATATCATGACTGGGTGGACAATGTTTTGACTTGACTAGTTGTTTGCAGACCAATCACGAACGTTCTGTCTTAAAGTAACAGAATCCTCATTGGCCCAGTGATATGGGGCAGTAGCTTCGTACGTGCATGACAGCCAATAAGGAAAGAAAACTCAGACACGTGTACAGTACGTTGAATCCTAGCACACAGTCCACTTTTCCCGCGATAAAACATCATCTCTACCTATGTCTCTCAAGCACCAAGCGCATATTTTATTGATTTCGTGAACAAAGCAAGAGTTGAATCACAATAGTTACTGCACGAACCATAATATTATTTCATTGCAACACTAGAATATATAAATTAACGAGGGATTGAAAGGGTTAAAAACAACTGAACCGTGATGAAGTAACAAAATATTCTGTTGTAAGTACGTGGGTTGCGTCTAGATTGAGACAGTTGTGCGTGTTTGCAGGTTACCACCAAGATGCTGCACGAAGCACTGCGCGAGTATGCCTTCAAGCAGCCTGTGCCCGAGGACAAGCTGGCCTACCAACTTGTCCTCAAAACCTTCGACCAGGACGCCTCCGATTACTTCGTCAACATCGTCGTTGAAAACCAGCTTAACAGGTGCGAATTACTCACGAGTGCGTGTGGTGTACGATTACGTGGCGTGTGACCTGTGTTAACATCTTAACAAATACCACTGAAGGGTTTTTTTCCCAGCACAGACACAAGGTGGCAGTATAATCGCATACCTTTGCCCGTGGCGACGTCGTGCAGCCAGCCGAGTAAATTAGATAGACATCCCCTGTTAGCCAGGGGAAAGGGCAAACGAAAAGACGCTATCACTCTAGTACATGGGAAATGTAGAAATGCAAGCGAGTTCGTAGTCAAGGAAATCATTGACAAGCCTGGCTCTGCTGTTCCACCATTATATACCTAAACAGTGGACTCGTTGTAATATATCAATATGGAACAGTACATTTTCTTCAAATACTTCATGCCTGTAAATGTTGATCCGCACAACCACGTCAATTAAAAATAATAAAATTATAAAATATGTCGGATTCCAGGAAACATCATGCCAAATTGTGCTTGCGTGTTTCAAATATCCAAAATGGCTTTTAGTTCAGCATATTTTCAAGTATTACTATTTCCATTTTTTTAAAGCAGTTCTGCCAACGTCAAATAAGAGTCCGACATTACTGGCTTTAGGTTCCACATCTCTAGAAAATGTACTGAAGATACCTCACGGCGGAAGGAGGTATATATGTATATATGTATGTATGTATGTATATATATATGGTTTAGCTCATTGCCAATCGTATGCGTGTAGCTTATCTTTTCTCAAAACCGCACGTGGAGATTAAACAGAAATGGTAAAATTTTTATAGGCTGAAATATACCGAAAACTGCTTCACGATCCACATATCGATTGCGATCGACTCGTGGACAATCCCGGATATACATACTAGTCGACTGAAATCGTAACATATTAATTTAAATTTTTTGTGTTCAATAATACAGAAAATTTTGTCTTGGAAATTATTTTGTGTTTATATTTCCTTTTAATTATTCTAGTTCATAATACAGTATGTTTATTTTTTACACGATATCATTTTCCGGTGCATTTTCACTCTATGCGGAAGCTCGCTCAAGTGTGAACTTCTGTGAACGAAAATGAACCGTATGGTCGACATCTGCCCTAGATCGGAATTATCCCGTGTTACAGGCGCCACTGAAACAACACTGTGAAAACAACTGAACGGGGATCGGGAGGAAAACGTTTATAGTACACTCTGCTCTGAAATTCTTTTAAAAAAATATTAAGTTCTTCCAACACTAATGTTGAATGTACACAGTCTGCAAGTACATACTTACAGTAATCATTAAATTCTATGAAGATGAAGATCTCGAATTTGTGCAAGGCGCTGAACAGGCGTGCAGTCGTAGAGACGTAAGTAATGTCTATAAGTTGTAACTCATTATTAAGTAATGTCTATAAGTTGTAACTCATTATTGCTATAAAGATAAACCGAACTTATGGTACACACTAACTTGTTCCTTTAGCTTCTGAATTAACTGATGCATTTCTGTGTGACGTGTCATAACCTGCCTCCATTACAGAATTTAAACAGCTGCTTTATTAAATATATTTACACCAGTATGGCATTGGAGTGGCATGTGAAAATGATAAATTTCTGATAAAACAAAGATAAAGTGCCCAAACTCAACTCTAACTGTGAATAGGGTTTCTTTTATACAAAAAAATTCCTATTTTGCATGTGATAGTTTACACACTGCACAACAAGTTACCATAGTTATTTCGTGTCGTTGTATTGTTAACAGCGTTCGGTTAATTCTATCAGTTAAAGATTCATTGCTGTATTATTAATGCATAAAACGAGATACACTTCAGAAAGGGGGAACGCCCAGAAAGTGAATAGCTTTAGGGCAGGAACCCATAAATATCCATTATATCTTAAGGCTGAAATGTGATGAGACCTTAATATGCAGCTGCAATGTAATGATTTTAAGGATGGAGGGTTGGATTGGGAGTCTCCCGAGAGAACTCATCCGCCAAAAACAACATTAGCCGCGTTTCCCTTATGCGTAAATATAGGTGTGACCTTTCTTGGGATAGAAGACATATCACGATGACGGAGGGATGAAGGATAGCCATATCGTACCTGCAGCCTTTTAACGGCGTTGTAAATAGCCAATATCTTGAAAAATAGTTATCTTTCCACATTATATACAAAGGGCTTACCATAACTCCGGCTAGAGACGAAACGTGTTGTTCACTCAAGCAGGAATTTAGTAGGTATCAGCCACTGGATGTGTTAAGGTTCTATCCTGACATTCGCCGTTGGTTATCATCGAAAACTCATACGAAAAAGAATTCATGAAGGGCGGACGAGGAACCGGACCCCGGTATTTGCGAATGCGAGTCCCGAAAGTATTATTTGAAATGATTTTCATATAGTTCTCAGTGGGATATGGAATGATAAAGGCTGTTCACGGTACTTTCTGAAGCACTGCTTTAGAACTACTTGTATACAAATTGTGTATTATTCCTCCATGGACCTGATCAATTTATTCTTGCGCCGGTCAAGTGAAACTGTTAAATTGTTTGATTATTAGCTAATTTTTATATATGTATATATGTTAAAAAACGTAAAGAAAATTATATAATTTCAGCATTCGTAAATGTTCAACTAACACTTTTAATTCAACTTGAAAGCATGAAACTGTTTTCCCTACTTTGTTGCCAACTATGCAGGTCGGATGCGAAACAGTGTGCCTGTTAATATATGTGCATTTCCGAAAACCAATAATATAAAACAGAAATCACGAAGGACGGACGAGGAATGGGACCTGGGTCTTCTCGACCGTGAGTGCAGAATGTTAACATGTTGCCACTTTGCTCGATAAATTTTCAGATGATTTTTTGTAGTGATCAGTGTGGTTCAGATTGATTCAGGCTGCGTTAACAGTTAATCGAGCACTTTTGAAATCAACCTTCGGAAAATGTCACTGTGCCAACCTGCATTTATTTTGACAGGCGCACTGGTTGGCGTGCGCCCTTAAAGGTAAGTAACGACGAAGAGAAAGTAGATCCATGTATTAACGTTGAATTAAAAGTGTTAAGCGAACAATTGTGGATAGTGAAATTATTCCTTTTAGTTTCTTTTTTGACTTGAATACTTCTTTAAATTTGCGACCATAGTGGGATGCAATCCAGAAAATCCGATGATAACAAAATCGGGGGATACAATTTGGCATTGCAGCTCCGAATCTATCGTTTACATTCGAAATTCAATTACACCACTTGATAGCCAAAGGATCAAAGAATATGTTACGTTGAGTGAGGACTGCGAAACATCGCGAGAGGCGTGCAGTTGTGAAGGGGGGGGGGGGGAGAAGGGCTCGCAATTTTGAGTTCGTTTCGCCGCGTTTCATAACTTCCGCGTAGTATAACTTTTGACTAGGAGAAGCTACGACGCTCTCGTCATTATCAATCGATTTCGTGTATAAAACATTTGTGTGGCGTGGTTATGATGAAATTGTATAAGTTTAATGTAAAAAAATTAAGAAACCTTAACACAATTTCGGCCTATACTCGTCAAAAAGCCAAGTCGAAATACAGGAATCGTATACGGTTTGGAAGAGCATCTCAAAAGCAATCCAGTGATACCCATAAAACCCCATATGATCGAGTGAAGCGGTGCCGGGAACGTAAACAAAACATCAAGGCGTCCGAGTGCGTCAACGTATACGTATTCACGTAAAACAAACGGCCGTGTCCCCAAGAACCAAATCCAATTTTTTAATGCATATATGTGTAAAAATGAGGAAATTTGTAAAATATTTACTTTGCTAATTTTACATTTTCGCTTGATCGACGTATGAATAGTGTTCAGATCCATGACAATGTCAGCACTTTGAGAACTATGCCGTAGTGTAGTTCGGGAAAAACTAGTATGAATGTTTCTCTACCCATAACACACAGAACTGGCCTGGATACAATTACTTGATTTCTTTATATCTATCACGATTTAACCACGGGGTAACTGATCGTTTATGGGCAATTTTCACAAATTAAAGGAAAATTTTCTACAGTGTCTGAAATGAATACGATGGATTGTAAATACTGCTCAATCTGATGGACCATTTGGTTGGTGGACTGCCAACTCTGCACTTGATTAGCTGATGTTAGGCCAATAACGAAAGTATGGCGGAGTTTTAACCAATGGGACGGCGGTATTACAGAACGGGGACCAATAGAATACCGTGTCCTTGCAGTGGCGTAAATAAACGACTCACTTCTTGCTTGTTTTTAACTCAGGTAAACTTTTTCCGACTTCAAAGTGTTAATGGAACATATCGTGGAAGAATACACATACATACAAGTAGGTCTACAGCAGGGCTTTCAAAAGTGCTCAGTTTACCGTGATCTGTGTATACATGGATGCACAGTTATAGTTAGGGACACCCGAATTTTGTGAAAAGATCTCATGACCAATTGTATTTCATAACACTTTTGCTCAGATACACTTTCTTGATTGGATGGTTTCCATGTTACGAGTATTAGGTTTATGCCCGCGAATCAAAGACGCACAGTATTGAAGTTACCTAATTCTTATTGGCCAGTTAATTAGGAGAAGATCTTCTCTCAAGCATACGTCGCGAATAAGTAAAAGAAAATTTTGGTATGCCCGTAGGGTATTGAAATCTATCATAGGAGGAAATATTTTTGTGAAATTAGGGTGTTCCTAGTTATAGTCGATTCGCTGTTTCTTCACACTTTTTGAATCGAACTTTCGAATAATCGCCCCCTGGATGACGTGTTTTGTTGTTTGCTAAATATGCCGTGTATCGCAAAATTGTTGCACTTCTGTTAACATTAAAGTAACGTGTTTTATGTTTAATTGAATGTTTTCCTTATATTTTGTCGAAAAATTATAATATCCTATTTATAACTAATATAAATAAGACCAAAGAGAAAATATATATGTTGGTAATGCCTAGATACTAGGAAATTTCATAGATTTATTCAGCAACAAGCTAAACTCCATAATCCTTAGTATAGTTGAGCCTCACTTAGTAGGCCATTGGCTGTTGCTCCAAGTTAACCACTAACCAGGTAGCATGGGGTCCGATCCTTGTTTTCTCTACAGATTTGTTATTGGTCGAAAGTTATCCCGGGGCGTGTCTTACAAACTGTTGTCCTATAGAAGTTTGACTTAAAATTATGACTTCGTTAAATTCCCGGGTATCTAGTAATGCCTGGTAAGACATAGTTGCTTGTGCAAGATATTATTACAGTAAGTGCGGTAAGGTGCGTTGAACAAAATGTGTCATCAGTAGAGATGGTGGAAAATTGCGAAAATCTTTTGAGCCAACGTATCTTCTACAACACTCTGACTAGTTATTACTTTTGTGATTTGATGAACAAGGTTTTGACTCTGCTAAGTTGTTTGCAGACCAATTATGCTTTATAGTATCAGAATCCTTATTGGCCCATTGAAATAGGATAGTATCTTCATACATGCACGACAGTCAATAAGGAAAGAAAACTGTCGGGCACGTGTACAGTACGTTGAACCCCAGCAAACAGTCAATTTTTCTCGCGAAAGACCATCATCTCTAGTCAGCAGCCTGTGGCTGTCGCAGCTTTACAAAAAAATTCAGGGTAACTCTGACAAATTTTATGGATGCCGCGGGAGCCTCGGCCTCATCGTTTGCACGAGGCGGAGGAATGTTCTGTAAGTGGAACTTGAGCAAGGGGCTTGGGAAGAGTTGTGAGTGACCGTGGATGAACTGTGCATACCCGGCAGGTACTACGAGCGGGCGGAGGTGCTGTGGAGAGCGCTGTGGCCGCCGCCGCAGGCCGACGACGTCGCTGACGGGGCGCGGCTCGTGCGAGCCTGGCTGCGGGCCAACCTGGCGAGCTACGCGCGACACCTGCCCGACGTGCATCGCTACGCCCACCTGCACCCGGGGGTCTACCTGCGGGACGCCGCCGAGGAGCTGCTGTCCCGGGGGCTCGCCCCAGCACCCGTCGCCGGCCGCCTGCGCCTCCTCCTACCCCTCTACGTCGACGCCGAGCGGGCTGGACTCGTCGCCGACCATCTCGGCGGAGAGGTGTTGCGTCTTACTCCTGCATCACTCTTTAGTCTATTCTTAGCGCCACCTGTTTTTTGGCGATTTTGCGAAAAAAAATTATGGCCATGCTAGACTTCAATATCCTACATCCACAACCTTTGGTTATTGCTAGGGATAAGGAAATTTCGCGACTTCAATGACCTGTAGGCTAGACTTCACAGTCCTGTGTACACTCGAACCACAGATGTTTGTTCATTGGCTGCTGCCTCAAAGGTTGGCCAATGTTACTCCTACCTGGCAGCATATTTCTCGCTACTTGTTTCCTCGCAAGTCTGCTACTGGCTGAGTCGTCCAGGTCGTGTCTACTAAACTGCGATCCAACTACCAAGGTGACTTCAGTGTACACGTGTTTGACATCTATCATGTCCTGAAATCAATTCGTGAAATTTTCCTATCCCTAGTTGCCCAGATGTCTAAGTGCGAAGAGATAATCTCATTTTACTGAGCCAACCGTGATAAAGAGCTTTGATACTGAACGTCTGTGATTCGCGGACAGACACTTGAGGCACGTGACATTCAAAATCATCCAACCACGAAAATGCATATGAACAAAAGTGTTTTGGAGTACTACTGGTCCTGAAATCATTTCGCGAATAACACCTGTCTCTAGCGATAAGTTTTCAGAACTACGTGTATTAAAAATAATTAGACTTCAAATCCACGTTCGTGAGTGGATGATCAAGCCTTTGAAAAATTAGTCCATGCACGAAGTGTTTCGTTGTTTCCTAAATATATTTACTTTTTGTTTACATAAAAATATATTACCATGTTAATTATAATTTTTCTTACATCTAGAATATAAATTATAATATTCCAATTATAATTGGTGCGAATAAAAACACAGAGAAAATAGGTGTGTTTATAATACTTAGTGAGAAATAGTTCTCGTGAAAAATATTAGTAAACTGAGTGTGCACGAATGTGGTGCGTTGTCCTTTTGGTGTAATTTTCTAAACCTAGTTAAGCTTGTTTGCGTGAGGCAGAGGAATATCCTGGAAATATAACTTAAGCACGACTCCAGATAAGTTGTGAGTAACTGCGAATTGACTTTATAGGCTGCTCACTATTAAGGTTACTTCTTCTCAGGTTGGGTGGAGTGGAAATAGTTTGACAAGTAAACATTTTCGCAACCAGGTAGAACTTTTGCGTGTGTACTGGATTTTCACCGTCTTGTATGTTCTTCTCACCAGAGTAGAAGTTTGACAAAAATATCTACATGACATTTAATTGTATGCCGTTAAACTGAATAAATAAAATCGTTGTGTTCTTTTACTTTAAAAAAAATTTGTCAACAAAATCCAAAGAATTTCTTTCGATGATATATACTTATCAAAAATGCGAAATGTGGCGAAATACCACTACAAAAATTAAATTGCCACTAGAGAACTGTGCAATGAAATTTCAACGCGAAAACGACCAGCTGGCGGCAGCTGCACAAGACTCAACTTACAGCCATGATGTCCAACACAGAACTGCTCTCTTATTCCTGTAGCTCAGGACTGCCAACGCTTAAGAACGCGTTGAAAATCGACGAGCACACACCAAGTCAGGTGCGCGGTAAATTTAAAACGAGTCCGGCACAAGTATTAAGAGGCCAGTAAAATAAACTACACAAAGTTCCGCCGAGAAATAACTACTGATCTAATATTCGGACAAATCAATATTTACAAGGCTTCAAGTCCAAACACACCGTCCACCTTGAAATGCCGAAATTTCCACAAACTTAGCACTTTTCGGGTAATGGGCAAAATTTGACAATTGGGTGCTTGTTGGCTTTGTTTGGAAGTACGCACTGTAGCGACTCGCGCAATACCATCCTCTCTTGGACCCAGCTTTCCCACACATGCTATACGCCACTGCAGAGGAGGCATTCGGACATCCTCGATCAACACCAGCTGATTGGGAGCGGTTCTTGATCCTGGCTTCTGCCACATGAAGTACGGCTTCTGTGAACAGTATCTAGCAAAATATAATTTCTGTAAACAAGGTTAATTCTTAGAAATAATGTTTATTGTAGAACTTTATGACTGTCAGTATCTTCCCTACAACTATGGGTTACACAGCATTAACATCCAGAACCTCGTGGTTGATGGTAGCGCGTGGTCTCTTCTCGATGGTTTGACTTACTTTTTTCTTGTTATATGTAATAAACGTCGATGTTAATCGCTTCTAGCTACCAGATGGTTGTCAACAATCTAAAGTCATTATAAAGCTTCATCTGTCACATTTTCCCACTTCAGTAGTTTCAGTTTCATAGTCTCTATACACTAACTACTAGCAGAGCTCCGTCTCGTAGTATTCCATAAAAAGAAGATCATTCAATTTTCAACCTATGTGTTATACACTTTTTCATTTACGAAAGTGGCCACACAAAGCTGCTATGAAAAATTTTCTGACTTTCTTTATTTTTTTATATATTCAAAGTTTCTTACACAATCTTGCCTGTTATAACACTGAATAGATCGTCATTTCATTTATAAGAATTGTATTTAATATCAATTTCGTCCTTCATAAGCCATCTCTGTTGTGCTTACAGATTCATGTGGACATGCAATAACGAGACACTTCCACGTATGTGGGTTGCGTACTTATGAAAACCAATCTACGTACACGTGTGTAAATTGAGATAATCACTGCCGTCATCCCCCTATTTTTCTTGAAGTTTCTTTTTTCTAATAACAAATTTTTCCGAGATAATCAAAACAGTCATTCGACCCCGTCCTTCTTCCTCAGAAAAGTTCTCATTGGATGACATGCGTTATGGTCATTGGGTAGAGGAACCTTACCAGTAAAGATTTGATTACTCTCCAGAAATAATAATAGTTAATGTATCGATGCAATAATATAGTAGTTTTTAGATCACTAAGATTAAAACCAGCAGTTTCAACCCTCTTTCTCTACAATTAAATTGCAAAAGATAAACCAATTAAGTGCTATACAATATAACGCATTCTTTCTGGCAAATATTTTTGCACTTTTTTTGTAGTTATCCTATAAATCATTTCAGCACTCTTGTTTCCAGTTTTATCAATCAAGTGTAGAGGTTTTAAGAAAATTTAATTGGTTTAACCAATGTCAAGTGAGATTACATACGGCCAGTTCTGAAACTTGGTCATTAAGAAATTTCACAAATCAGGTACTGTTATATAAAGGATGTTCATGATAAGGTGAGCACTTTTGATATCAACCTTAGAAAAAAGTCACTACTCCTACCTAAATATATTGTAACCGGCGCACCGAGTGACATGCACCCAGGAAAGTTGGTAACGACGGAGGGAAAATAATTCCACTTCTCAACGTTGAATTAAAGGTGTTAGGTAACCAATTGTGGCAACTTAAATTATTTCTTTCGCTTTATATTTTTTTAATGCATGTAAGTGTAAAAATTAAGAGATTCGAAAAATATTTACATTTCTGATAAGTTCACAGTTTCACTTGACCGACGCATGATTAAACTGATGAGGCCAATAGCAATATTAATTTTACGTAAGGCAGAAGAATACACAAAGTGAATACAAGTAGAACTTAAGCAGGGCTTTCAAAAGTGTTCATTTTTCCGTGAGCATCCTATAAGTTAATATGATTTTTTCTTAACTAATTAGACGATTAACATTGGCGTACCCCAGAATAAACTGGACAATATATATGACATGCAAAACACATTCAAGCAATTATAAGGCGGTGTTATATAGGCTTACAGTATGAGCTGGACAAGAAGACTAGTGTTTGCTATGGAAGAAGTCCAATTTTTCAGTATAGAGAGTAGTTACTTTTAAAATAGTTATAAAGAGGCATTTGATGTGGGTTTGTGGTATTTAACTTACATTTCGGAAGTTTTTAACTTAAAAATCTTTCCAGTTTATTTCATACTTGAAATGATAAAAAAAATAGTTAACGAAGCACATACAATGGTTAAATCAATCAAACCACGTGATAAAGTTGACTGAACTTCAAGCCGAATTAATTCTTTCTTATAGCTCTTGTTAAATACCAGAGAAATCTAACATTAGGAAGTCCGTTCTTTTTCTTGTCTCAGGTATCTCTGTTGGTGTTCATTTTTAACTAACTACTATTTCTGTTCAACGTGTTATTTTCCATTAGTGATCTAGTTGACTAAATACCGAACGTAGTTCGCGACGCGCAGTTTCACCATTATCGCAAAATAGCGCGTTGACTTACTAATGTTATTCCTTAAAGCTCCATATCGCTGATCTTTATATTTATACTGGTTTAATGTTTAACTGTTTACCACATGTTATTAAGTCGTTTCCAAATACGATAGTAAGAAGTGTAATGAAATGTGTAAAAATGTTCTTTTAACCTTAATGGCTGAGTATAATAACCAGGATTAAATATTATCTACACATAAATTACAAGTAATTTTTATGATTTCTGACTTTCTATAAATATTTTTGAATAAATGAACATAAGTTGGTCTTATATTATGTTAGATTTAGAAACTGCCTCAATGCTTACAATTTTAAGCTGCGGTATAATATATGGGTGTCATTATGTTAGTGTTACGGATTTATGTAAGATGTCAGTTTTGAACGTAATTAAGTTATTAATTATATATATTCTTTAATTTCAGAGACTGGAAGAGCGCAGGAAAAAGTTTAAACGGACGCCTAATGTTACTACATCTACTTAGAGTAATTTTTACGTGAGCTCCAAAGAGATCTGTACATGTTTTATCTCTAAGCTCAGTTTGTATAATCATAGGTCATGTTTTGAATATATGAACAAAATTAACTTTATTGCATTATTCATTCCAAGTAGAAAATATTATCGCAGTGACATGTATACTTGTGTATTTTCCCTGGAATTACTTTAATTAATTAAATTCTTGGAACCGTCCTTACCGACCTGAAAACGAACGTAAGCAGTTTACACAGTAATTGAACCATGTCATAAACCTGAAGACTGAGTCGAGTTGAAACTTGTGTGCCCTCTCAAGCATTGACACGATGACAAACCTACAGGTTCACAGAACCATCCCGAATGCTAATGTATAAATACTGATTAATAGCAAAACAATGATCAATATTGATAACAAACTATAAAATATTAATTCTGCTGACTTTACTCCATTCAATTTAAACAAAACGAAATATGACTCAATGGAGATTTTTGGACATTTACCATTGCAATGCAGATGTCTGCAATGGAAGAAAAAGACTGAATACGAAATAAATATGTTGTATACATATTTATTTTCTCGCCTATAGATAATTTGTCATTAAAAAATATTTTTTCGTATAAAGTCTCGTTTTTTTTTATGACAAACATCAGCATTGCAATGGCGAAAGTTCAAAAATCTCCATCTAGTAGTCTTTCACTCCCAATTGCCCTATTCATTCATAGATCACATAACGAAATTTATAAAGGTAAATGCTTTTTTTTTTAAAACATATTCTGTTGCTAATATAACCAGTCTGGACACAGGAGGTATAATTTAATTGCGCAGCGAGAACCAAACCGACACAGTCTGGTCACCACCCAGCCTCTTGCTGTGACTTGTTCTGTAGTGGAACCAGGACACGCAAGGAAGGGGGAATGTTCGTAACCAGAGGAAAAATCACTCTATCAGATTCACTATACTTTATTACAAATACTAGATCTACTACAAGAAGTACATATAGCCCTTGGCTATTACAAAAATGTTACTCGTCTCATTAAATGAGTTTATTACCAGACCAAATTACGGCAATTAAACATTTACAATAACAACAGCTAAAGAGTACTCTTGGCTGGATGAGCCTTAATTATTTAATCCGAGGTCCCTAATCCGGAAAGACCTAAGGCGCCCTACTGGGATTGTAACTACCCTTTTAATCTTGTCGGCGTCGTCTGTCGAGACCCCCACCCCCTCGACAGTGGCAGGGCTGGGCGTCGAAGTCGTGACCACGGCTCTGTTGTCCTCAGTGCTGGAGTCTCGCTGGTCCCTCCGGAGCAAGACGGCCGCCGTCCCCACCTTATATTACCCCGCCTAGCCTCACGACCTTCCTCGGCGGGGAGAGTTTTTTCTAAACAGCGGGGCTAGCTCGTCGTGGCTGCACCATTCCAGGTGCCGAGCGTTGCTTGCCAGCCCCACCTAACATGGCTTGCATCACTCTGAAGACATTTCTGTGACCGTATGCCTCACAAAATGAGTTTGGAGGCAATCCTCATTAAAATAAATGTGCCTCTTTCCTTTAAAAATGTTTACCAATGGTTTGTAAAGACACGTTCTTTAGTTGCCTTAAATATAATTCTAAATTTTGTAGGAATTACATACAGCATTATTAAACCCTTTCAAAACCTAGACAATAGAAAAAAATTAAGTGGTTTCTTTCTTTGCATAGGTGCAATCGGAAAGTACACCTGAAATACAGCTTGAAACTGATTGGACTTATATGCAACCTCTCATGACAGTAATACAAGAAACAATTCTCAAAACAGTGTAATTGTAGTGTAAATATAAGCTTTATATTTTATTATTAACCGTATTTATAACTCTGTATGTGCATTACAACTACCAAGAAAATTACCAAATAGTTATACAATTATTTTGCACTTCGTGTTACGGTGGTAATGCATTTTCTAGCGGCTATTAGTAGAAAAGCGAAAATTACTTCTCATATTCATTTCCTACCATGTGTAATTGATATTTGGAATTTACAGTTCATTTATTTATGGAACATTTCAATATACGAAATGCATTCTAATCCGATATAAGTTTTTGAACAAAAGTGGGTAATTTAAAAAGAACTAAACCAATTTGGAACATGAAAATTTATTAGGCAAAATATGAACAATACAAATAGATACTCTAGCCAAAAAGAGAGGCCAACGTAACGGAATTTAGGTTGTTTTGTGTTTGGCCACAATATTTTAAGCTGAACTCACTTGATGAAACACTATTATAATGCCACATTATTAGTTATTATTTAAGTAATGCTTTACTCACAACGTAATAATGATAAATGGCCAACAAGTTTACGAAGTGATGTCAAAGCCCAAGTTGGGTAAACTTGTATGTAAAGCAAGAGGAATGTAGGATGAATTTGTAAGAGGGTGAAAGCTGTATACGTAATATTTTACAAAAAAAAGGAGGCTTAATGTTTATCAATCGGTAGTCTGTGGACCACTGTTGGTCCATGACTTGGTCTTTGGTAGTCCACGAAATAAATATTTGATTCATTGTATTAATTTGATTAAAATTTTTCTACACTTAAGTTTTAATATCAAGTTTTATGACGATGACATTAAGATTTTATGATGATAATGTCAACATGTTTATGGTGGTAATTCATTTCATTGAGTAGTTAGATCATTATTCCTACGTTTTGAAACTTGAATGGAAGAGGTATCAATGAAGTGGTCCGTCCGTATTAATTTGACAGTTTTCAACGAGTGGTCCATGGTGACGGAAAGTTGGAGAACCACTGCGCTATGCTCAATGAGCTAACACACTGGTTGAAAAAAAATGGCCACACAACAGCAACGAAGTGAGAACGCGTTTTCAGGAAAGTCAACTTTTATCCGAACTGTAGTCTACGCTTTGAGCAAATGTCATTGTTCCGTGCCCACCAGGCGCAACTAATGAATGTGTTCGAGGCTATATTATTGGACAGTTATTTCCTTGCCTGTTGGATGCTATTATGACAGCGTATCATAAAACACTGCTCCTAGCAGTCTGTTTGTCCGACAGTTTCCAGTAGCAAACCTACGTTGGCCCAATCCTGCACTGGTTGGAAAATTTGGCTATACCGGATGTTCATGAGCAAATTATAATAAACACCAGAGTGGGGCAAATAAGTACAAATATTTCATGAAGGAACCAATTGTCTAACGTCAATAGTTAACCTGCTAATGGTTGTTGTAATGTGCAGGGGCGGGTATGCAACCTTGTATACGTGAATTGTACCTAGCCTGTGCGCAGGTCTGCGTGCCTGATAACACAGCTCAGTACCGCACGGTTGCAGTGTCGGAGGTGTTGCGTATCTACAGTTCCTGCAATACGTGATACCGGAATACTTTAGAGGCTCGTGAGGCGATGTGGTTTCAGCATGACAGCGCCCCGCCTCACTTCGCCATTGCGGTTCGCCGGCACCTCGACATGCACTTCCAGAACCAGTGCATAGGCAGGGAAGGTCCCATAACATGGCCACCACGGTCATCTGACGTCACACCGCCTGTTCTGGCTGTGGGGCCACATAAAATCGATGGTGTATGCCACACCATTTCCCACGAGGGATGAGCTCATTACGCCGGAAATCTTTGTACTTGTGCGTCGCAACACGTTCCAGCGCTGCACCGCCTGTGTGGCGGACGGTGGCGGACTGTTTGAACAGACACTCTGTACCCATGCCATGTACCATGTGTAAATAAAGTGTCATTTCATCGGTCTGTCTGTAGCCTAGTTACTGTAACTGCCTACCCGCCCCTGCGCATTGCCACTGCCATCAGCGGGTTAACTACTGGCGTTAGACTGTTGGTTCGTTAATTAAATATGCTCCGTTTGTACTTATCTACCCCACTCTTATGTTTGTTATCATTTGTTCGTAACATCCCGAATGATGCGCTAGATCACACACATTAATACTACGTTGGCCCAACGTAATGCCAAAGATAATTTGCTACCATTAAAACGATATGAGATTATTTTGCGCTTGTCAGACAATAATGCTATTAAATCAGAACATACCAGAACATACAGTATCATTTTATTAAAACATTAATTTGGTTGATTGATGGTTGGTATAGCAAGTCGGTAAACATACTATGGTAATTGTCCACTTTCTTGTATGTTATAACCTACGGAGGTTTTTAAAGACCTGAGTTACTTTCTATTTTAAATACGTTTAGTTGGTTATGTTGTGTCAATATGGGGAATACAATGGTTGGTAATTGGTACTTATTGTTAAGTTGGGTCAAAATCGTGTTATAAACACTATGCCAAAATGAAAATTACCCTATTTATAATGAAATGAAACAAAAATCCCGTATGTTACCTTTAAAGTTATGGTTTTTAACACCCAATCTAGGTATTATTTTAATTTTACTTTGTTAGTCATCGTTGGGAAAACCTATTAATCGAATTTGCTATGCATACTTTCATTGAGACAACACAATGAAACCATCATAATGTCACTAATATAAAAATGGGCTTAAATGCAAGAAATATTAATTCATGCAGCATATGAAGATTTTACAAAAATAATTTACCTTTAAACTCTGTTTTACATTTTATGTGTTAAGACAATGGTGTGAACATAACAGTTGATGATGGGTAGTTTTTGTTATGTTGGGTCGACATTGTGTTACAAATATTATATCTATATAGTATATTATCAATATGTTCTAAATAAAAAGGGCGTATAGTGCCTTTTATTTGCTTGATTGTTCGGTTTTTTTTTCAGACCAATGATCCTTCAAAAGTAATCAGCATAGAGTCTGTTGAGTGTTAGTTACTTGTTGATTGCAACTGGTAGGTATTTGAATACTTGGCCAACACTTCCCTCTGTGGCCAGTTGTTTTTTATAATATTGTAAATATTGTGATGTATAAAGATTTTTACTAACATTTTCATTAAAATTAGAAATTTAATCTTTGAGCCATTATTATCTCGAGGCAAATTTCCAAATAATGTTTGTTTTCATAATTATGTACAGTATTTGTATAAAATAAATTTTGATGTATGTACACCAGATTCTTAAAGCAAAAATTTTAATACACAAGTAAAAGCATAAGTTACTTACTATAAAATATAAACTTTGATTAATCTTTTGTACCATTTTATGTACCTGTTTAGATATATGTCCAGTTTTAATTTGGAAGTACTTAATAGTGAAAATGAATATTATATTTTAACATTTGAAGTTTGTTTGCCATGTTAATGTGTAGGCCTATAGTACTTTGTGTGTTATGTTGGAATGAAAACTAGCATTCATTAATACACATCAGTTTTCATGGGCAAAGCACATAATATTATATACTTTACACCTGAAAACTGATGCATATTAATATATGCACCATACTGGAAAGCGTGTGAGGCGTAACATTAACTACATAATGTATGGGATGATAGTTAAATACAATTTAAAAGTAATAAAATTTCACCAATTAATATGTTAAGGAATGTAACAGAGTAAAGTGAACATAAATTATATATATACACATAACTTCTCTGCTTCTGCAGGGTTACAGTAATGTGGTGGATAGCATGCTGAAAAGGTAACGTAAAGGGAGTGGGTTTTCGGCCATGTTCTCAGAGTAGATTTCCTTATTATAGATTATAACGAAATAACAAAGAAATTACACTGATAAAGAAAATAACTTTCTTAATTTTTATATATTGGTCAAAATGTATCTAAATAATCAGTAGGCATAACCAATGTTGGAAAAACGTGGTTTATTGGCTGGTATTGTATATGTAATAACACGTCATGCCAACATACTACAAATATTGTAAAATGCCAGTAAGCCTTTGGTTGGTAAAATGCTGGACATTGGTTGTTGTCCAACTAATAAAACAACTTTGGGCCAAAGTAGGCCCGTGGGTGATTTTAATGTCTAGCCAACGTTTGCCCAACCAGAAATTACTACTATGGCTCCATGGAGTCGTCGCCCGACACTGCGTTCCTCACAATATATATACAATTCGCCACTGCCACATAAAACAAAGAAGTTTCTAAAACTACTAAGCCTATTCATTAGAAGTATGAAAAGGCTTCACATCGAATACACGAGAGTTGAACCGCTCTCTTATATGAATATATTGCAGCGATAGCAATACTGCTACTCGAGCTGAGGAACACTGCAGAGCCCCTCTCGTATATAAACGTAACTTTAGCAGAAATATAAAATTATTACTTAGGTAATGTATGTTATATACAATTAAAATGTTCATTGCTCTAATACGCTGATCGTCGGGTTTTTTTCGAGCCTCGTAGTGGTGGCATGTAGGTAATTAACTTATTGTTCCTGCCTATAAGCTATATTTGGTTCCGGTGCGTAGTTTCTTGTGAAATGCTCTGGTATATAATCGATATTTGGTTAGGGTGTGAAGTTACGTCATGATGTGTATGATTCATTACACCTGGGACTGCGAAACTCTGGTAGACGTGATACGAAAATTGGCTCACCATATGTGTTGTCCGACCTCGGCGTTGGATCAGCCGGTTCACTAGACATGTGGTCCAACGTCGGTGTTGGGCCACCATGCGGTGGCCGGGAACATATTTTCCGGGACTTGAAGTCACCCGTGTGTTCTATACACGCCTAACATCGCGTAGTGGAGCCGAAAAGGTAGTTTTTGTTGTGATTTCTAAATGTTTTTGTTGTGTGGTGATTTTTAAAATTTGATTCTGGTGTTTCTGATTTCTTCTGTCACCATGTAAGGATATTTTGAATACCCTCGTTGGTGAGTACTGGTCTAATTTAATTACGTCGCATCTACGTGTCCCCAGCTAGATTCTCTTTATTAGTTATTTTCGTTCCTTTGTGTTTTTTTTTTAGAGAGAGGGGCCCATCGTTCCAAAGTTCCATTTCATTCTACCCCATGCCATAGCATGGCTATTTACACGCTGCATTTCAGGTCTGCATTGTATTTCTACGGCTAAGATTCTACCAAATTCTACATTCTGTACTCCAGTATGACTTTTCAAGTAATGCAAATCTCTACTTCTCTCATCATGCAGAGCATCTACTTTCTCGCCTATTTCTGCGAGTTCTACTCTCCTCAACTCTTCGTTTGCCAGCTAAATCTAGGAAAACATATTTTTATAAACTTTCAGTATCGTACAAAAAAATGAACTTCCCTAAATTATGACGAAGTTGTACGAGACAATTACATTCTTATTATAAGTTTTATATCATAATGTTATTTTTTGGTTGGTCATATGTAACTATCATTCTATAGGCTGTATGCATCCGAAAGACAAGTATTATCCACTGAATATTTTAATTTTCTAATGGCCTAGTGATTAATGTGAAATATGTTTTTTATGTAAACGCCTTCATATAGCACTCTAATATATATCAATGTATAACAGTTGTATACATGAAATTTCTTGTCTGCGTGTAGACATTCAAGATCCTCTTTACTAACAAAACAAAGTTAAAAAGATTTTATTCTTGTGGTAAACATAAATATATTTTATATTAGCACTATACTGAGATTCCCAATCATGTTTATTTAAAATTATGGTTACCCCAAATTATAAGACCATTCATATTCATTTTTTATATTTTTTTCTGTGTTGATATGTCAACAGGGATATTAATTATTTATTATGATTCATATACTCATGCCCTACTATGTTATAATAATTTCAATAAATATACAAAAATGAATTTAACACACCACCACAATTAATGTGTTTTAAAATTCATAATCTAGTTGATTTACCTCTGGACCTAATATTTATTACTATTTGACAAGCAAGTATTAAGTCTTGCCCGTTTTATAGGATATTTTCATCTTTTTGTGCCATATACGATTCCCAGCATGACTAATGAGTTTCTTATGCCACACACACACACACACACACACACACACACACACACATACACACACACATATATATATATAAATTTTATATGTTATTTCTCAATCCTTCTGTTATGTTACTGTAGCCACTTTTATGCAATGTTATGTGGTGATTCTATTTCTGAGAGCTGAGTTTTTTTCCTTTTGAAGTGGACCTACTACTTAATTTTTTCCCCCGTTTATCGTGCATGCGACACAACTGGTGGCAGATTGCGTGGTTTTCTTTCTACAAGATGGTACCAACGGCACAATGTGCGTTTACATATCTGTATTGCTGTCGATGGTAAACACATGCTGTGGAAAGGCCTAATGTGAAGCGTTCCAAACATATCTGTGCTCTTCTGTACCATGCATACGGATGCGATTGGTTTGTCCTATTTTTGTTGTGCGTTTGTACGCACTCGTTACTCAGTACAGTTAATGATCAGGAAACAAATCTCCTGAATTACGTTGATATATGAATAAAATATAATGTATTGATGTCAGACTTTCACTCACATTGCCCGTTGTCCCTCCGCTGAGGTGCTCTCCTTTGTCCAATATCGCATTTCGTGCCTCTTGTTACATTAAGGTAAGAACTACGCTGCTGTAAGGAAGCGGCCCCACCAGGATGAGTCAGGCACGTGTTGATGGCTTACAGCTGAGTACAGGTCGACTACCCATGCTACCAGCCTACTTAACATTATCATATTTGCACATTATTTCTGTCCATGCACGTGTTACGAATAGTCACTTTGCGCAAAATTACTTGCCCCCGTACGTCATTTCATTTAACGAAAACTGCATTCCGTGATCTGCAACCGTTCCGGAAATTTTGGGGGTGTCCACGATAGGCTTACCACACTGTATATGTACCTCATAGCCAGTAATTTGAACCAAAGCATCACAAAAATAAATAGGCATATATCATTGAAAATACTCACGCAGGTATCTTAAGACAGAATAGAGAAAATAAGTTACTTTTCACGGCTGGCTGGTGACTGAATAGCAGCGTCAACAGCGAATTGATACTGCGTATCTCCTACCAGATTTTATTTCAGTTGGGTACTTCGAATTTTTTGTCAGACGGAGTAAAAATACCCTTGAAGTATATTGAGAAGTGTGTAGAATTTGCAATGCCGGGCGTCGTAAGTCGTATATCCTATATTTTTTCTTTTTGGTTTTGGAGTATAATGCTGCGACTAAACATAATTTTAACTCTCCCCGTACTCCCTGTGCACAATTGTCAACGTGTTGCACGGGAAGTGAAGTGGAAAGATATTTGGGCTGCTCTTACTATCGATATCTTCAGAGTCGATGAGGCTGTTTGATGGAGCGGGGGAAACGGGAGTTCCCAGAGAAAACTCACTACCAACGGCATCGTCCGGCACGATTCCCACTTGCGAAAATCCGGAGTGACCCGGCCGGGGATTGAGCCCGGATCTCGTTGGTGGGAGGCGAGCAGGCTAACGGCTCAGCCACCGTGGCCCCTGTTGCACGGAAAGGTTGTATTTCGCCGGTAGTGTACACTATGAGGCTCAGTGCTCAGTAGGGATGGGCTAAACAGTTACTTTCATATAACGAGTTCTATCGTTCCAGTTCCAAGTAAGTAACACGTTCCAGTACCGTGTTATTTTTGTAACAGTTTGCTATGAAATACTTCTCGCCTGTCCAGACGTTCCGGGATGTAACAATTGCGTGGTTCAATGTTGCAAAGCAAGGCGATACGAGAAATAAGGGTTACGCATTAGTAGTAGTCAAGCGTTTGTTTAAGTGAGGCAATCCAAGACGATCTAAAAATAATGGTATAAACGATGGGACGTGTTACTCGTCTAACACGTTTCCAAATTGTAACAGTTTATTATAACTCTTACGTTAAATAACGTCCATACCTAGTACTCAATGATCTTCCCTGGGGGTAACTGACTCGTAAACCGTGCTTCCACTATACGTAACGACTGGTTCATATCACTGATCACCGAACACAGATCCTACTCTTAATGGTTGTGATAACGAAACAAGTTGTTGGCCAGCTTTAAGTACAGCACGCATCAAAAAATTTCTAATTTGTAACACCAGAAACAATAAATAAATGGGGGAATGAAATTATCAAAACCTCCCTCTCCCCTTTTCCTATTACCATTCACACTTTTTAAATCAAACCTTTGAAAAATCACCGTATGTACTACGCGTCTAATTATTTTCTAAGTATGGCACACACTACAAGTGTTTTTCACATATTTTAACATAGAAGTACTTTTTTTTTTTTGAATTGGACTTTCACTTATATTCTATCATTCAGTTATAATATTTCGTTTATCATTAATATGAAGAAAAACTGGGAGGAAAACCTGTGTTGGTAACGCCTAGTAAGAAACAGTTCTTATACAAAATAATATTACATTGATTGCGCACGAATGCGGAGCATTGTCTCCTTGGGGTACTATTCTATACTTGGTTAAGCTTTGTTTGCATGGGGTGGAGGAATATCCTGAAATCAGAACTTGAGCAAGGCTTCAGAAAAGGGGAAATAACCGTGAACAACCTGTAGTCTGTAAGCTTCCTAGCAGAGGAAGAGGTCCTCCATATCCGTGCTCAATAAGTTGGGATCAGGAAATGTCGTGGGCTCATTCGGCAACAAACTAGACTACACAATCATTTGCGCATTCGAGCATCAGTTAACAGTTCATTGGCTGTCTCACGAGTTTGACCCCAGGGGGCAGATTAAATTCACGTTTCTATGGGTGCAACGCAAAATTTGCACCTGCGTTGCACCAGAATGGAATTAAATGTGAAAAAACAGAGGTGCAAAATGTTGCGTACCAGCTCAAAATGTAGAGAAATCTGGGCCCAGGCAAATACATCGGTGCAAGTGCAATTGCTCACGCTGCGCATGCGCAGTCGACACATGTAGCTAACGAGCAACATGGCTGTCATTTTGTAATTGTCAAAAATAAGTTTAGGTTAATAGTTGTCGGTGGCAAATTGTGTAAATTACTAAATTAGAGTGACTTCAACAACAAATTGAAGTGTATAGAATGGAGAAAGGATGTTTCCTGGGGTGGGTTATCTTTTCACATAAGATAAAACACGTTTATTTCCATCAAACTAGTCCCAAAAATATTTTTTTATTGAAGTGCTTAATATTGTTTGCTTAATATTTTGGAAGGAGATTTGTTATGGAATACAAAAGAGTATTGTTTCATTAACTGCCGAAGGGAGTGGCGAAAATCGGTGATAAAAATGCTTATGGGGCAACATGCAACACGAATATCATTAGTTTGCGAATTTAATATAAACTACAAACATAACTTAGGTCTACATAAACCTACATATTCAACCTGAGCACTGCACCGATTTCATTCGCGGAGAAAATATCAGCCATACGCAAATTCGTATTGAAATGAAAAGAAAGAAATAACGCCATGAACAGCATGTTATATAAACAAAAAAGAAGTAAACACAATATTAGGTCGGTTACGCTTCGAACAGTCACACATCGTATTAACGCTTATGATATACGATATCGCTCCTCTTCTTTAACCTAAATAACATCAAACACACAATCTCAAGCGTATCTGATATTATGTTGCATCATTAAAAGTGTAATTTCTTGTCTGCTAAAAATATGTAGTTGTCCACGTATTAATAACCAATCGTCACACTTCATCAATTAGTGAAATAAGCGGCTCTCCACGTCCATACGTCGCAGTAAAAACATAACACCTTCCAGTTGTTTAGGTCATAACTACTACACAATGTCAACAACTTTTAGGAGCGAAAAAATATTATTCCCGGCCACTTAAAAACACAGTAGTGCATGTAAAATCCTTAGCAACTTATGTATCCATGTGGCCGTGAACACCTTGTAACAAATAATTTCATTGGCCACTGTTGTTCGAGTAGTGGGAGTGAAAATGTGTGGCCAAAAGAGCCCAGCCCACCTGCGTTCGGTGTATTTAATTGCGCCTGTGGTTATGGGTGCAAGTGCAGCGGGGTTTTATTTCCGTTGCGTTGCGCCGGTGCAAGTGTTAGTTTCTTATATTTAATTGACCCCCAGACCAGGTAGCACGGGATTCGTTTCTTATTTTCCTTGCAGGTACGTTATTGGTCGAAAGTCGTTCGGGGTGTGGCTAACAAACTATGAATCAATAGAAGCACAAACACATAGGTACATGTGAATGCAGTTTTAACTTGTCCTCAGATGAATCCGTGAAATTTCCGGGTCTCTGTCAGTAAAGTGTGCCGCTAAAGAGGCTAAAAAAAGGGGGGGGGGAGAGAGTTCGTACGAAACTCTTAGCATACCCCACTTTTTCAGCACCGGATTTAAATTAAAATAGTTCGGAACCCATTATAATCAATAATCGCTGATCCTCCTATGTTTTCTGCGCATAATTGTGCCACTTGAACTTCAAACTTTAACACTGTGAACTTATTTTGCAAAGCCCCTGCTCATGGAATGTTGATGCATATGAGTAGAAACTTAAAAAATATTTCGTTGATTAATTTCACGAAAAGCTAGAATTCAACGACTAGAACACTTACGTTACTTCTGCAATTGGTCCACGTGCTATTTGACACTTTCCGGAAAATCCATGAGCCAATAATAAGTATGCAGTAAAATTCTGGCCCAATTGTCGCCTTCCACGGTGACAGCAAGTAACCAATGAGTTCATATATTCTATTCATGGTTACTTCCAACTTTTCTGAAGCCATGCTAAAGTTCTATTTTCATGACATATATTCCTCCGCTCGTGCAAACGAAACTTAACCAAGTATAGACAGTGACACCAAAGGGACAACGCAACGTATTTGTTCGCACTCAGTTCAATAACATCTTGCATGAGAACTATTTATTAGTACGTATTAACAACACATGCATTATGTCCGTATCATTAATGTTAATAATAAATGAAATATTGTATTTCAGACATGAAAAGTAAATAAAATTTCAGTTTAACCAGGTATTATTGTGTTAACACACGTGCAAAACACTTACAATAAGTGAAATATTTAAGAAACAACCAAACGCGCTATGATTGAGTTGATTTTTCGAATGTATGGTTAAAAAAATGTGAAGGTATGGCGAACAGACTATGTATGCAAGAGTGTATATAAGAGAGTGAAGTTTAGCCGATAGGTCACTGAACTCGTAAATGTTTCAGATCTCTACATTTGAGAAGTGTGTGTGTGTGTGGAAATAACAGCTTCAAATGTTTGACTGAAGAAACGAATTCAGACGGAAGACATAAAAATAAATTTTTTTTAAAAATATTTTTCCTTAGTGTCAAACTGAAAAGAAAATATAATTAGCAAAGAATGATGAGTCAACAATATGGCTTAATTTTTAAATTGACACAACATACTAGCAAAAGAAAACGTTTAGTAAATGCAATATTTTTAACAACTTTTGTTATAGTCTATGACAAAAACTTTTATTTTTCAAGGAACATAGGGATTATCTTTTAGCCATGTAGGCTTTCATACTAAGGCTTATTTAGTGTAAAACGACTTAACTTAATAAATATTTCTGTAGACCAGTAAAAATGCTTTGTTAAAAATCACTTACAGATCATTAATTCTAGCACTGACTGAATTTCAGCCCTTTAGAGGTGATTTATAATCTTTTATAAATAATTTAGTGGAGTATAGCCTCTTGTAATGAATATATTCTACTCGCTGTTCTCGCGACATCATTCTCGTGAACTTCAGGATTTGTTTACATATATTAAAAATAGAAATAGAAAATTGAAATAAGGTGTGAATAGTGTCAATCGAAATTTAAACATAATAATTTCAATAATCAAAATAAATAAATACATTTAAAAGATTTAAATATTAATAACATATAATTTACAATTTTTTTGTGTTTGTATGGAAATTAATGCAGTGCCTACGACTTCATTCGCGTGGACTTTGGGATTTGTTTAAATTCTTTTAAAATCGAAATTTCACTTCGCTTAGGTTTTTTGGAGATATTAAAATACAGCCTACCAGCGCTTCGCTCAGGTTTTACGTTTAAAATAGAAATATCGCTTCATTAATGTTTTATGGAGTTATTAAAATACAGCGCGTTATCGCTTCGCCAAAGATTTATGGAGTGAATTAAATAAATACCTAAATAATTGTTACTTTACTATCCGAAATAGTTTTATCGTCGCGTTAGTATTGGTTGTTTGATAATATGTTATTTTATTATGTTTTTCCGAAAACTAATGTATCTTTTTCTATGATGCGTATTATATAAATGATTATAAAAAAAACTATTATTGTTTCTACAATTCTTCTTGACAATAATTCTTTTGCAAAAAAAGAAAATATAAAACATAAAGCAAATTATATGGGAAAATTAATTTACTTCAAAACCATCTGAAATATCGAAATGAAATAAAGAGCAGATTTCAAATAGAAATAAACTCTGTGATCTGTGAAAGTTTTATCCAAATGGATTCAGCCGTTTCGGAGCCTATTCTGGACAAACATCCAGAGAGACAGACAGACAGACAACAATTTTAAAAACAGTTATTTATGCTTTAACATCGTTTAAATATTATATTACGCTTATAAGTCGGTATCAATATTGAAATATTGGACAATTTTATTTATTAGTATATATTATATGTATATTCTCCGTCAGGTAGTTATTCATTTATATGATTTTTAAAATGGCGATTTACTTATTCAGATTACTAAGGTAAAGATTTCGAGTGTATAAGGGGCCACGGTGCTGAGCGGTTAGACTGCTCGCCTCCTCCCCGACTGGGTCATTCCTGGATTTTCGCAAGTGGGAATCGTGCCAGACTATGCCTCTGGACGAAGGGTTTTCTCGGGTATCTCCTGTTTCCCCCACCCTTTGCTTTCTGGCACTGCTCCATTCTCACCTCATTTCACCCTCATCGGTTCTCAAGACCTCGTTGTTACGAGTTTCTCCAAATCTCTCAATTCGAGTGTGTACGTCTGCATCTAGCTATCCTGACACCATGGGACACCTCTGAACACGATGTTCATGCTTTCACCTATGTTTTTCTTCCAGTGCATCAAGGGCCAATTTGAGATTGAGAGCGGCATACAAAGTGCAGGCTAATCATGTTCATAGCACTGGACTTGCAAAATGCTGGGGGAGGAGAGATCGCGCGGCTTGGATCAATAGGTTTTGGCCGAAAATGTGACTCTTAAATTAAATGCCGACTTTTGCCTAAGGATTCATTTGGCCGAACATTCGCGTGTTGAATCCATAAATTTAATTGCCTCGCTCAAGTCAACTTAGCTATGCTTTATGGGATTGGCCAAACAGCCATTTGGCAGGATAGGTGTGTGGTAAAACAAGAATTTTGCAGGAAATTCTACCAAACGAATTTTCAGCCAAATAACGGGCTCATTAAGTGGGAAAACTAACAGTGCAATTACGGTGATTTAACTTTGTCCAGAGAAAAGAGAGATCTGGAAGTTTAAACCATGAAACCTCGTCGAAAGACAACTTTTAGTAGAATAGAATGTGCAGCTAAGAACTTACTTGGAAGACAAAAATAGATGTAATAATTTATTGTGAGTGTAAATGCTTGACATCATTCCAGAAGGAAGAAGGCTAAAGGAAGAATTCTAGGATTTTAAGTTGGTATACTACAAATCTGAAAATTGATCACATAGAAGTCATTTGTCGGCGCAAACGTTTCTGCCAGTGCAGTAGATACTGTATTCAGTGGGAAGTCTCAGTAACCTATAAGAGCACTTATATATCATAAGGTACACAATCCGAGACCCGCGAGATACTTAATTGCCTGCTAAGGCGCAAGCATTGGTCCCTCATGCTAATGGAATCTGTTGGATTGAATGAAAATGGCAAAGTAAACAGAAAGAAAACATCAAATATTAAGATCGCAAGTTCCGGAGTAGTTAACGAACACTCCAACATTTAATAACTTGTCCCGATAAACAATTTTCATTCTAAATTTCCGCTCAATACTTTCAGCACTCCGCGAAATGACGTAGCGAAATTTTGGCTCTCAACAATTTAGATCCGAAATCTCTACATGTGTGTGTGAAGAGCTGAACATTTCATTGGTCGTCGCTTAGTGCTTTCACAATGCATTTACTTCGTTTGCCCACGGAGAGGTTATCAGGTGTACACTTGATATGGTTGCTAATATTCCATTGTGTTCAAGTGTGTGGCGACAGTCACGTCTACCATATAACAACAGCGAACCGAGTAAATAGTCTTTATAAAGTTCATCAAGCTCAGTTACGTATTTTATGCACCGAGATACACGTTTTGTTGAATCAAACAAAGTTTGTTTGGAGTAACCAAACAAATTGTTTGTACAGGGGCAATGGAAAGTTTTGTTGTGGTAACCAATAAAATATTTATTTGGCTCTACGTACATGAAATATTTTCGGTTAATATAAAAAATACACAGCGTTGTCGCTGCAGTTTAAGACGCTGCGATGCAGTAGAATACATATCGTAGACGCAGGGCTACCAACAGCGATTTTCGTTGACTTTTGACTTCGGCACTTTTCAATGACCATAACTAAGTTTCAATAACCAAACTTACGAATTGGCGACACAATATTTACTTTGATTTTCGTCCTGAAAAAATTTCTACATTAAAATATTCTATTGTTTTGATGGGGATACGTCTTTAATTTTGCGACCATAGTGGGAGGCAACCCAGAAAATACGATGATAACAAAATCGAGGGATACAGTTTGGCATTGCAGCTCCGAGTTTATCGTCTACGTTCAAAATTCAATTACACCACTCGATTGCCAAAGTATCAAAGAATATGTTATACGTTGAATGAGGACTGCGAAGCATCGCGCGCGGCGTTGTGAGGACAATGGTGAAATGAGGGAAAGGGGGGGGGGGGGAGCCGCAATTTTGAGTTCGTTTCGCCGCGTCTCATAACTTCCGCCCAGTATAACTTTGGACTAGGAGAAGCTACGACGCTCGTTTAAGTTTCAATCGACAGCTCTCGTCAAGATAAATCGATTGCATTTATGAATTGTGTGTGGCGTGGTTATGGTCATATAAAAAATTAAGAAACTTTTACAAAATGTCGGCCTATACTCGTCAGAAAGCAAAGTCGAAATACAGAAATCGTACACGGTTGGAAAGAGCATCTCAAAAGCAATTCAGTGATACCAGTAAAACCCCATATGATCGAGTGAAGCGGTGCTGGGAACGTAAAATAAACATCGAGGCGTCCGAGCGCGTCAACGTAGACGTATTCACGCATAATAAACGGCCGTGTCCCCAACACGGAATGGACACAATTACTTACAATGAGGCCCATATGACAACTAGATATGCCCTTTAAAGGACAGTAGACACAGACTTTTACGAGATATGTGCCAGATGGGCAGATGAAGCAGTCTCTATACGAAACGATCGCCAACTCCAAGAAAAAACTTAGTGAGATAATTCGTTACGGAAAATGGGGTAGAAAAGATTCGAAGATATATAACGTTACGTGATTATTAAGGCAAATACACAACCTTGAAAAGCGGGAATTAAAATAAGTTATAGGCTGTTCACTGTAAAGTGAGCACTTTTGATGCCCTAAGTTACATTTCCTATCAGACATTTTTTATTCTCTAACCACCTTTTTAAAATAAATATGATCATGGAATAACCACAGTGTGTATATTCCACCAGACTCGGACGTTAACGTCTAAGGATAAAATAAAATATATTTTCTGACTGATATCCCAAATAAGAGAGCTTTCAGAAGTGCTCACTTTATTGTGAATTGCCTATATTTGCAAAACCTCAGGAACTGCGTGAAACAAAGAGACAAATTCGCGATTAGTGTTAGCTTGATTTTATATGTGCCATCTGTGAATATTCGGTAGGTAATAACATCGCTCGTTATTAAGAATTAAGGGGTGTCGTGTTATTAACAAACAAACGTGTGTTGCTAGGAGGTGTTTATTGATTGTCACGACATAGTGATCGTGTGGATCTCAGGTTAACATTTCTCGAGAAAACATGCGACGTTTAAAAAGATGCCTTAGGTATCCAGCCAGGTGTGAAGCCTGTTTTACCAGGTATCGTCTTTACAGCCCTAATTTCCTAATGCTGGGTGATATTACTACCAGCCAAAGATTTACAGATGAGAGATATCAATACAGGTTAACACTATTCACAATTTTTTTTTGTGTCATTTTACATAGTTTCTGGGCTTTTCAAAGTAACTAATTTCAATTCACACTTTTCAACGCCTTGTCTCTCCGTTAATAGTCACGTAAGGTCACAGATCGTATTACGTTTTTACCTAATTTACATAACAAATAAATTCACAAAGTTTATATACAAAATGTAAGATAACCGTGTATAATACAAATAAAATAGTATGTAAAGGCTGTTCATTATAAAGTGAGCACTTTTGAAATCAACCTTAGGGAAACGTCACTGTCCCTACCTGCATATATTTCAACGGGCGCCCTGAAATACATGCTCACAGTAAAGTTGGTAACGATGGATGGGAAATTGTTCCGTATCTCAACATCGAACAAAAAGTGTCATTCCTTACAACTGAAATTATTTATTTCGCTTTCGGTTTATTTTTGAATACATCTAAGTATAAACATTAACTGCTTTGCTGGATATTTACTTTTCAAATAATTTCACAGTTTTTTTGACCGACGCATGAATAAATTGATGAGGCCCACGGCAATGTTAATATTACATAAGGCGGAAGAATACGCAACGTGCATACAAGTAGATTTCAAGCAGGACTTTCATAAGGGCTCATTTTAACATGAGTAGCCTATAGTAGTATGTTATCAAATCTGAGCATTAGCCCTCTAAAATATATATTTTACAGTTGTTCATACATGTATCTATACATTCATACACATACACCGTTAACATGTATTGCTTGCTTATAATATAAAAATATTTCGGTTTTTTTTATACATTACAGTACAACATTAGCCAGCAAACACAACCTGTCGGCAAAGTGTCGGCAAAATGTCGGCCCGATACCTGTACTGTCGGTAACTGTCGTTTCAATGCCAGAAGATAACCATCAGACAACGGCGTGATGTCTTTTTTGAGACAGATTGCAAGCCGTTCGAAAAAAAGACAATGGCCCGCTGTATTTTATAGAATAACTGATGGATATCACCAAAAATATGTCGGCATGATATCACAGAGTAAACATGTTGCAAGCATCTTAAAAATGTTTCTGGGCCTATTCCCAAACAACATCTTTGTCTTTTCGTTAAGCTGGCCATTATCTTATTTATTCCAGCCCGGTAATTTTTTCGAGACAAGGCTCTTTATCACAATAATATATAAATATTATGTCTTTTTGCCGACCAACTTTTGGAAAGTGTTTTGAACAGGCAAGATATTAGCTAGCTGTTAATGGCATGGTGTCTTTCTTGAGACCGTGTGTTAACCGTTAGCATGTTTTTTCCTGATTTTATGTGTGTCACATGGTAGCGAATGGCATTTGTTAACTTTGAAATTTTGGTAAATTGGTACAACGATCCTACTGATATATTAAAAACTAACAAAACCTATTTTGTTTGCAAGCCTCTGTAGAATTATTTTTAAAATAATCTGTGTTTTAAAATTATTTGGTATAATGTGATGGAATTTATACATTCCTTTATAATAAATTGTATCACGGTATATAATAAATTACTGGAGAGTATCAACAAGTTGCCCCGTGATATATAGGTTAGTATGCGAGATTGTCAACTCAAGGTTCTAAGGTTCTAATCCTGCACTCGGCAAGCAAAAATTTTTCACATTATATAATGTGTTCAGAAGTAAATGAAATGAATATATGTAAGGAGGAAGTTACTATTACTAAAGTTTTTAATTGATAAGTTAGGTTCTTCATTGTTTCAATGCTTATTACTGGACATCATGCCGCTGCAGGCCCGGCATCGTAACAACACCCAGCCGTCGCAGACCCGGCATCGTAGTGACATCGAGCTGTCGCAGGCCCGGCATCGTAACAACATCGAGCCGTCACGACATCCAGCCTTGTAACGACATCCAGCCGTCGCAGGCCCGACACTGTCGGCCAACAATCCATATTTCCATCGTGTCACTTCCGGCATAAGACAGCGGCCCGGTATCGGCTGGCCGGAGTTTGTCGGCTAGCTTTAACCAGCCCGATTTTGGCCCATATTTTCCGTGTTTTCTGGGTAGTCTCGGAAATTATATTATTTGCGTATTTTAAAGATCATTCAAGGTCATGGGGTCAAGGTCGATGTAGTCTGCATCTAACATGACAGTAGTAGTCTTTAATGTATTATGCTTGCTGACTTTTATGAATTTTTCTCGAATTTTGGTTTTTAAGGTCATTCAAGGTCATTGGGTTAGTTGCTATTGGGCACTGTCTTCCAAGACGGTGGATGGGTGATGTATACCAAGATGGTGGTCACCTACCAAGATGGCGGTCGCCTACCAAGATGGTGGCCTCCAGTAATGTATAAACAAATGTAAAATGAAAAACAAATATGGCAGCCTCCAGTAACATATAAAAATATATGGCTGCCTCCAGCAGCATGTAAACAAATTACCAACGAAAAAATCAAGATGGCGGAATGATTATAGGTGAGGGGAGGTGGGTGCGAGGGAGTCAGTCGTCTGCTGGATTCGAACATAGGTGAGAAATTGGTGGTGTGGTGGGAGACCTCAGGAAATTATAGTTTTTAATTAATTTTTTTATAAATTTTTAAGTGGAATTTTTTAAGGGAAAACGGAAATTTGGAGGGAAAACGGCTAAATTTCGAAGGAAAAAGGGAAATATGGCTTCTGGGGTTAAGACTTTTTAATTAAGAAAAAATTTGAAATATAATTTTTTAAAAATAAATTTTTTACCATTTTTTTGAAATTTTTTTAAGAATTTCTTAAATTAAAACTTTAATAATATATTTTTATAAATGTTTTAATCGATTTTTTAATTTTTAAATCATTTTTAACTAAATTTTTTGTTATAATTTTTTTTTTAATTTTTACATTTGTAGGCCAAAGGTAAAAAATTAACAACAAAGGTCAAAGGTCTTAGGTACTGATCCTGGTCACCTGGCTCGGAGTCACTGATCCCAGTGACCGGAGTCGCTGGTCCCTGTCAGCATTTCTGGGGGGGGGGGGGAGAGTCATTTCTGAGAATCCTTTTAGTAATATTTCAATAATTTTTAATAATAACATTTTTCGAAATTTTTTTTAGTATTTTTTAGAATTTTTTGGAATTTTTTGGATTTTTTAAAAGTTTTTTTCTAGTGTTTTTCAGGTCAAAGGTCCTCGGGGCCAAGGTAAAGGTCAAATGTCACGGGTCAGAGGTGAAAGGTCAATGACATCCAAGATGGCGGTCGGGTGACATAACAAGATGGCGGCTCCCCAATTCTGCCATCCTATGCCCGATGCCCTTGGCCGTCAATGCCCCAAATCCTACTATTCACCTTGTTAGCAAGTTCTCACGATTGCGCCACGTGAAAAAAATTAAGCTCTTACGTCATGCTTCGGGAACCACTCGACCGATTATCGCAGGACTTACTGTAGTGTACAAGTAGTGCTATGGTAGGATAGCATGCCACTATAAAATTATAATAATTGAGTTTATCAGCACCTAAAATCATAATGAAAGCCATGTGAATAGTTGTAGTTTATAATGCCATATCTACTGAAGTAATTGACCAGTTTCAACCAATCTTGGGGCACTGGTAGTACCTACTAGAAATATTAAATGTAACTATCCAATGCGATTTTTATCTGACATTTGAATGAAACATCACTTTAACTCTCAGAACCAACTAACCAATTACTGCTAAATTTGTAGTACAAGTAGTCCACGCTAAAGTTATATGTGATGTTAAAATACAAAACTCTTCTTTTCAAAACGGCAGCCATATGGACATTTTTAACAAGTTTGTACTGTAGTTAGAACAGTTGACTAAAACTAATGAAACCTGAAACCATCATTACCCATTCGCCTTTAATAGGCCATTGAATTCGTTCTTTTTTAAACGTCAGTGTTCATGAGTAAGTCATACTGCTTTAGATACACATTCATGTCAGATTATGTGCCGCTTCATTAAGAATTTAAATTGCTGCTATTTTCCTCTTTGTTGCTTCGCACTCCGCTTTGATCTTCTGCGACACTGTAATGAGATTCAGTGCCTGGTTTAACTTGCAACCTATCTGCACGTCATTACGTTCCTCAGAAAGAAACGTGTTCTCAATTGCCTCATGATATGCTAAACACGATAGACCGATTCACGGAAAGGTATTTCATAAAAGACTGAAATGATTTAAATAATGTGCATAAAGCGAATTAAATACGTCTGAATTGTACTCGTCCCGTAATTTCCGTGTGACAATTCTTTAGACAAAACTCAGGTGCCAAAAGTGCATAACCGTAATATTATTTTCCTAACAACAAAAAAGGTATACATATTATTTTTACCGACGTAAACCTCTTTCTCATTTTTCTATAATAACTGTTTAATATCAAGTACATAGCACATCTGATACAGCGGAAATTTTTTGTTAAAGAAAAGTAGAATTTGTAACCCAGTGTCTCTAAGCATACCTACTGCCATGCATGTCTCTCCGTACGCGTGGGCGCGCGTGTGTGGGTGTGTTTGTGTCCTAAAAGCATTTACAGCCCTAGACAGAATTTCACCAAATTTAGTACGTTAATATAACCTAGTAAAACGCCCGAATTTCGTCGTTTTGAAATTTATACAACGCTTATTTTCGAAATTGTGTCGTATGAAATATTTTAGGTTCTATGCCATCTCAAGAACTATATTACCTGTTTTAAACAAGAATTATTCTGACTCTCTCTACTTGTAGAAATTCGTCCACTATTCTTAAAGGCTGAATAATTGAAAATTTACGCCATATTTCAATAAATAACCAGTTCACATAAATTTTGGCATTTTACTAATGTCATTTTAACAGAGGAAATATTGAAGAAGAACGCGTTAAAGGGTTTTAATAAACAGCGATATTAAGTTGGTAAGACATATGGAACGCATATACTGAACTAGACCAATTACAGTGGGCTAAAATATGCTAAGTTTACTTCCGAGAAAAATCCGAAATCGGTATTTAAAAAAAACCACAGATTTTAGTCTTCACGTACCTAAGGTATATCTTTAAATTTCCCATCCCTTCATACGTGATACACAATTTAGACTGACATCTGAAATAATTACATTCTCTTGCTGTTCGCAGTGAACTACTCAAGAAAATCGTAACTCTCTTATACGTTCCAAAAAAAAAAACTACAAAAAATGTTTAAATTATACAAACGGAATTTAAGTATTCATATGAAATATACTGTCAAAAGAGGCTTGTGTGAAATAAACTAAAATAACCTCTACTTAATGAAACGTGTACGGTGAATGATTACTTCTGTTTCTTAAAAATAAGTAATTTTATCTTAGGTCTTATTTTTCTTCTGGAGATCCTAGTACCAAAAACAGGATACCTTCAATGTGAAATGTGTTTTTTTCCTATTTGCAGACCATTGTTATAAAAATTGAAAATGCATTTCTTCGAGAGGAGAAAGGGACACAGTCAATGAGCTTCAAGGATGTGAAGAGAGGTAAACGTAACTGAAGGCTGTTCACGATAAAGTGAGAACTTTTTAAGGCCCTCCCAACCGGCATCAACCCCTAATAAATATATCTTATTATAGCCTCAGGAATTAAATTTTGAGGGTGGTGGAATGTATACACTGCGTTTATTGGTCAAATTGCTGTGTTTATATTAAAAAGCAGCAGGAAGATGGAAATTGGATGAAAGGAAAAATTTAGAAGGGCCTTAAAAAGTGCTCACTTTACCGTGAACAGCCTATAGTCACTTATAATAACTGAAGGAACAGAACCGGTTCGGAAATACAAAACCAAGAAAGGGGAAAAAGAATTGTCACGATTGTCACGTGAGTAGGAATGTTTATGAAAACAAAATTAATGGAGAGGGCTAATATTTGTTTGGAATCCAGCGCATGTGCGCAAGAGGAAAATGTAAATGTAGATTAACAGTGGGAATTGAAACTACCCGTAATTTCAGTTGAGCTTTAGTGGTGTATATCTCGGTTCAGTATCGAAATATTGTTAAAAATATCACCAATCAAAAAGGTTGTTTTTATTTATCTATGTCTATGCAAGGAAATTTCCGTTAGTGGCACCAAACCGTTATTCAGGGGGAGGGGGGGGGTTACAAAAATTAATTAATTTTTCTCCTACTTTACTCATACTGAGGCAGGTAAAGAAGAGGTTTCTGCAAACAGGAGTCAAAATTATATTGACTTATAGTGGAAAAGGTTGGCCTTCAGTGAAAGGCAGAAATGTAAGGCACAGGCATTATAAATGGATGCAATAAGGGGATGAGCTAGAATATATAGACTGGAGAAAAGAAAAAATAAAGCCATTACGAAGCTAATGGATTTGGAGAAACTAATTACAGAAAGAGATCAGTAGAGAGCCCTGCAACCATATGGCCATGTTAGAAGAATGGGCGGGATAGAGGTTCGATGAATCTTATAGAGTAGACATCGTCAGTAATAAGGGAGTAAGGGCGGAATATATTTAATGAAGAGTGACCAAGACCAGAAAGGAAGGAAGTGCCAAGATTGAAATGAAGACAGAGAATACAGGGCAATCGCTAAATATTGCAAGGTCCATTAAAAGTGAAAAGTACGCGAGATTTTTCCTACTCTTTTCCTCCTGAGGTTGAGGTTGGTAATATTTTTGGGTAGGTGGAGAAAATGCGAGTGGCGAGAAAGGATAAATTTGAATTGAGGTGGGGATAAATGGGCCTTGAGAATCGGAAAAGTGGAAAGTCAAAAAAAGTCGCAAATGAAAAGGGATGAAGCAGTATTTATTAGTTCTAATAATTTTTCATTTCTTACAAAAATAATCTTTAAACTTAGAGGTCCTCACGGATGAAAAGACCAGTCTTTAGGTCCAGGGCAGTTTGAAGCAAATGTCGAAAAGTAAACATTTTGATTATAACACGATAACACCTATCTGAATGAACAGCGCCGAATCTTTGAGACCACTTTTCGGTGAGTGAAGATGTGGCGAAAGGGAACAAAAGTAAGCGGATAAAGATGAGTTTTGGCTTTCTGAAAACTTTGGTGCCAGCCTGCAACGTCGTGGTTAAATAGTCCGACGTACAAAGTTTCAGAATTACACCAATTCTGAGAACTGAGAGAAACACTACAGTTACCGCTGTAGTGTTTCTCTGGGTTTCTATACTGCGGGCAGTTGCTATCGGTAATACAAAAGAATGCACACTCATATTGAAAGTAAACATTAAGGAGCGCAACTCCAACACAGAAAACTATTTCTAAGTGAATTAGTACCATAAAACTCTTCGCGTGCTCCTTTGAGCCATTGACTGAATTTCGAAAATTGTCAACAGTGTTCGTAGTTATTCAAATATTATAAAAACACACAGCACTAGCGTCCATAGTAATAGTGCAAATAAAGTTGTGTTTACGAAAAGGTAAAATCAAAATAACTTAACCTTAATACTTATGGGATTCAAAAGCAATAATTTTTCTGCTTGATAGCTTTCATTTATTTATTTATTTGTAAAAATCAGTCTTACATTATAATGAAATCTGACAAACAGAGTTATAAAAATTAGGGTGTAAGGGGAAGTATGGGAAGAATAACAACACATTTGAACACGAATACAGTCGAAACAAGACAAATAAATAGTTAAAATATGCTCAAACATGCCATTAAGGTGACCTTTAAATCAACTTCAAAGATGACTCCTTCGTTTCATTGCTGGTATATTTTAATGCATTCTTTTGGCATCATCAAGGCTTGACACTCCGGAATGGAAATAACAGTGCCACTGTCATTAAGATGATTTCCTGAAACACACACATTTCACTTATAAAATATTGTCCATTAATGTTACTTCTTGGTAACAATAAGTAATAACGAAAATTGTGTAAAAAAAAAAAATCATTTTTGCATTTTTGCCAGGAGCACAAATAGTGAAATTCCACTTTAAAAGAACTCACTGAACAACACAAGATTCAGTAGGCGAAAAATCTATACTGTAAACGACAGATAGTATAGATATTTGAGTGAGGAAAATCTTCAGGCAGAAAGCAATGTCTTAGCGAAGGATTTGTTAGTTTGTTGGCCTTTAAGTAGGTATATTTTTGGAGTCAATATATGCCAAACATTCCGAGACCATGCCAGAATACTGAGCCCCTCAAACTGGATTAAGGAATCGTTTCTCCCAAGAAACTACTTGACAGTCAACCAATAGATGGAGATTAAATTAAGTGGGATTCGAAGTTATGTAGGCCTATGCGCACAGGAAACTAATAGGAAATAAAGAAAGGCATTTTTGGTTTTCCGAGTTGACATGTCTGGTGGAAAAAGAATCTTTGAATATCGGAAGCGTCTCTCAACATCGTGGTTTCAACTGTCAAATAGCACCAGGATATTCAGGAGTACTAAAACACGAAAAGATGCTACCATCCAGTTTGTTTCCGACCGTGATTGTTCTAAACAGATTCGCATTTTAAACTAGTAGTCAAACATCAAATATCCCAGTACAATCGCAGCGTTAAAGCCTGGGAAAACACAATTTAAATTCCACAGACAATAAGTGAACGAAAAAGTAACATTTATTATTGTCAGTGAGAACACCAAATACCTATATGTTTGAAAACCGCCAGGATGACATGTTGCCGTGCTAACTTTTGCTGCCCGGTCAGTCCTGAAGAAACCCGTGTATTATGTGGATTTAACCCATACAACAAATAACTTTTGCTGCCCGGTCAGTCCTGAAGAAACCCGTGTATTATGTGGATTTAACCCATACAACAAACTAAGTATACGCTATTCACGTTAAAATGAGCATTTTTGAAAGCCCTGCTTAAAATCTACTTGTATGCATGTTGTGTATTTTTCCGCCTCATGAAAGATTAACACTGTCTTGAGCCTTATCACTTTATTCATGCGTCGGTCAAGTGAAACTGAAATTATTTAGAAAGTAAATATCTAACTAATTTGCTAATTTTTATACTACGATGCATTAAAAAATAAACAGAAAGCAAAATAAATAATTTCAGTTATTATAAATTGTTACCTAACACTTTTTATTCCACGTTAAGATAGGGAACTACTTACAATCCATCGTCACCAACTTTACTGGGCGCATGTCACTCAGAGCGCCTGTTGAAATATATGCAGATAGGGCAGTGACTTTTTTCTGAGGTTGATTTCAAAAGTGCTCACTTTATCGTGAACAGCCTTTATAGGTATTCACAATATATACACTGTGTTTATTACTTACATGGAAATATTTTATTTAAAGTAGTGTAAGGATAAAATATGGCTAATAGGAGAAAAATAATTATGGCGTCAGGAGTGGTTACGTTACCATGAACAGCCTATAAATATTCGTGTTTTATTCGCCTTCAGTGAGGGTCGACAGAGTCGATGGAACGGTGGCACAAATTGCAGCTGGTTGCACTACCCGAAGAACAGATCTGCTATTCATGCCATCCCGGGGTGGGGCAGCGGCAGAATGAGGCCGGAGTAGCAAACGGAAGTACCACGAGAATCCCCCCGCACCACAGCGATGTCGTCAACATTACCAACATAAAGAGATTTGTCCGCAGACTTCCTGCCGCCGGGACCCATAGGTTGGAAGCTATCGACTTGCCACTGAGACAACGATGTGTGCCAACGTAGTAAGTGTTCCAGTAATAATCTCTCTATAACTGGCAATGTTGCAGTTGATTGGGCACTTTTTGGAAGCCTTGCTTAGAATATATTTTTCTGCCGAATCTGCGCCCTTTCACCATGTGTAAAATGAACATTATAACTGACTTGAACACTACATGCAGGGTCCTCGGTGGCTGAGCGGTTAGGCTGCTTGCCTCCTACCAAAGCGAACCGGGTTCAATCCCCGGCCGGCTCACTTCGGTTTTTCGCAAGTGGGAATCGTGTCGGACGATGCCGCTGGTTGGCGAGTTTTTTCGGGGATCTCCCATTCCCCCGCCCCTTCATTCCGGCTCTGCTCCTTAATATCTCAATCACCCGCGTCGGCTCTCAAGACCTCGTTGTTAAGAGCCGCCCAAATCTCTTCACTCACTCGCTATATGCATGTGTCCATCGATTATAACTATGAAATTGTTTGGAATGCAAGTATGTTAATAAAGTTAATAAAGTGTTAATAAAGTATTATCCTTATTATGTGCATAAAATAACCGAAACTTAATTAAGTAAATTTTGTGTCAAAAAATTAATACGCGACAATTTTAATACAACGATAACCATGTAACTACTTTTTCTACATAGTTGCCAATGTAAATGGTCTAGTACTCAATCAGCCGCGAACGGGCTATACCTAGGGCCACCTGTTTTTCGCGAAAAGATTTACGCGAAGGCTAGGCTTCAATGTTCTGTGGCATACGTGCAGTTTTCCTTTGGTTATTGGCCACGTATCTTTGTAGGGAGACAGTTCCTTACCTGACTGGACCAATCAGAATTAGGTAACTCAGACACTACGTGTCCGTGATTCGCGGGCAGACACCTGCAACGCGTGACAGTTAAAATCATCCAATCACGAAAGTGTATCTGAGCTATAGTGTTGTGGAGTGCAAGTGGTAGTGTTCATCTTTTCGCGACAAACAGGTGGCCCTAGCTATACGAAAATGACGAGATAATATGTCTAAATTGGTTTGCCGGGAAAAATAAGCTTCCAAATGCTGACGACTCAGCATAGAAATATGAACGTCCTTAATTAAACGCTAAACAAAGGTCATTCACGTGTAATTAAGCAGTTTTAAAATCAACGTAAACAAATGTCACTGTCTCTGCTTGGATACATTTTAACGGACAGTCTGGCTGGCAACGCTCCCGGTAAAGTTGGTAGCGACAGCGGGAAAGTACTTCCGTGTCTCGACGTTGAATGAAAAGAGTTAAGTAAATATTCGTGAATACTGAAATTATTTATTTTGCTTTCTGCTATTTTAATGCATATAGGTTTAAGAACCAGTAAAATATTTAGTTTACTAATAATTGCACTTTCACTTGATAAACTAATTAATAAAGTAATCAGATCAATGAAAATATTACTCTTACATATTGCGGAAGCATACACAAAGTGCACACTAGATGATATAATCAGGGCTTTCAAAAAGTGTTCAGTTTACGGTGTACAGCCTATACGTCAGGTAACAGTGGCACATATTAAAAATATTTAAAAAATCATTAATTAAATGACACCTGGGAATCGCAGCATTTTTAAAAATATTTTTTTAAACATGTCACTTATAATCTTGTCTGTGTTCGTATGAACTATTTTTTACATTTACGTTAGTAAGAAAATTTTAAAAACGTTTTTTGATGATATGAATATTTATTATAGTTTCGTGCAGTCTGTTTTTAAAGCTACTATACCATAATTTTTTTTTGTGGCGGAAAGTATTTCGACACAAAATTTTTTTATCCCTTACAACCTGTTTAGAGACTTCGTTCTACACACACCAGTAAATTTTTACTATCTGCCTCTTCACCTTAAGTGGAGTTTCGGACATGTCCATGGGCGAAGTTCTAATTTGGCAATAAACTTGGGACCGAGGACATACGAAAACGTGGACACACGGGCCGTAACGTGCAATGGCCATCTCTTGTGTGTCTTGTCTTGGAATATGCCAGTGAACGTATACAAGGCTTCAAGTGACCAGATCCACAGCAGATAAATGTCACAGCCAAGGAAAACTAGTTAACTAATGCAAAGTCGTCATCACCAATACATTAGATGAGTTTCACGCCAGACACACAGAAGTAAATGCTTATCTTAAACAGTTTTATCCGTAACTACCGACCGCACATCTTCCTTGCTGAAAAATTTAATTACTGTGTGGAATTGAAAGTAAAATTAATATACGATATTAAACACAACGCTGATGAATACAATGAATACAACCAAAGATACAGAGCTTTCTTACGTTTCTCTGTCGTGAACGATGTGGTTGGATCTTGAGGCAGGTGGCAATCAGGTTCCCAAGCAGACAGTGGATACGCAGTCTCTGCGTGCATACATATGTCCAGACCTGTCACATACACACGGTTTCGTGAATAAAATACACATACCTACAATAAAATTTACACGTAGTTTAGACGTGGCTCAGTATTTGATCTCTGTTTTTGACTTTAAGTTAGCTTTACGAGTAATGCTCAAGTCAAATAGAAGTTCTGTGTGAAAACAATAACTTGCTGATATGTACGTACTTAAGTAATGTCAACGTAATTTTTTTTTATTAACTTCGGTACTTTAATATCTTCTCATTGTTATATTCTTGAGTTCAATTTTCTTAAACTTGCCAAAATATTATAAACTAGCTGTTCCGGCGCCTTCGTTCGCGTGGACTAGGATTTGTTTACATATATATATATATATATATATATATATATATATATATATATATATATATATATATATATATATATATATAAAGGGGTAGTGTCAATTGAAATTTATACATAAAAATTTCTATAATCAAAACCAAAAAAATAAAATTTGAAGTTTTAGATATTTATCAAATAGAATTTACAAATGTATTTGAATGTTTGGAAGGAAATGAATGCAGTGCCTGCGACTTTGTCCGCGTGGAATTTAGTATTTGTGTATGTTTAAAATATAAATTTAGCTTCGCCCAGGTTTTATGGAATTATTGAAATACATACCAATATAATTGCTTTGAAAGGTTGTTACTTTATTTTCGGAAAAAGTTTTCTCGTCGCTTTAGTGTTGGTTGTTTGATAATAAATATGTTATTATATTAAGTTTTTCCAAAAAAATAATGTATCTTTTTCTATGATGCATATTATATCAATGATTATTTAAGAACTATTGTTGTTTCAACAATTTTTTGTGGCAATACACCTTTTGTAAAAAAAAAAAAAAGATATGAAACACAAAGAGACTGATATGAAAAAAAATAACAGACAGACACTTCAATTTTATTTATTAGTATAGATATACTGGGCAAAGAAACAATGGATTGGTAGATCGTTATTTCCGTCATTAGGTACTAAACTGCTTCATCTGACGTATTTATTGAATAAATGCTGGAGTGGTTGTTTTACACAGGGTTTGATGTGCACCAGATTATTTAATATTGCGTACTTAACGTCATGTGCAGGAATTGATTTTGGAATGGAATAATATTAACTTCGGTAAAAGATGAGAAGCCTTCAATTAATATTGTATTCAATACGAACAGATATTAAACCATTTTAATTATACAACTGAATCTCTAATCAGAATATGGGATCGACTAACTCTTAACACAATAGCATTGCTTTCCTTCATTAGAGGTCTTCCAGTAAAATACCTATTTTTATTTATCCTTTCTTGGATTTGCTTACCGTATTCGATTATAGGTTTTTATTATTTTTGTAATTGTATAAGTGTCAGACAATATATGCAACTTTAAAGATGTCACAGATTTTGATCAATAGTTTTTCTGCATCAATTTGAAGAAAAAAAAAATTTATTTTTTTTTAAGTAAAATTGCTCCTGACGCAGCTGACTTTGGGATGCACACACATGGGCAAAGTATTTGTCAGCACTGAGTATATGTTGCTGCCAACGTCTGTGGCTTCAGAGAATATGTCCCGAAATATTTAATGTTAATAATGGCTATCACCAGAGGGACTTAGTTTTGTATATACAGATATAGGCTATTAACGGTAAAGTGAATACTTTTGAAACCCGTCTTACTTGAACTAATAGTCAATAATTATAATTAGTCGTGGCCTTAGATGTTAACTTAAGAGTGCGGGAATATACATACTGTTATTATTACTTACATGGTAATATTTATTTAAAAATTTGGTTAAAAAATAAAAGATTGCTGAAAGGAAAATATAACTAAGGCCTCAAATGTGCTCACTTTACCGTGATCAGCATATAACTTCTAAATTTATGCTTATTCACTGTAAAACGCACGTTTTTGGTTATAGTTATATATTTGACGAATCTTATCCACGAGATTAATTCTTTCAGACCAAGATTTTTAAGTCGGTGTACATTTAAAGGTTATTCTAATCATAAATCCGGAGGAAAAAATTGTCTCTAGACCTTAGAGGGCCGCATTTTAAAAAGGGATGACATTTACAATTTATTGGCTGTTAAGAAAATCGTTTTTCATATTGTAAAAGTCTGAGCAAAGCTGAGAGTTCTTTATTATTACCTATTCATTCCATCCGCTTAGCCAATTGAAAGTTATAAGGGGAAATTTTTTTTCAGTTAGTTTTAGTTAATTGGACGCCTTTGAGATTATTATTTAGTTTCTTTTTCCTCCACGTTACGTATTATTCGCCATGGATAACCATTAAAATTGCACTATTCACGCGTCGATTAAGGGAATATTGTCAGACAAAAATTAGTTCTGTATATTATCTCAAATCGTAGCCTATGTTTAGAGTATGTAGATAATAAATCATAAAAATTACACTCTTAATAAAACACGGATTTCTTTACTCAATACCTTAATTACAGTTAAGATCGCCAGTAATTATGGATAGGAGCAAACGCAGTGCGAAAGGGGGAAAAACATCCCCTTTCCGTCGAAATCCTAAAAAAAAAAATCTACCATTTACACCAACCAAAGAGAGAAATTGAAAAGAAACGAAGTTGTAATATCAACGTGAGTAGCTGTTTTGGACACTTTCATAGAAGAGAGGGCTGGCCTCCTTCTATACCCACCAGCATAAGAAAGTTTTGAGTTGCTATCCCACAACATTATGCTTCGATGGCGCTGAAATCAGTTGCAGTTTATAAGAACTTATAAATAAATTGTATACTGTGTGTATAATATACTGTATGGGATTTCCTGATGCTGATTGCTGATTAATATTTAACTGTTTTGGATTACTTGGCTTGAAGTTCTATTTTTACACACCCCCCCCCCCCCCCGGCCGAAGTCAAATTCTGGTATGTCACTAGTTAGGAACAGTAATTTTCAGTACAATCGTGCCGCAAGGCATCGTATAACGGGTCTTCTTGAACACTTATGAGTCCCAATGTCTGTGGCGGTTTTAAACGATCTGTTTATTCAACTGGTGCATTGTGGTACATTTTTGAATAAGTCTCGACGAACTTCATTGAACTATTGACGAATATATACATGGTGCCAATTAAAATTCTGATGTTAGTATTCGTATCTCAAGAATAAATAATGCTACAAGGCTGACTCCATAGCAGTGTAATTTCCCCCTTCCAGTTATACAACTTCTTGTGAAACACTAATTCATTTGGAGCTCCGGTACGGAATAATTGTGGGCGGTCAAGATAAATCGGACATGCTGTATGTAACACGAAATAATTTTTTATATGTGGGATTTCAACACAAGTCAAGAACAAAGCCAAAACACTTTTAAACAATTTAATCAACTTGGAATAAAATTACAATGAATTCAACTTGCGTCAAAAATATTCTTATGAGATCCAAGCCATTTCACAAAGCATAATACTGAATGAAAAACATTTCAATTTAACGTACATTAAAAATATACCTTATAAAATACATAGAGTATTAACAAGCATGGCATACACGTACAAGTTGAGACCAAAATCGTAATATTACGTCTCATTAGAAGCCGAAAATTATCTTAATATATATATATAGCGGAAATCCGCGAGGGCACTAGGATAGAGTCTATCAAAGCCTCACGGACGTAAAATTATACAAACACTTTAAAATTTTCATAGAAAAAATCACAGACTTATTTTAAATAAACGCAGGTGATATAAGCAAAAATATAAATGTATTTGCAGGTGGGTTATCACAAACGTTGACAACTAAATTGCGCAAACAGGTACGATCCTATTCACAAATTCAAACGCGCAACTTTCTGGCAAATCGCTTACAAATAGCCACGGCAAAATTAACATTAATTAAAGATTAAAATATGATAAATACAAACATATTATTCTACTGGGATCTACACATTTACCGTGCAAGATTATACAAAACTGAATCTCGACTGGGCGACCAAAACCAAAATTATAATGCAAACGGAAAGTGCTCAACTCTATTCACCGTGAATTTGTCCAACATGACACCACTCAATAAGCACATCAAAACACTGTAACTGCAACCCACCTGCGAATCGCCCTAGGCCATCGTAGAAAATTTATGTTAACATGATGATTGCCACAGAACTGATAGAAGTGGCGATGACCCAAGTCGACGACGTCCAACCGTCGAGGCGGCCAGGAGCAAAGAGTGACAGAACAGGAACAGGAGCAAAGTTCAATAGACACGAGCCAAGAGTCAGGCAGAAGGCCGAGCACCAGCTTAACATCACTAGTCAATAGGGTATACGCTGTCTACGCACGGGATCCAAAGAGCAGGGAAGGAGAAAGGAGCATCAAAGGAACCGAGACCGAACGTCGGCCGGAGTGGTGAACTAATATCGATAGTCACAAGGAGCACACTCTGCACACTTTGCAAATACCGAATTGGTAAGAGTGCAAATCATCGACTTCGTCATTCTTCGGTAAGGGTTCGGATATCCCTGTTAGAGTTACAGGCCCTTGTGGACATGAGTGTATAGGCTATTCACGGTAAAATGAGCACTTTCGAAAGCCCTGCTTAAGAACTACTTGTATGCGGGTTGTGTATTCTTCCGATCTATGTAAAATCAACATTGACATGGACCTCATAACATTACTCATGCGTCGGACAAGAGAGACTGAAATTATTAGAAAAGTAAACATTTTTGAAATTTGCTCAAATTTATACTTCGGTGCATTGAAAAAACTTAAAGCGAAAGAAATAATATATGTTATTACAAATTGTTACCTAACACCTTTTATTCGACGTTTAGATATGGCACTACTTTCCATCCATCGTTACCAACTTTACTGGGCGCATGTCACCCAGTGCGCCCTTAGAAATATATGCAGGTAGGAGCAGTGACTTTTTCTAAGATTGAGTTCAAAAGTGCTTACTTTATCGTGAATAGCCTTTAATAAAAATCCTTGAAATACCTATGAGCTCCTGATCGCGGCTGACTCGCAGCAGGTTGAGTGCCTTCAGCGCCCCGAACATGACGCAGCAGCACGCTCCGGACCACAAGAAAATGGCCATGGCGCCCACAAACTGATACGCCAGTAACTGCAAAACAAATAAGCCAAACATTATCGTCACGAATACAGTGCACCTGTATTGTATGTATTAGGTTTTGGCTATTAATAGAGCACTTTCGAAAACCCTGCCCAGGATTAGTTCTTGTGCCCATTTGTACCCTTCTGCCACTTGAAAAAAATAACATTGACAATTACCCGTTAACTTTATTCATGCACCAGTCAAGTGCGACTGTGAAGTTTAAAAGAATAAAAATACGTTGCTTATATATAAATCTCGTTCATAAAAACACAAATAATAAGAAATTAAATGAAAATAGTTTCCAATAAATTTAAATGTCAAACATTTAACACAACTTTAACAAACTTTTCCTACATTGCTGCCAAAATAAGGACGTCCAAGGGTCTAAAATTATTTTATACATTATTTTCATTGTGCTATGAAACGACAACCTAAACATATGTAGAAATGAAAGGACAATGCATTTTCAAAAACTAATGAAACAAGTCATATGAATTTAAAATTTGTGTCTCTTTTCATACGAATCTTAAAATTGAACAAAACTAATATGCTGTGCTACCGCTTAAAATTGCTAATACTATTGGAATGCCATGAACATGTCTCGGGAATTTGTAATGCGATTATACCGTTTCGATATTTTAATTTTCGAGTTAAAACTAAAAATCAAAAGAATCAAAAGTTTAACCCTTGCCACAAATAAACAAATGAGCAGATTTGAAAAAAATAAAATTGGAAGATCGCACTACTGTGACTTCAAGAAATACTTCAGCAGAATCCGAACTTTGTGCTAAAGTAACTTTTCAAAATTTTACGAACTAAGAATTTAAATACAATTCTCTTACCTACGCTAAAATATGATGAATGTTATTTTTCATATGACTGATATTTTATCATGTTATCACCGATGCCATGCCACGAAACAATTAAGTATCCTCAATAAAATGGGTTTTAAACAGACCTAACCGGGGTATGGTAGTCAATACATTCATGACAAAATACGCAGCTATTGTCAGACATCTGTTTTCAAATGTTGATAAAAAAAACAATTAACAGCAGCGTAGCTGTAGCAAAGTACCTACTGTAGGAAATATTTTGAAAAAGATTTGTCACTCTGGGAAAACATGAGTTCACAAACGCAGTGTAAACATTTATGTAAGATTCTCCTTCCTTGGTTTGTCTACTGTTACGAAATGCTCCGTCGTGCACCTGCCTAAACAACGAACCGGGAACGAGGACACAGGCGAGTTTACTAAACATTAAAACAAAACACAGGGCTAAACTGGAATTAGTAAACGATCGAATGAATGTGCCGAGAACGATGGAAAATGTGGACCCGGCCAACTAAACTCATTGTAAAAAAATTCTGGTAGACTTCCTAAACTGCAATTGAAGTTTTTAACGTATACAATGTATGGTAATAGCACTATATACCTATTATTTATAAAGTATTAAACACAGTACAAATATTAAATGTCAAGTGTGTTAGTTGTAATACTTATGTCAATATTTTGTAACAAAAAATGTTTAGGTTTTTGTCCCTTACATTGCAGATTCTTACGTTTCTGTGTATCTTAGAATAGTTAAAATTGAAAACTGTTCGTCCGCTCTTTCCGTTTAGTATGTCCGTTTTCTTAGACATCCGTGCATTGTAGGACGGGAATAAATAAAGTCACACACGGGCACCGTTGGTTCCCGAGGGGTAGGGGCAGATGAGAAGCAGTGGTAACAAGCGTGCGTTATTTGCTAGCCGTACTATGGGACCACGTGCAAAGAGAGGGACTGCGTATTGCTAAAAAAAAATTACTGGAGAAATTCTCATAAGGGTTCATTCCCTCTGTAGGGTTGTTTACACTGAATGATATCATAAACGGTATCTGTTTTTCCCACTCACCATGGCAGAGGCTCTGTAGAGCAGACCACGGCGAGTCAAGACGGATGCAGACACCAGGCCCCATAATCCTCCGCCCATGTGCACAGCCACAGCATCCAATGGGTCATCGACTGCAACACAGCAATACACACAGCTGCCAACAAAACCAAGTCTCTGAACAGCTGCCACTACATAATTCGCAGATTTCCTTCCCACTCAAAATGAAATTGCGGTGATTAACACTTCCCCAACTAAGAGTGAGTGAGTGAATGAGTGAAGAGATCTGGGCGGCTCTTAACAGCGAGACCTTGAGAGCCGGTGAGGGTGCTTGAGGTATGGGAGCAACGCCGGAATTAAAGGGCGGGATAAACAGGAGAACCTCCGAGGAAACCCGCCGACCAAAGGCATCGTCCGGCGCGATTCCCACATGCGAAAATCCGGGGGCGACCCCGCCAGGAATCGAGGCCGGTTCGCCTTGGTGGGAGGCGAGTAGTCTAACCACTACACCACCGCGGCCCCCGCTATGATATATAGTTGACATAAAGAAGAAACCTAAATATTAAAAGAACGCAACTAATCGTGAGCCGCTGGTCGATACTTTGCCACAGAATACCGTGATTAACATTTCTATCACAGCTGAAGTACTACAGGTGCCCACGGAATCAAGAATAGAAATATGGACGGCGTGTAGCAGCGGTTATAGGCTGTTCAAGTTTGAGTGAGAACTTTTGAAATCAACCTTTGAAAAAGTAAAATCACTGCCCCTATTCGCATATACATATCTTAAGAGGCAAAGTCTCCGTCATTTGCCAAGTAAAGTTGGTAGCAACCTAGGGAACGTAGTGCCATGTTTTTACATGACATTCAAATAGCTAGGCAAACAAGTGTGAATACAGGAATTATTTATTTATATACTGTTTTTAAGTTCATATAAGTGTAATTATTTTATAGGGTTTTTTAACGTCCCCCGGTTTTATGATGGAAAGCTGAGCAGGGAACGGCTTACAGACTAACTTATAACATAAATTAAATTAACACCCGTGCCTTAGACTACCCGGGCTTCGAACCCAGAACCTCCCGCACCCCAGATCGGTGGCGCACCAACCGACTGCGCCACGGTAGGTCAGCCTATATAAGTGTAAGAATTATTGAACTTGTGAACTGTTTACTTTTCCAGTAATCTCACAGTTTTACTTGACCGACGCACGAATAAAGTGATGAGGCCCATGACAACGTTAGTTTTACATATAGTGGAAGAATACACAATGCACCTACACGCATATCTTAAGTAGGGCCAAGGTTACTTCTAATCACGTTAGGAACAAAATGAATTTTCTTATGGGGAAGTTTGGTATAGGGAACTTTTCCGCCGCTAGGTGCGCAGTGTTCCAAAGGAATCACTTTGGAATCAAGTTTTAATCTACCTGAATGCTAAAAGATATCGATTTTACTTAGTTACGAAGTAATTTTATATTTTATTTTTGTTTATTTCAATTGTCCTGTTAAAAATAGAGAAAAAATCTGGTGCACACGCGACACTAGTGCTTACCTAGTGGCGAAAATGTTGAGTTACCAAAATTTTAACATTGATCTCTACAACCTGAGTAGAAGTAACCATAGCAGGGTTTTCAAAACTGCTTAGTTTACCGTGAACAGCCTATACAACCTTCGCTGCAATGGAACTCACTTCTCAGCCTGAGGACGACGTAGTGCAGAGTGAGGTAGACCAGACCGGCTGTCAGTCCGGTGACGAAGCTGGACCACTGTGACATCTCGTCGGGAGCTCCGCACACAGATACCTGCCAACACAATCACCGCCGTCACACACTGAGGAATGAGTCAGCGTGTATGTGACTGAGTGGAGAGATTTTGGCGTCTCTTAACAGCGAGGTCTTGAGAGCCGGCGAGGATGATTGAGGTGAGATTGAAGCAGCGCCAGAATGAAAGGGTGGGAGAAACTGTAGATCCACGAGAAACCCGCCAACCAGTGGCATCGTCCAGCACGATTTCCACATGCGGGAGTGACCCGGCCGGGGATTGAATCAGGTTGGCCTTGGTGGGAGGCGAGCAGGCTAACCGCCCAGTCACCGAGGCCCCGATTTGGTATGCTATTTATACATTACTCTTGCCAGTATAAAATATGCTATTTTATTTAATTTTACTCTAAATGTGCTGCCCAGCAAAGCCAACGACATGACAAAACATCATGTTTACGTAGAGAATTGGGGATAAATATTTAACGATCTGCGTCAGCATTGATGGGAAACCAGTTGGGTAAAGACACCGACATTCTAGTTGGAAGGGATCGAACACAAGACCCGCCGAATGAGAATCACGCGCACTGTGCTCAAACACGCTCTCTGTATTCTGCTGGCTAAACCAAATATTTTAAACAAATGAACACTGATCAAGTTAACGTCATAAAAACAAAACACGCCTTTTAAGTTTTGGAAGCGTCTTGTTGAGCTAGGAGAAGCTGCCATGAAACAATATTATTCCGTTGGCTCATTTGTACACATTCCTTTCAGCTCACGTAAGTACTCTACTGTTTAAAACAAACGTCTCTTTACGTATTCTCATCTCCGCGCTCTGGAAACAAATTATTCATTTCAGCCATCACAATGATAATATGGAAATTCAATTAGTAAGACTCCACCTTTTTGCAAACGAGTGGATGAATTTAGAAACATGTTTCGAGGTAGTCACTTAACAGTACGAAATCAATGGGGATTACTGATATTTAAGCGTATTGAACATTTGCATTTTTAAAACTTCCGGAAAATAGAGAAAAAGCTAAGTGAGGGTTCAAACAGTAGACAAACAAATCTTACAAAATAACTTGCGGGGAACTATGAGTTACACCGTCAACATACATCGTGCGTTCAGGAACCAGAAACAAATCTGCGGTATAAGCATGGTTGTTATGCCTAGTTATGTAATATAAATGTCAACTATATATATATGCGCGCGTGTGTGTGTGTGTAAACACCGACGTGTCTTTCTCATCTGAAATAAGACTCACAAAATAATGATCTGAGGCTGGCTGTAAGTAAGATTCAGACATATCAGTCTTCATCAATAAAAACCGCGAATGAGGTGAAATGTAATGGAATAGGAGAACTATATACCGCGTCATATTACCGGCCAGAGGCAAGTTATTTTCTTCCATTTAATTCAGACGTCATATATGTTTATATGCGTATCGCTCTTTCCCCATCCCGCAAATCATCAGAGGAGTGCTCGGGTTACGTCGTTTATAAGAACACAATGAACTTCCAACCTACACTGTAAGTTTTTTTTCTTTTTTTTTTTTCGCAAATCGGCCACTATTCAGAAAGCACGAGTGGTGATGTATTTTTCCATGCGTCCGTGGTAGCTCTCCTACATTTGTTCAAGAAAGAGACAAATCCGTACTGAAGTTTCTACTGTGTTTAGTATTAACTCTATAATCCATTCACAGAACTTTTCTGAAGCTCTGGTAAAGTTCTACTTCCAGGATATTCCTCCGCATCGTGCAAACAAAGCTTAACTTAATCGATAAATTACTTCAAAGGGACAACGCACCGCATTCGTGCGCACTCATCTAAAAAAACAATTTGCATGAGAACTATTTCGTACCAGGTATTACCAACAGACTTATTTTCTCTCTGTTTTTATTCAATATAATAAGTGATGTATAAAGGAAAAGTAAAAGTACAATGTAACCAAAAATCAGATAGTTTTACGTCAACAGAAGAATATAAAACACTTGTGATATATGATATTTTTAGGAAACAACCGAACGTGTCATACATGGGATGATTATTCAAAGATAACATTTTAAAATTGCGAAGAAACAGCAGACTGACTAGGTAAATATTTGCAGCCTGCTATGTAACAGTTATAAATTCCGTTAAAATTCAGGAAGTTAAATGAAGATATTTTTTACAGTGTAACTACCAGTTCTCCAGTAGGGCTTGGGATGGGTCTAAAAGAGAGAAATTATGAATCAAGATCTATGCATTAACCGCAGTTCTCGCTCACGGAACATCAACTTCTGAATTTACTATTCGCAATTCACATAATTATTATTAAGTCCAGCCAATTAAAACATGCGACGAACCTGTTATGTTTACTTTTTGATGATAACTATTTCTTACCTCACCTCGTATAACACAGCATGGTTCAAAACATACATTTTCTTCCTTTTAATATTTCTTATGCTTACATTGCTGCAGTAAACAGTTTCCCGCCAACAACACCGACTGCTCTGTTACGATGAATCACAGACATACAACTATTGCTTAAGATATAAATTCACACACGACCTGTTTATTTTTATTGTGAATCTTAATACGAGTAAAAAACAGAGAGAAAATAGGTGGTTAGTAATGCCTGGTACGAAATAGTTCTCATGCAAAGTGTTTTTCAAGAGAGTTGCAACTAATGCGGTGCGTTTCCCCCTCGGTGTAATTTTCTAGACTTAGTTAAGCTCTGTTTACATGAGGCGGAGGCTGCGAGGTCATTAATAACAGACAGAACAAGTCACTCAGAAAGAGAGAAAGAAAGTGAGAAAAAGAGAAAGAAATTGAGAAAGAGAGAAAGTAAGAAAGAGAAAGTGAAAGAGAGAGAGAGAGAGAAATGGAAAGAGAGAAAGAGGAAAAAGAGATAAAGCGAGGAATAGAGTGAGAAAGTGATAAAGAGAAAAAAGAAAGAAAGTGAAAGAAAGAGAAAGTAAGAAAGAGGAACAAAGGGAAAGTGAGAAAGAGAATGTGAGAAAGTGACAAAGAGAAAAAGGGAGAAAGTGAAAGAAAGAGAGAAAGAGAAAGTGAGAAATCGAGAAAGAGGAAAGAAAGAACGAGAGAACGTGAGAAAGAGACAGTGAGAAAGAGAAAGTGAGAAATCGAGAAAGAGGCATTGAGAAAGAGGCAGAGAGAAAGAGGCAGTGAGAAAGAGAAAGCAAGAAACTGACAAAGAAAAAAAAGAAAAAGTGAAACAAAGAGAGAAAGAGAAAGTGGGAAGTGAGAAAGAGAAAAAGAGTCCATGAGAGAAAGTGAGAAATTAAAAATTGAGAAAGAAAGAAATAAAGTAAGGGTGAAAGAGAGAGAGAGAGAGAGAGAGAGAGAGAGAGAGAGAGAGAGAGAGAGAGAGAGAGAGCTCACCATGCCGGTGAGGGCGGCATTGAGAGTGAGTGTGAAGCTCCAGGCGGGGCTGGAGAAGAGCCCCAGCCTGCAGACGGCGAGGGTAAACAGACCGGCCCCGCTGGCTGCCATCACGGTGTTGGCGATCACAGTGGAGATGACGGCCCCATCACCGTGGTTCAACATCGTGCCCAGGGAAGCGCCGTTGAAGGCCAGGAAGCCGCTGAACAGCAGCAGTCCGCCCGTGCCCACAAGCTGTGCCCAACACAACCTCACACATTTGCAAGCCTCTTCACCAGTGTGTAAAGAGAGATTACGAAATTATTATCTTAATTTTCCTTATGTAGATGATTACTAGTCTATAAAAATAAATTTAGAACATTAAATTTTTGTGCCTTGGAGCAGGATCTGAGCATGAGTCAAAATGTTTATAGTTCGCTACTCAGTAACCTCAACTTTTAAAGCAAAACGGACGAAATTTGTCCGCCTTACAAACCCGTATTCACCACCGGAAAATGAAAACAGCGCGTCATCTAGAAACCATGTGAAAACCACGAAACTACACTGCAAAGAATATTCTTGCAAACTTCCTAAACTGCAATGGAAGTTTTTAACCTATACAATGTTTGGCAATAATACCACACATCAAGCTGCAGATATAGAAATATTTAGCAGCGCTACCATACAAAGTTGTTAACTTCCCTATGCATATGAATGTTTCCAGAGCAAATTTAGCAACGCTACAATGAATGTATAGAGCAAAATTTTACCATTACTGCTTTCTCACTAAGCATGTACAATGGTATGGTAAATTTCCGAATAATTTCTTAAAGTGTGTGTAAATGGAGAGAGTACGGGTTGGTATGCATATGATCCTATGTTGGTGCGTTTGCATTTGACAACACACCCGGCAGTTCCGCTGCAAGCACTGACCAGCTGTCGAAGACACTGACGTGTAGTCGAAGCCGTATTAACGCGAGAAACACCAGTAGATAAGCAAGCAAGCGTACAGAAAAGCGTACAGAGTGAAGGGAATTGCCGGGTAAACGCCAAAGACGTAGCTTTCGTAATTGTCGGGGTTCGAGGTAGGACTCGTAATCGGGCTTAAAACCGCAGGGTGGTCGTATCGCCATATAACCCACCATGTGGATCGTTCGGACTCTACTGGTCCGATGCTGTCGGCTGCAGAGGGTACTTAGAGGTATCCACACACGGCTCAAGACGGACGAGGTCGACTAGAAGTCGAAAGGATCGATTTGTCGTGCGCCAGGCGCTGAGAGATCCCATGGCAACTCGGTCCACGAAACTAGCCAGTGTTCAGGGCTCTTGTGTGCCCAGGAACCATTGTCCCGACGCTTTGAGAGGTGAATCTGCGATCCCACAGCCCAGTACGGGTTCTGCCACTCACTCTACAACAGCAGCGGCTCTATTTGCAGTGGTGCCGGGCCAGAGTGTGTTGTTTAGTAATGAGTGCCGCTTAGTTATGGGGACTGATAATTTTCGCACCCGGGTGTGAAGGGCCCCTGGCAAATGTCACAATTCCAATCGCGCTCTCGACCGACACACCTCCCCCACAACAGGCATTATGTTCTTGGGAGCCATAGCTTACGATAGCAGAACCACTCAAATTTATGTCCGGAATTACAGGTACCATATTTCAGCAGGATAATGCCCGACCGCACATGGCACGGATCGTCTAGAACTGCCTCCGTCATGTCCGCGTGGCTTGCGTGTTACTAGTGTGGCCTGCCCACTCCCCGGACATGCCACCAATTAAGAATGTGAACCCAGGGCGAGGCTACACTCACCGAGTGACGGGCTTTCCAGCCGGGACCCTTAGGTGCCCGTCTTACCCGGACATGAAATGAAATCATAGGATGGAGCGGCGCTCTCGGGGTACCCCGAGAAAAACCGCCGGCAAGTGGCATCATCCAACAAAATTCCCATATGCGAAGATCCGGGAGTGAACCCGCCGGGAATCGAACCCGGATCGCCGTGATGAGAGGCGGACGCCCTAGTCACTGCGGCACCGCTGCCCCGGGCTATAACAATGCGAGGGGCTGGGTTGCACTATTGAAGATCACGACAGGTTCACATGTAATTGACATGCTGCTTTGTTTTTGTGATCATGTGTACGACTCATCTTTATCACTGCCTCTATAAAGTTCCGGTACCATTCGATGCATCGTTGTGTGTGCACTGTCTTCATTATGCGACAAGGTGTGAAGAACACGGTGCAATACAAACATATGGTTGTCAGCTAATTTGATTTTTAAACGAAGTAAACTAACTATGTTTTGAATAAAATGGCAATGCACAAAAATATAACCTTGTATATATTCATTGAAAGGCACAAACTTACTGAATCGACAAAAGCCATGCTGTTATAGTGTCACTGTTAGCAATAAAGTGAGATTCCATATTTCGTATGTACGGAGTACAGTTCAGTTTTAAGTTATTTCGGAGCGCGTTTCCGTAAAGATTCCCGTTAATGTACTGTCAACAGAGCACTTTTGAAATCAACCTTTGAAAACTATCAATTCCCTTTAACTGTATAATGCACTGCTGTGCATAATGCCATGCAGGATTCCTCTTAAGTTGGCTGCGTATCGACGAAAACAGACGTTATTGTGCAACTCCAATTTTTAAAGTTATGTACACTCAAGTTAGTATTTCTTGTGTTATACACATAAGCATACGAATTTGGTTATTATTAACATATTTAATTTCCTAAAAATTTTACAATTCCAATTAGATGAAGCATGTATAAAGTGATGAGGCCCATAGCAACATTAAGACTACGTAAGTCGGAAGGATACAAAATTAAAGACAATATATGCTAAACAGGTCTTTGGAAAGTTCTCAATTAACCGAGCTACAGCCTACAGTAAGACTTTACATTGTTACAAAAAATTACGTAAAATAGCGGAAAAGTACTGGTGAAACATTATCCGGATATTTGTGTTAAATTATGCTAATTTCTTTTTCTCAGTGACGGATTTCTCCACAAATTCGAGAAACATTTTGAGAATTAAAGTAACTTCCCCTGGGTTTACATCAGCACTCAATTCGTATGAAAATGCACATGTATAACCTGTACTCCAACTTATGTGTTTACACTTTATTTCGCCTAAGGATGTGTTCGTTAAATGTTTTTTTTTGAACAGATATTAGTAATTGAATAAAATATCACTGCGGGCGTAAGCTATCGTATACCTATGTAGTCACACACGATTAAGAAGATGACATAAAATTATACACGGCAAACAAGCCAAAGTAAGTACCCGCTCTGCAACAGCGTATGTATGCAGTAATATTTCAAATATAATCACCTAAGTGTCGCAACACTTTAAAACAAAGATAATTACGGAACCTTTTGAACTACAGAGACAGTCATTCGTTATCCTTCGCCCTCGATCTGCGAGACTGAAAACTTCGGAAATCGAAAAATTCTAAACCAATATTTCCGTTGCTTTATTACCTTTGGGAAAATTAGTTGAACTTTTGTACAATCCGGGAATTGCTCTTCCATGGTAGAACACCAAAGAGGGACAAGATTACCTTAACGTATTCAAAACCAGAGCATACAACTGTGCACATAAGCAAAGCACAGGGATATTATTTTTGGCCAGTACTCTATAACGCGAAGCTCAGCCGCCAATGATCTTCGCTGTAGATGTTACTGTTCTAGTTTATGAAAGATTGTTACTTATATTGGAGAACGCACAGTCTACAGCTCATTCATTCTGATACCTGAACAAGAGCTGTGTCAGCTTGCAGTAGAGAACGCATCATGAAATTTACTAACTGCAAACACCCTAAACCATAAATTGAATCGGGTCTGAATGTTTGCTACTGCCTGCTCCCGACAACGCGCATCAAACTTGATCTCGTAACTTCGTACTTCTCAGAGCAATAATGACACAAGGAGAGCTGAACAAGTTCACATTCAAAACACACTGTTCGGAGATGAATCCTAGAAGGGGGTTACAAGGGACAACTTTCCCCCACACCCCGCGAAAAAATTCCGACATTTACATGAGACTGTCCTGTGAATATTTAAAAACTGAAATGAAATAATATAGTATAATTGTTTATAGTACTGATTTTATGTGGCTAATTTAATATTGTGTCCTAAAATTATGATGAGAAAGTACTACCCCTCCCATGTTACGAATAGAAAGGCTTATACGAGCACCTGTACAACGGGAAAACTACTCTCATCCTCCCCCAGGGGGCAGCGGTGGGTTCAGTGGTTAGACTACTCGCCTCTCATCTAGGCGAACCAGGTTCGATTTCCGGAGGGGTCACTGCTCAGCGGGTTTTCTCGGGATCTCCCTTTTCCCCCGCCCTTACATTTTGGCGCCACTCTGTACCTACTTCACTTTACCCTCATTGGCTCTCAATTTCTCGATGTTAGGAGCCACCCGAATCCCTCTGCTCCACACCCATCCCCTTCCCAAAAAACAACTAAGCTCTCTAATTTTTCCCTGTCTCTTTACATCATGTACGAGTTGAATGTCAACAAACACAACAGGTAAAGGCTGTTCACGTTAAAGTTAGCACTTTTAAAATCCAACTTAGAGAAAAGTGACTGCCCCAACCTGCATATATTTTAACGGGCGCCCTTAGTGACATCCGCCCAGGAAAGTTGGTATCGATGGATGGGAAGTAGTTTCGTATCTTAACGTCGAATAAAAAATGTTAGGTAATCAATTTTGATCATTTAAATTATTTATTTAGCGTTCTGTTTTTTAATGCGTCGAATTGTAAGAATGATCATATTATTAGAATATTTACTTTGCTAATAATTTCACAGTTTCAATTGACCGACGCATGAATAAAGTGATGAGGCCCATGGCAATGCTAATCTTACATAAGGCGGAATACTACACAACATGCATACAAGTATATCTTGAGCGGGGCTTTCAAAAGTGCTCATTTTACCGTGAACAGCTTATATAGGCTGTTCACAGCAAAGTGAGCACTTTTGAGACCATAGTTACTTTTTCCTTTCAGCTTTTTTTTTATCAGTTAATCAACTTTTTAAAATATATATTGCCTTGTAAGTTAAAAGCACGATGTGTATATCCCACCGCATTCGGAAGTTAACGTCTAAGGATAAAATAAAATATAGTTATCGAATATTGTTCAAAATAAGAAGACTTTCAAAAGTGCTCACTTTACCATGAACAGCGTATAGCAGTAATTACCGGCGTGGAGTGTCCGACGAAGTGCTCGGGCCCCAACGTGCCGTCGAAGCGGCCCAGGCGAGGCCCCAAGAAGACGGCGGCCACGAGGGAGCAAGTCCCGCCCAGCAAGTGGACAACCCCGCTGCCAGCAAAGTCCTTGAAGCCGAGCTGCTGGAGCCAGCCTTGCTCCGACCACACCCAGTGCGACACCATCGGGTACACGAAACCTGCAAAGTTCCGACGCACACATCACTACAGACATGCAAAATTCGCGTTATTATTTATCATCAGCCTAAACTTCACAATGCTGAATATACTTGGGCCAGCGTAGGTTTTCTATTGGCTGCACATCTATATGTGAAGCAACTCCTGTTTTTTTACTGGACTGCACGTGATTGGACTACACAATTGCGAAGTGTTCATTTAATGGCGCAGAGTTACCCAAGGCGTGTCAGATAATTTTTGGTCCATCAAAAAACTTATTGCAAAGGTATATGTGTTTGAAGTTTAACGTGTCCCCAAATAATAACGCGAATTTTGCAGGTCTCTACACATCACTAGGGGTAGAGAAATTTCGCGACAATATTTCGAGACAAGCTATATTTCAATACACTGTAATGTAGTTTACCTTCTCGATTGGCTACATTAATATTTTACTCTAAGGCCCGGTTGCACCAACATCTTCCCCGATCCGAGATCGAATGATCCTAATTCCGAACCAGGATCCAGTTTGATCTTGGTTCCAATGTAAAAGTGTTGCATCAAAGAAATTTCATGATTATGGATCTCCGATTCGTTGATCTGGGTTCCAAAGTGAGAGATCGAGATTAAGTACGAGACAAATTTTGCTATTGGTTAGTAATATATGACGTCATGGAAGTAGGCGTATTGTTTACTATACATATAACTAGATGTGCGTTGTTTTATCTGTCTTAAGTGAATTATTGTTATACGAATTTTACTGAATAATATTCAACTGCGTATAATGTTTTAACTTCCTAAGAAATCAATCGAACATAGTTCTATCTATTGGCGTATTTTCAAACTACATTTTTCGACGATGGCTGCTGATCTCGGACCGAGATTTCGAAACGCCAATTTCGGTGGTTCGAAATGAACGTCATCTTGATCTCCAGTCCAGCTCTAAACTCGAATGGTGTAACAGTTTTCTGTGTCGATCTTAGATTCGATCTAGGATCGAGTTTCGAACCACGATGGTGCAACCGGGCATTTGTAAGCGAATAACTTCGGTACAATGGTAAAGTTGTTGAATTATAATTGGCGCGGTTAAAAACAGAAACGGCTTCTGATGCAGAGGAAGACCAATGGAGAAACAAAAATTACTCTTTGATCATAGAGTATCGAAATCTACCAGATACTCAAATTTTTTTCGCGAAAAAACACTGGCTCTATTCATCACACACAGCTAGATGCAATTTGCCATCCAACTTGAATATACGCTGCTCACGGTAAAGTGAGCGCTTTTCAAATCCTTGACACAGAGTAGTTAACGCTTTAATTCCACCATAAATGTATAGTTTCAAGTGTTGCAAGGAAATAATATATTGATTTGTGCTGTATTTCTCCTGATTCATATCTTACATCATTTACGCAGCCAATCTGATATGTGATTGGTGCACGAGAGTTATTTGGCTAATCGCTCACAAACCCTGAGCCGTATAAATGTTCAGTAATCACGTTAACGACAGGGAAGACACATGTTGCGTCCGGCAATGATCCTGGATGCGTACAGTTCTTGTCATGATTTTCCTTTATCTGAAACATGCCCACTGTAATGGACACACAGGTACTGAAAGGGTTTATAACAGCAGAGACGAAACAGCTGCTTACGCCACTAACTCCAACCCCACACGTCATAAAAAAAATGGCCTTCACCGCAATAGTAAGAAAATTTTTTATCGACTCAAACAAAGTTTGCTAGGCGCAACAAAATTAATTGTTTGTATAGGAGAAATGAAATAGCCTATTATGTTGTTGAAACCAAATCATTGTGTTATTCTTATTTGGTTGCGCCAAACAAATCTTTGTTCGGCGCAAATAAAAATTTGCTTGGCTCTCCGTAAAATAAAAAAGTTTCGGTTAATATAAAAAATTAATTAGCAGCCCAGCCGAGATTCGAACCCAGAGCGCTTGCGCGCCCTTGGGTGAAGTCCTAGCTACCTCAGATAAAGTGACAAATGATTAAATACGAATATATGTGTGTATATATATATATATATATATATATATATATATAATATTGGACAACTTGCGCAAAATAAACATTTTGCTTTTCACAGCTTTACTCATCAGTTTCGTTGAACTTGTTTTATTAGGAAGTTTATGCCATTATTAAGCATTCAAAAATGCACTAACAAACACAGTTACTGTCATAATTGTCACAAAAAATATATAAAGTATCGAGACATATTTTCGGACGAAGCCAATCAAATTAGTTGCCAAACAAATTTTATACAGTTGATTCAACTAAATATTTCTTGAGAGTCTATTTTTTTTAATTCAAGCGTTTATTTTGTAGATGAACGCTGTTTTTTAAGTTTTTTTTAACTAAACAAACTATTTTGTTGAGGCAAATAAATTTATTATTGGGCCTGTATTAAAAACAAATATCATGTTGGCTTTTCTCTCAGTGGGCCAGCAGAAAGTTGGAATGCCGGTCGTCAATCAGAGCTTGGTAACTTACTCGCCAGCTGGTAACCCACCAATAGGGAATCTTTTGTAGTAGGCAGTAGCCAATTAGACGCAAGAACCGCTCCCAGAGCCTCGCGCAGCTTATCAGAGAATGGGTACGCCCATATAAAAAGAACCGCCGTACCATTTCGTCTTTGTGTACTTGTATACTCTATGGTCGCTCTTAAGACCTACTTTTCTTTCCCAAATTGTATCCTTCCGCAATTTGAAAAAATAATTTTGCCATGGACCACACCGCTTTATTCACGCGTAAAGCCAGCAACACTATCAAATTTTCCGTCAAACTGCTTCCAATAAGTTTGGCCAAATACAGTTGGACAGTTATGACGTCATCGAAAGGTGAAAACGCCGCCATTTTTGTTTGAGAAAATTGTATCGTTTCAGTTTCCATCAAACATTTGAAAATTGGACCGGTTCTAAAACTTATTTGATGTTTGATGGTCTCAGCCAAACAGAATCGGGTACGACAAAAATGGACGCCAAGAAACTTAAAATAACTAACAAATGCTGGAAACTAAGTAAGTTATGAAGATAATTAAATTATTTAGAAGCTACCTGGGCATGAATGCCCACTTAAGTGAATATTACTACGAACTCAGAGGCATTTATTTCACTGTGCAAGAAACATATCTTATAAATAAAATTCTAATTTAGTAAAGAAACGAAAATAAATTACATTATTACTTACATTTCTTCCTGTAATGGACCGCATGGAAAAACAAAAACATTATCTCACAATGAAAATCATTTTAAAATTGTGTTTGAAATCAGATTCTTTCAATAAAAACATTTGATAGTGTGACACATTTTCAAACACATTCAAGATTATTTGACAAAATATGTTGTAAGGAAAAATTTTATGGCCGTATTTTGTCCAAAATTTTTTTTCTCAAATAGAGTTGAAGGCAAAAATTTGATCGTGTGACAGGGGCCTTAGTCAAGTGCATTTGTGAAATTGTCCGTATAAATACGCTACTCGCATGCTAAGTATTGCACTTAGGAGCATAAAACAAAAACACCCTAATTTAAATATATTTACTGTTCACAAATTCAAACGTTATGATTCTAATACGACACTAAGCCTAAGACAGGGAACTATTTTTCCTGCCTCGTTGCCAACTTAAAAGATATCTCGCCAGTGGTGTTTTCGTTAATTTACACGTACTGAAGGATAGTGGTTTTTTTTTTCAAATGTTGATTTCGAAAGTGCTCACTTTATCATGAACAACCTCTATAAACAGTTGATAAAATTAAGGGACCCGCCTAACTGGAAATATTTTTTTTTTATTTTGAGGCCGAGAAGTTACCATCAAGTTACCATCGCCACTAACTAAAAGGCTCTGAATTGAATACAGTGTTCCAGTTGAGCTGCGTGTACCTATAGGACTTTAAGCGGTGAGACTATAATTTTATTGGTGGAAAGCCTGTGACGATGTTCAACACATTTATGTATCTGACGTGTGTGGTTCACTGATTCGCAGTAAAATCCAACTACTCGAATAGTTGAAAATGGCTCCACTTAGAATCGGTGGAAAACCACTGGTTGTTCCAGTGAAACAATTTCACTCAAGTGGCAGCCACCTGCGTGCTTTAAAAAGAAAAAAAAATAGAAAGAAAAATCAGAAATATACATATTTCCAATAGTCACCATTAATATTCTGCAATTTAACGTAAACTTTTAAAATAAAGTAGAAAAAACTTTGAGGTATCCAGGGTTTGAACACACAGTATCCCGCTTTTAGACCGTTATAGAGTTGACTCCAAGAGGGAAAATATCTGTATTGTAGTTCACTATCGAAAATATGTAGCTTTAAATTGTATATAATTTCTTTTTGTCTTTAATATAATCGCTAAGGGTATGTTTAATTGAAAAAAAAAAAATACTACGCATGAATGCATTCATTTTATCACTTCACATTTTGTGCAGTTTAAACCATCAAACCGAACGCTATGACGATTACGTGTAAAAAAAAGGAAAGACTGGATGTTCATGTTGCCTTGTAAAATGGTATTATAAAAGATAAAACACGAATTGTGTATATATTATAAATATATACACGAGCACACACACACAGATATATATATATGCCCCAAAAAAATATTTTGTTCAGTAAACAAAACTTGAAAAGCAACAAAATTAATTTTTGTCCATATAACAAAGTACACAATTGAATTAACGAAACCTTCACGTTTGTCCAAAAGAAATTATGGCTGTCTACAAAATATTTCGTTGAATCAACTGTATATATTTGTTTGGTCGTACGTTTTAATTGCCTTCGTTTGAAAATACAACTCGAGAGTATGTCCATATTTTTTTTACAGTTAGGATAGCAACAGTGAGTGTTAGTATATTTAGTGATGCTTAATAATAGTATAGATTCCTTATAAAACAAGTTCAACAGGAAACTAAAAAATTAAGCTCTAAAACTTTAAATATTTATTTGCGCACGCTGTCCAGTATTCGAAATGTCTGTATTAAAAAATATTCATATTACATTAGTACCTAGTCACTTTACTTGACCTTACTTAGGGAGTAACGACCTGGGTTCGAATCTTGGTCGAGCTGTCAATATTTTTTATATTAACCCAACATGTTTACTATATGTAGAGCCAAACAAATATTTAGTTGTACCAGCCAAATCTTTGTTTTTGGGTAATCAAATAATAACCATAAGATAAGTTGTCTTACACAACAAAATATTTCATTGGCCCTATAGGTAGAGTCACGAGTATTTAGCGGATTGGGTTGGCAGTAAGCTAGGCTGGGCAGTCCTCTATACACTCGAGACATTGTCGTTGGCTTATTGGTTTCTGTGATTAAGTGCGGCCTCTGTACAGGACTATTAAACACCCACTCAGACTACTGCTTCCTGCTTATTACTGGCGTTCAGTTGAACGGGGCGTGTCTGAAAAACTGTCGTCCAATCACGGGATTAGGAAAACAAGTGTTTGGAGTCTACCTCGCCTCCGAATGAATTCGCGAAATACTCGTGGTTCTAACTAAAGGCCTACAAACAATAAATTTTGCTGCGGCAAAAAAAAAATTCGTTTTATCCAACAAATGCGTATGCCCGCGTCAAAGTGATCAGCCACGCAGTTTTGTTTCTGTACACTTATCTTGTCTGTGGCCTCACTCACCGGACACGACGGCGCTGTAGGTGATGTAGGCGACGTAGTTGCAGCGCTCGGCCACGGCTCCAGATATGATGGTGGCCGCGGTGGCGGCGAACACGAACTGGAAGAACCAGTGAGCCATCTTGTCCGCCTGCAGCCCTGCCCCCGCCCAGTAGGTGAGGCCCAGCATTCCGTTACCGTCCCCGTACGCTATGGCGTAGCCCACCAGCCAGTAGGCCACTGCGCTGATCACTGTGGGCAGACAGGGACGTCACTGTCTCTAATACACTTGCAACGCACTTATCAGAATATAAGACGACGTTTCATTACGAAGTATATGTGTTGCGTTGGCAATGATGGATTCCTCCGGAGGACCACGCACGGAAAAAAAAAAAACATTTTTTTTGGAAACTAGTTACCAAAATAATTTTCGTAAGACTGCAAGTAAATCGTAACCAATTTTCAAACACCTCACAGTTTAATGTGTAAATCTAAAGTTGAATTTCAATAAGCAAGTAAACGTAAACTTATAATATATTATAAACATGGAAATACATAAACGACTTTATATGTTTTCTAAACCCGCGTGTGCTGTACAAATGTACTATTTTATTTGTAAGGATACGAAAAAATGTTGGGTAATTTGTTTAGCAAAGAATTGTTAACAGTACAAAATTTTTTTACTGCGTAAACATTGATGTTGAGCCAAGTTTTCGAATCTAAATGACGAAAATATAGTAACAGAAGTAAACTAGTACGTATGACAACTTCGCTCACGATCGCGCCATCTTGGCGAACACTGACTGCTGGAAAACACTGTGCTTTATGATGAGAAAAATTCTAAGGATTGTATAAAAAATATGTCTATTTGCTTTTAAATTAATTTGAATTACAGTGCAGTATTTATTACTATTAATGGTACATAATTCAGCTACGTGATTTTTATTTAATTTAAATATATTTTGAACAAAGTGTTTTAAATTTTAGTTTAATTTTTAAGCTTCTCCTCTAGTAAAATTGTTCATGTAGGTATTTTAATTAGTGGCCAAGAATATTAAACATTTACAATAGTGCCAAGATAACATTTTCATAAACCACGTGTCTCAATAATTTGGGGTGAAATAAATTTTTTCCTTTATATCAAAGTAAATTTATGAGGTCGTCCTGTTTTCGAGGTTCTCCTAATATTCGAGTAAATATTGTAGATCTGAGTGAGTGAGTGAAGAGATTTGGGCGGCCCTTAACAGCGAGATCTTAAGAGCCGATGACGGTGATTGAGGTTTGCATGGAGCAGCGCCGGAAAGAAGGGGCGGGGAAACGGGAGATCCCCGAGAAAACCCGCGGACCGGCAGCATCGTCCAACACGATTCCCACTTGTTAAATTCCGGGGAGCGACCCCGCCGGGAATCGAACCCGTTTTGCTTAGGTGGGATGCGAGTGGTCTAACCACTATACAACCAAGACCCCTAATAAAGTAATGCGAAGTCTTGGTTGCTGTCATATGAATTCGTTTAATTCGCTTAGCTATAGTAATAACTAGGGATATTAAAAATTCGCGAGTTCAATAACCTGTAGGCTAGACTCCACAGTCATGTGTATACTCGTGCCTCAGGTATTTGTTCGTTGGCTGCTGCCCCATAGAGTAGCTAGTGTTCCTTCATATCTGACAGTATGGCGCTCATTACGTGTTTCCATGCAAGTCTGCTATTGGCTCAGAGTCGTCCAGGTCGTGTCTACTAAACTGCTATCCAATTGCAAAGTCAACTTCAGTGTACACATGTTTGGCGCCTATCTTGTCCTGAAATTAACTCGCGAAATGTTCCTATCCCTACCTAGTAATAACGATTGAGGCTTTGTTTTAGAATAGGCGTAATGAACTTTTAAACACCAAGGACTCTTTGAACTTACGCATATCGAACACGTTCTTCATGATGATGTTTGTGGCGTTCTTGGACCTCACTGAACCGGCCTCCAGGCAAGCGAAGCCGCACTGCATCACTGAAAAAACGATACACAAATGCCAAATGAGGATTAGCAGTCTTCCACTCTTTTCGTTTTATGCATGCAGTTTTTTTTTTTTTTTTACTGGAACTACGTAAAAACACAAACATTTTTTGTCTATACCCGCAAAAGACTACTCTTGTAAGTTAACAAATACCGCAGATTAAAAAAAGGCGATTTTGTGTATCAGGAGCTATTGTTCTAAAACATTCTATTATAAAAATGGACATAGTGGCGAAAATAACTGGTTAATATTTTTCAGGCAAATTCAGGCCGCGATATTTACATTATTTAATAAGACTGTTTTCATTTTTTTGGTACTAATGAAAAATATGGTAAACAACTGACGCTCACTGTGTGAGTATAGAAAATCTGAGTAGTCATTATCTTTGTCGAGCGTTCATGATAAACTGTTGGTATGTGCCCAGACTAACAGTTGAGGTGAAAAAAATTATAGCGAATCAAACAGTGATAGAATCAAACTTTAATCAGAGATCCCACTAGCTATGATAGGCAGCCATATCTGAGTACTTCTGAAAGCCCTGCTAAGAAACTACTTTTCTGTCTGTTTATATCCTTTCGCCATTTTAGAAATGAAAATATGTTTCAAATATTCTAGTTCTTAGTCTTGCGTGCATAAAACCAACACAAACTAAAGTAAATGAATTAACTGTTCTCAAATTTATACTTCACACTAATCATGCGTTTTAAAGGCAAGGAATTTCCATGCACTGTTGCCAACTTAGCACAGATCATGCCAGTTAGCGTGACCGTTTAACTCAAAGGAGGATTCCAAATGCGCCTAACCGCGAACCATTTGTAATTGTCTTCGACTTGAACGTAATGTTAAATGTTCAAAAGCTTATTGAAAAACGTATCACTAATAATATGGCAATCTGAAATTCTATTTGACTTCGGAATTAGATCGTGCTTGCCCTACATTTGGTTACACCCTACTGTCAAGACTTGTATTAGGGAGATCATGGGGCAAATTCTGACTGGCTGTACTAATCATCCTTATTCCTGAGGGCTTTCCATCCTCATTCGAGGCAAACACCAATGCATTTTATAAATACGAACGATCAAAATTCCACTATCATTTTACTAAATGCCATGTAAACCTCGGCACAAATTAGAAAAATAAAACTGTCTCTTGCACTTTTATGCTCGAAATTTTAAACTACAGTAACTATTTTACTCGAACTCACAGCTAATAACAATGCCATTACTCAACAGGAACACAGCGTCGATGTTCGTCTTAAGATCTTCTAGCTCTTTGATGACATCTCTGGTGGTATTCATTTTGGGAACACCAGCTGCCTTCTGGAAAAAGAAAACAGTCAGCGTGCATCGTTTCGTCTTATTTAAATATTAACACTGTCCAGGGTCTATACAGTAGTATTCTTGCAACAATCATGTGACACCGAGAAAGTGATAACAGTAAAAATATGTTATTTTCGGACCTATTATTAAAATTAATAAAACTGATTTTAATGGCACTACTTTTAACAAGATGCAAGTAAGTTTATACATCTGCTATACGTCATTTTATGCCAAAATTACCGTATACCAACAAGTTAGTTTTTACATTAAACTATACTCAATTGTGGACAGGGAAATTTTTTCAAAAGTTGTTTTCGAAAGTATTCTGTTAACCGCGAAATCGGTATAAAAATCGGCGTGCTATAGGGCACAGGGATATGCCTGAATGTGAAATAAAAGTATATATCCTTAGAAGCTAGAAAGCGAGGAGGCAACTTTACTATGGCTGGCTATGAATGAACTAGACAAGAGAGAAAAAGAAACATTTTTTGTGACAATTTTTTTTGTTTTTAATTCTACCTTAATTAGGCCTACAATGGTTAACACTTTGAAGTCTGCGCATGTTTACAGCTATATAAGACAAGCTAGTAGTAAGTTACCTGTATCCAACATAAAATAACACCATATTCTTTTGGTCTTTCCATCCCCTCTTACTACAGTGCTACTCATCCATGGCACACTGAGCCGTGGTGTACAACGTTTATTATTGGCCGGCTCTCAACCAATACAAAGCCGAGTTCAAAATCTTGGAATCAAATATTCTTTTACTGTTAACATGTTTTCCCATCTATCGTGTTCATTCGCATAGTAATACAAAAACGCACTATTTTGTTCACGAAAATGTTCGTTGATGAGCGGAAGTGTTTACGTAAAATAATGACAAAATCTGTGAAAACAATGAAACTATGTTTGTTTGAATTATGGCTTCAGTTTGCGAGATATTTCCAGGTTTGCTTCGCCCGAGACACACTCGGGCATAGTGAGTGCTGAAAGTGTTAAAAGAGTCAGATATCAGACTTATCACGATTCATGGCTTCGTCCCACAACCTACGAACGTGTATCGTGCAGAACACGAATGTCGCAGCTTCGCTGGGATTGCCTAAACATAGCCGCGATCGAAGTCACGGTTATACTCCCGAAGTAAAAACGCGAGCCTGTCTTCCGATAGTTCGGTAACACCCGCCACGGACACAGTAAAAATCCTTCGGTAAATATGCAAATTGCCGTAACTCGTGAAATTAGTTCCGGAAGTTGCCTGCCACAGGGCTAAGAGGAAGGCTTGGATTGTAAGCAAGGCGACGTGCTTGAAGATATATTAAAGACGCCTGTAGAGATTATTTTCATCTTGAATAACTCTTCGCTTAATCGATTTTACCAAAACAAGCAGAGATGTAGTACGGAAGCGAAGTAAGGATGTACATCCGCGCTTTGTCAGAAGAGAAAACGTCAACTCACGTCCTTGCAGACTACATCTGAACTCATTGCAATTGACCAGGAAATTTTTCGGGGGCACATCCACAAGTTATCACCGTACAGCTTTTAACCATGTAATCTTCAAACTGACAAGAAGTTTGACACAAGACTGCAAAAAAATGGACCAAGTTCTATACTTCAAGCAAATACGTGAAGTACAAGATCAGCTCCTCCCCCAGTTGAGAATTGCTATAACAAGACATCTCGCTGCAGCAATATGAAGATCAGGATGGTCTAGCGATTAAATTTGCTCTTAAGGCTTGGCTTAAACCCTTTTTAAGAAATTCTTCGTTTTCGCGTTGTAATTTCTGATTCGTAGTAATTACTGACAACGTACGATTACAAGAAATTTAAATTTTACGAGTCGTTTAATATTTTTGTGCTGAATTTTAATCGTGTGTTATTTGCTAGTTGTAAAAAGTCGAGAACACATTTATATTTTAGCAATAAGTTCTCGCCTTTTTTGCAAGCAGGAAATACTACGCAGTGCAAATTAGAAACCAAAGTATTAAACAACTAGTATATTGTAAATGTTCTATAATAAAACATTTTCAATGGTACCTCTGAAACTGAAATTATTGCACGAAAACGAATAATTTATGGAAAGGGTGTAAAGGCGACCCTCAAGGGCACTGCGAAGTGAGGGACAGGCCATGCGACAGCATAGGGTTTTATTGTTTACCCAACTGGGACCAAGTGTAATTTGTGTACATTACGAAAGTGAAAGTAATCTTTGGTCTGTGATGAACCCTGTGAAGCTCAATGACCAATCACCTTACCTGTGGACAAATGACTCGCAAACCGTCTTATCATACATTAAAGTGGGTCTGAAAGGGTTAAAATGTTTTTATGCGTGTCCCAGCCTCCTTTCACGATACCGCTTTTACATAAAAGACCACCTTATGCCTTTTGAAGAGAAGAACCATGTTACAAGAGAACAATATTGAGCAATTTAATAATAGTTTGTGTATAATGTTTTTTTTATATTATAAATATTAAATTACCAGCAATTTTCAGGACATTAAAATTTTTCCAAAAAATTTTTTTATTAAAAATGTGGCCCAGGCAAAGATAAAACAAAGCGCTTTTTTAAACCGATATCGTGAAACATTGCCGAGAAACGTCTAGGATCATTTCACATGACAGCCGAGATTTCCAGAGCCGATGAGGTTGAAATGAGGTGGAGATGGAGCGGCGACGGGACGCAATACCTGGAGAACACCGAGATAACCTACTGGTCAGTGGCAACGTTTGCCACGTTTCCCACGTACGAAGGTAAAGGGCGATCCCGCCAGTAAACGAACCCTTGTCCCACTGCTTTAAACGAATAGTCTGGCCGCTGCAACTTTCACTAGGCCACCATTGGAACGCTTGCATAGTAACACGCCACACACAGAGCCACAATATTCGAGTCCGGAATAACTTAGTGATCCGCGATTTAAAAAAAAAAAAATGAAGATCTTGGGTGACACTTGGGCAACGTGTCTCAGAAATCTGCCTGGCGCTACCCTATGTGTTATTCATATGCATAGCACTGATTGACTATATTCGTACGGATCTCAAACAGACATTATGAGGTTCATGATATTCCTCATACAACTGCAGTGAAAACACCATTTTGACGGTATCACAATTACAATTTTCTTTTGTGGTACAAAGGTGACAAGACTTTAGGTTCATCAAATACAAGAAATTTTTCTTTGTTGTAAGTAATAAGTTGACGGTTAATATAAATATTCTGGGAAATAAATAACATCTGTAAGAACAAAGCTTTTGTACCGTAATCACTCAATATCGTTAACATAGCAACAGAGATATGATGAAACGTACAATTTTACTATATTTACTGTATATATTAGCATGAACATGATTGTCTATAATGATACTATTTGAAATTGATTTTCAAAGTATTATGTTCTATTGCAATGTAAAAGATGGTTCTTTAAACAAAATAACTTTCAATAATATTATAATTTTTCATACCACATCTAGAATTGAAACAAACTTAACAGTATAATATGATGCTAATACTGGCCTTGTTGCTGCAAATTTCACTATAGACTCGTTCCGTAACACACGTCTGCGAATCTTATTTCGGCGTCACATTCGTTACAAACACAGAAAATAATTTCCGAACTCTAAATTTCTAATTTTTTTAAGTGTACTGTGGTGTAAAACTGCACAAATTAAAAAAAAAATGAACTGAGAGTGTCTGCAATAGATCCAATAAAATAACCTCTTTATTTGAACACAAGAATACCTCGAATCAAGTGGCACAAGCTGTGTGTTTCTGTGCTAAGAATAGTAGATACATACAGTGCCCTCTATCTGCTGTACCGAACATAAACATCACCAGGCGTGTTGACAGGCCAATTTGCTCTATTAGTCCCGTAGATCAACAAGCCGTTTACAAAGTGCCTTTCTTGTCCGTCAAACGCTTGATCAAATACATACGTTCTGCGCGAGTCCAAGTTTGAGTTAAGTTATTGCACTTAGCAACTGAAAATCTTCTTGTGCAGTGAAGCTATAATCTTACGGAATACTTATAAAATATATTTCTAAAATTTAACTTTTTTTTTTTTTTTTTTTTATCGTTTTCAAAGAATGAATTTCTTAAATATGCGTGTACTTCCCAACCCACCTCTATCTCTCCACGATCTCATAAAGTTTCAAACTTCCGATGGCTACAACGATTCCACCTGAACTCAGGTTCACGTCTGCCCCAGTACCAGGAGATTAGCTTCCATATTTTCAGCTTTATCTGCTATTTCGACATTATGATATAACTTTCCGGAAATATATTACATTGGATGACTCGATAACTAATTCCAATATTAAAAAAATAAATAACCGGTGAAAACATAACTTCATATACAATCGTAACCATAACGGAATCCTATCGTGATAGATGCGGTATTCATATACATTGTTTTATTAATCAGTAAAATGATAACTACGTGTATTAAATATTTTTAGAAATAAAAAAATAGTATATGATTTATATACAAGCCTTCTTTCGGTATTTGAGTATTTAACGTAGGCAACACACATCCGGAATAAAGCGAGAATTGTTACTAAAACAGTGCAAGTTTTTATTCCCCTTAGATACTGACATTGGCTTGTGTAAAGTTGCTTGTGTATAGAGAACTAAAATTTGACAATAGTTAATTATAAATTATTCATAAAGATATTATGAGAAATGAATTATGATGTGCACAACGAGCTTCGAAATTCTGTACAAAAATACGTACCCCTAAGGCATAAAAGAAATGTCATATAAAAAAACAGAGTTACTGTGAAATTAACACTCGAGAACAACTCTTTATAAAATAGCTCTTGCCAATTAACTACAGACAATTTTACATAAATATGGACATGAGCAGTGAATTAATAAAGACATGCCAACATAACATCGTATAGTTAAAAGAGCAATCTTTGTACTGATTGGAAGTTGAGACCAGTTTTGTTTTATTTGGTAACAAATAGCGTAATAAATACTTTTTAGTTTTGTAGCTATTTCAGAGTGTTACGCGACATATGCAAGGCTACGAATTCGTAAATCCATAATGATTTGATTTCTGACTGTCGCGGACGATACACAATAACCATAAATAAAAAATTGAGGGGAGAATTTGAAAGAGTTCGATGGACCCCAAATTTTTTGTGAAATAGTTGTTTGCGCGAATACGCGTATCTCGGTAAATAAATGTTCTGAAATAAGACTTTTTGTCAGAAAATATAAAAAGAAAAAAATGACAATTATCTATATCCCAGTTTTTTTTTTTTTTTGTCAAGTGTATTCTTGGAGAAAAAAATTTCGCGAAAATGGTCAAATGCCGCGTTTTTAAAGCTTGCCTATGCAGTTTTCTTAAGCGGTAAGAGAAAAGTACAAAGACACAGGCGTAGTTTAATATGTGGTCTTTCATCGCGTGTAATAAAGTCCTACTGTTAGAGATCTAATTTACACAGTACAGCGGCACGACGGAAACACTGCACGCCTTGCGCGTAGGAGCGATGAAGCAATAGGCGCGCGTGTTAGTGTCGCCCGTATCGTTCCCTCACTTCTTGACCTTGGACGCGATGTTCCCACAGAGTTCCATCCCACTCTTAACGTACTATCCCGAGTATACTCGTTTAATTCGATAAATTCTATTTTAGTTTAATTTTTTTGGCAAGAAGACTTCTCATGTTACCACAGATATTACGAAGAACCTCACATACTACGATGTTTTGTAAATTGTGCCTCTTACGTGGCTTACAAACTAAAAAAAACCTTGGTCTTAAACCTACAAACGCCACACACGTCCAACCCCATACCGTACGCTGGTACTTTAGTCAACAACCTACGAACGTGTGTTCTAATGAAGCGAGTCTCTTATGTTAACCTGTGCTCTCCGTACTTTTCGTTAACGAAACAAAGGTTTCCTTGGATACCGGTTTAATGATTTTGGAACTAATAAAACAATAAACAAATGTTGTAAGATAATGGTTTAAGCGAGTGAAGAGAATTTGGCAGCTCTTAACAACAAGGGCTTGAGAACCAATGAGAGTGAACCGTGGTGAGAATGGAGCTGCGCCAGAATGAAAGGGCAGATATAAAGGGAGAACTCCGAGAAAACGGCCAACCAGCGGCATCGTTCAGCAAGATTCCCACATGAAAAAATCCGGGAGCGACTCCGCCGGGAATAGAACCCGGTTCTCCTATGTGAGAGCTGACTACACCACCGTGCCCCAAAAATGGTTTGATTTCTAAATATACTATGTCAAAAGCAAATGCAAATATGATGAACGTTGCTGGTTAGATTTGTAACTGCAAAATACGTTCTTGAAGAAATAATAAAGTAATATACTATTTATTCTATATACCAAAATTATTAAATCAATTTTTGTATTTTTTTTCGCCTCACTTACTATTTTTCTACTTATGCTCTTAGAATGTGCAGTTATCTTATTGAATACTGCTGTAGGTATTCTAACTAAAATGTGTATGTTATGTTAAATTTACTAGCGGTATCTTTAATTTTAATTTGCAACTGGTGAACTTATGTTAGTTCTGCTCCTACGCAAAACATTGCATCCGTAAATAAATGTCACGTAGACTCACATTCCTCCTGTAGTGAGTCTTAGTTCCCTCTGGAAGATGGATAATATTTTCCTTGCTGGCTGAACTCCCAACATTATTGAATAGAATCATAAACAAACTCTTGTGCTGTTCAAAACATTTCTGCTTGCGAAGCAAAAATAATATATCACGTGGTTACGAAGTTAAGAATGTCATTTTTATGTAGTCTACTCTAAATAAAACATAAAAGCAGCACAAGGCTTTTAAAATGGACCACTCGTTGTCAAATCCATTTAACGATTTCGGTTAAAGTTTTATTCACAATATAAAATGTTGTAATGTTGAGTGTTATTGCACTTATACCACTATAACATTCGCTCCCAAGAAACAACGCATTTTGCATTTTGCATGCCATCGAAACACAATATTATCGCCATACGCTATGTTTGCGTCAGCGGTACGTAGCCAGTGAAATAAGAAATTATCCCGAACAGGTTTGGTCCATATTAAGGGGCCCGCCTGCTTGACTTTAGAGCTGCATTGCAGTGTGTCTGGAATCCAGTTTATTTTGTTTAACGAAACTATGAAACGTGCGTCCAGTGTGCTGGTCTACGAATATAACACACACTTCAGACTATGCGTGTCGATCACTTTCATGACGTCACGCATATTAGAAACATTATTTTATAGCACTCCAACATAGCTAAAAAAAGGTTTTTCAAAGCGCCGTATCTGAAAGTATACGTGTTATATTCACATAGAAGTAATCGAGGGAGATGAACCATGACACACACTTTTCACGTATAGAATGATACGGTCACCGCTTAAAGTCCCATAGGTACACGCCCCACGACGGGAGTAATGCACGCCAGTGCACGTAGAGACGATGGAGCGCTTGTAGCGTGTGCGAGTGTAGCCCTTATAGCTCCCGCGCTACTCTGCCTCAAAAGCGGAAGAAAGCTCCAGGCTGGCGGGCCCCTTATGGTGAGATGCAGATACACTGTTAAAAGGACTAAGTAGTTGCGCGTCCAAGGTAAAGGAGCGAGGGAGCGATACGGGCGACACTAACACGCACGCCTAGCGCCTCATTGCTCCTACGCGCAAGGCGTTCAGTGTTTCCGTCCTAACGCTTTACTGTGTAAACTAGATCTGTAACTGTGAGGTTTTATTACACGCGATTAAAGTACACAGATAAAACTACTTGCGTATAATCTTACTTTTCTCTTACCTCTTAAAGAAACTTCATAGGCAAGCTTTAAAAATGCGATACTTGACCACTTTCACGATTTTTTTTCTTCATTAATACACCTAATATGATAAAAGTAAAAATATAGCGATATAGACAATTTTTTAAAAATAATTTCTGGGAAAACGTCGTATTTCCAGAACATTTATTTGCCGAGACACGCGTTTACGGGCAAACAATGATTTCACAGAAAACGTTTCAGTACATAGGGCCCTTAACATAATACCCATGGTTTTCGTGGGTAAAAGGAGTGATTTATAGAACGTCGAAAACGGGATTATTATCAGCTTTCGGTCCAAGGGTAGGTAACTGTAGTTCTGAAACAGTGCAGTCTATGAGTGTGCTGCTGTGGTCAAAGCGTAGCGTGACATGAACGAACGGGACCACTGCGAGTAAACGGCGTGGGCGCTGCAGGGCATCACCAACTGGCACTGGTGCGAGGTATGAACGTCAGTAGCGGAAGTGGTGAGAGGCCACAGACGTGCTTCAATGGAACAGCTTACCCTCCAAATAAACCAGAGTCTACACATGTATGTCTTAAAAACTGTACAACGAAACCTATTTTGTATGGGACTCCGAAGCAGACGGCCGGGTGCTGCATGGGTGCTGCACCCGTGCTGACGATCATTCGTCGGCGTGAATGGCTTCAATTTGTCCGGCTTTTACACAATTGGGCCTCATATGATTGGCTGGTGGTTGCCTTCTCTGATTGTAACGTTTTCTGTTCCAAGGGACGGTGGCGTAAAAGACGAGAATCCTCCGAAAACGGACATCCTGCAACCAATGTTGGAAGAACACGAGCTGGTGGCGCCAGCGTTTTTTTTTTTGGTGGGGAATTTTTATTGGGCAATGGTTTACTCAACTTGTATCTTTGGGCGGCATTATTAATTGATTTTGGAGATCATATGAATTCACACGCGTGGAATTTTTCCCTTTGGGCAAACGGAATATTACAACTGTACAATGCGACGCGTTGTAGAGCCAGAACTGTTCGGGATTGATTGTAGGAGCACGGCCATGTGTTTCAAATACTTGGTTGGCGCGTGTAAAAATCGTGCCCGACGATGCCGTTTGGTCGGCTGGTTTTCTCGGGGATATCCCTTTTCGCCCGACCTTTAATTCCGGCGATGTTCCACACTCACCTCTATCACCCTCATCGGCTCTTAAGGCCTCGATGTTAAGAGCCGTCCAAAGCTCTTCACTCACTCACTCACTCACTCACTCACTCACTCGGTTGGCCTCCCAGTTCCCCAGACTTGAACCCAATAAAGCAACTTCAGGTAGGAGCACCTCGATCGCCATGTTCGATGTATGGATCCTCTACTACGTGCCCTACAGCTGCTGTCGAATGCACTGCAGTCTCGTAGCTCAGGTACACTTGACAATCTACAAGCATCTTACTGGATCACCAATCACTACCACGCCATCCGGTTACTACCCGTGCTGCAAAATGTCGTTATACTAAATACTAGCTAATTGTTACTGAGACTCGCCTGCGTATTATCAACATTAGCTGTATACAATCCAAACTAATCTGGTTAGTTATAAATGGCAACTCCCACATGTCAGATATTAATTTTAATGAACGCTTTTGTCGTGCCACGCACTGTTGAAATCATAAACCCGGTTTCAATGCGATACTAAACAGTAAGAATTAAATGATTAAGGAAGTGGAAATCAAAACGAAAGCAGTGGGATTGAATGAAATATTTATAAGGAAATATACCATTGCATATATCCATAATATGTTTGGTTGTTGAAGGAAACCCATTATATGGCATAACCACACATGCCTGAAAAAGTCAATATTATATTTTAACAACAGACATGTAAACAACGCAATAAGAAATGTACAGAAGGAAAAATCAGCAGTATACAAAAGAGAAACACTAAAACGAGCAATCAGACGCATAAACAACGAGAACTGCAGAAACTAATATGCGCAACTCCCGCTGATATAACGAAGACGACACCAATGCGGAACACAGTGGGGAACAGACAAGAGCTATGCACAAAATTTGGACGGCACAACGAAAAAAACACAAACGAATATATCAATTGTTCCATGAGAAAACCGACAGAAGCTTCGGAACTGAAGTTCCTACCAGTCTTCAAGTATACGGTTTCATACAGACTGAAAACAGACTACAGATTGATTATCTGCTGTAATGTATGTGATAATAATTGTGAATTTAATTACATATCCCCCAAGAGCTTCGGCACCTTTATACGGTTAGCTTGGGGGAGGGGACAAAGTCCTGTAGAGAATTTGGTACCCCTGCTGCTCAATAAAGAGTCAATTCTATAAATTTAGTTTTGAAGCAAATATGTCAGTATTTACACACATTTTGCTTCATATCACATATTTTACCCAAAAATAAAACTTACTACAATACAGAACTACTGCATTATTTAGTGACCTCCAACTTAGTTGATTTTTAGTTGTCCCTTTTAAAATTTATCTTCTTACAGAATTTAAAAAAACAATTAAGTATATATTTTTTAATCTATTAATGACTGCTGAAACAGTTTCCTATTTATTTAATTTATGTGAAATCTAAAGGGATTATCAGCTACCTTTTCTGAACACTAAAATTTCATTAAATTACGTTTCTAAGAACCATGCTTTGTCCTTTTCAAGCCAGAATTTTGTGAGTCAAAACCTGTGGTGTTGCTGTGTAATACCGGTGGAGACGTTCTAATACTGTTAAGAAAGCGACAGAAGTATCATAACTAACGAAAAATTCACAACGGAAACTATACCTCACTCGTGGACAAGACGTGTGCCCCTTCGGCTGTCCGCGTCTATCTTCGCCGCCAAACGAAGGCAACGTCGCTGCCAGAGCGTTTTCAGAATACCCTGGAACTCACGTCTGCATTCCCTTTTTATTGTATCCCTGGCCAATCAGAGCGCGGCCACACCCACGTGCCCACATATGTGACGAGGAAAGAGATAAGAGTGTGCAATTTTCACAACAGGCACCTGCTGACTCGAAGGGCACGCCGAAACGACAAATAAAAAAGTCCCAACACAACACTTCGCAGTGTGGCTCTAGCAAACACCTCGTCTGAGTGCGGACGCCAGGCTCTAATCTCATGTGTAACACGGCTATTTGTGATGTCCGCGAGGCGTGTTAAACCACAAAAGACCTCCGCCGCTACTTTTTACAATGTTTTGGCCATGATCTTGCAAATATGTGGGTTATTTTTGAGTTAAGTGTATCATGTCTGCTTATTCCGTACTTCTTGGTGCGAGTGTTCTCAAACACGGTCGCCCGGCTGCACCAACAACTTCCCCGATTCGAGATCGAATGATCTTAGTTCCGAACCAGGATCCAGTTTGTTCTTGGTTCCAATGTAAAAGTGTTGCACCAACGAAATTTCATGATTCTGGATATCCGATTCGTCGATCTTGGTTCCAAAGTGAGTGATCGAGATTTTGCCATTGGTTCGTAATATGTGACGTCATGAAAGTAGGCGTATTTTTCACTAAACATAGAACTAGGTGTGCGATGTTTTATCAGTTTTAAGTGAATTATTGATGTACGAACTTTACTGAATAATATTCAAGTGCCTATAATGTTGTTTTAATTTCTTAAGAAAACAATTCAACGAGTTCTACCTGTTGGCGTATTTTCAAAGTATGTACATTTGTCGACGATGGCTGATCTCGGATCGAGATTTCGAACCGCCAATTTCGGCGGTTCGAAATGAACTTCATCTTGATCTCCAGTCCAGCTATGAACTCGAATGGTGCAATAGTTTTCTGTGTCGATCTTAGATACGATCTCAGATCGAGTTTCGAACCACGATGGTGCAACTGGGAATAAGACACGCGTATTTCATTTTTGTGAAATGTAACTAACGAACAGTCTTGACGGAACTCTCACTGCACTATTTGCAACTGGCTGCCATATTTTAAAGCTTACATTATTAGGAATGAAGGAAATGAGGATAAATGGAAATAAATGAGGAAATGGAAGGTTCACGTAGATCGCTGCGCACCTATGAATATTTTTTCAGTCCAAATACACTGAAATGGCTATTGTTAAAAAGAATGTAATTTTTTTCCCAGAAATAATACAAAATTATGGCTGTACTACTCAATAACCAACGTCGTATAGAACCCCTGATGGCCACCTTCAAGCACACCTGTTGCATTGTGGTTCGATAAGAGTCGTTTTAATGTTTTCAAGGTTCCAGTAAACAGAATAAAGTCGTTGTTGGCGTATTTTTTCAGGTTATGTTATAATTGAGTTATACATATTAAGTAATATATAATATACAATACATAAACAAACGTTTTTATGTTAAACCTCAGGGCAAGAATTACTTCCTCAGAACTTGTGCATTGCTGAGTCAGGCCAACAGAACAGAGCAACGAAGTAATGCAGTGGTGACAGAAACGGAAGTGACAAAGAAAACCCAATAGAAATCAGCAACGACCACCAAGATTCCCACATGAAGACATCCGATCTCGGTGAGGCCGGGCATCGAACCTGACTGGACGCCCTTGGTGGGCGACTAGCATGCTAACCACAAGGTCACCGAGCTCCCGTTTAAATCAGCACTTAAGTGCATGTCACCGACCTTCCGTGGCACCGTCGGTTGGTGCGCCACCTATCTGGGGTGCGGGAGGCTCTGAGTTCGAATCCCGGGTAAGTCATGGATGTTAATTTTTTATGTTATGAGTTGGTCTGTAAGGAGTACCCTACTAAGCTTTCAAGCATAAAACCGAGGGACGTTAAAAAACCCTTTACATTACATTAAGTCCATGTCATACGTGTCATTCGAACCCAGATATCATATCGCCTTTAACCCTTAAGTTGCGTCGTGGGGTCCCTGAGGGCATACCAGGTATTTAAGTACTGTTATCTTATATATTTTTTCGCTGAGCCGACTGCTCTTCGCAGTACCTTCCTGTCAGTAAGTCTTGCGCAATCAGTCACTCTTGAGCAATTACAGAAAGTGGTGGCAACTACGCTGACGTTCTTCATTGTGCTTTGTGTGTAACTTGCCACATGGGACCCCATGTCACGATTAGTGTAACTTTTTTCTGTGTATCGCTATTAATTCTTTGCGAAAATATCTGTTTTTTAGACAATGTCTGGGAAGCCTTACATTCATAAAATACGTGGGAACGTCCAAAATTTTTCGCAAGTGGTAACTGAGTGGCATTTCTAGTATCAAAGACTCCTACGAGGAAAGTGATTGATGTTACTGAATCTGAACCAAGTGCTGTAAAGTTTTACGAGGAAGTGATAAAAATAAACAGGTAAATGATTTTTATAGGAACGACAAATCAAAATGGTCGGTAGAAGATCCTACAAGGAATGCTAGAGCACAAGCTCATAATATTCGGAAACTTCCAGAACTGCGAGGTGTTCAGCGGAATACTAATGAAGTAGATCCTATCACTGCATGGAACTTTATTTTTAGTGATGATATGGTCAGAGCTATTTTGAAATGGACTAACATAAAACTGCAGAATGCACGAACCAAGTACAAAAATGAAACCAGAAGAGAATTCAGATACTGTTATGCTACTGAAATGAAAGCATTTCTGGAGCTGTCGAACCATGAGAATGTGAATACCATTTTTGCGACTGATGGTAGTGGACGCGAAATATTCAGAATGGTAATGTCAGCATAAAGATTCCATGTACTTTTAGTCTGTCTCAGATTCGATGATGTTTCTGTTAGGGAAGAAAAAAAGAAAGATGATCCAGCAATAGCTGCATCCATGCTGTTGGAACAGTTAAATCGCAACTCTCCAAAATCATTTTGTATTGACGCATATACTACAATCGACGATATGCTGGTTGCATTCAGATGTCGATGTCGTTAAATAATGAATAAGCCAAACAAACCAGCAAAATACGGCCTAGAAATACAGTGCCTAACAGATGCAAGAAATCATTATGCTTACAACACCTACATGTACTGTGGGAAGGGCAGCGATGGAAGAGGAAGGAAAAAAGCTTTCTGTCCCAACCCAAGCATCTCTCCGTCTATGCCAGCCTATTATTCGGAGTAACAGGAAGATCACAGGCGACAACTGGTAATAATCAATTAAATTGGTGGAAACTTTTCTAGAAAATGGATTGATATATGTCGGTACTTTATAAAGAAAAACAAGTCCCAGATACCGACACAGTTCCTACCAGCAAGATCGAGAGAAGTTGGGTCATCAACACATGGATTTACAAACAAGATGACTCTGGTTTCAAATGTACCAAAGAAAGGGAAAGCAGTTATAGTGATATCTGCTGTGCATCACAGCAAGGAAGATGACCAAAGCTTGGGCAAGCCTGAGATCATCACTTTCTACAACAGCACACAAGGAGGGGTTGACACTGTAAAGCAAATATGTGCAAATTACTTGAGCAGTTGACGAACATGACGATGGACAATGGCTGTTTTCTTCAGAATACTTGATATGAGTGCAGTGAATGCATTTATCCTTAATCAATTCTGCAAGCAAAGAAAAATATTGCTAAGAGTGGAATTCATGAAAGCATTAGCAAGAAAACTTACTGAGCCATACCTGAGGTAGCGAATGGCTCGTACGCTAAGGCAAGCAATAGGAAAAATTCTTGGAACCGGACTCCCAACACATAACCTGACAGAAGAGAGACTATCAAGGGAAAGCTGCGAAGAGAAATAATACTACTTACCCTTGTGCATTGTGTGATAGTCCAGTTTGTCTTCAATGCACCAAGAAGATTTCCCCAAGCTGTGCAGAGGATTCTAATGATGAGTGAAATGAACTTTCTCTATGTAGTTGTTTCCATGCTGGTGAATCATAACTATTTGTGATGTTATTTGGTAATACCATTTTTCTTTTTTCATTGAGATAGAGTGTTGCTGCTAAAAATTTTAGTAATAATCATATCTTGCTCATTATTGCCTTCATTATCTAAACAAATAATTTAGTTCAAAAAGAATTAGCTACAATTCATAATCAAAATATATTTCAAATTTGAAAAAAAAGTATAAAATTATATTTAGAAAATGTGTATTTATTGTAGGAAAGAAACTGCACTGTAAATATTGGTAAATTTTCACACAAGTTTCTATAAATTGTAAAATTAGAAATACTTTGTTATATATGTTAAATTTATACACTGAAACTATAGTAATGTGAGTGCAGTAAGATCTAGCATGTTGGTTTGCAAATCAACAATTTTTGCAGTCTCTTGTAAACATAAAAAAAAAAGGATTATTAAACAAACTGGGTGTATTCTCATGTACATATACTCAAATATGTAAATAACATGTTGAATGCAAAAAATATACACAAAATGTATAAAGATTTTTAAACAAATTTTTAATATTGTGCCCCCACGGACCCTACAACACTATTTATGTTACAAAACTCCACGACGTCCTTTAAGGGGCGGACAACATGAAGGTCCTTGTGAAGTCTATCAACCTACCCTCCTCACTGCGGAAGTAGTTAGGGCGAGTTTCGAATATTTTCTGTATGATTAGAGTTGGCCCAGTTAAGATCAAACTAAGGATTCATTATGCATCCTTAAGTCAGTATACGTTCCTTTGTGCCCTGCAACATTTTTGCAATGTCGATTCTATGTCAGCGGTGAGTTCGGGCTCTGGATGAACGTAAATGTTGCAAGTAAAGTATGGTGTAAGAGCGAAGCATACACAATGTAAACAATTAAGGAGGCGCAACGTCTCGTTCACAGCCAAGGCATTAGATACGGAGCAGGTAACTCAGGTAAGCAGGAATGTGAGAGGAATAGGTCGTGCCCCGTAGTGAGGAATCATCCCGTCATCGCCTCGAGTGATTTCGGGAAACCGTGGAAAATCGAAATACGATGACTGGGCCAGAATTCGAGCTCAGGTTTTCCCGAAAACTTGTTTTGGGAAAAACGTGAAATCCGAGTAAGATGCCACGATTTGAGTACATTTGGCGACCAACACTAAGGGCTGTCCACGATAAAGTGAGCACTTTTGAAATGAACCTTAGAAAAATGTCACTGCCTCTGAACGCATATATTTTAATGGCCGCTCAGTCATGTTGGTAACAATGGGTGGGAAATAATTCAATATACTGACGTCGAATAAATGTGTTAGGTAACCATTTGTGATAACTTAAATTATTTATTTCACTTTCTGTTTTTTTATGCATCGAAGTGTGAAAATTAGTATATTTGTATACTATTTACTTTCTTAAAAATTTCGCAGTTTTACTGCACCGACGCATGAATAAAGTGATGAGGCCCATGGCAATAATTAATTTTACATAAGGCAGAAGAATACATAACGTGCATTGAAGTAGATCTTAAGCAGTGCTTTCAAAAGTGCTCATTTTACCGTGAACAGCCTATAGTAATGTTCATTTGATCAGTGACTACCGTCATCTTCATATATGCACGGGTCTGTGCTCTTTATTCGCGCCAGAAGTTGGTTTTTTCATGCTGCAGATGGTGTGATACACGAATATTCATCACTTTGGGAAGAGTAAATGACAGAGTTGGAGCTGGGAGGGGAGATTACTAAACATTTTACGGTCTAGTATGTGAATATGTCTTCATCTTTATAGAAGCCTATGATTAATTTTTCTCAACTCGTAAACACTACAGTGGTTGTAAAGTTCTGTCCTTTGGTCATTATGCATTCTGATCTGTAGCATATCGAATAGTGACAGAAGGAACACAGTTATTCAACCTAAGCACACAGAAATAACCACAAAACCGGTTATCAAAACATAAAATCACGAATGTGCTACCAATCAAGAACCAGGATAAGGATAGCCTTCACGAATATAGTAACGCATCAATATGCCCGATAAATATGAGCTTATTTAGGAAATTCCTATATATGTTACTTGAAATACACGTTGTATACACGTTGAGTTACTACTGGATCTATGCGACGGGTATCACAAATATATGATGCCATCAATTTTACTTGGCTTCTGGCGTCTTGCATGAGTTGCTGAATATTATAGAAGATACACCTAACATTAGACACCGTTAGCAACCTAGATCATGAGTGAAGAGTGTAGGTACAGTTTGTCCACGGTAAAGTTTAAATTTTTGGAACAAATCTTTAAGAAAAAATCGTCGTCCTTAACTATGTTTATACTACAGTACGTACACACTGGCATGGATGTTGCGTGATTAAGTTGGCAACGAGTGAATTAATATAGCTCTTAACAGTTTAGATTATGCCGCGAGTGTTACATTTAAATTTATGGCCACTGAAGTTAATATTTTTTGTTTATGCACACTAGAGTGAAGGGATTTGGGCGCATCTTAACATCGTGGTCTTGAGAGCCAATGAGGGGAAAGTGAGATGTGAATGGAACAGCGTCGGAAATAAAGGGCGGGGAACGGGAGATCCCCGAGAAAACCCGCAGACCAGCGGCATCGTCCGGCACGATTCCCACTTGCGAAAATCCGGAGTAAACCGGCTGGGGATTCAATCTGGTTCGCCTTGATGGTAGGCGAGCAGGCTAATCGCTCAACCACCGTGGCCCCTAAATGCTCATTAGTATACGAATGTACACTATCTACCCAACAAGTAATTGGGAACCTGTGAAGATAGGTAATTCAGTACGTCAGTTGACTTGTGTTTCACGGCCTTTGGTGTAGGACCGCTGGTGTTTGTCCGTGGTAGCATGAACGCAGAGGCCTATTGTAACATTCTCGATAGTTAAATTCCCCCAACATTGTGGCGTTTTTACGGAACGGACCCGTGTTACTTCCAGGATGACAATGCCAGGTGCCATGTTTCAAGGGCTACTATACAATGATACGCCGACAACAATGTTCGCCGATTGGACTGGCCCGCCCAGAGCCCCGACCTCAAACCTGTAGAACATCTTTGGGACGGATTGGATCGCCGGATGAGGGCTCGCCAGGCGCTGCCAAAATCCATTGCTCAACTCATGGAATTTTTGCAAGAGGAATGGTGACGAATCCCCTTGGATGTCCTACAAACACTCGTAGAGAGCATGGCAGACAGGGTGGCAGCTGTTATAGCCGCAAGAGGTGGCTCTGCGAGATTCTAACGGGGTGACAAGCACCGAGCAAACATTGTGGACAGGTGCCCAATTACTTTTTGGTAGTTAGTGTATGTACAATCGAAGACTGAACACGAACCGTTATAGTAACACTGTCATATGTATCTCACACCCACAGTGCTAGTGTAGATTCAAATACAATTACGTGTCGGCACACATAAGCAGAAGCGCAAAGTTAACAAGTATTAAGTCTCGAGTTAACCATTATTCCATAGAGAGAAAAAACCGCTTCATTTATGAACATTACGACACCTTTAAATTGAAGTCCTTGCTGGAAACTCGGGTGGAGATAATAATGAATCACATTTATTACGGACACAATGTGCAGAGCACGGGATCCAGCGACAGAACAAAAATCCTCCTCTCCTCCTTTCAGCAGTACCCCTGGCTATGAGTACCTTCTACTCCGCTAACCAATAGCGATGATAAACACACTTTCTATTTTCTGGGCATAATAGCATCTCCCCCGATTCGTTTTTCTTCTACGAGCCTCTCTTTTTCTTCCAATTTCACGTACTATATATTAATATAATCATCTGCACTGTTACAAAGTACGTCTTCTGGGCGCAATTGATTTCTCTCTCCCCCCGCTGTTAATTTATCGTAACTATTGACAGTGACTTATAAATCCTGAAGGAGTACTTAATGGAGCTGTTTAGGAACAGAAGTACGTAGAGCTCTAATAGGTTTTAGATAGTAAATTGTATTACGGAGTTAATTCTGAGCAATCGTTGCTTTCAATGTTTTATCATTTCTTAAGCACCCACCATAGCTTTGTGAGTTTAATATACGTCGGAAGACGCAGTACATAGATATTAAATAATATATTATTTTTTAAATATGTCTACCTTCTTTTATAATATCACGATTTTTTCCCCAAGGCAAGTACTGAAGAAACTATCTCTCATGCCTTTATGGAAATTGTATGTATCTCGTCTGACCTGCGGTGCACTCTTTGGGAAAGGGAAGCAATTATATGCTGTTTTTTTTGGTTGCGATGTACTTGTGAATTTTAAGCGGGCGTTACGTAAGATTCCGAATTAATTTTTTTTAAATTTTTTTTTTTTTACGTTATTGCTAATACATTGGCCCTTCGAACGCGCTTTGATTTTAGTTTTCAGGTGTTTCAGTAAAGAAATTGTTTGGTGTGTGCTGTTTTTAAGTTGGCATGGCGCTTGTTTCTTTATCGGGCCAATGAATCGGTTGCAGCAGCTTTTGTGTTTGGCTGTAGTTGTACGAATCATTCATATAATCGGTAGCATACAGGGAAGAACAGTACACGTTGAATCTCCCAATTTACAATAATGGCAATACAGATGCCAACTTCTTGTTTCCAGAAAGGTGGCAATTCTCAAACATTCTGTGACAGTGCCTGCTTGTTCATTTAGATGTTATGTCTTCCCGCCTCTCCGCCCCATTCTCTCATTCATACTGCGTGGTGCACATTTGTGCACGCCACTCTGCAGATATCTAACACACACTTCATGTAGGCCAAGGTTTTGAATATTTAAATACTTTATATAATTTCTAGGTCAGTTTCGTTTTTTTCTGGTTATTTAAAGACTTGGAAACAATATACATTGGGAAAAGTATGAGATAAGCAGTCTACAATAAATTATAAATACTTATTACAAACTGAGGAGGTTTAGTCATCACCACTCTCTTTTTCAACTCAGGGGGGCTCCACCCCTGCTGGCTAAAATTTTAGGGGTGACAGCCCCCTTGTCCCCCAACCCCCGCCTTCCTTTTCCTGCCGGTGCCTATGAATAGCCAAATGTAACCTTCCTGTGCTTTATCTAAGTACAATGTAGTTCTAGAATAGTTTATATTGGATATTTTGAAAATCAATTGTTCTCCCTTGTCTTAAAGTTTAATAAATTTTCCACCCCTTTTTTGCTCTTTTATTTGGCAACTCTTTAAATAAAAGGGGGGGGGGGGAGGTGGGTGAGGCGGCAAGATGACGTCACTCTTTCCTCCGCCGCGGGACAAACCCAAGCGCTGACTGTCTCCAGACGAAAACAGCTAGCGACTGACTCGTGGCTCCGCTTATTGTTAATTTCGTTCCTCGGCAAACACACAGCACGCGAACACTCAAAGTGGTACACAAACACACACGCGCCGTGCGCGCGCTTCTTCCACTTCCCAGGAAATATTTGCCGAGCAGCTCGGTGCCTCGCACCACAACCGTCTGCTCGCTCTAACACTACTGTGTGACACTGGACAGTTGTTTACTGTTGCCAGGCGCCGTGCTACCCGTGGAGTTTCTTCAACCTAATACAGCCTAAGGCTGGATTCACAATAGTCCGTCGCACCCGGCTGTTGTTCGGCTCTCTTTTCCGCCTGTCAGTTGTAAGCGATTCACTACAATCCGACGTCCGTCAATCCTTCTGTACGGAAAAATTTCAGTGTGACAATTTTACATCGCGATCTTTCTTTTGTTGAAAGTATATTTCGATTGGAAGTAGGCCTACATTTTCAAGAAAAAATATTTTTGAGATAAATTTTTTACGTAGTAAGAATATATATTTTTTTCCTTTCAAATTTTTAAATTTACCACCAACCATAAATAATCACATGCAATGCATTTTATTTCAAAGTGCGTATTCCCGTTTAAGGCATGTCACCAGAAGGTGGTGATTCGTCCGTCCGCCAGTCGAAAGTTAAAGTTTGGGTGATATTTGACGGATGGAGGGGGAGAAATAAAAATAGCCCAGCGATTGGTTGAAGATCACGTGGCAGGCGGACGACGGACTATTGGACTCTAAATCGGAATCAGTTATTTTTTACTGATTGTTAGTTGAAACTGCTCCATCCGTAATCTGTAGAAAAAATATCACTAATTCGTCAGTTAGAAGAAATCTACTAATTCAAGAAGTAGAAAACTAGTTAGTTATAGTAGGTTAATAAATAAGCACAGAGCATTCCGATGTGATGGAAGTTAGGTACGATTTATTTTGTCGCAGAACACAAATATTGTCTACAAAAAAAAACTTTTTGGCCATGGTTGGGCTCAAACCTCCGCCCATAAGCAAAGCATACTGAAGCGTTCATTATCAGCCATATATACTGCCCTACTTTACCACTGCCAAATGTGTGCTCGTATTATGGGTACTGAACCACAAAATATAATGTCAAGTATTGCTGTAAGTTTCGTGATATGAAAGTATTTCTTGTTGTCGAAATATATCGATTTTTTGGGCAAGTAAATGTCTTTGCAAAGTTCGAAAGTCAATCTATATTTAGTTTAGTTAGAATTCTGTGCTTTAAAAGATAAACATAGTGGTTTCAATGTACGAGGTTATCGATGTCCACTAGTATCCGCCATTTTAGATTGCACCGGGGCACTATACATTTAAACTGTTATTTTTAGTGACAGATGGATCAATGATAGTTTTAATGGCTCAATAGTGCGATGATTCAATAAGAAAGGTAGATTTAGACCAACAAAAGTTTTGTGGTCTGCAAGTTAACAGATCAAATAACGACGAAACGACAAATTTTATAAAATATTGCATTGTTTCTAACATACCACTGTCTAATTAGCACAATTATTACTAGTCAATCTGTCTCTTCAAGATAACAGTTCAATTCTGTAAAATCTCGTTGCACTGTAAAATGGCAGATACATAGAAAACACCGACAACACCGTTAAAACCACTATATTTATCTTTTAAAGCACACAATCTGAACTAAACTTAACTTAGAATGATTTTCGAGCCTTACAAAGACATGTAGGGCCTACCTACATACGTATAATATGTGCATATTTCGACAAAATGAAGTACTTTCACATTGCGAAACTTACAGCCGTTCGCAATTGTAAGTTTATGTTACTACGCAAATGCGAGACCGTTTCTCAGTGGCAAAGTAGCAGAGTTAGTAGAACGTCAGCCCAAAAGAAACAAGAGAATGTGTTGCGTTTTGGGGTGGCGGTTCCATACGAATCACTTCCGAAATTTCCTTGTACATGTAATAATTTTGTTTTGCGACAAAATAATTGAACTTAATTTATTTCAAACCGTAATGCACTGTTTTTAATCCTTGTGCTTTTCATTATCGACTATAAGTAACTGATTTTCTACTGTCTGTATTAGTGGATTTCATTTAAATGAAGATATTAGTAGTTTTCTTTTTCTACTGATTCCGGACGGAGCAGTTCCAACTGACAATCAGTAAAAAATAACTGATTCCTAATACTCCTAGCACTTCTTAAATGTAATGATTTTTTCTTTCGCTTACAACTATCGTAATATATAGAGAAAAAAAATGACTAGGAGATTCTGAATACTAAGCGCCCCCCCCCCCCCCAATTTCCATAAAAATACATCCTTATAAAGATTTTATATTTTTGTGCGAAATGCGAGCATGCTTATGCTTTTTATCACTCGTGTAGGTATTGCAATAAAGTTATTCAGTTACAGAAAGTTTTCGATATTGTGTTGATGATTTCGTACAAGTGGAGCACACATCGGTATAGTCCAGCTTTATTTTGATTGGGCTGTTAAGGTACAAACACTGGACAATGTGTATGCTCAGGTTCTAGAAATAAACCAGCAGACAAGTTTATCTGCGCTAAATATGAACCTGGATACACACACTGACAGTAGTTAGCAAGAATATAAATGTAAAATTAAAAAAAAATGTACATGTAAATATCACATTTAGTTTTTCTTGCACTCTATAATTCTAATATTTATAGACAATATAAAAATAACATGAACTTTGGCTTGAGAAAATAAATTTTATTTTCATCAGCGCGTTTTGAAAAGTGTACATCATTTGGCAAATTTGATTTTTCTTTTGGAGCAGGTTAAGTTCCAGAGATCTAGAAGACAGTTTTGCTGAATAACAGATTTATGTTTCTTGGTATCCCTGTTTCAAAACTCATTAGCAGAAACACCGGGTTTTCTCAAAAAAGATTCCACGGCCAGCTGTACTCCAAAACACGTTAGTTCAGGAACAATATCGCTGTTGGATGATCTTAACTCGGACGCGTCTTAGGTGTCTGCCAGTCAATCACGGGCGTCCAATGTACTGTTAACTTTATTCTGATTGGCCCAGTCGAGTAGAACATGTCTTCTCACGCAGTCACGCAGCTAATAGCAAAAAGGAAATTTGCAAGCTTGCACGTGAGAAGTTGAAGTCTAGCCTGTTTATAAATCTATTCGCAAAAAAAAAAAAAAAAAAAGCACGTGGCCCTACTCATTAGCAAGTGTGAAAAAATTTGTCATATTTGAGGGTTTTTTCCAGGCACGAGCTTTGATTATTCCGAATACTCTTACTTCTTTGGAATAAAAACAGTTAAAAATGTATTTTATAAAATTATAATAAAAACCATATCATTAATATTCTTCACAATCCTGTAGCGACCTTCCCAACATTTCTGTAGATTCGAGTACCCTTTTAGCCTCTGTGGGTTGTACAGCCACGTCAGTTTGGTAATTGGATCCGTCCTATTTTTTCGTGGCAGGTTCCATACCGGCTTTCGTACCTGGCTAATAACATCGCAGTTTCAGAACGTAGGTCGCTCCCCGTGGCTACTACTTGAAACGAGTTAATGAATAAACTGAAAAGGACGCCTCCATCTTGATTATACATACGTGAGGTTGAAACTCTTTCAAATAGATTTAAAATACGAATAATACGAATAATACAGCCTGTGGCAACTCTTAATTATGCATTAAAACCTTTCTAAATCCTTAAAACATTACCTACTCTATGAAAATATTAATTCGAACTGTATATTTTATATACTGCATATAAACCTCCAATTTTATGTGTGAACTGGTAGTACAGTGATAGAGTCGCGGCGTTTGATAGGGCACTGTTTTTTTTTTTGGGCGTGAGTTCGAAATTCCGTCGGATCCAAGTTTTTTATCATTAAAATTTTAATGCAGATAATATCCCGGTTCGTAAACAGAACTATATTTTGCAACCGGTCACTGATTAGCGTCAAAATTAAAAATAACACACTCGTACTGTAGTGATATCACATCCTTTTCAAGAAAATGGATGAAACTATACTAGTAAGCAATCGATTGATGTAATATAGCAATATTAAGATGTGTTAGCTAGATTTTTTCATAGACCTACGCAAGTTACTGACTGGTTCTACGAATGGGGTTCATATCACACTGCGCACCCACCGAGGGTGCCAAATGCTAGTACGCAAACTGCTGTCGTGTAATATGAATCTTCCATGGCGGCTCATATAGCGGCTGGTATACAGGATTGTGCACCAGGGCTTGTAGTAGCTAGTATAAGAACTAAATACGACTGCTGGTATCGGGTAATATCGGCAATAGAATGTCTAATCCCCTCATTACCGGTTTCAAAAGAAGGATTAATTTTCGGCTATAGCAATAAAAAAAAACTCGAGTGGGGAGTGAACCCAGGGCGAGGCAACACTCTCCGAGTCACCGGCTTTCCAGCTGGGACCCGTAGGTGCCCGTCACCCCCGGATATTGCATGAAATGAGACCCTAGAATGGAGCGGCGCTGGAATGCAAGGGCGGGGGAAGCGGGAGTACCCCGAGAAAGCCCGCCGGCAAGTGACCTCGTCCAGCATGATTCCCACATGCGAAAATACGGGAGTGAACCTGTTGGGTATCGAGCCCGGATCGCCGTAGCGGGAGGCGAGCGCCCTAGCTACTGCGCCACCGCTGTCCCAGACTATAGCAATATGGACAGTGATAACCTACATTACTAGTACGCTGCCCAGCTTATGAATAATTAACGCATGCAGGCGATCCTTTGGCACTGATCCTTTCAGTGTACGGTGCCTGCCAAAAATAACTTTCTGTGTTTTATAGAAATATTGTGGATTCCAGAAATGAAAGGATCAAAGTCGTGAACAGATGTAAAAACATATATTAATTTCATCACTCATCATTTGATAAATTGGTTTAATTTCCCTACTCCCAAACGCAAACCGAGAAATTCTTTGTTATAATCAGTAATCGAATAAAAAGTCCTAAGTGAAGAAAACATCTCTGATGACTATATTCTATGTGCAATTTTTAATGAGGAATAAGTGCATACATAGTAAGTATATTTGTAAGATGACAACAATTATGGCAAACTATAACTAGCTCGAACTTTCTAAACAAGAATTGTAAATATGAATGCTTGAAGCAAGTGTAATTTGAAAACGAAAGTAACTTGTAAATTGCCGTAAAGAAATATACTTACGGTCTGGCTTGTGTTTAATAATAATGTACGCCAAAGTGAAAACATATTACTACCTGCTCGCTTCCCTTGACCTGTCCCACGCGGAGCGAGCGGAAGAGTAGGATTGTGTAGTGGGTGATATATAGTGGGTGGCGAGTCGCGAAGGAATGACAGGCGAGCGATAACCTTTCCAGGGCAAGGCGAAAGGAGGATGCGGCTGTGATAGTTGTTTACAAGCAGGTCACACACAGATACTTCTAAATATTCCAGAACACTCTAGAGTAGAAAAAATAAAACTTCCCCTACCAGAAGTACTGAATGAACTGCCAGTACGAACAAGAGGAAATCGTGACTCGTGCCAGGAGAAGGCTGACTCTGAATTACTGCAGAGAAATAGGGATGCCTTCTTCAGAGGATCAAATGACCTCGGAGACTTGCCACAAAGGAGACAGCAGGCCCATGAAGCAGCCACAAAGACGACTACCACTAGCTTCGCATTAGGCAGTTAAGTGAATTCTGAAAGAAATGACGGAGTTAGATGTTAAAGAACCATCGGTTAGTCGGTGATCGTCACCTATTGTACTTGTTAAAAAGAATGAAGTCTCTGAGGTTTTGTGTAGATTATCGCCAGTTTAATAATGTGAAAAAGAATGACGTCCACTTCCAAGGATAGATGACACATTGAACAGTCTAGCAGGTTTGTAGTGGTTTTCTAATTTGTCCATGAAGAGTGGGTACTAGCAGTGTGAGATGGCCCCAGCGGACCAAGACAAGACTGGATTTTGTGTCCAAGGGAAAGGAAGCTGGCAGGTCAAAGTTATGTCTTTTGGACTGTGTATTGCCCCTGCCACCTTCGAATGCCTGATGGAAAAAGTCATTCCCTTAATATCTGTCATGTTTATCTAGATACCATTATTGTGGCAGGGAGGACATTTTAAGAGCATCTATCGTGCTTAGACTCAGTATTTCAGAAAGTTGCCGCAGCTCACTTGAAGCTGGTTCCTAAAATGTGTCACCTGTTCCAAAGGAAAATAAATTTCTTGGGACATGTTCTGACGCCCCACGGAATTGGAACAAACCCCGAGAAAAAAGCGATAAGAAATTGACCAATACCAACTGACAAAACTGAAATGCGGATATTTCTGGGATTATATGCCTACTACTGTAGATTTGTCCCTGGGTTTGCCACGATCGACTGCCACTACATGAACTGATTGAAGCAGAAAGTAAATTTCATTAGATCACCGAGCATGAAGTTGATTTTAGTAAGCTAAAGGAAATTCTCATATCTCCCCCAGTGTTGGGATTCCCGAAAAGTAAGGGCGTATTCATTTAGGACACTGATGCTAGTGATGAAGGCCTTGGAGCTGTGCTATCTCAGGTTCAGGATGGGAAGGGAAGAGCATTAGAATATTTCAGTAAGGTATTGCATAAGCCTGAGAGAAATGACTGTCAAATAGAGGGGATCTTCTAACAACGGTGACAGCAATTTCACATTTACACCCTTTAGGGCAGACATTTTATTCTAAGGAGCGACCATGCTTCATTATACCGGCGACTAAATTTCAAGAATCCTGATGGTCAAATTGCCCAGTGGATACAGTATCTTTAAGAAAAAAATTATAATAAGGGCAAAGATCTGGATTCGTTCACAGCAATGCAGATGCTCTTTCTAGGAGGCCACGAGAGTCATTCTGTCGTCTTTTCGAGCGACAGAAAGAAAATAGAGGGGAATCGCTGAAGGTACGAAGAACAAGAATTCAAGGTTTTTATTTTGTGATGGGTCACCTACATGGATTAATGAGGTAACTAGGAAAAATTCACTGAATGATCTGACTTTGCAACCATTACTAGAATGTAAAGAAGCTGGCTATCGGCCAAAATGGGAAGAAATATCTAACCTGAGTGCAGCAATCGAAGCATACTGGAAACAATGGAATTCCCTCATGCTGGAGAATTGCGTACTTTACAAGAATTGCGTAAGTAATGATGGAAAACACACATGCTTCCAGTTAGTCCTTCGAGAATGCAGAGTTTCCGGAGTCTTAAAGGAACTGCATAATTCTGCAGCCAGTGGGCACTTTGGTGTTAAAAAGACCCTCGATAGAGTTAGACCGAGATTACACTGGCTTCCTCATTATCGGGGGTATGTTGAGAAGTGATGCTGAATGTGTGACACCTGGACTGAGACGAAGGGCCCAAGCACCGGGGAACAAGGTTACCTCCCGAAATACAATGTTGGAGCCCCATTCGAGAGGATGGCAGTAGGTATTCTGGTTATTTTACCTGTCACAGAGAGGGATAATCGGTATGTACTGGTGGCCAAAGAATACTTAACTAAGTAACCAGAGGTTTTCCCTTCCCAAGCCAAGAAGCATGTACTGATGCTGATGCATTAATAGAATATGTGTTTTTCGAGGTTTGGCGTGCAAACTCGATCATTACGATCATGCAAGAAACTTTAAATATGCTGTGTTCCAGGAGGTAACAAAGATTCTGGGGATGAAAAAGACTAGAACTACAGCCTTACACCCTCAATCGGATGGAATGGTTGAGAAGCTTAAGCGTACTCTTGAGCAGTATCTGTCGATCTTTGTGGCAGACAACCAAAAGGGTTTGGATTCAAAGGTGCCACTGTTTCCCCTTGCCTACTGCTCGGCAGTTCACGAGTCCACAAGGGTAACACAGTCAAGGATGCTGTTTTGAAGAGAGCTACGCCTTCCTAGTGACCGACTGTTTGACCTGCCGAACAGGAATGCGACCTCTGATCATTCAAGTGAATTGTGTAACAAATTAGTTGGCAATCATGATTTTGCTCGACAGAACCTCAGAATAAATAGTGACAGGGTGAAGACGTGGAATGATAGAAGAATGTCGGGCGAGGTATTTCAAGGACAACTGATGTGGTTGTACAACTCACAGAGGCGAAAAGGGTACTGCCAGACGCTACAGAAATATTTGGAAAGCCCATACATAATTCTGAATAATATCAATAATGTGGTCTTTAGGATTTATCGTCAAGGCTCTCAGGCGAAGGCGGAGGTTGTCCACATCGACCGACTGGCACTCTACGAAGGAGCGAATAAACAGTCTTGGGGGAGGGGGGGGGGGTGGTGTTACGCGCTTGCTTCCCTCGATCTGTCCCAGGCGAGCGTGTAGAAATAGTGATATGATAGTGGATGGTGAGTCGCGAGGGAATTTTTGAATGACAAACAAGTGATAATCCTACCAAGGTTTTCAGTTATAAAGATGTGCCGCCACGCACATTCTTTCGCAAGGCGTCTCGGGTGCGACACTGAAACCATCTCTTGCAGGGTCCACCCGAGGGCAGCATAAATCAGGGATCCCGCATGATCAAGTTGTCTGGCGGTCTGTGGGATGGCGACTGATCGAGGGCTGTTCCTATAAAAAAAAAAAAGGAAAAAATACTAAAGACAATTTCAAATGTATATTGAAAACATCAGGTTGGAAAGCAATATATTTGTTCTATAATATTACAAGATTCATCATCGTGGGCTCAACAGTATCTCAAATAGGCCATGTAAACTTAAAACCATACACACACAAAGTGCTACCTCAAAAGTTTAATACAGTTGCTCGTGCCACCGCGGAAAAAGTACAATTGTTACACAAAGTTTTAATTGCAGCTTCCATTAGTAAAGGCCCCAAGTGGCAATTAAACATATACAAAAATTACTACCACCTTGTACAATACATATTTATTGGCGAAAAATTTAAATGCACGATTCATTAAGCCACAAATGATTTATAAATTGAGCTATTATTCACCATCAAATTTGGTTTGTCTTGATACTCATTCCCACTGCATGCGGGACGTAGCGAGTATTACGAGGCTTGACAAAACAGCATTAATCAATAAAATTGATCGACCTTGAATATTAACACTACAAGAAAAATACATAAGACACTCACACATAAAATATAGGGTAGCGCGATATATAAAATATGAATACCACACAAGTTATTAACTTAAAATATTTATCTTCGACTTAGTAACCACGTAATCGCAATGACTAAAAACATGAACATCTTACATGAACCTTCCATTATACATCAATGATTAAAGCTCTTAACATAATGTAGTGGGGCTACAGAAAGAATGACTAGAATAGCTTTTCCAAATACGCTTATTTTCTGGCACAATTTTCACCTTTGAAGAAGGTGTAGTTTCAATGGCAGCTGCGAAGGATACTTTTAATTTGTTCACCTCTAAATTATGGGCTTAGCATTCCAATACACACATACTGAATGGAATCCAAAATGGAATGTATTTTATTCTGCCCAAAAGCAATAAAATACCAGAGAGCTCAGCGATCCAAAACCAGTAAAGGTTCTCATAGCCCTACATATAAAGCGAGTCCTAAACTGATATAATTCAAAGGAAATTAAAAAAAAAACCAAGTATACTTTAATGCATACGCAGTCAAGTAAATACCGAACTTCAATTCAAAAGTGGCTGCGCCAAACCTGACCTACAGTGCGTCATGGCTGAGACTCGATACACCAGAAAATTGGGCATGCTAATATGACAAGAGGCTGCAACCAACTTATTTTTCAAACAACTCGAGTTCATAAAACTCTGATTTTCACATATGGTTTAACATCATCGCGACACATTACTTACAGCTTGTCCTCCTATATTACACTCCAATTGCGCGATAGCAAGTTTCATATGCAAGACTACAGCTGACACCTGTGCCAGCACAAAAATAAACCCTCGTATTCTCTGCCACGACTCACCTTAATATTCTGTTGGTTTCCAAGGAAATTAACCATGATCACTTCAACACTGGTTGAAGACACACGACGCCGTCCAAAACGTGGTAAATAACGTCGTCACGACGAACTTGCATACTGATGGCTAATTACACCCGATGTTGATGAGCTCTCGCTGGTCGCGACTGCCAGTGACTTGAAGTGTAGTCTGAGGTGAGGTAGAATAGGACGAGGGCAGGTCGTGCAACACCTTAAATAAGCTCGTCGTCTATGTCGCACAAAACTAGGAGAAGTGGGTAGGGGCAAGGCTGGGAATAAGGAGTAGGGAGAACGGCCTCCGCCGAGGCTGATAGCCAGAAAACCTGCTCTTTATTCCAAAAATCAGCACAACTTATTGTGACGTAAACAAAGCAATAAAACTTTCTGCGAAGAGTGGCACTAAATCTTGCTACTCTGAAGACCCCGATGACCTAGTTGATAGACTACGGTGGTTGGTTTCATTGCAGAGAGACGGTTATCTGTATGTCGCCGGAGAGATAAATTCGATTATTGATGAACTCAGAGCTGAAGGCTTAACTGAATTTATATATATATAATTTGGTTATGTATATAAATAAATATAAATATCAACAAAATAATTCTTTTTTTATTCCTGCCATCTAAGAAATGTAACTACTGCTGTGTGTTACCCGGTGTCTTGCTGCACTAGCTTCCCCATGAATGACACTTGTTGTTGTTATGTTTGTATAGAGGTTATCAACGTAGGTAAACACAGTGGAACGCCTTGTATGCTGGGCTGAAAATGCAAAAGTAACTTTTGTATCGCCATGTATGATGTCAATTACTAAAAGTATTTCCACGCGTTGTATTCCTAGACAAATATGCCTGCTTTGTATTACAAACATAATGTATATCGTGCCATTTCCTGCTGTTTTCCAAAAATTCAATTGTTACAACAAAGTTTTCATTATCTTGGTCTAATTCAGGGGCGCCTGGAGGTAGGATCATCGATAGGTTGGATCATCGATACAGAACGATTTACCATCGTTCTGTATCGATTTCTCTTGCTATATCATTCCGATCACACGACAGCCATCTTGAATCCAGATAACCTAGACCTTGAACCGAAAAAAATCTCAAAGTTTCATACACATTATCAAAAGTTCAAATAATCTAAAAAAAAAAAAAGCCAAAAATTACTTTAAAAAACATTAAAATACTCTAAAAAAACTATTAAAAATTCCCTAGAAATACAAAATATCGCAAAAAACTAAAAAAAAAATAAATTAAAATCTAAGAACCTTTCACATTATCACACTCATCCCACTGCCCTATACATCAACCCATACCCTTACATACCCACATTAAAATACTACAAAAACCAAAAACAACTACAAAGATTGAGGAAAAGCATACCAAAAATTGTAACTCCACCATGTCTGTCATTTTATCATTGCCATCAGACACCAACCATAATATACAAGGTGACACCCCTCCAGCATACAAGCATATTACACCATCTGAATACTATATCAACTAAAAACCACCGCAGATAACCATACCATACAAAAAACATACAGCCCAGACCAAGTTATTCACTCGAACCCAAGCATACCTCAGTCATGCTATTAACAATACAGGCCATATCAACCACCATACTTTAGACTTGCTGAATATTGAGTACCATTTAAGCCTATATAACTTCACCAGTTACACATATAAACAAACCATACAAACCACTGTAACTCATGCATATCATCTGCCCTACCAACCAACACCAAACGTAATATACTCATCGTTCATACCTCTTACCATAACTCAGGCATACCTCAACCATTCAGTCCACACTGACTTACGAAAAATTTACTTACTGCTCATACTTTCTGCTCTAATGGTCGACACCAGCAAAATATATACTAGTCACTACACCACCCATCAAACAAACCATCAGATATTTTTTGGATGTTTTTAGATTTTTTGAACTTTTTGGAAGTTTTGGGATTTTTTGGTTTAAGGTCAAAGTCAAAGTCATCTGTATACAAGATGGCGGTCGTGTGATCGGAATGATAGAGCAGGATAAATTGAGACAGAAGCTATGGCATGACATCACGATCGTATGCGCCTTGCAAAGACGAGTACGGTGATATATATCACTTAATACTAATGGCTTTAAAACTTGTAATTACCAAAATATATTTAAATTTAAAATAACAATAATTAAAATTATTTTATTATTAATACATTACGATCGTATGCGCCTTGAAAAGACGAGTCTGGTGATATATAACACTTAATACTTACGTTTTTTAGTTTTTTTTTACTTAAAAAATATATTTAAATTTAAGTTAACAAGTTTTTAAATATTTTTTTTGGGGTTAAAGGTCCAAATTCCTAAATCCTGCTCTCCTGGCTCTATGTCCACCTGAGTCACTGATCCCTATCACTGGGGTCGCTGATCCCCCTCGCCTGCTCCGGGAAATAAGGAAAATTTTTAGGTAGAAGGGAAATCTTAAGACATTTTTTGTGTTAAATCGTACGATTTGGTGTGAAAATGAGCGATTTTTGGAACAAAATATTTCAACATGGCGGCCGAGCCACCGAACCGAACCCTGGACCCTTGTCATGAACATTCTTTACTCTACTACCTACGTGATTGGCTATGATTAAATACGTCACGATGAACAAGCCAGAGAAATGCAGAGTCAAGCTACGCAGGCGCAAATAAAGGCGGAAAACAAGTATTTTGTTTATATGGTTTAATACTGTAATGTTATTAGTAACAGAATTAATGTACCTATGTCTTACTTAAACAGCAAAAACGTAATTCACAGACCTAATATGCACGGGGGAGGGGGGGGGGGACGAGCGAAAAATAAAGTGATTGCCCTGCCACCTATAGCACGTCAATTGAACTAAGCTTTTCAGCAGAGTATCAGAATTCATTGTAGCACGCAGAAAGCAACGATCGGCACTACAGTCTGTATCAGCAGTTAGCATCTGCCCATTATAGCATAAGCTTAAACCGACCTTTATGAGTAGACGATGCCTCCTATCCTTGTAGATGAGAATGAAGAGGAGAAGCATGACACCTATGGTCGTCGAAACGCCTCAGGTCACTGACCTCTCCAGATCGAACGACGCGGCTGCCGCGATAAATCGAACTGCCAATTGGTCTAAATGTTCCTTCCACCGTCGTCAGCAGCATTAAACGCGCGAAGTCGTACCTCCCTTTTATTTTCTCCCTATCTCTTCCTCCTGCTCCTTCTAACGTGGTCAGACAACCGCGAACGCTCTAAAAACGTCAGTAAAAACTGTTCCCGCAAAGCCTCAGGAATCTGATGGTCTTGTGATAACACAACAGCTGACGCATCTCCTCCTAGAGAGAAGTAGAGGGGGGTGTACGAGACATCGTGTGTTTATTGGACAAGCCCCAATTCAGACGGTATTTACACCGCGTGTCGTCGACCTTCATCTTCAGTCGAATCACGTTGTCCGCTCCGGGAAAAGAAGTTTACGTATCGTAAACCATAAACGACCCAGGAGCTGTGCGGGTAACATCCCGGACAACCCCCCCCCCCCCCTACTACATCCTTTATCAACGTTAGTTGTGCTCTGAAAGTGCTTCTCTGTGTTTATAGTAAAGAGACAGCGCCAAACCCATGGCTTTTTCAGGCCCGAAAAAAAGTCGTACCATGAAGACACTCTGCTCACCCTAGATGCTGTGTTTTCCACGTTAATTTCTACTCGCACGAAACATGATATGTACTCTCACATTAGAAACAATTTTACAATAGCTATTTTTAAAGTGTATGCAAGTCATACCTACATAGTTTTTTTTTTTGTATTTAGAATGCAAATTCTTTTTACCTCTCGACAAAGACAATCGGTGCGGTACAACAGATGGAACTACTCCCAGTATCGGAAATGCAGGGGAATAAACTAGTTTTCGAGAGGGAGGAGTGTAGATGTTTAGCTGCCTGGGTACGCCACCGAACGGCGTGCAGAGCTCCAGCACAAAACGTTTTGTATTAAAAATACCGTTCACCGTGGCAGAGCGAGGTCTGCTTACCAATAGCATTTAAGAAAAGTCAACGCGTCTATGCGTTTTTCAGTTCCTCCATTTTCCTCTAAATCATGTTTTTGTGTTAGTGAATATGGCTGAAACGGGTGTTTTCACGGTAATTTTTAGGTATGAACATTCCGGTACAAAACATTAAAAATGGAATAGGGACGTGCATTAAACCTTTATTTTTATTATTACGTAATAAAATGGCAGGGTCTGCGCTAAAAGTCTCATAAGTTAGAGGTGCGTTATCGACGGCAAAACTGCACACCAGTTCAGTGTTTTGCGCGTCGAGGCGTTGAGAGAATTGATGCATATGTCTCGGTCGCCCCTAGCGGTCCTACGCTTTCACAGGTCTCAGACATGCAAAATTCCTTCAACCAGGCGGTCACCTTAACATCGAGGTCTTGAGAGCCGATGAGGGTGGAATCAGGTGAGAATGGAGCAGTGCCGGAATGCAAGGGCTGGGGAAACGGGAGATCGCCGAGAAAAACCGCCGACCAGCGCATCGTCCAGCACGATTTCCACTTGCGCAAATCCGGTGACCAGCCGGGGATTGAGCCCGGTTCGCCTTGGTGGGAGGCGAGCAGTCTGACCGTTCAGCCACCGCGGCCCCTGCAAAAATCCGGGAGCGACCCCACGGCTCTAACTGCTACACCACCCCGGGCCGACCTCCCGTGCAACGTTGACAATGCTGATTTTAACCCGCATGTGCAAGCTAAAATATCCGCTTTCGCCCGCAAATCTGCAAAAAATATTTGGCGGCAAAGAATTGAGAATGCCTTAAATATACTAAATAAAAATCGGTTTAAAATGAATTTTGTGTACGTAGTCGACGTGTGCATAATAAAGTGTACATGTAAAATGAAGGAAAAAGTGTGCTTTATAGTGACACTCGTTTTTGTGAGGCCAATATAACATTTAAAATCAACACACGCATCAGCTCTACCGTTTTAACAATAGATAACACGAAGCAAGTATGTCAACTTGGGAAGTATGTATGTAGTGTGTGTATGTGTGTATGCATGTATGGTGTGTATGTAGTGTGTGTATGTTGTATGCATGTTAGGGTGTGTATGTATGTAGTGTGTATGTATGTAGTGGGTGTATGTATGTACGTGCGTGTATGTATGTACGTGTGTATGTATGTTGTATGTATGTATTTATGTATGCGTGTATGTACATGTGTATGTATGTGTGTCTGTATGTATGTTGTTTGTATGTTTGTTGTCTGTGTATGTATGCGTGTCTGTATGTTGTATGTATGTAGGCAAATGTATATGAATGTTGTATGCATGTATATTAATGTATATTTATGTACTGGAATCAAATACAGCATGTGTTCCAATCCACTGATATGCAATGTACTGAACTTAGAAACACTAAGAAATTTAAATGGGCCAGTAATGGTCAATTTATATTTTTTTCCTGGTTTCGAAACTTTTTATGCCTCTGAGAAGAATACCCACGAGTATTTAAAATACCCGAAATGTGGGTTCGAATCCTAGGTAAAGCATGGGTGTTGGTTTAAGTTAGGTAACAAGTTAGTTTGTAAGTCACCCCCTGATAAGCCTCCCGGCATAACACCGGGGGACTTTAATAAGCCCTTCCCAATACAATACAAAGCCACTGTGGTAAATGCTAATTCTCGTCATCGCTACACCGCTGCCTATTAAGGCGAATTTTTTGCCAACTGTAATATATCAGTTAGCGTCATTTTACTTCCAGTAGTTCGTCGGTGACAAAAGCATTTTCTGCTCAAATTAATGCGTGATATCCAGTGCCTCCCTTTCCCTTCCCACTATTGATGAGGTTTGTTGACAGCTTAAATTTGTTCAGTACTAGTGATTCTCCATGAACGAAAAGGGAATACAGTTTATAAAGTTCTATTCGCAATTATTTTAGATTTATTGTACACTAAAGCATTTCTCAGCAACTCCCTTTTCGTGAGATGAACACATGTCCCTTAAGAATTGGCGCCTTTTGATTACGTCAGCCGTATTAAATCGAGTATTGTGCTTCTCGCCCACACGTCAGGTATGGCAACGTATGTAGATTAATTTGCGTCTTGCCATTAAAAAAACACCGTAAACTCTCCAGTTCAAACTATCGGGAAAAAAGTTAGACGGCCTTCTCAATATAGGCCTACTACAATATTTCGTGTTGCTTTGATGTAGTCTTATGCTCATTTTCAAAGCCAAATAATTTTTTCTCGTAGTGCAGTCAGCTACATCCAAGACAATCAGTGATAAAGAAAATACTACCACGAAATGAGTAGCAATTTCTTCACAAGACTAGTTCAGCAACAGTGACTACACATGAAACGCAACGATGCCAAGTTTTTATAACACTGAATATTTGTGAAGCCTATAGATTTCATTCAGACAATAGCTTCATTACTCTCAGAAATACACACTACCGTATTCCGACACTCGCTACTGGAACGAAAGTATCGGATCAATCCGCCACCACATTCATTCCGATAGTCAAAAATCGAGCTCCTGAGTACAGACACTGAACTCAAAAGATTAAGGCAATTTTTGTTAGTAAAATAGCCACGTGACCCGATTCAAACAAGAAAATCTATGACGTATTTTTTGTAATTTCCTTATTGCATTTTGTCAGTTCCAGAGCTGACAAATTACCAAACGCAAAATACCTAATCGCAGTCATATTAGTTTTGCCTGTTTGAAATAATTAAACACATTTTCATGAGAGGTTACTGGAATAAACAAAAGATTCTCATCGTACCCGTAATAATGTTACAAGACGCCAGGGAAGTATCCCAGTTACTGAGGGATGGAGGTCTTAACAAAAATTAATGAACTAAATTTGATTTTGAAAATTTATTTATATTACTTTAAATATCCACACAACTATTATTTACAACATTTAACTACCTATGTAATTATTACGGTGAGCGCAATATTTAATGCATATCCCTCAATTATAATTATGATCGTTATCAGTGTCTCTATAATGGGTACAGTCGCTTAATTCTCTCATTATTTACACATGTTCAATCTATTGTCATGATTTCAAATGTCTGTCATTCAAGCATCCAGTTCGATGGTGCCGCCCGTCAGTTTCACATTTTACTGTACCGATGCTAGCAGACCGCAGACTCCACTCTCGCTGGTCACTGCACTGTCGTCACCACTTTTCGCTCTACTGACTCGTCGCTTCGCTGTATTTGCACGCCTGGATCTTTAAGACCGTGCAATGCTTCAAACTCTATAGATTGTCAGCTCGGAGGCCCGTAGCGCTTAAATAGCCCGATTTATAAAGTTCCCCCCTCATCCCGAGTCACGCTGAGAGGCGGGAGCCATGACTGGAACATTCTTAAAACGATAACTCCAGACATTCAAGCACCTTGCAATTACATAAAGCGGCACGAGTCCTAATAGGCACTCTTTTGTAAATCTCTGCGCACTCTTCGGGTTAATATTCTGGCCTTGACAGACTGCTTCATTATCTCGAGCGTACGGAAGCGATGCAGAACAGCAACATGTAAGACTTATTATTTCATAAAACAAGTTACTGAAATGTTCTTGAAATAGGTATTTTCTTATAGCACAATTTTTATGAAGTAACTATTTTACGCCAAAATTGTTTTGTTTTCTGGATTTTAAAATTAAAACAGTTTTTTTTTTATTTAGGGACTAATTACTGTTTATTTTTACGGTTTCAAGAAGTTTTTATTTTGGAACAATGATACATCAATTTCAAAATAATAGTACTAGCATGACATGCCAGACGGTTAAATGTCCTGGTGTTCTGACATAAACCTTGCAAAGGGCTAAATTAAAATAATAATAAAAAAAAAGAAACAAAACGAAGTGGAACACAGCCTGATGTTTCACGGGTTGAGCACGAACCTTCACAGATCTGGCCATTCACAGAAGAGTTCAAGGCGGCAACAATTCCTGCAGTTATGTTGGTCTTCGAGCCAAGTAGTTGCCAGCTCGACGCTCATAAATACTGAGTCCCCGGTGCTGCCTTCTCGACAAGTAAGCGCGACGCCGATTAGCCATGCAGAGACGTACGAAAGAACGATATAAGAAACTTCCCTGCTGTTGGTGACTCCGGCATCGGTCTAAGATGCGCTGCGGGCCTCATTACAGGCAGAATGCCTCGTTTGCATTTTACGACAGCCGAGCAGTAAACGGTTAAAAATAACAAAGGGTTGGTCGCCTAGCGCGCTCGGTTCACCGGCCCAGTAACCCGCAGCCCGAGAACAGTTCCGGAAATAGGTCCACGAAAGAAGTGGGCTTCTAAGAGCTTCTCATGGGCCTGGTGGGGAAACATCCCATCCTCCTCATCGGAGTTTTAAAGCCACACTAAAGGGTTATTCCTTTCCCGACGCGCACCACTAAATGCCCTGGAACTCCTCGTCACGCCCCCCCCCCTCCCATCCTTTACCTAATGACGTCGGTGAAGCTTCTGGCGAGCAGGGTACTCTGAAATGTGTAGTGGAGGTGGAGCGAATACGGCTCCTACTGGGGTCTTGAGAACCGGTGATGGTGAAGCGAATGAGTGAAGAGATTTGGGCGGCTCTTAACAGCGAGGTTTGAGAGCCGATGCGGGTGATTGATGTGAATATGGAGCAGCGCCGGAATGAAGGGGTGGGGTGGGGGACAGGAGATTCCTGAGAAAACCCTCTGACCAACGGCATCGTACGGCACGATTCTCACTTGCGAAAATCCGGTGACCCGGCAGGGGATTGAACCCGGTTCGCCTTGGTGGGAGGCGAGTGTGCTAATCGCTCAGCCACCGTGATCCCAAGGGTGACACAAGGCGAGTGTAGAGCAGCGCCGGAATGCTTGGCCGGGGAGGGGAGTGGATATCCTCGAGAAAACCCGCCGGCCAGCAGCATCGTCCGGCCCGATTTCCACGGAAATGACGCGCTGGAAAACGATCCCTGTTCTCCTCTGTGGGAGGCGAGCACGCTAGCCGCTACACCGTCGAGGCAACCGAGACTGTGACTTCGTGACTAATAACACGATAATAAATAAACTATAAGTAATAAGGAAATGTATGTTGAAAGTCAACGGCGTCTGGCACCGGATTTGGATTTGGGGGAGCCGCCATCTTGTGACGTCACCCGACCGCCATCTTGCATGTCTTTGACCTTTCATCTTCGACCCATGTGACACCTGACTTTTACCGTGACCCCGAGGACATTTGACCTCAAAAAACACTAAAAGCATTTAAAAATTCTAAAAACTCCTCAAAAGGTTCCAAAAAATTCCAAAAAAATCCTAAAAAAATTACGAAGAAATTTATTATTAAAAAGTATCAAATATTATTACAAAAACATTTAAAGAATTATTCAAAGTATCCACATAAATTGTCCATTTTTTTTTCAGAAACGCTGACAGGGATCAGCGACCCAGGTGACCAGGTGACAGGGATCAGGACATATGACCTTTGACCTTGAAAATGCAAAATACCGATTTCTATTTTTAAAAAATACAAAAAACTAACCAAAAAATTTAAAAATCGGTAAAAATCTATAAACAATTTAACTAAAAATCGTTTAAAAATAAAAAATCTTAAACAAATTTATTTGCATAAAATTTCATTCAAAAATTTCTTTAAACCCGGTGGCCATTTTTCTCTTTTTTCCCTTTTTCCTTAACGATTTCCCTCAAGAAATTTTTAAATTAAAAATTGTTAAAAAATTTTTTATTAAAAAACTTACATTTCCGGAGGTCTCCCCCCGCACCCCTCTGTTCCAATCCAGAAGATGACTGACTATCTCGCTTCCACTCCCCTCATACATACTAATTCCGCCATCTTGATTTTTCATTCGTCATTTGTTTACATGCTACTGGAGGCAGCCATCTTTGTTTATATGTTACTGGAGGCCACCGCCTTTGTGTATATGTTACTGGAGATGGCCATCTAGATTTTGTCGTTCGCCATTTGTTTAAATGCTATTGGAGGCCACCGTCTTTGTAGGCAACCGATATCTTGGTAGGCATAACCCATCCGCCATATTGGAAACCAACGACCTTGACCCCATGCCCTAAAAAACAAAAACTCGAGAAAAATACATAAAAGAAATGCATTGAAGACTACCACCACCATATTAGATGCAGACTACCTCGATCTTGACACCATGACCTTGAATGACTTAGAAAACAAAAACTCGAGAAAAAATACATAAAAGTCAGCAATCATAATACATTAATGACTACCACTACCATATTAAATGCAGACTATCAAGACCTTGACCCCAATACCTTGGATGACCTTGGAAACAAAAACTCGATTAAAATACATAAAAGTCAGCAAACATAACACATTAAAGAGTACCACCACCATATTGAATGCAGATTACCTCGACCATGACCCCATGACCTTGAATGGCCTTGAAAACAAAAATTCGAGAAAATAAATAAATAAAAGTCAGCAATCATAATACATGAAAGACTACCACTGCCATATTAAATGCAGACTACCTCGACCTTGACTGCATGACCTTGAATAACATTGAAAATCAAAACTTGAGAAAAAATACATAAAAGTCAGCAAGCATAATACATTACAGATTACCACCGCCATATTAGATGCAGACAACCACGACCATGACACCATGACCTTGAATTACCTTGAAAATCAAAACTCGAGAAAAAATACATAAAAGTCAGCAAGCATAATACATTAAAGACTACCGCCACCATATTGAATGCAGATTACCTCGACCTTAACCCCATGTTCTCGAATGACCTTGAAAATATAAAGTTAGAAAATGCATAAAAGTCAACAAGCATAATAGATTACAGACTACCGCCACCTTATTAGATACAGAGTACCTTTACCTTATATGTTCTAAAAAAAAAAAAATGCTAGAAAATATATATGAAGCGGCAGAAGCTAGTCGAGACGATCCACATTGGGCGCAGCTGCTGTCACACTAAACCTCTCAGCTTACCTCCCTAATGCTTACAATATACAAGCGTGCAAGTCCTATGGCATCATATTGACTTTGAACCAATTGTACTGTGCCATTTATACATTGTACAAACACCGACCAGCCAATCACCAAGTTACCTCATGATTTCATATGACCAATCACACGCAGGCATTGAGACATATCATACACACACACAGGCAGGCAGGTAGGTAGGCAACCTTTAGATGCCAGTTCCTTGATCACATTACCAGTTATATCTTAAACAGTTTCTTCCAGACGAGTTTTCTTCTCTCACCTATACATCATGGTTACACTTAAAATAGACAGCTGACTCCTGTTGCCGGACCGACCCCCTCACAAACCGATCCATTGACCCATTTACCAAGTGACATAATTGGCCCCATGACCCATTGACCACAACGACCCCATCAACCACGTTGATCCTAACGACCCCATCGACCCCAAATACTGAATCGATCCCATAATGACCTATGACCCATTGACCCATAATGAAACCTGATTGCGGCGGTGGTGGTAGTGGCGACGGCGGCAGTGGTGATGATTGCTAAAAATTGAGTTTATGATTGGGATTGGTATGCATGTGTTGCATCTTTATGGGATGTGTGTGATATGTCTCAATGCCTGCGTGTAATTAGTCATATGCAATCATGAGGTAACTTGGTGATTGGCTGGTCGGTACTTGTACAATGTATAAATTGTACAGTACAATTGGTTCAAAGTCAATATGATGCCATAGGACTTGCACGCTTGTATATTGTAAGCAGTAGGGAGGTAAGCTGAGAGGTTTAGTGTGACAGCAGCTGCGCCGAAGGTGGATCATCTCGACTAGCTTCTGCCTCTTCATATATATATTCTAGAGTTTATTTTTATTTTTTAGAACATTTAAGGTAAAGGTACTCTGTATCTAATAAGGTGGTGGTAGTCTGTAATCTATTATGCGTGTTGACTTTTATGCATTTTTCTAACTTTTTTATTTTCAAGGTCATTCAAGAACATGGGGTTAAAGTCGAGATAATCTGCATTCAATATGGTGGTGGTAGTCTTTAATGTATTATGCTTGCTGACTTTTATGTATTTTTTCTCGAGTTTTGATTTTCAAGGTAATTAACGGTCATGGTGTCAAGGTCGTGGCAGTCTGCATCTAATATGGCGGCGGTAGTCTGTAATGTATTATACTTGCTGACTTTTATCATTTTTTTCTCGAGTTTTTGTTTACAAGGTTATGAGGTCAAGGTCAAGGTCATTGGTTTATAATATGGCGGATGGGTGACGCCTACCAAGATGGTGGTTGCCTACCAAGATGGTGGCCTCCAATTAAACATATAAACAAAAATGGCTGCCTCCAGTAGCATGTAAACAAATGACGAACGAAATAACCAAGATGTACGCCTCCAGTAACATGTACACAAATATGGTGGCCTCCAGTAACATATAAGCAAATATGGCTGCCTCCAGAAGCATGCAAACAAATGACAAATGGAAAAATCAAGATGGTGGAATGGGTAGGTGAGGGGAGTGGAGGCGAGGGAGTCAGTAGTCTGCTGGATTCGAACAGAGGCGAGTAATTGGCGGTGCGGGGGGAGACCTCCGGAAATGTATTGTTTTTTAATTAAAAATTTTTAAATAAAAAAAGTTTCTTGAGGGAAATTGTCAGGGAAGAAGAAAAATTTCGAGGGGAAAAAGGGGAAAATGGCCGCCGGGGTTAAAGAAATGTTTTTAGTAAAATTTTATAAAAATAAATGTTTTAACGATTTTTTCAATTAAATTTTAATAAGATTTTTTTATAATTTTAAATCGATTTTTTATTTCTTTTTTAAGTTTTTGGGATTTTTAAAATTTTATTTTGGGTTTTTTGTATTTTCAAGATTAAAGGTTCAAAGTCAAGGCCAAAGGTCATACATTCTTATACCTGGCTCCTGGTCACCTGGGTCTGACCCTGGGTCGCTGATCCCAGTCACCTGGGTCGCTGATCCATGTCAGCATTTCTGAAAAAACATGGGTAATTTCTGTGGACCCTTTTAATAATTTTTAAATAATTTTTTATTAATGTGTAATAATTTTAAAATAATAAATTTTCCGGATTTTTAAGATTTATTTAGATTTTATAAATGTTGTTTAATATTTTTGAGGTCAAAGGTCCTCGGGTCAAGGTCAAGGTCAAAGGTAACAGGTCGGGGTGAAAGGTAATGACCTCCAAGAAGGCGGTCGGGTGACGTTACAAGATGACGACTCCCCGAATCGAATTCGGTGCCAGACGTGTTGTCTTTCAACATACATTTCCCGACTACTACTATGGGATACATTTTAACACCAAGCTTTTATTCGGAATGAATTAAAAAAATTAAAATCATTATAGGAGTAGTTGCAGAATTTGTAGAACTTGTCAAACGTGGTTGATCAGCCGTAAGAAACTTTACTACAAATTAAAATTTTTGTATAAATTAATATTTAGTACATAAAAGCTTGGCACAATTTAGAACGTGTACCTCATTTGCGGAAGCGTAGTAAGCCCATATCTTGCATAAGGCTCTTAACTATTCGCGCCAAGCTTTTATATACTAAATATAACTTGATACAAAAATATTAGCTTGTAGTAAAGTTTGTTACAGCTGTTCGACCACTTCTTAAAAGTTCTACAAATTATGTAACTACGGCTATAATGTTTTACCTTTTTAATTCATTTATAATTAAAAGCTTGGTTTTAAAATGTTTATTACAGTTAGTTTATATTTCACTTTTTAAGTCTCACCTATTATTATTATTATTATATAGGAGGACTATTTATACATTCACAGACTTGTCCGTCTTCGGTATCGCTTCCGATCAGGCGATTTTCAGTGCACTCTTTTCGCGGAAAGTTGAACCGGCATGCTGAATATTCATTATCAATCTTATACACATGTGTGTATGCCGATGTTTTTGACATTTCAATACAAGCTCACGTAGATCGAAATCTTCAAATGGTATTTCACGTACACACACGCGGTCGATCATTTGAATTCCTTCTTGTGTTTCAAAGTTTGGACGGTCTTTTAGCCACACAACCTGATGTAAACGAGGACTTCCCCGGCACTGAAACTGTACACTTCACCAGTAATCGACAACTTACAACTTGTCTACCAAATACATCGTGATTGCCAGTGATTCGGTGGGCGCCGGACAGACACCTCACAGACACCTACAGTACAAACAAACAAGTGAAGTTAGGTAAAAGCTTGTAAAAATAATTGTGGTCTCGTTCGATTGTATATATGGATACGATGCGAGTATGACCTCAAGTCGGCACCGCACATGTGCGAGTCTTAGGTGGAGACCCATGGGGTGGAACTTTCCTGGCAGTAGCCTATATGGTGCGACTTCGGTATGCCAAACAAACTATATTGTATATGTGTCGTTTTAAGCCATACAAGTTAAGTATCTATTTCATTGCTTTCATTTCATCCCTATATCCCATAGAAAATATTACCTACTAATGCAGATGTATTCACGTTAAAGGTTTGGCGGTGTTTGCCAACACACACAGGACGAGGACTTTCTCAGTGCTTCCTTAATGTAGGTGTTTAAGTTTGAAAACAGCTGAGAGTCCCCCCAATGATGCCAAAAAAGGGATTTGGGTTGGTTCCAGTGAAAAGGTTAGAATTCTGTTATTTCCTTCCTTTATAAAGTATTCATTAAATTTACAATTGCTTTCCCCCAATATTACAATATATCACTTCATATAAAAAATATAATTTTCCCACTGATTACATTTGGTATAAAACTAGTTATTTTCCCAAATATTTACATGATATAAAAAATATGGCTTTGCCGAAATTTACATGATATATAAAATTTTACCAATTATTTACACGATACTTAACTTAAAATGGCAGCAAGTCCCCATACCCCTTTTAAAATGTTAATGGAACAGCAGTTCTTGCCTAAGTGAATACCTGTGCGGTCTCCCCGAACCTGGGCGAGACACCCCATTTTTATATTTTATTGAAAACCATCGATAACATTACAAAATGTTCGTCACTCCGTCGATATCCGGAAGTCCTGGAAGATCACCCTGGTGGTACGTGACTGGCTGGCTGGCGTCACGTGGTCAAAGTGACGCGAGGGGAAGGCAGTTCAAGTTATCGCGGGCTGCAGAAGCCCCGCGGCGCCCATACTTGCAGACCAGCAGGCCCGCCCAGTGGACGTGAAGCGTGGAGCTCGTCAAACGAACCCCCGTCGCAGCGAAGGTATGCCGTCCCAAACGGCCATTTTCTCAACTTCATACGGTTCCATCAGTTTAGCTTTCATTCGATGTGCAGGGATAACCATCACAAAAGCACGGCTGTGTCCAACATAGCCACACGGAAATTTGTCCCAGTAAAAAAAAACATCTGAATCTTTACCTAACGGGCAAGGAAGGTTCATATTGATGAACTGGACCAACTCTCTCCAGGAATGTGGAACTTAGCAAAAACCTCTACAGTGTAGCAGGGCAGAATCAAACACGCAGCCTCTAGACGCCGACCTGAACAAACCAGAGGTATCAATCGGCTCCTTTAAAGCTTGGCACCAAACTGGATTTAATTAGTTTAGTCAAGAAAAAATGCATGTTTAATAACGCAACATTTGTAACGCAATTATTATAGTGGCAGTAAGTTTAAAAGTTTTGAGATGCCTATTCACTAAGTACTGGCCTTTAATATGCTCTGTTACGCGCTCGCTGGTTCGCATCTCTTGCGAGCGGGTGGAAGAGAAGGACAGGGTAGCGATATGATAACGGGGCGACGAGTCACTAATGGATGTTTGAGTCGAGCGATAATCCTACCAGCATTTTGAGTTATGGGGGCATTCTGCCGCGAAAACCCTTTGTCGGCTCGCTGCGCCTGAACTTCGGCGGACAGGTTTACTGCGTTTATCTGAAGAATACTCTGGATTACTGACCTCGTTCTCTCAGCGTGACTCGGGGTATGTTGGACCTTCCAAAGGGTCAGGGTGAACGATATAAAAGTATGACAGGCCTCCAAGCGGCAGTTTTTGTTGAATGGATGAGTGGCTAAGTTCCGAGCATTACAAGAACGAGCGGTGAGAGAAGTGAACAGCGGAAGGGAAATCCGCGACTGTGAATATCACGCAGTGAAGGGTGCGGCTGACAGGTTGGACTATTGAACGATATGAGTAAGTGAAAGACATTACAAATTATGGTGGAAATATTTAACTTTTTTCATCTTTTTGTATCTGCTGTTAATTTTTACAATGTCTACAGCATGGATTAAAGGTTTGACAAAACCATCGCTATTCCAACTTCTTACCAAAGCGGAGGTAGAGCTTGCTGAAACGGAATCCGTAGACGAGTTTCATGTGAAAGTTCGGGCCATGGTGCGTCGAGACGTGAACAAAAATGTCGGTGTGGTAGGTTTCCTATGTGAGGAAGAGTATTTCACTCAGATTGTATTCCACAACCGTCATTCTCGATACAGTCGATTCTTTTGTTTTGTGACTAAACCCATCACACTTTCGGAATTGCTGAAATTAGTTACGGAAGAGGAAAGAAATTTCAGAGACTGCTCGGTTGATGTAGAGTTTCGTGATTAAAAACTTCTGAGAGGGAAAGGGTTTGAGTAAACCAGGTTCTGGGAAATTTTGTGTAATTAGTGGAAGAAATAATCATGTGACAAAGGATTGTTTTCATCGCTAGTCAGTTTTTTCAGTGACACCACATAATGAGGAGTTAGATAAAACTAAAGTTAAAACCAGGTCATGGTACTCCCAGACTCAGAATGTCAAAAACGATTCGGGAAAAACAAACAGGTTCCAGGACTATGTATGTTTTAAATGCCACCAGAAAGGTCATGCAAAATCAAAATGTCCTTTGAATCCTGAGAAAGTCGTGGGCGAAACATCCGTAAATGTAATGAGTTTTGAGCGTAAATACGATTTATTGTATATTCCAGTAGTGATTGCTGGTCAAGTTAAGGTGGCAGCTTTGCTCGACTCTGGTGCTTCATGTTCCTTGATTAACCAGGGTTTCTGCAATTTATTGCTTACTAACTTGCCCAAAGGACTTATGAAAGTTCACTGTGGGGAAGAATTAGGTTTTTCAATGGCAAATGGGGAATGATTAGTTCACGTGGTGTAGCAGTTTTTAAAGTAAGAATTTCCAATTTCACCTGGAAATTTTCATTCAGGATTTTACCTGGACTGAGCCACGAATTGTTATTGGGGGTTGATTTTTTTCGGTAAGACTCAAGCAGTTTTGTACGTATGTCGTAAAGAGTTAATATTTTCCTTTTGTAAATCTCAACCTGTAGAAGTGACCGCTAAACGGTTCAATTTTTGTGACATTTCTGTAAAAGCAGTTCAATTAGAAGATGGTGATCAGGAGAGCAAATTGATGCAAGTACAACAGGAATTTTCAGATGTTGTAACTAGGAAACTAGGTCATTACAGTAAACAACTGGTAGCTTTGAAAATGAAAAACCCAGAACCTGTGTCTTCCATGCCCTACAGAGTAGCTCCACTTAAGATGAAAATTTTTCGTAAAATCATTCAGGATATGCAAAGTGAAGATATAGTAGATTCGTCTACATGAAATTTTTCCAGCCCTGCCTTATTATTACCTAAGAAAACACCAGGAGAATTTCGGGTCATATGTAACTACCAAAAAGTGAATAAGCAGATTTATGTTGATCCTTACCCCTCGCCCACTATCGAATCCGTGTTTCAACATGTCGGGGACGCGAGGTATTTTTCAGTTTTTGATTTAAACTCAGCGTTTTTGCAATGTGATCTGCACCCTGATTCATGTGGAGTGTTGACCTTCGTTATTACACCATGGGGGCAGTATCAGTGGAAGAGGCTTCCTATGGGGGTGAATTGCGGCCCTCAGGCTATGTCGCGTGTACTTTTCCAGGTTTTGGGGAAGTTCCAGTATGAGTTTCTTTTTACTTATACAGACGATGTGTGCGTGTTTAGTAATACTTTTGAAGACCACCTCAAACATTTGAGACTCTTTCTTCAGGCTTTGAGGGAAGCATGGTTAACTGTGAATCCCGACAAGGTAACTTGTGCAAAAACATATGTTAGATAGCTTAGGTTCATTATCTCAGAAGGGAAATCACTGATGGATCCCGGGAAGATACTGCCGTGGTAAACTTCCCAGCACCGAAAAATCTACGTGGTTTGTGGCGTTTCTTGAGTTTAGTAGGGATTTATTCAAAAGTTATCCCGGATTTTGCTAACATAGCAGAACCTTTAAAGGCCCTTAAGAGGAAGGGGGTTTTGTTTGTGTGGAGAGAATCTCAGAATCATGCCTTCAGTATCTCGAAAGAAAAATTAGCTACTCCGCTAGTTCTCCAACATCCACGTTTTGATGAACAGTTCATTCTCCAGGTAGATGCGAGTTCAAAGGCCCTGGGGGCTGTTTTGTGCCAGGAACATGGATATAGCTTAGCTTCGGTGTCCTATGCTGGTAGGCTTTTAAGTCCTGCAGAGCAACGATATTCTGCCTACGAGAAGGAGGTATTGGCGGCCATGTATGGGATGGAGAAGTTCCGCGATTATTTGGAGAACGAAGAATTTATTTTTCATACCGATAATCAGGCCATTAGTTGGTTTCTTACCACAAATAAACCTGCTGGAAGGCTGGCTAGGTGGTTAGTGCGCCTTGCTTGTTTTAAGTTATCAGTTAAGCATGTGAAAAGTATCAACACCGGGGTAGCCGATGCGTTATCCCGTATGTTTGACACAGCTGAATTTCATATGGAGAACCCTGACTCTGAGAAAACAATTCCGGCGTTGTTTTTAATTCTGAAGATCCTAAGGTTTGCGTGCATATAGGTAGCCAACCTGATTCTGTAATTAATCCTGTAAGCAAGGAATTGCAAGGAGAAGGTGTGGTGGTCGAGGCTTTCAACCTTCCCAAGGACAATTCAGAACAGCAAATTGTGAGTGATAAAGTATTTGGTTCTGCAGATAATATTGTTCAGGGTATTTCCAGTAAGGAACAAATAAAGGTTTTAAGTGATATTCCCCAAGCCTATTTGAGTATGCAGCATCATCAGGAAATTGATCCAGAATGTGTTAAAATTAAGGTAGATATAAATAGTGGAAAAGGTCGGCAGTACGAAGTCAGAAAAGGACTTCTAGGACATGTTGACCCTAAAACTCGGAGATTTTCGTTTTTTGTTCCTCAGGTTTTACGTGGTTCTATCTTTCATTACTATCATAACACCTATTTTGGAGGGCATTTGGGGCAGGACAATACAGTTTCCCGCATTAAGAACATTTTTTTTTTTTTGGCCAGGGATGAATAAGGAAGTAGCAAATCTTCTCATAACATGTCTTGACTGCCAGAAGGCCAAACCACATAATGTTAAAACAAAAAGTCCATACAGTGTCAGTGTAGCTGCTTTCCCCTGGGAATGGCTCTAGTTAGATATTTTTGGTCCTTTGCCTCGAACACCTGCTGGCTTATCATTCATTTTAATAGCAGTAGAAAGCTTTAGTAAATTTGTTTTCTTTTTTCCAGTAAGAAGTATGAAATCAGGATAAATTTGTAAAATCCTTAGCCAGAGGTTGTTTCCTGTTTTTGGATCACCTATGTCAATAGTCACAGACAACACCACCGATTTTGTATCTGCGGAAATTAAGAACTTGGCTTTTGCATGGGGAGTTAAGCTAATTCAAACTACACCTTATTATCCCAAAGCAAACTTAGTGGAAAGGTATAATAAAAATCTTAAGGTGGTCTTGCGGGCATTTCAGACTGGGGAACATAGGAATTGGGATTTTGCCCTTTATCAGTTGTCTCTTGCATTCAATAAATCATAAGTGATGCTACTAGTAAAGTTCCCGCAGAGTTTTTCCTTGGAAAGAGTTTATTCCATCCCTCGATCCATGCTTGGGGGTTGCACGATTTCTGTTGGGAGGGTGCCAGTAAACAGGAACTTGAAGAGGTATGGGATGAAGCGACTCAGAACCTCCATAAATACCACTATAAATTAGCATCTAGGAGAGACTATAATAGTGGGTCTGTGTCGATCAAAGTGGGAGACCGGGTTTTTGTGGAAACCCACTATTTAAAAACAAGGCTATTCATTTTAGTGCCAAGCTGGATCCAAAATTCGATGGTCCATTTAGAATAAAGCGTTTTCTCATCCCAGTGACTGTGTTGCTCGAAGATGATAGCCATCCGGGGTGTTTAATAAGTGTCATGTAACTCAGTTGAAGGTGAGTACCTCTTAGCATTTTTGGTGTGTCCCACTGTAACCACTGAAGGGTGTATTCTTTGTAATTTTGGAGTGTAATTATTATTTAGGGTTTTGATCATTCTTGATAAGTGTTATTGTCTTGTAATCATGTATTTTAAAGGAATTGTTTTTGTTCTTCCTCGTGGCATGAGCCTGTGTTATGCCGAAGCTCTCTGGAGGAAGGTGTCTGTCCATTTCATGCTCATTTCACTTTTTTGTTTAGGCTCATTTAGGATTAAGGGTGTAATTCATGATCAATTTTGGATTGGTGTTCAATGTTCATATTAACGTGTAAAATGTTTTTAATAGTTGTTGTATTAGGGTATTTTTCTTGCATGGTAAAGACAAAGCATTTTTTTTTCTCTTAAAGTTGGAGAGTAGGAAATTCTTGAGGCTGCTTGTCTTGGGAAAAATGGACATCCAAATACTGAACCAAGCCAGAAATTGACATGGAGTACTCACATTTTTGTCCTGGAGTTGACTATTTAATGCTTGCACAAGTTTATTGGTTTGTCCCGGTTCCGGCTGAATGATGGAGATGATCCTGCAGCTGGGGATTCATCACCTCCTGACGTCCTGTTGAAGATGATGGTCGGAGTCTGTGACGAAGCTGCCCACCTTGGCAGAGTCTCTGGCTGAAGTCTTCAGGAGCATCACCCTTTTTAGGAGGGGGGAGGTGAGACGGCCTGCAGGGAGTTTTGCGGTCTCCTTACTCATCAACCATTTTTAGACGACTGCATCTAACCATTCAAGTATGACGCAACACGACTACATGAAGTGAAAGAACTTTTCCCGTTTTTGGTTTAAAATATCTTCTGCCTGAACTTATAAACTATTACTACCTTTTTACCAACCTGGTTTGTGAAAACTTGAAGAGCTGCACAGAAGTTTGTTAAGACAGACTTTAGTTACCGACACGGAAGTTCACTAGGACATCAGACATAGCTTTGCTGCTGGGAGCCTGTTTTGTTACTGAATTTTTTTGAAGTGGCGCCGGTTTTTCGCTGTCTAGATGGCGCTGCAATCTGCGGCCACTGCGCATGACCTCCCACCCCTGCGACATCACCTTGGAGGCGGTGCAGGAGTACCAATATGATGTTAATTTGTTTCCTAAATTGGTAGCTAATGGCACTACTTTTTTCCTTGTAATTGTGACGTATTTGTTGACGATTGGCTGTTCACCCATCGCCCCTTGAACATTTCCTTTTATGGTAATAAATTAAGCCATTGGCTGATCATTAATTAATACCCTCTAGGGAGAATTAAACAAATTCCGCTATATATACTGGGCGCGGAGTTGTCTTGAGGTCAGACAGCAGCCTCGAGAGAACTTCGGAGTTCCAAGATAAGTATGCCACTAGTTGTCATGACGGCTCTAATGGTGAGACATACTTTGATATCATAATAGGCAGAACGTAGGGGGCCATGATGCCCTAAAACAATCTAGTTAAATCACAATAAAATCCTTTGTTATATCCTCGGCAAATCTGAATGTAAATGTCAAATCTTTGTAAAAGATTTTTTTATGAAATGCCGAATATTAAATTTAATATGAATCAACAAATAGCAAAATTATGGACAATCTGGGGGAAATATCCGTAACTTTTGTACATGAAATATACCAAGAAAGTGGTCTAGAGTTTTCCCTGAATTCTGGAAAATAATCCTTAAAAATGAATGAATGCTAGGGTTCAGGACAGAATAATGTAATTTGCAAGCTCCCCAGTTAAAATTTGTAGGTATCTTTTCTGGACTTTTCCCGATGAAATTCATTAAATTTGGGAAAATAAAATTAAAATTTTCTAATTGTGGATGAGCAACAAAAGTACGTTTTTAATAGAGAACTATACGAAACATTTCTCATTATTTTGGAGAAAAAATGTTAAATTATATATATATATATATATATATATATATATATAGAGAGAGAGAGAGAGAGAGAGAGAGAGAGAGCAAGTCAATGGCTTTTTGGTAACTAGTATATGGTCGGAAAATAATTTGTATAGTAATTTTGCAATTCAATGGCGCCTTTGGTAACCAGAATATGGCCGGAAAATAATCTGAACCTTCAGTATATGCCACACAATATTCTTGCATTTCCTATGGCTTTAGGTAAAATTGTAGATGGCTTGAAAATACATTGTAACATTCAATATAAAATAGATAAATTGCAACTGTTAGGACTATAAAGCCAGAATTTTAAATGTTATAATTGGAAATTGTAAAATTCACATTTGTGAAAGATATTAGTAGCAACAGAAATTTACCTTGTATATCACAAATATGTATGAAAAGAAAAAAATTTAATAAAATCAAAAAACTGTATCAGAATTCATGTGTATTGCATTTCAGCTCATAGTCTGTAGAATTTTTCCTACTTTAGTGTTCTTCCATGTTCTATTCACTTTTCCTTAACGAGGGTTGTTTTCACCTAGGTGATTGTGTTTTTGTTGGATGGTGTTTTCAAACCCACTTTACCGCATTCTAGGCTCTAGGACGTAGCAGTGTTATTGATGAGTATGAGTTAATTGACTGTAACCAAACAGAGACATTAAGGATGTTAATTAGAGTTGAAATACACATTAAATATTGTGCTCACTGTTAAATAAAAAGAGTAATAGCGGATACAGATAATTTAATACTGTAAATAACAGCTGTGTGGATAAATTAGAAATCAAATCTAGTTTTTTGTTATTAAGATCTCCATCCCTCACAAACTCAGATACGCCCCTCAGGGGTCTCATGTAACACTGGTGTCAAAATTGGGAGGGAGGCAATTATTAAATAATATATTGTTAATCAAATTAGGCAATAGGCTAGTAATAAGTGACAGAATAATTCATTAGGACATTTATTTACAATTATCACTGTGAATGTTAACAAGAAAAATGTCTTTAGAACTGGAAGCACTACAAGCATTAATTAAATGGTTAGATAGCCAGAAGGTTAGTGTGAGCGCAAGAGTAAATGACTTGAAAGAAGGGGTAACTAACCAAGTCAGTAAATGAGACTGTAAATACACAAATTAGTTCTCTAAAAGAAAGTGTGAATGAAACTGTAAATATCCAAATTAGTTCTGTAATTGAAAATGTAAATAGTGTAAATAAGGATGTATAAATGAAAATTGACTCTTTTAATGGGAACGTAGACAAAAAAATTTGACTCTGTTAATGAGAATAAATATAGGAAAATTGACTCTATCTAGTATTAGAAAATGGAAAAATTTGGCACAAGGGCGTGGGGGCGCAGAGCGTCGGAGCTGTGTGCTGTTATTCCAGTCAGCCCGAGGCCATCTTGTCCGCAATATTGGATATCGGTGACCTTGATTCGGTGACCTTTAACTTTGAATACCCAAAAAATCATAAGAAATGAACAAAAATCTATTTGAAAATTAAAAAAAACTGTAAACAAATTATTAAAAAATTATTTAAAATGTATTTAAATGTTTATTTAAAAAACAGTAAAATTATTATTTTTTTATGTTTGTACTTAGAGGGGATGGGGAGCCGGAGCCGACTGGCTGCCATGTTGTAACATCACCCGACCGCCGTGTTGGATGTTGGTGACCTTGACCTTTGATCTTGAATACAAAAATTCGTCAAAATTCCCAAAAAATTTCTTAAGAATTTATAAAAACAATTAGCAAATATATAAAATTGGAAATTATTATTTTAAAATTAATTTTTGAAAATTTACATTTCCGAAGGTTTCCACAGCACCACGTCCAGCAGACGACTGGCCCCTTCGCCAATAAATCACATTGTATTAACATTCTCCTACCCTACTCACTCATTTTACTCATTCTGTCGAACGCACTCCACCCACCATTATGTTTTATTTTTTTGTTTTCATTTTCAACACCTAGGTGGCATTGATGACTCGGACCAACATGTTATATCTGGATGACCTTCACCTATACTTCCCATATGTGACCTTGACCCCATGCCCATGACCTTGAAAGTCAAAAATAAAATCCGAAAACGGTATTTAAAAATTAAAAAAGAATTTTAATGTCTTGTTTTTCATCAATATTTCGATCAACATAGAAATCCTTCCGTCAGTAAGCATCTCCCCATAGAGCTTTCAATCTTCCCATCAATCTTTTGCAACCTTTATATCAATCTTTCGTAATTTTTCCAGCACAATCAGCACCACATACATCACAATAAGCACCACATTAACCACAATATTTCAATCTTCCCATCAATCTTTCGCAATATTTCCATCAATCGTCAATTCATATTCAATCCATGGGTTTGTCATCTGTATCCATCCATACATAATTTAAAAAACGATTCACAACAGTCTCCAAAATTTGTACATTTCAACAGAATTAATGTTTTGTATGCAGTCAACTATTCACGCATTTTTTGTACTTCAGTCTTTATTATCATTCTATATGCATATATTTCCATTAATAGTCGAGTTCTCATAGCATTACTTAAAGTTTTGAGGGATAAAAGGGTACGACACACACAAAATAAACTATTTTTATAGTAACTACAATTTATTGTTATTGAGTTATTACAATTTCAGAAGAAAGCAGTTCATCGTATAATGAGATATATCTCCGTTCCTTCAGTTTACTAATGATTGAAGACATTTCATCAATACACGAAAGATCCCCACGTTTCTCAAGGATAATAAAATCTGAGTCTATCAACAAGTTCATTCGGGTCTTTGGGAAATAGGTAACTAGTATTCTCGGCATCTTCTGCCTTCATGTCGCTTGCTGCAGTAAATGTGTTGGAGCGGAAGTGTATCAGTGCATCGAGAAACTCACCATCATCTTCAGCACTATCACTGTCTTCATGTTCGTATTCATCAGTGCTCTCTTCATGATTATCTTCACCTACTGTTATATATATATATATATATATATATATATATATATATATATATATTAGTTTGCCTTTGTAGCAGGAGTTGTACATTCATCAGTATTTATAGCCGACGACCGTTTATTTTGAAGTTCGTCGACTTCACACGAATTTCTTGCAAGTGTACATTCCACACAAATCAACTCTACTGCACTCATTCCGTCTTTAGCATTAATTGTCTCATCACAATCGCCTGTCGAATCGGTGCCCATTGATGCAGTAAATCGATGTTCACCTCACTGTGTCAGAACGTCAACTGTGATTTTTTTCTATATAAATGAGGTTATTTTTACAGCAAAAATAATAGCTTGGGCCCACAAATAGCCTTCCACCATAAGATTAAGACTAATAAAATACTGTATGGGAGCACTCTAAGAAAACTCACATACTCTTTCGTCCCAGAAGAAAACATGCAGATAATTATGTATAAATAAATATAGAAATATAAAATTATGTTAATTAATTTTACACATAATTATGTATAAGTATATAAATATGTTACATAAAAATTATTTCCAATTAATTTTCTAGATAGTTATGTATATATAAATATGGGAATATGAAATTATTGATGGAAAGAATGTTAAAGACTGGTGGAAAGATTGCGAAAGACTGATGAAAATATTACGAAAGATTGATAGAAATATTGCGAAATATTAATGAGAATATCGAAATATTGATAGAAAGATTGTGGTGCATGTGGTTCTATTTATGGTGCAGATTGTGGTGCATGTGGTTCTGATTGTGGTGTGTGTGGGATTGATTGTGGTGCGTGTGGTGCTGATTGCGAAATATTGCTAGAAATCTTGCGAAAGATTGATGGAAATATTGTGAAATATTGATGGAAAGATTGCGAAAGATTAATGGAAATATTGAAAGATTAAAAAAAATCGAAAGGTTGCGAAAGATTGATAGAGATTGTGAAAGATTGATGAAAAGATTGCGAAAGATTGATGAAAATATTGACAAATGGATGGAAATATTGAGAGATTGGTGGGAATATTGCGAATGATTAATGCGAAGATTGAAAGATTGATGGAAATTTTGGTGCATGCGGTGCTGATTATGGTGCTCATTAATGAAAAGATTGCGAGATTGATCGAAAACTTGATAAAATAAGTCTTTAATTAATTTTTATATTGTTTTTTTTTGGGTCTTGGTTTCAAGGTCATGGGCACAGGGTTAATGTCACAGATGTAAGGTCAAGGTGAACATCATTCAGATCTAACACGTTGGTTGGCATCATCGGTGTTACCTCTAGATGTTGAAAATGAAAACAAATGTCAAACTAAAAAAAAAAAAAAAAAATGGTGGGTAGAGTGCATTCGACAGAATGAGTAAAGTTTAGTGAGTAGGATATAGTAATTAACGTTAGTACAATGTGATTGATTGGAGGGGGGTTCAGTCATCTGCTGGATGTGGTGTTGTGGAAACCTCCAAAAATGAAAGTTTTAAAAATAATAAAAAAAATTCGAATAATAGCGTTTTTTTTTATTTTTTATAAATTCCTAAAAATGTTTTTAGATTTCTGACAAATTTTTGTATTCGAGCTCAAAGGTCACCAGGTTAAGATTAACGGTTAAGGTCACCAAGATCCAATATTGCGATAGTGGTCGGTAATGTAATATGCTTGCGGAATTCTATGAATTTATTTAATTTTCACATTTCTTATGAAGTTCTTGTTTTCAAGGTCATCCAAGGTGACAGTTATAGGGCCAAGGTCAGTGTTACCTGGGTCCAACATGGTGGTTGGGTGACATCATAACATGGTGGCTGGTCGGTTCCAGTCCCTCTTCCCCTCTCAAGCTGGACATTCGAAACTTAAATGTTTATGAAAAACTTCAATTTTTTAAATATATATTTTAAAAATAATATTTAGTGGTTGATATCTTTTTTTTAGTGTTTTTAAAACAATTGAGTTGTTTTTTGGGTTCAAAGTCATCGAAGGTCATGATAATGGGGTCAAGATCAAAGGTCAAAGTTACCTACATCCAACATGGTGGTCGGGTGATGTTACAACGCAGCCAGTAGGCTCCAGCTCCCCAACCCTCTAAGCACAAACATTCAAAAATTTAATTTTATAAGTTTTTAGAATAAAATTCTTAATAAATTTTAAATAATTTGTTTATAGTTTTAAAAATAGATTTTCATGCATTTTTGGGATATTTAGGGGTTTTCAAGGTCAAAGGTTACCTGGTCTAGGTCAACATCCAACATGGCGGACAAGATGGCCGCCGGCCAACCGGAATGACAGAGCACACGACCCCACGCCCTTGGGCCAAATTTCTCCATTTTCTACTTCTGACTCTGTTAATGAGAATGTAGACAGGAAGATAGAAGGCATTAACTAGTTAGCGAACACAAAGATTGACAGTGTGAATGAAAGAATGGACAGCGTGAATGAAATAGCGTAAGCTGTAAGCGATAGAATGGACAGTGTCAGTGAAAAGATGAACAGTGTCGTGAATGAAGTGAAACAGGAAATAAGTGTGATTAAGAAGGAATGATGGGAATTTCTTTAGCAGCGGAGTTCACCTACCACCACATTGACAGCCGAGAAAAGCGAAGAAGCAGTGCAAGTCGAAACCAATACAGCAACTTCGGAGGAGAGCAAGAAGAGCTGTGGCATTGGTGTCGCGCAGCCATCAGTGGGGAAGGGGGTCATAGTTAAACCCGCACCTTACGATGGTCAGACGTCTCAGCGGAAGTATCAACACCAGTTTGAAATAGTCGCCAGCCTAAATGTCTGGACAGCCGATAAGCGGGCTTACTACCTCGCTGCTGTACTGAGAGGCCCCGCACTGAGTATAATATCTCTGCCACAGACACATCAACTGGAGTACCCCACACTGGTGTCGTCCTTGGAGCTATGTTTCGGTGACCGATACTTGCAACATGCACACCATGCCCAATTTCGAAGCCGCACCTAGCGACCAGAAGAGCCATGGCTTCAGTGCACTGAAGGAGCGATGGCAAGACATTGTGCGACTCTCCCACTATCTCTATAAGGGTGCCCCGGGCAGGCACGCAACATCATCGCAGTCGGATTTTTCATCGATGCTATCGCCGACACAGAGATACGGCAAGCATTACGTCTGGCTGCACCCCACAACATGCAGGAAGCCCTGGCCCGAGCACTGGCGGTGGAGTCAGCAAGACAGGGGGCCGCAACCTGACGTTCAGTTTGGACAGTGGTTCTCAATGAAAAGGACACTGAATGAGGTGCATACATTTATGAGGGACATCTCTTCCAGGGTCCGTGCTATAGAGTTTCGCCGTCCCCCACCTAAACGACCTGAGTGTTGGTCATGTGGAGAGCCAAGGCACCTGACAACCTAATGCTCACATTAGCAATAACATCAACAGACGCAGCAGCGGGAAAAGAGGCACCGTGAGGCAGGCGAGAATACAGCACATTCAGAAAACTTGTAAAACCTATATTAAGGGGTAAAGGTCGGTTACTGCTTGGGTGGGGAGGGGGGAGTGAGTGAAGAGATTTGGACAGCTCTTAACAGTGAGGTCTTGAGAGCCGAATGGAGGTAAGGCCCTAATGTTCTTATATGTACGGTCAGTGAAAGAGTATTGGGATACAATACTGATCAAGGGGAGCCTGAATGCTGTTCCTTGCCAGATGGTCGTCGACATTGGGGCGGCCGTAACAGCAGTAAGACCATACATTCTCGGGTCTTCCCTCCAGCCGATAGCATGAGTACTAGTATTTGGGGAATTGACGCTCAAAGAATTGCGGATTCGGAGCCTCGGAGCACCTCCTGCTCTCTCCTCCCGAATACCCAGCGGCCATACTGGAATCCAGTGATTGTTCGCTACTGACCTTTGATATTTGACCCAACCATGACCCCAGTGACCTTGACCTAAAAATAAAAAAAAATTCAAAAAATTCCGAAAAACTTAATAAAAAATTATAAAAAATGTGTTATTAAAAATCTAAATATTAAAAAAAAATCATGCGCAGGACTAGCGGGAGATACAGCTCCAAGCGACCGCGGTAACATACGGCACTGGTGTAGTGTGGCGGCTTGTCACTATAACGAGTCACAGTTTGATTCCTGGTGGGTAACGTTTAGGGTATTTTTCTAACGTTAGATTCCTGGTTTTCCTTCGTCGTTGTTCATTGTCTACACCATATTTCAAACAATACACTTTCTCTCTTTGAGGAAAAAAAGTATGTAGGGTATATAATATATGTTAAAGAGAGATGATGGGGGCACATATTTAGGGCTTAAAAGTATAAATACGTCAACGTGAAAATTTCAAATAAAGTGTTATCTGGCTAGAAAGGTCACTGGATATGATGTGTACGTATTACACAAAAAACTAATGCATATGTATCCGTGTTGCAGGTACAAGTGAGGCGAACCATGGTCGATCGTGGAAAAACTACATGGATAAACACGCACGAAGTTGTACAGGCGAAATAAGGCAGGGAGCAACACTTAACTGCAAATTCTGCAATTGTGTATTTACACAGGTATGTAATGCACGTTAACATGAAACTAGCCGTCATTTTAATCCGAATAAATGGTTGTATATGTGCCAACGAAAGTGGGAAAGTTCATACGCGGGCGGATAAATTGAGGGAGCACATCGCAAAGTGCAGTCGTTTAGTCCTCCTCCTCCCCCCCCCCCCCTTCTCCAAACGCTCACGACTCAACGTAGCTCCCCAAAAGACCGTAGCCACGAAACAGGCCCCGCTCGGCCTTCACGACTGCGTATCGTAGTCGGTGCTGGTCAGCCAACCCCTCACGGGTTCGTTGCGGCAGAAACGGCATTCAGGGCCAATATTAAGACATACGTTGCCGAAAACATAAATGAGTCGACGAAAGATATTTGCACGTTCCTATCATTAATGGAGAACAACATAGTTAAACAGCTCACCGACGAAATTCAATATTTGGCTAGAATGTAATTATACAAAACCAGAACCATTCGACGAAGGTACCGACGAGAGAGCGTCCAAAACTAAAAACATAGCAGTGTTCGATGCGAGCGATATTGAGAAGGGGGTTCGAAACAGTTTAGAAAAAACTTGCTGGAGGAAACATACAAAGAACACGGTTCGGGGTGGACACCATCATCGGTTAATCTCTCGCAGACTCCGCATAAACAAGTTGGACTTCCTTCGAGTCTCATTGTACATTGACTTGCCAGAATCTATCAAAAACAGGAAGGCCGTTATTAACCCGTATAACACAAACGATCACATGTCGTTTAAATGAGCCTTTCTAGCAGGCTTCGTAGAAGGCGAAAATCTGCAGCGAGAAGAAAACCGTTATCACGAACTGGAAACCAAATTCGACATTTCCGGCCTCGAGTTCCCTACACCACTGCGAAAAAATAAAAGTTTTTTAAAAGAACAATGGGTCAGTATCTGTAAACTTTTGTGGCACAGACGGAAACCAGAAATCTTATCCCGTACGTGTATCTGAAGAAGAAAAGGACCAGCATACCGACCTCCTCACAATCGAAAATAGGAACGCTCATTACTGTCGTATAACATATTTTTCCCAGCTCGTAAGATCACAGTTGATGACCCCCATTGTGAAATTCATATATGTAAGTGTTGTTCTTCATATTATGACGATAGGGCGAGGAAGTCCGGGCTGACAAAGCAGCAATGTCTGGATGAACACAAGAAACACTGTAAAGAAAATGCCTCACTACGTACTGAAATGCCACAGCCAATGAAGGATGGTAGGCCGCCCATTTAGAAATTCAAGAATTACAATTACGGCGATAAATTGCCGATCGTCGCCTATACTGACTTCGACGCAATACTAATACACTTTCAGATCTGTGAACCGAACCCCAGCTGCGCCTACACGTATACCTAGCAGAAGCACAAGACCTATAGTTTTTGTATTTACGTCCACATGGACAGTAATGTAATCCCAGCAGCTCTAACTACGCTGAGACAGGACCCCATTATATACACGGGAGAAGACGCGGAAAATAAATTTATGGAGACCATAATAGATGTAGGCAAAAAGGTAACGAAGATTTACACTATATCTAAGCAAATGATACTGCTCACGCTAGCCGAACATGCAAGCTACTCACGGGCGACGAAATGCTGTTACTGCGAATCGGCTTTCACGCAGAAAAATTATAACGTGAGGGACCACGACCACTTCACAGGACGCCACATAGGGTCTGCATGCAGCAGCTGCAATTTGCTGTATCTCCGCCCTAAAAAACTGCCCGTATTGTTCCACAACCTCAGCTACGACAAGAACTTTATCAAGAAACATCTAGGCTACGATACAAAATACATATTCATTATTCCGCACACGAGCGAGAAAATGATTACGTTTTCGAAACAGCTGGGCGATCTTTTTTCTATACAGTTTGTTGATAAGTTTAATTTCATGGCCCACAGTCTAACATCCCTGACCGAGTGCCTACCACCTTCAAGATTTCAGAACACCGCGAAATTATTCGCCCCCAACCAACTACCTCTCGTCACATGCAAAGGCGTTTTTCCCCTACGACTATGTAAACTCGTGGGAGAAGCTGGACGAGCCACAGCTGCCTCCTAAAGACACATTCTTTAACAAGCTGACGGACTTGGGAATCAGCTACAAAGAATATGTTCATGCCCAGAAGGTATGGTATAAGTTCGCTGTAGCAGTCTTAAGGAATACTCGATTTGTATACGAAGAGAGACGTGCTAATTCTATCAGACGTATTTGAAAATTTTAAAAATTTGTGTATGTCAACATACAAGCTCGATTACACACACTACATCAGTGTCCCAGGGTTCACTTTTGAGGCCATGACTCGGATGACAGGGGTAAATATGGAGCTTCTAACCGATTACGATGTGCATATGTTTATTTAAAAAGGAATCGCGGTGGTGTGACCCAGTGCGTGAAGCGACATGCAGTGGCGAACATCTATGCGCCTGAAACCTACAATCCAAGCAAGACAACCACGTTTTTGCAATACCTCCATGCAAACAACTTGTGTGGTTGGGCCATGTAGCTACCGTTGCCAGTACGCAACTTCAGGTGGATCGACACCAACATCGGTGTAATGTCCGTGCAAGATAATGCTGATGCTGGCTATATTCTGGAGGTCGACATCGAGTACCACGCGACCCTGCACGAAGAACATCATGATTTTCCGTTTCTTCCCATTAACCACTGTCCCCCCAGGCTCCAAACATGAGAAATTATAACGATTCTGGAAGACCAGAAAAAATACATCCTACATTACCGTAACTCAAAACAGGCTCTCGAATATGGATTGAAACTTACGAATATACATCGCGCAATTCGAACTAAGTCCCTGGCTAAAACATTATATTGATTTAAATACTGCAAAACGTCAAGCTGCTCAGAACGATTTCGAAAAAGAATTCTTTAAATTGGCGAATAATGCGACATTCCGAAAACTTACGGGGAAAAAAAAACACCAAAAAAAATTGAGCTCGTGTATAGCGAAAAGCGACTGAAAAACTGGTGGCAAAATAGACATTCTTAGACAGGACAATATATGAAGAAAATCTTTCCCTCCTCCATTTACAGCATGAATTAACTTTCTTCGACAAACCCATATACATCAGGTCACTGTCCGTCAAAAACACTCATGCTCAATTTCCATTATGATGTATACCGACATCGACTCGTAACTGTACTCAACACACCCCCCCAACTTTTACAAAGATTTGGCCAGCGATCACAAATTTAAAAACTAATTTGACACCAGCACCTACCCCACCACATACCCCTACTACTCGAACAAAAACAAGAGAGTTGTCGGCAAGTTCAAGAACGAGTGCGGTGGGGACACTATGACAGAATTCGTAGGGCTACAGGCTAAACTGTACACGTACAAATGCGGGGGCAAACTCGCCAAACAAGCGAAAGGTATTAAGTCATGCGTGGTGAAAACTAAAAAAAAAAATTAGTAGATATCCCGTGAAATTCGATGTGCATCAAGGCCGGAAATCAAACACTATTCCGTAAGAACTTAAGTCCGCGGAGGCAGGTGAGCTGGTTTGGATGGATACACGAAGCCTTTGGACTTGCTGAGCTGGGGAACCTTTCCAGAGTTTCCTGGGTAGTACCTCGTGTGTGGTATCGTTGGACTCGCTGCTTCTCTGCAAACAAGATAGAATTGTTGCTTGATTCTTGGGATGCACTCGTGAGGTGCTAGGCGCCGGACTTGCCTGACGCTTTGGTAGGCTGCCTGTTCCGGACCCATTAGGGCCGGGCTGGGCTTCCACCTGAGCCTCGGTCTGCCTCAATCGATGCAGGCGACTCCTCTCTGTGCTGCTGAGTGGTTGGACTCGTTCTCTTTTTTGGCTTTCTTGATGCAATTTTGCATTGGTTTGGTGACACGTTTTAACTTCTCGATGCTGCTACTTCCACATTTTAAAAATAAATAATATAAATCAAGTACTCGAAGATAGAGAACTTATCGGGCTACATGATAGTATAATTGTTTTCCCCGAATTCGCAACAAAAAAGGGGTTATTCAATTTTCTGATCCGATGTTCCATCACAGAATCGCGATTTTGATCACTAATTTCTATGAGTCACCACAGTAAGGGTTATTTATAGATCCGAATGGTTTAGTCACCAGTTGGTTTGCCCAACCCTTAGCCCTCGATCTTCATATGTGTCACACTGGCGTGTAGGGAACTGACTGAGCTGTGGGCGAAGCCGAGGAACGTGTTTTCATCCCACGCACTTCGGAGCTCAGACCCCCCCCCCCCCCTCAATTAGTGACAGGCCGAGAAAAACGTGCATTCGAATTTCATGTCAAAATTAAATTCCAAGATTTTCTTTCTGTTCTGGATCAGCATATATATATGCTGGATTATATATATATATATATATATATATATATATATATATATAAAAGAACATGTATTTCAATTATATCCCCATATGCATATAACGATACACCAGGTCCACTGATTGCTTGCCTTGCTAAGTAGCTACTGCTCAATCAGTCATACACATTGATGACGTAGTTGAATAGGGGGTATAAAATGCATGTTTGTTCCTGGGAGAGGGTAAATGAGGCCGGGATGCAAATGCATATTTGTTCCTGGGAGAGGGTAAATGAGGCCGGGATGCAAGGGCAGCTCCTCGTCTCGAGGGTGACAAAGCTGAAGCGATTTCACTCGCCTTCCCCCCCCCCCCCCAACAAAATAAATACAATCATCATAAAGGGCTGATGCGATGGGCTACAATGCAAGATGTGTTTGCCATTTTTTTTTTTTACGATTTCATATTTGCAATCACGCACATACGCATGGGTTCTGTGTCACTGATCAACGAGGGTTCCAATGCTTACTCACCCTTCGGGATTGCGAGGTGCAAAATGGTAGCTATATCATACCCATAGAAAAAATGTGGAGGTGGCACTATATTTGTGACTGGTTTTTGTGCTTCTGTGGCAGTCGATTTACTTTTCATTTTCTCTCATGACATTTTTTCCCGTGGATTTGTGTCTTTATTCCATTTTTTATATGCTGTTCATGGTAAAATGAGCACTTTTGAAAGCCCTGCTCAAGATCTACTTGTATGCACGCTGTGTATGGGGCTCCGGAGTAGACGGAGGGAGACTGCACTCATGCTGACACAGGTGCATAAACGAAAACGACTGGAATTTGCTCGACAATATACTGACTGGATCGCTGCTGATTGGCGATGGGTAGCCTTCTCCAACAAGTCCCATTTTAAGCTGCATACAACGGATGGATGTCAGCGTGTCCGGCGAGAAACGTCGGAGATCCGACACCCTGCATCCATTGCTGGACAAACACAAGACGGTGGAGGCAGTGTTATTGGCTCCAGATACCCAAGGAGACTTATCAGCACCTGACTGAGTCACTGCCAGCTCATCTAGCTGCTGTCCATGTTGCAAAGGGTGATTACTCTGGATACTAGCAGGTGGTCATAATAATGCGATTCGACTGTGTATGCAACAGTAAAAGATAAACACAATCTTTTGTAACAAAATAAATTTTTTTAAAAATAACAGTGGGTTTTTTTTTTGGCAAACTGGCATGGTTTAAGATACCATTGATGCTATTAAAAAAGTTTTGCATTTATCAAACACATAAAAAAAGTTCATGCTTTCTACATGCTGAGCAAATAAGACTACAATTCTATGACTCCATATGATGATACATCCAAATAAAGTGTATTCATTTAGATCATACCCAGCCACGTATTAGGGGTGTGCGAAACGTTTCAATTTTTTAATACAAACCAAATTATTTACTTGATTTGTATTTGCTATGAATACAGAAAAAATATTTGTGACATTTTAAGCTTTGATGTAGTTCACAAATTCCCGAATGGAACACATCCTTTTCAACACTATTTTCTCTTGTGCTGGAATCAGGTGAGATGGGGGGACTCTTGTTGTAGTACCAAAAATGCATGTACCAATAAACCATATCCCAAGTTAATTTTCAGTGGTCCCAGCATCATTTCCACATATAAATAATAATATTACCAGCTTTCATCGTTTATCAGACATTGCATCAAATCAAAATATCTTTTGAACCTGCAACAATGATTTTTAAGCTGGTTATTCATGCAAATGTCAACAGGGTGTCTACTGATATCCGAAGAGTTATTTTAGTGACTTTTTCCCATAACTGTGCTATTTAGTGACTTCCCCACAACTTTTAGTGAACTCTTTTACGGTCATTCTCAGTACTCGTGTGATGTTAAAACGATGTCCATGGAACTTTGATATATGTAATACAGAAAATTAAAAAATGTAACTAATAAATCAAAACACAGGGTTAAAAAGTGTTATTCATACTTTAAGGTATGTCCTGTCAACCAAAGGTGCAACTGTTTCTAGTACACTATACGTTAGGTCTGGCAGGTCTGTTCCAGTCTCCAAAGATGAGCCACTTTGACATACTGACATATCTCCTTCGCTCGAAAGTGAAAAATTTAATACAGTTCGTTTGCGACAAAAGTTCCAACAACAATTTTTTGTGACATTTGCCACTTTCATGAACCTTTGCACTGTTAATACCACCATGTGCAATGTCAAATTCTGTACTAAATACTGAACAAATGGCACGATAATTCTTTCACAGGGCGTAACCACAACTTCCACTGCTCTGCACATGGCAAAATATACCAATTTTCTTGGAACCTACATTTCCCGGCATTATCGACAGCTATTGTATGCAAAACGCACCGGCCTATTTACTAACAAACATCTAACTTACTGCACACCTCAGAAACTGATGAAAATGTAACATAAGTGCATTTTATAATGTTTAAAATATACAGCCAAAACAATGCAATATTTCAACATTCAGAACTTTTTATGAACTCTGCACGCAAAACATAAAAAAGAAAAGTAGTATCTTTTGTAACCAAACGTTTGAGCCCAATGCACACTTGCATTTTCCTCTTTCCTCACGTTTCTTGTCGTGACAGGCACTGAAAGATTAAAGTTAGCTAACCTCCGTCAAGTAATTAATGTAGGATATCATATTATATTTTATTTTTGTAATTTTCAATTAAGTTTTCTGTTTGTATTACTTTGAGTGGGAAAAAGAAACATTTCAGGAAGGGGGCTTTAGTTTAACATCTTTCATGAAACAGCATTGTTTTGATGTTCCTATGAGTGTGTGGCATATTGAGTTCCATATTGTTTGATAGAGCATTGGAAAATTTTGCTCGTATGGAAATAACATTCAAATTATTGTAACTTCCGAAAATTTTAACTTCAATGAAAAAACAAAATGTGATACATGACAGAAGTTAACCTTAAACTCTTTGAATTTGCGATACAGCAGGCATTTACACACTACAAAAGTGTTGAAAGTGCTGCTTTTTCAGGCCACATACATTGCAAATTTACAGTAACGGTTTACAAATACATTTACAAAACATGCAAACTTACAGTTTGTAATATTCGCAACCTCTTGAGAACGTGTTGTTCCATGGAAATCCTTGCAAGTTTATTTCACTAAAATCACGTTTTGATCATCCCTAGCATTAAATTATTGACAGAATCACGCTGTAAAATCAACACCGTGCAAGATTTCTGAAACTAACAAACTTAAATCAGATACGTTAATCATGTGTGTCCCTTTGATGCGGACGGCGTGCGGTTACAGAAAATGGCAGAATGAGCAGTTGCCAGTTTTACAAAGTGGTTAACACATGCTCATAATATTACATTTCACTCCAGAAAACGCACTACAACTGCACCTACTACCAACTACGCTTAAAGAGGGCAAATAAAACAATAATTAATAACCAATAAAATATTTCAACACCACCAAAATACTCGTATAAACATGAGAAAAAAGCACACCCACAATGCCATTCCCGGTCTGGAAGCTGGAAACACAAACATATCTACCCATTAGCTGGAAATGTTTACTGTTCGTACGTGTAGACATGCTGTGTCATAATTGCTAAACATGGTATTAAGACCATTCACTAAAAGTCAAAACATTTAATATTGCTTTAAAAACCCAATTCAAACCTTAAATGTTGTAAGTATAAATAAAATTTTAAATTACAACTTTTAGTTCAGAGTACTATTTTCTTCCAAAGCCATCATCAAAATTGCCAACTTAACAAAATACATTTCATAGAAATTCATTAGCTGATCCAATACTTTACAAACAAGATCATTTACTGTTTACATAGTATGCAAGTTGGTAAAATTGTCTGTCAGATTTTACTCCACTATGAGTATTGTAGGTGTGTCGCACCCCCACATTTTCTACTTCATTGGCGTTCACAATCATGTCTTTCCACACAAATATTATACGAAAAAAAAAAAAAAACACACAATGTAATTTGGAAAATATGTATGTTTTGGAATTATTTTCTGCACGGAAAACTGGCACATCCATAAAGCAGTGATACTGAAATTCGTGACTTTGTAAACTACAGTGATTTGTTTTAGTGAGTTTATGCGACTTTCGTCGTGACTACCCCCTCGAAATAGTGACTTTTTCGGGGCATGACTGGTAGACACCCTGGTCAAGTAACTGGATGTAAAACAAGTCAAACGCACTACCGTTTATCATCACTGCAACACATTGTTTCAGTTCAGATGGTGACTGTGACAGGGTGAATCTGGCATCCACCCTCCCCTTACACGCCTGATGAGAGGGAAAGTGGTTATCCAGCAATCAGTGTGGCGTCCTTGCATCCTCTCTGCTGGGCACCCTTCCTCGCTTATATACCATCAGGAGAAAAAGCAGTTATATACGAAAAAAAGCTGCGTCCTCCCTCTCTCTCTGCTGCACATGCTTGCTTGCTTGCTCTCTTTACATGCCTGGCAAGAGGGATATAGGTAGAGTGCTTGATGTATTTAATAAAACTAATTATGTGATCTCAGTTAAATGACGCACAGTTATCCTGTCAAATGTTCCACACTACAGAGCAGCCAAGTTCTCTGCCAGGTCTGATCCCTAAATGGTTTTGCTTGAAAATGTAAAGAAATACACAATAATAAACAAAATTTTTTGCAAAAATTTTTCTTGAGATCAAAGGTTGTTTTTTTCCCCATAAAGTTGGTATTCACTTGTAACTGGCATAAAAGCCACACAACTTTAAAATGAAATATTAATTTAACTCAATGGAAAGCATCTTGGTGAATAAAATACTATTCCCAAAAGCACATAATTAACCTCCCCTCATCACCAAACCTATTTTGAACATTAAGGGATTTTTATTACCAAGCATAAAGTGTATTTTCAGCAGCTTCTTGTAAGCAGATTGGAGGACTTACATTAATTTATTTCAAAAGACATGCGTCTTCTGAATAAACTGATCCTATAAGGGTCTATTTGACACATTTTGTCATCTAATAATGTGTGAGCACCGAGCCTGAGCGCAGCGTAACTCGCAGCAGGTGTAAGTGTGCTGGAAAATCAGAGGATGTTGTTTTGAATGATTAATTATTGAAGGCAGTAAAGAAGTAAATTTGAATTGCCTTATTTATTCATCTGTCTCAAAACCACTAGTTGTTTTATGTAAAATATTATTAATTACATTAACTACACATAAGCAAGTATGGCATTACCAATGTTGCTGTAGATAGAAACTATATAGCCTGTATTGCGTAAACTTCAACTGTCCTTGCAGATATTCGGCAGAGTTTGTTTCCTCCCTTTACATGGCTATAAAATTTAGTTCGTAGTTTAGGCTACACATGTAAAAATGCCCAACACAAAAAGAAGCAATCCCGCAATAGTGAAAAAATATTATTGTAGAAAGATTTGAAAACTAAGAAACCACAAGAAAATTATCGTGGGAATACAGCACTGACGTAACCACTGCACAGGTCATTATCAAGTATAATAATAAATTATGGACATTATGATGATAGCACAGCTAAAATAAATCCTGAATCAATTTTTTTTTACATTTAACATTTTTATTTAGCAAGGAATGTAACCTCACACAATGTGACTAAAAGAATTTTTACAACATTTTTACCAGAATATGAAACAAATTTATATCAAAGTTGTCTACATCAAGGTAACCAACTCACATTTTCCAAGCCAGTACAATGTAATTTCGATACCCTGTCAGGTATGTGTTGCAAAAGTTTGAGCTTAGAAAAAAAGAAAGAAGTTTTTATTACTATTTGGGTTTTCAATTATACGTTATTTATTTTGGCAGTCAGCTATTTAAATTAACGTGAATAATTTAGGATATGCTGTAACAACTACATATGAGAGTATAAAAGGTGAATAAAAAGGACTACAATTTATTTATTTATTTATTAATACCGAATTGAAACAAATAATTTCTTGGAATACTACGATACACAAAATCTGATTGACTGATAGATGTTAAAGTAATTAGCCAATACAGTACAACCCTCTAACTTCTAATTGTCTCATTTGTAAAAGAAATACATTAAGTTCCACTTTTATTAAATATTTATTACAAAAGTGTCTCCAGGGTTTCATCCCACAACATGCTGAACCATCTATCATTGTTTTAGCACACAAGTCAAAATATTATTCCACACCAAATCCAAATGCACTCAACCAACATGTGAAGCAAATCATCGCTGACTTGTATCTCGAGGCCTGTAAACAAGACCTCTGCTTTTCATTTCACGGACAAACAGCTGAGGGAGTCTTCCTGACACTGAGATGGCATAAACTCCTTTTGTAAACCTGTCTGTAACAAATAATTAAGAATCTACTCAGCATCAATTATTAACATCTTTGTATCACAACACGTCCATTTGCCACTTTTAGCTTTCTGATACATATAGCATACCACAACAAAATCATTACCTTATTTATCATTGTATGTACTATAACCTAGGCATACATCAGCATATTAAGAATGGGGTCAATAGAAATCTGCAACAAGCCTAATAAAAATGGAGTAGATTCTCTGTACCAGATATTTAATAAATGATTGTTAAACAATTATAAAATGAAACCACTACAGTAATATGCATTCATTAAAATACTACAAAATTCTCATCCTGCGCACACTAGGAACTTTATAGACCTTGTCGCCCTTAAGTTTGTTAATATGGTTCATATACAAGATACAGACACCAAAATACTATGACGTCCAACATGACCATCTACAGTGAGACAACCTCTGCAACATCACCACCTGTCTGCTGATTCATGAGTGATACTCAAAGAAATGGAGCTGTGTGTTATGTTTTTACACGTCTGAAATGTCCAAGGGAAATTTGACAGCCAAATTTGATTAAATTGTGGCCCACACATCTTTAATCAAAGATATCAAGAATAAGCTAGGCAAAGAAATTTGCTGGTTCTTCATACCTTAATGTATCAAATGCAGCATTGGTTGAAGTTTCGCTACTTTGAGGTTTTCTTGCTTCTGGGATACCAGAGGTTACGAGTCTAAAGAACTTATTATATTATTGGTAGAACCACTGAGCATCAAAAATTGAATTGGAGCTTATATAGTATGAAACTGCACCCAATTAGCATGTAGCATAAAAGTGATATTGCTCAATGGAATCTGTGGAGAAAAAGAAAGAAGAAAATGCTGCAAAAAAGAGCACCTACAAGATGTCTCAAATTAATGTTTACACTCTTTTAATGGAAATGAGAGAAACTATTAAATATAATCTGATGGGACTGCTTTTTTTTGACATTAACTGTAAGGACAGCATTGGGTATGTGTGAATGTTAAAAACAGTTTTAAATGTTCAAAATTTCTGCCATCAGCAGCAAGACATCATATAATTGGACTCACAGGCAGTCACAATCACATCTAACGGCATCCATTGTCTGTGGCTTTGTGGCATACACACTGTTCTTCAGAGTACCCCACAGATAAAAATCAGATCTAACTGTGTTGGATATGGATATCTGGGTGGATACTCAGCACTTTCTCATCTGCCTATCCAGCTACCACCGTATGTCAAGCTGAACTGTCCTGCTGGAAAAAAAACAATTACCTGAGTTGGGTTCGTGAACAGCTGGTACAGTGTTTCTCTGCAACATGGTACGGTAACTTTCACATGTCACTGTTTTGTCAAAGAAGAATGGCACCCCACAAGTCCTCTGGCAGACATATAACACAACACTGTTAACTGCTTGGTCTACCACAGTTCTGCCCTCCATCATGTTCTCACATTTCCAATAACACTTTACAATCCACTTACATTGCCTGAAAGAAAACCTTGTCACTGCCATTTCTTCTATAATGTCAGTGCTGCCGCTCGTGACTACAAGTTGAACTGACAACAGTAGGATTGCTACCCGTGCAAGCACACACCCAATGTTGTCCTTATAGCATCAAATACATGCAGCCCTATAAGACTGTCTTTAATAGTTTCTCTGTTATTAACATACAATAAGTGTAAACATTAATTTGGGACACCTAGTATGCATGCCTTAATGAGTGTTGGTATGGGGCATCTGGGTCAGTTAATCCCAATAATGTTTATCAGATGTTTGATATGTAAATCTCTATACATATTACTCATGGTTTCACTTACCAATCTCTACTGTACCTATCTTTGGCCTTGTACAGGGATGAAGACAACAGATTTGGGAAACAAAATACAGTATAACCCTGCTATAACGTTCCTGCATATAACACCATTATTTCGTGGTCCCACCATTTCTCCATAAGGCTTAATGGTTTCATTTCCTGCTTACAGCAATGTTCATATTTGTCATTTCCTGCTTATAACATCAGTATTTGTTCGATTCCTTGCAGTATATATAATGTAATTTTTCCCTTAATTAAAATTTCAAACATTTACCAATGCAGTAGCCTACAAACAGATAGAGAAAACAGTTTCTACTTGAAGCATTAAGGATTTTAGAGGTAATGATCCTGAAAATTACTAAGATAACCAAGAGTAGATGAGTGAGCAAGTCTCCAGAATGCATGTCACTGTGCATTAATTGATGATGCTATAGTCCATGAAATTCTCATATCACTGATACTTTTGCATTAAATGATTCAGATGAAGATGATGTACTTGACTAGCTATTTATATACAAAAAATATTGTATTAGAATTTTGTTTCACTTGATGTCTCCCTGCAGGTGTAATACTGTTTTCTGTTTATAACATTTTCCTACATACAACATTATATTTTACGGACCCCCTGGAAAAGGTTATAATAGGGTTCTACTGTATTTATGTACATTTTGTTAACAGTTATTTAATTTTTACTGCTTGAAAAGAATGAGTTACAGTACTTAAAATGTATAAGGTCACAGCCTCATGTAAAGATTTTTCACAAGGAGATTTATTTCAACTCTGAATAATTAAGTATTATGATCAAAACATATTTTTAAAAATGTTCCCTATGGAAACAAGCTGGAAGTCTGATAATCCTCTGTTAGGGCCTTTTATTGGTTTAATAAGTCTACATAATAATTTAACATTATCTGACAACCTAGACAAATACACTCAGCAATACTGTACTCGATGTTTGACAGCAAAGCAAATGAGTATCACACGACTTACTGATTCTTTGCCACTTGCTCACCCAGCTGTCTTCTGGACTCATCACCGCTATCATCCTATAAAAAATTACAGACCAGCACTCAGTGCAAAATAAAACTTTAATTTTCAAGTTACGCCAGACACAAAAATTACCAGCCACCTGAATTGTTTTTGGAAACTCAATTAAATAAATTAATACATTTCCCAACAGGTCTTTAGTAACCAATAATTTATGTTTCTGCAATTTATAATAAACATACAGATGTTCAATAACCATAATTTGAATCCAAGCTTGCTGGTACTGGGATAAAGAGTCAGAATGCCAGTCCCGCAAGATTTAGTGAGAGCTCAAATTTTCAGTTCCACCTCTGGAAAACTAATAATCTTAAACAGAGAAACAGTTTTAAATTTATGTTATGGCAATGGGATGAAACAAAGAAGGAGAGGTCACCTAAGAGGATACTGGAATTGGAGGGTGTGAGGTGAAGGAAGACATAGAGAATTGGCTGAAGGAAGTTAATATAAATACAAAAAAAAAAGTCAGTTAACAGAGTGAATGTGCACACTGAGTGGTGGATGAATGTGAAAGAATGAGTAATGGATAAACCAAGTAAGCTGGAGCAGTCAAGAAACCCAGCCAATGTCCAGGATGAGAAGGATGAGGAGCAAGAGGGCAGTAGAGGATGAAGAAGAGGAATACGAGGAAGAGAAGTAGGTATAAGAAATGAATAAATAAAATAGGTGAAGAGGAGGAAGACAAATATAGGAAGAAAAGGAGGAAAGACACACACAGGACAAGGAGGAAAGTAGGAGAAAGAAGAAGAATAAATGGAAGAGAAAGCAGAGGAGGGAGAAAATAAACATGAAGGATGAGAAGATGAAGAAGAGGAAGCAGAAGAGGGAGAGGGAAAAAAGAGAGGCAAGGAGAGGAAGATAAGGACTTCGAGGAAGAAAAGGGAGGGGGTAAGTGGTGGGGGAGAGGGGGTGGAGAGGGGGTGAAGAGGGGGGGAGAAGAGGGAGAGGAGAAAAGGGTTGAAGAGGGAAGAAGGGAGGGAGAGTACAGGGGAGTGGAAGTGAAAGAGTGGTAACAATGTACAGTAAGTTCAGAGATGTACATAAAATAAATTTTCTGGGAGAGACCAGATGTCCACACAATGAAAAATTAAATGAATACATGAATTGCAAAATAAAATTATGTTAAGTTGATTTTGATTTAATCAGAACACGAGATGATTACAATTCAAAAGGGCTATTGAAAGTGATACTCTGTATCTCATAGTATGTGACTGTGCAGCTTCATGTACTATCCTTTTGCTTTGGTGATCACCTATGCAGTACCATGTTACTAGCATCTCACTGCTGCACACTTTATGGTTCTGATATCTTTCAAGAAGAAATAAAAAGGGTTCTGTTTATGTGACTAAACAGCCATGATACAGGTCTCCTTGGTCCTAGGATTTTCAATGAATAATGTAGGTAGTTTACCATTTCCTAAAATTTGGTAGTGCTCTATTGAGCTCCAAAAAGCACATATGTATTTCACAGAGCTATAGGCATTTAAACTGACATTTTTTGTTGTACTAATACTGAAAACATGTGCAATCAATCACACAATTTCAAGAAATTAAAATTTTTTATGCCTTTTTAAGTAATAATGACACTTCAAAACAAAAGAAAGCAAGTTCAGTTATACATAGGTCAATATTTAAGTTTCAAATAATTCTACAGAGAACATATTTAATTCTAAATTACCAACAGAACATGCTTTCAATTTTTTTTCTATGCAGCAAAATACTCTCTAATTAAGTTATTTCATTTTGAATTAATAAAATTTAATATAGCCTACTTGCCCAAATATAAGACCATGTTTTTGTTCAAATAATAGCAATTGATAGTAATTGTTTACCGTATGACTAGATGTACTTTGTAACAGCACAATCCAGTTTACAAATTCTTTTTTTAACTGTGCATTGCAATAATAAAAATGTACGGATGGAAAAAAATGCTTTAATCCTTAGGTTTTTATGCATTGGAAGTGCAGCATACTGTAAAATGTATATTATTAACTCCAAATAATATGGCTGTGTCAAACATTCAGTTTAGCACCAAGATGAAATAATCCTGCTAAATTAAATGCCCAAACAAATATATGAAAAAAAAATTTCCTGGAGAGACAAATTAAACTGTAGGGGTAATAATTTTCGTCCTCTTATAACTGGATAAATATGATAGGCCTACACAAACTCTGACCATTTGATTAATTAATTACAATACAATAACCCAATATTTGATTTCATAATATTTCATGGACATAAGAAGATAAGTATGTGACTTAATGAACAATTAACTACAAGATATATTTAACACATGACACCTTACCCATCAAAGTTGGAACTGGTACAATCATATACATTGTCCTTATTATTCTTCATGTGAAGGAATTCATCACAGTTGTCACACCCATCATATTCAAACTGTTCAAATGTCTGAAAATACAACAATCAAAAATGAGACCCACATTTCTGTTGATCATAAACTACAAGTGCCCATACTTTAATAGTGGCACTAATGTCACTTATACCTCATGCCAAATAGAAACACACCAAACCTACACTGCAGCAAATAAATTCTCTTTCTACACCACGTGCACATGCAATGACGAAAATACAAACTAGTAGTGGCCGACAGTCTATAGTAGTGTTGGTACAATGTTTCCAAATCACGAAGAACGAAACTGGATAAACATTTAATATGCCAGATGGCACAACAGTGCCACCAACATCTTTAATAAACCTGCAAAAATCCTCATTGCCCACTACCCAGTTGCACAGGGAGGCATTAAGTGTCCAATGAAGGATGCCAAAGAGTGACAGACATGCCTTGATCATGTTGTCCTAGTGCCAGTAATAAAAAAGTGAATCTTGTTCACATTATTGGAGGCAAATTGACACCATATAATTTTTGAGTCAGTCCTAACAGACAGGATTAATGCATACCTATGCTTCAAATTATGAAGGACTGCATGCCTTGACATGAGAAAATCTGCATCATTGTGGGTGCCACATAAATTGATAGAAATGCAGAAAGAGCTAGAATAGGACACTGCTTGTACGCACATGGGGCATTATGAGTGCAAAGGTAAATGCTTTCCTGCACTGAATTGTTATTGTTGTTGTGCTGGATCAGAGATAGGCAAAACTTTATGATCCCCAACTGAAATAGCAAACAAATGAGTGGTATCATTATTGGTTACCAGTGAGATCAAAAGTTCATCAGACCCCCAGTTGATTCTGGGTACTACTGTGATGGCTTCATCCTAACACATACCATACCCTAAGGGCATACTGTTAGTGTTAATACAACTTGTTAATGTAGATTTTTGGAATGTAGACTGTACCCAGTTTTGAGAAAAAGGCAGAAAGACTTTCTTCACAACCCATCCGTAATTTTATACTGTACAATAATGCCCAGGTGCATGCAGTACAACCCGTAGCTGATTTGTTCCAGTGATGGGCTGGGAAGTGCTGTACCATCTACCATACTATTTGGATTTAAGCATTTGTGATTGAATTGAGTCCTATGATGAAATAACCACTAAGTAGCCTTCTCTTCAGAACTGTTCTTGGGTTCTGTGAGGCAGGAGACCACTTAGTTCAAACTATCAACAGAACAAGCTCTACTATATGAATCCTATGACTTTTATGCTACTGACAAGGGTTACACACCAACACGGGTTATTACATGACAAGATGAAACCTTTAAACATTTATTTATATTGATTCCATTGTAAATAACTAGTTGCCACTATTGAAGTTCCCACTCTCATGCAAGTTAAAATTTCCTGAGATAGTATTTTTATGTGTGACATGTGTACACACATGCCCATGTGTGTGTACACACATGCCCATGTGTGTGTGCACACATACCTATGGAGATATACACTAATCTATGCTTCTCAATTTCATAAGTGCTTTATAAATTCCAAACACAGCAGATTACCATTTTTTAAGGAACTTTCTAACTCGTTTGCTTTACAAATTTTAAACAAGAATATGAAACTCCCTTTCAAGACTGACCTCAGTAGCAAACTGCATATAAACGTACCTTCAACTTTATGACTTCAGCACAGCAATGAAGAAGGGAAATTTGAATACAGTTCTAACTGTTGATCTGCCCAATTTCACAAATTGATCCAACATTTATGGCATAATAGATATGAGAAATGACTATGACTGCATTTGTGGGGAGTTTTGCAAGCTTTTTTTTTAGTGTTTCTTGGCTAGCATTTTAAGTAATTGTGGTTTGGCTAGTGCAGGCCATTAAGTCTCTGAGAACCAAAATGTATGAATATAACAAGGCTGTTCGCCATTGGAAGAGCTGCAGTTTGTGCAAACACAGCCACAAACTTCTATGCATGTGTACATCCCTAGGATTGATTTCCCTGGTGCCCTTATCCAACCCTCAGCATCTGATAGGGTTCTAGAAGTGGGGGCAGATATTTGCTTTTTGTAACTGTGGGGGAAATTGACTGCTGAAGTGAGAGCCATTTATGAAGAACAGGAGTTTTTAAAGTAGGTCTCAGTGGTAGTAAGACTGTTGTGTATTTGACTTTTGTAGAGCTTATTGTGTTGAAATTTTGTGGTCGTATTGTATGTTTGTTTTATGGTCTAGAATTTTAAGTTTGATATAGCTGCAGATGTTGACCCATGTTGTTTACATGATTTGTAATGTTTCTTTACCTCCTAGCTGTGAATAAAAAAGAAGCAAAAAACACTTACCTGCCACAATTACATTAAATTCTTATTTTAGTTCTTACGCTAACAGCCAGCGGTGCTAGAACCCATGACGGTGCTCACCACGCACGTGTCACATGTCCCGCACATGTGCAAAGAGGCCAATAATTTTCAACTTTCACATAAATAGTATATTTCAGTGTAAAATGTGTTATATTGTATTTGTAGGGTTTAATATGTCTTAAAATATTTAAAGTGTTTGTTGCTATTTTAAAATTGTTTGGTTATGAAATTCAAAGTGCCCGCGGCACCAAGATTAAGAACACTGATATTCGGCATAAACGTCATCATTAAGAGACACTAAATTAATATGAAACTTCATAAGAACATTATAAAAATGTTAAACAATATTAAATTTGATTTGTGCCATTTTATTTTCTATAATAAAATATTTTACGACACTTGTCTCTGGACAGTATGTCGAGGAGAGCTGGCGAGGTTAGACACTGTCTCGTACGCACTACAACTTTTGTTCACTGATTTAGGTTTCCACAGTCAATTTATTTTACCAGTTAATCTTTGCTTGCATACGTTTTTACCAGACATTTTCCCCAGCATTATGCTTCCACTTTATTAATTTATTGCGCCCTTGTGGCATTTTTAACTTAATCGAGGAAAAGGAGTAGAAAGATGTCGGAGAGGTCACGCGACCCGCGTAACTTGAATCAGGCGCCATCCCCCTATGTTTATGGCGTTTCATTGTAACTTCTGCATTATTGCTACGTGCAATTTTAAGGACTTTGTATTTATGTATGTATTTGAGGATATTTTTCCACGTTTGAATATTTTCCAGCAACATCACGTATAACTACGTGGCCGACCGATGCCAAGTACTTGTATACGCCATTGTTGCGTTTTGAGAGCTTATTTATGTAACATCGTATGTGCAATATTTTATTAAGGGTTCTATGTTAAATTTTTGTCAGGATTCCATGTAATGTCACGTAAACTGATGCTTCTGTACTTGACCACGCAGTCATGTTAATGTTTGATTTGACCACCATCAGGCATGTTACAAGCCTGTAACCACTTCAATCGTAAAGAGCGTAATTTTGTCAGCAAGAATAATATTTTGTCCGACTTTAATTTATAGTTTCCACAAAGAAATATTGCAATTTCACCTGCATCACGTGGTCCGCTAAGAACTTCATCCAACGGGATCCGCGTAATCTAAACTTGTTTTCACACATGTGTGTGTTTATTGTGAATACTCATCTTGTTTCATGTATCTTTGAGGATTTACATAATTTTGTAATTAGTGTACGGTGCAATTATCCCTGTCCTAGCCGGCTCTGTGTATAGGCTGTCACCACACTACCCACGAGCTGGAGGGCGAGCCCCGACGAGTTTGTGTTAGTGATACCGAGTAATTACATGTGTTAATGTATCACCAGGGTTTCATTTTGTAATTCACCGTGTCCTATCTTCAGGGAAAAATCGTCAGTCCACCCTAGCGGCTATCGACTCTGTTCCCTTGTGAAGACTGTGTTTTCATACACCACTGTGAGATCATCCATCTAGGTGTGCACTAGATTAATTGCAGGCTGGGGAGCACCCAAGCGGAGTTAGCTAGACACGACCAAATGTATAGTTAATTTCATGGCACGTTGATTTGTATGCATAGTAACAATAAAAACAAGTCTACAGCAAACATACCTCTTTTATTCAGTAGTGACAGTGTCCTAGCCACATATATTTTATTAAGTGTTTATTTCAAGTGATGTTTAGTAGAAGTTTATTATTGCCTACGTGTTTGTAAGTACGCACAGGTGAGATGGGTACAGACAACCCACAGCATCCCTGAGAACCGTGAGTCTCAATAGTGCGGTGATTGGGAAGCACCGCTGGTGCCCAAATTACTAGAAAGTATTTGTGTAATTGTTCGTCTCGTGTCTCACCCGACTGCGTCAGTACAGTTGCAAATTTTAGTACATGCTGTCAATGGCAAGTGTAGTGGTGTTGCATGCAGTCATATACTTTTTAAAAATTTGATTATGTGAACATTTATGTCTGGAAGGTGTGTAGTTCTGAAGAGCGAGTGAAGAGATTTTGGCGACTCTTAACAGCAAGGTCTTGAGAGCAGATGAGGATTATTGAAGTGAATATGGAACGGCACCGGAATGAAGGAGCAGAGGAAACGGGAGATACCCGAGAAAACCTGCCGACCAACGACATTGTTCAGCACAATTGCTACTTGCAAAAATCCGGTGACCTGGCCGGGTATTGAACCCGGTTCGCCTTGGTGGTGTGTAGTTGTGTTTTGGAGGTTAAAGGTAATCAGATTTAGTACATTCTCTATACATGTCCAATTGTTTAATTACCACCAATGGTTGGTCTTTGATTTTCTGGTACCTATTATGCAGATAACTGTGTTACAGTAACTGAGTTGGTCATGGACAATGAATATTTTCTGTGACAATGGTTCATTTGGACATGTACCTGTAGTAAGAAATATAATGTGCAACGGAAATCATTTTGACAAGTGGTTTGAAAGAGGTTTGTCTCATCATGTTTCTTTGTATGTACAGCAAATATAAAAATGTGCCTAATTGATTATATTTCAGCGTGTTCAGTAATGCTGAAACATATAAGGTTACATTCAAGGAATTCTTTGATTTTTTTTTTACAAAATGCTTTATTTTTCAATGTTGTTCAGTTAGGCCTTGCCAAATTGACCACTTTATTGTAATTATATAGTATTTCTGTGCTACAGGACATTTCAATGCTCATTTATTTACAGCACATGCATCACAGATGTTCTGAAATATAAACAATGTTACTTTAAATGTTCAAATAGTAATTTTCAGTAATCTTTTGGGGGGGGGGGGGGGGGGAAGTCATAAAATTAATTTTGTTGAATATTACAATGCACTTGCAACTGAAGTGAATCAGCAGCTTTTACAGCACAATTGTCAGAAGAGTTACTAAACTTGTTGTCTTTCTTTTTGAAAGAAGTCTAAAAGAAAATTTAGAACGTGCAAAACTTACCAAGCATCTGAAAACATTATACTTTTGTTTCCTTATAAACTCGGGCAACAAGTAGGTATCTTAATTTGGGTATTAGTATCTATGCATCAGTGTATAACATAGAAGAGTGACGATATTCGGGCAGCTCTTAACAGCGAGGTCTTGAGAGCCAATGAGGGCGATTGAAGGGAGTATGGAGCAGCACCAGAATGAAGGGGTGGGAGAAACGGGAGATCCCAGGGAAAAAATACAGACCAGCAGCATAGTCCAGCACGACTCCCACTTATGAAAATCTGGGAGTGACCTGGCCAAGGATTGAACCAGGTTCACCTTGGTGGGAGACAAGCAAGCTAACTGCTCAGCCACTGCGACCCCAGGAAAAATTAGAATATAAATATCTAGGGGTAGTATTGGAGGGAGATCTTGGGTGGAAAATGCAGGTAAAAGAAGGCTAGGGTGTGAGTTGTAGGGTGCGTGAAGAGGCAGTCTAGTAACAGAAGATGGTGAGTATGGGATGGGAGAGTAAACTATACTGAGCCAGGGACTGTAGATTGGACTTGGATTGGTGATAGTCTCGCCTCTGTCAAGTGGACCGCCAGTCTCTGCAGGAACGTAGGCTGGTTACAACAGCAGCAGATCCCAGTGACGTTTATGCGGGTATCAAGCTCTCTTTGGCATCCACACCATGCTCAGGAAGAGGGTTGGTCGCTATTCCTAAGAGAGTGAGCTCGAGAGTAGGTGGCAAGTGGGGAGACTCCTTAAATAGCATGGTCACAACCTTGTCTTTCATTTTATTCCCCCAATCTTACAACTGGGGTCACTTACTCATTTGCACAACCAAATCCACTAGTATATTTACCAACTGAAACTGAATTCATTTACATTCAGTACACCAGTGACAGGTATGCTCTACGTTATGTAGCACTACCAGCAAACCACACTGTTAGTCCGAAGGTACATTGCTCAATAATTTTAATTATTTACAAAAAGTAGTCTATCTACAAGATAACAAAACAAGTTTTAGTTATTATGACACTTTCCACAATCTACTGACATTCTGAAGCAGTCCCCTACTTCTGGAGTTGCTGGAGCAGGTAGAGTGAATACAGTGAATACCTGTTGGTTCAGCAGCCATATCTGCTCCACCTTCCCTATTTACACTCTGCATATTTTGGGCTATGAGGTCATTATACACCATAGTCATTACGACAATGATGTTTATTTATCTATTAACTAGCAGGCCAGTGCTACTTCGTTAGCATGATATTTAGGACTTTGAATCGATCTAGCCCCTTCTTTTTGGAAGGAAAAGAGGACAGACAATAGTAAACAAAAAAAAAAGAGAAATTAAAGAATTTCATTATGCAGTAATCCTAAGAAAAGCTGAATCCAGGATAATCACATTATTCTAGCCACTGCAGCCCCACTTTATATAGCAGGCCAGTGCCACACTATTGGGTGCTCTACCCCCTGGAGCAACTGTGGCCCCACTATTGGGTTCTCTAGCCACTGAGCTACTGTGGCCCCCTTATTGGGTGATCTAGCCACTGAGCTACTGCAGGCCCCACTATTGGGTTCTGTAGCCACTGAGCTTCTGCGGCGCCCTTATTGGGTGCTCTAGGAGGTGCGAGAGCTACTACGGCCTCACTTGATGTATATCTATCCACTGGCTCACTGTGGCTTTCAATAACTTTAGCCACTGGGCCACTACTGCTTTTTGGAAGGAAAGGACAGTCCATAGAAAAAAAAAAAGAAGAAATTACAGAAATATTTTAAAACAATAGTTTTTTTTTCTTCTTCATTAATCCTAAGAAAAGCTTTGTCCAGTACCTATTTACATCTCTGATCATATTTTTTCCCGGAACCGTTTGAGATATCTCAATGAAACAAAGACTAAGTTGGTTCTGGTGTTATTATCTATAGACTATGTAAATTTCATGACAATATGTTCAGTGGTTTTTGAGTTAACTCCATTCGGACAGACAGATACAGACATAAAAAAAAATTAACATCAGATATGGCTTGGTTATCAATTATACTATATGAAAAAATAATTAAAAGTGAAAAATTCGAAAATCACACACAGATAATTCTATTTCATCTAGTAGTATAGACATTTTATGGTTAACACAGTCAAATGTGTTATCCATGTCACGGTTTAATGCTTCTGATACCAGCCAGGAGGGTGGTGAAATGGATAGGGGACTTTGTCAGGGGGCGAAGGCAGAGGGTGAAAGTGGGGGAGGCAATATCGGAGGAAGAGGAGATTACATCAGGGGTACCACAGGGAAGCGTGCTGGGTCCTTTGTTATTTACCATAATGGTAAATGACATGGGTTTGGGGATTAGGGAAAAATCAGATTGTTTGCAGGCGGACATTGATAAGATATCGTTGTAGACCAGGAAAAATAAAATGAAGATAAATGTAAGAAAAACTACGGTAGTGAGGTTCACAAGGAAGAAGATGATAAGCAGGGACATGTACAGATGGGAGGGACAAGAGATAGATGAAGCAGCAGAATATAAGTATCTAGGGATTGTACTGCAGGGAGACCTCAGGTGGAAAAAAACAGGTAGAGAGGATGGTTGCAAAGGGAAGAAGGGCTCTAGGTATGCTAGGAAGGGTGCTGAATGGAGTCAGCTGTGAGGTGAAGGAGAAGGTGTATGGCACAATGGTATGGCCAATGTTAGAATATGCTGTAGCAGTATGTGACCCGTATATGGAGGTGGAGGTGGGAGAACTGGAAAAGGTGCAGAGAAAGGCAGCAAGATGGGTGAAGGGTAGGTGGAGAAGGCAGGGGCAAGATGGTGAGGAAGAAGGGAACTATCGGCCATCAGTGATGATGAAAGAAATGGGGTGGAGCTCAAGGAAAGTTGAACGGTTAGTCAGGATGTACAGGATGGTGAATAAGGAGGGAGGATGGGGAGGGCTACAATGCAAGCTAAGTAAGGGGGTGTTTAGAGGAAGAGGAAACAACAGTGAGAAGCTTCGGAGGGTGTGGAGGAGAACAGAGCAGGGTAGGCAGTCCATGCTTGTGAGGTCTGTGAGGGAGTGGAATGTGTTGAAGGAGGAATTGGTATCTGTGAGAGGGGTTGGTAAATTCAGGAAGGGAGTGGAAAAGAAGTTGGTTGGGTGAAGGAGAGGTGAGAGAGCTTGTCACCGGGCAGGAGCCTAATTGCGAGTATGTGAGAGATATCATTCTTGTATATCATGAGTGAGATTAAATATTACTGCTTCTTCTATTAACATATTTTTCTTCTAACCAAACTGTGTTAGTGTTAATATTTGATAGTAAATAATGTGATAAGGGAGGCAATTGTAAATTAATCTCTCTCTCTCTCTCTCTCTCTCTCTCTCTCTCTCTCTCTCTCTCTCTCTCTCTCTCTCTATATATATATATATATATATATATATATATATATATATATATATATATATATATATATATATATATATATATATATATATATATATATATATATATATATATATATTTATGCAATGGAATAACAGTGGCAAATTTCAGTCTTTCAAGACAGCTCATTGATAAAAGGGGTGTATTGAATATTAAACACAATGGCTTATAAAATTCACCATCACAATATTTAATGACTCTGCTGCTTAGTTCATCACATCCATGGGAATATTTTGATTTAGGGTTTTAATTATATTTTTAATTTCGTATGACGTAGTAAATTACCTACTGTATTAAGTTATAAATTATTGATGAAAATCCTTATAACCAAACTCCATGGGATAAATTGTATGACTAATTTTATTTACTGACCACCTGCTACATTAAAAAAGTAATTATTAAAAGTCTTCACGATTTACTTTACGTTATATGTAATGGTATTATTTATTTTAAGTTTGATTATTTTACTACTGTTTACAGTTTTAGATGTTTCAATTTTTATTATATCCCAAACAGTTCTAAGCTTATTAGAGGATTTTGAAATAAGCTAATATATTTATAATGAACCTTGCCTTCTACATTGTTAGCAGACCTAGGTACAGTACTATTTGATATAAAAATTTCCTTTTGGTTTTAGAGAAGATTTTAAATTGTTGGCTTGGCATTATTCAATTGCTTGTTTATGGTTTTAGCCTGACAACATGCACACGTACTAGGTAATACTGTATTCAGAAACTGATTGAATTGATCATTTGAATCATTTACACTGTTAGTGTTTTCAAGGGCATTTCATAATTGAATTTTCAATTTATGTCTGCAGTATTCAAATAAATAATTTGTTCTGAAGTTTTACTTCTCAACAATAGAAGGCACTAGTTGCACTACAATACTATTTACGAAATTTTTAAGGTCACCAGTAACTGATATTTAACTTTTTGGCATTTTAGTTAAAAAATTTTACAATTTTCTTTTTGCTTTTATATAGAATGTAGGCTACGGCATGTAGAATATTGTAATCAAGTGAAGTGAAATTCCACCCAACATTTACTTCTGTTAGGGCGTAAATGATGAATCATTTGTTTCACTCTTACATATGTTCATTTTCTATTTATATATCTCCAAGAAGTGAACAAGTAAGTGAATGGCAGCTCCAAAGCATTAATTCAGTTTCTGAAAATACACTACAACAATTGTTTTCAGTTTAGTAACTTCTTCGTGATTGCAAATAGCTTTCAACTCATCAAAATACTTGAAAATATTTATTTACCATTGAAATGAGAGCAGATTCCGAATAGAAAGAAAATAATGTAAAATAAGCCTATACATACAAGTTGTTGGGGAATCTTTCTTTTTAACGTCTGTCTCAGTTCCTAAGGTTTACAACAACTCTGGATACACCATAGAATGAAAAATGATCAAGAACTTTGAATGTCACATTATTCAAATACCAAATATTTCAATTTCTTATGCACACAAGCATTAAAACCTTAGCCATATATACAATTCATTTAGACACGTTACGAGAGTGATTTTGAACTGTTAACTTGCAGTAGCATTAACATTCAATCCTTTTGATAAAGGCCTAAACTGAGAAAAAATTGAATATGTATTTGGAATCTGAACAATTCATTCTATTTAAAACAAGACTATTCAAATAAAAATAGATTTAAAGAATAATTCAAATTAGCCCATTACTAGTATTAATTAATGTGTGCCTGTTTACTTGTCTGAACTTACTTTTTTTGAAGAAGCACAATTTTTAAGTTTATACAGGAAATTTACGACTTGGACATCATGAACTGACAATCCGTTTATGATGGGTACTAAAAAATGCTGGTCATACTCTCACATACCCTAGTTGGAAAGTTAACTACAGAGCACATATTAAAATAATTCATAAAAGAATTTAATTGAAATTTCTAATAATTGTCAGCAAGATAATAATAAAATCCCATATAGAATAAATTCTGTGTTTATAGAAAATAAATACATTTAGACATTTTCCAATTTTGTGATGAATGCTGTTACGCACTTGCTGCTTTGTACACGTGGGCGGAAGAGGACAGAGTAGTGACATGACAGTGGACTGTGAGTTGCTATAGAGATTTTGAATGACAGGATAGTGATAATCCTATCAGGGTTTTAGATACAAAGTGTGCCACAGTGCAATCCTCCGCTGGTGTCGTGTAAGTCTTTTTACAGTTCACATACTCCTGACCTTCAGCAGATTGAATTTCTGCGTTTATCTGAAGAATGTTCTGGATTAATGACCGAGTTTCTCTCAGCATGACTAGGGGTGCGGTGAACCTTTCAGGTCAAAGCCAGTGACCATAAAAACGTGTTGGTCCTCCGCGCTGAGAGTTTATGAGCATCTGGAGTTTGAGCGATAGACGAGTGAGAGAAAAGACCTGCGGGAGGAAAATCTGTGACTGTGAGCATCAGCGCAGTGAAAGTGTGACTGGCAAGCTGGACTAATGGACTGGATGCGTGAATGAAATACACTATCTACCAAAAAATAATTGGGCACCTGTCCACAATGCTTGCTTGGTGGTTGACACCCCATTAGAATCCCGTAGGGCCACCTCTTATGGCTATAACAGCAGCCACCCTGTCTGGCATGATCTCTACAAGTGTGAGCAGGACATCCATGGGGATTCGTCACCATTCCTCTTGCAACCATTTCATAAGTTGAGCAATGGATTTTGGCAGTGCCTGACGAGCCCTCACCCGGCAATCCAATTCATCCCAAAGATGTTCTATAGGGTTGAGGTCGGGGCTCTGGGTGGGCCAGTCCAATCTGCGAACATTGTTGTCTGTGTACCACTACATAGTAGCCCTCAAAACATGGCACCTGGCATTGCCATCCTGGAAGTAACACAGGTCCATTCCGTAAAAACGCCACAATGTTGGGAGCATTTAATTATCGAGAATGTTACAATAGGCCTCTGTGTTCATGCTACCACAGACAAACACCAGCAGTCCTCCACCAAAATCTTTGAAACACAAATTAACTGACGTACAGAATTATATATCTTCATGGGTGCCCAATTACTTTTTGGTAGATAGTGTGCATTACAAATGATGGCAACAGACAGACTGAACATGTGTTAGTGATGAGTGTGAGTTAATTGACTATAAACAGACAATGAGAAGGAATTTGATAAGGGTTGATATAGACATTGAATACTGCTGTAAATAATAGTTGTGTGAATAAATTAAAATTAAATTCACTTCTTTTATTTTTTATTAAAACCTCCTTCCTTCACGAACTTGGATACACCCCTCAGGCATCTTGTAACAATACTTTGGAATTAACCTGAGGGTGCTCTGTACAATGTGTATCTATACCCTAATGGCAGATTTGATAGATTATTCCTGAGGTTGAAATACAAACATTGAGATAGGCAAGCTATGGTCCAGGTCAAATAGCAAGAGCGCTAGATGCTTTCAAAGTTTGAGAAAAAATTATCATTTACTGTCATAGTTAGAAAACTGCTTGCTCGACAGAAACAAAGTAATGGTTACTAATTATTTAAACCATAATCATTAATAAAGTGAACATTGTGTACGCGTAACCCACCCCATCATATTGAAAGGTGTTGTTGCCACCCTTATGTCTGCAAAAAAAGTATGTTACAGAAAAAATTCCTTATTTTTGACTAGAGACTATGAAATGCTAGCAAATTTAGCAACATAAATGTCTTTGGCAAAAACTGTCTAACTCTCTCCCTTTTCGAGCAAAAATTACCTACACATTTGATTTCACAGAGAAGTGTTACTGCCTGCCAGTTAGGCAACCACTAATGGCTGTCTGCGCACCGTGCCGTAGTGGAATGAGTTTCCCGCAACTGTGTGTGTGTGTGGGTCTTACATATGTAAGTTGCACAAATAATAGTTCGGTGGGATTTCCCCATTGTTAGGAGTAAATACATCAGAAAAGAAATTGAAGTTCTTGCCCTACTAGTTTAATGTTGTAACATCATCATACGCAATTTGACAAAAAGTGTTCAAAATGGTAGCTACCAACCTCATTGCAACAACTAATTTGGCACATGAAGAACTGACGTACCCTTTTAGAACACCTGGTGTATCTTGAACCTTGTCAAAGGCAGCCGTAACCTTGGCTAACAGATCTTCCTAGACTCAATGGTTGTTTTTTACTACAGAACATTGATGAACTCTCACAGGAAAAAGTCTAGAGTATTTAGGTCAGGAGAGTGTGCTGGCCATGCAAGATGTCCACCTCTTCCAATCCACAGTGCTGGAAATTACATGTTGAGGTGACTACCTACAAGTCTTGTGAAATGTGAAGAGGTGCCATCGTGTTGAAGCAACATACGTTGCTGAATCGCGAGCTGCAAGTCCTCTAGGAAAACTGGCAATGTAAATTGCAGTACATGTGCTCAGTCAATCACTGCTGCAACAAATACGGTCCAATGAAATGAACCATTGCAATTAAATGATTACTCACAATGTCTGCCCAGATGTTCACAGAAAATTTGTGCTGGTTGGCTGGATGGTAGTTGCACGAGGATTGGTGCCATATTGTACGTTACTGTACCTGCTGTTAAAATAACTTTCTCTCATGGATGTTGCTTCACCAGTAAACCATACAACGATGAGGAACTATTATGCACTGTTGCAGAAATCACTGCAAAAAAACATCATGTAGAGGAGAGAAATCTGCTGGTCTCAATGCCTGCACCTTTCGCAAGTGGTAGGCATGCAGCAGCTGTACGTGCATAACATGCCATACAGTGAAGTGGGAAAAAACCCATTCCGTGCACAATGGTGTGGGTGCTTGTGGTCAGGTTTCCTTCCACAACATTTACTACTTCTTCCACATTTGGTGTACAGACATCCCTTGGGTGACCTGACAAACCTCGTGCCTTAAGTGTGCCTGTTTCATGCAGTCTCTGAGAGACAGTTGTGAAGCTCTTGTGATGAGGTTGCTACCATGCTGGACACCTCTTGTACAAATGCAGAGCAGCTCATGCATTACCTTTAACTTCACCATAAAGCAGAACCATGTGTCATTTCTGAGTTTGTATACTTCGCCATGTCGACTTGCAGTAGAATGCATGCAACGTGCAGTGAATGGTGGGTTTTTATTCTACAGTCCTTTCCACTTTTAAGGAGGGGAACTACAGTAGGTTCTGATAGGGAGAGTGGGAGGAAAACCATTATGCACACTAATACACAGCACCTCTTAGAAACCCCATTACACAAAACAAGTTACGATTCAGTTCTGACACAAGCCCTCTGTACATACGTAATGACCACACACCACTAAGGCACGGCAAGCAGACAGCCATTACCAGTTGCCTACCTGGCAGGCAGCAACACTTTTCTGTGAAAGCAAACATGTAAGTACGTAATTTTTACTAGAAAAGGGCGAGAGTTAGACAATTTTGCCAAAGACATTTGTGTTGCAAATTTTTCCAGCATTTCACAATCTCCAGTCAAAAATTGGAAATTTTTCCTGTAACATAGGCCTACTTTTTTTTTTTTTTTTTACAGAAATACATACATACATACATTCATACATACACTCGCAATTAGGCTACCGCTCGGTGGCGAGCTCTCTCAACTTTCCTTCACCCAACCAACTCCTTTTCCACTCCCTTCCTGAATTTAACAACCCCTCTCACAGACACCAATTCCTCCTTCAACACATTCCACTCCCTCACAGACCTCACAAGCATGGACTGCCTACCCTGCTCCGTTCTCCTCCACACCCTCCGAAGCTTCTCACTGTTGTTTCCTCTTCCTCTAAACACCCCCTTACTTAGCTTGCATTGTAGCCCTCCCCATCCTCCCTCTTCATTCACCATCCTGTACATCCTGACTAACCGTTCAACTTTCCTTGAGCTCCACCCCATTTCTTTCATCATCACTGATGGCCGATAGTTCCCTTCTTCCTCACCATCTTGCCCTTGCCTTCTCCACCTACCCTTCACCCATATTGCTGCCTTTCTCTGCACCTTTTCCAGTTCTCCCACCTCCACCTCCATATACGGGTCACATACTGCTACAGCATATTCTAACATTGGCCATACCATTGTGCCATACGCCTTCTCCTTCACCTCACAGCTGACTCCATTCAGCACCCTTCCCAGCATACCTAGAGCCCTTCTTCCCTTTGCAACCATCCTCTCTACCTGTTTTTTCCACCTGAGGTCTCCCTGCAGTACAATCCCTAGATACTTATATTCTGCTGCTTCATCTATCTCTTGTCCCTCCCATCTGTACATGTCCCTGCTTATCATCTTCTTCCTTGTGAACCTCACTACCTTAGTTTTTCTTACATTTATCTTCATTTTATTTTTCCTGGTCCACACCCATATCTTATCAATGTCCGTCTGCAAATTTCCGCCCCCCTCTCCCACCTCAGCATATACAACACAATCATCTGCAAACAATCTGATTTTTCCTCTAATCTCCAAACCCATGTCATTTACCATTATGGTATATAACAAAGGACCCAGCACACTTCCCTGTGGTACCCCTGACGTAACCTCCTCTTCCTCCGATATTGCCTCTCCCACTTTCACCCTCTGCAACAGTCCCTTTCAAAATGATAAGGGTGAGGGGTTACTTGTAAACAAAACATTCACTTTATTAATTATTACAGATTAATAATTAGTAACCAATACTTTGTTTCTGTCCCCCAAGCAGTTTCCTATGTACGACAATAAATTATAATTTTTTCTAAAACTTTGGGAGCATCTACCACTTTTGCATTAGTGAATTACCTTATATGTTAACTATTTAAAATTCTCTTCCTCGACGCATTCAATCTGGTTGTAACCGGTCAAAGACCTTAAATAAATAAATATTTTACCTGGACCATGGATTGCCTATCTCAATATTTCTATTTCCGCCTCAGGAATAACCTATCAAAATTTGCCTGTATGTTTAAGATACGTATTGTATAGTCACCAATATATGGTTTTGTCCAATAGACCTACATTAATCTGTACGTATGTCACAACACTCAAAAATTTTTACTCTCACAATAATTTGCTAAATAAATTTTTTTAAAATTATTATTTACAAAAATGCATACACCACCTTTTACAAAATCTGCTCTACAACTTGATGCTAAACTGAAATCAGCAAGTTAATTTGATTGAGGCCGCCAGATTTTAGGCGATGTTCTATTAAACATATTACATTTACTTTAAACATTTGTTCTTCAAATATTATAGGCACATAATTACTAGGCTCTTCTGTTTTATGTATTAGTCCTCTAACATTTAAATGAAAGACAACCAGTTTTATAACATGATTGTTTTGTTTCGCAACAGTATGACTCTGACATAACTTGAGAAATTCCACTGTAATTTTTAAACGTGTACTATTAGCAGAATATCATCAAGAGATGCTGCCAAGAAAGTTGGTTTTCCTGAATAATGCATGGGCCCATTGAAATATTGGATGGGTTTTTAAATAGTTTACCAATAACTTTACTGATTTCAGCAGCCATTTTTTCTTTTCCTTTCTTATTCAAATGTTGCCCATTCCTTGTGAACATACTCCTGTCCAGGACTGGATGTAAGGCGCTTACGAAAAGTAACTTGGTAAAGTTAGTTGGATTAGCTCAGTCACGTGACCAGGTTCACCCGATCACTTGCAGTTAACAAGGTTGTTTTGAACACTTCAAGTATGGTAACGCTGGTGTTTTGAGAAGGCAGGAATTCAAAGTAAAATTAAACCTGAATATTTAGTGCAGTTATTAAATACTGTGCTAGATGATGATGATGATGATAAAGAGTTTTTGTTGAATTATGTTATGAACAAACAACAGAAAAAAAAAAGACATTGCATTAAGCAGTACTACGATAATATAATAAGAACCTTTGTATTCAGTATCATGTTAGTATACAATTTAATTTCAGGTTACAATGACTGGTCAAAGCAGATAAACATTTATAATTATACATATTTGAAACAAGCCTCCTGTCTGTTCATCTAACAGAAATATAACATTCGGTTCCATTCTCCTTTTCCATAAATGCAACTAGTTAATTATAATATCTTTTCATTTACTTGTTTGCTTTTGTTGCTGCAATGTTTACATATTTAAGCACCGTTTCATGTGTGTCGTCTGCTAGAGCCAAATTACCCTGCTGTCGAGCAGGGTTAGCCCAGTGTTGATCGAGTTAACCCAGGTGACTTTCTGAACGCGAGTTAACTTTAACCCTATCACTTTTTGTACACATCAAGTAAAAGTTTTAACCTAATTGAGTTAACCGGGTGACTTCTAAGCACCTTAAGGGGGTGTAGAGAGGGAGAGGAAACAACAGTGAGAAGCTTCTGAGGGTGTGGTGGAGAACGGAGTGGGGTAGGCAGTCCATGCTTGTGAAGTCTATGAGAGAGTGGAATGTATTGCGGGAGGAATTGTTATTTGTGACGGATGAGAGGGGGTGGGGTGGAAAGTTCAGGAAGGGCAATAGAAGAGGAGGTTGGTCGGCTAGGGGAGAGGTGAGAGAGCTCGCCGCCAGGCGGTAGCCTAATTGTGAGTGTGTTAGTTATTAGTTAGTTATAAACAGTCCATGCTTGTGAGATCGGTGAGAGAGCGGAATTTATTACCTACAGGAGGAGAATATAAGAGGTGTTAGGAAGTTCAGAAAGGGCCTGGAAATGTGTTGGGGGGAAGGAAGCACTTAACTTGTGCCCAATAGTAAGACTAGTAATAATTGCTTAATTAATTAAAATACTTACTTTAATCAAAGAACACACCAAACAGGCTCTCAAACCTCTTAGGTCTTTCGGAATGGTCTCCAAAGACATCCTCCAGTTTGCTAAAATTATGTGCAATTATGAATTACTGCAATTTTCAACACGTACCACGATATAATAATAATTTGACCACTACGCAAATATTTGCATTACACACACTACCAAACGCCCCACACAGCTGTTCAACAGTATTGCCAAACATATACCAAATACACTACAACTTCTCTAAACTTCCCAACTATAATTACCGTGTAAGGCACAAAGTTACCGCATTGTTAGTGGTATATCACGAGAATTCTCGTACAATTTGCAGCATCTTATGTCACTGCAACCAATAAAGCAAATTAACATTTTATTAAAATAGAATCTGTTTCGTTGATTTTTTCAATTTAATGCTGCTTTTTCGATAACATTGCAGTAGGCTTATTATAATAGTTTGTTGAAAATTGTTTACACACAACAACATAACATTTTGTAAAATAACCATTGTTTAAGTTTGATGTTGGTAAACGGCTCCTTGACGACTACAAAGAAACAAACAATAAACCGTATTTATCTATTAGAAGACAGCCAGTAGTAGCAGCGTGTACAGGAGGTGGAAACAGGGAGTTAGTTATTGCTTTAAGGTGACTGATAAATTGTGTGATAAACGTAAGTTTGACCGTCCTAACAACAGCAGGCATATGCCTAACTGAAGATTTTTGGGCGCCCCTGAAGTAAGTGAAATTCCTTTTGTTATCAACTGTTTACATTTTATGCTCTGGTCAAAGCAATATTTTAAAGATGTTCCAAGAAATGTAACACCGCAACCAGGAGTCTTCTCGAAAAACTAGTTACGCCTACGTTTTGTGGTTTAAGTTAGTGTCCATGTCGCGATGTTAATGTTCTCCAATCTTATGTTTTAATGTCTTGTTTACATTAAACAATACTCCCTGCCAAACGAGAATACTTTGTTGGCCCATTCCCTGTGATTCACCTATTATGAAGTTAAGTTAAATTCTGTCTTCTTGTATTTCATGAGGTTAAGTGACCTGATTGACAATATATTTTGTGTGTTTCACCCCACAATTTTCTTGATGGGGCCGCGGTGGCTGAGCGGTTAGCACGCTCGCCTCCCACCTTGTTGAACCGGGCTCTATCCCCGGCCGGGCCACCCCCGAAATTTCGCAAGTGGGAATTGTGCCAAACGATACCACTGGTCGGCAGGATTTTGTGGGGCTCTCCCGTTTCCCCCGCCCTTTATAATTCCAGCGCTGCTTCATACTCACCTCGCTTTATCCTCATTGGCTCTCACTCACTCACTCAATTTTCCTGATCTTCATGGGCATTCTCAGTTTTGTATTTCATTGTACCTATGTGCTGTAAATATCTTGATACTTCCAGTAGGCCTAATTAAATTTGTATTCAGCGTGGTTAGTAATGTTGATACATGCCATTTTATGGTTATTTATTTATTTTTTTTCTCCAATTTTTGGAAAAAATGCAATTCTCAACAATTACAAAAACTCCACATAGTAAAAATTACAAAGAATGAGTAATGTGGCTAGCACGAACCACACACTACAAAATGTCCAATCTCAAGTAGGTGTAAATTGTATTGAAATGGGTGAACCAATCAGCAGTTACCACTTATAATTTGTTAACTTTTGATTGGCTGTCCTCAACTTCACTATGTCATAATACAATGAACAATATGCCATGGAGGTGCATGTAAGCAAAGTCTCTGAACGCCTTGTACGATAGGCCTATGTATATTTTTTGTATTAGACTATTTCCTCAGGATGTATTACAACCTCCACTGATTTTCCACAAGGTAAGCCTTGTGAAAGCTAAATATACAGTCCTTATAGTTCTTGGATGCCCCCTTCAAAAAAGTGATTTTTAATCATTTGCTGATTGCTGTGCATATCAGCCTGCAGCTTCAAGCTTCTGTTCAGTCTTGTGACTTACCTACAAATAGGCATATTCTTTATAAATCTCTACATGTTGAAGCATGCCGCATTGCTGCGCAGCGCGACTGTGCTCTCTACGGGCAACTTTGCCCCATCAACAAGCAAGCAAGAGCTCGGGGCAAGTCACAAACAGTGGCAGAGTACTTTTCATGTACCGCAAAAAAATCAACTCCACGCATTGACAGGCTCGGGCGTAAAAATAATTAACACAATTAATTATGGATTGTACTGCCTGCCCTTTTAGTCAAGATTGTTCACCCTATGGACCACTACTCTGAGATTATCTGAGAAGGAAGTTCTTCAAACACCACAGAATCGCAGCACCCTCTGCTGCCCTGTGATGTCAGACCCACCAGCCTCGAGCCACAGTGATAATTTTGTCGTTGCCTCAGAGCAGAGAGATAAGAAATGTGTGGCGCTTGCCGCTACCCTGATAAACCTACCCTTGCAACGAAAGGCTACAACACCCCCGCACCCCTGGAAGATCGCTGATGCTAGGATTTTCTACTATATAAGGAGGCACGAGCACGCCTCTCACCGGAGTTTCCGAGTTCGCCAGCTGCATAGGTCAGCGAGCACTCCCAGGGTCTGCGTAAGACCTCTCTTTTATCTCCAACAGCCTGAGAAGGTTCAACCCTCCAGATGCTTGTGACAGGCTTCTACCTTCAGCAGCTTGTGAAGGCTTCTACGTCCTGCAGCTTGTGAAGGCTCTACCACTCCTGCAGTTTGTGAAGGCTCGTCCACTACTGCATCAGCCAACCGCAAGGATGGCCCCATCTCTCCAGAGGTAATCCACAACGCCCTGGTCCTGTAGTCCTTTTACCCCAGTCACTCCCTTGACTCCGCGGTAACAGGTCGTCACGACATCCCTTTTGGAAAACCACCCCTCTGAGGTTACGCTGTGAATTGCGTAAAGTGAATTTAGAGAGAGAGAGAGAGAGAGAGAGAGAGTTTCTTTTGGTTTTGATCTATTCGTACAGACTGACCTTCGCCTGCATAATTTAAATTATTCCTTTTGGTCAAATTTAGGCATTGTGTATAATCAAATCGGGACCCCCACTGTTTTCACAAACGTAGTAACAAAATACTACGTTAAACATGAAGTACGTGACTACCTCATTTTATAGCAACTAGTACCCTGTTCATTATTGTGGTGTTCTAGATCACAGAGGGTAATCTGAAATGCCAAATAAGAGAGGTGAGATTAAGAGCTGCATTAGACGACGAGAGTGGCGGGCTTGACAAAGGTTAAGCATCTTATAAGCCGAGACCGAGATCCAGGGTGAGGATATGCCCCCTCCTGCTGACCCAGAGTTTAAACCGTGGTCCATCTCTCCATTTATTCCAATTGATCACGAGTCCGAGCTCTACGCATACTTACGTGCTTGTTGGCCAGAGTCAGAATGCGTAAGCTATCGTCAGCCAGAGACACCCGTACCGAGCGTAGCACCTCCCAAATCGGATGAGAAGAAAGCTGTCCAAAACACGTGTATTATCTGGTTGGCTTCGGGAAAGATTATCCGGGTTCGATTCCCACCAAAGGTTACTCCCAAAGCCAGCATAACTTCTTCCTTTGAGAATTACGTCCCTAATCGCCGCCCAACAACGCTGCTACGTATAACGTCCACCACTCCATCGGGGTCATTCACCCCCACCCCCATTATCAATTAGACAGTATTCTCATTGGACATAACCCTGGGACTACTTGCGTCCTGCATTTTGGCAACCTTCATAGAGAGAAAGAGTGTACTCCCTGGCCGGGAAACACTCACAGTTCAGCTCACTCTGGGGTTTGATTCCTCTCCCCCCAGACGGTATTCCCCCACTAAGCAGCATCCTATTGAACCGTCTGCGACCCAACGGGCCAAAGTAGCAAAGGACACGCCACTGTAAGATTCCCAGCTGGACTCGGGAGGGCAGTCAGCGCTCAAACCACTCAACCCGAAACAACAGAGGCACGTCAATGTAAATTAAAAAAAATGTAATGAAGTTCATATGGTTTTCATATGCTTCCAGATTGCAGCCGAATATGTGCTGCCCTCAGTTGTTTAACAAAAGCTGGTCAGTTATACGAACACTCCTAACTAATGCCACAAATAAATTGTCCTGAACTACAGGAAAAATTAATGTAATAGATGCTGATCTTCTCATATAAAGGCTGTTCACGGTAAAGTGAGCATTTTTCAACACAACCTTTGAAAAATATCACTATCCGTACCTGCTTATAGTTTGGGCACACGGACAGGTCTGCGCTCAGTAGCCTAAAGTTGATAATGACTGAAGGGAAGTAGTTCCATGTCTAAACATTGAATTAAAAGTGAAATGTTAACATTTGTAAATACTAAAATTATATATGTATTTTTTCCTTTTTGAATTGTTAGTATGCGTACAACTAAAATTATTATTTTTTTCCTTTTTGAATCGTTAGTACATATAAGAGTACTAATTAACAAATTTAAAAATTATAAAAATTTCTAATAATTTTGGAGTTTTACGTGACCGATGCACGAATAAAGTGATCAGTTCCATGGCTATGTTAAATCTACGTATGGTGTAAGAATACACAATGTAGGCATACATACAAGTAGATCCTAAGGAGGGCTTTCAAAAAAGCTCAGTTTACCGTAAACAGTCTAAGCTATTTAACTACCTATGTAGTCATCATCACTATCATTAGAAAGAACTAGAGTTGTGTAATGTTTCACACTCTTTTGCAAGTTTTATTATCACTTAGTCATTTGGTTGAACATCATACACAGTAGAGCATTGTAAGGGCATAGTTTTCTGACCATTGTCATTATCATTACGAATTTCTGTATAATAAATCCTGGATTTCATATTTGACCTGTATTACACTGGTTAGTAAAAATTAAGGGCAGAGTACAGAAATTAACAGCAGAATAGACAGAACTGACTGAAAAAGTCCAGGATTCAATATAGTAAGGCATATGCAAAATACCATAATGTTACCAACTGTTTTCATGTGCAAAGAGTAGGCTATATAAATCACGAGTTCAGTGTACACTCAACATTGTATTGGAAGCTATTGCATAGTGCACTTTGGGTTGAATGACGTTGAGTTGTTGTATGATGTGGCCAACATACAGTCCCGTAGACAACATCTGGACAACTTTACCAGAGGTAAATATGGTAATTTGATAGAAGGTTGAAGTATGTAGCTGAGAAGTTCGGGATTGCACACGACATTGTCTCACGAGCTTGGATGCATTTTGAACAGGAACAACTGTATGGAGGTTTAGTAATGGTTGTCCATGAACAACCACGGTGACGAAGGACCGGTATATTGTCATACAGATCAACGGATATTGTGACAGCAGACAGCGGGTCAAATCACAAGATGTGCAATACGCTACTGAATGCTTTATATCATGTTTAACTGTGAAGAGATTTGGGTGGCTCTTAACAGCAACATCTTGAGAGACGTTTAACTGTGTAAGTTTTAGTGACGGGAGTCAATTCCCTCAGGTCGTACTAATTTCATTTTCATTTATCATGTTTCATTTAGGTTGTAACAGTTGTCATGCCGCTACCAACTGAAGGCCTGTAGTGACGGAGGCTGTGGTAGTTTATGGCTGTTCTGTGATGACTCCAGATGATGTTAAAAGTAGGTAATAGCTGCCCCAATTTTGTAAGAGATTTACAGGTATTTGGGGGACCTGTTGCTTAGATGGTATAGCGAATTATGAAGTTCACTTGCCAAGGCAATCAACGGCCTAAGGCCTTCTTCGGGAGGACGTGGAGTATCACAGAGGATGTTAACCCTTAACGGAAAATATGTTATTGATGAGTCTTGACAATGTTTTATTAATTTAGTTGATTTTGAGATTATGATAATATCTTATTAAAGGTAACAGGAACTAGTTTCCTCTTTGGAAACTCATCTGGCTGTCTACAAACCATTTCTTAGCTAACACGTAAAAGATACAAATTTTAATGGTTTCCCATTTGAAAACCCGTTTAGCTTGTTTCCTTCTCCTCCTAACTAATACATAGATGAACAAACATACACTAAGGCACTGAATAATTGTATCTATCTTAAAGTGAGGGAGCACCTTCTCAAGAGAATGTATAACTGCTCTATAAGGCTTCTGAAATGACTGTTCCCATCTTCAATGTAACTGTCAGTGTTAAATTCTTACCTCTCTGGAAACAATTAGGTCATACTTGATTTCTTAACTTAAAATTTCTTACTCCATATTGTCTCTAAAACTCTAAAATTTGTTAACTATGCCTGCCACATCAACTTAAATTCTTACATGGTAACTTATTTGGTCCTAGGTTGTGCTGGTATACGTGGAACAACTTCACATTTCTGGCAGTAACCCATAATTACTATTTTTGGTATACTTGATATAATATATGGTTCTGTATGTCATCTGAACCCTTACATACTGGGCATTGCTTTTTGGGACTTACCTTGACGTGTTTATAAAAGAAAGGCTCACACTTGCATTTACTAGGTTCTATACTTTATGTTAAATATTATGGGGATTTAAAAGATTCTTAAGTTGAAGAAAAAGAAGAAATTATCTTAATACTATTATTTATTTTCACTCTGATTGAAATCCCAACAACACTTGAACTATTCTCACTCTGACTGAATTTACATAAATTTAACTTTTCTCATTCACTCCCTTTAATTTAATTTCTTCCTTTAAAAACAATAACGGAATATACTTAAGTAAACTTACAATAGGTTGCTAGCTATTACCACACATACCGTTTTCTCGTGAAGTGCTTCGCCTAACTTATGAAGCAGCACAAAATACTCAAAATCTACCTGTTAATACTGTCTCTTCCTGAACCTTGTCTACTCTAAACCTATGCAGGTGAGGCCTGCGCAAAAGTCTATCGCCACATCAAAACCAAATGCTCTCTTCTCCCGTAGCGACAAGGAGCACACAGTGTTCTTTCTGTGAAGGTTCAGGTCCTCTTGGATTGCCTATTCCAGCGTTGCCACGTCCCTGCTGCCGCTCTCCATCTGCACTCTTCTGCATCACGTGGGTGGTTCAATTAAAGAGCCACATGGCCTCTGCTTCATTTAAGAGCGTTCAGCCAGGTCATGCCTTCACGAGGTTGCACCACCATTTTACAAGATAGATAATATTAAAATGCATTCATTGTAATTTGATATCAATATTAAGGGCAGTCTCATGACAGAAAAGGGGAATTAGTCTTATTTCAAATCCACAGTAATTTTATTTATCAATAAACAAATTGTTACATGGACGCACTTCCTTAAGTGCAAGATTCTACTAACATATTTGAACAAATAGCAGTTAAGAGGGTGAGTCCTGCCCCTTTAGGTATTTTTTTTTACAATGAGACTCGATCAAGTGCTTGACATATTTTATTCTTCTAACATTAAAGAAGCCAATATCTCGAAATGACAGAAATTACAAGGCTGCGTTTAGTGGCCGTCTGACAGAGTATTTTGTGTTAATTATGTTTGAATTTAAACTGTTGAAATGTATATTAAAAATTTTGATTCTTTGTAAGAGGGAAAATGAAACCAGGCTAGCGAAAGGGGAAACTAAGAGTAGGTTTAGGAGAGTTAGGGCAACAGGAGCCAGATTTTTTATTGCTGCTGAGGTGGTACCACTGAAGCGTGCGAGAACTGGAGAAGGTGCAGAGAAGGGCAGCAAGATGGGTGAAGGGTAGGTGGAGAAGGCAGGGGCAGGATGATGAGGAAGAAGGGAACTATAGGCCATCAGTGATGAAAGAAATGGGGTGGAGCTCATTGAAGCACAGGAGGAAAGTTGAACGGCTTGTCAGGATGTACAGGGTGGTGAATGAAGAGGGAAGATGGGGAGGGCTACACTGCAAGCTAAATAAGGGGATGTTTAGAGGAAGAGGAAACAACAGTGAGAAGCTTCAGAGGGTGTGGAGGAGAATGGAGTGAGGTAGGCAGTCCATGCTTGTGAGGTCTGTGAAGGAGTGGGATGTGTTGAGGAAGGAATTGGTATCTGTGAGAGGGGTTGGTAAGTTCAGGAAGAGAGTGGAAAAGGAGTTGGTTGGGTGAAGGAGAGGTGACGGAGCTCGCCACCGGGCGGTAGCCTAATTGCGAGTGTGTGTATTATTATTATTATTATTATTATTATTATTATTATTATTTATTTATTTAGCTAGCATTGTGAATGCTGATGTTATTGGAGGGAGCTAATTTTGTTTTTGTCTCTGGTTTGCTTGGCGGAGTAAAACCATTGGATGGAGTTACCATGGAAGAACAACATTGTGTGTGTCCAGTTATGCTGGTGCCATGGATGCTGCCCATCCCGTTCGGACTTTTGGAGTTTTCGCCGGGACTGGCCGCCCTGACGGTTTTTTGCTAGACTAGGGATGCTGCCCTTTCCTTTACCTGGACGCTCCAGATTTAGGGGTGGAGGATGAGACTTCCAGTTGTCTTAACATCTGGCACTGACAATTCCTCTGCATCGAAAACTGCAGTTTTTTTACCTGCCTGCACCAGAAAATTTACACATCTTCTATCCCTACCTTGAATGATAATTTTGATTGCTGTTTGGCTGTGGTGGCTGGCCAGGGCAAATACGTGGATCGCCCAGCTAGCTGGTAGTCGATGACAGTTGACTTCAATGTCCGATGGGGACTGACGCATGAACACCAACCATGATTACAGCAGCATGACCACGTCATCCATATGCAGAATAAAGACTAACCTTAGTTATGGTGATGTGAGGCGCTACTTGCATTATGACGTCACTGTTTCCTGATTGGCTCAGTTGGTGAACGGGGAGGTTTTGCATGTTTAACTTTTAATGTAAATTTTCAATGTGTTTTGTGTATATGGAAATACCTTAATAGCAAACAACAAAAAAGGGTTTTTTCTTTCTTTTCCATAGGTTGCACATATGTTCTTGGCAGGGTTAATATTCATTTTATGGCAGACATAACATCTTACCTAGAAAATTGGCATTTAATCTTTTTGATTAGTAGTTCTTTCAGTGAAGAAAACAGAATATATCTTTTGAGGGTTATTGAAAATTGCCGGCAAAGTGCTGACGTTGACAATGCATGTGATTATCAAGAGACTTAATCCTGTTGGCAAAGGAAGTGAAAAGACAAGTTTTCTCAGGGAGATGAAGGCTGCTGTGCATGAGGGCGCTTGGAGAATTATAGAACATTGCAGACTGGTGGACTCAGGGCTAAACTGAGGTGGGACTGCATCAACATGCAGTACAGACTTTATTGTAAATATTGGAACTGTCAAGTATGGACATATAATTTATAGGTTTTGATACACTGTCTATAATGACGGATTTTAGTTATTTAAGTATATTAATTTCTTTGAGGTAACTGTAAATAGCAAGAGATGTAAATTTATTGTGAGGTATTGTGATGAAAGTATTTTAATAAATTAGTGAATGAATATATGAATGGTTGTTTCTATAGTTGGGAGTATATTTAGTTAAGTGTGTGTGTGTGTGATTTAAACTGGATCTGAAAATATAACGAACTATTATAATGTGTTTGTAAGAGTATTTTCCAGATGCCGGCGCCTTTCTCTTTGCAATCTGACAAACAACTCGTATGTGCGACACCTTAGAGAACCCGTATATGGGATGAAAACTTGCCAATTTAAAAATTTGTAGTTTTTAAACAGCAGGAAATAGGAAGCGAGACACATAAAAGCAATGAACCCTTAATAATTTAACACAGGAAAACACTCAAAAATAACACAAGGAACATGAGAATTAATTCTTTTTGTATGAATGCAACTAGTCAGTAGTCAGTGGCATGCTGGTTAGGAAAGGAGTATCCTATAGGAAGGCCGTGGCTGCGAGTGAGGTATATGAGAGGGTGTGTAGGGATTTGGGGGCTACATTTATAGATAGTCAACCGATATCACCTGATGTCGGTTTGCCACCCATTCCTGCATATCCAACTCTACGAGTACCTATCAAAAAACCAAAGGTAGAGGACTTGAAAAAGTTATGCTGTTATATACCGGAGGAGTGCAGGGATTCCTACAATAGGTTAACAGTGTGGCCAACAGTTGCTGCAGATGACACAATGTATAAAGAACCCTGATGGACTGTTCGTGCAGATGATGGAGTCGCCTAATAATTTTGTTATTTTTATCATGAAAACAGGTGTAACATATTAACATGTTATCATTGTGTTTATTATGTATTTGTACCTCAATTGCAACTTGTATTATGTAAATATACTATTACAATGACAAGTTACAGCTGACAATTTTATTCACATCCCATCTGTTGTAAAAAAGTACCCGAATACAACACACAAATTTTTCCTGTAGATATTATGCAATTTGTAACCCTGAAAAGACTATACATCATCAACATATACCATTGAAAAGTTACCACAAAATTTTTGTTTATTACAGCCCAACAGTTTTTTTTTTTTTTTTTTTTTTAACTCCAAACTTCAAAAATTGCACTCAGGTCCCTTTTTACAATAAGCGGTTCAATTATAATTAGGATTACAGTAGGATATTGACTGGTAGTGTAAATTTGTAAAAATAATTCTAGTGGTAGTAATGGTCCCAGGAGTTTGTGGATGCATGGAAACACTCTACTCTTTTTTGTCAAAAGTCTTGAGTGGCAAAATAAATATGAAAGTGGATAGGCCTAATGTAAATAGCCAAATTAGTAATGTTAGGGAATGTGTAAATGTTATAATAGGTGGTGTTAGTGAATCTATAAATAGTGTAAATGACAATGTAAAGAGTAAAATAAACATTGTTAGTGAATCTTTAAATTGCTAATTTAGTAGGGTTAGTGAACTGGTAGACAAGAAAATAAACAGTGTTGACGAAGTAGTAAACAAGAAAATAGATAGTGGGGATGAGAATGTAACCGTAAAGATAGAAGGTGTAAGCTAGTTAGTGAACGATAAAATGGATTGTGTGGACAAGAAAATTGATAGTGTGAGCGATAGAATGGATGGATGGACAGTGTTAATGAGTGGTTGGACAGCGTCGAGGGTAAGGTGGAACAGGAACGAGCACCCTCAAGAAGGAATGGCAGGAATTCCTACAACAGTAGGGGAAGAGACATGCAGTGGCTGAGGAGGAGCTGAGATCAACACCCCCTGAGCTGACAAATGTGGGCAGTGAGGAGAAGGTAGTGGTCGCCACCAATGCAGCTATTGCAGGAGAGGCTCAGCAGTTCTGCAGTGTGAGTATGCCTCAGCTGGGGATGGGTAAAGGCATCACAATAAACCCTGCTCCATATGATGGACAGACACCTTAGTGCAAATACTGCACCAGTTCGAGATTGTTACCACCCCGAAAAGCAGGGACTGATGAGCAGAGGATGTACCCTGGCAGCTGTACTTAGGGGACCTCCCGTGAGCATACTGCAATCCTTGCCAGAACGACATAGACTGGAGTAGGTACTCCAGATCGATGTTGACCTTGGAGCTGCGATTTGGCGACCGATACCTGCGACACGCCCATCATGTCCAACTGCGAAGCTGCTTCCAACGACCAGAGTAACCACTGCAGGAGTTGTGGCAGGATATCGTGAGGCTGTCACACCTGTCTCTGTCTCTGGAAGGGTGCCCCAAGGAGGCACGTGACATCATTGCAGTCAACTTTTTGCTGATGCTCATAGCATGCAGGATGCCCTGGCCTGAGAAGTGGAGGTGAGATCAGCAAAGCAGGAACTGGTGTTCCGGCATGTAGTACAGGCAGCTATCCAAGCAATGTCGACAATGGAGATAGTATCCTGGACATCTTGAGGAAGTTGGAGACACAATGAAAGACATTTCTGCCAGAGTCTGTGCTAGGAAACACAGTTTTTGTCCACCTAAGCATCTGGAATGTTGGGAGCGTGGCCAGACATGACACTTGAGAGTCCAGTGCACGCAAAGGAATTTCAGGACCCAGTAGCCAGACGTGAGTACGACTGAGAGCTTGTTGAGAAGACTGAAGATGGCAGTAGGGGAACTCCTGAACTCAGTAGATGCAGCGACACCTGTCTCTCATCAACGGAGGTGCTGAAAATGCCCGAACTGTGGAAAGGAGACGCACACGCCTGGTGGGGATGCCACCTGCAACTAGTCATCGAGTAACTGGCTAAAGGACAACTGCACCAACAATTGGAACTTACAATCACAGTACTGCCTATCCAAATCACAGGCCCATGGAAACTACTGGCATCTTCCTTTCTGAAGGAACGAAGAAAGATTACTATATGGCGGTAAGAAGAACAAGGATACTGGAGTCGAGCTGCCTAAGAAGTAACTTTGCAGTTAACTTAGGTGAGGAAATGAGAGAAGTCCAGTTAACAGACCAAGAGGCACGTATGAGTCTTCTGGAGAAGAAAGGCAGCCAGGAAGCAGGAGATGAACATATCCCAGTGTCTATTGGAATCAACAGGAACAATTAATGTGGTCCAATATTTGCAGGCGATGCATTCAGGGAAGGACGGCTAGTATTGTTGTATGAAAGGAAAAACCTTCAGGTTAACACATCTCAGTGCCAAGAATGTTGGAAAGGTCCTAGCCAAATTTTGAAGCAAGTAAGTGATACTGGCTTCCAAATCTGTCGCCAGGACTCCACATGAAAGAAATGTCTAAGGTTGCACACATTGGCCGACTGGCGCTATACAGAGATCCAGATGTTGGAGCCCGGACAAGCTTAAGGAGGGGGCAGTGTTACGCATGTGGACTCTCGCATCAGTTGCGCTGGAGGAAGGCGGGGGGGAGGCTGATCCATCTCGACCTTTCTTTTCCCCAGCGGTCTGCTCCAGGTGGCCAGCAGCCGGGGGAATGATTGACAGCTGACCTGGCTGGCATCACAGCCCCTCCTCCCTCTACTAGGGAAGCCGATAACTCTGTAGAGGATGCGGAAGAATATTCTGGGAACCAGGACCCTCGGCACAATGCAGCATTTAGAGAAATTTCTGGGCAATTGCCAACGACGCTATAAATGTTGCAGCGGCCCGAGGGTCGGGAGTCTATTGGTAGAAGTCTTTTGCCGAGTGCTGTAATTGGGCAAAGTCGAGTACAGCAAGGGATATCAGTGAAGAGGGCGAACAATGACAAGCGATTGTGAGACGATAGCGGACTAGGTGTTTGTACGAGAGGGCGTGAAACCTGACGAGTGAAGGTTACACTGCATGAAAGCACTTGGAGAACTCTAGAACATTGCAGTCTAAGGGACTGTTTCGCTTGGAGAAAGTTGCATGTATAAAATCATGCAGTTAGTGTGTAAGGTAAACATGAAAATTATATTGATATATTTCTGTAATGTAAATATTGTGGGACGAAATATTCAGCATAAATTATGTGAAATTTATACACAGCTTGTCTTATTATCTGCCAATAAATAATCAAATATGAGTAGTAAATATTAAGACTTTTATCAAGACATTCATTAAATTTTAAAGTGTAATTGAACCTGCTGTACTGGTAAGCTACAGAAAGAATGACATAATTAAGACAACACCATCCTAACTGGGAAGATGTAGAATGCATTTGAGAAAACTGAGAGGCTAGGCCAATTTTGAATCGTTTCCTTCCCCAAGATGAAAATGGTAACAACGTAAAGGCAAAAGCATTCTAATAAGTAAGACAAGAAGACACAATTATCTTACAATGTAATTACACATAAGAATTCCTTTCAAAGATTTTTATTAATGAATTAATAAATTAAAACAAAACCTGTAACAACTTAGCGCCTCAACATTCACACTAATTAAACATATTTGCATAATGAGATTGTGTATCCTGCTGTCAGTGTACTGTTAAGAGAATTTGATTTTTAATGCTTATTTAAAATATTTCTCAAAACAAATATCACTTGACCTCTCAGCAATATGAGACACATTTACGTGAGAACATTTTAGTTCATCTCATTAATTCACTTCCATTTATTATAGGTGGTTAGTTCAACTGTAGAACAGGTATTCTCTATTTTCTCATATGGCCTCTGGTTTAAATGTTCTGAATCGCAAAAAATTTTAACATGTTCAATTTTTATAGTCCTGAATTATATTGAAATATTTGAGCAAATGACATTCAAATTGCAAGATAGTTTAGCAATCAAACTCAGAAATTTTATCACATCAATTTGAACAGTAGATTTGAAGTGAAACTTTATCGTGTTACACCATTCTGCAGCAGGGTGCAATGTATTTAAGGACAATGCAAGACGAAAAACCTTACTTGCGTAGAAACAATGGTGATTGCAGCAGACAAACCCAGATTTCCAATCAGTCAAAATTTTGCAGTTTCCAGAGTTGTCAACGTGAAAACTCTGCAGGAAAACTGCTGCAGGTGAAGTTGTCACGCCTCTACTACATCAGTCCCACATCATCCCATCATCAGACCTTGGAATTTCTCGACGTAAGTGTGGGAGACACACTTCAGCGTCCCATCTTGTACCATGCTTGTCAAAAGACTCCTTCAAATTTCAACAAGCTTCTCAGGAAAAATTCCATCTCGACAAACATTATGAACTGCATTGTCACATTCAAACTATGAGGAACTCGGCTAGGACAAATATCACTCTCTTAGTTGGTTAACCTAAAGTAGTGAATGTGCATAGCCAGAGATGTCAACATAATATTTGTCAAAATATTCTGCGATATAAATTTCCTTATATTTACTTGCGGTAACTAAATAAATTACTATAATTCGGAAAATATCATAAAATAATTATGTTAAATTTATCAAACCATCTTCTGGTTTACAGAAAATAATTAAATAAACAAGTTCATTGTAAATATTATACTTAATACGTACTGAAATGTTTAGTTGCCGAAAAATTAAATAATAATATTGAGATAACACAAACAGAGCCATTTAAGAAAATAAACTATAGGTTTGCAAATACCTTTTGTAAACATCTGTAAGTGGTTTACTTATAGCGGACTGGTGTGATCAAGACTAAACTGAGGTGGGACTGTATGAACGTGTGATACGGACTCTATTGTAAATATTGGAACTCTCAAATATAGACATAAAATTTATAAAGTAATTATGTTTTGGTACATTGTTTATTATGACTGATTTGAGTTATTTAATTACAGTAATTTCTTTGAGGTAATTGTAAATAGCAAGAGATATCAATTTATAATGAGATGTTGAAATTAAAGTACTTTTCTTAGCAATTATTTTTAGTAAATTAGGAAGTTATAATTAACTCTTATTTAATTAAGACCTCCATCCCTTAATGAACCTGATTTAGTCCACGGACTTTGAGAAAATTGTAACAATACAATATTAAAAGACATTTAAAAATGACAATAAAAATTAGAAAACCGATGACTTATCCACAGGTCATATCAAGGGTAGATCCTCCCCTAATACACTAAAAATTGATAAAACATAAACAAAGAATTTCCCATATCTTATTGCTCTGGCCCAGCAAAATTACTCAACCCTAAGGACCAGTTTCACCAGGTGAGATAATATTTTCTTCAGTTTAAGGTCGAAATTATCTCAATTATCTGTCTCTTATGTTTCATCATACACCTGATCTTGATTTTCTCTGTATATCTAGATATAATATTTTAACTGCCTATTTTGGTGTCTAAAATCACTTTATCGAAATAAAGTAGTAAAATATAACCAAATACATTAGACTATTCGCAAAGAAATTTGGAAAGTGATAGAGAATTATTATTTATAGATTATTAGAATAACATTAAACAGTAATAAACACTTTATAATCTGGAAATGGTAGCAGAATTAATGCAAGAGTATTCAGGAAAATGTCAATGTATGGAAACTATTTTGTGAAACAGTAATTGCAGGGTTATCTGTTTCCTATATAGAACACTTTTATTAAATTTTAATACATATTCAATATTTCCAAATTCTTTCAGGTTAAGTTTATTTGCTGCATATGATTTGATAAACAATAATACACTTAATTTGAGGTTATGAATTCAGGCCTGGATGTTAAACACGTAAATGTTAAAAATTCCAAAAGTAATCAAAATTATGAGCTACACAGCAAACTATAACTGTGTCGCAAAAATAACAATAACTTATTAAACATATATTTAAGCATGTATATTTCTTTAAATAAGTTCTCAATTGAAAAGTGATAGAACATTTCGAAAAATTCAATTTTTTTTTTTTGTGTGTGTGTGTGTGTGTGGCGTGCACGTGTGCATGCACGTGTGTGCATGTGCATGCACGTGTATGCATGCATGCAGGTGTGTGTGGTTTTTTTAAATTGCAATTATGCTGATTTTTTCCATTACTAACGCTAACAGTTTTTTATTTGCAATATATTGTTTTGTTGCTTTTTTTTGTGGTGAAAATACCATCTCAACTACCAAATATTATTCACTTTATTAATGTAAAGTACGAACATTTTCTGTTGACTGGACCAACAAAGTGTTTACCAATAGAATCATGATAAAGTCAGAAAATCAAGATAAGTTTTTCTTTATATTCTTGATGGCGGATAATACGTGGTAAAACACACTCAACATTATCGAGATAAAAATCACAGTTAAACTTCTCATCTATAAAATTGTCTCAATTTTCCAAAATTCTAATCTTCGTTGGTGAAACAGGCCCTAAAGGCTCCGACTTTATTTAACTACCATAACATGTGTATAACCTATTTAAAAAGAGGCACTTGGTTTGAAACGTTATCAACACTGTTAAAGCAGAAGCAATGTGTGTACAGTTCTTAGTATGATCCCCATCCAACAGTACACTGTACTCTGCAAAGCTAGTGTATGTCAGCGATGAGCTGTAGAGCTGTACGTGCCATACATCTCAAACAAATACAGCGAACTATGGCAACCTTAAAACCGAGACCAGCATCTGGTGAATTGGCTTACAAAATTAATTCCAAGCCAAATTGACTTCAGTAGCCATATATTTACATACGATACACCCAATAAAACAAGTCTGAGAACTATTTTTTATCGTTTTGTTGCCGACTTAACTGGTAGCCTGCATGCCAGTGTGAACTGTAGTACTTATATGTGTAGTTACCATGTATGGTGTATGGGCAATGGTATTTTTTTTTTTTTTGTTTCAAAGATTAATTTCAAAAGTACTTACTTTACCGTGAACCACCTTTAGAATGCACTGTGCAAATTTTTCTGCTTCTTTTGAAGGTTTTGAATCTAGAAGTCCCTAAAAATTGCCACCCAGAATCGCCATCTTATTCTGAGTCAGAAGTTTACTGATGCTTAGATGCAAACTGAAGTACAGTCCTCATGAACATGATATTTTATACAGGTGTCCACCCACAAGGAAAACAAAAAAAATCATGGAATTTCATATGACTGGGAAAGTCAGGGAAATGTAAATAATTGCTACTCTGTAAAAGTTATTAGTTGTGTGAGTACAGGATAATGTATTTATGATCATATGCATTTTAAAATTCCAATTTTTAAGTTTGTGAATTGGCAATAATACATCTTTGCCAATTGACATAGGACCTATATATGCAAAATAAAGTATTTGTGTGTGTTAGTAATGGCACTCTTGTGATGTTCATAGCGTGTATCGCAAGAAATATTGATGGACTGGATGAAACTTGTTCTGTTGCAGTGTAATTTAATTCAACATAACTGATAGCATATTTGTTCTGTCACTGATGGAAAAACATGATTCTGAAGGTTTCAGTCCTAAAAATAGGTCCGGAAAAATGATAAGCTTCTGCCTGGAAAACAAGGAAAAGTCAGGGAATTTTAAATTAAACATTCTCTAACTGTGATTCGAATGCAGTGTGAATTTTTCTGTTTCAGTGGAAGGTTTTGAATCTAGAAGGCCCTAAACTTGTCACCTAGAGTCATCATATCATTCTGAGTTAGAAATTTATTGACTTAGACAAAAAGTTGATAAAAATCCCACTTACATATGTTTCTTCATGTTGTGATATGCTTGCTAACTTCATGTATGCATGTTGTTCTTTGTCTAAAATTCTTAAGTGTGTCATTTTTTTCTCCTACATACCAGTACTTGTCTAGTTACTTTTTCATGAGGTTGGATGTTACAAGATGTGTGCAGAGCTTCACCATTTGAAGTTAAGATTCAAAGCTGACTTCAGTTTGGTTCAAACCCACTAAGGCATTTGCTGGCATTTATTTGTTTACAAGTTCTCAGTTTATATAGGGCCTATATGTATCTTCTTTGGATAGTGTCACTTTTACTCTGAAGTAATGTTTTGCCATTACTTTATAACATTAAAATAGATTTTTGGTCATTATATTTACCAGATTCATTAAAATTGCAAAGATTACTAATACATTATTTATGCAAATGTACAGTGTAGTAAGATGTATTTTCGTCTAGGTTTTATTTTAAACTTAGTTGTAGTGTCCCAAAAGTTCTGTATGTTTGGTCAGAACCATTTTTCTAAGTGCCTGGTTGTTGCAAACGTGTGTTTACTGTTTTCATGACTGACTGCAAAGGTATCTCTCCCATTCATATAACTTATACTGGTCACAGGTCGTTAACATGTGGCATGTAACCTGATTTCACGTGCACTAGATACTGAGAGAGAAAAATATAGTAATTTTTATTTAACCTAAAATGTATGCCATCCCCTTGATATAAGGAAAGCAGACGTACAATAACATTTTTGGAAGTTGTACGCATAACGTAACAATGAATGGCATGTGTCTGTGCTCTAGTTGATGTCACTCTGGCAGAGTTTGTAGTATGTTTAGTGTAATGCCTCTGAGCACAGTAACAAAGTAGTGAGCTCACTGTTGGTCTGACCAGCCATTCAGTGTGGTGACTTATTTCAAGCTGGTGTTGGTACTCCCACCAAAAAATGTGGTCATCATAAGGGGCTGGTATAATTGCGACCCCCTTTCCCATTCCTCGATGTGCGACACCAATGCTGCAGAGCTGTAGGCTATTCTCCGAGGTTGCTGTATTGGTTACGACTTGTACTTCTTCCCCACTTCTTTTGGCTGCCGGTGTGGTGCACTCATTTCATTCTCAACACTGTAATGGAGCCATGATGGCTGAGCGGTTTAGACTGCTCGCATCCCACCAAGGTGAACCAGGTTCAATCCCCAGACGGTTCACTCCAGATTTTCGCAAGTGGGAATTGTGCCAGATGATGCCGCTGGTCTACGTGTTTTCTCTGTGATCTTCCGTTTCCCTTGCTCTTCCATTCTGGCGTGGCTCCATAGTACATCTCACTTCATCCTCATCGCCTCTCAAGACCTCAATGTTAAGAACCGCCCAAATCTCTTCACTCACTCACTCAGCACTGTCCATCCGTCGCTGACAGTGTCCCCAACTTCAGTTGCATTGTCCATCCTTTTATTTACACTGTCAGTTTTCTTGTCCACACTGTCAACTCTCATAATCGCTAACTTCCTGATGACTTCTATGTTCCTATCTATATTTTTATTTACTGTGTCAATTTGTATATATATACTAAATCATTCACATTAGTTATCCCATTATTTACATTCTTGTTTGCAGTTTCTGTTACAGAATTAATTTGCATATTTACAGTTTCATTTACACTTTCTTTTGGACTACTATGGTAATTAATTTTATGACACTTTTTTTTAATGTTCTGGTATGCTTTGCCGACGTTAAATCAATCTCTTTCTACCTTTTGAAAACATGTAAACTGTAGTTACTCTTTCAGTTGCTAGTCGGCCAACAGGCATCCTCACATTATAATTTATTGTTCTCGATTGTAGTTCCTTTCATGTAGCACAGATGCTGTGTTTGTCCATGCTGCATCTCTGCGTGTATGGAAAAAAGGTGTGGTGTGGTTGGTATGGTAAATAATGGAAATAACGCTTTTAGTGGTGGATCTTCATTTCAGACACAAAATTTATTGCCTTCGGACAACTTGAATAGGCAAAAGTATGGGTAGAAGAAATTGTGACAACTGCACATAAAGAGAGCTGGCCATTACCTCTTGTTAAAGAAGTGGAAAAAGATGACGACGATGACCTTTTTGATTTCATATCTCAAAAATTGTGGGGTTCGGAAACTGGGGCACGAGAACTTAAATACATCTCGTTTCCATCGGTGGACATAGTGTTTTCACAATTTTCCAATTCTAAAAGTCGTTCCTAAAATTTAATACTGGAATACCATTCAGTGTTGCTGTGGAAAGTGTTTTCAGTATAGGTAGTGACATTTTGAAGATGTTCTATGCCTTAAAGTGGGACTCAAATGTTAATTCATTTTGTTCATTCTTTTTGTTCAAATTTGCTCTCTGTGGCCATATTCGACTAATTATTGTTTACATACAAGTAAATTGAAATAAATATTTGTATTATGTTTATGTTTGAAACAAGTATGCTGTTCTTCTTCTGCACTTCAGCCATATATGCTGATGTCCCTAATTTTTGCCAAAGAACTTTTGATGAACTTAGTAACTTTTTAAAGAGAACTTGAACTTTTACCCGAAACCTTAAGATTAACTGAACTCAAACTTTTATAAGTTCATTATGCACCAAGTGAACTGAACTTTCTGTAAGTTCATATTAATTGTGTACTTGCACAACACTGGTGGTAATTTGGTTGTTTACTTCTTCTTTCAAGCTAGTAACACTTGTGCTCGCATGACTGCTTAAACCCTCAATCAGTTTTTGCAATGTTTTCAGTTCTGCAGACATTTTTCTATATAACATTCACTGTGATAGTTACACAAATGTTTTAATATTTTGCAGTACAGCCATTACAATTAACTAATTTGTTTTAAGGTCACTCATTACTAATCTATGGCCTGACTTAATTTACAATTTAATGCCTCCATGGCACTTCTGACATCAGTGTTACAAGATGCCAGGGATGTATCCGAGTTCATGAGTGTTGGAGGTCTTAATAAAAATAAAAGAACTATATTTAATTTTTAATTTATTCACACAGCCATCATTTATAACATTTAACTACCCTATCTCCCCTATTACACTTTTTATTCTTAGTAAGGGTAATATTTAATGTCAATCTAAATTTTAATTAAATTCCTTATCAATGTCTCTATATTGGTCACAGTCACCTAATTCAGACTTGTTATTTACACATATTCAATCTGTCTCTTGCCATCATTTCAAATGTCTTACACTCGCGCACCCATTTCAATAGTCCCGCCCATCAGTCTGACTTTCCACTGTACCGATGCTCGCAGTCCGCAGACTTCAGTCCTGCTGGTCACGCTTGCCGTCAATCAACGCTCTGCTGGCTCATCACTTTGCTGTCTTCACACACCTGCTGCTCACTGTCGCACAATCCTCCAAACTCGAAAACTGTTCGCTCGGAGATGTGTCTTAAGTAGTCTCGTTGGTCTGATCTAGGAAGTTCCCCACACCCCGAGTCATGCGAGAGGCTGGGAAAATGACCAGAACATTCTTGCAAAGATAACGCCAGAAATTAATTCTCTCCAGGGTCAGGAGTACACAAGTCCCAATAAACTTATTGCGACAGCATTTAAAGTAGCAGCATGTTTTTGTAAATAATCTTACAGGTCTCAGGTTACTAGTTTGGCCTTGACAACTTCCTTTGCTCGCTTGAACGGGATGGGGTAAGGGAAGTGATGCATAGCAACAAGCATGTGACAGTATAATTTTTTATTGAATTGTTATAGAAACTTGTTCAAGTGTCCATTGTGTAATATTCGTTGGGCAGAAAAAAAAGTAAGCTTTCTCATTTAGACGTGGGATGAGAGACTCTACATGCCCAGATGAACCAGGATCCTTGCAAAGGCATAAAAAATTTAAATAATTATTTAATTTGTAATAAAAGTGTTTGAGTATGTAGAGAATGATATTGATGTTAAATATAAAATTTAATTGAGGTGCAATAAACGAGGTACTCGAAACCAAGTATGGTCACTATTGTTTGCATTGGAAGCGTTTGGTTGGCTAATACAGTTTGCTGTTTTTTATAACTGCTGTATTAGGAATAAATAAACAATTTTTTTTATGTGGGTATTTGTATACAGAATACATTTTTATCAACTTTAAGTTGAACTGACTTTGAAATTTATTTTCATATAAATTTTTTGTAGTTTATTTTTAATGGGTAATAGGGTTTACTTAAGTATGTACTAACTAATTGGTACAGTTAGGCTAGGTTTTATTCAGTTTTTGGTGCATAAATTTTTGGGTGTTTTTAAAGTTTTCTAATATTTGCTGTATTTGGAAATATTTTGACATAGTAGTAGAAACCAATAGTTTATTCATTTTGTTGAACTATTAGTTTACTACGTCACACTAACTGCTAAAATATGGTCATTTGTATATTCATTAATTAAATTTAACCTAATGAATTTAAATAATTTACTACAGTGTATGGTATTACTGTATGAAACTTGCATATTGTCACTTAAGAAATAAAACTACATAAGTGACACATTAAAATTAACAAAGAGATTTATTTATTTAGACAAAGATACTGTCATTACACGTCAGTTATATACAGATTAGTTCTCAGACTACTTAGATAGCACTTTCAATGTTATTAAAAACAATACTGCACAACTACAAACACTGTGAGTGAGTGAAGAGATTTGGATGCCTCTTAACATCGAGTTCTTGAGACCCAATGAGGGTGAAGCGAGGTGAGTATGGAGCAGTACAGAAATTCAAGAGTGGAAAAAACGGGAGAGCCCTGATAAAACCCACTGACCAGCAGCATCGTCTGGTAGAATTCCCACATGTGAAATTCCAAGGGCGACCTTGCCAGGAATCAAACCCAGTTCACCTTAGTGGGAGGCGAGTAGTCTAACCACTACATCACTGCAGCCCCTAAAAACACTATGGTTTACTATGCAATGATAATAATATCTCCTGTATTCAATAATCACTTAAATGTTACTTTGGTTTCATTGTTTCTTTAACGACAATATGTAAGTAATTTAATAAAGTAATCCTCTTTGATGTAATGTTCTATCGTGCTAGGATTCCAATTGTAAATCTGCTTAATATTTACAGCATAATTATTCATTTATCAAAATGTGTATGTATATTTTTTCTTGTAGAAAATGTGCACAGAAGAATTGCATAGCCATTAAGAATCAAGCAGTTAAACTTCACAATGTCATCGGATGTGGAACCTCACTGTGCTGTCTCTCGTCGTTTGGTGTTTCACGTACTAGACGCTACTGGTCTCGCAATCGTCCTCATCATTCAGGGCAGCATCCTCAACTTCTATATTATCTCGTACTTCAAGACCAATGTGTCTGGATACTTCTGGTTCATCGGTGACTTCACAGCACTTTTCATTTTTGCAGCAGCGCTCACCATCTCATACCAGTACATAACTTACTTGGAGAGTGATGAAAGAGAAAGCAGTTTCAGCTTGACACCAAAGATTATGTGTACCAATTACCCATCATCGAAACTTGGTGTGTTGCCGCTCAGCTATGTGTCATGGCTGCTGTACTCTGGCCTCATGGTGGCGAAGATCATAGTGATCTTCAAGTCGGAGATCCCGGACGACCTTAAGACCACGGAGCTGTTCGGGCCGAAGCTGCTTCAGATTGCAGTTGCGGCCTCCGGGGTTATCTTTATGCTGCTGGCAGAGGGGCACAGCCCCGCCAAGCGCCACTCGCTGCAACATGCATACGTCACGTCCACCTGCACCAAGACGAGCATAGAGATCCTCGACTCAGTTGACCTCCTGCAGCTACTGTTGGTGAAGGAGACACTAATGGTTCTCACCTTTGAACTGGAGAATGCTGTGTTGTTCCTCTGCTCCTTTACATTCCTGTTTCCATCACTGGCACTGTATCGTCTCAGTCTCTCGGATGAAGCAGCAGAACGTACAGCAGTTCCACTTAAGGTGAGGATGGCATGTGTGCAGATATATGTGGCTGTATTTATTTGCCTTGAGTAATGACATTTTATAAAGATGTGGAATTGGAATTTTCGGTGTTGTCTTTTTAAGAAAGAATTCCTGATGCTGTTGTACCTATTCAAAGAGTGCATCTGTAATAATTCCCAAGCACTGCAATTGGAGATCAATTTAATGACTGCTGATGAGCAACAAAATAATACATCAAAAGCTGGTTTGGATAACAGGGAAGTCGTGAGCATACTTGGGATTAAGGATTAAAATAATTAACGATTGAAATTAATTGTTAAAAAAGTGTGTTGTTTTTAACTTATTAGTTAATTTTAAACTATTTAACTTTTAATTGGTCAAATATCTGGTTAATAATTAAGATTAATGTTACTTAACTTAATCGCCTGCAGGCCAAAGATGACAACGAAATATATACAAATACCATTAATATCTTGACAAACTTCTTAAAAAATACGCAACGTATTTGATGGAAGATGAGTTACATACCACGATATACAGATTGATACAGAGATGTTGTTTACTGAATCTAAGATAATAGTTAGTCACACGCAACACGATTGTGAGGTGGGCGAGATGCCCTCATCTTGATCTATCAATACAATCTCTCACTATGCAAAAATCACAGTTGTACAGTTGATGGTCCTCGTGTGGCATGCTGCACATTTAGATTGTTTTTGTAGTTACTGCACTTGTCTGGCTTCATGCTAAGTTGTGCTATAAGAGCTTATTTTAGAAGTTTTATTTAAAATGATTTTGTAGGAGATTGTTAATTCATCATTTTGTTAAGTAGGCCAGTGTGATTCGGCATCCAGCAACCAAGTTGTGGTAAAAAATTTTTGTACTGTAAATTGTATGTGTGTGAAGTTTTTTTTTTTTTGAATGAACATCGACAAAAAACTTTTGAGACTTTATTTTAACTGTAAATTTTTTGTTCTTTAACGTTTTACTTTAATCAGTTAATTTTGTTTTAACTTAAACTTTAATCAGTTAATTTACATGGATTTTAACTTCTAACTTTAATCAGTTAACTTTTTTTTACTCAAATTTTAACTTTTATCAGTTAGATTGTTTTGGTAAATTTACCTGGGGATGAGCGTTCATTAAGATAATAATAGATTAGCGTAAGAAAGTGAGATATTTAACTAGGCACATTTATATGACCAAAAATATAGTGTGAGGAATTTTAAAATGTGCAATTCTCATACGCAAATTTATAAAACAGATGGTACCTAACACCAGTAACCTTAGCATAATGAGAACAAAATTCATATCCTTTAAAAATATTGAAGTTTTTTTTTTTTCTCCCGCAGGTGATATATGATATTTGCCACCTTTTGCTTCTTGATGTCCCATTCCTCGTCCTACGCATCTACATTTGGTATTGCTACAAGAAGGATGCATCTGTCTTTGTGGTGAAAAACACTTTCGGGATAATTGGAGCACTGCGCAGCCTGTGCCCAGACATCGGAGAGCTCATTAAGAGGAGCAGAAAAACCTCGCAGACTGCCGGGAACAGTGGCAATGGTTACCTGCAATCTCCAGTGGGGGAGGCAGTGGAGATGCATGAGCTGACACAGCCCTTGGAGCAAGGCTGAAAAAGGCTACCAGCTTCCAAAACTGGAAAAGATTTTGGCAGGTAAGGAAATTAATCAGCAGTGGTATAGCACTGTCTTTTCTGGATGGGTGTCTATCTGTCAGGCATCATGCTGAAGTTTCTGCTAAAATGTGTAAAAAGTGTATAGTTCGAAATATGTTACTTCAGCTGAAACGATAATTAATATTTGATAGTTTAATGTTTCTAATTGAAAACATTTAACTGCACGCACAAATATCATTTCCTGTTTTTTATTTCTGCAATGGTTTCGGGAGAGCTTACACAATTGCATCTCCTCCTGCTTAATCACTGTTGTGGGTATCAGATAGGCCCTACTGACAAAGCAGCTTGGCTGCCAGAGTACAAGGCATATTATAGTGACCTGTTCTGTACAAGTTAATTTCTTCTCAAAATCTGTTTTGGTCTGTGCAGCCATTTTTAACATACATATTGTCTTTCTTGTCTGTCACTTTTCTTCACGTGTTTTACTATGATGAGTATTTTGCTTTTATTGGTTAGTTTTTCTTAGCATTTAAAGTACATAGCAAGTGGTTCTCAATAGTGTTGTGTACTGTATTTTCTGTTTTAAATCCTGCATTTTTATTGGAGGTTGTTATGGAGAACTTAAAATAAGAATAGAGTGGGAAAATAGTTTTCTATAAAACCTTTTTATACTGAAAGGTGTTTTACATAGCTTTATGTTTGTTGGTTCAGATAATGCTCTTCCTTTTCATTTGCTGAAATTTTTTCTATGTTGTGTCGAATATTGTTCGTAGACAACAAAGTGATGTGCTTGATTTCAGCAAATGAGATAATTGCCTTGTTAAATGTAGACAACCAAAGTGCTTATATTTATTGTAAGAGCTACATAATTTTTATGGTGGCTAAATGTAACAGATTATTGTATTGTTTTATAATATGTGTTACTTTGTACTTGTAAAACTGCTGTTTGGTGTATGATTAATGTTCTACAGGTACTGATATGTATAGATCTCTTAGTCGTTGTTTTAATTGAGGCTGAAATATTGTATTTTAAAATACGTATTAATACATATCAGGTAGTTGTTACTGCTCTGAATGTTTTGATTCCATGCCGCAATATCCTACAAATAGGTGTGTAGATATGTATGTTATAGTTTTATGTCATTGTTTTTCTATACAGTTCATATGAAAAACTATCAGCTTTTTAAATATCACACTTCAGCACCTTAAATCTACTTTATTTGTGTAATCTTTTAACGAATTATTGTGTTTGTAAATAATTTTGCATTTTTAAAATTAGCTATGGAAATGGTTAATTATTTCTGTAGCAGTACTGTATTTCCCATGTTTAATTATTTCTCCTTACAGTTATGTTTTTGTGTGATTACATTATATTTTTGTAATAAAAATTTGTGTTTTCATAAATTTTATGTGAAAAGTTCTCAGCTTAGTACAACAGGTACCATTTTGTACTCATGAGCACTAAAAAGTTTAATGCACACACATTTCAAAATTTAATTTAATCTATTTGGTGAGCATCTTAAAGATGCAATGTTACACCAACTAAATTGTGTGGTCCTGGAAGTTTAAGCTAGTTAAATTACCATACTTAATAGAATAGAGGCTTAGGGTTGTTGCCACAGAAATTAACCAATAAAATGAAAATGTTACTTTGGTCTAGGAGTATCAACAGAAATACATAATATGCAACAGACCCAATTTTTTTTGTCATATTTTCATGTAATATATTCACAGTTCGTACATAGTACAGCTTGCTTGCATTGCTGTTTCAGTTGTAATATAAAATAACGAATTTGTCAGATGGAAATAATGATTACTGTATGATGATATGTTTACTTTTATTTTATGTTGTGACTGAAATGGAAAAAAATGTAGAGTGTATCGTGGAAACAGGTTCACCAACACATGTATGAAATGGCAAAATTTCATACTGCATTTTACAATTTTGGTGAGGGGAATCTTGTTTCTGAAGTGTGTTTTGTTTGGAAATGTAATTTTTTTTCTAAACTTGCTACGTTTGCAGCAACATTTGTTACCTAGAGCAAACTTCCTTTGTAGTTTCTTTAAATAAATCAGTTGCTACTTACAGAGATATGACAATAGTGCTCTCATACTAAAATCTGAATGAAATTCCTCTGATCTTAATGACAAGCTTTAGGTCATTGAATATGACAAAACAACTAACAACAGTGTGGTAGTTCTTGAGTTTGGTAATTTTTCTTTAGAGAAAAGACTGGTGCCGTAGTAAAAAAAATGAATTGAAAATGCTTGATCAACCGGCAATCATTTTTTGGTTCCGAAAAGGGACAATTTGAACCTGTACACAATGTTTGGTTAGATATATAGGTGAAAATGTGTGCAAATGGTCTGTCAGCATCGACAAAGGTTTTGTGTATGCTTTCTTGGTGATACTTAGCTCACATTAGTGAAATGTTTAAAGTACTAACTAATAGTATGTAGTTTACAGTTCAAAACATGTAGAAACTTGTTTCCCAAAAATTTAAGTGTACGGTAATGGTGAAACTGGTTTTCCCACTTAATGACACAGCTGCAAATTTGGGATTCATCCTAGAATTCAGATTGGCATTTATTGAGGCAAACATGGTACATGTAACCACACTTCATTGGAATATAATTCTGTGATATACTTGCATAACTAACAGAAATTCTTGTGAAAGCCCAGTTAATATAATTGCTCATTTTCAGCATAATTCTGCACACAATTTTGTACAAATTTCTGTACAACCATGCTATTTGAAAGGGTGATGGTAGCTGCAGTGGTTATGTTCTTAGTTTTGTAGCTAGAACACACACATTTTTCATATCATATTCTGTACTTCTGTGTGCTGTGAAAAAGAATTCTCTTCAGACAGTAGCATTGATGATAAAAACACACTTACTGATACACACTCATTTGCAAAAGAAAATTGATCACTGTGAAAGTGCCATAGCAGTGGATACAGGCACAGGCATTGTAGTATGTATAAATAAAGCATCAAAATACTGTACCACATCAAGCATGTATTGTGGGAGACCAACACTTGCACGTAGCACTCAATATAGTGTTGGACCACCAGTAGGTGGCGATACGATCGAGCAAGGGGGCATACAGACGTTGGATGTTTTTCTGAGGAAGATCTTGCCATAGCTGGCGCAACTGACTCTTCAAATCAGCCGTACTTGCTGCCGGCCAAAGGTGCTATCTAATCTGATTCCAAACGTTCTCGATGGATGAGATGTCTGGGGATTTTGCTGACCAAGGAAGCATGTTGACATCACGAAGACAGGGCAGTGATACTCTTGCTTTGTAAGGCCAGAAATTATCCTGCTGGAAAATGGGGTTGTCAAACTGCACCAAGAAGGATATCACACATGGTCGCAGAATTTCCTGGATGTATCACCGAGCCATCATGGTTTCTTTAATCACCACCAGTGGGTTGCAAGAATCGTAGGAAGTTCTACCCCACACCATGACACCTCTCAGGGTGGTGTGCCTCTCTACAATGAAACATGGATTGTAGCGCTGGTCAGGATGTTTCCAGTCTCAGTCGTCTGTCTTCTGTATCCAGACAACCGTGATTCGTTGCTGAACACCACTCATCGCCAGTTCACAAGCTGCCATGCGGCCCGTTCCTGGCAGAAGGTTCAGAAGGTCACACATGCTCTACGATGCTCAGGTTGTTATGGTAGATGTTGTAAGGGACACTGTGATGACAGATTTTGCTCTGCTAGCCACCTGGGTCCATACCCAGGTGGCTAGCAGAGCAGAGCAGAGCTACTGGTGGACACAGGCATATCCTCAGCTGCCATGACATGTCCCTGGGTGGTGTACAGCGATGCCTTAGGAGTGCTTACAGCCTGTCGCATGATAGAACGATCCTCCCTGTTGGTGATCCGCCGGGTTTGACCCGAGCCTTCTCGACAGGTGCGTGTACCCTCCTGTTCCCACTGCTTCCAGCACTGACTCACAGTGTCGGCAGAATGGTTCAAGTGGCGAGCAATGCACTGAAACGTCCAACCTGCCTCTCGGAGGCCGACAATGCAGCCTCTCTCAAAATCATCCAGCTGGACAAAGGCTTGTGGAATGCACCGTTTGAGCATGCTACGTGTTTACTGAACTTGGCTTTGTGACTCTCACTTCTCGCATTGTTACTAGGACCAAATTCAGAGTCTTGCAGCTATGAGCGTATGTCCCATAGTGGCACATCTTCACAAGCAAACCGCATTAGACACAAATGGGACACATGTTGGGCTATGACGATACTGTTTGGCAACATTCGTTGTACTTCTGCAATTTGTTCATGGTGATAATTTGTTTTGTAAATGAGTTTGTGTTAATTGTTGCATAATGGATTGCATCTAGAGGTGTGTTTTCTAAGCACATAGATAAACATGAACTGATTATAGCAAACAATTAGTCAGACAGAACAGATGGAATTAGTTGAAGTAACAAAAACATTTCTCACACTTTTTTTTCCCAAGTCGGGTCATGGTCAATTACTATTGCTGTACATAGTATGCTGTAAAATTATCATTGTACTTATTAATTTTTTTTCATTAGATGTTTAGCAACAAAACGAAGTCAGCTGCAACGATATTGTGCCTAATTCTTTGTGGTGGATTAGTGTGATTAACCAAACAATTTTATTTAAATCTAGATTAGAAACTCTGGTTGCTAATAAAAGCTTAAATTAGGGTAGTTTAGGTTAGGGTAATCTGCACCCGTTGTTTATCCAGTGGAGAGTATATACCAAACAAGTTAAAAGACAGAGAGAAAGCCCAACAAAATGACATTAAAGAAAATGATTCAGTTTGTGAGATTCAATGGGACTAGGACTGAAAACATTGAGAAACTTAGAAAAAACTCATGGAAAACTGTGACATGATCAGGGAAATTAAAAGGAACACTACAGTTCAACTTAATATTTTTCATGTATAACTGAATATTCTCAATAATGGCTAAAGTTATTTGTTCTGTAACTCATGAAAACTGAATACTAATTTACATTTTGAGAGAGACATACAGACAGACTGTTTTAATGTGTATGATCGACCATTTTTTCATCACAAGATTTTGTTTAACTGAAACATGGTAAGTGCAGAATTGTGAAGTGAATAGGAATGTGTTTATCAGCTTCTAGATTTTGAATTTTGAAAAGATAATTTTTTGTATATTGTATGTATTTTTAAACTTGTTAAATTAATGTCTACTTAGGCTGTTTCCGGATTCTCAAGAAATGCATACTTGTGCGTACCTGTCTCCGGAAGTGACATCACCATGTAAATACTAGCGCTGTCCGAATTCCCAGTATAGTAAACACAGGCTCTATACTTGGCAAGTATTTGAAATTGTATACCTGCTGGGCATACTTGCGTACTTAAGACAGTTGCCATATTGTATTTCAGGCGTGAAAATAAATGTGTACTTTTGGGGTTATAAAGCTCACAAGTTTTAAAAGATAATAGATATTAACAAAATGTCTTTCTGTTGTTGTGTGTGTGTGCATAATTGTCTGTTTAATAAATGTGCTTCCAATTATGAATAAAATCCTGAGCGTTTTATAGGCTTCTGCAGAATAATTCCCAGATGTATGCTTACAAAAAATATTAAAATTTCAGTTTGCATTTCCAAGTTATTACAAACCCCATCGAATTGTATTCTTTTTTTATCAATGCGTAAATTTCAAACACATGGTAACGTACGTATTGAGGGATGAGGAAAGAATGCCAGTTTCTTTGTAATTCCGTTTTACACGTGAAAAATAAATGCAACAAATCCCATTTGTTTACAATCTTCGACTAACGTTATAAAGCAATATCCTAAAGTTATTGGTGTGGTATGAATACTGTTGAAATTGAGAGAAGCTAAACAAACATAACCTTAGGATACCGAGGTGCAAGCATTTCTATATTCCTGCAATTTGTTTTTCTGCTGTACAGTTTGTACTGAAAGTGTACAATGACCAAAAACAGACAGTATATTGGTATATTTGTGTGATTAGTTTTCATTCAAAACAACACACAACTGTTGTCTTCCTGCTGTGCCAAGCAACCAGTGTACAACATATTTCTGCACCGCCTTTCATTTCCCTCCTGTAAGTAATATGTGCCCACTAATACTCCTGTTAATTCCTCGTTTCCGGCTAAAACCATGTTTCAGCCCTTAAACTCATTGTCAAGATACAAAACCACGACTCAAAAAAAATGTTTATGGTTATGTGTGTCTTCTTAATGCATAACCATGAAAGTTGTAACGTATATATGACACCAAGCACCACATTTTTCTGTTTTCACATAGTTTCTGATATTTCTGCCTGAATCTGCAACCAGTCATACATTAAGCGATGATGACCTGTCAGAATAGTGTCAACAAGTGCACATCACTGCTAATGTGTAAATGTGCATATTTACACGTATATACTGACAGTCCGGAAACAGCCTTACCTTCTTAGTAACTCAACTGTGTAATTTTTTTTTTTTTTTCAGTATTGTAAATGTGTTCAACATTATCACATATTAATTGCATGATTATGCTGCCAAATACAGATTAATTTGCTTTTACTGTAACTTCAGTGGCAGTATTACTACAGTCCATTTCATGTAAGTACAGTACATTTTGATAGTTCTAAAGAATTAGAACAGAAACAATTATGAGCTCAATGTAAAATTTTTCTCACATTATCCCTTGGTTCCTCTTATGGTAGGCATTGAAAGACAAAACATTACCTTACTTCAGTGTAGTACTGAATGTAGGACATTAATGTATAACTATGCTGCCAGTTCAACCTGTTGTATTTTTTATGGCCATGAAATACTGTGGGGACTCGTGTCTCTTTTTTACAAGAAGGCAGGAGGAGGTCTTTAGGTTAATGTCTCATCAGATTGCATTGTTTTGCAACTCTTTGCGATACTTTATTATTTTGAATTGCATATTGTTTTGGCGGAGCAGTAAAGAAATTTTTGCACAAATTGCTAAATATTTTCTGTAAAGTTACACAGTAATTGTTGACTTTTCAATACAATAAGCAGATTGCTAAAAGTATTACACTATAAAACAGTGTTCGAAGGGTGCTTTTAGGTTATAACTTTCTAATAAGTATTTAGAGATACATTTTTTTTTTTACAAAACGCAATAACTAACTGTTTGCAATTTTTAACTCGTGTTGTCATTCTATGACAACCCGTGGACAGTAACTTCAGTAAATATCACATTAGTCTGCCACTGGTAATACTACACACTTCACTTGTTTTCTGAAACCAACAAATTTAAATTTGAGATTGACTATATGTTTGTGGTGCTTTGTGACGGTTAAGGAAAGTTGTTGATCATGCCACAAAAGCAACCATTTTATGAAGCAGTTGATACATGCCAATAATATTGCAAATACAAATAATTAACTGCTGATAAAATATTCGGACAACACCAGCAAGATAATCTTGTAAACATTCCGAAGAAGAGCATATGCATAATGGTATTCACCAGGTTGGAAACGTTTCACTGGACATAGTGTCCTGCATGCTCTGTCATGATTGCTGAAAATGTTGTAAAGTCAATTTTCAATTTGTAAAAAATATTTTACAGTACTTTTAAAACATAATTTCATCCATAAATGTTGCTATGTTGTGATGCATGACGTTGTTGCAACAATGTATAAAGCATACTTCAACTCATCAGCGGGCAAGCTTACACCTGATGTCAACTGAGTTTTTATTATTGACCGCCACAATACATTGTGATATTGTACTCTTCACCACAGCAGGAGTGAATGTTCCAGCCTGCCGAATGTTATTATTCACTTGCCCATCGAGACTGTGCAACGAAGTCACCAAGTTCCACTGCATGCCCCTAGAAGGCTACACCAGTATGCTTCACCGCCTCCTTCGTTCTCCAAACTGGCCTGTGATGTCACAGCCCATGAAGCTATGCCTTTGCCACCCTCCTCTCCGGTGACCAACCCTTCACCCACGAACTTGCCAGCCAATGACTGTAGATGAAGCCTCCAGCAGAGTATAAACAGTGGGCCACGACGCTTGCTTAGTACCAGTCTTCAGGCATTCAATGCACTAGTTGCAGGACACTGACCAACATGCTCTTCTACAGTACACTCTTAGCTCTACCTTTCCTTTTTTCACCACATTTTTAGTGCTGAAGGAATACCTCTCCTTGGTCTCCACTGCACCTCAGCGCCAGAGACATCCTTTGCACAGCCTGCTTAGTCTTCACCAAAGATACATGCCAAACATTGTCTACACACCTAAACATTGCTGCTTCGTCTGGGCAAGCACAAGCGTAGGGAGTTCAGACTAGTTTAAGTTGTTTTCACAGCGCTCGTCTACCCCACCACTGTTAGTTCAGAACCAGGTCACCTCTACCTGGACAGCGTAGGTTAAAACTTACCTAATCTCTTCCCACCGTTATGAGGTAGTGGGACACCACTTGTTTATTTCCTGTAACAAGGAATAAACAAGAATTAATCTGACTCGTGGCTCGTGGCAGCTGCTAAGGGAACAGCAGGTGACTCTGGAACATTTACTCACTGGAGCCAGTACATGCCAGATACCTACATGCACTAGCACGGCCAACCTTTCTGCATATCACAGTAGACAGAACGGTACAGTCCGCACACAGGTACTCTGACTCTCAAGTTCAGCTTATCGACAGTGTTCGCCCTCTCCACCGCGCTTAGGCACCGGAGTGGTCTTTCCCTTAGTAACACCCACGTGTTGGAACTTTTGATGGTGAGGCATGAATCTTGTTGCTCGTCGCGTTTAGGTGCCAAGCTCTGTAAGTAGGTGACCATCCCGTTGACACACTCCACGTAACTGCACACCCAGCAGGAATACACGTAGACTGTGAATCCTCATGGATGTGAGCGTGTATTTCTGATCCAAATGCCTTTTTTCCCGCTGGAGTGGTCTACATGAAAATGTTTAACAAGTACTAACTGCTTCTGGGCACTTACAGGAGCTTACTCCCTCCCTCATCACCAAGCTTAGTCAACTGTCACCTAAGAATCAAGTTCAGGCACTATGTCACCTACAACTCCCCATCGCTCCAGAGATCCCTTAGGACCTATTCGAGGCACAGACACGTCTGAACGAGGATTCGCCCTTGGATCGCCGAATACTTCAGTCAGCCAGATCAGCCCTCAGTGGTTCCGATTGCTTACGCCAGACCAGAACCAACTCTTCAGTTCCCAGAAGCACTGTCAAACATCTGGAAACAGATCACTAATTCACCTATGGTGCCCACACACCCCCTAGTGATGAACCAGGTTCAGCCACAATCCAAGGTTACGCGTCGTCCAGGTAACTCGCCAATGGTCAACAGTCTGAAACGTAATATCACATTGCCCGAACCTGATTTTGTTCCCTTCCGCAAAGCTATCAGCCCTGTTCTCTCCACTAGACATGTGCCAGTACCTCATAGAGATTAAACAGTAAACCCATAAACCCGCCAGAGGGCGCGGCTGACCTAGTGCCATACAAAACCTATTCCTCTGTGACATAGGAACATCCAGTCTGCAGAGGTGCCACGCATCAGTTGATATAATTAAAAGTTTTAAAGTATAATTTTTTTTTATCAAAGTACAGTACAATTTTTTTCCCGTAGCCGCCATTAAGATCACCAACGTAACATGTATCTGGCAACAACCCAAGGCTGATAACAATACTTTGCAAATGAGAAATGTGTAGGTTGGTCATATTTTCTGCCTGAATTTACTGTACATGCATGAAACTTGGTATAATGTGGCACTTAAATTTCAGCACCCAGTAAATCATAATTTAAAATTTGAATCCTAATTTTATATTTTTAATTTGTGCTGAATTTTTGCTATTTATTGTGAATTGAAATTCATCTCAGTGTACTATAGAAAATATATAGGGAATGTAGCCTAGAGAGTGTTCGTATAGTGCTAACTGCCTCAATTTGCAATATGAAAGTTTGTGATGTACGTGTATGTTTATAATGTTTTATGTAAGAATAACAACTGCTTTCTGTTTATTACTCTTTGTGGTACTACTTTTTATAATCAAATTTACATGATCATTGATATTTAGAGGAATTGTACATATCTTCAGTACAAATTAAACTATGTTGGACATAAATAGACTAAGTTTTAAGTCAAACTTAGTACTAGACTAATTTTGTAAAATATCTAAATCAACTTATCTAGAAAGTAACATTTACTGCACAAAAATGCATTAAAAATGCAAACACAATTACTAGTCAATAGGTTGGCTTTAAATCTAACTGTATGACTGACAAAGTTGTTTGATGTGCCCAATTTTTAAATTATTCTTTAATGTAAACATGAACATTTTGCCAGCAGTGGGTGAGTTATTGCTAAGTTGCAAAGAGGAATTTTAATAATGTTTTACTTTTTCATGTAAAGTAGCCATATCAATAAAATATTTAACATGAAGCTTTAGAGGTACCAAAAGTCTTCCATATATCATGGTGAAAATTTACATGCTATGACATTACAGAAAATATGGTTTTGGATTATATCTCCACAAATGTTGTTTATCAGATTATTTGAAAATTTCATTGTATTTACATACTAGCAACACAGTGACAAATAATTTGGACACTTTCTTGGAAGAACAAAATAATTATGTTGTTCGAAAAATGGTAGTGAAATTAGCAGTGTTGTCTGTTCACAGTGTCCTTATGCTTTCTTTACCAAACCTTTGAAAAATTGCCCTTTGAATGAAGTGTTCTGTTGTGTCCTAATGTAAGTAGCGTAGTACAAGCATTTTATGCGTCTGTTAACATAAAAGTAACTTATTTTTGGTTAAATTGAACTTTTGCTTTTATTTGATCTAAAACTTATAATATTTTATTTATAATCAATGCAGATTAAAGCAGAGCGTAAACAGATGTGCTTTTGTAATGCTTATTAAGAAATAGATCTCGTGCAAAATGTTATTAATCAGAGTGTGCACAAATGTGGTGCATTGTCTCTTTGGTGTAATTTTCTAGACCTAGTAATGTTTTTTTTTTCATGAGGTGGAGGAATAGCCTGAAAGAACTTCAGCAGGGCTTCAGGAAAATTGAAAGTAACCATGAATGTACTATATCTGTCGAACTGTGTATGTATTCGTTCCTCTCGTTTACCACTGCCTTTCATTCTGCACACCATCACTGTCATGAATTAATAAACAACTGGCACAATATTGTATTTGGATGTAGGCCCTTCACTAGACCCAGATTCCATACTCTTAAGACATGTCAGTTCAGTCATACTACTTTCATTGCAATGTTCACAAAACAAACACTTTTAACTATGAGTCAAAAAATTACCATATCCTTTGAGAGAATTTTTATTGTGTGTCTAAATTTTAAAGGGAAATATTATGGCAGTTTGTATCAGCATGCCCTCTTTATTTGTAACAACACTTGTTTCTTAAAAGTGTCTGAATTATGTCTTTAAATTTACAACTTTTAGTGTGTTTGGTGGCCGAACGTGGAATAAAGTTTCCATTTGCTGTAAAGAAGTGCAATTAAATGTTAAGCATTAATGTGTCAAGTTGGTCTGGTTTTGAGGTAATGACATCCTTGGATGAGTTTAGTAGGTTCTTATGTGGTTTGTTCCTATTTTGTCATGCTATTATACATTTGGTTGCTATTTTGTCATGCTATTATCATATCAGTTGGTTGTTTTTCTTGTCACGTAGTCTCTCTTTTGAGATTTCCATTGTGTGTTTTTACCTTCGTATCTGGTCCAATTTTTGTATTGTATAGGTGACCCCTCCTTTTTTTTTGTATCTTCCAAATCATTCTTCCAGCCATTTTGGCACTTTTTGCTCAGATTTTTGTATGTTTGCATTTCCCTTATTTCAAATATTGCTATACTTTTTATACCCTTGACATGTTCAGTTCTTCATTTTAGAACATTCTGTGCTTCTGTTTTTATAAGTGTCTCCTTACATATATACGTGACTTCTGTTTGACATTGTCTGTAGCTTTTTATTACCTGCAGTAAAGTAAATGTACTTCCAAACATGAGTTGTTACACTGCGCAAGCAAACTGGCAATAGACTTTTTTAACATATCATATCAAGTTTAGTCTTATTAGGCAGCTTTGATGGTGACAGACTAAAAAAATAGCTAGAAAAGAGTTTTGAGAAAGCAGATTTACTGTATATTTGATCTGTGCTATTGTATTTCTACTGTATTATAATTGCTGTTGTATATAGATTAATTAGTAATTTAAAAATATCTTTGTGTATCTTTATATATGGATGTATTGTGTATATTAGCAGGATACAGTGTTCATTGTTCAAATTTGGGGTTTTATATATATATATATATATATATATATATATATATATATATATATATATATATATATATATATATATATATATATAAAATTAGTACCTACATGTTTTGTGTATCGTACTGAAGCCTTGCCAGATTGGCTTTCAGGATTTACAATTTTGCTTTGCTTCTTTCAGTTTGTGAAGTGCAGTGTTTAATGTGTTCATAAACAAAATCATATCAGTTATAATTCACTGAACATGCTGACATTTATTTTGTTTTTCGTGTAGTTTGGTTTAACTTTTTTGTCAGTATTTAAACACTTATTTCATAGTTTTGCACACAATAGCTACTGTGTTAAATTTTTTTCATAGCTCTATCACACGTTCTTTGTAAGTTGAAGGTCTGTATTTATAGGATGTTGTTGTATTATGTGTTCATTACTGTTCCTTTTTTACTTGCCCTTAATAAAGAACATAACATTGTGTATGTTTTGTATATTTGTGGTCGTAAATTAATGTTTTCATGTATAGTATAATCTCAGTTGTTATGCAGTGTTGTTCAATTTTGTGATAGTTCTGCAATTACTACCATTAAAAATATTAGTTTTAAAACATATAAAATATAAATGTTAGAACATTTTGTAGCATAAATAAGTACCACTAATTATTACAACATTGAAGACTGTTCATTAGGTTACATCGAAATACAGGTTACCATTTGTGTTTATAATTTTGTATTTATTTTTATAAATGTTTTTTAGATTCTTAGGGAATGTAGTAATATATAGGCTGTTCATGGTAATTAGGCATTTCTGAAATCAACATTGGAAAATTTTCGCTGTCCTTGCCTGCAAATATTTTAAACACGTGTGGTGACTAACATTTGCCCTTTAAAATTATCTTAATGTTGAATTAGAAGAGTCAGATAAACATTTTTTAATATTCAAATTATTTATTTTGCTTTTCATTTTTTAGTGCATATAAGTGTAAGAATGAGCAAATTTGTAAAATATTTACTTTTCTAATAATTTTACAGTTTCATATGAATGACACTTAAATGAAGGGCTCAGGCCTATTGTGATGTTAATTTTACATATGGTGGAAGAATACACAATGTGTCTACAAGGAGGTCTTAAGCAGGGCTTTCGAAAGTGCTCAGTTTACTGTGAACAGCCTATACTAAAATTTGACGTGTGTTCACATATGCACACAGTGTGAGTGGGGAAAGGATGGGAAAAAATTTTATGATATATATTTGTTTCCAAACTACAGTATTTCATTCTCCAACTTATTTTATTTTATTGCTGGATTTGACACATCATCTGCCAAAATCATTGTTAAAAGAAATCTTGGTACTGTTATTTTAGCAGTCTCTGAGTTTATTTCACATATATTTAAAAATATGTGTGTTTGCACATTATTTTCTTGCAATAAAATCATTGTAACATAATAACTGACCTATCAACTCAACACCTTAAATAATTCTTTCTTCATTTTCAACACATCAAATAGTATTTTACCTGTTTTATAATTTTTTTTTTTTGTGGTAGTAGAAACATTTGCACATTTATGGTTTATCATATTGTAACACTAAAACAGTTTTAAAGCATACAATAAAGATAAACAGGTTTCGATTATGTGGCAGTTAAAATGCATTATCTTGCTCTTGTATATTTCAGTTGCATCTTGTTCTTTAGCAGTTCTTGATATTTGTTATCTAACTTTGGATATATGTACATATAATTGTATACTTGATACCCTTCAAGATATTACATAGCAAACACTAATAAACTGTTGCAAATCATACGAAAACCATTGTATCATTTGATATGCACAAATAATATAAAATGTTCGAGTGAGTGAAGAGATTTGGGCAGTTCTTAACATCGAGGTCTTGAGAGCTGATGAAGGTGAAGTGAGGTGAGTATGGAGTAGTGCCGGAATGTGGTGGGGCGGGGGAAACAGGAGATCCCCGAGAATACCAGCCGACCAGCTGCATCTTTCGGCACGTTTCCAAATTGCAAAATTAGAAGTGAACCGGCCAGGATTTCAATCCAGTTCGCCTTGGTGGGAGGTGAGCATGCTAACTGCTCAGCCACCATGGTCACCATAAATGTTTGACTTTGATTGTTCAGTATTTGTTTATTTTCTAATATGAGAAAACATTTACGACCACAAGTGTATCATTGTTAAAAATCGCTTCATGTTGCATTTGTAAATTTTTTAATTTGTATAACATAGTATTTTGTAGAAATGTCGTACTTCTACTAGAATATGTTTAAGTCTAAATGACTGGTAAATTTTGTAATGTGTATATGTATTGTATTCTGAGTCTGCTTTCTCCAGTTTTGCAGCATGTTTTTGTTTTACGATAATGTGATTGTAAAGTTATTTTATGTATCAGAAAATTGTACTTTATTTATGTATTTCCTCTATTTATGTAAGTTACAAAAATATATACATTTGAAAAATATTCAGCCTTGCTTAATTATTTTTACCCCTAAAGTAACTTTAAAAAAATGTATTTATTATATATATTTTCCAGTAGTTGGTAATATACAATAAAATTTAATGGCTTTGTTGAAAATGTGTTAAACTGAAGATACTTCACAATGTTTAACCTAAAATACAAATTTTATGCACTTATGTACTTGTTGGAAGTTATACCCAACTTCTTAATTTAAGAGAAGCGCTCTCAGTATTAAAATGTCCATGCCCTTTAAAAGTATTTTGTTTAACTACTAGTATATTATGGGTGTTACATCAAAACAAGCCTAATACAAAATGTTTGCTTATATAAAAAAAAATTTTTAATAGAAATTGTACACAGCTAAATTTATTGCATGTGAGAAAAGATAAAATTGTTGAAGAGCTATGGCTAATGTCGACATACATAATGTAACCAGACTTATGTGAAGACAGTGGAAACTGCATTATTAGAGCCTTGAAATTTTTGCAACTGTGAAATAATGTGAAATACAGAGAACTGATGTTTATTCACAAAATTGCTAATTTATGTGAATCTAAAACCACTATGCAAAATTATTTTCCATTTGATATTCAGCATTATCTTTGTTACGTCGCATAAATTCTGATAACTGAACTATTTACGTGGTGACTGTTATTGACTATACAAATGTAAACAAACTTTTACAAGAACAATTCATAAATCTATTGGTAGCAAGATCAAAATATTGTTGTACGTTCAATTCAATATATTGATGTGTGTCACTTAACTGTTGTAGTACAAGTGTATTTTGGTTGGCGCTAGATCAGTTGCGCACTACACTGTTCCTAGGTTACTTAACTGGACCTCTTACTCGAATCTTAACAATGGCTGCGTTAGCTGTCTGCTAGGCTCAAAGTTTGATTCAACAGGTGTGGCAATATGGTGAACAGGAACACTAGCCCGCTTGGGCAATGGCGACTTACCAGGTTCTGAGAGGTTGGTTTCTGCGAAGCAGAGGTGCTGCAAGAAGGCCGGTTGAATTCTGTTGCCTTCCTTGTCTCGCTGGTCGTGGAGCTGATGTAGTGGTCGAGTAGGTACTGACGATTCCACGGGGGCCTTCCCAGCTGCCAAAATTATGGTTGGGGATCGCGATGCTTGTGTCACTTCTGGTTTCCAGAGCCTGAATCACTGGATGGTACCCGCTGTTCGTCATCGTGGGGTTTGGGAAGTAAACAAAAGTCTCGACGGGAGAAGTCTGTCTCCCCGCGTGACTGGCAGCTTAAGCTCAACCCCATGGAGTTTCACGACTCGGAATGGAAAGATTGGCAGCACACACCTGCTTGGCAATAGTAAGCTCTGCTTTCTTTACCTCTCTCTCTCTCTGTGCCCTGTGCTTGGCGTTGAATGGCGTAGAGGCAGAACACCACTCAGTTGACAATTACTCTGGCTAGAGTGTAAACTGTCAGTGGTTGACTGTGTGCTTCCTAACTCCAATCAGTGCGGGTAACTGGTATTTGAACCTGGAGCTGTGGGTCGTAAGACCACCTTCCTACCACTTCCGGGTGTAGTCCAGAAAGGTAGGGCCAGCACCCTTGGGACTCCGGCAGCATTACAACCTGAGGTGGCTGTCCTGCCTGGGTGGGGTGTGTACTTAGTGGTTGAGACTCTACCATTCTATATACTGGGGCATACAGAATGGGTGGCTGTCGAAAGATGAGGTTGTGTGTGTGGTGACGGACAGGCTCCTGAAGGAGGTCTCTCATCCTATATTCTTGAGTTCGCAATAGTAAACAGCCTGGTCCCTTGCTTGCTCCTTCCGAAGTCAGAATTCAGTGAAAAGAAGGGTTTACCTCTTGGACAAAAGTACTCACGGATAAGGTAACAGAACCAGTATTTATTGTGATAATAAATACTGGGTGACTCGTACTATAACCAAGAGGAGAGTATACGGAAGTAATGCTATGCAAATAACAGATGGAGGTGACCCACTTCTAAAGCTACTTAAGATACAAAGGACATCAAAACTAAATACTATGCAACTAAACCTATCGGGTTGTCTAGAAGAGAGACTAAATCACGGGGGCCACTACCAGCAAGTAGTGATGGCTGTCGACCCAGGAGGATTGGCAACCGAAGTGTTAAGTATGGTCGTCTTTTGGTAGACAAAGAGCTTCTGGTCGCTGGTGATTGCAGAAGGTGTTGAAGCTCTGGAAGGTGGTGGCTGCAGCCACTGGTGGTAGTTGAAGAACTGGAAGTTCTTGGAGAGGACCGGGAGGGTCTAGATCAGTAGAGAGACCCACACACGAAGTGTTGAGGCGAGCTACTGGTGACAATAACTCCCAACCTCTGTCGCGCACTGCATTATATGTGGCTCAGTGACAGGTGCACACCAGGCCAGAGCGGGAGGTGTGATGTGCCTCTGCGATGTCTGCCTGGAGCAAGCATGGTGGAAGAACTACCCTCATGTGCTCGGTATATGGCCTCTGGCGCTTGGTGGCATTCTGCCATCTCCGGCAGGTGTGGTGACACTGTCTGCTAGGTGCTTCTGGGAGGCTGATGTAATACTTGGCCTCTTTGAATACTATTGGTTTCACGTGCAGGAATCGCCCGCCCGTGTTGAAATGATCCTCTGTGCACTCGTGAAACAACGTGCTGGGTTTGACCCTTCCTCTGGTTTTAATACTACGTAGTAGAGAGAAGGCAGGTCAGGAACAATCTGGAAACCAAGCAGCATCAGTGTCCCTCCACGGGATCACATCTTGTAGACATCTTGGAGTCGTTTCCTTGGGTTGACAATGCACATTAGGATGAGTCGTAGTCTATAAGTAATAGTCCAATAAGCTGCATGCGTCATCCCCCCCTCCTCCCCCATCTGTGACGGAGGCTCGTCCATCGTCGGTAAATGAGGAAAAATGGACAATAGAGCTAATCCCCCCTCTCTGGAAGGTCTATACATGTTGGAGCTGTTGTTCAAAATAATCAAAATTCCAGGTAGACTCCTTAAAGTCAAGGTGGTTGGAATCTGTATGAGTGGTCGCTGTGTGTCCTAGGGCGTCGAAAAATACGTCAGTCCAGGTAAGAAGCCAGTCACAATTCTATCTTTCTCTCGGCGTGCTGGTTCTTTCGCTCTTCCCCTCGCCCGGCCGGCCAGTGCGGCGCACTGCTAATTTGTTTGCCCCCCCCCCCCCCCATGTGGTGTGAGCTTACTGTCATGGGTGACACTGTGAACTGGATGTCCCACACGACCTCCATGATTAAACATGCCGTTACAAATTCAGCATAGACGCTGTGGATACGTAATATAAAATATATACACCAAGAACCTGAAAAAGAAAGGAACACGTGAAAACAAAGGGAAAACACTGTATGTACAAAGACTTTCTCGTGGAAGGGAGAGGGGAAAGAAAACTATTGTGTTGCTTGCGGTTGTGTATTAGGTTGGAAGAAAATCTGGCTACCTTGCTAGGGCAACTTGTGGGTCTCACCGCAAGCACAACAGTTACGTGTGACATAATAGAGGTTGCCAACCCCATACCTTCCATCACCTCGGGCTGACTAGCCACCGATTCGAGGCGAGTACACTAGAAAGAATATTATTACGGAACAAAACATGCATACGTAGTTCACCCTACATGCTAAAACGTTGCGCTCAAGACATAAAATAAAACTGGATTCATATTGCACTTATCGGTAAATTGGATTAGAGTACGAGGAAACCCTTGGTCTAGTTAAGTTTCAAAGACGCAATATGAAATAAATGGAAAATGATACCCTTGCAAAGCAATATATAGGATGAGAAAAAAATTTCCTGTTTCTAGACATCCCATAGGATTATCTCTCCACATAGAACACTTGAAAACACATAAAATATTTACTGGTGTACCTAACTACAAATACGTGAGTTTATTTATAAAACCTAAGTTATCCGTATTCTCCCCGTTGAGGGAGTTCATTTTATTTATTAATAACTATGGTGAAGTGTCTGTCTTCGTGTATTCACTAGCACTGTGGAGAGTGCCTATAGGTGATACAGTTTATTGAAGTGGGCTGTCAGTCACTTAACTTGATTATGGCGAGGTGTGGTGAGAATTAAATACGTACAGCACTGGCATCTTAGAATTGCTACGTAACTGCTAATTATGAGTATGAGTCTATCTCGTTTTACTGATTGTTTATGTACGCGTACTTTTCACACCTTTGTACCTAGCAACTTATGACTGTTGCGAAATTGTCTCGTAATTTCCATACTAGTCTTTTAGTTCATTAAGAATAGCTAAACTACTGCTAGACTCTTAAGCACTGTTCAGTTAATTTGCAGGTGTGTTAAAAATTTCTACGCTATATAGTTTTCTCTTGCATGTTATTATGTGGCAACTGATGTCTAAAATTTTTGTTCGTTGTGAAAATGATTGATATGCCCTCGGTATAATGTGTAAACTGTTTATATTATAGAGAGCTAAATTGCTGCTACTCGTACATAACAGTTTGTTCCTTCAGTGGTAAAATTTTGGTGATAGCTGACGGGTGTGTCTCTAAGTGTTAATGCACTGTACTAACCTCACTGGTTATTGTCTACTACTATCGCTAACTGAGGCATTACAAAATAGGACTACAACCAGTACTATGAGTTTCTGTTTATCACTATCACAAATTCACAGCCTCAGTTAATGGAGCAGTGATCTACTTGTTGGTTTTCTTGTTCTTCGTCGGTCTTCCCCTCCACAGCAGTTCATGATGCACTGGGTACGGCCACATGAATTGTGACGTGGGTCGCCACTGCGTTTCTTTGTACTGGCCTGGCACTACGTCTGCTTTGGCGGCATGAGGGGGAATCTCTCTTGGAGGGTCAGCACGAGGTGCTGAGGCGGTGTCTTCAGCTGAAAATGCAGAGGCAGTGTGAGAGAGTGGCAAGAGAGAGCCCTCCACCTCGACTGCTAGAGTTCCTTTACCATCGGCAGGAAGAAACTGGGCGCCGACGTGCCCGACATTGGGATTGTTGGCCAGAGGGTGGGAAGCCCCTTCAGCCTCGGTGGCACTCGTGTTGGAAAGCAGTCTCTATCCAGGTGACATCCGGGGCAGAAACAACACTTTGGCATAAAAGGCAGTGTCGTCGGCGAGGGCAAAATATATTCTCTTGGTCCTCAAGAGGTCGAGCGGGTTTCGCCGGTCTTGGTACCCTTAGGCTTGTCTAAGACGGCTTGGACTTTGAAGGTTTGTTCAACTTCTTTAGCACGTTCCACAATTCTTCGAGGGTTGTCGGTTTTGGCATAAGCAAAACATTTCGGTTGTTGGGTAGCAGCATCCTTCCAATGTAGCGTACTGAGCTAGCTTCGTCTATTTATGGGATAATGCGGCAATACATTTGTTCTTTTCTTCTGATGAAGATCTCCGCTTCACTGGCCTCCTGGATTTTGCTGTAAAATTCTGTTGTTAGCTGTGCCAATACTGCCTTTCCGGTAAAATTAGCTGCCAGGCACTTGCAAAACTGCCCAGTCGATAACGAACTCTCAACATTGATTCCACCACTCTAACGCTCTCCCAGTAAGTTGCGTGTGGGCCAGACGGACCCACTGTTTTACTGGTACGTTATGTTCACTGAGCTCCTCGCGTTCGCTCATGAAGGCTACGGTATCTTCGTGGGGTCGGCTGGCATAACTGGGAATTTGCGAACCTTCTGTACTGCTCGCCGCTGTACATCCCAATGATAAACCACACGTTTGCATGTTCACTGGCTGGTGGCCTGGATTAGGCAGGAGGTATTCTTCAGCCCTTTTGTACATTTCACAGCAATATACTAGACTGGCTCAAGCGACCCGTTCCTCCGGCCAACCAATGCAAGTGTGATGAAAGGGTTCATTACATAAAATGCAGTATACTAAGTTTACCCCTTAACCTGGGCAGGCAATCCAGCTACAAAATGTTTTTTGGTGAGCTCGGCGCATCTCACAACAAAATTCTAAGCTGTTCGTATTTCTTGCCTCGACTTCCCACTAGAGACATCTATAATGGAACTCTCTGTTACAATGGATGTACATAATGCGGTATGTTCCTAAACACTGGCAAGTGGCTAGAGTGCAATTTTCAGGGACCACTTCGGCAATGTTGCTGGCCTGTGGTTCTATCTGGTTATTCTCTGTTCCTGACATTTTGTCTGTCTTTGAGTGCCACGAGGTGTTTCACGACTCCTCGAAGTCTGGTTGCTTCTGTTCCTGCTACTCTCTTAGTTATCTGGCCATTTTGACCTGGTCCTGCTTCCTCTGATTAACAGAATTCGAGCTGACGCCCCACATCGGGCGCCAAAAAAGCACTTGACGTGTGTCGCTTAATTGTGTTAGTACAAGTGTCTTTTGGTATGGGCCCAGATCAGTAGCACACTACACTGTTCCTAGGTTACTTAACTGGACCGCGTACTGGAAACTTAACACTAACTGCGTTGACTGTCTGCTAGGCAGAAAGTCTGGTTCTACAGGTCTGGCAATATGGCGAACAGGAACACTAGCCCACTTGGGCAATGCTGACTTACGAGGGTTCTGAGCTGTCGGTTTCTGCGGAGCAGAGGTGCTGCAAGAGGGCCATTTGAACTCTGTCACCTTCCTTGTCTCGCAGGTTGTAGAGCTGATATAGTGGTCGAGTAGGTACTGACGATTCCACGGGGCCTTCCCAGCTGCCAAAATTAGGGTTAGCGTTCGCAATGCTGGTGTCACTCCCGGTATCCAGAGCCCAAATCACTGGATTGTACCCGCTGTTCATTGTGGGTTTGGGAAGTAAGCATTAGTCCCGATGGGAGAAGTCTGTCTCCCCGTGTGGCTGGCGGCTTGAGCTCGGCCCCATGAAGTTTCAAAACTCGGAACTGAAAGGTTGGCGGCACACATTTGCTTGGCAATAGTATACTCTGCCTTCTTTACCTCTCTCTGAGTCTCGTGCCTGGCGTTGAATGGCATAGAGGCAGAACAACACTCAATATCCCCTCAGTAGTGGCAAGCAGTTGACAGTTACTTTGGCTAGAGTGTAAGCTGAGAGTGCTTAGCGGTGTGCTCCCTAACTCCAATCAGTGTGGGTAACTGATACTCAAACCTGGAGCTGCGGGTCGTAAGACCACCTTCCTACCACTTCCGGGTGTAGTCCACAAAGGTAGGGCCTCCAGACCCATGCAAATACCCCTGCCAGCACCCTCGGCACTCCAGCAGCAATACAACCTGAGGTGGCTGTCCCGCCTGCATAGGGTGTGTACTTGTTGTTGAGGCTCTACTGTTCTGTACACCGGGGCAGCTGTGTGTGTGGTGACGGACAGGTTCCTGAAGGGGTCTGTCGTCGTACTCCAAGTTCACAATAGTAAACAGCCCAGTCCCTTGCTTGCTCCTTCCGAAGTCAGAATTCAGTGAGAAGAAGGGCTTACCTCCAGGAAAAAAGTACTCTCGGATAAGGTAGCAGAACTAGTATTAACTGTAACAATAAATACTGAGTGACTCGCAGGCTTAAGAAAATCCAAGGAAATTAGATTCACCTTCGCCTACTCAGTGAGTGAAACCATTATTGCTCTAGGACCGTTAAAATTAATTATATAAAAAAATGTAATTTTAAGCAATAGTGACACTGGGAAATAATTCAATGCATGACATACAAAATTCAGATTAATACACGTATTTATTTATACATTCGGAAGGACGTTGAGATGCATAGCTCTCCACAATTATAAAAAAAAGTATGCAAATGGCAGGCGAAGGCTGCCTGCATAAATATGAATATCAGGGTAAGCTAAATGTGCTAGTTACAGAGATCAGTCCTAGCCACCCGGGAGGGACGTCACGATCTCCACCTCGGATGTTAGAGGGAATGATTTCCAGGTAGCTATTCAGGCGAGGACGTAGATATACCTCTCACTGGTGGCGTGGAGATGTCTACTTGCAGCGACTGACGTATGGTTCTTCGAAGGTTTAGGAGACAGTTTCTTCGACACGTGAGCCTAGTAGCGTCTGCACTCTTAAATGGCTCAGTCCTTCTGGACTGGAGTGTCTGAGCAGCGCACTTACTCCCAGGCAGCTACTCTGGTAAAGCCGGAACGAGTGACCTAGTGGTCAGAGTCCTGAGGTACTGTCTTTGAGTCTTACGCAGACTGAATGTGCAGGACCTGTACCACTTACCTCTGCCATGCTACGAAGCCTTGCTCAGGCTGTAAGGGCAGGTAGGCAAAGCCTTGCTCGGGCTGTAAAGGCAGTTCGACAAAGCCTTGCTTAGCCTTGCTGGGGTGGGGACCTCGGCCTTACACAGGTTGGAGGACTGATGAACACTCCCATGTGTGGATCTCACACCTTATATATCTGGAATCTCTGCGTGTGGACTGTCTGAGAGGTGCAGGGATTGTTAGCCTCTCTCCACGGGGGTTGTTCTGCAGCGCCTTTTACTTATCTCCCCTTTTGGAGGCTGTTGACATTTTTTCACCTCTGCTCAAAGCTCTGACATCTGCGATGTCCTTGTAGCGGGGGTGCTGCGATCTTGTATTATCCCTTGGAACTTGTATCTCTGGCTTACTGGTGTCAATGGTTCCGTTAGAAAATAAAATCTTGAAAGAGAAATATGGGTAACCGCATGGCGGCTTTGGTGGGCAGTACAATTTCTTAATTTATTCCCAGTGTCTGTAATCACCCACTAGGCTGGGAGTGATCCTGTAGGCATGGAAATGAAATTATTGTTCTGCCGCTGTATGATTTCCCCATGAGCGTTCCTACCCTTGAGATGGGAGTAAAGTCATCCTAGATTCACAGTCAACACATATTTCATGTACCAATGAACTTTAATATACTACTCTGTTTCATGTAAGGTCACAAAATTTTGACAGTTATTATGGTATATGTTATTTTGATTATATGCTCGCAGGTCACAATGCCGGTCCAAATTTACTTTTCGACTATTTAACCAAGGGTCTCAGATTCACATTTGTGCAAGAAATTTTGACTTTCACTGTGACCTGCAAGCACATCATCAAATAGTACATGTCCACAGAACTGTCCTAATTTAATGAGCTTACATGAAACAGAGTATAAATGTTCTTTAGTGTTCATGCCAGTGTGCAGATAATGAGAACGGAATAAGCAACAGGAAATGAAACAAATGTGTTTCACTTATCACGTTTCCTGCTTCCGATGTATTATAATAAGTTCCTTCATCATTGTAGTCAACTAGCATCACTGTTTTTCTACATAGGTACCTTTATTTACATTGCTGTAATGGTCCTAAGTAATAATTAAGTACCATATTGTGACACCCAGCATTAAAGTGTTCCTTCTAAGCATTATATACTGTAAGTTTGCTTATTGGTTTTGGTCAAATGTAATGACAAGTTATAAATAAAAGGTGAATATATTTACATTCTAATGAAGTACTGTCAGTTGTTACATTATTGTACACAATATCATGTGATAAATAAATAAATATTTTTTAATTAAATTAAGTCAGTTTACTCCAAAGAATGTTTTACAAGTGTGTTGGCATTTGTGATCATAATCTACTTACACACTTCCAGCTCATTGGAACGGATAAATAAAAATAATTTACTGAGGGTTTTCATTACACAAGCAGGGTTACCAAATGTCCTATTATGTAACTTACAGTCATTTTCACCACATGTTTGTATGGGCAAGTGTCCATTGTGGTTCTTCATGTACTTCTTAGCTGATATCACATGGCATTAACAAAGTATGCTGAATCAAAGTCTTTAGTGTTTGTCACTATTTGTTGCACATCCACTTGGAGTGTTACTTCACAGAAGTATAATTATGGATGTTGCAGCATCCAGTTTTGTTAACAGTGCTCGGTGATGACGTAAGCAGAGTTGTGGTACTCTGCTACACTCGGCAGTGTCCTGTTGTTACGTTCTGTACTTAAATCCTCTGGAACATACAAAAACCCCAACACTTTTAATACAAAACTCTGTATTGAGATTTCTCCATTAATGTTCAGTACATGCAAGGGCATCTGAACTTTTATCAGGTTAGTCTGGGGCGGGGGAGGGGGGCAAGGTTATATACAGAATTGCCATCCCTGGTGCTGGATAAAGCATCTCTTCACCAAATTTAATTTTTTCAGCTATTGTGTAGTGTTTACACACACATGTCGTTTCCTTTCCACACATTTTACACAAAACTTCTGCAAGAAAAAAATATCATATAACATTATTTAGTGACCTCCAATATTATTAAACATACGTAAAGTCTGAAAATGAACAGTTATACCGTGTGACGTCTTTCATACTCTTTAATGAGATTGAGGGAGGGGCAAGGTTCCCCTCGCTTTTCCCTTTCTAACTCCCCTAGGAATGTGTGTTTACACAGACATCTTGTTACTTCAGAACAATAAATCAGGAAATTTACAACTTCTTATTGATTGCGGTAATTATGTATCTTTACTGTACTACATGTCATTTATATTCTTTGCCACAGAAATGTAGTAACCACACATACTTAGTTGTGTTTTATCTGTAGAGGCAGCTGGCCGAGTGACCAGAAAATCAGGCTCCCAGGCTGTCGGTGGATATGCAATCTCGTCATGCATAGATATATCCAGACCTGCATCAAACGTACACACAAAAATAAACATTTTCATGAACCCTACAATATCAGTCACCTGTCTAATATTATTATAAAACAAAGCAAACATGCATTAAACTTGTATGCAAGGAATTCCAATTTGTACAGTTGTAACAGATTTTATGTAAGTATTATGAAATTATTACTGTACTAATTTCCTGAATATTTGGCATGAGTTGATAAAACAAAATACTGACTTAAGTGTATTTTAGCTTCAAATAAATCAGGGCGTGTGTTGAAGTAATCTGTTGAGTAAACCAGAACCATTAACTTCACTGAATTTTTTCTTCTAAAAATGCTGTCATCATTTGGAACTGTAATTCAAAATTTTTTATTTGTTGCCATATTCAGAATTGAAAGTTTGTTTATTCACTGATGTATAATTTATTTAATTATGGTAAGGTTTGTTCCAAAATAAATTTTTTGAAAATTTAATAAATGTCTGCAGTTTCATATACTAGTGAACAGACAAGAAGTGCATGTAAACAACTCAAGGTTATAATCACAAACAATCAAATTGAAAGGCTTGATGGAAGAAGGATCTATCCCACACATTCACTGAAATGAGATTTATAACAAAATACGATAGCTTACACCATCTAGTGTGTACATTGATACGTTTGTTACTGTGGATAGGCCTGGAGGAATAACAAGTATGCACTGCCTCTCTTGGTGCAAGAAGGGTCTGTATTACAGTGGTAGCATGCATTGTTACAGAAGTGTGATACGCCCTTCTTCCACCAAGTACTTCAATTTATTTGTAACAAAAAATAAAGAAACTACTAGTGTAAAGTTACCATTTAGTTAAATGTTCTAGAAATGAAGGTGCTGTAAATACCTTGCAGTTCTTGATCTATGCTGACACGTAACACATTGAGTGTTTTCAACACCCAGAACATGATGCAGCAATTGAGAGCGGACCAGAGAAATATAGCGATGGCACCCACAAGCCTGTACACCAGCAGCTGCACGGCAAGAAACACACATTATAGTTTATCCTATGAGGATTGGGTATAAGGCACAAGGGAGACTTATTGTCTTCTTGCTAGGTGTGTATACAGTTTCTGTATCATCGACACAAATCAGTTAACTCTTGAAACAGTATGGGACTGTACATGAATTTATGTATTTCTTATTAATGAATCTAATTTCCTGGTATACATGTGTACCTTTCTTCAAAAGTGTAACATAGTTTTTCTTAGTTTTCTCAAGAATGTGAACAATTGTTTGGGATTTTCCATGGAGAAATACAGTGCGTAGTAATTACGCAAACAAATAATTATGAAGGTAACTGTCATTTCCTTTTCCTCACCATGGCAGATTTTTTTGTGGCTCCATACACCAGACCACTGTGAGAGAAGATGGATGCAGCTAGCAGACCCCAGAATCCTCCTCCCATGTGTACTGCCACAGCATCCAGCGGGTCATCAACTGCAACATGCATACAATGAATTTCATGTAAGTTTTACAAGCAATGTACACTGCCCGTAACTCGAGACTTCCTTGAATGCTTGAGATACCTGGGTCTCATTCTCAAGATGCATACATGATCACCATAGATGTTACATCCTCTCTATATCAATACACCCCACTCACCTGGACTATCTGCCATAGAATATTACCTCAAGCAAATACCCCCACACAGCAAACCTTCTACAGCATTCCTTGTTGAACTCGGCAACAACTTCAGATTTCAAGACACACATTACCTTCAGGTCAAAGTCACAGCAATGTGTACACGTATGACCCCATCCTATGCCAATCTGTTTATAGGCATGTTAGAAGAAAACTTCCTCATTCACCAACCACACTGCTGGATGTGTTTCATCGATGACATATTCATGATATGGACTTCCACTGAAGACAGCCTAATTCACTTTCTGAACAACTTAAACGCACACAGTTCACTCAAGTTCACTTGGTCATACTCCAAAATTCACACCATATTCCTGGATGTTGAACTCTTTCTCCTCAAACTGCTGTGCACACAAACCCACCAGCAGCCTCCAGTTCTTACATTTCAACAGCTACCACCCATACCATGCCAAAAAATCCATAACCTTCAGTCTCGCCACAAGAGCCAAACGTATCTGTTTCACCAACAGTGATCTCAACAAACAGTGTGAACAAATAGCCAGAGCATTCCTCGACAGGGGCTACCCCAGACACCTCGTCCACAAACAGATTCAGCAAGTCATCTCAAATACCAGAACACAAATCAAGGTCAACAACTCTGATATACCCCTGGTGGTCCCATATCATGAAGGCCTTAGTAAACTCAGAAATATTCTCCACTCTGGATACAAAATTCTGGCTTCCTCACCACAAACACAAGACCTGCTCTCCGAACCGCCGAGATTGGTCTTCAAAAGGCCATCCAACCTCTGCAACAAACTGATTCATCTAAAGCTGCTGCCCACCACAAATGCCAACAAAACTATCAGCCCCAAAGGATCTCACCCCTGCAGTAGCTCACGCTGTGGCTCCTCTGCCATCCACTAACCATCAACTTCTATCAATAGCAGACTCACTAACCGTACATACCACATCCAAGGCAACTACAGCTGTGCAACAGCAAATCTGATTTATCAGCTACAGTGCCAACACTATTGCAGAATACATTGGCCTCACACAACTTTGGCAACTCACACAAGCAGAGAATGAATGACCACAGAACAGACACCAAACAAGCCATAGCTGGAAATGTCAATAACCTACAAGATAGACCAGTTGCAGCACATGTAGCATCACACAACAAAGATTTTGATTCCTGCTACAGTACCAGAGTTGTGAGAGCCCTACCACCTTCAAGCAATAGCTCAGAACTCAGATGTTGGGAATTAGCTCACCAATTTATAACAAATTCCAGGCAGCTGCCAGGCCTCAACATAAGATAGTCACAGCTCCTAACCACACTCATCAGCTATACTGGCAATTTTTCAATTTCCCCCCCCCCCCCCCCTAGTTTCCCACCCGGCCGCTATGTTTACTATAACAGCGCCCTTCCCCCATACTGCAGTGCTTTACAACTCACCACCTGATGAAGCTGGCTTAGCCAGTGAAACCTCGCTATCGCACAACCGCGTGAAAAATGTGTCGTCCTTTGTGTGTGTGCGCCTGTCAACAAGTACGACACTGTGAGTATTTGAATTCCTATCCTTTCATATATTTTCAGACTTTAAAAAGGGTTTGCAGGTTGTGTTATTCCAATTTTTTTTTTTTTTTTTTTTGGGGATGATTCTTCAGTGAACGTAATAAAATCCACCAAATCTTGTTTCATTTAATAATTATGTGTTACGTTTTATTTTGAAATATGCAACCAAAATTATACTTGGAATTTTTCCAAGATGAGTCATTTATGTCAAATACTACACTGAAAAAATTATGTAGTAAGAAAGGTAATTGCAAGATCCAAGTGAATGTACATTTTGCAGTACTTACTTTTGAACCTCAGGACAACAAAGTGCAGTGCTATGTAGACTAGACCGGCGATCGTACCAGTGACGAAGCTGGACCACAACATCAGCTCGTCAGGTGCTCCACAAGCAGACACCTATACACAGGCACGTACAGTCATTCAGACATGGTAGGTAAAGGCTGTTCACAATAAAGTGAGCATTTTTGAAATCAACCTTAGAAAAATGTCACTGCTTCTGCCTGGCATACATTTTAACGGGCTCATTGAGTGACATTTGCCCAGTAAAGTTGGTAACAATAGAAGGAAAGTAGTTCCATATCTTAAGGTCGAATAAAAAGTGTTAGGTAACCATTTGTGATAATTTTAATTAGTTCTTGCACTTTCCGTTTCTTTTTAATGGATCAAAGTTAAAAATGAGCATATTTGTAAAATATTTACTTTTATAATAATTTCACAGGCTCATTTGACCAACACATTAATAAAGTTATGAGGCCCATGGTAATGTTAAGTTTACATATGTTGGAGCACTACACAACGTGCATACAAATAGATCTTAAGCAGGGCTTTCAAAAGAGCTCATTTTACTGTGAACAGCCTACAGGTAGGTACATCTCGGTGTCTCATCAACAGCAGGTCATTAGAAATGTAGCAAGTTGCTTACAGAAGCAGGAACAAGGAAGGAAACAATCATGGCCTATAGTAAGGAACACACCCAGCATTCGTCTGGAGTGATTTAGGAAAATTACGAAAATCCAAATTCAGGATGGTCAGACCGAGAATCAAACCCGGGTCCTCCCAAATACAAATCCACTGTGCCACCACATATGGTAACACAGTTGGTATGTATCATCACTTGCTGTCATTTTGTCCAGTTAAGACTGTGACTGTAATGTTCTTCTTACTTTAAGACTGATTGTTTATACAAAGGCTTGTTGCAGTCAAGCATACAGCTATTTCTGTTGGTACAGTAAGATTTCGTAGACTGTAGTGTTGCAGATCTCGCTCTTGATACAGGAACCCATTTGGCTTCTTTCGCAAGCATTATAACTATTCACACAAGCTAACGTTCAAACTAAACCCCTTGCAAGATGCAGGTATAGTTTCATAAATTCTACAATAAAAGCCAGGATTGGAGCTGTTTAAAAATATGGAAGCTCTAGTTTATTAAAGAAGCTGCAAACAAGATGTGCTTTTGTCCTGTTGGTTAGATGCCAAGATACCTATAACTTATATAAATAGGAGCATTGCAACACTCATGTGACATGTTACAGTAAAGGCACTAGACCTGTAAATTATCCCAACATAAAATGTTTGTTCCACGGACCATTTCCTTGCTGAAAACTTTCCTACAAAACAATTTTGTGTTAATGTCTTTAAAATTTTTAAAATTACATTTACTTAAATCTGTAGCAGTAACAAGTGCATATTCCCTTAATACATTTTAATGATTAGCACTCAAAAATTCAAACCTTTACTCTACTTTATATTGTAACTTAGGCTTGGATTTAGCAGTTTTCGCATTGTGTCTTTTGTTTCAGAGGTTATATCTAAATTTTTAGCTTGACAGTGCACAGATACATAATATGTCTCTAAACCTTCTGAACTTGTTGCAGCTACACTGTCTAGTGGTATCTAACATGAAACAGCTGAGGAGAAAAAAGGAGATTAATTTATGTGAATGACTACAGAGGTGATAACACAAAGAAAAACCATACCATATATTTCAGGAAGCGTGCTGGTCTATATCCTATGCCTTGTCGGCCTGCAAAATCCAAAATAAATTCTCCACCACCAGGTTTTGAAGAAAGAAAAATAAATCTTAATAATTTGAATATACATATTACATGTACAAATACAAACTAGATTTAATAAAAACAGTCACAGGTGTAATTAAAAAAGAAACAGCAAGTACCAAAATATAACGATCCAGTGATTTCAATATTAAAGTTTTTTTGACAGTTTCACAACAAAGTGCAACATGGGAAACTAAGTAGATATAGTACTCTCAAGTTGAAGTTTGTGCTATAAGTTCATACAACTTTATTTGACCTTAAAGTGGCTGTATAATTTGGATGATAATTTTATCATGACACTGATGTTTGCCTAGCTATGTATGTTTGTATATTGTGTATGCATGTGTCATACACTGCAGCAATGTCCGTTTTAACTTAGTTAGAATTGTGCTGTTTGTATTGTGACGAAGGACTCATGATTAAACATGTAAATGTAGCCTTTATAGTTCTCTCAGTCAGATTGTATAACAACATATGAGCTTTGAATTCAGTATTTTAATTTAGTAATGTACTGATTTTCCAGCAGGAATGTCACCAAAACTGAAACAAGTTTTGAGAAGAAAGTTTTTCTTACATAGGAAATAAATATGTTAGAATAGAGTAATATGAACACGTATACAACACATATGAACACATGTATGGTTGGTTACTTAAACATTTGCTTAAAATGTATTTTAGCTGTGACCAAAGTGATGTTACGATAACAGTGACTAGAGTGATTTTGGCAGCGTGATGGAAAATGAAGCCAACTCTGGGAGTCTATCACCAACAATCAGGAAGTTAAACTCACCATGCCAGTGAGGGCGGCGTTCAGAGTGATGGAGAAGCTCCAGGCAGGAGTGCCAAACAGCCCTAGCTTGCTGCCTGCGAGCACGAGCAGTCCTCCACCACTACCGCCCATCACAGTATTGGCGATTACAGTGGAGATGATGCCTCCATCTCCGTGGTTCACCATTGTGCCCAGGGAGCCACCATTGAATGCAAGGAAGCCGCTGAACAGCAGCAGGCCACCCACACCTACCAGCTAGTGAAGAAAACATACTGTAAACAACACTGTTCTGTTTCGTAAAATAACTAAAATGACACAAATACTCATTTGTGTTAACTATTTAAAAAATTTTTGAAGGAAAATAATAGGCTTTAGTGTGTAACCTGAATGCCCTCAATCACCTCTTGATGCTGCTGTGGAATGTTGTGCACTTAATGTGTAATTATGACTCCCGAAGGTGCAGCAGAGTACAGGTAACACAAGTGAAAATCTGGAGAAGAATTTTCTGTGAGACCAAGCAAGTTGGCACAGTGATAACACTCAACTTGGGTTCAATATGAACCCAGGTATTATTTCTGGTCTGGACATCCTCATTTTAGTTTTCTGTAGCTTCTCAACATTAAACCAGTTGAATATCAGGATGGTTCCTTGATACAGATGGCTCCTTTTCAACTCCAATTTGAGCTACTGCCTCCATCTATAATGACCTGCTGCCAATAAGACGCTAATCATTAAAAAATTGAATTGCCAATGTAACAAGTGAATGATTTAGTTAATTACTGAATGTTCCCATTAATTTAATACTTGGGTACGATAAAAATTAGTGGCCAGAGACACAAGTCACAGAGCCGTAAGGTTTCTGTTGCTGACAAGTAAAAGACAGACAAAGTTTGACAAGTGGAAACCTCTGTGTGTTATTCAGTCAAATACTGCAGTACCATGAAGTAGGGAATAATAGAGTGTAAGTGCCTCAATAATATGTTTATTAATGAAGAACAACGGGCATGGATCAAAATTGAAGTGGCATGAGGTGGGAGTGCACAACACTTTGTTCAGGGACTGCACTGAAGCATGTGGTGATGCAACATTGCCGTATTGTACAGTAACACTAATGGTGAAAGTATTTCTTGAAGGGAGGAATGTCGTTCAGGATCGACCTTGTTCAGGATGACCCCCAACGAACATCATCACAATTCAACTCTTTGCTCTTGCTGGATGTGGATCGCAGATGGACTGTGTGTGACTTAACCATGGAGGTAGGCATTTGCCACACAAAACTATTCGTCACATTCTGCATGAAATTGTTGGGTTCCACAAAGTTGCAGCACATTGGATACTCCATCAAATCACTGAGTTGCAACAATGGCATTGCTGTGTACTTGCACAGGAATGACTGAATCACTCTCAGAGAAAAGTTGAAAACTTCCATAACAGGATTGTCACTATGGATGAAACCTGGGCTCGGTCATATGAACCATGATTAAAATGACAATTCAGCGAAAGGAAGCATCCGAGATCACCTTTTCCAAAGAAAGTGCATCCTGCAAAAAATGTAAAGGTAATATTCATTGTGGTGTATGATATCCATGGTGTAATTGTGTACCATGTTGTGTCTCAAGGGCAGAAATTCAATGCAGCCTAGTATTTAACTTTTTGGAACACCACCATTCTTCAAAATTCAACCTTTAAAGATGTGAATTGGAAAAGGGGGCGAGGGGGTATATTTTCATGGAATCCTCAGTATTGATTAAAACTCGATCAGAGACTGCAGTACTTTTTGCTGCAGAAGACTACCTGTACACTGCCAAAAAAATATTTTAATACACCAGATAAAATAATTAATTCCAGTGTTGGAGGAGGGCATAGCTGCTTTTTAAAGTTCTGCATTTATTTTCTATCAGCCACACAATAAGTTGATTACAAACTTGAAATCTGGGCAAGCATATCTGTCGGAAAACATTTTTAAATTTCAACCTATACACAAAAAATTCCTATCTGTCAAACTGTCAAAGCCATGGTAAGAAAAAATGAAATAACTCTTTATTCTTTTTATGACAAAAAACAACTCTTAAATTCTAGTTAGGGGAACTGAAGGTTATATATATATATAAACTATATAAGTTTAGTTTGACTGTATTTATGAGCACATTCTAAATAAACACACACACACACACACACACACACTCTCTCTCTCTCTCTCTCTCTCTCTCTCTCTCTCTCTCTCTCTCTCTCTCTCTCTCTCTCTCTCTCTCTCTTATATATATATATATATATATATATATATATATATATATATATATATATATATATATATATATATATATATATATATATATATATATATATATATATATATATATATATATATGTTGTTGGATGTTGAAAAGTTTACATAATTAATTTTTCAATTTTTCAACATGGGCTTGAGGTGTGAGACACTGGAGTGTTGTAATTACCGGTGTGGAGTGTCCAACAAAGTGCTCGGGGCCCAGCTTGCCATCAAAGCGACCAATGCGAGGCCCCAGGAAGATGGCAGCCACAAGAGAACAGGTCCCACCAAGGAGGTGCACCGCCCCACTGCCTGCGAAATCCCTGTAGCCCAGCTGCTGGAGCCAGCCTTGCTCCGACCACACCCAGTGGGACACCATCGGGTACACGAACCCTGCAACACACACATTGCAACAATTGTATGTAGCGACTGTGTAAACTAGAGGAAAACTGGGGATGATTTGCGGAGGACAAATGTATAGTTTTGGGGAAAGCACAAAATGTAGTTTAAATTTCCTAAGTTTTAGATGATTGCTAAAACTCTTAAATAAACTTTACCTTGTTTGAAAATTGAATTTATGTATAGGAGTTGCAATCCAGTTTTACATTGCCTCTCTAAAATGTCCAAACATTGGTTTCTAGAATTTTGGAACGGTGGCCTGTAGGTGAATGGCAGAGGAGGCAATTTCTAGGTTCAACCCCTTCCCTATGAAACCTGAATATTTTCATATTATAAAATCATGGTTTATTTATTAAATTTAATAATAAGTTGTTATAACCATTTTTGGTACTTTTATCAAATATGTCACCATAAGTTAGTAACTTTTTTTTACGATTTATTAAAAGTCATATCCATAAGGTTGACGTTGCACAACTCATAAATACTGTAAATACTACAATTCCTTTTCAACTCAAAATTGCATTTTACTTACACAGTTGTCTCAATAAAAGGAATCTCGCCCCCCCTCCCCCTTTCCCAAAAAAATTAATTTCAGCATTTACCACTAAAGGTGACACTGCACTCTCAAAATCTCCATCCCAAACAAAAATCACTACCACTCGTACATAAAATACTTAATATAAATAGCTGCATTTTCTAAAGAAATACTCACCAGATATGACGGCACTGTAGGTGATGTAGGCGACATAGTTGCAGCGCTCGGCCACAGCTCCTGACATGATGGTGGCGGCCGTGGCGGCAAACACAAACTGGAAGAACCAGTGAGCCATTGTGTCGGGCTGCAGCCCCATCCCTGCCCAGTAGGTGAGCCCCAGAATGGAGTTGCCATCCCCGTATGCAATGGCGTAACCCACCAGCCAGTATGCCACTGCACTGATCACTGTGGGCAGGCAAGTTGACAATTGCAGCTCCTCTATGAGGTAGGATTTATCAAGTGACAGCATTGTTACTGAAGAGATAGTTGAAAGAATGTCTTTGCTTTTGAATTGTTATTGTGGTACATACCAAACTTCAAATTCCCTACAGAACTCTTTATCAGTTAAATCTGAAAAAAATTTTGGTGGACGCAGTTAACAGGAGCAAATTTTTTTTCCAAGGTCATGGTCAAGTGTGTCTTTGCATCATAAGGTGCTATACCAGAATATGTCAATTACACAGTTTTGCAGTTTGTGAAAAGCAAACTTAACATGTGTGTTTGGTAACAATTTTATTAATAAGAAGTTTACAGTATAATGTCTTCTGCATACTGTGCAAGTCATACCCTCAAGGGCAGGTCCAATAGTGGGCTTGAGGGGATGAACCCCTTCCCATTTCTGTTCTACACATCACCTAATCATTTTAGAAATAATTTTAGTTATTTTTTAAGTTTATGTGTTTATAATTAAAGTCGCAATATATCCACTGTAATTACTAAAGGTATTTGTTGTTGGTTTATATTTTTGTAATTCCACTTAGCCTTACCATCACTGAAATTGTAAATTTAAAGTCAGTGATAAGATGTGGGCATCTCGTAACATTGAGGTCTTGAGAGCCAATGAAGGTGAAGCGGGGTGAGTATGGAGAAGCGCTGGAATCAAAGGGAAGGGGAAACAGGAGATCCCTGATAAAACATGTCAATCAATGGCATAATCTGATTTGATTCCCAGGAGGCGAGTAGTCTAACCACTACACCACCAAGACCCCTCTGTAAATTTTGCAATTTTTCATTCTTATCTGCATTATGATTATCTGATATGCCTATGTAATATATTCACATAAACCTTTTTGTACTCATATTAAGAAGGCAGTAAATCTGTTACATCTGAACACCAGGAATTTTTTTTTTTTTTTTTTCCCCAGAATTATAGTTTTATTCTGTTATAAAACTGTAGGTACTCTTGATCTCAAGCCCCCTCTGCTCCCTTCTCGAGATTTTGTATTTGACCCTGTATAGCTGTCTCATAGATAGAGATGTGAAAAATTTGCATTATCTCTCGGTGGCAGGATAGACTCCACTGCCTTATAAACAAGTGAAAACAGTCAGTGGTTTCATTAGCATCTGTACTTTAATCAATGCCACCCATCTGCATGATCTCCTTAAAAGAAATTGGCCACTCCAATACTGAACTAATATTACTTGCTCGAAAGACCTTTGAGGTGTACCAGACATATTTCCGGCCAGTGACTGAAATTGGTCAAATGCATAGTAGACCCATCTTGCAGTTCAGTCTGTCCTTAAACTATGCGAATTTTGCAGGTCTCTACAATTAATCCTGCACCAACTTATATTATGTTTACACTATCAAAATATACTTTTGTTTTGGATGGCATGGCTTAGAATGTGTCGTTTCCCCACATTTAAGTTAGTTAAGGGCTGTAAATATTCTAACAGCAAAAGTTGGATTCTTCCTAATGCTTTTTATCAACTCCTCCAGTATCTCACCCGATTCTGCTAATCCATGTTGAGGCAACATAGTCCTTGGCATCAGCTGACTTTGGGTTGGGGGGGGGGGGATTTCCTCCGAGGAGAGTTATGTGGTAGGAAGTGATCTGCTTACCGGCTGGTTTTCCACCTCTTGTGCTACAGTACAGCATTGCAAGCAGCTACGGGAGATGTAACATCCTGATCATGGGTGATAAATCTGCTGCTCGCCACAATATCTGCACAATAGTGTCGAAGGTGGCTTACCCATGGAAGGGATATATATTTGGGACGGCAAGAGGTAATGCTGGAATGGACCAACAGCACCATATCCCCAAGGAGAAGTGTTGGTGATAACTTGCTTCCAAAAGGAGCAACAGGTTTTGGTTCTGCAGTGCTGCCACTTATTGAGAGAAAGGTGTGCCCAAGATAACTCTTCGGATTGGGCAACAGTTTCTAATTCTTGATGTATCTTGATGGGGTGGTTGGTCGGAGGTTACTTGCTTGATTCAGGTGCAGCAAGCTCAAGTTTTCTGGTGCTAATAACTGACTCGCCCGTTTGTGGTCGTCTTGGATCCATTATTTGCAAGATTTTCACAAGGAATGGAAGAGAAATATGTTTGGGTTTTGTATAATATATAATATGGTTATTCACAGAAGGGCTAAAGACAACATAGCCACCTGATTATTGTGGGTTCCTAGCCACTTCGTTACCGACTTAATGCTCCGAAATTTTGCTGTGCAAGGGGTTGTTTGACGTGTGTGAATAATGCCTTACAAAGTAAAGAGGACCACAGGCTGACAACTGATTAGACGCTGCTGAGGCGCTGACTACACTGCAGCCGTTATCGGCCTCGTGCAGTCAGTGGCTGTCTCTTCCCTCACCGTCCTGCAACCGTCACAGCGGCTACATCATTACGTCTGCAACGCGGCCAGCTGCCAATGACAGTCTCTTCATTAAGTAATCGATTTACTTAGTAATACAACACAGTACATATAAATATTGATTCACATTAAATATATAACACTACTCGCACTGATGTTATGTAACTAGTTATTGCGTCTCAGCAGGAATGACCTTTCGTGGCTTGGCTTTTTTTTTTTTCACATCTACAACTACATTTTTGGCAAATTAATTGATTAGGTATATGATTATACTGCATATGGGACAGATTGCTGACGAAACACATGCCTAACGGAAAAGATTTTGTTGGTATTGCTGTATAGTTTGAAAGAAAAATGAACTTTCCTACTGTATGTAATAAAGTACACATAACAGCAGGAAGCTAAACAGGAGTGACGATTATATTATTTTTAAGTAGTTACCCAGTAAACAAGTAATTCATTTAACCATACGTTTTCCAGAGAATGGTTTTGAATATGGTCCATGTATATACATTAAAATGAATTTGATTGATTTGCCACTGAGCACGAAGGTGTTTTATATCGCTGTGCGGTCCGTAATCGCCATACGCAGCAGATGTCTGTCCTCGCGCTCGTTGGTACGACGCGACGAGGCCGTTGGTGTCGTTCAAGTCGCTCAGGCTGTCCCTCCTCGACCCACTGATCCCATACCCGCTTCACTGTGGTTGCAATTCTTCCAACGCGAGAACCAGTTTCCGGTAGGACATGCCATAATCCCGATAGTCTACGATTCTCCTGTGGGCAAAGGCAGGAACATGTCTGGCTGTCGTGTTCGTCGACGCGGCATGCTCACTCCGTCTGTACACACGAAGGGCGAGGAAACACAATGTCGCCACCTCCAAGCGGCTCTCCGACCTCCCTTTGTACACTATACGGCTTATCAGTGTCACCACTGCCGCATGTGCTGCATCACTGCGGAGCTGAACTACTAATCGCGTCACTGTCGTACTCTGCTTTACGCTTTCCTCCCAATGTGGGGTCTTTCAGGTCCGACCTTATTGGTCTTGCAATTTTAATGACCAGCAGTTTGTTTGTCCGTGCGTTACAAAAGAAATATAATTAGTAACCGGTAACACATGTACTAATATTGAAAAACCAGTAACTGTATGTGATCTTTGAATTAATAGTGCAATGGGGGTGAATGACAAGATTTTTGGACATTCGTCCTGTTTTTTCCATGGCAGACATTTGCATCGCAATAGCCAATGTCCAAAAAACTCCATCTTGCCAGCAACTTTATATTTAGGCTTTCCTTTACATATACAAATTGGCGGAACCCTTAACATTGATTTCAAAAATCGTTCGTTGTGATAACAAAGAATCGGAATATTATACATGAAATAAAACAAAAGTTATGGCCAGGTTGATCTGATTTTCTACTCCATAAACTGTTTATTTGAAAGGGGGAGGTGCAATAAAACTTTGCATAGACATTCACTATAACTCTTCGCGCTATTCTATGTTTAACAGTTTATCGTTATACGAAACTTTTTCAACACTTGGGTTAAGGAATAATTCAATTATTTTCAACTGCCTCCTGACAAAATTCGTTGCGCTTATAAATTGCTCTTCGTTGTTGCGATGTGCTATTTCTTATTATTTGTGCTGCTTTATCCCAGCCTATGAAACGATGTGAGTGGTTAATATGGTTCGCGTGTCTGACTGTTGTAACCTTGGCCGCAGTAAACTACTGTAGCTTTTGTGCTCGTCACTTACACCGCCCACTGAACCGGTTGCTGTAATAACACAACTACTCACATTATTGCTAACGTCATCACGAATTTTCTTTTTTCCCACGAATTCTCTTATACCAGTTACGATGCAGACTATACCGATTCTGTTCATAGTTTGAACCAGTAGTTAGCAATATTTGACTTCTAATTGCAGTCTATTTGAGAAGTACTAGCATGACGCTAATTATCCAGTACCCTACGCAAACAAAACTATAATTTGCTTCTGGTTATTATACTCTTTATTTTATAAATATTTTGAGATATTATCAGTGGCTGTTGTTATCGCATTTCTGCTATAGAGTATTATCAGTTCAATTTCCTTGGGAAAGGCAGAGCTATCTTTAAGATAAACTATACTGCTTTGAAATGTTTATTTTGTTTAACATGTAGGTCTAGTGGTTTATAAGAATCCACCGTGTCGTTTCCGTAAGAGGCGATGTTACCCCACACACACACACACACACACACACACACACACACACACACACGCACGCACGCACGCACACACACACACACACACACATATATTTGGGTTCTATCGAAATAAATTTTCCAGTGTTATCACTGTGTATTTTTCCATGTATTCTAAATGTAGCATATTATAAGAAGTATTTAGGAGTCAAAATGTTACTGTGGGGTGTTATGTAACAGTAAAAATGATAGAAATATTTTCATTTTATTGCATACTATTTTTCGTCATAGTCACAAAACCACAAAGGGATATTTTTGTTGGTTTTACTGCGCGATAACGTAAATGCGTAGTGTTAATTTATATCAAAGTTTTCTTCTAAATAAGATATGAAAGTAAAATATAAATAAGTCTCACACTGGTAGTTTTACGGCCTTGGGTCAACTTCGTACTGTAATTGTTGGTTCTTGGACTTTAACGACGGAATTGCTGTCACAAGTTGCTAGATTAGTACCGTCAAAGAAAGTGGCGGTGTAAAAATATTATCTTTTACTTCCAAGCATCTCAGAAAATGTTTTATCATCTGTAGTAGGTCTTTACGGTACCACATTAAGGGTCGTGCCAACATTGGGAAAAAAGGGGGGGGGGGGTGTAAAACGTCTCTCGTCTACTTAGCCCCCTTCCCGCCCCCCTCCATCACCAATCTTCGCCAGTACAGCGAACCAACACTTCTACGCCGTGCATTGACACCGACGTTTCAAATAACATTTTGTTCTAGATGACAATAAGATAAAACGAGACTTACGTAAATAGCTCATCGTTCCAAGTAGCACTACGTACAAAGTTCGAGTACGTGCATGTTAACATCTAACGAAACTGACGAAAGTCATTAATTACGAAGGAGGGAACATGCGTGAGTTTTGAGTCGTAGTCCAGTCCTCAGTCGGCGCGGTCGCTCGGGTGCTGGGTTGAGTCCGCACATACTTTAAAAAAATTGAGCGCATAATTTTCCCATAAGTACATGTCAAAATTACAATTTTTTTACTATTTCAAAGATATACAATTAATGAAAACTAACTTCTGTACAAAAATGGGATAATTCACACTGACTGTTAGTAATCACTTTGTGTCAACAAGTTGCGGCTGATCTACTTCTCTTCTTAATTTTTAATATGGATCGGACTTCCAAACGCTGTAACACTCTTAAGGGAACACGATGCATAGTCTACTTTTCGTATGGGTGGTTATAAAACGGTGGGTGGGAAACGCCCAATCATTGCGACGACTTAATAAGAATACCTAGAGGGGTTGCTGTTAAATCTTGACGGGATTATGATGCCTGCAATGAAGATGCGAGAGAATGCAAATGCGGGAGAAATGGGAAGCACACGTCAGAATACCCACTGCAAACATCCTCGACACACAGAGGCCGGGACTCGGGTACGAGCAGGGTTAGTTTCCGGACGGGAGCAGCAATGGGCTAAGGAGTAACAAGTAGGTGGTGGCAGGACTCACACATGTCGAACACGTTCTTCATGATGATGTTGGTGGCGTTCTTGGAGCGCACCGCCCCGACCTCCAGGCACGCGAAGCCGCACTGCATCACTGCACAAACAACACACACACTCACAGGCTCTTTATCATCCATTCACAGTGTGCTCACTCTTTCTTAACATAACCTTTACAAAATCAACTCATCTATGACGTGTTTTGTTGTTCTCCAAATACGTTATGTATCACGAGCCCTATATACTTCTATTAACATGAAATAATCTTATTTTTGGTTAAACTGAATCTTTACTTATAATGCATACATAAATTATAACATTTAATTTACAATTACTAATTAATAAAAACTCTGAGAAAATAGGGCTATTGGTAACGCCTAGTAAAAAGAAGTTCTCAGGCAAAATATTATTAAACGGAATGCCACAAATGCGGTGCTTCCTCCCTTCAATATTCATTTCCTAGACCTGGCCAAGCTTTGTTTGTATGATGCGGAGGAATATCCTGAAAGTAGAACTTTAGCAGGGCTTCAAAAAATTGGGAAGTAAACGCGAATGGAGTATGCGTGAGAATCAAGCAGCACTGCAGGCATAGTGCGAGTAGTGGCAATGAAACCCTGCAAGAGCTTTACGTATCCATTTTCCTCCAGGTCGCTGTGTGTGTTAAATCTGCAGCTAAAATTTGGTGCAGGATGGTAAGCATTCTTCAGGGTGAACATTTCTCAATGTTTTTTGACGACTTAGGCTTACGAATACCATTTAAATCTTTCAATCACATATAAATATATAATTCAAAACTTTCAGAGAGCATAATTTGGTATAGTGCTGTATGTAGAGGCATCAGCATAACTCTCTGCCGTACGTCGGGACCCAAATATAAGTGCGTTTGTGGTTGATTTTATTGGAAGAAGTTATTTATGATACTGCGGGATAAAGTCTCGAAGAAGAATGATATATCCTACGACGGGAGAGATTTTCCTTATTGGGCGTGCATTCTCTGTGTACAGTGTAGATTATTAAATACAAGATGTTTTAAAACTGTATGTTGAAATTCAAAACACAGAATATATGAGATAATTCAACAAGCAAACAACTTGCGAAATGTTTGGAAGATTCATATTGCATTTTTAAATTGAAATTGAAGTTAGCAGAACAGCGCCGATGGTTCGCAACTCCACGTACATGCGCGCCTGGCAAGTTGCATACCACGTAGGCGAACGGAACTAGCATGCCATGCGAAGAACGCCTGCACATAGGACACCACAAACTCGAGGTACGTGGGTGCCACTAGTGGTTTCGTGTCAAACTGCATGAAAAATGGGATATTAGCAATTTAATATCAAAGGCTGCCAGAAGTGGTTGTAATTTATTTCTAACAACGCACGAACAGCAGTATTGGCTATTTAGCGTCTGCATGTATTTTCATGGCAGCCTATGTACAGCCGGTCGCCTCATGACACGACATTTCCGTTCGCCTTCGTGGTATGCAACTGGTTGTGCACGCGGGTACGTAAAGTTACGGACTCCCGGCACTGTTTTGCTAACTTCAATTTCGATTTAAAAATTCCAGATGAATTTTCCGATAATTTTGCTAGTAGGATTTCTTGTTTGTATTAGAACATAAATGCCGTGGTTTGAATTCACACATTTTGTTTAAAACCATCTTCTTTATACCACCATGCCTAAATGGTTAATAAACTTCCCTCATACGAGCCTTAGTTTCCGTTTCTATATACGTATTTAATGTGTACTCTAAAATTAAAAACTGCTGACACTGACGTTTTCGTAATCATTTTTAGGTATGAAAACTCCAGCACATGGCATTTAAGATAACACAAAGACGATGAGCACACTCTTATCTTTGTTACTAGGCCATGAGATGAAAGTCGTCATTGAAAGTCTCATAAATGTTCTTAGAGGTGACGATATCTGTAACGCACGTGCCTGGGCCGCCCTTAGTGCTCCCACTTTTCTATTAGTCGTACACGCAAAATACGTTCTGTGCCTGCGTGCCGCCGTGCGCGTTAACCCAGCAGCCGCAATCTGGAGGTGTTGAGGCTACTCTCCCCTGAGAAGGGTCGACGCTGTGAGTGGCGACAGAGCTCAGGCACCGTCCTGCTGGAGAGACAGTAGAGGTTGGGTAGGGCCTCAGCCGGACCACAGCTTCCTCTGGATATTAGGGTCTCAGCTGGATGTGGGAGGGGAGCGAACGACGCATCACAGTATCAGTTCGGTGCTTGGAACTAAAGGCCGTTCACGATAAAATGACCACTTTCGAAGTCAACCTTAGAAAAAAGTCACCGCCCCCTGCCTGCATTAAGTTTAACGGGTGCACTGAGTAACATGTGCCCAGTAAAGTTGGTAACGATGGAAGGAAAGTATTTCCATATATTAACGTCGAATAAAAGGTGTTAGGTAACCATTTATAATGACACGAATTATTTATTTCACTTTCTGTTATTTTTCTAATACATCGAAGTGTAAAAATTAAGCATATTTGTGAAATTTTCCTTTTCTAATAATTTCACACTTTCACTTGACCGAAGCATGAAAAAAGTGACGAGGCCCACGGCAACGTTGATTATGCATAAGGCGGAAGAATACACAACGTCCATACAAGTAGATCTTAAGCAGAGCTTTCAAAAGTGCTCATTTTACCGTGAACAGCCTATAGTCAACTGGGATGTTAGCTGATTGAGCATATCTCAATCCTTGTCCATGAGGGGACTCGTCTACATAATGCTGTAATACTCCGTTTGAAGGTCTGGTACAGCCGTTTAGCGAGTATTGCCCCAAAATGGCGACCAGGAAGCGGCTACACAGTAGTGTCGATAAAGTTGCCTTCGGCGTCTCGTGGCGATCCTAAAGTTCCTTGTAATGAATTCAGTGGTAGTTCTAAAACAGGCAACGAAGTGTGGGGCGTTATTATCTGATTGGCGGAACTCGTCTTGTTCCAAGAGGACAGGTGATTTGACGAGCCAATAACGTTTCGGCGAGACCAGCTTTACACTAGTAGATCACAGAAAATGCATATTCAAGACATTGTGTAGAAAATGTTTGATGCCTGTTATATTTTAAACTAATAATCAGGTTTAGGTATAATTTTTTAATAATGATCGTTATTTGTGAGGTTTCTTTAGGCATGCGGCTAAATATGACATCACATCTTGTGTTAAGTTATGAGTGTCGGAGATTTTCAATATTTCCGACAACTGCAAATATTAATTTCAGTGCCACTTCATGTTCATATGCTGTGATAAAATTAAGAATTAAAACATTCCCAGTTGGTTAAAGAAACTACTTTAGTATAAAAGTGCGATAGTCTTGACAACATCATGTAATAAGGAGCGTCGAAGATGTGAATCAAAGAAAATGTACATTTTTAAATTCCATAATATGTATTTTGCATTGTCAATGAAACATTAATCATTTGTCAATTTAAGTTCAGAAAAGAATTATACTAATCTCTATTTTATCCCAGACGTTCTTAGCTATTTTTGGCAGTGAAATCGTCAGGTTAACAAGAATGCATGAGTTCTTGCCATCTTAGAGTAATTAAATTAAAATAGATTGCACTGGCGCTACTTACAGCTGACAATGATGCCATTAGTCAACAGGAACACATCGTCAATGTTTTTCTTCAGGTCGTCCAACTCGCTGACAGTGGGGCTGGATACATTCATCCTGGAAACACAGGTACGCCTTAAATAAGCGTTAGTTCCGATATCCTGCGTTAAACACTACTGCACATCATTCGTCCACAGTTGTTATAATTAGTCTAAGTGTTTTAGGCTAAGTGACTTAGGCCAAGCATTTTTAGCCAACTGACTTTAGGTCAAATATGTTTAAACCAAGTGACTTTAGGCCGTGTAATTTTAATCAAAGTGACTTTAGACCAAGTGATTCTGGGCTAAATGAATCTAGACCTAGTGACTGTTTTGAAACAGTTTTAGGCCAAGTGGCACGCACCCGCCCGCTATCATGCTCTGAAATTTCTGCTGATTGTTAAGGAATCGACCAGCACGCCACCAAGCCATGCAACTACGGAAAGGATTTTTTTTTAAGGCTGATTTCAAAAGTGCTTAACTAACCATGAACTGGCTATAGAACCAGTCATCGCTGTCTCCTGCTGGCACTGAGTACTGCTATACTCTATTAGCGGTTTCTTCACACGTTCTGAATGAAACCTTTGAAAAGTAATCCTATGTAATACGTGCTTGGTTGTATCATAAATGTGCCATCTAACACAAACGCTTTTTAATCGTATTAACATAAACAAAACCTATTTTTGTTAATTAAACAATTACTTATAGTCTCACTGTAAATTATAGTATTTCATTTATAATTAATATGAATTAAAACAGGGACAAAATAGGTGTGCTGGTAATGCCTAGCAAGAAATAGTTCTTACGCAAATATACATTACACTGAGTACGCACGAATGCGGTGCGTTGTCCCTGTAGGAGAATCTGTTAAGCTATGTTTGCATGAGGTGGAGGAATATCATGGAAGTATCTCTTCAGAAGGGCTTCAGAAAAGTTGGGACTAACCACGAATGGAATAAATACATGGGCTCAATGTGCGCACAGGGTACTGGAGAATACAGAAGTGAAACAAATGGCCGCTTATTACGCGAACTCCAGCCACACATGCTACCAAAATGGCGTCACTCACCACCAACATGTCGGAATGCCATTCGCCAACCAGCGCGGGGTAACTTACTTGCCAACCGGCAGCTACACTGACAGGGAATCTTTCGTATAGGCTGTTCACGGTAAACTGAGCACTTTTGAAAGTCCTGCTTAGTATCGACTTGTATGCATGTTGTGTATTATTCCGCCCTATGTAAAATTAACATTGCCATGGGCCTCGTCACTTTAGTCAAGCGTCGGTCAAGTAAAACTGAGGAATTATTAGAAAAGTAAATATTCTAAAAATTTGCTTATTTTTATACGTCGATGCATAAAAAAACAGAAAGTGCAAGAAATAATTTAAGTTATCACAAATGGTTATCTAACACTTTTCTTTTCGACATTAAGATACGGAACTACTTTCAATCCATCCATAACAGCTTTACTAAGCGCATGCCAATTAGTGTGTCCGTTAAAATATGTGCAGATACTGACAGTGACTTTTTTCTAAGGTTGATTTGAAAAGTGCTCATTTTATCGTGAACATTCTTTACCACGCAGTACCCAGTCGGCCAACAACGTGCTTTCCCAGAGCCTCGTGCAGCCAATCAGAGAATGGTTAAGCCCACATCAAAGGAACCGCCAACGTCATTTCGTCATTATCTATAGAGACCTGCAAAATTCGCGTTATTATTTGTCATCAGGCTAAACTTCACAGTGCTGTATGTACTCGAGCCAGCTTGGTTTTCCATTGGCTGCACATCTATATGTGAAGTCACTACTCTTTTGACTGGCCTGCACGTCATTGGACTACACAATTGCGAAGTGTTCATTTACTGGCGCAGAGTTACACAAGGCGTGTGTCAGATAAAGTATGGTCCAATGACAAACTTATTGCAAAGGTGCATGTGTTTGAAGTTCAATGTGTCCTCAAATAATAACGCGAATTTTGCAGGTCTCTAATTATCTACTATGCGATATAAGTATGAAGTATAACGTCAACAGACAGAAGTACTGCACGCTACATATTGACATTCAACGTATGCGTTCACGTACTGTGATTAAAAAAATCTAAAAATCAGTTTTGCCATAAGGGTATTTATTTTTTTTCGTTGTCAGTTTATCAATGGGTTAAGTAACAGTCGTGTGTACAACATCGACGGCAAGCACCAATGTATACAAAATGAAAACAGATACAAATTTTGTTGAAGAAATTTAAAAAAAATAACGTTTATAAATATACATGTGGGGGTGTGAACATGCATGAACGGAACGATCCAGTTGAGCAATCCATGTATAAAATAAAAATGGTAGAAATACAATGAAACTTGAAATATATATATATATATATATATAATATAGCAAAAAAAAAAGATATATATATAAATTTTTTTGCTGTTTTCTGAAGTTTAAAACACAAATAAATTAAATTGTTTTTTATTATATTAAAAGCTATTAAGATAATAGATTATTATTAGTCTACGAATCTTAAAAATCAACGACGATGTACAATTTATAGTAATACTACATGTCTATAATTAAGAATTCCTAGAAACGTATGTCTTTGCAAACCCATTTTCAGTATTGGTGGTGTAGAGCGCTGAGTTCAGAGCATATTTTATTTCGTTGTAGTAGGCCTGGCACATATCCGAGTACGCTGCAGTGAAGATACAGGAGATGCTGGCAATCTTTTAGTCATAAAATATATATTAACCAGTTTTCTTTTTAATTTATATGATCGCAGGAATAAATAAACGCCTCTTCTCAGCAGTCTACTTGAAGCGAAAATTCCCCGGACCGTGCAAAGTTTACCAATTAACATTTGAATTCTCGTTGTGCCTTTGAAAATATGGCGGCGTCCGAATTCACTGCAACATACCTTCGTTCAGTAGTCCTTGATCCCTTCAGTACCCACAATTCCCCACATTCCCTCGATCCCTTCCTGACGAAGTGGGTATAAATTCGAACAACCGTCTTCGTTTCGCAGTTTGTAACACTTGATAGGAAAAAAGAATTGATCAGTTAAGCACATTTTCTTACGTCGTCTTGGTTTGTGTACGGACATCAGCAGGGAGAACCTGCTGTAGAACTGTTAGGAATAATTGGAAAACAAAACCTACAGTGAAGGGTCTGTGTTTAGGACGTCGCTCGTGCCCTTGACTAAGGGGACATTCAAGGGTGTATCCGTGCCCTTGCCGCGAATAGAGACAGTTACGATGTGACGGCACAGCCCATATGCACTTTTATAGGGCACGAAGCCAGGTATAGGCTGTTCACTGTAAAGTGAGCACTTTTGAAATATCAATGTATATATTTTTTATTTTAGCCTTAGACGTTAACTTCCGAATGCGGTGGAATATGTACACTGTGTTTATTACCTACACGGAAATATTTATTTTAAAAGGTGGTTAATGAATAAAAATGGCTGAAAGGAAAAAGTAACTAGGGCCTCAAAAGAGCTCACTTTACCGTGAACAGTCTATAAGGGCCCTTGGGTGGCGCAAAATATTCGTTTCACTGTCTTTAAACAGAAGCCATCGCAAGTGGGACACTAATCCGATTTGCGAAATTTTCATTGTTTTCGAATATGTTTAGTGGAAAGTTGCATAGTTACTAATTTGATATAGAATTTCCACCGCTAACTGAGAACTTTTGAATGTGTTTTGTAGTTTCTACTTTCTGCCTGTTATGTATCCTTCCACCTGGTAACAATGTAAACAAAATATGTAACAATAAAATAACAAATAACTGTCATGATTAGTACGAATAACAATATAAAAACATATAATTCGATTCACTTTAAATTTTCTCAACAACGGTGTCGGTTTGTAAATATTTGCCTACGCTTACGTATTTTATTTTTCTTATATTTAAATATTGACATCGTTATTCTGTGTTAAGTATGTTATTTCGAAGTTACTATATATTGTAAGCATGTGTGTGTGTTTTTGTAAATATTTACGCTTTTATTGTGACGTTATAATAATGTTATAAATACCAGGACTATATCATCTTCAACGCTCATATTAAAAAAAAACAAAAGAAATTAATTCCAGGTGTCATTAATTTAATCTTTATACTTATAGTAAGACGTTAAGACATGAAAATATTTCAAATAATTTGCTACCAACTTTACTCTTAGTATTACAGTCACTGTTCGGGTTAAAATGTATGATTTTGCAGACAGAAATATTTATTTAAAGGTGATTTAAAAAGTGCACAGTTGTACGAGAATAGTATTTACGACAGCCACGTGTACTGTACATTAGGGGATTTCCCTGGCAATTAGAGAGAGAGTGTTCGTGAACAGCTGTAATAACAGCAGAGAACCTGTTCTGCCGGGTTTTCCCAGAGCAGAATCGCGTAGGTAAAAACCCGTCGAGCTCATGTTTCCTTGTTTCTCTTCTCATGCTAATGTTTTTCCTTGTTTTTGTTCAGATTAAAACTACACCAAAGCAAACTCACATTTAAGAGTCGGTGGGAGTCATTTTACCTCCATTTACCACCAATGTTAATTTTTACTAGCAAATTGCGACAGAACTATACGCTCTTTTGAAATGCAGTTTTGTGGACACTCAAAAGGGACTTAAAACCTTCAAAATAGTATTTTTAAAAAGTCTTAATTATCATTTTAAATATTAATTTTTGCCACTTAAAATACGCAGTGTTTTCTGCACAGACATGTTATACGAGAAAAAGAGTGTTTCCCATCAACATCTAGTAAATGTTTTAAATATAACTGGGTAAATAATTTTATTTGTGATTCAATACTGCATTCACCATTGACTTAATGTTAATACTTTTTTAATTAAATTAACAAAGTCTGTTTTTAATGTATAATACTGCAAAGTACGTTTTGGACATAGGCGTGTTTTGAACTACAGAGTATTTCACGTTGTCTCGAACTTCTCTTCTCGCGTGACAGCTTGACACGTTGTGGCGAGCGACCACAGAAGCCTGTGAAATCCCGGGACGTATTCTTTACCTTGGGAAACTGATGTTTACGATTAGTTTATTTCCGAACAGAATTAAAATACTTTTATTCCTATTTATAGTTTCTAAAGAATATAAGGTTTGCTCAGTTCGTGGTAACATCTTTTGGACTTCTGGGAAAAGGTGTGTATGTTTTCAACATAATATTAGCTTAAATACTGAAATTCAGTCTTTCGCACTAACCTAAATTAACACCTGCAAACGACACGCACACACACACGTCAGTGGCCAGACCGAGATTAAAACTAGAAGCCTTGTGGTCTGAAGGCTCCTAATATTTGCTAGTTAATTTTTAATAATCCCTTATGGCGTAATCTGAATAGACAAGATGTTTTATCCTCGATCGATTTATGAATCATTGGAGAATGACTTACTGTTACTTTCTCTATAAATAATTCTACGGTTATAGACCACATCGCCGACCTCCCGTGCCGCAGTCGGTTGGTGCGCCGCCGGTCTGTGGTGCGGGAGGTTCTGGGTTCGAACCCCAGGCATGGCATGGGTGTTAGTCTAAGTTAGGTCATCAGTTACTTTGTAAGCCGTCCCTTGATAATCCTTCCGGCATAACACTGAGGGAAGTTAATAAGCCCAATCCAATAGACCACATCATCTCGTTTAACTTATCGTTAATTTTAACGCATGTCCCAAAGTGTAGAATTCGAGTAGGTACATCAATAACATTTTACTGGTTGCATTTTTGTAGTTGCAATATGTCTTGTTTGGGGTTTTTCGTTTCTGATTGTTTCCCGTTGGATAAAATCAAATTAGCTCGTAGCGAAATGTCCGTTTTTAAATAATAATATTCTGGTAGCACACCAATACGTGCCGTATACTACATTACATATATATGAGTAGAATGCCTAATCTGCCATGTCTTAGTATGAAATATACTGTACTAACAAAATTAATCACATAAGCTTATATCGTAAATGTTATGATATGTAAATTTAAAAAACAGCAGCCAAAATTCGTGCACTGTTTCAGTATTGTTAATATGATAGATTTTTTTTCAGGAGTGAACAGAATGAGAGTTTTCGCCTGTGTATATAAACTAAAAACAGTCTATCGAAACTAAATATACAGTATAGTTGAATGATGAAAAAGAGATTTCATACCAAGAAAAGATTTTGTTGAGAAGACTGTCATTTTTTTAGTCAATAAATCCATTATTTGTATCACTGTTTTATATAGTGCAAAATATCGATAGCGTGATTGTTTTTTCTGTTCGGGGATATTTATAATAAGATTATGAATAACTTTTGTGTTACAAAAAAATATGGCGAATTACAAACGGCCAAATATCAAGTTTTTCATCACTGAGAATAAAATTCCTATAATTGTTATGGCTCGGTGGCGATGCGTGCTATAATTTTATGGGCAAGCTACTGTATGAAGGGGGCAGTAGTGGTGTTGATTTCCTCAATAAAGAGGGTGAGGGGTCCGGAGAGTCTCCCCCGAAAAATTTGGATTTCAAGGTGCAAAATGGTGCAATTTAAACTTTTTTTCGTAACTAAATATAAAATACACCGCTTGTAAAAATATTAATAGTTTTTAACATAAAATTTGCCGGAGTGAAAAATATTACAGAGATACCTTCATCAAACCCGGAACCTTGTCCACTCAAAATCAATATTATTTTAATACCCATCGACAGTGAGGTATTTTCATACGGAGCAATTTTGTTTGTACAGAATTGTAGACAGGAAAAAATGATTATTCGTTTGTGTAAAGATGGAAAGCAGTCAACTCCATTTTTACCAAATTATTTAAGAGACAAAAACCAATTTGTGTGAACTTCAGAACGCTCGTGTTTTTGAACAGTAGTGCACAGATTGTTAAGGTGACAATACCTAGTTGCAGTCCACGTGTTAACATCCTTTGAAAATAATAAACATGGCCAGCAAAACAGTTTGTTTAGGCTGTTATATCCAGCTAACCTCGAGTGTTTCTGATAAACATTTTTTTTTTTGCAAATGACGTACAAAATTACCTTTCTTGCGTGTCGTGATCGTAATCACAACCTACCCTATTTTATGTCAGCCTACCCTATTTTATGATGTCACATCTTTCCTGAAAAGTGAAATCACTGCTGGAAAAATGCTTCACTCGTAATTCACACAAACACATAATCTACATGATTCTGTTGCACTCATTCTATCTACTCGGTTCTCAGTCTCACATGGTAATTTTATAATTTTTTAATTTTTATCGCGCTCGAATATGTATAACATTCTCAGCACCAGAAATAAATAAAATAAAAACAATACAAATCGTGTTGTGCGCGCGAACTTGACCACGCATAGATCTAGTTACTGTAAACTACACTACGCCAACTGCCTGCGGCCAGGCCAGCTTCGGCTACGTCCGCTTCAGTTCGGCGAAGAAAGCGCTACCATCGTAACTTCTAACACAGCTTGACGCAGCCATACGCCCCCGCCCCACCCCCCGGGTGGTCTTCCTCCCATTGCGACCGCCTACCTGCTGAAAGCATTACTTACAGCGCTTCCAAAGTCTTGGTTTTGCTAGCCAACGAGTTGTTTTCTTATAATGTACAGTATTGTTTCCCCGAGTAGAACGCGTACCGCATGAGTGAAAAGTTAGCTTAAAGTAAATGTAAGTTAGAATGTAATATTTATTTTAAATATTACATTGTTAGCAAACTGTTTGGGCAAGCACTGCTTGCCTTGCTTGCTCTAACGATACGCCACTGTTATGGCTATATTTTTATTTTCTCCAAGATCCCTCTGTCCAAATTCCAAACGCCCTACCAATGCAGAACATTTAATACACGCTATTCAAATAAAAATAATCCATTAAAATGTTTTTCGATTATACTAAAATTATATATATACTAAAGTAATATTATATTAAAAGTAATTATCTATACTAATGTAATTAAATATAGAAAAATAAAAGTTTATCTTAATATATATTGCATAACCTTTCCATAGTATATTAGTACACATTCTAATATATTTCAGAACAAATAAAAAAGAATTTGAAAACCGTTTAGATGGGAATGCTCCGTTTTGTACTATTCCCGCTAATTCGTGACTTGAGACTGCAAAACATCAAAACTGTCGCAGAAAGCAGGATCCAGGCACATCTCTTCAGCAGTCTCAGCTATTGTACATTTCATATAAGTGGTCTCAAATTTGACAGACAATATGACCAACCTACACACTATGGAAACAGTAAATGCTCTCACTCCAACAGTAGTGTATCAGCTGATGAACTGCTGCGAGATCCGTATTGTTAGGTTGGCTATTTTGACGATGTTTTTGGAAGAAAATAGTACTCGGAACTAAAAGTTGTAATTTAAAATTTTAATTATACTTACAACATGTATGGTTTAAGTTATGTTTCTAAAGCAATATTCAATTTTCTTGGCTTTTAGTAACGGGACTTTATAAACATGTTCAGCATTTATGACAGAGTATGTCGACACATACTAACAGTAAACGTTTCCAGCCAATGGCTGTCCATGTTTATGTTTCCAGCCCGGTGAAGGCAGTTAAACGAGAGCGTGTTTTCTGATCATGTTTATTATACGAATATCTTATTGGTGTTGTCGGAATATTTAATCGGTAGTTAATTATTTTTTATTTCCTTTCTTCAAACATATTTAGTTGTAGGTACCGTTGTAGTGCGTTTTGTTGAGTGAAATGTAATATTAATTGGCAAGTCGTTAAACTGCTCGTTCCACCATTTTCCTAACCGCCTTCCACAATGAAGTGACACGAATATAATTTCCGTATATTAGTTTAAGTTTGTTTGTATTAGGGATCGTGCGCAGTGTTGATTTTACTGAATGATTTTGCAAATAAATGATTTAATGCTAGTGACGAAAAAACGTGGTTTTAGTTATGTACATTCGCAAACTCGCAAGAAAACCACGTGTTCAAGAGGTCACAACAGCAAGTTTGCGTGTTTTGTAAATGTATTTGTAGAAAGTTAATATAATTATTGAAATGCACGTGGCCTGAAAAACGCCGCACTTTCTACACTTTTGTAGTGATTGAATAATATTTGTTTTGTCTACATCGTAAATAAGAGTGTAAGGTTAACTTCGATCTAAGTGTGTGCGTATAAATATTGCTGCATCTGTACGAATACGAATAGCGACGTATGTATAGCGTTTTGTATTTTCATTACAGTTATAATTGTCGAAGTTAAATAATTTAAATGTTATTTCCATACGAGCAAAATTTTCCACTGCTCCATCAAAACAATATGCAACTCAAAATGCCACACACTCGTGCCGGAATCACACAGCCCCGACCAACACAGCACGACACGACCCAAAACGCAACCACGACACATTTCAATGTGACTACTTCAATTTACGGCATGACCGACACCACACTCTCGGCATTTAACCTAACTATTTAGCAGGCGTTGATAGTCTACGTTAGTCTCGAAGGCGGTAAACAAGAAGGAAATTTGTAATACACAATGGTGATAAATTGGTATCGCGAATGCATACAAAAATAAAATTATTATTTTTGAGATTTAGGTACAGTAGTTTTCAATTTAATTTTCTTATTAACTGCGTATTTACCATTGTAGGGAAAGCTTACAATACAATTTCATTGCAATGTTATACATTCTGTGCATCGTGCCGCACGACACGATGAAGAATAGATATAATTTCTAATCCAAAATTGCTGGTCGGACGACAGAATCGGTCGGGCTTACGACAATCTATGTAGTACTTCATTAGCTGCTGGCCGTCGTGTCGTGCACGTTGGGGCTATGTGATTCCGGCATCGTAAGAACATCAAAATAATCCCATCTCATGAAAGACGATAAACTAATTCCCCCCCCCCCCCCTTCCGCTCTGCACACTTTTTCCTTTTTCCTTCGCAATAAAATAAAGATGATACCCTAATTGGGCCCACATTTCATTGCTATGAATATTAATCTGTGTTATTATTGATTGAAACTCTAACACTCTGGTTCTGGAGGGTTTCAAAATGTAAAGCTTAATGGCCATACAAACTTGTAAGTTGTATCACTTGTATTTTTTTAGAACGTATATAAAATGTGTCAAATTTGTTACGCAGGGATACTTGTTAGCAAATAAATTTAAAGGTTTTTCCTGTTTTTAAAGGGTGTATTTGAAAGTAACATAATGGCATGTAGGTTTCAACGTTGGAGTCTTTCATAAACGTTTTGAGCATTTTTGTTTTGCAAATTAAAAGCGCTCATATGTTTTTAACATACATTGTTAGGAATATTGTAAGGATAACGGAAGAATAATTCACATAAACAGGAGTTACATTGGAAAGACAACTTTTTTATATCAAGTAAATTACAACATGCTTATCAAACAAAATTCTTTCAATTTAAGCATCCAACGAAGGTGCTCCAACATCATAAAGAAGTGTCTCATGCATCAGCAGGAACTGCGACATTCCAAAAATTTTCGCTAAGGAAAATAAACTTTATGATGTCTTCAATCTTGGGTAGGTAGAGCTTCTCTTTAGTGTGTGAGTAACATGTCCGTTTGATATATTGTTGCTGTAGGTCACATCTGCTTCTCTAAAGCGCTTTGTAAAATCTCTGAAATGAAATACAGTTTTTCATTAGGTACCCGAGATCAAGCCTAGGGCTGTATTCATAATTTTGAGGAGGGATGTTGTGTGACTAAACTTCTGTGTAAATATCAACACTGAGTCAGAAATAAGTTTTTATTTGCAGCATGACAATCTGAACACATAGGTATTTGAGAAAAGTAATTAAAGTATTTTGTATGTAGACCTGGAATACTTAACATTTGAGTTACTAAATGGGAGTTATTAAATTTACTGAAATTAAGTAACATTTGCTTAAATATTATTTTGTCTACCAACATACTTTAACATCCTGAGAATTATAACCATACAAGTATCAGACTGTATAGAGTTTGTTGTCATATCATACCAAGAAGCTGAATTATGTACTTTTAATGCAATAGTAGGCGTAGTCTGTATGTAAGAATGTATACTGTCTTTGAAAAAAGGCAAGATAGGGGAGAGGCGGTATTTCGGTATTTGTGCATTCCTGGGATGGTGGGGGGATCTTGGTATTTGGTGTTTGTGGAAACCATGCTAAATTTTTATGTTTACAAGAACTTACTTCAGGTAAGTGTGACAAGATTAGTTGTCATTAATATATTTAGAGTGTATTCAAAAACAGTAAAATATCTTTTATACATTTGACAGTCAAAATACAATTTCATTTTCGTGCATCCTGGTTACGAATTTCTTGCGAGGTAAAAAAAAAAAATCAATTTATAGACTTATTACATGGGCTATTAGTCATTTACGTAAAGTATTTATAAACTAAAAAAAAAAAAATGGAATTGTTGCTAACCTGCAAATGTTTGAACAGCCCTTCACAGCTTCTAAAAGTCATTTGGGAGGAGGTACATGCAGTTTGTTTACAAAAACAGCAGTCGTATGTTCGTTTGTTTAAAAATACTGGCAGTCACATGGTGTTTGTTTGCAAACAGTATCCTTCAATGACAGTTCAGCTGTGGCAGAAGGATACATAGCCACCCAGATACCATTGGCACTACTTTCCTAGAACTGTCAAATTTGAGACCAATTATATGAAATGGACTATATACGGGAACAGCAAGGAGACAAGCTGATGTTTATAGCAATAAGATGAAAACTTCCCTCCCATACCCTTAGCTGGTGCTACACTAATCTTCAACAGCCAGCGTGCAAAATGGGCATAACAGCCACGGTGTAGTGCTTATCGTTCCGGTGAGAAAGTCACGTATTTCGGGTCAAGTCCCGGACTCTTAAGAAAAAGGCACTTTACAGGTAATCTTTCCGCTAGGACTTGTTTATGTACTTTTAGGCAAGAAAGTTTAAGAAAAATTAAATTTAAGAGGATAGTGAATATTTGATCAGTTCTGAATAAATTATTTGCTAACGTGAATTATACAAAAATTTTCCTGGGAGTCGTGTAGGTTTGAAGGTACTGGATAGGAAATGCCGTGGAATCCTAAATTTAATTGGTGAATTTTTCTTAGGGCCACTTTCTTTATTCCAAATTTTCTTAGAGGTACGTGCTTTGATTTATTCACACAGTGAATTACTCTGTCGATTCCGAATGTAAACTTTATTAACACTCTCACACACACACATACACACACACACTCTCTCTCTCTCTCTCTCTCTCTCTCTCTCTCTCTCTCTCTCTCTCTCTCTCTCTCTACTGAGAGACTGTATACCAGGGCTGTGCAGTATTTTAATCACGTGTATTTGAATTACGTATTTCAAATACTCTTTGTATTTTGTAATTTATTTCTATTAAGTCCTGTATTTCATATTTTGTATTTTAAATACATTTTTGAGGTATTTTCAATCTGTAAATACAAAATACTTTTGAAAATACTTATAAGTTATGTGCTTGTTTAAATAAGGATGAAGCTTTATAAATAACACTCATTTAATTTTGGGAGTGTCAGTTTATTAACTTTGATTACATAATATATAATATTTTAGTCTAGTAAACACTAGTGCTACCTGGTGGCCAGAGTTTCTCTGCACAAGTGTACCAAATTAATAACAGCGCTCTTCCCAACAAACTCAATTGTAATCTTTATGGCACTTAATCACGAATATGATTATCGGCTCTCAAGACCTCGAGGTTAAAGGGCCGTTACCCTCTTCCAAAGCCAACGAATGTGATTACCCAATGACAATATCTTTGGTGATCTGTGTTGACAATATGTTGTGTATTATATCCTTTCCCTACTTTGTGGCGCGTAAGTGTAGTGTTGTTTCTATGTGAGTGGGGCGTTCGTTGCTAAAACAGAATATTTGGACATGGAAAACAATATTCAACTTCCGTCTATCTTGGAGGGTAACTATTTTACTGTGAATAAGAAAATAAAACAAGGTAAAGTGGAAGCGACGTGCACGATATGCAAATCCATGAGGAATACGGACACAACGATTTGTGGATCACTTAAGAGTACAACAAACTTCAAGACTCATTTGAAGGTAAGATTAATTTTTGTGTTTGTTCATTACCTATGCCCACGCTTGATAATTTGTGAGACTTGGTAGGCCTAAGGCTCCAGTCCCCAACTTGAGCGGTCGAGCAGTCGGCAGCCTTGTCGAGCATAACCTAAAATAAATATTTCTCGAAAAGTGTTCTTTTTTTGTATCCAGACTCATTAATCAAGTAAAGAATACAGCGCAGCGACACATTTTCGTCACTCTTGGTACTTCTTTTCGTTGGGTAAAAACATTTTATTACTTCTGTTTACAACCACCATTCTACATTAATATTTTTACGACAGCTCGTTGTGAATAGCACTCGGTCTACTGCGGGCTGCCTACTGCAATGTTGGCTGTTTCCGAATTCCTAGGATCGGTCCTTTGATTCTACAATCCTCGTAGCCTTCACAAAAATGTGTCCTTCACAAAATTGTGTCCTTCACAGCCAAGGGTACTGCAGTATATTGTCCGAATTCTCAATGCGTTCTTAGCCTAGCGCTGTGCTAAAACTGTGTGTTAACATGGAGTACCACACTTGGAAGAGGGAACATGAAACGCCATCTTGGGTTGTGTTTTGCTGTATTTCTATTAATTTATTTTTTTAGTTTTCCTTTTTTCAATTAGTCCTTGTTAGTGTGTATAAAATATATTTAAAGAGTAAAGAAATTATAACTGTCTTACTGCTGCACTGTCTGTAACACGTGGAAAATAATACAGAAACTTGCACGTTTTTTCACATTCTCTTCTTTTAATTTTATTACTCTATATATTTGTTTAAATAAATTACTGTAGTTAAATATATGGTTTGAATTTCAGATAGTCCATGAAGATGTTCTTTGCGAGTATGAAATGCATAAAAACACAAGTAAACTGCAAGCAACTCTCTGAAAAGAGTCTGTGATGGCAAAAGTGATGCTCCATCAGTAAAGCTAAAACAAACAGAATTGTTGATATAAACATAAACAAAGAATCAAACAACAGCAATTCAGTAAAAATGTAATTAATTACGTTGTTCAAAGCATGAAACCATTATCAACTGTTTAAATACCAACTTCATAAAAATATGCAAAGGTAAGCCTTATATTTCTGTTTTATATGCCATATTTCCTTTAGAAAGATTGCTTTTAAAAATGTGTTTCGTGTGCCGTGCCTTCACCTAAGACAAACGTGCACTTTCTTAGAACGTAAATAATAAACTTGTGCACTTTCTTAAAACGTACAGTGACATAATTTTCTACGAACTTTGTAAATACACATTGGAATAACTATATACTACAATACGTTACAAATATTTAAAAGCATTTTTATTTAAGTTATTATTGCATAGCATACTAAAGTTATGTGTAGAGAAACTGTTTTGCATTTGTTTTAGACCTTGACAAAGGTGTTTACTATAAAAATGTGTTAACTACAGTAGATATTTGGTCTACCAAACATAGAAGTTTCCTTGAAGTAACAGCACACTGGGTATGCCTGAAAAGATTCTTTTAAATATTTTCTTTGAGCCTTTAATGCTGTATTGAAGTACTATGTCTTGTCTATTTTTCTTTCAGAGGAAGGAACAAGTGATTCTTGTGTTGAATTACCACATCATTTGAGATGTGCTGCCCACGCATTAAATCTTTTGGCCACAACAGACTTCCAGAAAGCTATAGTGGCATCAGCAACCGGAAGAATTCACCATTCAGCAATTGGGAAGTGTACAGCCATATCGAATCTGTCGAGACGACCAAAATCATCTGATGTGATTACTAATATTCTTTGCTGCAGCCTAATTTATCCGTGTCCTACAAGGTGAAATTCACTATATGATTCCATAGTTGCACAGATGAAACATCAAAATAAGTTACCCGAAGTTATTGAAAAATTAGGACTGGCTTGTAGTTTCAAGGAAGCTGAAGTAGAATATTTACAGGAGCATGTTGAAGTGATGAGGCCAGTTGTGCTGGCCCTTGACTGTCTTCAATCTGAAACAAACTGTTTTTATGGTCAGCTGCTATCAACATTATTCTCATTTAAATATAAGCTTCAGTCCGTGGCAGTGAAAAATCTGCATTATTGCGCTCAAATTTTACAGAATTTAACAGCAGCTTTAACAAAAAGATTTGACGAATTTTTCAGCCTATCTCAGACAGTAAATGAAGCCATTTTAGCATCGTGTTTCCATCCCATGTTCAAGTTGAGATGAATTCCTCGAGATCTAAATGACCAAGAGAGGAAAAGAATTCAGAACATGTGCATACTTGCTGCAAAATAGGAACAGATTGCATCCAGTGAAGAGGCTGACGCTGACACACACATTTCAGGACAGAATGAAGAAAATAAACTAGAAAATTTTACGTCTTCTCAAGCCCAAATACTGAAGTGGAAAAGCTCCACTATTGAGCTGCAAATGGTGTCTTACTTAAATAAAAAATCAATATCCATGGCAAGTCTGAATCAGTACCAAACAGTGAAGATTATTTTCATGTGCTATAACACCAGCTTATGTTCTTCAGCACCAGTTGAAAGACTGTTTTCATTCGCAGGATTCATTCTGAATCCTACAAGATCATCACTGTCAGATCACAGTTTTGAAAAGCTAATTTTTTGCAAAGGGAATGAAAAATTTATGTAAGTAAAGATGTAACAAGCTGTGTAGAGTGTTTGGTTTAAATTAGTCTTCTGCTTTTAAAATCTTTATTGTTAGGCTAGCCGCTAGTGGCCAATTTCCCGCAATTAATTTTTGTATTTTGTATTTTGTGATGTATTAAAAACCATATTTTGTATTTTGTATTTAAAATATAATTTGTCAAGTATTTTGTATTTGATATTTTAAATACAGGTTCTATTGTATTTTGTATTTCAAATACAGATTTGCAAGTATTTTGCCCAGCCCTACTGTATATCATATTACACGATCATCCGCATGACGTAATACTAATGTGTATAGTCTGCAGTGTATGTTGAAAGACGATTTTAGTACTCCGTGTACCGTCCTCTCGAAGACGAATACCATTGTGGAATGATTCTCAATGGACACTCTATCTGCAGGCGCAGTTGAACACGTTTTGTCACCGGTGTTGAAGACCGGGCCAGAATAATTCCAGTCAGGGCCCAGTTACGTTCACTGGAAGAGCGCATTGGAGATAGTGCCTTGGGAGAAAGAATTAAGTTGTTCGTGCGATATGCGAGCGCACATTCTCCTGTTGGAATAACACATGTCACTCACTCACCAACACTCACCAGGTACTAACAATAATCACGTGGAGTTAACTGGGTTAACTCGGTCACGAGATGAGGCTTACTTGATTACTAGAGGCTGGTCTGAATATTCAGAACGTTTTAAAAGTAACCCTAAACTTTTAAGATGGCAGGAGCTCAAAATGCCAACCTTGAATATTAAGTGCCTTTCTTAAATGCTATGACATAATTATGACGACGAAAATGAATACTGATTTAACTCTGTTATGTCCAGGCAAGTAAAAAAAAAACCGCTGTATTAGTCAATATTGCATTATAAAATGACCTTTATACATAGTTACATATTAGTATGAAACTGGTTCCCGGACGCTGTATGATTGGAGGAGTTAAATTTTACATTACTTGAGTGTTTCTAAATTTTAAAACTATTTCCCTAAAACACGTAAACTTAAATAGGAAGTTACCAATATAACTAGTTAGGGGCCCAGCTCATTACCTTATTTTTAGTATTGTCACGTGCCTAGAATAGTTACCATGTTACAAATTTTTGTTAGCATACAAAGACTTAAAAACAAAAGATGTGAAACTAACTCAACATTGGATATAGTTCTATCCACTAAGCCACTGCGGCCCCACTTGCAATCGCTCTATCCACTGTCTAAGCATTAATACGAAACTTTCATATAGGAAAAAAATTAATTAAAACATTAGTTTTAAGGGTAAAAGTTAATGATTGCGTAGTTTGATATAGCTGAAATTCTAACTTGACCTGTATTTGACCCTGAGGATTCGCTCTGCAAAATTTGAAGAATTTCTGTTGAGTATTAAAGACGGACAGACAGACAGAGATCGTCCTATTATATAATAGGACGCGTAGAACCACGAGTACTTAGCGAATTCATTCGAATGCGAGGTAGACTCATAAACACTAGTCCTTGTCTCCTACTGTTGTGATTAGACGGCGGGTTTTTTAGACACGCCCCTTTTAACTTCGGGCCAGTGATAAGCAGAAAGCGGTAGTGTGAGTGTGAGTGAGTGTTTAGCAGTCCTGTACAGTGGCCTCGCTTGAGATAGTGTATCAAGTGTACACAGGGTTGTCCAGCCTAGCTCGCTGTCAACTCAATTCGCAAAATACTCGGGGCTCTACTAATGAGCCTACTTTCCTCTGCATGGATGCACATAGTTTTGATGAAGTTCTTAAAAGGTTAGATAGTAGGTATGCAACACTAGTGAGACAATTACAAATTCACGCGTGTTCTACCAGGGACTTGAACACAGGACCCCTCGCACCGCAAGTTGGCGGACAACAAACTGCATTACAGAGGTAAGCTTACACTCTAAATTCGAATCAGTGGGAAACCACTGATTGTTTCAGTGAAAAAATCCCACTCATTCAATTAGTGACGTGAAATTCTTTCAGTGATTGAGTAAGTGACCGCCGACTACAGTGGAGTAAATTTTGTTTTTATTTAACGTAGCGAAATAATCACCTGAAATAAACATATTTACGACAGTTTACTATTTATATTGCGCAATTTACCGTATTTTAAAAAGTAAGGGAAGTTTTGAGGTGGCTAGGATTGAACCCACACCCGCTACCCTTCTACTTGCTAATCCCTTACCTTACGATCTGCGTTATTAATTCAACTTAAAAATTAGAGGAAAATATACGTATTATAGCTGTACCGAAATTGTGGATTTTGTATTGGTTTTTATTAGTTTATTCGTTGTTATTTTACTTGATACACGCTGTTTAGCGGTCATTTTTAAACGCTGTTTGACGGCCATCTTTACACGCTGTTTAACTGATCCATCAGTCAAAAATAAACCACTGAGTAAACAGTGAAAAAAAAAGACTACTGAATCAGTGGAAAATGTGACTGAATCAATAAGTGAAGGAAATCTGTCATTTCTTCACTGATTCATCAGTTAAATTCACTGAAGCGATTGTTGAATCTGTCAGATACGTTTGAGTGATTGAAACAGTGAAATTCTCACTGATTCAGATTTTGAGTGCAGGAGCATCAGCGTCGGCTGTAATCAGTTCAATGTACTGGTAAAGCCTGTTCACAATAAAGTGAGAACTATTGCAATCAACCTTGGAAAAATGTCACTGCCCCAGCATGCATATATTTTAACGGACGCACTGAGTGACATACGCCCAGCAAAGTTGGTAACGAAGGATGGAAAGTAGTAACATATCTTAACGTCGAATAAAAAGTGTTTGGTAACCACGTGTGATAACTTAAATTATTACTTTCCCTTTCAGCATTTTTAATGCATAGAAGTAGAAAAATGAACAGATTTTTAAAATATTTACTTTCCTAATCATTTTACAGTTTTACTTGACCGACGCATGGATAAATTGCTGAGGAATGTAGCAACGTTAATTTTATAGAAGGCGAAAAAAGACACAACGTGTCTATATTTACTTCGGGCAGTAGCCTAAAATGCCTCAACTATATATATCGTATTTTGAATAATGTACTGTTTTGCTTACATAATTCCGCGTAATTTCATATGTGCCGTCTGCTAAAACCAATCTACCCTGGGGGCGGGCAGAATTAGTCCAGAGTTGACCGAGGAGAGGATCGCGTTGACTCATTTTCTGAACGCAAGTAAACTTTAATCGTTCGGTTTTCGAACGAGCAGAGTCAAAAGGTTTCTAACCGGGTTAACCTTGTTACTTCGTAAACGCCTACTGTTATTGAACGAATGGCAGTAGAACCGATGAACAGGTGAATGTAATGGAAGTACCTACAGTGCACAGTTCAATGCTCTCTGCATAAACACAAGAAACGGAGGGACACTGAAGGCCGTGATTCAAGGTGTAGGTCCCTTAGTGTTGCTGTCTTTGACACCGTGGGGAATGTCTCTCTGCTGGTCGACGCCTCGCATCCAAACGGCCATCGTTTGCACCGAGACAGAAGCTGCCATCGTCGCTGCCCACTGAGGAGGTATGTACTGCGGTGAGGCGGGAGTAGGAGTCTGCCTAGGTGCGCCTGCGATCGCAGACCAACTTCAAAGTAAGCGGCTGCAGATGGACCTGGCTGACGCCCATGTAGCGACACTGCCTCCAATCTTTCCCTAAGATCGCTGTGCGGTCCGCTTTGGCTGCTCGTACGAAGCGACGGACTGTCGTGGCGCATAAATGAAGCAGTCTTTTACACCGCGAATTCCAAATGCATACGACAGCAAAATGGCGACGCTGGCCAGCACCACGCCAGAACGCCGTTGGCCGATCAGTTCCTGGTAATTTACTTGCCATCCCGGTAGCCGAGCCAACAAGGAAATTTTCGCAACACTTTGTAGCCAATCAGGCACTGGGCCCATGCCAGAGCCTCGCTCAACAAATCATAGAGTGGGTACGTACACATCAAACGAACCGCCACGCCATTACTTATCTATAGGGCCACCTGCTTTTCGCGAAAATATTTACGTGAAGGTTAGACTCCAATGTACTATGGCGTACGTGCAGTTTTCCTTTGTTCATTGGCCACGTGCGCACGTGTCTTTGTTGGGTTGCAGTTCCTTACTTGACTACCAATCAGAATTAGATAACTCCGACAATGAGTGGCCGTGATTCGCGGGCAGACACTTGCAAAGCGTGAAAGTTAAAATAATTCTATCACGAACGTGGATCTGAGCTCTAGTGTTTTGGAGTGCAAGTAATCCTGAAATATTTTCGTGAAAAACAGGTGGTTCTACTGATCTACTCTGTGGCCCAGGCATACTTGTGCTCCTTCCTCTGACCATCGCCACGGCGCGGCGCCAACACTTATGCACTGCTGACACTTCTCGTCCAGTGTGCTGTCCGTTTCTCTGATCTTACGTACATCCCCAATATGAACTTGCTCAAACTCCGTTATTATCCGCACAAATGATGCGTCCCTGCAGCGTTCTTGGCATGCCAACTACTTCCAACACAACTTCGGACCACAGCAAAGTGCTGGAAGCCACTCTCTCTACAGATGCGTGATTGCTGAAACGCATCTGATATTCGACAGATAATATACACTCGATTCCCGAGTCTTATTGCTGCACCCTGAAGCTTCTCAAATGCTGCCATATATCATTTACCGTGTTTAAAAACATGCAGCAACCTCGCTCAAAAAATTTTGGCCGGTTGAATAGGTTTGGCCGGGGGGGGGGGGGGGGGGAGGAGACAAAGTTTTATGGGCAACTTTCACGAATTTAAGGAGACTGTATGTTTTAGGTAGTCACACTTTGCATGAGTAACAAGATTTTTTGGCTACAAGTAAAAAAAAGTTACTCATACACGCCTATAAATACGGCCCTGATGACGTAATTGACCAAAGTTTCTACAATGAATTAGATTTATAATTCTAAACATAGAGTGGCATGAAATATATTCATTTCTTCTGTGATCTCTTCTGTAATAAAGTCATAATTTATATAAAAAATTAATAATTAAATTTCACTTCATTTTCTCAGTCGTTTCAACAGCGCTAAGTGATGACGTAACCCAGTGAATTGTACCACAAGTGCTAAGTACGAGTTTAATGAATGGAAGTATACACACACAGATATCATAATAATGTAATGCTGCATATGGGATGAGCTTGCAATAGATTTTAATGATAAATTATAGTCCCAACAGCTAGTATACTGATTAACAGTGTAGGCAATTTTTACATGTATTTTTTGCGAAGGGATACATTACCTTTCAATATTATCGCTTCCTCTTGGATATTCTGAACAAAAACGTAAGTTATACATGTTTTTATCAGAGGTTTTTCCCTCGTGTATACCATTGGCCATGCAACAGGATAAGTACATAGATTTTCTGCTGATTATTTGACCAACTACCTGAAACTTCGGATGCGTCATTGTAAAAAGCGAGGCAAGTCATGGCGTGCATGCGCCTACAAGACAAAAAAAACCTTGTAACTGAAATGAGCGTCCTGTCTGTCAGGAGTGTGTGTGACGTAAAAGTGATATTTCTTGTCAGCTATCTCTGGCGTGCTTGATGATGAGGAATACAATGTTGGCCTTAACGATATAGCGTGCCATGCGCGTTCTGCTTATTTGAGTTTCAGTTAACTTTTGACTAGGTCATCTCTGCTTTCCATTGCCTAGCAAGTCTATACTTCTTAATTTGCCCAAGACATTTTTGTCTATCGATTCTATTTCCGTATACAATTTGATTGGAGGGGATGGAGGGGATAATTTTTTGATCAAACAGTAACGCTTTATCTTATTTTATTGTTTTTATCGTTAGTATTCCAGCTGTCTGAAAATCTGAACGCATGTGCACTTTTCTATAACTTATTTTATTATGTAGATAGGGATGACGTGGCTTTTGTTTTATCCTGTAAATGTTGATATGTAGGGCCTATATTACTGAGTAATATTGATACTTTCAACATGGAGTAAGAAGTGTGTAAAACTTACATATTAACTGACTTTATTAAACAAATCGTATGACAATACAAAATTGTGTTATAAAAAGTATCTATCCCTCCCAGATATATATATATATATATATGCTACTTGAAAAATGTAACAGGATATTATTAAAATAAAAGGTATAGGATTTGAAAAGTATCAAAGTTTGTTTTCTCAATTAGCAATTACGATGTTAGCTGAATAGACCTGACGTTTTTAAGGAATACTTGCGGATACACACGTACATAATTCTTATTTATGTACTTGTATTATTAAATTACAGGAAATGCCAAAATCACAAATGGAGCAAACTTTTTACGCAACATTCACGGCAATCAGGTATTACTAGCGCTTGAAAACTGTAATATTCAACCATGCAGTTTTGTGTCAAGATGAACATCGTAATTCACGTTATTGTTCATATGATCACATTTGATCGATGTTAAAAGCTCAATAACTGAAAGTAAAATAAAGTGTACCTTGCATTTCAGTGGCCATCACGATATAACACAAGTGTATGTGCAGGCGTTATCTTTACCTCCAGTTCAGATGAACGAAGCGCTGCGGAGTACCGTCTGGCTTCAGAGTTACTATAGACTGTTCACGGTAAAGTGAGCACTTTTGAAAGCGCTCTCATTTGGAAGAATGGTCAATAAATGTATTTTATTGTAGCCTTAGACGTTAACTTCAGAATACGGTGGAATATACACATCGTGTTTATTACTTACATGACAGCATTTATTTAAAAATGGGGTTAAAGGATAAAAAAAAAACGTCTGAAAGAAAAAAGTTACTAGCACCTCAAAAATACTCACTTCACGGTGGACAGCCTATATAAAAATGATTTTTTGGGGGGAGGGGGGTAAACGGAGCGAAGAAGTTAAGTTAGCATGGTTGAAAATGCGAAAAAGTATCGTTTTCGAGATATGAACGGGAAATGCTGAGAGTATATACGCTACAAGGGTGCGACTTGTTTCATTGAATTCCTCATATAATTGTTTACCCGATGTACGACGTGCTTTGTTGTTCCTTAAATATGTCGTGTAACACGAGTATTTTATACTTGTGTTCATAAAAGTTACTTTTTTTTTCTGTTAAATTGAAATGTTATTCATATTTTATCTATAAATTGTAATGTTTCATTTGTAAATAATTTGAATAAAAACAGTGAGAAAAATGTGTGTTGGTAGCGCCTAGTAAGAAATAGTTCTTATACAAAATATTGTTACAGCTGAGTGCGCACGAATCTGGTGCGTTCTCTCTGGTGTAATCTTCTTGACTTAGTTAAGCTTAGTTTGCACAAGGCGGAGAGTATATCCTGGAAGTATAACTTTAGCAGGGCTTTAGAAAAGGCCGATGATACCGTGAATCAACTATAAAGTCCTTATCAATGTCTCTGTTTTGGTTACAGTTACTTAATCTACACTCATTATTTACACATATTAGATCTGTCTGTTGCCATCATTCCTAATGTCTTACACTCAAGCATACAGTTCAATATTCCCGCCAGTCTGTCTCACTCTTCACTGAAACGATGCTCGCAGTCCGCATACTTCACCTCCCGCTGGCCACTGTCGTCGTCGCCTCTCGTTGCTTCGCTGTATTCTCACACCTCTGGAGCTTAAGATCTTAGGCCTCCGTGAAACCACGCGCAGACGCTACATCGCCAATACTGCTGTTCGTGTGTTTGTTGGAAATATAATGCAATCTCTTCTTACGACATTTACTACTCAAGTACTAATATGTCATTGTTCATGTAGTTTGACACACGTGTACTAACAATCAACTGGTATCGGCGCCCACGTACCTCGAGTTTGTGGTGTCCTATGTGCAGGCGCTCTCAATTTGGTGCGCCAGTTCCGTTCGCCTTCGTGGTATGCAACTTGCCGTTGCGCGCAGGTACGTGAAGTTGCAAACTCCCGGCGCTGTTTGGCCCATTTCAATTTCAATTAAAATACTATTTGAATTTTCTGAGGGTTTGCTACTAGTATTTCTTCTTCATATTAGTCCATAGATGGCGTGTGGTTTGAATTTCGACATGGCGTAGGACCGACCTCGCTATGGAAGTCAACAAAAGTCAACCTTGTCCGCACGACGAGCCACACATAACTTCTGCGCGTGAATTAGCAAGTGAAGGCGGACGAACACGTCCAGCTTAATGCGAGCTGATGAGGCGCGACTGAAGGTACGGTGGACAGCTGTTCGTGCGACGTCCGACACGCATACATATTGCGTCCTTCCTTAGCTGACCCTGTCCCACCCCCCCCACCACGCCCACCACCACTGCTTTCGCGTGACGTTGCGCTTTTGTTGTTGTAATGCTCGCTTCACCAACATATTGTTCGAATGCATGCAAAGGTGAAAAGGACTTGCACGTGTAAACAAGGTTACGGTTATTATAATGTTCAACTGTCAAACCCAAAAAGGAAACATTTTAAAATTATTTTTTGGGAGTTTTTTTTAATTATAAGTCCAGTTTATTCTCATCCCTCAATACAATTTCCTTCTAATTAGAAAAAAAAGTGCTCCAATATACGCATGGAGACTATGGTCACGGCCCATGATAAAAAGCAACTATAAGTTAAGACAATAGTGACAGGAGTACAACTCCGCGACCTCTAGTTCGATTCCATAGATGCGTGTCAGTGTCACTTTTTCAAATTAATTCGAAATCAATCACGTTGCTTTCAGAATTAGGCATTAATATGACATATTAATGAGTTATGTACGACTTATGAAGTTTATAAGCAACAGAAAATAACGAGCTCGAAATTCCAATGACCAAGGTGCGGTTAATATATTTGTATTTTTTTTTTTTTCAATAATTAAGCAGAAATATTTAATTTTTGTGGTTTGACAGATTTTTTAATTCCAAAAACAAAGAGGAAACACAAAACCCCCTCCGTCCCCCCAAATTCCCGGTAACCAATTATAATGAAGTGTCATGTGTAGAATCAAGGACTCCCATACTTAGTGACTTACGATGAAATAATTGCAGAAATGCTTTTATGAAAGCATCACTAGATCATTAAATTTTCATTTATACTAAGTAACTTATAATTATTAAATGTAGATAAAACTGTGCACAGTTCGTGACCTATTTCAAGCTAAAATAGATCAAAAATACTGCAAAACACTAAACAAAGTTATTGCTAAGGTAACAAACCCTTTCTAGCACTCATTATCCCTCCCTACACAGGCGCCTATGGTAAAACTGGATTTGATTTTGAAGGTTTGAAAGTATATGTTTCAAGATCTGCTTGGGCAAGTATGGTAGTGCTATGTGTAAGGATGTGACCACTAGTACTTCAGCTTTCTTTTGTTGGGAGTTTCTGAAGTGCAATATTCTCAGTTAATATGTAAGTTGCGATGCGTTCGTGATTTAGGAAAACTGCAAGTTTCCAGTACCTGCGTTTTACAGCATGTAGCGTAGGAAAGGCTAGAATGAAGAATTTCCCAGACTAAATACTAATTAATATATGTTCACAGTGTGCTGACAGGTGACACACAGAGGTTTCACAATGATTGGCACTGAAATAACGGCTCGTTAAGCTTAGTACTGAAACACTTTCTCCTTCAACTCTCACCTATGTTTTTTTCTTCTCTGACGCAAATAATAAATTCCACAAGTACGGCTTGTGTAAAACACACTGATAGTTTGTTATAGGCTGTTCACCGTTACTCCACAACTTTTCTGAAACCCTGATAAAGTTCTACGTCCAGGATATTCCTCCACCCCATCTAAACAAAGCTTAACCAAGTATAGAAAATTACACCAAAGGGACGGCGCACCGGATTCGTGCTCACTGAATGTAGTATTATTTGGCATATAAGAACTATTTCTTTCTAGGAGTTATCAATCCATCAATTTTCTTCCTGTTTTGATTCATATTAACTATAAATTAAATAGAGTACTATAATTGATAAATAAAATAATATATGTAAAAGTTCAACTTGCGTAAAAACTTGTACAGAGGTATGAAACGCTTGTATAAAGTGACGTATTTAGGAAAGAACCAAACACTTCATATATAGGACGATCCCTCGAAGTTGTAATTAAAAAAGTTCTAAGAAACCACGAATAGACTATAACTGCTATTCGCTGCATGTCACAGAGCCAAGCATGTCTTCTCGAAGCCGCCCCGACGGGCGGGGTCGCCCCCGGATCTTCGCACGTGGATCTTCGCACTGCGTGTCGTGTTCCCTGTCACGTAACACATTATTCGACGAATTATAATTTCATTTCACTTCTTTTACGATTTGTAAAAGTACCATTCAAACATACAGTACAAGGAATACGTACAAACTGTCGCCAGAAACAAATAGGCAGCCGTCTGTGCAGTGAACACGCAGCGTTTTGTACGCGAATGTAGATAGTATTGCCTATGTGCTAGGAACTGAATCGCTGCAGACGAATCTTCGTGTGCGTTTTACACGTAAACGGTGGGTCCTGGACAGTTGCGACAAGTGGACAAATTCTGTTACTTAGGCCATGCTGTTCAATATTTCTTCATAAAAAGTTTTACATTCTTGACTGTAAAGGAGTTGCCGGGAAAAATAGGATGGCCACCCTTCTTATTCCCTGTACGGAGAAAGGTATTACTGTGAGTTTGCTCTTAAGTTGAAAATCCCATTATCATAGAATAAAGATCAGAGCATTATGGAGCAGTGGACATATACTCACAGCTGTAAGAAAGCAACACGCGCCGTGACTCATCCTGGTTTCGCCTCATGCCAACAAAGCTTAATAAGTTTAGAAAATTACAATAAAGGGGCAATGCACCGCTTTTGTGCGCACTCAGTCTAAAAACATTTTCCATGAGAACTGTTGCTTACTAGTAGAGACCTGAAAAGTTAGCTAATTCAGTGAGTGACCTGTAGGTTATAATTCACAGTCATATGATCAAACAGTCAGATCTCAGCGTCTCGTTGGTTGCTTGCGCTGCCAGGGTGGATGACATTGATTGGGCGTGCATTTATTCTTGTAAGTTTGTTATTGGCCCAGAGATCTCAAGGAGGTGTCAACGTGTGGACCAGTTGCAAAAGTGACACATACGTGCACGTTTATAATTTCTATCTTGTCCTGAAATGAATCGGCAAATTCTTCAGGGCCCTACTTACTAGGCATTACCAAAGCATCTCCCCCCCCCCCCTTGTCTTTTTTCATATTATTTATAAATAAAATGTTATAATTTATAGATAAAATAAAAGTAAAAGATTATTTTAACAAAAAATAAGGCTTTTTTATAGCCTTTTCAGTCATAGTGTTCTCTATCTTGTACGTTGCATATGAAGTGGCTTGAATGGTCTGCACTATACACAGCACAACATACCGTCCAATGAGAAAGGTTCCCTACGTGTGGGATACATCATTCACTACTGAGACTATATTTCGTAGCCTCAGCATAAACCACTGCTGCCAGTAACATAAAGCACAGACATATTTATATTGGTCCCGATGTAAGACAAAGCGGCGTCTGGATATCAGTACAGTTCCGAACAAAAGATTTGTTTGATGCATCGCCTAAAGTTGAGTGAAATGGTTACCGGAAATATTAAAAACTTATGAAACATTGCATATTTAGGAAACAATCAGGCACGTCATACATGGGGCGATTTCTCAAAGGTTTGATTTTAAAAAAAAATCTGAAGTTACTGCAAATAAACTGTGCCCTGCCATTTATACTAAGCAGTTCAGACGCGTGAGCAAAAGTTTTTGAAGTAGCTTGGTAGGGGAAGCTGTTAGTGTTAGCCTTCGCCATTTCAGGAAGCTACGATGGAGGAACATTTATCAAGCGGTAGGTTGTAACCATTCTTGGCTTGAATACCCGAGGAGCTAGCTTATATTATATTTCACACAAAATTTGTTTTAACATCATCTTAACATTTTCTTGCGGTTAAAATTTGCAATGATGCGTGTTTGTAGTTATCATCAGTATAGGCTGTTCACGGTAAAGTGAGTACTTTTTAAGGCCCTCTCAGCAGGCATTAACAACTAATAAATTTATCTTATTGCAGCGTCAGGCATTAAATTTTGAGGGTGGTGAGATATATTCACTGATTTTATTGGTCACATTGCAATGTTAATACTAAAAATCAGCAGGAAGATGGAAATTTAATGAAAGGAAAAATTTATAATGGTCTTAAAAAGTGCTCTTTTTACCGTAAACAGCCTATAATCGAAAGGAAGACAGTGTAACTCCTTGGTAGATTATTACATAACCGCCTGTCTTGCGAGTTTATAACTTTTCGAATGTGGTGAGTGTTGCCAACACTGCCAGGTGTATATTCCTAGAATACAGGGTAGTTTAGAGAAACGACACAAGTAAAGAGTTTTGTAATTAGGCTATTACAAGTTTATTAATGATCTTTCTTTGAAAAACTCATCATACTTCTACATTACAAAATGTATTGTGAAACAAGGTTGATGCACATGTTTATTTATAAAATAATTTCACGATAGTGACAGGTTTTTTAGTAGTTGGATACCTCTGTTCAGTTTCCCAAATCAATTAATACCTTTAATATTTTTGTAGCAGAACTAATGATTTAGCTGTAACTTAAACTTTGGAATCACTTTAGTCCATATGTCGTTTACCTGCTTACAGCATATTTTTCGTGATGAACCTGCACTTGAATGTTGTTGGTATTATCTACTGACAGACTAGATTTAGCATCCCCCACTATTAAGCTAACATTGCAGCATTTCCCTCTTCTTCCTCCATACCTTTTGAAACACCAAACTTCCCTCCTCCTCTCGAATGTGAACCCCAGAAAAATTACCCAAACGGACTTTCACGCCACGATAAAAACGTGTCAGCATCATGCAAATGTGCAGTTAAAAGATAAACTACACTGCAATCTGCTGCAGAAGTGAACAGATAGTCTATTCGCGCTGTCTTCACATTTTTCGAATCAAGCCTTTGAAAAATAGCTCCATTTATGACATGCAAAATAATAATCGAATAACTCAATATATTTCATTGCAGTTTTGTTACAAAAATTAACGTCGCATTGACACAAAGAATATTTTTTTTCTTCAAAAACTTTCAACAGTCATCCAAAACTTCATCGAGATCTATACACATAGGACACTCGTGTTCCGGGTTGGCTTCCTCGTCGCCGGGTCGTGCTTGCGAGTAAATGTCTTCGACTGGAGCAGTTTCCACAGGGTTTGACGGATGGCTCTGTTTGTGTGGTTCTTATAAATAATAATGATAAGCGCCGAAAGCCTGCATCTGCCTGCATGTGATGTCTGAATGTCTGCACACGATTGGTCAGCTGAAATCTCGTGGCAACTTGCTGATTGGCTGGCCGATGTCCGAATAATGTATTAATTCTTAAATACGATTAGTTCGAAGTCAATATGATGTCATATGGCTTGCACACGTGTATATTATAAGCAATTTGGGGGGGGGGGTGGAGGGGGTCAGCTGAGAGGTTTAGTTTGACAACTGCTAATGTGAAAGTTGGATCGTCTCGGCTAGCTTCTACGCCAGGTAATCCATGGCCAGTTACGTTAAAGTGGAGTGGATATAGCCCACCAATGGTTCGTTGCCATTGATTTCTTCTTCGAATGAGATTTCTCCTGTTTTACTAACGCCATCGACTTCTTCAGCTGTGATGTCTACATCACTAGCAGCATCTACTTCCACCAGTGCAGCATCATCATTTCAGATTGGTATGCTGCCATCGACTTCTTCAGCTGTGACGCCTACGAAATCTCCAATAGAGCCATCGAACACCATTGCTAGCGTCAACTGCTTCTTTAGCTCCAGCAACTACATCTCCCTCCCACAGGTCCGTCCGAGTCTTTGCCTGAACCACTACGTCGTCACCAGTGTCACTTTTGTGATGAGACATTTGCTTTCGGCTACGGTATACGGCATCATGAAAGCTTTCATTGTGCTGAGAATACCTGTCACACGTCGTATTTTGGGACAGGTTCGGAAACAGTTCAGCAGTACCAATCATTTACTTAGACATGCAAATACCTGTAAAGGTGAAGTGAATTTTTGATCAGTACCTCGCTATCAGGTTTGCTGCAAGCAAGTTTCTTGTGACTTCGGTACATGCCCTCAAAAGTGTAGTTACCTACATAACTTGCCCTGCACAGTGTGTCGGTGTAGTAAATTTCATAATATTTTCGCACAAGGAAAATACAAGTGCGAGTAGCGAGATGCACAAAAGACTGTAGTGTACAACAAAGTTGCTTAAATTGAGATGCATATATTAAATTAATTGGATTAAAAAATGCTTGTGAATAGAATTGTGTTTTATTTTATGATTACCTAATTTGTCAGACTAAAATTAAAATTTAAAAGGTACAGAAATAAAACAGATCTAACTAAAAATATTTTATAAACTGTTATTGTACTACTATTATGTACTATATGTAAATTGAACAACATTAAATTTTTTTAATAAAAAATATAGATTAAATAAATTATGCAGTTAGTCAAAGTCCCGCATCATGCATGTATGTATAATGATAATTGAAAAAGAAAAATTTAATAGGATGAAAATTACAGATTTTCCTATGCGTATTAAAAATATGAGTGAGTGTCGAGAGCTCGCCTGGTAGCTGAATTGGCAACTCGCCTGGTGTTGAAATCTAGAAATTAAGCCCCCCTATGTGTTGAAAATATAATCCAACATGGAGAGTGCCGACAGCAACACCTATACTTTACAAACATAAACCATTATGTCCCCCACCTGGTGGCTAACTCACCAGCTCGTCTGGTGGGTAATTCGTTAAAATAGCGCTGCCTAGGCGTTGAAAATGAAAACAAACGGCAAACGAAAAATAACAGGATGCTTGCATGCGATAGAATGCGTATGGGTGAGGAGATGGAGGCCTGTCAACTAATTAGCGAAGGCAAGTAGTTGTCTGATTAAATAACCAATCAAACAATAAGTATGGTGGTAGAGAAACCACTGGAAATTGAATTTTTTAAATAACGGTTTTTAAATAATATATGTTAAAATAACATTTTTTAAACAATTTTACATTTTTAAGAATTTTTTGGGATTTTTTATAATTTTTTGGCTTCAAGGTCATCCAAGGTCAAGTTTGAAGGTCAAGATCATCAAAACCTAACATGGCTGACGAGATCGACACTGGTCGACTTGGCGAGGGCTGGTTGTGTCGGGAGCTTCATCGATCCACCTGTCGTCAAACCCCGGACCTCCTACGTGTACATCTTTAAATAATATTTTTAATTTGTTCAATTTAAATCATTTCAAATTTGTTATAAATTTTTTAAGGGATTTTATAATTTTTCTGCGATTTTTTTTTTTTTTTTTTTGGGATTTTTGGATTCAAGGTCATTCAAGGTCGCGGGCACAGGATCAAGGTCATGGGTTAAGGTAATCCAGATTCGATATTTAGGTTGGGTGACATCACAATATGGCGGCCGGCCGGCCGGCTTCTGGCTCCTACTTTCCCATTCCCTTATGCCCTACTTCCCTTAATAATTCTGCTGACGACTTAATTTACCTACTGTGTTAACAAAACAGCCATGCGCGTATATCTTTGCAGTCTGAATTTTAAACAGTAAATTACTCTTTTAATTCGTTAATGACAATATTTCGCACTTATAAGTACACTAGTAACTATCAAGAAAACGAAAACAATTAATGATTATAAATGGGTGGTAATTGTTTTCTATTTTATTGAATGAGTAATCACTAGGGACAGGAAAATTTCACGAATTCATTTGAGGAGAAGCTGGATTTCAAACACGCATACGTTGTTGTTACGTTTTCTATCGAATCTCAGTTTATTGGCCACGCCCTGGAGAACTATGGGCCAATAACAGACTTGGAAGGAAGCAAGGACCGAATCCCATGTTAACTGGTCTGGGGTAACCCACCACTCGCTGTGGCAACAGCTAATGGATAGATATCTGAGTCTCGACAATACATAGGGCAGTGGAGTCCAGCTTACAGGTCGTCCAACTCGCAAAATTTTCTTTTCTCTAGTGGTTAATTCCCGTCACTATTCGCCCTGAAAGTTTTTTTTAACGAAAAATATATGTGATATATATATATATATATATCAATATTATTTTGTAGTATTAATATTATAGTAGGTTTTGTGTTTCTATTAAAATAGCAATAAGTATAGAGCTAGTGATTTTTGCGAATAAATTTGAGTACACAGTAGACTTCAATACTATAAACACGCAACAGCAGTTTGTCTATTTCCATTAGTCGCTGTCTACTTGAGGAGGTGTTTTCATATTTGACCGGGCCACTCAGAATTCGGCAACATCGGCATGGCTCATGCGTGATTCGTGTGCAGACAATTAACACGTGTCTGAAAGTAATTCAGCCAATCAAAATATGCAAACGACCCTACAGTGTTTCGAAATATAGCTTGTCTTGAAGTCTTTTCGCGAAATTACACTGCCCCTAGCAATAAGCAAGGTCAGTAGAACTTTGCGTAACGACACAAGCAAATGTGAGAGTTTTGTTGTTTGTGTTTCTCCACTGTAGTTAACTATAAAGTGTAGTTGTTCGTAGAGTATTTTGTTTTATGCGCTCGCATATTTACAATAGTTTGTTGTATTAAATATGTCAATAAGGCGGCCAGTCGTGCAAGTCTCAATATCTGTCTTTCTAAGGCCGTGCTGCAGAAGACTACAAATATTGAGCTACTTCCAAATGATATAATAGATTCACTTGACCACACCCTCCCTCCATGGCTTTCTCGCGGCTGTGCAGAGACATTTTTTTTGGTAGAGTATCTGCAAGGAAAGTTGGGAGCAATCGCCCATACTGTAGTTTACCTTGTGTATATACAGTTAGGTTTTTTTTTTTTATTATTTTTTTTTTAGTTATAGCAGTCTTTGTTTTTATTTTTATTTGTTATCATTTAATCTCGTTACCAACATGGATATCAAGACTCTGTCACACTGCCAAACAGTTGTAAAATTTCTTTAATGTTTGACGGGCTGGTGAAAAAGGGTGTTTCTGACTTCACAACACTTTCAAATAACGTACACTAATTGGAAACAAAATAAGGTTCTGAAGATAATATCAGTTAGAAGGTTTCTGCGCTTGAATGCTGTTTGAAGTGCACATTGCACGATAATATTAAGAACTGAGAGGCATTAAATTAAAATGTGCAGGAAATATCTCTGATAAAATAACCAAGCAAACGAGTGAGAATAAATTTCATTCGTTACATTTCTTCCTGTACTAGACTGCATGGAAACACAGGAGCAATCTCTCACTTTGAAAATAGTTTTACATAAAAGAATCAGACTATGTTCGCCCAGTAAAAGAATGACATACTGGCACATTTTCAAACATATTCAAGATTATTATTAATATGTAGAGACCTGCAAAATTCGCGTTATTATTTGTCATCAGGCTAAACTTCACAGTGCTGTATATACTCGAGCAGGTGTCGGTTTTCTATTGGCCGCACATCTATTTGTGAAGTAACTCCTCTTTTGGATGGACTGCACGAGATTGGACTACACAATTGCGAACTATTAATTTACTGGCGCAGAGTTACACAAGGCGTGTGTCGGATAAAGTATGGTCCAATGACAAACTTATTGCAAAGGTACATGTGTTTGACGTTGAACGTGTCCTCAAATAATAACGCGAATTTTGCAGGTCTCTATTAATATGATATAAAAATACGATAGGTGTATTTCGTCTTAAAACTTTATTGACGAATGTATTTGAAAGCAAAAATATGACAGTGTGAAAGGGCCGTAGGTTTACAGACGGAAGGAGTGGCCCGGACAATCAAGATTGGGAAGGGGGCAGGTATTAAAAAACCCATCACGGCATTCGCCTCGATTGATTTTGGGAAACCGCGGCAAACCGAAATCAAGATGACCTGACCGTTAATTAATCCCGAGTCGTCTCTAACGTAAGTGCAGACCGTTAATTAATCCCGAGTCGTCTCTAACGTAAGTGCAGTGCGTTAAAACCACACCATCTCGCTCGGTAAGACAGTTTTAATTTCATTACAGTATCAAAAAATTTTTTTTTAACGCGTTTGTTCTTTTTTTTTTTGGGGTGGGGGGGGGGGGGGAAACGCGAAATCTTAGAAGTGTTATTTGAAAGTAAAGTGAAGAAATTTGCATGTTTCTAACAAAAACTCTTCAATTTGTCGGCATAATATGCGACGTAATTTACACAAAAAATTCAGTAGCTTTGCATAATTGAATGCTAAAACAAAACTTGCCTGTTCTGGTAACGCGAAAGTTATAAAATATTTGTTTTACAGAAAATAAGAATGTCATGAATTATCTGAAGATACCTCCATACAGGCCCAAATATTCACAGAAAAGTTTTTAAATCGTAAAATACAAATCTTACATTGGATTTTTTCAATTTGTGATTAAACGCGAATTTTCGGGGGGAAATTCTGTTTTATATCATGCTTCGACATTGTTGAATATAAATATTGTTCATCTTCCGTTCTTTAATTTTAGTCGGTGGTTAGATTTATAAAGTTTATCTGTGATTTCCAAAAATATTGTATCTGGTTTTCGCTATATGCTTATGCAAATACCATGATTTTTATGTTTTTGTTGAAGATGGTTACTTGTGTTGTTTATAATTACTGTAACTTTTTGACGTTGAAATATACGCATTTACGAGCAAAGATATTTCCAAAGAGTGCTTTTAAAGAAATCTCCTTGAATTATGTAGTTATAAAAATATTTCAGCGCCAATAGTGGGGCACACTCAGTGTCGATAAGCGAAGGCACAGGATTTGCGGGTACTCACGTGCAGCAGCAAGGCAACCAGGTGTCAGAGCTTCTCCGCAAGCTGTCCGTGACTGACTGAACCCAACTGCGGTGGCGGTCGCTTGAGAAAGCACCTTGGATAGTGTGTGAGTTTGTTGGCGGCGGAGGGGGGAGGAGGGGGGGGGGAGACGACAACGAGGGACGGCACTTGGCCTTCCTCCTTTCCCTGCCGGGGGACCTCCAGGCGACCAACCACAGGTCGCGGCGTGATCACGTGGACTCTGACTTCCGCTGATCATGTCCGGTGGACGCCGCCGTCGGCCCGTCTTCGACCACCCGTGACGCACGCAAATACGAGGGGTACGTTATACCCCTCTCCAAATTTGTGACTGTGGTACCTTATTTATTTCCGCAAATTCCGCGGATTCATTCACCGACAAGCTAGACTCCGCACTGCTTTGTGTATTCGAGCCTCAGTTAAGTCGTTCATTGTCTGTGGCTCCAGTTTAAACTATATTTTACACTTTTCGAGTGATCAGGTGAAAATGTTGCAAAATGCAGGAAAGTGTAAAAAGATGAGTATGTGTAAATGGCAGGAAACTGTAAAATGAAGGGGTGTAAAATAGGGGTTCCACTGTAGCACGGGATTAGCTTCTTGTAGGTTCGTTATTGGTAAGGGGCCGCGGTGGTGTAGTGGTCAGACTACTCGCCTCCCACGTAGATGAACCCGGCTTGATTCCCAGAGGGGTCGCTCCTGGATTTTCTCATGTGTTATTGCACTTAATTGCCACAACGAATCCCGTGCAACACGTCAAGTGGTTCCAGCTGCTCGGAACGCTACACAAAGTTTTGGTTACGTTTGTGCTTGTGGTTTTTGTGTCGTCTATTTTCGAACTGGATAGTTACATTTCTTTTAATCCATTTATATAGAATGTTCACGAAAATTACCGACATACTCCTCCAAGTGATTCCTCACATAAATGTAGACAAACCGTATAGGCATACAATACATTTAGCCTTACTCGTTTCCTAAGTTATGGCACACACTCGTAAAGATGGAGATGAGTGACAGGTTTATTGCGAACAGCACGGAACCAAATTTGCTTAGTCCTCTGAAAGTACGTGTAGTTTTCCAGTAGATGATGTACCACGCCCATACAGTCGTACTCGCCTTCAATGCAACTGGATACACCTGGCTTGTAGCCAGAATTTTTTTCCGTTGCCTATTACTTATGTACAGCGACAGTATTTTCTGTTGAAGTGTATGTTAACTTACCAGTACGCTACACGAACTTTCAGAGGTGAAAGTAAATTTGGTTCCTGTCGCTCATATCCACCTTGACGGGTTTACATCCCTAGAAAATGAGTTAGGCTAAATGCCATGTGTATACTTTACGTCTATCTTTATGTGAGGAATTACTTGACGGTGTTTGTTGGTGATTTTTGTCAACATCGTGATAGTCTATTTTTTGCCTGTAATTCTTTGTTCCACATCTGTTCTGCTATGACTTACTGCTGGTTGTTGTTCGCTTGTATTTTTTGCTATTATCGTCTTGCAAGTACACTGTCCTCGCTGTTTCTGTGTCGTTCGTTTTCTAACCAGATCATTTTCTCTTGTACCATGCATGTACTTGTTTATTTATATTTTTTTATTGCATATTTGTTCCTCATTCATACACTATGTTCTTCACTTTCTTGGTTTCTTTGTTGTAGCCACTGTAGGCGATTGAAATCCAATTGAATTTCGAATTAAGTTCTACCACACCAATATCATTTAACTTCCAAAACAACACTGTGGAAACTGTGCGGTATGTTGGACGTTTAGGAGTTGGCATAAACAATGTGGGGAGATAATCCCAATTTATCCTTTTTGTAAGCGGATTTCGTAGTTATAAGCACACTTATGGTCGAAGGTTGCAATATTCGAGTGCGCCTGCTATAACTGGTAGTTTATTGTTGCTTTATCTTTGCTTTATAATTGTTTTTATTATTTAATCTTCATTCGGCCTCAGAGTACAAGTCGGAATTATTCTTCGCCTTTCAGCTATGTCCGAGATAAGTTTGGCACTACTTGAAGCAAACATCCAGTAGCCTTCACGATCAATTTTATCCATCTGGAACTGAACAATTACAAATCGCATGGTTAAACGAAACACACAATTTTCAAGATTAATTCGGTGACACTGGGGCAAGAAGCTAGCAATGAGTAATTTATTGAATTCTTGAAATGTATCATCAATATCCCTAGAATGGTTGCAAACGTATTTGATTATGAATAAACATAGTGTGTTTAATTAAATATATATCTACTTGATATTATGAATTGTTATAATTTTTTAATATAGATTTCGAGTGTTCGTTACATTAGTAAAGTGTGGAGTATGATTACAGTCCTAGGCCTATTTATACCTTTATAAGATAACCAGAAACATTTTCATGTGTAGTACAAATGAAAAAAAAAACTTCTTTTCTGTGTTTGCGAAAGCCAGACAGTAGAGGTTAATAATTTTTTTAGGCCCATAAATATTTTAATGGCTATATATTTGAGCTTACTGAGCGAATACTCTTTGTAAACTTGGTTTGATTAAAAATATGTTAAATAATTTCTTAAATATATTTTGATCCCCAAATTTGTGCTTCCAAAATTTGTTTTCTAAATTTTTTCAAGAATTTGCATTGAGGTTTTCAAATATTGGATAGTGCTAGGTGACAGTTGATACAACTTTACAGTAATGAATGAATGCGTATTTTTACTGTACAATAATATGAAAAGATCACAGATGTAGTTTTCTCGGAAGTCTCAGCATGTTAGCTGGACATGCACTGAGATAAACAAAAGTCTGTCGGCGTGTTTGTGAGCAGCCCTCTCGCAGTTCGACGTTTTGATTTGTGTGCCGAACATTTCTGTTCCACTTGAGCGACATACCCCTAGGCTCATGCCGTGAACCTAGCTCATTTTGCTTGTGAAGAAATAATAACTCGCATTCCTTGTCCCGAGGCAATCACGCAACTCACATCCGTCTCTCGACTCGACAGCTACAGTCGTATATTTGCTACACACACTGGAAGGGAGAAAAAAAGTGGCAACGTATTAGTTTTCCAGTCAAGTTGCAGGGTAGCAGCAAACTAAATTGTTCTAGTGACTCAGTATTATGTTACTATCTTTGAATTCGAACGGCAATAGTAATGCAGGATATCTGTGAGTATATAAATTGACTATATCAATTTATGAAAATAAGCCTAAGTGAAAAAAAAAACTAAAAACCAGACAAATCCCAGACAATTAATGACCAAAATAGATAGGAATTGTTGTAGATAAATGGGTTTTTTGAAATTGGGTTTTTACTCGTATCACTTTTACTACGCGTTAATTCTCTGTGCTGTTTGGTCAAACCCTGACCAGAAAACAATATTTTCCTGATTTGCATTCATTGTGGTTATTGGTCATCCATTTTCTTATCCAGTTTGTTGCCTTTCGCTCACTGGTTCATTTCCTATCGATTGCGAACTTCTTCTATAGTCCCTAGTTATTTGTTGTTCATTATCTGGGATTTTTCTCATTTTTTATTTCTTTGTTTTGTCCTTCGGCTTATTTTCGTAAATGAATACAGTCCACTTAAATACTTACAAAATATTATGTTAGTTTATTGCACTTCTAGTAAATTTAAATACTGTCGAAGTTTTTCTGATGAACGAACTATCTTCTCTGCTGCAGAAATGACTATCAATATTGTTGTAAAACATTCATAGGCAGAAACAAAGTTGACAGTTCTGTTGGTATCTCTTTTAAGGCAGAATATGAATAGTCTAGACGGTTTATGGGGACAGGAATTGTTCTTACTATCTGAATCAGTGAGAATTTCAATGTTTCAATCAGTCAAACGTATCTGACTGACACAACAGTCACTTCAGTGAATTTAACTAATGAACCAGTGAAAAAAATGCCATATTTCCTTCACTGATTGATTCAGTGACATTTCCCACTAATTATTCAGTCATTTTTTCCACTGTTTTCTCAGTGGTTTATTTTTTGACTGATGGACCAGTGAAACATCTGAGCAACTTGTTCCGTCTCTAATTATTTTTGACTGATGTATCAGTGAAACTGCGTGTAAAAATGGCCGTCTAATATCGTTTAAAAATGGCCGTTAATTAACGTGTATCAAATGAAGTAACAACGAATAAATGAATAAAACTAATACAAAATACTTTCTAAAATATGATTCGTCCTTCAAAACACCATTTTACGAGGTGATATGAACACACAGCCTTTCATTCCGTTTTTACGTCTTTCATTTCAATTCCATGTAATCGTCACAACTTTCTGTTTGAAGGTTTAAAATGCATTTAATGTGGTGAAGAGAGTGCACTCGTATATACTATTCGTTTGAACAAACCTAACTAAACCAATCAAGCCAAACACGAAAAGTATGAGCATACAACTTCAAACTAGTACACGATTTCGCAGTGTAAGTATAAGACATATATTTTCCTCCTTGTAATTACAACTTGGCGTGGTAGCTCAGATGGCAGGACAACTGCCAAAAGTCGAAGTGAGAGAGAGTTCAATCCCGGCTACTTCTTTTAATTACTGTAAATTGCACTATATAAATAATAAACTACCGTAAATATCTTTATTTGACGTGATTATTTGCCTACATTCAATAAAAGCAATATTTAATTCGCCACTGCAATCGGCCGTCCCTTATTCAGTCAGTGAAATTAATTCACGTCACTAATTCAGTGAAATATTTCCACTGAAACAATCAACGGTTTTCCAATGATTCTAAACGGAGCCATTTTCAATGATTCTAGTAGTTGAATTTCACTGCGAATCTGTGGTTTCCCATTGATTAGAATTTAGAGTGTAGACTTGTCAAGTTTTATGGAAAATAAATTAAAATATTAAATCAGGTAAAAAGTATTGAATGGCAATAATTATTTCAACAAATAGAAGAATTACTTTAGGAAAGTGTTAAAATTGTTTAATGAAGATACTATTTCTTTAACTTGTCAAACGAGTACGTTTCTGACGGCGGCTTTGCCCGCGCATACTGTGCCAAGCAGCTACTAATTTCCTTTAACGAAGGACCTATTTGTACACCACATTAGTGGTTCTGCCATCAAATGCTATGATTATGAAGTTACTGAAGGCTATTCGCGGTAAAGTGAGCACTTTTTAAAGCCCTGCTTAAGATCTACTTCTATAGGCCTACACGTGTATTTTTTCACCTTATGTAAAATTAACATTGCCATGAGCCTCATCACTTTATTCATGTGTTGGTCAAGTGAAACTATGAAATTATTAACAAAATATATATTTTAATTATCTGCTCATTTTTGCCCTTAGATGCATTAAAAAACACAAAGCGAAATAAATAATTTTAAGTTATCACAAATGGTTACCTAACACTTCTTATTCCACGTTAAGACATGGAACTACTTTTCATCCATCGTTACCAACTTTACTGGGCGAATGCCACTCAGTGCGTCCATTAAAATATGGGCACACAAGGACAGTGACATTTTTCTAAGGTTAATTTCTAAAGTGCTCACTTTATCGCGAACATCTTTTAGGTGAGCTTACTCTGGGACAGGCCACGTAGTGCTGCCCACGTGAGAAGCTGTCATCCCTCAGCTCAAATTTACCCGTGCCACTTTTAGTGACTGTAGCTGGGTGAGTAAGTGAGTGAAGAGATTTGAGCGGCTCTTAACATCGAGGTCTTGAGAGCCGACGAGGGTGAAAAGAGGTGCGTATGGAGCATCGCCGGAATGCAAGGGTGGAGGAAACGGGAGGGAGATCCCCGAGAAAACCCGTCGACCAGTGACATCGTCCGGCACGATTCGCACATGCGGAAGCCCGGGAGCGGCCCCGCCCGGAATCGAACCCGTTTCGTCTAGGTGGGAGGCGAGCAGTCTAACCACTATACCACAGCGGCTCCTCCTTCACTTGGAGCCTAGTGCAAATACAACTTTTTGGCATGTTTAAGTTTCGCATTAACAGATACGCCATGAGAGTAGCTATGGGTTTAATCAACTGCATCATACATTTTATATCTGTATCCATAGTAATGTACTCCGTTTATACCATTTCGAACAACTCAAAATATGCTAATGATTGTTTTATATTTTTGTATTATTAACGTTAACCAATCGTCCTAACATCTTCTACGACAGTGTAATTTTAACTAATTTCTTTTTTCACTTTAAAACTATAGACTGAAATAGGATAAAATGTGTTTTTTTTTTTTTTTGTCTTCTCAGCGTTTCCGTTATTAACCCTACTGGAATATGTGCTAGTTAGGTTAAAAATTACTTTTGTGAACGAAAGTTCTGATTTCCTGGAAAACCAAACATAAACAAACTTCCTTGTCATTGTCATAACACGTGGTTTTGACAGTTCTCTCGATGGTTTGCAAGTTTTTCGTTCTGACGTATATGTTTGCAAGAAAACAATTAGATGTTGCAACACGAAGATTGGTTACTGTTCAGCTGGCATATATCACAATTCACTCTTCATCCAAAATGACACGAAATTATTAACCGCGGAATAAAATGTGATTTATGCACAGAATCTCTTTAGCACGGACGTGGACAACATGCATTCCAGTCATTCATTTCCAAACAATCGTATAATTCAGTGCCTCAAACTTATGTACAAAGGTCTCTAAGAATGTAAGAAAATGGAGATTGTACTCAGCTAACCTATAAAAACACATTGAAAATGCACCTGGAATCAGTGATTTTTGCATTTTTCATTAATAAACCTGCACCTTAACCATTTCACTTACAAAAATAAATTATGTTTATAAATTATATATTTCAATATATCAATTCGTTTGAGTTAATTTTTCAGTTGACAGAATATTTGTATGGTTCACAAAAAATTTGACTGTTTGAACTCAGACATTACTTTCAACTGGCTGATAAGGTAACAACACCATTTGCGCTATTTGTGTAACACTATTAATAGTTATTTCTCGCAAATACAGACACACACACCATCTCTCTCTCTCTCTCTCTTTCTCTCTCTCTCTCTCCTCTCTCTCTCTCTCCCTCTCTCTCTCTCTCTCATTTATACATAATAAAACGAATGAGTTACCTATATGTAAATTAATTCTCATATACAATATTTATATCAATTAAAATACATAGAAAATAACATTCGTCTGAAGCGGTTTGACCTTAGTATAGAAGTAAGTATTCGAAACTGTGAAGATAATAAAGGATTTTCACTGAAACACTTGTATTGAAAATATTACTAATAAATCTCTTAATATATTAGTGATTTTTCAACAGTTATGGATTATTATTGGCTGGCTTTCAACATTTTCATAGGAACAATAATATTTTACTATTATGTGAAGTATTACTGTTACGTGTAATAAACAAATAGAAATCAAACAAAATATATCCAGTGTCCACGCATTAAAACGTTAGACTTTAATATGGCGTAATGAAAACGAAATACTTTACGTAAGCCTACATGTCTGCCAACATTTCTGGGAATATTCCAGTTAGTAAGTCAGAGAAAGAGACTTCTTTTCAGAGACAGATTTTAGAAGTGCTCAGTCTCGATCCAGCTATAACTTATCCACTATTCATAATATAATAATTACTACTGTTGAGCCACCCTTACGAGGTAGCAGAAAAGATGAGTAGTGCATACCTGTTAGGAAAATCCCACCATTACGGAAAAATACAGACTTTGATATTATATTATATTAGTAACAAAAGCAACGCTAAAAATATATTAAGCTTTTCAAACACCATATTATTATGGGTTCGCATATTTTAGAAAAATTATATATATATATATATATATATATATATATATATATATGAACATATAGGCCCTTTCCTCACATGTCCATACATAATTGTAGTGCAAAGAAAACTTACATACAATGTCAAACTTGACTTGGCCACAGTGGTTTTCCCGGATTGTCATTACGGCCTAACTCTCCCATGGACCAATGACAAGAAAATACACTTGAACGCATGTACCCACTATCAACATTCCAAGGAGTACAGCGAATCACAGACATTACGTTGATAATTCATTTCCTGTTTCCACAATTCACGGCGTGTAACAATATGCTTGTCACGCAAGATTTTTGTGTAGACTGAATTACCTATCATTTCGAACAAGTGTAATTACAGCGCTTTGTGTTTAAAGTCTCAGAAAACTTATATATATATATATATATATATATATATATATATATATATATATATATATATATATGTATATGTATATATATAATGTTTCATAAAACTCAAATACATAAAAAAAATTTATATCCATATTATTATATATCTCATTATATGTAATTACAAATTATATGTAATTTATTATTAATTCATATTATATTTTCTACATCCTATATAAAATATAATGTGTAATAATGTATACATCAATACACATTTGGTGTATTATTTGGTAAATAACACATATCGATATTATTATATATATAGTATATATAATATATGTATTATATATATATGTATATATATATATGCTTTTGTAAGTGTCACTTGTAAGTCATAGAACAAAACCCTGCACTTGTACCTGTCCGATATGATAGTTCATTCAATCATTTAACCCTATTTCAAGAATGATTCAAATATCGAACGTCTGTGTATATTCTATTCGCGATTTCTTCACACTTATTTAATCAAACCTTTGAAAAAATCGCTTTATGAATGACGTGTTTGTTTGTTTCCTAAATCTATCATGTACAACAAACCTTTTAGGCCTATAGGCAGGATTTACAACGACCTGTCGTGTCCGTCCGTCCGTCATCCGTCCATAAATCACGTGACCAGCAGCCAATCAAAGGTGGCCATTAATTCTATCCGTCCGTCCGTCAAAACCTTGGCAAGCTTTAACTTATGACGGACGGACGGATGAAATTACAGCCTTCTAAACTTGCACTGTTTGTTACTCGTCCATGCCGAGTTCTTTACAAGGCTGTGTAGTGTGTGCAATGTTTTGTTTTAGCTGTCTTTTGTTTTCATATGTTTATTTATGTAACTGTAAAATGAAATTGAAGTAACATTTTGCTTGAAGATTAATTGATAATTACGTTTGGAAACACGAGCTCCTTTTAGCAACAGTAAAAATTATAAAATTATGCTTTATATAGTATTTAAATGTTATCATATTGATTAATTTCTGTTACGCACGTGTCTGATTGTTTTAGGTACTTAGAAACACAAATATTTCCACTTTTTATAGGAATTTTTTTCCTATTTGTAAACAGTTTTGTTTTTATTAGTTTGCACCAATGAACGTACGACGGACGTACTCAGTTCGGTTGTAAATCGCTCGGCTGGGAAACGGACGAACGTATGACGGACGGGCGGATGACGGACGGACGCGACGAGCTGTTTTTAATCCTGCCATACTTGTGATAAGATAAACATATCTTATTTTTTGTTTAATTGAACTTTTGGTTACATTTTATTTATGAAATATAATATTTTATTCATAATTAATACGAATAAAAACAGTAAGATAATAGGTGTGTTGGTAATGCCTGGTAATTGACAGTTCCTATGCAAAAATTTATTTCACTTGGTACTCACGAGAGCGATGCGTTGTCTCTAATGGTGAACGTTTCTAGACTCGTTTAAGCTTCGTTTGCACGAGGCGGAGGAATATCCGGGAAGTGGAACTTCAGCAGGGCTTCAGAAAAGTTGGAAGTAACCTAGAATGGACTTTACAATTCCATCAAGTTACTTTTCTGGTTGCCATCACCACGTCTGCCTGCCCGCGGTTTGTATTCACTCGTGCAGCTGCGCAACCTGAACAGCCATTTATTTTGCAGGGAAAATCAAGATGCACTGGCGACGACTCTGTTGGCGCTTGTCCACGGTCACGTATGTAGCGACCAGGCAGATCGTGTCAGCGTCGTGCCGGGAACCCCTGGGGATGACCTTCGTTACTGGGGGGGACACATCTTCATTGTGGTAAACAAAAATATAAAAAATTTCTGTCTGTAGGAACTGTCACTGTGTAAAACCTGGCAAACACCGTACGTATTATCATTCTTGAGTGCTTATATGGCTACGTGAACGGTAATTAACGCAATAGTAACGGAAATTACCTACACTGATTAGCAATAGTATTGTACCAACCACAACTTTGCACCACCTGTCGTATTAAATTTAAAATGAATGCTCGAAGATTCCTTTATACTACTCCGTTCTTTATAAGTAAAAATTCTAACCATAAAGTATGCATCAAGAAATAAGGGGGAGGGGGTGAGAGAGAGGCTGTTAAGCCTTCTTTTAAACAAAATGTGTAGGGCAACGATACCTTTAATTTTGTACTTTTCCCCAAACGACTGAATTTAATTTTACGGATCATACCGGCTCTATTTTTTATCGCAGTTCTGTACATGAGCATGTGGTAATTCGTTGGAAGCCTTAACACAACTTCTTCGAAAAGAAATAATACGTTAGTTTCGCTACCTTGTAGTGCTAAGCAACGTATATGGCTTGGGGGTCACAGTCCCAAAAATGTAGTTAATTGAAGCGAACTATATATATATATATATATATATATATATATATATATATATATATATATATATATATATATATATATATATCGAAAATTCGTTAAAATTAAATTCGGAAATCATTTGGGAATTCCGCTGTTTATTTTCCTGTAACATTACAGCCCACGTCACAAATGCCTTTTACTTTTTGTTTCCTGCACTGAAAATTGTCGGTAAACAGTGACTGTATGTGCGTAACGGAACGAGATTTAAAATTCTGTTATAGCTTAAATAACTAATTAAGCAGATAATTGTACGTGTTTAGCAAATACTGTGCAGAAGACTGCACCTTCAGTAATAACTGACCCAAAATCACAAATAAATGTAGCTTTATATCTTGGTTAATAGAACAATAATTATCAAATTCTGAAACAGCCCGTGTCGTAACGGCTTAAATTTTAACGTAAATCCTAATCGGTGTTCTAGAACGTCATTCGAATTTAAATGAAATTCGCTATGGAACGGATACGGATGGCGTAGACTATTAGTTTACTTATCGGAATAGAGACTATGTGCAGCCAATTCCAAGGAAGAAACGATCATAGTATACACCGGAAGACACGCGCGCATTGTAACCAACTTTACTGGACACATGTCCTTCAATGCGCCCGTTAAAATATATGCAAGCAGGAGCAGTGACTTTTTTCTAAGGTTGATTTCAAAAGTGCTCATTTTATCGTGAACAGCCTTTACTTAATATTAGTAGTTCAGTTTCTCAAAGTCTCGGTAAAACTGTAACGTTTAAATGGGTGGCAACTGAAATAATTTTTCCCCCGTATACATAAGACTAGGAACTGGTAAAAGTAATATAATTTCTATTTTATTTATTTTCTCTGCCATTGTTTTTGTTAATTTTTTAAGACTGGTTAAAAAATTTATGGCGCAATTTAATTTTACTAATTAATTTCTTGTTTTGCGTGGGTTCATTGGTTTTAAATATTTGTTTAAATTAAATGTGCATTGAAAAATATAAGCAAACTAAAATCCAAAACAAATAAATTAATAAAATTATCGAAATGATGAATAGCGGTTTTTAACAAGGCTGCTGTGATTCACCAGGGCTTTTCAAATTATACGTCAACGAAGTTCTTAATAAAAACGGACAAATAATAAGATAGCGGGAGTACGGAAGTAAAACGAAAATGGCTACAGCTTGTTATTTGCCGGTGACCAAGCAAAATATGTGGAAGGTGATGATTACATCAATTATGTGTTGTACACCAAAAATAAAATCCTTCGAGCTGTTACAACTGGTAGCTACATCTAAATTATTTTTAAGTTATTTTTACGACAGTTTGAAGCCTTTAAAATTTCGCAAAGAAAACTTACATTTTTTCGTCTGTTTGTCTGTTTGTTTCGGCATCTCGCAAAATGTGTAAAAATGATTTGATGATATTTTTCTTTAAGGTAGGTCTAAAACCAATGTATATACTGCGTGTATTTCATCACGCTATACAAACAGGAAGCTTAACAGTTAAATTGGACAATTATTTTTCAGTTAGAGTATCTTAAATTGTTACATTATATTTAAATAGCTTTGTTGGATTGCCTTTTATATATAATTCATATATAATTATAATATATACATAAATTATATACATATGTATTTAATTGCGATTTACTGTATTTGTACGTAATACCAATTATGAGGTCAACAACTATAATTAGTCCACTATTTCCGTAAACCTTTTATGCCTCGGAATACATAGCTAATTAGATCTTCCACAGGTGAATTTCATTGGCGAAGTCAAATTTCCTGCATAGGCACGGGCAAATCTACTTAAAGTAGTTGGTGACAAATTCAAATTTGGAGACAAGTGAAAATGCTAACTAGATATAGAAGAGGCATAAGAAAATTTGGGATATGAAAACTAACAATGAAAGGCATCATATATTATAAATGAGTTTGAAGGTCACAGTGCAGGCTTATATAAAGAAGAAATATAAGAACATACAAAAATACTTTTAAAGTGTTACATTAACAGCTGCATGAATAAAGAACGAACTGCTGATATGTAAAATTGTTACCTATAAAAACACCACCAATTCTTACAAAACGACCTAAATTCAAATAAAAACACCAAATATGCATTCATCATTATTCATTTATCGAAAGAGTAAATGTGTAGGAACCAAAAGTACGGTCACATGCAAAACGTATGATACAGAAATATCGACACCTACAAAAAGATCGAAAGAAAAGATACAAATACCAAATATGATGCACTAAAGTCTGAAACTGCATCATTCTAGAAAGGAATTAGTGAGGAAACGTTACAAAGAACGCGAGTAAAATATTAATTACAAGGTATAATCTATTGGGTATTCACGGTTTTCCACACTTTTTAAATGAAACCTTTGAACAATCACCGGCTGAATTACCTACGTGTTTGGTTAATCCCTCATTATGCCACGTATAACGAGCGTTTTACACTCATGCTAATATTAAATAACCAATTTTTGATGTAATTGAGCTTATACATATATTTTATGTAACATTTAAAATATTTCATTTATAATTCATATGAATAAACCCGAGGTGAAAATGTGTGTGTTGGTAACACTTAGTAAGAACTATTTCTTATGAAAAATATTATTAAAGTGAGTGCATACGAATGTGGTGCGCTGTCCCTTTGTAATTTTCTACAGTAGGTTCAACTTTATTTTCATGAGGCGGAGGAATATCTTGGAAGGAGAACTTTAGCAGGGATTTATAAAAATTGTAAGTAACCGTGAATGGTCTATAAGAAGAACATTTTTTATAATTATATAATGTTATATTGTGGGGAAAAAATATTTAAAAAATTAAATACAACGATTTATGGAATATAAAAGATATGTGTGAATAGAAAGCATATCCCACAGGAGAGGATATGCTGCAAATGTTGAGATGATTGAAGCCATGATAGGAGAAAAAAAGAGCAATTGAAAGAATAAACTGCCGAAAATATAGTAGCCTCCTTGATATTGGAATGCGGAAGGCAACCAAATAAGAGCTGTAAAAATAAAAAATCAATATAATAAAATATTTTTTCTCCTTTTCGTTTGTGGTGTTCGACGTTTTACGTTTCCTTTGCACTGACGAAACCACCAATACACAATACAATTGTAAGGTCAGAGTTCAGACAATGTAACATCGGTTCTGCCAGTTTCGTAAAAATGTGTATCTAGTTATGTAAATAATTATGATATTATCCAGGAATTCATTTTACGTACCTTTAAAAAAAAAATTCTTAAAATTTATATCAAAAGTTTATTTAAAAAAAAACACATTTGTTCACTTTATTAAAATATGCCAATTCATATATTTCCTCTTCACATTTGATTTCTTTGCCATTTATATCATTTAAGACGAGCTTTGTTTAATATACTGAGATTAAAATCGCCATACAATAAAATAACGCACTTTCCACATAACCTCTATTACATTCTCGGCAAAATGGCTGCTGGACTTTGACTTTAAATTTCAACTTTTCGAAATCGTAAAGTCAAGAGTGCTTGACTTTACCTTTGACAGTTCCATTTCGTCAAGCTCCACAAGAAACAACATGCTGGAAAGCAAACGTAAAGTAAATCGTAAAGTCAAATGTTAAAGTTCTCAATTGTGTAAGGGCCTAATCAGTGTGACGTTGGCTGTCTTCTGTCGACGTGAGAACGCAGTAGTTGGTTGACGAAGGAAGGGAGCGAGGCGGCAGCAGTTGAAGAGAAGCAGTCTGGTCAGTGCGGGTCGCCGCCTGACCTTCCCCAAGAGACGAGCGGCAAGCCACGCCAGCGACCTGCCGTGCACCTGGAGGGCGGGGACCAGTGATTCTTGACACACTTGGGCCAGTCAATGCCACTTCCCGCCGCGACGCGGTTGTCTGCCTGTCGTCTCGCCGACCAGGAAGTTGCACTGGTCCAGCGATGCTGCTCAAACTGCTCGTGTATCGCACTTTCAATGTTCCAGTAAATTAGACAGTTACAGTACGCATAGGCTGTTCACAGCAAAATGAGCATTTTGAGTCCCTAGTTACTTCTTTCATATCATCCATTTTTTATTCTACCACCGCTTTTTAAAATAAGTATCGCCACATAAGCAATTTCACCGGACTAAGGCTACAATAAAATATATTTATTGACTATTATTCCAAATGAGACGGCTTCAAAAAAGTGCTCACTTTACCGTGAATAGCCTATAACGCTGGGGTTGCGGTGGTGTAGTGGTTAGACTACTCATCTTCCACCTGGGCGAACCAGGTTCGATTCGTTGCGGGGTCGCCCCCGGATTTTTGCATGTGGTAATCGTGCCGACCGATGCTGCTGGTCGGCGGGTTTTCTTTGAGATTTCCCGTTTCCCACGCACCTTGCATTCCAGGGCTGCTCCATACTAACCTCGTTTCACACTCATCGGCTCTCAAGACATCGATGTTAAGCTCCGCCACTCCATTCTGTGTTCTATTTTCAAATCCCTAAATAAATGTACCATTTGAACGTTGTTTAGTGTGCTATAGTGCAACAATAATAGTAAACTGTGTGATTTGTATATGCGGGTGTAAAAACAAGCGTAGAATATCATAAATTAACTGCAATTGTATACTCCTGGTAAATTTGTGGGGTTGCGTTGCGAAACTGTATCATATTAATAATATGTTATCGTGTACTACTGGCATATTTATTCATCGTTTTGTCACAGTTTTACTGGTACAGCCTCCCATAGAGTACCACCAGGTGACGTAGTAAAACATTAAATGTAAGTACTTCAAAATGTCGCCAAAATTGAATTGTATTCTACCTGCAATAATGAAATTCCGTTTCAGGGAATAATAGTTTATTAAAGCTGTGTATACCTAGTTTGTCTATGCCAGAAAGTAGAGAACCCATATTTTAGGTATGTCTAAATATACAACAGAATATCGTAAGTTCACTACCAAATTATGTTCAAGTAGTATTTTAAATGATCTTGTGAATACATTCCTTCTCAGCATCAGGGGAAATATGTCCTCCTCTGTTTACACATATTCTGCAGAGATTTTCTCACAGTAATATGTGAAACGAAACTGCTTTGATTAAGAACGAACTAATATTTTAGTCTCCTGGGACTTTACGTCATCCTTATATAGTAAAAAAATTCAGAACTCTTTTCTAGTAGTAAATGTTGTTCGCTATCAATAACAACCTACATATTTTTATTCTTTGTGAACTGTGCAAGAATTTCGGATCTTTGTTGCGACCATACGTAATTATTTCAGACAAATTCTTAACAAACTGGCGTTACAACAATTAAATAAAATGGTCGCAGTTCTTTCAACACGAATTAAGAATACAACTAAAGCTCCTATTGATGATCTTTCCCCTCATTCTAAAGAACGTCTGCTTACAGGCATTACTTGAAACATTTTTTCAAGAATGTTTCCAAGGTAACACTATTCTATTCGAAAATCCGATTAACTTCCAACCCAACGACCTTAACATGTAGTGACGAACATTAAAGCATTATCCTGAGTACGTTAGTCATACGAGTTCTAATTTCGTACAGATATAAACGTGCGTCTAAACTAGATTTATTTGTGTGCGAGTAGTCCTTACACTCCACAATAAGCTTAGATTTATACAAGGATAAAAACTAACTCCAAACAACACAACGCATGAATGTAAAAGCAGCAACTTGTAAAAATAAACAAGTCGACGAATTGATTTTCCAGTCTCTTAAAAAGCGAGCGACATTTCATTGAAATAATCAGGCCTATCATCACCCCCCCCCCCCCCCAAATCCCTTCACAGAAAGCAAATAAAGTAAATTAAAATTTGTGCATTTTGAATGATAAACACCAACGAACACACAAGCCAAAAATTACTTAAAATTTAAACTGAAAGTATGCATAGTTGTAGAAACATGAGTGCCGCTGTTGCGAAAGGGAGGCACTATGGCACTATCATTATTGCGCGTATACGTGTAGAAAATGTTTAAGAAACGGAATGGAATGTATCTTGTGAGTGACTGAAGTTTAAAATCACTTGATTTTCAGCATTCATTTACCCTTGTTATTTTTCAACGGTAACAGTTGAAACGAACTATACCACAAGATGAATAAGTGATTTTACAGTTAAAAGTAACCTCAACTATGCCATAGTAGCTAGCTAGTTTTTTTTCGGTTTAAAGTGACGTATTTATTTATTATTTATTTGCACTTAACACGTGTGTGTCCGTAGACCATGATTATTGTCTACACCCACTCGTCAGTTGTGATACTGCTTGTGTACTCCAGTATTTTATCAAATACCTTACATAATGGGCAGCTCCCTACGAATAGTCCATATTTGTACGAGTGCCTTAGCCTTGCATTTCGAAGCTTACCTGACATTACGTGGGCTGCGGTGACACAACCTTTGTTTTAAACGATTTTACGAATATTTTGGTCGCCATTTTACCAACCGACCATTCCTATGGCGAGTGCATCGTACGCAGTTTCTTGTTTAATATTGCTGCCAACATATAATTTCAACTTACAACTACCAACGTTATTTCCCTTGATTTCGTAGATAACTTACAACAATTTTTTCATTTGGATTATTGCGTTTGAGGCGTAGGCAAGTGTAGCTGTTACGAAACGCCACAGAAGGGCGAGGAAAATTTTCTGGCGGTATTAATCATAGTGTTGGCACTCCAGCGACGCACAAGTCTGCCAATTCCGTTCGGTTCGTTAGCGAGGCAGCACTGCTAACGAGCCGGGTTGTGGATCATGTTGGCACCTCCCTCGGCTTCCCGCCAAGGCACGCTGTGTTTAAACCGTTCATTAACCTCTTCGTGGCACGCAATTAGGACGATGGCCATGCCACGCACTACTCACGTGAATTTCGCTCTTGCTCGTACCGTGGCCCACATTTTTTTCTTCTTTTTGTTCTTCCATTCCTTGTCCCCTGGCGGTGATGGTGCACGCAACACAGACCTTTTACGTATAGTTCATTCTCGGTTAAGTCCAACTTTTCTGAAGCCCTGCTAAAGTTCTGCTTCCAGGATATTCCTCCGCCTCGTGCAAACAAAGCTTAACCGATCTAGAAAATTACACCAAATGTACAACGCGCCTCCTTCGTGCAGTCAGTTTAATAATACTCGTATCATGCATAAGAACGGTTTATTACTAGGCGTTACCAACACACCTGTTTCCTCTTAATTTTTATTCATATTAAATATAAATGAAATTATTTAATTTATATATAAAAAGTAAGTAAGAGCTCAATTTAACCAAAAATAAGTTACCTTTATGTTAACACAAATACAAAACGCTTGTGATAATTGCATTTTTAAGAAACAACCAAGTCCATCATACGCGGGGTGAATTTTCCAAGGTTTGATTCAAAAAGTGAAGAAACCGCTAATAGAAGGATCCAGAAACTGGTTGCCATTTCAAAGAGGTTTACATAATACTTAAACTTAAAACAGAAAGCAGTAAGAAGTAAGGAGTAGAAATTCTTCCCACGTGTTGGTTCAAACCTAGTCCAGCACAATGCGGCTGCTACTGATTACTTCAGTGGAAATATTTTCGTAGTCTTTAAGTTTGGTCAATCACCTAAAATTGAAATAACCTATTTTAAATTTCTGATTTCAAATTACAAACATCGATATTAATTTATACTGCTTCATATTGCCTCGAGAAAAATAAATGTAGGCTACCGCTCAATGCTTACTGCCTAAGATTTTAATTGTGTAAACCCGTTTAAGGCCGGGATTGTGATTACTTCACGTTATACTTTCAAGTTTACATAAAACGTGGTCCTTTCGGGTGCCATGGTATGATACATCACGTAAGCACGTAACCGCTGTGCCAAGCGAAATGCCTCGTCTAGATCTGTCAATGTAAACCATTAAAGTTAAAAATCAATTTTATTACTGTCATTTCATTTACACATATCAAAGAAAATAAACGCAGACGTGTTTACTCAAAACTACTGCCGTATCTTTGAGTATTTTACATATAAAGTAGACACGTTACGTCAAAAAAGTTGCCGAATTATTTTTACGTAATTTTTTTTCAGGCCGTCTGTAGTGGCATGGGAAGTGAGGATGAAGGAGAGAAATAACTTATCTTATAGCGACTCTGATAAATAAAATATACTGTACTACAAATTACATTTAAGTTCCTACAGAAATAGGTACACGTAAACAACTATAGGAATTGCGGGTACAGAGGAATAAAGACAAATCACAAAAAATTTTATATAGGAGGTTCCCTATTCCCCAACCCCTCCCCCAACTAAAAAATCCACTACCCGTTATTAGGAATTGAGTGGTTAGATTGCTCGCCTCCCACCAAGGCGAACCGGGTTCAATCCCCGGTCGGGTCATTCCCGGATTTTTGCAAGTGGTAATCGTGCCGGACGATGCCGCTGGTTGGCGGGTTTTCTCGGAGATCTCCCGTTTACCCCGCCCTTGCATTCTGGCGCTGCTCTATTCTCACCTAATTTCACCCTCGTCGACTCTCAAGACTTAGTTGTTAAGAGCCGTCCAAATCTCTCAAATCAACTCAACTGTTATGGCGCCGATAGCACACAGCATGTTGCAAATACATATCTGCCATCTACAATTTTTAACTTAACTGACAGGTTACTTCAGGTTCGCGACTATTTGAAACCCATGCTCGAAGAAGCTGTATGCCTACATTGTTGGTCGATACCTGCATACTTGGTTCAGAAAAAAATGTTACCACGGCGGAAAATATGTTGTTTTGGAAACTCACTCTTTTATTAGTACTTTCGCATCAAGGTTATCCTCCGTGAAGTAACCTCAAAACCACGACGTGACCTCAGTGTCGCCTACACGGCGACCAACCAAGCTGTGGCCCACTAGACATTCAGTATCCTTTCTCCCCTCCCTCTGCCCTTTATTTTCCGCTTGACCCTGTCCCGACGACACCCCACGCATCACGGTTCTCCTGTCAACTGAGACGCACTCTAACACGAATCAGTGAGAATTTCACTGTTTAAATCAGTCAACAGCGCCTGACTAATTCAACAGTACGGTTACTTCTAATAAAGGCTATCCACGGCCAAGTGAGAACTTTTTGAAGCCCTCTCATTTGGAATAACAATCAATAAATATATATAGTTGTAGCCTTAAACGTTAACTTTCGAGTCTGGTGAAATGTATGTACTGTGTATATTACTTACATGGCAAAATTTATTCTGAAAAGTGGAGGAAGGATTTTAAAAAAATTGCTAGTAGGAAAAGAGTGTCCAGGGCTTCAAAAGTTCTCACTTTACCGTGAACGGCCTATAGAGATTGGGAAGATCAATGTGAATATGTGGGGAGAGAGTTGGGCGGCTCTTAGCAGCGAGGTCTTGAGAGCCGATGAGCGTGAAATGAGGTAAGAATGGAGCAGCGTCGGAATGAGGGTGCGGGGAAAACGGGAGATCCCCGAGAAAACTCTCCGACCAGTGGATATCGACGGCACGATTCCCACATGCGAAAATCTGGTGAACCGGCCGGGGAATGAAGCTGGTTCACTTTGGTGGTAGGCGAGCAGGCTAACCGCACAGCCACCGCGGCCCTAGGAAGATCGGTGTAGAAAGTTTGTCAAAGAGAAAATTTTCGCCACTAGGGAAGCGTTGGTGTCGCATGTGTACAGACTGTTCACGATAAAGTGAGCACTTTCGAAATCAACTTTGGATAACATTCATTGCCCCTGAATGCATATATTTTGATGGGCGCTCTGAGTGACATTTGCTCAGTAGGTTGGTAACAATGGATGGAAAATTGTTCCATATCTTAATGTCGAATAAGAAGTGTTAGGTAACCATTTGTGATAGCATAATTACTTCCTTCGCTTTCAGTTTATTTTAATGCATCAAAGTGTAAAAATGAGCATATTCGTATAGTATTTACTTTCCTAATAATTTCACAGTTTTACCTGACCGATGCATGAATAAAGTGATGAGGCCCATAGAAATGTTAATCCTACATAAGGCGGAAGAATTCACAACGAGCATACAAGTAGATCATAAGCAGAGCTTTAAAAATTGGCCATTTTACCATGAACGGCCTATACCGGTTTTTCACTATTTTATACGTTAATAAACAGAATAATTACAATAATCATATATCAAATATAAAGTAACTTTGCAACTAAGTAATGGGCACTTACCCGCGGAAATTTCCCCAAAGTCAAACTCTTCCATAAGAAAACTCGTTTCATTCCTAACCTGAGTAGAATTAACCTTGTCAGCAGTCACTTCAGTCTACTTAATTGACGAATCAGTGAAAAAAAGTGTTTTTCTTCACTTATTGATTCAGTGGCATTTCCCACTGATTCGCCAACTATTCCAATCGATGATTTTTCATTGATTTGCTTCTTGATTGATGGCTCAGTTAAACATATTATATATCGAATGAAATAACAACGCGTGAACTAATAAAACTCATAAAATATACTTTTTTAAAATGTGGGTTTATTCTTTTACTGATAAGTTACAATTTTACCAGGTAACATGAACATCAGTCTTCTTTCATTTCATTTTCACGTCTTTCATTTCGTTTTGTCTTTCATTTCGTTTTGTCTTTCATTTCGTTTTAATATAATAATCTCAGCGCTCGGTTTAGAAGTTGAACTGGCATGAAATGTGGCGAAGCAAGTGCATTCATAGGTAATATTTGTACTGACAATCCTAATGTTACAAATTGAATTGTAAAAGAAAATAAATTGCATAGCATCGAGAGCTATATATTTTTCCATGTAGGTAATAAATATGTTTTCCTCTTAATAGTTAGTATTGGCTTGGTAGCTCACTTGGTTAGGCGAGGGACTGGAAACGGCGTGGTAAATGTGGCAGGGTACTCTTGTGATGAGGATTATTTCACTTACAATATTTTTCATAACCTTCATCCTAAATATAGCAGATTTTTCTATTTCGCGAATAAATCCCCTACTAAGTTAAAATTGCTGGATTTAGGAACAGAAGTTGAATTAACACTGAGAGAGTGTGCAGTTGAAACCTAAGTTGTAAAAAAAACCGAGAAGGGATTGGTCAAATCTAGTCCACCAATTTTTTTTTTTAATTTGTGATAAAACTGATCATGTAACCAAATGTTGTCTCCATAGAAAATCTGTTCTTGGGTGGCCCGAGGGATGGTTCCAGCAAAAGTAGGGTTAATACCCGGTCTTGGCATTCGCAAACCCAGGATGTGAAGGAAAGTCAAGGAACAGAGGATAGGTTTAAAGATTATGTTTGCTTCCTGTGTAAACAGAAAGGCAATATTAAGGCCAAATGCCCAATGGAGGAGAAGGTCATGGGAGAGAATTCTGTAAATGTATTGAGTTATGTAATTATCTAAGTAATAAGGCTGCTAAATTCAGTGCTAAATTAGCGTAAGCAATCTATAATTGCAAAGCTTAAGGATCTGATAGTAATTACTCTAGCCCAGCCTTTTTGTTACCCAAAAAGGTAACACGAGAGTATAGGGTAATTTATGATTATAGGAAAGTAAACAAAAATATCTATGTAGAACCATATCCCTTGCCCACAGAGGTGTCTGTATTTCAGCATGTAGGCAAAGCCACGCACTTTTCTGTTTTCGATCTGAACTCGGCGTTTCTTCAATGTTTTTTTTTTTTATTTCAGAGGGAAAGCTACTCATGGACCCTGAGAGAATTAGGCGGGTTAGGAATTTCCCTATACCAAATAATCTACATGGGGTTCGTCGTTTTTTTAGGGTTAGTTGGTTTTTGTTCTAAATTTAAATCAAATTTTACTAATACTGCCGAGCCATTAAATGTACTTAGAATGAAAGAGGTATATTTCATCCGGGAGTGCGAGGAGGGGGGGGGGGGAAGAACAGACTCATGCTTTTTGTTTGTTGAAGGAAAAATTAGCTACTTCTCCAGTACTTCAGTTACCTCATTTTTACCTACAATTTATCCTCTAAGTTGATGGGAGTTCTAAAGCTTTAGGCGCTGTTTTATGCCAGAAAAAAAGGAAATAGTTTAGCACCTGTATCATACGCCAGTAGACTTCTGACACCATCTGAACAGACAGTTCTCAACTTAAGAAAATGAGGTGTTGGCAGCAATATTTGGCATGGATAAGTTCTGGGATTACTTGGAGAGTGCCGAGTTTGAATTACACACCGATAACCAAGCTCTCAGCTAGTTTCTTCTACCGATAAGCCTGCAGGTAGATTAGAATGGTGGCTTGTTCGGCTTGCCTGTTTCAAGTTTTAATATAAATCATGTGAAAGGGATAGACAATGGTGTTGCCGATGCGCTATCCAGAATGTTCGATTCAGATAAATTTCTAGTAGAACCCTTTATAGCAGTAAGTGTATTTCAGGCTAATGATTTAAATTCTAAAGTGCAAAAGGCGGAACTTGCTCAGGTGGATACGCCATCCCATCCAGAAAAAGATAAAGTGACATCCATAGATACAATTTACTTAGTTTGAAATATATAAGATAGTGGGGAGCAGGTTAAGGTCCTTAACAATTTCCCTCAGGCTTATTTAAAGTTGCAAAATCACCAGGAAGTGGACCCCGAATATATTTGTATTAAGGCTGCCATTGCTGCAGGAAAAGGTGGGCAGTATGAGGTTTGGAAAGGTTTGATCGGACACTTGAACCCAAAAACGCATAAATTTACTTTTTTTTCCTCAGGTCTTGCATGGACCAATTGATCAATATTTCCACAATACTTATTTTGGAGGGTATCTTGGACAGGACAAGACCGTGGCTAGAATTAAGGAAATGCTCTTTTGCCCAGGGCTAAGTAATGAAGTTGAGAATCTTATGAAAGAGTGCATCGCGTGCAAAGATATAAGCCTCGAAATGTTAAGATCATAAGCCCTTGCAGTGCTAGTGTTGCTACGTTCCCTGGGAATGTTTGTACCTAGACATTTTTGATCCTCTGCTTCGTACTTCTGCTGGTTTTTATTCTATTCTAGTTGCAGTTTTAGCAACTTAGTTTCTTTTTTCCCTGTATGGTCTATGAAGTTTATTGAAATTTGCAAGGTTCTTAGTCAGATATAGTTTCCTATTTTTGGGTCTCCTGTTAATATTGTGACCGACAATGCCACCCATTTTGTGTCAGTGTAAATGAAAAATCTTGCCTTTTCTTGGGGAATTAACCTTATTATACGAAGTGGTTTCCAGGAATTGGCGCGGCCTTGATGTCACAGCGGGCAGCTCGTGCCGCTAAAGGTTGTCATGTGGAAGAG